>CM053997.1:9628408-11023408 GCA_028641955.1 Protonibea diacanthus | reverse complement strand
AAAACTGTAATGTGTTTGTCTGCTTGGCTAGTAATGACTGTAGTGATTCAGGCTTTACTTCCTGGAAATTGTATTTGTCGCTGTGCAATATAAACCATGGCCTGCTGTTGCCTGGTGGCTTTAGTTATACACATTACCCTACAGTCTCTGTTTGTCATTTTTATTATCTAGTTTTCTTTGTAATTTCTCTGTGAAGCACATTGACATAAATTTACTTGACCTCACAACATGAAACTGATTTTAACTTTCTATTTGAGTCAGGAGAAGAAGTCAGCCTGAATCCAGGCGAGCTGCTTTGAGAGGCAAAAAAAGCACCACTTTTAAGAAATATTCAGTGATTTCTTTAGGATTAAAAGTGAATACTGTTATAGCCATACCTCTGTCTGGATGGTTGTCTGTGTCCCACTTGGCTCTGCGGAGAGGGAAATGTCTTTGGATTGAATGACACCCATGCACCGTGCCCTGCCTCTAACTGTCTCTAACTAACTCTTTCTTCTGCTACACTTTAGTGTGGTTTAATGCCTTGCTTCAGGGCTCTTAAAATGTAGTTACATGGACTGTGGTTGTGGGAACTTGAGTGTTTCTCCTTCAGCCTCTGGTCAGATTTTCATGAGCAGTCCGGTGAATGAATCCAGCGAATCCTGACTACTCTGAGTGTACAGCCTCCACCACCTCCCCTCTCTCTCCTCTGTCTCTCTCTGAGCACAGGTTTACATTGTAAGTGAATATCAGGGAGTCCGCTGCTGAAAATTAACACCCATAATCTGCTTCGACTGAAACACATAACACACCACGCCATTCTGCAGACTGGCAGGCACAAAACGGGGAAATTACCACCCTGCACTATAAAAGTGCTAAAGTGAGTGTTGTCTGTGTCTTTGCAGCAGGTTTGTCTGCTCCACCAGCCACACTGGCAGTTCACCAAACCACAAGTTGGAGGTCCTGCTGCGCAAATCATGGTGTTTGTTTTTTAAGAGTCTTCAAGTCTGCCTCCTGTCTACACGATGGCAACTAGTGTGCAATATAGCACTTTGAAAAATGTATGAAATGCACATAAATCCTGGAGTATATAGAAAATCCCCCTTAGAACATATCATGATCCTTTTTGGGATTTAATGCAATAACGAACTATTCTATCTATCCGTCTATCATAAAACTGACGTTAAGACGGTTGTAGTTTTTTTTTCTTGAAGTTTGGACGGGTTCACACAGTATACTCACTTTTCCAGAAGTCCACCTCGCCCCCCTTAAATAGCAAGTGTTCTCCGCGTTAAAAAAAAAAAAGAAAAAAAAGAAGAAGAATCCCGCAATAAAGCCAAAAATAACTCCCGTGTTTGCGTGAAGGCTGTGAAGGTGTACACACGGCGGGAAAGCCAGAAATAAACCACCGCCGTCACAGGTAACAGCGCGCGAGGGGCTGCGCACGTTCCGTACTGAGACGAACCGAGTTATGGGGACCTGACCCCGCGCGAGCTGCGAGCTGCTCAGCGCGCGGCTCTCAGGACATAGCGCGAGCGTCAGAGACACAGAGAGAGAGAGAGAGAGAGAGAGAGAGAGAGGGTGAGGGGGGAAGTGAGAAGAAGACGAGAGAGAGGGTGTGTGTGTGTGTGCATGAGGTTTTTTGTGTGCAGGGGTCGGCGGGTGATGAAATTATGGAAAGTGTTTGTGGTTTACTGTGTTTGTGTTTCAGTGGAAATACATATATCATACACATACACGAAACTGTTATTATATTAAAACTCTGTGTAGTTATTCTCATTCTACTGCTTTGTCTGTTATGAACATATGACACCCAATACCAGTGGGTGGTGGAAAGTAAATGTTTGAATATTGAATATGTCATCATTGAATATATCTATTTTATGCTAGCTTCAGTGACTGTTCTAGAAAATTTTGCATTGAGTGGTGAGGCTTGAGGTTTTGTTTATAGGTGATGCATGCATACTTCTAGTAGGCCATAAGTAAAGACATGTTAAGTTACTGCAGGGGAATGTGTATGAGAAAACATACAGCTGGACACGTGACATGGTTAAAAAGCTACAAACAAAAAAAATCAATAAACATCAGTGATTAAAGTTCAAATGTTTCCAGCCTTTTTTTTTTTTTATAGCGCAGACTCACATTAACAGACAGATGTTAGAGAAGGGTTACTCTTATCTATCTGAACACCCTGTAAGAACAAATACCCCACAAAAACCAAAATGCTAATACTGGACACGTCAGACAACACACAAGACAGTGGGAACTAGAGCTAAATCTAATAGTGGATGATGATGCCTGAGAAAACATGTAATAGATGTCACAGAGGGGTTAGAAGAAGAAAAGTTTGGAAACACATCCCACTGGATATGCTATTGTTCTTATTGGAAATATCACCCGAGCACCTGTTTACCACAGGCCAGAACCTTTCCACAATTGTTCATTGGTTGCAAAAAGTCAAACATGTGTGTCAACAGTAATATAGTTCAAAATGTACATATGTAAAGAGCAGCTACTGATTCAAACCTAAGCTGGGACCTTTCTGTGTGGAGTTAGCATGTTCTCCCCATGTCTGTGTGGGTTCTCTCCAGGAACTCCAGCTTCCTCCCACAGTCCAAAGACATATATGGTGGTGAGGTGGTGCGGTGAGGTGTGAATGTGAGCATGAATGGTTGTTTGTCTCTATGTGCCCTGACACACTCTGGCTACTTGTCCAGGGTGTACCCTGTCGAGCGCCCAAAGGTAGCTGGGATAGGCTCCAGCCCCAGGATCTCCTGTTCTAATTATATAGCCTCAACCAGAACTTTACCAAAATCACTTAAGATTGAACTCGCACCAACTCACAGAAAGCTGTTGAAATGTTTTACTCAAAGCTAAAATCTGCTGGTGGCCCTAGAGGAAATGTCAGGGGATCACGAAAGTCAGTCGGATTCATCCTCTGGGGACCATGAATGTACAAGATTTCATGGCAATTCATCAGAGTTGTTGAGCTGTTCAAGCCTGGGCCAAACACATGGACAGACCAGTCCACAGACTGACATTTCTATACCTATAACCACCACAAGAGTAAGTAAACTCAAACTCCCGCCTGAACGTGACTTTTTGGTGCAGATTTGAGGCAGCTTTGTCAGCAGCTTGAAAACACTGGGAGTCTTTGTTGTCAGCAGATTGGACTCCCATCATGTTTAATTCATAGTGAAATAATTCACAACCAAACCAATACAACAGCAGCCTACTCCAAAACTGGACATTACACTGAGTGCTTTTACTGTCAGCAGAGAAGGCTACTCAGCAGCTACACAGGCTTCTGTGTGTGTTTTCACTTGGGAGCCAACTCGCATTTACTGCACACTGAATCTAATGTACAGATCACTGCATTAGCCACAGAGAGCACTGTGTCAGATCAGACAAACTGCACTCTGTCTGTGGAGACCACATACATATGCAACTGTACTCCTTTGTTACCGAGTGCATCTCACACTCACACACACACACAACGCTGTCCCTCCTACTGTAATAAGGAACAGGTTTATAATAGCAAAGTCTACTGGTCAAGGCCAGATCGTATCTTAAAGTTCTCAGGACCATAAAACAACCACACACACACAAACGCCTGGAAAAATACAGCTCACTCCAGTGTCCACTCTGTGCACACACACACACACACACACACATCACTATATTCTGGCACATGCAAAAACAGTAGACATGCTCACAAACACGCAAGCACATATTCAATGCAGACTGGCACACAACACGCTACATATCAATCAGTTTCTAGACTCTGAGGATGTGTGTGTGTGTGTGTGTGTGTGTGTGTGTGTGTGTGTGTGTGTGTGTGTTTGATCAGCCACACATGACGACCAGAAACTTGCAGTAAATGAGTGACATGAGTTTTTCTTCCAGTTTTCTGAGTGTTTGTTTAGGGACATTCTCACCAGAGAAAAACATCTGGGTGTGTGTGTGTGAGTGTGTATGCATGTGTGTTTGCAGGCCTATATCTTGATACCAGGAAATACAAACACAGGATTATAACTAAACAATCATCTTGATCATACGTCATTCATTTTCATTCAATGATTGTTTGCTACCAAAACCGATTTAAATAAATACTTATGCCTGTTAGCCTAGACGTTTTGTAGTCAGTCTATTTGGAGCTACACTTTCCAGGAAAGAGCACACGGCCTTTAAAGTGGAAAAGACGATTCGTTTGAATTCTGATGTTCATTTATTTCTGCAGTTTTATTCTGCAGCTTCTCTGTTTCTCTTTCACAGCCTTTTTCTGATATGGTTCACGGCTGGCAATTTGCCCTTTATAGCACACTTTGAAGTTGATTTTTAACGAGGAAGCTGTAGATTCAAAAACCACAAAGCGCGCTGTAAGAGTGCACACGCCTGCGCATGACGGTATTTACGATGTTAATTAATGATGAACATTTTTCTGTGCAACATCATTAGATAGTAAAGGTGAGTTTGAGGTCAGTGAAAACAAATCTTGTGAGATCCCCGAGAAGTGTAAAACCTGTAAGGTCACATCAAGATGAGTTGTTCTCAGTCTCACATGGTGAGGGCTTCCCCTTCCTGGTTACTGTTGCCATGGTAAATTTGGCTGAAGAACTGCAAAAAAGAAAGAAGAAGAAGAAGAAAAGGAAGTTTCCTCTGTTAGAAAGAGGAGAAAAGTAAGTTTCTGTAGTTTTACAATCAAATCAGAATTTTCCTTCATCACGTGTACACCTGAACTCATTTTTCATATCATCAAATATAGAATATATTCAAGTACCTGATGATCTTTTTCCATGTAGGTAGATGTGCTGTGCCTTGCTCAAGGGCACTTAAGCAGGACAACGCTACATTTCTGCTCCAGGCTGGTGACCTGATAGTCTGTATAGAGATACACAGTGTTTGTTTGTGTTCAGATACAATCCATCTCCTCCGGTCTATTTATACACACACAAACTTACATTAGGGTGACACAAACAAACGTAGACTATGTTCATGTGGACGGGAAAAGCACTTAAAGCGCAGGTGGACATGCACTTTTACCAAAAATACACACGCACACAGACATATGCACACAACACTCTGTCCGCAGACTAACCGGTGCACCATTTAAAACTCGGTGGCATGTTAATCTGGGCTGTGTAAACAGACAAGGGGGAGAAAAGCAGCTCTCGGGCCAAAAGAAACAGCAGCAGGATCCTGTAATGACTCCACTCAGGAGCCCACATCGCCCAGCGCCAACCTGCAGCCTCTGCTTACACAGCCACATGATTACACTAAACACGGCAAGGTTGCAACATCATCGCAACTGCATAGGGGAAGAGGATGGGGGCTTTCCTTAATAATAATAATACTAAATAAAATAATCCAACATATAGCTCTTTATTTTTCCTTTACTGTGTTTTATGTTGATGACAAAGAGAGAGAGAGAGAGAGAGAGAGAGAGAGTGGGGTGTATCTTCTGCTGATGTGAGAACCAAATTAGAGTTGATCTCACACCATTAAAATGCACTTAATCTTCAAATGAAAGAACATTTTTACTCCCTCACATGCAGAATCTACGTCTGAACTCTTTCATAACCTCTTAATATTTCTAATCACCGCCTTTGTGATCATGGCAAAACAGCAGGCAATGACTTACACCTTGATTCTCCACCTCATTTAGAAAGAGAGAAAAAAAACAAAGACTTGTTGGACACTCGATCAGTTTGGTTGAGAAATTGAGCACAGTCATTTACCCAGATGATAAATCAGCGTAAGTGTTCCACTTCAGTAGCATCCTGCTCCACCTGACTCACCGTCCAGCTGCAGTTAAAGGTTAAACGCTTCATTCAAGGGCAGCTGAAGGTAGACGGACTGTTGTGTTAATGAGTAAATTAATGAGAGTAAGATGAGGTGGAACAAGGAGGAATGCATACATCTGTGTACATGTTACCAACAAAGTCTGTGTGAATGAGAAAAAGCCAAACCCAACCTGTAAGCTAAGTCATCTTATGTCTCACCCATTTATCTTCCTAAATTTCGTATGTTAATATATTAATATTACATGTGATTGCTATGACTCATTGGGTATAAATGCCAGTGGTTTCATTTTAGCAGACACAACTTAACGAACTATCACACACCAAATCTTAAGGGTGTGTTTGCAAGGACAAGAAATGCAAGGGTGACTTGTGTTTAGTAAACACACACAAACACACACGAGTATACACACAGTCCTTCAGAAAGCCCGTATGGAAACTCTCAGTCACCGGAAAAGGTTGTATAATAGATATTTATCTATGTTTGTATATATTAGAGGAATAAGTGGTTGGTCCCATCGCTTCAATAATAACCAGTTTCGACATATGATACAAATGTAGTGAGTGTCACCGTGCAATAACAGACGATAGAGTTTACAGTGGAGATATTTAAATTGCACTCACAAAATCCCAGGGCAGGTTATTTGAAAGATTGCATATGTTTGTAGAGTATTGTTAAACAGTATATATCATTGTCTAATTCATTCTCGCGTGTTGATTTAAAGACTGCATTTCCCATAAACATCGTCTCAAAGAAAAGTCTGTTCCCATACAGCTTAAATGTCTCCGTTTGTCATACTGTTTCTCTAATTTAAGATGACATGGTGAGAAAATCTGAAAATTTTTAATCTGGTTAAAGCAACCGCTTCCTGTTTTGTGCTGTGTAACTCAGCAGGGTTTTCAAAGTTTGACCTGGTTGCACACTGTGTAACAAGTCATGGTGTTGTGAAGCTCAGGCTGAGTTATCATCTGTGGTCCCAGTGGTTCACTTGTGGTTTAGATAAGTCACATTATAAAAGGGCATTTTAAAAAGATTCTTGCTCGTCATACACAGTTGAGTAACATGATTTCTTAGATTCACAAGAATATCTTTAGCCACATAAAGAAAGGCAGTCCTTTCCATTGTCTCAACCATAGAATTTACGCAGAGCCCAACTATGGAATATTACTGCACAGATCTGACCTGCAAAATAAAGTAGTGAGAATAAACTCAACTTTTCATGTGTCCCTCAAAGATTTCTGCTGACCGTGTCCACAGCAGTGCCTGGCTCTACTTCTGTCTGCTTCTTTGAACTGAGTGTGGTGACAGCTGTCTGCTGCAGGTAACACAGCGACTATGTATGAGTACGTCACACAACGCCACTTCAAAAAACCCAAACTATCCCTACGAGTGTTATTTTTACTGTGGCTGTATGGCGATGTTCGTCACTTAACCGCTTTGGCGCAGGCTGAAATGACTCAACAACTACTGAAAGAATTGCAGTGCAATTTGGTGCAGACATGTTTCATGTTTCCCATTTTTCAATTTGTCCGACACTAGGTTCACGATCCTGCCTGCAAAACTAGTAATATTCCCGTTAGCCACAGATGTGTTTGACGCTAATTAGCATGTTAGCATTGTCACTGTTAGCATGTCAGCTGTGCCTTAAGTACAGCTTAACAATTCTGTAAACTCTATGTTTTGTTGTCAAAGGGCTCTTTAAACCTTTATAAACCTGTCAGTAACTGTTAAATCCTTGAATTCGTCATTTTAGTGTGATTCTTAATTTTAAATATTTTATCAGTACACCACCGACTGGGATTCAGGAGTGTTGTGATGGTTGACAGCCAATAATTCGGGTTGTGCAGTTGTTGAGGGAGGACACCAAGCTTCTCAGCCGTGCTTTTATGAGATGATGACTCGTGATAACTTTAACGTTAAATGATAAATTTATATATATATTCTTTTATATTTATATAATTTATATATTCAGACGTTTTCTTTGCGCATATAGATCCATACAGCGAAACGGTCTACAAACTATTCTCGTAACATTTACATAAACTGAAGCATAGAACTGGCTGTTCTTCCTGTCTGCAATCTGTGCATTTGTACCTTCTCCCACACACATGACATCTAAAGACCCCCCTCCCCCTCCAAATCTTTCTCTCTCGCTCAACACCATTTCTCCCCCCCCCCTCCCTCTCTTTCTCTCTCAGAGTGTCCTTTTATTCCACGCTGCTATAGAAAAAAAAGGCCACTGTCATGTAATCGACTAATTGGTCACGACATCGCAATGAATAGATGGAGGTGACACGTACTGTACACAGAAAAAAATCCCATTTAAGCTGATTTTGTAGCTTAATTCACCTCCTGTTTATAAATCCCTGCTCTCATCTTTAATTTGTAAAAACAAAACAAAAAAAAAAACACTACATTTGCTGAGTTATTTACTTTATTCAAGTGAATTAACTGTGTACCTCTGTCAGCTAAAGGATCATGGCTGACTTCCTTCACTGCTCCATTAAGTGCTTGGTGGTGCTTGGACTGACTGCTACTTAATTATTCACCTCTGTTTCTGGTGTAAGCAAGGTCATTCTTGATTCTTGTCCTCAGGACTCAGTGAAGGGTAACAACCAAAATTATAGCCAGTCAGCCAGTCAGCGCCCTAAATGTTGGTGGTTTCCTGCAAGATCAAGGCAAAAAAAAAAAAAAAAAAGTAGCATCCATACATGAATCAGAAGAGCCTCGTACTATTATCAGTTGTAGTCACAGTCAATTTAACCAGCATGTGGTGGGTGATATTTTTATGTCACTCTCCATCTGTTACTTGGAAAAGTATACTTAACTTTAAATATCTAAATGCATGTATTTGGCTTGAACATAAGCTTTAAGAGGCCAAATGTATGTGTATCTGCGTTGAAGGGGGAATGTGAGTTGTCACGTTTAATCTCCATCCTCTCATTAACAGAACAGAGAAGCATTTATTATCCTAAATATATTCTATATTTTAATGGAAGTTTGTTTTTTTGCCTCAAACATGACCAGAACAGCAACAACAGTAAACTAAACATGAAAAATAACCTCGACATTCACTGTATACACTGTAGGCTGAAAACCAAGCCCTACACTGCAAAAAATGACAGTTTTAAGGAAATGTGGTGTTTTATCTTCAGGCTCATCAAGTTGCCCTGAAATTCCTAAATATCTTCTTGTAATTGTTTTATTCCCAGGACAAGTAAAAGCAAAAAACATTTAGGAGTATTAAGATATTATGAATGCTCAGAATGCTCAATGCAGGTTAAAAATCCAAACCCAAAGTGTCACATTTTTTGCAGGGCAGTATTCATATCATAGCAGGAAAACTGGACGGTGGAAATTTATTGTTTTAATGTACCGGTAAGTCTCATTTTCCTTCCTCCCTTGGGCCTCTTTTTCTCTGGCATGACCATGTTATGTTCATTGTAACCATGGTGACAGATAATAAGCACAGATTCACACCTCACAACAAGCGTTTTCCTGATTGGCCTCCAAACAAGAAGCTGTTCAGTGCGGTCCGGATAACAGGAAGGAGGCCTGTATGTACAGTAAAACCTGCAGGTCATGCAGTCGATAAAGTGCTGCAGCCGTGTGGAGGAGACCAGTACTGCAACAAAAAGGACGCTTCAGGAGAGTCTCAGTTTATTGTTGCAGTGACACTTTTGTAAAGGGCATTTTTCATTTGATGCCATTAAACTTCAGACGGTCTTTGTGCCAGTTTTCTAAGCACAAGTTTAACCAATGCACTGAAGCTTTAAAACTTTACTATTCACCACTGCCTTTAATTAAATTAAACTATTACCATAGCTACAATATTTATTCATATTTTACACTATTTCTTATTCTTCTCCACATTCTGTTATTCTTTTCTAAGTCCTGTTTATACGTCTTCACATGTTTTTTTATATCTTGTTTTAGTGTCATTTTATGACAGATATAAAGCACTTTAAAGTGTTGAAATATCAATCAATTAGTGCTGACCAAAGCTGAATTTTTCCAATGAATATAACATTTTCTGATTATACACCTTTGTCAGTATGACACATTTAATATTACTCCATTATTGATGGCTTATAATAATAAAAATCATCAATCATGATCACGTGGTTAAATAGTTAACATATCTCAAACATACAAAATAAAATAATGACACTTATGAATGCTGTGATTGTCTGTCTATGTCACTGTGTGCCTCTCTGTTCATCCGTCTCTCCTTGAAGTTGTTGTGGTTCATCGTGACCCAGAAGTCTGTTAAAAATATAATGTATTGTGGATATTAAAAAACAAACAGCAGACATGTCATCTCATTTTCATGCTGATTTAAAGTCCAGTCACTCAGTTCATTTAAACAACTTTTATTTATTAAGTTTTTACAAATAAAGTAACAAATTTCATTGTATTGTAGCGCAAAGCGCAACGTTTTTTTTTTTAATATGAAGCTTGAACACTCTATACTTAGTGCAAAACATACCTTTAAAGGCTGCCGATGACTCCCTACATGTATTTTTTTTGTTTTTTTTTCTCTCATTCATTCATCCGTGTGTGTGTGTTTTTTGTTTTTAATCCAACCACTTTGTACAATGTCAAACACGATACAGAAAAATGAAACCACTGATTTTAGTTAGGTGCCGCAAGAGACATTAAAACAGCTGATAAAAACAGGTGAGAAATAAAAAAAAAAAAAAAAAAAAAATTAAACATGAGCGCATCAGAGAGACCGGTAACAAAATCAACATGTTCAGTAACAGTCTGCAGAAGAAACTGTCGCTGTGCTCGAGACTTGGCATCATTCCACAGGAGCGAGCTACGTGAAAAAGCAAGAAGATGCACTAAATTAATCTGTGTGTGTGTGTGTGTGTGTGTGTTGATCAGCTGACTTTTTTTTTTTTTTTTTAACATGTGGGCACTTCTACAGTAAAACGCATAAAAGCTTAGCAAGTCCCGAACAGGCCAAAAACTTAATCTAATGCAAGTGAGTTAAAAAAACAACTATTGCTACACTGTATGTGTGTCACCAGAAAAGAGAAGCCTACTTTCCACTTTAACTTCAGGAAACTTCACAATAAGAGTGCCCACACTGGATAACTCTCAAGCCTTTCACAGTAAGAGCCCTCCACTAAAACCCCTAAAACAACTTCACAAGAATTGCACCCACCGAAGTTTAACTCTTAAGCTTTAAAAAGTCCTCCAGTGGGGGTGTGACTATCAAACTCAACTGTAACCTCAGAGCTTGACAGCATACTGTAACCTTAAATAATATTGCATTGCTGTAGGCATTCTTTTCATAGTCATGTAGTAGAGACACAGCAAAGTATTATCAAACTTCTACTGTGGAAATCATTTGAGGCTCGAGCATTTGCAAAGTGAAAATCCAGGATGTCACCTGGCAACCAAACCAGCTCCAGTGAGTAAAATCAGGTAAATACACTCAGTTTTTTTTTTTATTATTTACCTCTGATGTTTCCACTCCACTGACAACACGTCAAATGGCACAGAGTTGGTGGCGTCATTAAAGGTTTGACTTCTTATAACAGATCATCAGACAGAATTCTCATAACCAGAATTAAAGCAAAGTGGCTCAATGATTATTCACAGCTTCAACCAAACTTGCCTAGTAGTAAAAATGTTGCATTATTATTCAGGAGAAATGGAAAATATCCCCCCCCCCCAAAAAAACAGGCAAAAGCGATGTTTTTTTTTCTTTTTCTTCGAAGTTTACAAAGTAACCATTTCATGTTTTTATGTGAATCCAGAACACCCATTCCCAGCAAAACTAAACAAAACAAAACAGATGTTAAGTGAATGTCAAAGTTTGTACCAGATATGTTTCATTTGCACGCACAAATGAAAAGAGAAAAAGAGGATAGGGTGTCAAAGGCCTTGAATCTAAAACCGCCAGTATCACTATCACTTTAACCACCGTCATCACCACCAGTATAATCATCACCACCACCAACACCACCTCTAGCACTGTGATACCTTCATGTTTTTCTTAATTTTTGGTAAAAATATAAATTTATTTCTGTGATTCAAATCTGTTAAACCCCGATGCTGCTGCTCTTGACACTTAAAAGTCTCAGTTTCTTATTATGAGTGATGGGAACCTACATAAAAAATGTTGTGCCAAAGGTCTGGACATGTTTGGTTGCTTAACACGTTCTCTTCTCATTGGTTTAAAGTGGGCAGGGCTCAGATGGAAAAAAAAAGAAACGTTTGTGCACCAGTCAGGGTTCAGCAACATTTGAATCAGCATCTGATGACAGCTAATGGGTTTTTTTTTGGTCTCGGCCAATCAAATTGGATTCAAACCACACACCCACACAGTCCTGATAAAGCTGATCAGCTGAGTTTTCGAGTGCCAAACTCCAAACTGTGTGTGGTAAATATTCTGTTTGGGTTTGTGATCATGCCCTCTGTATTCAACCCGCTCGGTTTGAGGATGGCCTTTCACCATTTTGTAGTAAATTCACTGCAAATCTATGTGAAGTTTATAGTAAATGTGCCTCATGTAGTAAAATTAGTGAAACAAAACACCGTTTCTCTGCACTCACTATTCACTGAATAATAATAAAATTGTGCTCAAAACCAGGGCAGGAGACTTCGTTTCTTAATCCAGAGGCCACAGTATCATTAGTTTTGGTAAAAACATAAGTCTGTATTACACTAGAGATACTTCAACATTAAAAGAAAGTAACTTTAGTTTCATTGTACCAATGCCTCCTAAGCTGACTGTATCCTGCACCTGGCCCAGTGCCTCTAAAGTACAGAGTGGTCCAAGCTTCAAATACAATCTTCAACAACTCCCTCCTTAACTGAAAAAATATTGCCACCCGTTTTTTTTTTCTCTTCCCAATATCTACATTTAAAACCCTGAAAAAAATGGCACTGATAAACTCTCACGTTCTCTCAATCTTTTATCACGTTGGTGGTGTAACCGGGCCTTAGACGCAGTCAATTCAAAGAGCGAAGTTATATGGTTAACAGTTATGTAATTTTCTGTTTTGTCATTCACGGGGAGACATTCTTGCTTATTTGGGGGGAAAACACACTTTCAATAAGTTGAAATCAAAGAGAATTAACCACAAACCAGCTGCAGCACGCGCAGTAAGAGCTAACAACAGCCATCATTACTGCATCTCCTTTATATTTTCATCTATTGAATGCCTGCTCCACTAACACCGGGTCAAATCGTCACCGCTGTCTTCAAAGTGACACCCCAAAACTCCCCACACGTGTTGTTAAGTGTGCTTACTTTAACCCAACCCCTCCCCAAACGAAACAAGCAACAGGAAGGATGCAAGGCACTAGTAAGTACCACCAGTATTCACTGGAGGCTCTAGGAGGGGTCGGGGGGGTCGGGAGAAGCCAAAGAAAGCAGAAATTAAAAGACAGACTTGTTTTTTTTTTTTTTTCAAGTACATTAAAATGGACACCATTGGTTTATACATTCACATTCATCTAACAAAACCAGGGGAGAAAGGGAAGAGGAGGGCTATTTAAAGTGTCTGATATATAAGTACTGTATTAAGAAAAAAAAATAGCTAGCATTACTTTATTATCTAAATATCAACTATCCTGCCGTTCACCCCGGTTTGTCTTTATAATCGGGCTTGGAGGTCAGTTTCGACTTTCAATTCAATCAGCTCTGAAGGTGAACTGAAACTGCAGTTGATTTGTTGTCGGTAAGGCATCGGTTTTTGGATCGTGTCCTCTGTAACTGTAATGTAAGGACGATTATTGAGGAGAGGGATTTTTCAATCAATTCAATGAGAATCCATTTGCTGAAAGCAGTGAATTGAAAGCGAAAGGACCCCAAAGCCATTCTCTGTATGCTTTTTTTTTTTTTTCTTTTTAAATTTGTGACGTTTCACCCTAAAACTAATGTTGTCCAACAACATTTGCTAAGAATAAACAACAATAATCACAGTGTTTCCACATCGTACACCGATGTGCGCGTATAACAGGTCCATTGACAGAACACGTTCTTGTTTTTGTTTCTTTTTAAATAGAATAATAATCATTAACAACAATAATCATGACAATAATGTACATTGCGATCATTTCAACACAAACGTTGAAATCAATCTAATGATGACAATGAGAACTGAGGCATTAGTCTGTGAATCTATGTCTGTTAAATGGCTGCTATGCCTCCAACAATGTGTTCGTATTTACATGAGTCTGTGCATGACGGGGTGTGTGTGTGTCTGTGTGTGTGTACAGTATGCAGATGTGTGTGTGTGTGTGTGTGTGTGTGTGTGTGTGTGTTCATATGAATGTCTCATGCATTGTGTGAGATTGCTAGCTGGGGGGCAGCAAGCAAAACAAACCCGACGAAACAAAATAAAACGACAAAATGGAATCATCATAGCTGACATTCTAAAAAATAAACAGAGACACAAACTGTACAGGAAACTCTATTATTATGATAACAAGGCCACTTTTTCACGCTGAGTTCTCTCATGTTTGGGCTTTTCTTCTTCTCTAAAAGGTTTCTGCTGTTATTGCTTTAAATGGCAACAGAGAGGCGGAGAGAGAGAGGGATGGAGGAAGAGGTGGAGTCGTGACGGTGAAGAGGCGCTCGGTGCGCAGAAGCATCTGTCATGTCCGTTCGGTACTTTAGCGACGGTGCGCGCAGCCAGTTACGCTCCCTAAAGTAAGCAGTGGAACATGAAACAGATGAGGTGTTTGACTGTTATTTAACACAAACACTCCTCCTGCTGTTCTTCATCTACTTCATCTTCTCCGTCTCTCTCCATCTGTTTGGATGATGGACAAACAAACACAGGAGGAACAAGACACAGAAGGTAACAAGTGGAGCGGCTGTCACGATTTCCTCTCAAGCTGACGGGTCAAAGTGCTGGGCTACTCTAAACCAGGCTCGAGGTCAGCTCGGCTTCAGGCTTTCGAATTCTCAATGTGCGTTTGATTTGTTTTGGATTTTTTTGTGCTTTTAATGGTTAAATAAAATGTCCAAATTCTTAACACTGAAGAAAAAACACTCCCTGTTCCCATGTTCTAAATATCTCTCCGTTCTGCTCTCAAAGCCTTTATCTGCTGCTATGAGCAGCCTTCCTCCTCGTATGCATGAATTTAAGGGATGCAAAATGATGCTGTCACTGCTTAACTTCATAAAGTGTTTCACTTGATGTGAAGGCCAGCTGTAATCCCCTCTGTCAGTTACATCTTTTTTTTTTGTGGACATAAGGACTACAGTTAGCCAGCACATTTCTCCCTCCTCAACCTGATCCAACATCTTCCCTCCACCATCTCATGACGGTGATGGCGTGACCCGCCTTGTAAAGACTTGTTCACTCAATTTAGAGCATGAAATGGAACAAGTGTCATCGAGCCATACGTGCCTATACACGATACCTCACAAGCAAGCTGTTATTAACACCAGTCCCGCACCCTGTCAAAACCTCTTTGGCCTTTTAACATTGCACACACAGGAGTTTTTTCCTTTATCCTTGAGCATTTGGCTGGCTGTCACAAATCAAACACAGTCAAACACTGCAGAAAGGGAGATCATGTGACTGCATTTGTGTCTGCGACAGCACGATGCGTCATGAAAACCGTGGAGTTTGGCCACATCGCTATTCCTGATTCCTTCTCTCCTCCTCCTTTCCCGTTTTTCTTTTCTACTCTTGAACAGGTCAGCTTCTGTCTTGTCAAACTCCTCGCTCTCCACACTCCTCTGGTTCTTCCATCCTCCTCAGGCCGATCAAGCGCATTACACTCTGTTCCACACCGGTCCAGTCCAGTCGGGCCGTGATTCAAACCAGCCCTCACCCCCAGCCCTACGTGGTCCTCAGGTTGGGTCCTCCTGGGTTGCTGACTGACTTCTGCAGAGTGTTGGTCAGATGGAAAGCCTGGAGCGGTCCCTGCCCGGGAATCTGGCCCTGTCCACCAACCGTGGCGGGATAGGGGCCCAGGGGCTGGGAGGTGCTGACAAGTAGAGGCCCAGGCTGTGCTGGAGCCTGGTGTGGGGTTGACAGGCCGTGAGCCGGACCAGACCATTGCGCGCTGTAGGCGGCGGTGGGGGTGTAGTGAATGAACTGGGGAGGCTGGGGTTGAGGCGGAGTGGAGGAGGCAGGGGAGTGGCACAGGGAACCCTTGCGGGTGGCCAGAGAGGTAGCGGTGGTGGGGTTTGTCGGGAGGTGGGCTGAACCTCCGATGCTGCTGGTACACAGCTGGCTGGGAGCAGAGTACTTCCTGCCCAGACTGGCTGACTGGATAACCTGGAGAGGTGGATATTATAAATGAAGAAAGAGAAAAGTTTATTCATGCTCAACACTTGACTTTTGTCTTTTTGCATGTAATGAAGCTGCTATGAGTCTGCTGTACTTAATGTGAATGTGAAGGGCACAGCAGCTAATCCGCCATGTGATGCGATGCCATTTTCAACTGACCTCGTAGCTGTGTCCCTGTGCTGGGGCCTGCTGCAGCTGTTTGGCACTCCTCTTCCCCTGAAAAAAGTTTCACATTTAGTTCAGTTGACCTCTACAGTACAATATCAAGCACAAACATTAATCACACACAAAGAGTTAATTCCTAAACCTCAGGGATCGATACATAGAGGCAAAGAAATGGCACTGCAGGACAGTTCAAAGTCCTAATTTTAACAATATTCTTCATATCTTAAAAGCAGCATGGAACAATGTACACTGTGCAGCTTTATCTACTAATGGATGTTCTCAGAGACTTAAAATAAAGTTAGTTTTCTGTCCTTTCCCTTAAAACTTGGAATATTTGATTAACCAATTAAACTGAAATTTTCTCAAGACTAACCTGTATTCCCTCCCTCTGTACTTTAACGGATGTTTTGATCGATACAAACACTTTGAGTGCCAAATGCATACAGGAGAAACGTATCTTCAGCCAAATGCCGGTAGGTTTTGGCTGAGGTCTGTTTACTCTCCCAGCCACTTTGGCTTTTAACTACCATTTAGAGTTGAGATTCTTTCCTCTATCTGTCTTCTTGTCTGGTAAACTAAACACGCAAACCGCTGAGTCTCCGCTAAAGGAACATTTTCTATGTCAAAACAATGTCTGCTGTAGTTGCATAAGTCATAAAACAGTGGTAAACCTGTGAGAGGTTCATGGCATCCCTGGCCCAGTTGTCCACCAGTTTATGGAGGTCGTCGGTGAATGTTCCCTTCCTCTGGTGGGGGGCTGACATGTTGGGGGGCAGACACTGAGAACCTCCCTGGCTCTGACCCAAACCACCTGAACCGCTCACTGCATTGGTGCTGTTAGTCCCTGTGGAAGAAGGCAGAAAGAGAGAGAGAGGACAATAGCAAAGGATGTGAGATATTGCGCAAACTAGAAGATAATCGATGTTATCTAAATGAATGAGAATGCATTTTCTGGCTTGACCATTAAAAGGGCCGTTACATGGTGACAGAGGCTGGCCGGGGCAGAGTTTTAGGGTCGACATGGTCATAGAATTATATTGTTTAGTTGTAATGATGGAAATAATGATGAAAGATGGGAAGAGGAGAAAACTATAATGCTA
This sequence comes from Protonibea diacanthus, assembly GCA_028641955.1. Classification (NCBI taxonomy): domain Eukaryota; kingdom Metazoa; phylum Chordata; class Actinopteri; family Sciaenidae; genus Protonibea; species Protonibea diacanthus. The sequence continues at coordinate 11,006,091 of CM053997.1, read as the reverse complement.
GAGACACATTTTAAGACAGGAAATGTGCATTTTTTGTCAACAAATATGACAAATACTGAGGCAGTTTCAGAATATATCACATACTGTCAATCTAGGTTCTCAGAAAATTAGGTAACCTGTAAAGCTGACATGCCCAGCAGCATTAACAAGATGCTCCAACACGAAAGAAGCAGTGCTGAGCCAGTCCTGCTGTTGGTACTCTGCCTCTGATCCCATTTTGATTTATTTTTTTTTTTACCATTAGATGGCACTCAAGCTCCGTATCAGCAGGTAGTTTTGCTGTTAGCCGGCCCTGAACATCAAACTCATCAGAACAAATTCACTGCAGGAAAACAAAAATCACACACCGCAAACTGGCCATGGCGTCTGCATGTAAGTGCAGTTCTGTTCTAGTTGACATGAACTATAACATGATATCTTAGTTGTAACATGTTCTAAGGCTGCACTTTTTCGCATTTCTACTAAGCCAGGGGGAAGCTAAATAAGTCATCAGTCATAAGTCTGCTTTACCCTCAGCTGGTTCAGATATTGACACAGAATTTCAGAATAAAAGGTTTCACTTCAATCAAAACTGGACCCCCAGTATTGCAGACACAGTCCTGACACTGTGCATGTGTTTCTCAAAAAAAATAGTTTTAATACATCATTCAGGCTGGTGAAAGAGAACATCAGTGTTTATAACCATTCATTTACTAAACCTTAAATCAAGACTACAGTTACAAAGATGTGGTGGATTTCTACAAAAAGCACCCTGAAGCCTTGCTGACAAAATGAGCCTGGCTATGAGATATTAATCTGTTCAGAACAGACATTACACAAGGAAAGACATAATATGCAGGGATTAGCCGGCAACTAATACAGTTGGTCTGACCAAAACTGTCATGTCATGCTAAATAAAATGGAGGAAAATAAGAATGAGGCTGAGTCATGACTGACTGCAGCAGCATGGGATTCTGGGCAATGTAGTCAAGACCAAGAGCCATGACGAGGGAGGAGAGGAAAGGGAGGAGGGGCAGAGTGGCTAATAGCTGTGTTAACGTGTGTGTGTGCTTGTGGGTGCATGCACTGTCAGTTTGAATCAGTGATGGCAGATCAGTTCAGTCATTTCAGTCCTCAAATTGGATGTTTTTGATTTTTGAAATGTCAAACCTGAACGTACGACATTTCTGTGAGGCACCTGGGGTGAAACAACTGAAGTGAACTGATCTCAAATCTGTCAGAGTTTAAATCGAAAAGGACATTCGAGAGCAGGAGGAAGGCTTGGGAGAGCAAGTGCGGGGATGGAGGAGGGGATGGATGGAGGGACGGAAGACCAAAAAGAGAGATAGTTACTACAGAGCTGGTTGCAGGGGCAGACTTTTTTCACCATCTTCCCTGTGCGGCCGGAAGACAACAATTGGAGGATTGGGAGAGAGTCAGAGTTAAACCCCGCCCACAACACCCGACAACCAAACACAATGCATCTACGATTGTTTCAATGTGACGTAGTCAATGAACAACACTTTGGGGTTGAGTTGCCCAACAACATCTTAACACTGATCAGTACTTGTCACACAGTACACTGGGATGTGGAGAGTGACATTAGACGGGGATGTTATGAATGGTGTGTGTTTTTTTGGTGTGTGTTCTGTGTTCTGCACTGTGAGAAAGGTTGACCACAGACGATAAGTCGCAAGGCTGCCATCTTTATACACACGAACAACTGAGTAAAGATGCTTTACTTGTAGGCAACCCTCTGAGGACGTGCAGACACCAACTTTAAGCAGACTTGGTTGACAGTTAAGTGTTGTAGCAACACACCAGTCAACACTGGAATATAAACACTTAGTAACCAAAGCTCTTGAAGATACTCATTTTGTTTAACAGTGAACTAAACTGAGTCCCTGCACACTGCCTCAGGTCTCAAGCCTTGCCTGTGTACTGTGTTTCAAAGATGCTTTTGGGTAACCAACCCCTGGTTCTGAGTCCTCTCTACAGCTCACAGGGTTGCTCCAGAACTGGGTCCAAATTAGGATTCACATCTAACATATAACTACCTTTTTCCAGAAGTCCGAGCCGTTGCGCACATTTCTGGTTTGGTTAGCGGCATTCAATTCAATTCAATCTATATATCACACATATACAACATTCATACCAATGTTACATCTGTTTCTTTTTGAGCTACCAATAAATTATGATCAGCAAGACCCAGGTCTGTCTCTCTCCCCTCCTGGCTGTGCAGTGATAGGGGAATAGGTGAGGTGAGAGAGAGAGAGACAGAGAGAGAAGGGGGTTGAGGAAAGGGAGTGACGAAAGAAGTAAGGAAGGGAGAGAAAGGGTTTGAGCTGCAGAGGGTTCAGAAGCATTCATAAACATCCCTTCCATCAAGCACATCATCACATTTAACCAACGCTACATATTATGACTGTAATATGATTTGAGAAAAATCATTTCTTAATCACGAAAAATATAAATACACAGAGACTGATGCACAGTATTTGAACAGAACTGTGCTTAAATGAATGAGTCATTGCAATTATTCAGGTTTAATTAAAACAAAAAATACATTTCCTATTAAAAAACAAAACTGTATGGCAAAAAATCTCAAGTCATCAGGTCTCAACTTGTCTTTCCTTGTTAGTCTGCTTGTTTTCACAGAGGCGAAGATCAGAAATGGAAGCAGCCAGGATTTGCAGACTGACGCACAAGCAAAACTTTATTATCTATCTCTAACTTCTAAAATTGGCTGTATTCTTTTATGCCTAACGCTGCTGCCTGCTTAAGCAGCAATGCAACTTATCGATTTGAAGCTTATTTGACTGTTAACAGGTTGGAGCATTAGCTAAATGGAGCTACTGCCATTTTAGCCGCTGTTATGAAGTGTCTCTTCACCCAGTTACTTTTCCAGGGACCTAGCTTGTGTTCCTGCAATCATTTCTAATCATTTCCAAGTTATAATCCTTGAGATTTTCATGAAACCAAACACTAAAAACATTTTGTAGCAATAGTCAGAGTATTTAGAAATTATTTCTCTATATATCAGTTCTTACTGTTTTTAAAACTGACCACTTTTAAATATGTATATGAGTAACCCAGTGACCCTGCCTGGGTGTCGCTAAATCAACCAGGACTGACAAGTGAAACTCTGTTCTCTGTCACCAGTGTCGCTGGTTGCAGATTTGAGTTTTGGCAGGTACATTTCACATGGACTCTTTTCTGTGTCTGGTCTATCAAATATAATGATTCTTTTATTTTTGACAATGCTGTTATTCAAAGAAGCTGAAAATGGCATTGAAAATTGGCACTGAATGTGAAGTTAAGAGATGACGTGACTGTCAAGGAAGACTGTGTCAAAGAAAAGAAAGAAAGAATATTAAGAAAATGACTAAGAGTGGGGAGAAGATGATGCCATGGGATGTAAGAAAGACTATTAGTCATTGTACAAATTTTCTGCGTAAGGCTGCAAACCTAGTTTAAAGGCCCTAATTTAAGCTAGTTATTTAGTTTGAAGGAAATTACCTAGACCCCAAAAACTGCAGGGAGAAAGGTGTAAAAGTATAAGCCTGCATGCTCAGTCGATTTCGCCTGGGTAAATAAATGTTTTTCTACTAATGCGTGAAAAGCTGACTTTTTTGGAGACACCAGTTTCCTGCAGGACACTGGTGATATCAGAAGCAGAGGGTCTTCCTCCATCAAAGAAGGAAACCCCACGGGAAGACAGGACGACCGTGACTTGACAGATATAGGAGTAAAAAAAAATAAGAACAAAAGTGAGTAAGGACGACGGGTAAAAAGAGAAGTGCAAAGAAATAAAGCGTTACACACAAAGAGCCAAGCAGGGCGTACTCAGAAAGCGCGTCCTCCTGCCGCCAGGCTTGAAGGCCAAACGCTCCGAACCCCAGCTGAACTTTACACAGCCTGAAGAGAGGAAGGAGGGAAAGAAAAGGAGGAGAGAGAAGAGATAAGGAAACAGAAAAGGAGAGTGTAGAGAAGGGGAAAGGAGGTGTACAGAAAGGAAGAGGTGAAGAAGATTGGAGTGGAGAGCAACAACAGAGGAAAAACAAGATGACAAAAGAGAGACAGAAAATGTACAGGTGAGAAGGAAAGAAAGAGACAGGTGGAGGAATAGACAGGAAGAATGTAACAGTTAGCCATCACACTGTTTACACAGAGAGAGACACAGATAGAGAAAGACAGAAATAGATGTGAGTGGTGTTTTTTTTGTGAGGGAGTGAAGACAAACCACCTGCATGCATTTGTGTTTGTCTGTATGCAAAGTATTTCTGATGTTGTGGGGGAAGCTTGTGAGATCTGCTGCAGACTAGGATTCACAGTCACATGCCTACCTGGGGTGGGAGCACACAGGCTGGGCACAGAGAGCGCCCCTTCGCTGGTGTAGGCCGAACACAGGTTGTTGCTGGAGGGAGAGGGCTTGAGTGGTTGGAGCAGAGTACTGCTGGCCGAATCGGCTAATCCTCCTGGGGCTAAGAGAGCCAGCTGGCCGGGGTACATGGTGGGGACGCTCTGGGCGGATAAAGTGCTGCCTGGAGATAGCACAAGGCATAGGCAGGAGAGGACAGGGCAGGAACGACGCACCACAGGGACCAGAGACACGCAAACACACACACACACACACACAAAGAATGGACAAATTAGACACCCGTCACCGCCCAGACATTCACATAAACACCCCCCCCAAACACACACACACAACCACACAAAGAAAGACAGGGAAAGCAGTCAGAAATGTTCAAGCTCTGAGCCTGCTCCAGCGCCCACATGCACGTGTAACCAAGCAGATAAACACACACACATGTGCACACAAATGCATACAAACAAAGATGGTGTAACGTTAGGGTAAAAGTTTTTGACCATTCTGCAGTGTAGTGGACTTTAAGATCAAGATGGAAATGATTTGATTGGAACTGTTCAGAGGTGCAGGGTGAACGGGCCAATTCAACCAAAATTACAAAAGAATATGATGGTATCTTTAGTTTAATTTGATCAAGTTTTGGTGAGGTGAATGGGATTTTATTTGTGTTGCTCACAACATTCAAAAAATATCTAAACATCCATGCTAGCAGCTAGAAGCTAGAAGTAATGGACAAATTAAATATCTGACTTGAAGATGGCACTAGATTAAAAGGAAATCACAAAAGCGGTTACAATTCATCCTCAGGGGGACATGAATGTCTGACAACATAATTTCATGGCAATCCATCCATGAAAACAAAAAATATAAACCTCATGTTGGTGCTGGATGAAAATCTGTTCATCACTGTTCAAGGTGACCATTTCTTTGGTAGAAGGTATTTACAATGAAGGCTTTTCAATCACTGTGGGTTGCTGTCCTATTTCTTTACATTAAATTTTTGTGCTGTGAGCAACACAAACTAGTTTTGTCTTTAGGTGAACCAACCTTTTAATAATAAATGTTTAAACAAGAGCCTACCTGGCTGTAACGGACTCTTGCTGCCGTGCGTAGAGCTGGTTCTGGACGATTTGGAGGATTTGCTTTTGGTTGGTCGTCTTCTCCTGCCAGTCAAGGTTATAACTGGAGGGAGCACTGCGGCTGGAGGAACCTACAAAGACACGAAGAGAGGAAAGAATGGTTGCTTGCTGCATACTGTATGTAATGTGGCATTTATAGTGCCTGCACTGATGTAAGCAAGGCGAGTTACCTTTCCGAGTTTGGTAAAGAGACTATCTATTTCCTCCTTCTGGCGGGAATGGAGGGCCTGAATCTCACGCATGTGTCTGGTGGTGGAGAGAAGAAACGAAGAATAAGAGGAACAGGCAAAAGTGAAAGTGATAATGAGGTGAAGAAGCAAGTAGGGAGAGGAGGTGAGACTGGTTTTCGAGGAAGTTCTGAACATCCCTTTTCAAGAAAAGAGAAAAGAAGAAGAGAAGAAGAAGTAATGAAGGAAAGTGAGTTCTTGACCTCAATCTTGAGGGTGAGGAAAGAGGAAGAGGAGAAAAGAGAAGCAGAGCACAGCCGACTATTTTTGGGGGCACAGAGGGAGAAGACATTCGAGAGCAAAGTCTAGTTTTCTTTAAAGCAGTTAACCTCAATAACAAAAAAGTCTTGATAGGGCAACAGAAGTGTCTTTTCTGTTTTCTTTTTTGAGAAGAGAAGAAGAGATAACTTGCTTTTCTCTGAGGCGGCTAACTTCCCGCTTGAAGTCTTCGTCCTCAAATTCAGAGTCGTTGTCACTGCTGATGTAGGAGTTATTGAAGGAGTTGTTGTTTAGACTTGGCAGTGAGGTTTTATGAATGGAGTCTGGACTCAAAAACTGCCCAGGATCACTGGGTCCGTTAGAAGCCTGGGCAGCGGGTGGGGGGGCCTGTCTGGACTCGAGGCTCTGCTCCTGGGCACGACTTACTGAGAACCTACCAACACGGGCCTCTGGGTTGGTGGTAACCTGATACAAGAGAGTACAATATTGGATGAAATAACGTGTGAATCGAAGGTGGGACAAACAAAAGAGAAAAGCGCTGGTTGTTTTTCAGTCTGTGCAGTGCCTGTAGCAAAGAAACCCCTGACTCATTTCACCACAAGATCAAAAACAGGAAATACCTGGAAGCGTCCGATGGTAGTGGTGGGCTTAGGAGAGGGGCAGGGTGAAGTGAAGGGGGAGGGGTGGTGGGACCCTCCCAGAGTCCTTTTGGGGAGCCCATCCACAACATCTCCTCCTTGTCCTCCTCCTCCCTCTCTCAGTGGAGACGAGGAGTCCTTGTGCAGTGTATTCTCTGGGCTGGAGAGGCTGGAGGAGGACGAGGAGGAAGAAGACGAGGAGGACGACGAGGTGGTGGAGGATGATTCAGTGCAGGCCGGGTGGCTGACAGTAGGCTCCTCAGCAGCTGGCGAGACCTTATCAGTGAGAAGAGAAACACAGCATTACTTAGCTGTTGGTCTTAAACTGTTCAACAAGTTTTTCCTTCCTCACTAAAATCATCTGACACAACAGATCTGCTTTCTTGGGTAGAAGGGTTTATTGTTAGGAAGCTGCCTGAACGCTAACGTCCTGAAGGAAGGACACGTGTAAAATACTGAAAACAGATCCATTTCCAGCTTTTTCCAATATATTACTGAACAGACTCTCGGGCTGCTCCTGTAAGTTATATATTCTTCTCAAATTCATGATACAGTGTTTGATTTTTAAACAATTTTAAATATACAGACAAACAGTCTGGGGGAATAAACTTCAATCAAGGCAACAAATTCAGGCAAAGATGTGTTAACAACCTGTAAGAAAAGTTTATAAGAACCTTTTTCAGCCTGGGATCCAGGCTACATTAAATATGTATCCCATAGGGAAGGAAATGTGTCCATGTGTGGTCTGTAGTGTGAGGTAAATCTTACCTGAAATCTTCCCAGTTTAATTCCAGCACCAGGAGAGGACACAGTTTCTTCTTCCAGGGAGAAGGGAACTGAAAGTCAGATGTTACAAATATTACACAGGCAGACAAAACGCAGACACACAGATTAAAAGATTTATGAATACACATACTTTGCCCAACTGAAGGTATTCCACCGTGAGAAGCCTGGGATTAGCACGGAGAGAGAAAAAAACAGGTTGAACAGTGTCACTGAATTAGAACAGCCTGTACCTGCCTGTATGAGTTAACAGGATGATATCCTGATATTGTGTGTTTACCTGTGTGTGTGTGCTGACAGGAACAGTCTCTGGGCTCAGAGCTCTCCTCAACTGAGCATCCAGGTCCTCCAGAGGCTGCTGGGACTGTAAATAGACATGATATACACACAAAAATAAGCAAACACAAACACACAGGCTGAAGATGACTGGATCAAATGAAGCACAGATCAGCCAAAAGCACACACGCACTGACAATCAGCAGACATGATTTTTTCTTTTTATCATTCTCATCAAATTGTTGTCTAAATTAATGACTCCAATCAAAATTAGCTCATTTAAATTTTTGTTATGAAGGTTTAGTCTCATGTAAGGCATAACAGTGGAGCCCTCTCATCCACACAAACACAGGTTAGGCGATGTAGAGGGCATACAGGGTATTTTATTCTCCTGAGCATTTTAACTGCAATTAAAAAAGAGAGATCATTAAAAATCAAATCCCGCCTGAGCTTTGACTACGGCAGGATAATCTTAATAAAACAGGACAAGTCTCACCCAAGAGAGTTACATAAGGGACGAGAAGTTAATGTCTGCAACTTGGCAGGTCAGATTTTATAAAGGAGCTACAAGTCATATCTTGCTATTCAGTGGATAAATTGGAGGTCTATTTTTAGAGGGCAGCATTCACAGCCACAACAAAACAGTCTGGAAATTAAAGTCAGTTCAGTGTTCTTTCTGCCCTGAAGTACCTGCTACTCAGCCTGCCTGTCTGCAAAAGTAGAGTCCCTTTAGGTAGCTGAATGCATCTATTTGAAGTCACATTTTTTCCCCTTGTTGAGTCATTTATTCTGATGTGCTTTCTCGCTTAGAATGCAATCTTTTTCTTTTCAAGTAGGATTGGTTCATGATTTTGCCAGCTTTTAAAATTCACTATAAAATTCACTATGAAGCTTGATTTACACACAACAGACTGTAAGCATAAGCAATACAGGCTCGGTAACATTACATTGAATCGGAAACTCTAAAAATGAGCAAAAAAAACAAAAAAAAAACACCTGTATTAGACAAGGTCCAGGGAAAGATGGCAGGAGTTCTGAAGGAGGAGAACTGGCCTAATCCCAGAGACAGAGAGGTGATGAGAAAAAGGCAGAGTTGGAGAAACGAGAGAAAAAAGATTTGTAGAGGAGGTTATAAGAATGATGTTCATTGTGGAGAATGTTAAAAGAAATGTACATGCCAGATGAGTTATAAAGAAAGTGAGTAGAAACATTGTGGAACTCCTTTAATTTCTAAAAATGGGCTTAGAATTTAATAAATAATACAACAACAAATGGTTTAACTAGATCTAAAAAACTGATGACGCCATTCACGGCTAATCTGGATCACTCACCTGTACCCTGGATAAGGGGGTTTTGGATGGAGTGGTCTGGCCAAAGGATGAAGCAGGGATGACTGTAGATGCTGGAAATCAGTAAGCGACATTATTAATAACACGGGTTAGCTGACACAAACACATATGCAGAAACACACATTCATCTACCTACCGATCTGTGTAGGGGTGGAGATAGGTGTTCCCGGGCACTGGATTGGAGCAGGTGACCCCAGCGCTAGACTGGAGGGTGGCTGAGGGGGATTGGATGGCTGGCTGGAGCCAGGTGTGGTAACAGATGTGCTGGAGGTAGAGCAGGGGCCCATTGGGGATGACGTACCTGCCGCTGAGCCTCCAGATGCAGGATCAGGTAAGATGTCTCCCTGGGTGGGTGGAACTCCTCCACCCAGGTCCATAAAGAGAGATCGCAGCTTCTTCTCCAGGGCTTGGATGTCATCTGGTTTGCCTTGGGCCTCAGTGGACGCCTCACACCTGAGAAAGGTATCAATGACAAAAATGTAGGTGGGCATCCAGGTGTAATAAGTAAATAAAGTAAAGAGGCTGAATATCGACAGCTCCTCTTACCTTGCATCGCATTCCCCACAGTGCGTGTGCGTCTGCCCAGGCAGGGCTGCTGTCTGCGGCTGAGAGTGGACCAAAGTTGGTTGGACCGAAGGAACATTTGTGGTCACTGGTTGGAGCCCCACAACAGAGGAAGAGGAGTGAGGGGGGGAGGGGTGGGAGGCGGCAGAGGGAGCAAGCTGGGGGCCTGGGATGGCAGTAGTGGGGATGACAGTGGAGGAGAGGGTAGGGGTAGAGGAGGTGGTGGGAGAGACTGACTGACGATCTGAGGAGACTTCACTGGCTGTAAAGGTGGTGGAGGGAGGGGAGGATACAATGGGAGCAGTCTGAGTCGCAGGAGGGGAGGTGAGCATTGTTGCGGGAATGCTCGCTGTTGGTAAAGTGGAAGGTACTGAAGTAGCAATGACAGCAGAAACGGTTTGAGATGGAGGCTGTATGAAACCCTGGGGCTGAATTAGCGCTTGTCCCTGGACCTGCACCTGTCCCTGAGGTTGGGGCACAGTCTGCATCCCCGCCTGTGAAAGTACCTGTGACTGAAGGATGGACTGATTCACCACAGTAGGAGGAGGCGAGGAGGAACAAGGAGGGCAGACAGCGGGCACAGAGGAGGGGGTGGAGGAGGTGGTAAGAGCAGGAAGAGAGGGCTCCAGGACCTGCTCCTGTGCCTGGTTTATATTAGAAGGGACAAGTCCAGCAGTAGCATCCACAGTAGGAGTGACTGTGCTAGCCTGTGAGGGGACAGAAGCTGCAAGAGGCTGCAGAGGAGGATGGGTGGAGTGGATGGAAGCTGGGGCGGTGCTGGGCCCAGTATCAAACTGATTCTGGTTCTGTCTGAGCTCAGAGAAGGCTTGTTGCAAGCTGATTGCTCCGGCAGACTGGGACAACGCCAAACCTTGACCTGGAGTCTGAGATGGAGCTGGAGCCGAAGCTGGAGGAACTGGAAAAAAACAAGAAACACTTTTTTCAATCAGTTCATCCTGTAGTCCTTGACCTAACAGTAGTTTTCACTGACTTAGATACACTGAAACTGTGCTTCATTTTCCACGTAGGACAGGTAATATGTGCAAGAACAGGAGGTACAGTAGTTAAAGGGGAACTGACACTGATCATACACATGAAAGTCTTGTTGTGATGTCTGGAATACATTTAAATATCACGTAACGGGTTACAAAGAAGACTGTCCTGTGACGGCTACGTCAGTAACTTAGCTGTAATTCGAGGTTATATTCAGTGTGTGGAGAGGGGAGGATTGTTGACCACTTATGAGTTTGGCTACCTTCAGCCTAGTGATCATGTAATGCAAAAGGTATTTTTACATTTTTTTAAATAGAATAATGTTTAAATTCCACAATATCCAAATGAAGATCAGATACAGTTTTTTTATATTCCAGTTTTCCACCATGGTAATGAAATCAATTTCAATAAACGTCAGTGGGTTATTGCATTTGGACAGAACATTTGGGCAATTTCCTCTAAAAGCATTACAGCTTAATCTGATAATTGTGTGCGTGTGGCAAAGTGCACTGTCATTTAGTGTGCATCTGTGTGTGTTTAAAATTAAAGGAAAATCCTGTTTTTCTATTACAACCTGGGTCTTATTTTAGTACTTCTTTCCTTTTGATAATACAATATTTAATCAAAATGTTATCAAACTTCCAATGTTGGAGTCTAACATGGTAAGAAACATTAGTGGTTTTAAACAAACTCCAGCTGTATCATACTTTTTGGAAAAGAAAACAACTGAACTGTTAGCTGAACTTTAAAGGTCACACACACACACACACACACACACACACACACACACACACACACACACACACACACACAAGCCTGACCTGTTTCTACAGGAGGTGCAGGGGCAGGAGAAGGTGAGGTGGGAAACATTTGTTCCTTCAGCCTGGCTTCAGGTACAGGGCTGACGATGAACCTTCGACCTGCTGAGTGAACCACTTGCGCGGTTGCACTGGGAGGGATGTCTGGCAAGAGATGAATGTCAATACGCAACATATTTATTAATCTCTGAGAATAAGTGCTTTGTGGATGCAAAAAAAAAATGTCTCTAGATCTGGTAAGAATTCAGTCCTGTGCTCAAGGACATAGGTGCTGATGCCTGTTGTTATTGTAAGACTTTATTAGATTTTTTTCGTCTTTACCTGGCATGGGGACAGATATAGCAGGAATCTGCTGCTCCTTATCACCTGCCATCTGTAGATCAACAAGACAACAATATATGCAAACACACACTAGATAGAAACAATAAAAAAGTAATTAGCAGCAGCTATTCTAGCATTTTTCCATCAAAAACCAACACCAGCAACTTAAACTATGCATCAGCAGCTCTCCAAACTACCAAACAAGGAAGAAAAATCTGAAAAGAGAGAAAGAAAGAAGTGTTTTATTTACCTGGCTGTTTGTGTCTCTCTCCAGACCCTTCTCGTCAGCATTCTCTATCACCTCTCTGACCTGCTCAATGAACGACTCCCTCTCACTCTCCAGAATAAACTCACTCTGGACCTGGACACAGACACACACATACACACATATGTGTATAATATGTGACAGAAAAAAAAAGCTGCTGCCTGGTTTATACTTTCTTTGCCAAGCGTTGGCACAGAGGTGTAATTTTCCTTTGTGTGGGCACCTGGTGATGAATCTCTCAATGAAAGGACAAGAGCACAGTAATTATGCGTACTTCAGTGGTTTTGGAGGACACGTGCTGGCACATGTGAAGCATATTTCAACCTTTATACAGAGCTGTTCATACGGTTGCAGAGAGAGTCGGTGAATCAAAAGTGTTGGAGAAAATGAAGAGACGGTGTGTACCATGATCTGGGCGATCTCCTCAGGGTTGTCTCCATCCAGGTCAAACCTGAACGTCACCATCTTCCTGTTGTGGGTCTCCAGCTGACACTCTGCTACCCTGTCTCCTCTGTTGGAGATCTAGATGGACACAAACATGTGGAAACACAATTAGAAAGAAGGAGACGGAAAGTAAACAGATGATTATCTTGATTAGATGTTTCTCATTACTTTTATTGAAACTCATAACTCCTTAACAACCAATAAATACCCACAGTGGTGCAACATAAGAGAATTTATTGTTTAATTATGACTTTATTTTGAGGACGTGCTATTACATTGAGGACATTGAGTTTCGCCTTGGAGAGCTTCTCATGGCGTGATCGACTTCGTACTGAACGTCTCTGATGTCGCTTGGTGGAGCGACCTTCATGGCGACCTCCTCCTCCTCCCTCGTTGCCGTCGCTCAGACCTGAAGTCTCAGAGTGGCCACTGAGGTACAGAGGAGGTATAGAGGGCACATTTAATAAGATAGAAAGACATAAATATGAACTGACTAATTGTGTTTGAGGAATGTGGCGTCACTTCAGTAACTGTGCGTGTGTGTTGGTGTGTGCATTTTACCTCTCTATAGATGAGAGAACTTGAGGTGGCTGCAGTTGGGACTGGGACAACTCTGAAGACTGAGAAGCAGACTGAAACACACACACAGACACGTGAAAAAGCACATACACACACAATCAATATGATCACTATCACCACCAAACATGAGGGGCCAGCAGGAAAGCATAAAATTTAAGCAAAGTGTCAGAAAAGTAAGAAAACTGAGTAAATTGCACGGTCATGATTTAAGAGTAATGAGGACAGAAGACATCAGAATTGGGGCAAACAACTAGAGCATTGAACAAAAGGAGCAAAGCAAGAACTGCCACAAAAAAGAACAGAAAGTGGACAGGATATCTCCAATAACACATGCAACTCCGTCTCCTAATTAAAGTTTTAAATCATGATTTAAAAACAACATGGTCCAAGTCAGAACAGAGTTCAACTAAGGCAACTCTTGGGCCAAACAAAATGTGCATAGAGTGACTGATTGATTTAAGTAGACATCATTTATTTGTAGACCAATCAAAACTGTTGGTTGCAGCTTTCACAGCTGTTTTGAATCTTGCATTGGAACCACACACAGCCAAAGAAACCTCTCCAACAACAACTGCTTGATTGTGGTATACAGTATCAGTGATCCTATACTCGAATGCAAGCCACGAAAGTTATCCAACACAGAACACCAAACTAGTTATTCTACATAAATAAATCAACAATATCATGACGACTCTCTTTATTTGTAAGCACCACAGTAACACGTGGCTGCAAATGTGGATCAAAACTCCCGAGATTTGAGACATCAACTGATCTTCAGAATGCAGCTCTAATATGGCTGCCATTCAAACTCTTACTGCAGGGTACGCAGAATATTGGGCCTCATGCGAGAACCATTCGTATGAATACATTGATATCTTGAAGTATTACAGACAAGTAATTTGAGAGCAGTCCAGACGGGTCATGTATTGTATATAGATGACTAAAGAATCACAATGGCTTATTCTGAACAAATATGTAGTTCAAATATGATACTTTAACTACAATTAAATATAACCAAAACAAACTCAATACAAAATTTACATTCTCTTCACAATATCATCACTATCATGGGTTTTAATTTTTACTGGCATATTTCAGCACAGAAACTCACATTTCAGTAATCTAACTCCAACAGCTGCTCACTCAGAGTCTTTATTAACGTGGCTGTCCAGGATCATCTTCTGTCTGACTCCATCTACTGTAGGCTATAATGTTTTCTTATCTAATACGTCCATGAAATAATACCGCCTCTCAGGTTAGTCATGGACTGCTTGGCTTCAGAAAGGCAGGTCCTCTAATATTATTCTTGAATGGCAGAATTTGATTCATGACAGCTGGAATTGAAGCTCTGCTTCATCAAACTGTACTTTTTTTTGGAGAGGAATAGGTGAATCTTACATATGTGCTTATGTTATCTCACGAGTCTGGTGAATCCGACTTGAATCGCTTGTATGAGCAAACCACCCAGAAAAAAATAGGAAAGTTTTAGATAAGACTGCAAAAATGATCTTGCACGAGGCCCAGTACAGAACATGCATTCTAGAAATCTTCCCTCCTGTCTTCCCTAACAAATACATATATCAAACCATCTAAGCAATGTTAAAAATCCAAGGGTCAACAAAGTGATTTCAAGCAACAGCCTATGGCATTCAACTTTGGAAAAAGTGAGCACAGTGAACAAGGACAAGACATCCACTTGGTGGGTTTGACTGTCCAGTACCTGGGGACGGGCTTCCATGGGAGTATCAGGCGGGGCGGTGACTACACTGATGATTGGCACCACGGTTGCCAGTGGCAGAGGCGTAGGTGTGGGCACAGGTGGAGGAGGAGGAGGAGAAGGAGGAGGAGGAGAAGGAGGGGAAATAATAGTAGGCACCACCCCAACAGAGAGTGACAGAGGAGAGGGAGGGGACGCCACAACCACTGTCGGCATGGTGACAGGGAGGGATGGTGACGGAGAGGGCAGGGTCACCAAGGAAACGGTAGATGGAGTTACACTGGGCTGAGGAGAGGAGGAAGGGCCAGAAAGAGAAAAGAGGAAGAAAGAAGAAGGTAGAGGAAGCAGAGGACAGAGGGGAGTAAAAAAGTGAGAAAAGGGAGGCAGCAACATCAGAGGGAGGACGAGGAAGTAGATAAACCCGGCAAGTGATCAGATGTGGTCAATCCCCTTGGTAATGGAACAGTGAGCTAAAGCTGGTCTTTAGTTTAACTGACTTCACTGATTAAAAAGACTTAAGATGAAGATGAACAGTAGTTGGTGTGTCTGTGATAAATCGTGTTAAAGAACCTTTAATAGTTCACTGACCCATTACTGACATGTCTGACTCTGAGACCCTCAAACAACTTTCCGAGCAAGACAACTGGAACATTGATCAAGCCTGTTAGTGACAACGACTCAAATGAAACGACAAACTCTGTGACAGGACGACTGTGTAAAACACACGATTCTAAGATCATGCAACCACAAACAACTTCGAGCTCTACAGACAAGGTACAGTACGGCTTTACAGGTAGTGGAAGAGCAAGCAAATTCTTTGAGCTACGTAGACGAGCAACACTCTTAACCATATGTAAAAATGCAGACACAGACCTATTATTGTTTCCTTTTAAGACTTTACAAAGTGATTTAAGGAGTGATTTATGTTGAAGCAAAAAAAAAAATCATGATTTGGAGACAATGCATACACAAATAACTTCATCTTAACTAGGGTGGCAAGCAGGTGGAAGATTTTAGATTCAAAGTTATGAAGCCCTGGATGAAAGATATGCAAAAACTGATTCTAAAAAAGAGAATAACAAACTTGTAAAATAGTCAAAATTCACTTTTCAGATAGAGAAAAACCAAAGCTGAACATAGTGTGGTGATTTGAAGGTGCCCTGTGAAATTTCTCATAAACAAACTAACTTTTGGTGTCTGTCCTTGAGATCTAGCAAAAATGTGAAATGCGCTTCCTCACAAAACTTTTGCAAAAGGAGATTTTTCTTAAAAGTTTGAAACCTACATTGTATTCATCAACGTTTACTAGCAGCTGTCTCTCTCCCTGCTGTTGGCACATTGCTGTGTGTGTTATTTTATGTATTATTACAATCACTGTCACCCATGTTACCTTGTGCATGAGACAAGCAAAGTTGGGATCCATTAAAAAATAAATAAATAAATAAATAAACTGCTCCATGGTGTTACGGTCAGAAAATGTCTGCAGGGTACCTCTAACTACACCCCACTGTATACTTGTCTGAATAAAGATACTACACACCTTTAAAATTATTCACCTTCACCTATTTTCACATTTAACTGTTGTTAATAAAAAATGTGCTGATTCATGCTTTTAATCAGATGTTTAGTAGGAGCTACTAGGATGTATGGTGAGAGGAGATTTACTGATGAGAGGCATCAACAAAGGACAGAGCTATATCCAAAAGGCATCCAAACACACCTCACATTAGGACTGAGACACACAAGCACATACGTACAATATATCCACACATACTGTCATATATAATGGTACCTTAACCAAAGCTAGCTGAGCAGCTTGGTACAGGAGATAAAGATGTTCTATACTGGGAGACGGACTGAGGTCACAAAACTAAACATACACAAACACCCATCCATGACCAAATTTACAAGCACACACACACACACACACACACACACATAAAAACAAACCCAGTGATCAATGCAGGCAGCATGCAACAGAGAATGGAAAGAAAAACAGAAGAAACAATCTGAGCTGACAAAAAACTGAGTTTATAGTGAAAAAAGAAGCAATTCATGACGTGCAAACCATGCAGTTATAACACAGACCAAGAATGTCAACTGACAACATGACTCACTCAGTGGCTGAGTGACATATTTAATTAAATTAAGTAATTAAATAACTGCCTGAGAGTCTAATTGAAGAGTCAGAGAAACGTCTAATCAAATGACCTCTGAGTGTTTTGTAAGTACTGTATATGTGCGGCAGTTTTTTTCCCCACATGCCTTATGTGTTTTGATTTATGAATGCAGTAGCGAGACTGTGGGAAACAAAACGACTATAGAGTTGTTTGGAACTTAAACTGACCCTGAGGCGTATTAACGAAAACTAATGAGTCAGTGTTTTTCAGATTGGCTTCAGCTTAGATTTGAGCATGCATAATTACTATATGTATAAGCAGTTAGCACCTGTTTGTGAAGAACCAGTGTCAGCTTGTGTGCATTTCTGAACTACTGTATTCCATATAAATGTATTTAATTAACAGTGCTACGGTATATAAAGTACCTGTACAGACGCCTGCGGCAGAGATGTGTGTGTGGGGCTCTGAACTGATGTGATGCTCTGATTGGATGAAACAACCTGGACAAAGGGAAAGATGGGAGACAGAGAGAGGAAAGATGAGAGGAAATTAAAATATATAAATGTAAACATGTACATGCATACCAATATCCTTTTTAGGTTTGATATTTTTGAGGTAGCAAAGTTCCCAGTCATGTCCTGCTTATAATAACCTGGATAACATCAAATCCCAGTTATGAGGAACCAAAATTATATGGAAAATACCCGCTGGAAATTTATCTCATTAAATTTACTTATATAATGTCCCCTTTATTGTAATTTCCTGGTTGGTTGTTAACAAATATAACGACCTCCATGAAGTTTCAAAATGAGATTTAAACCATGTGTGTTACAAAATGACTGCACATTTTAAAACGTGAATGCAATATGAAGGTTTTGAACAGCTCTTATGTAAACACAGTGAGTGTAATTATGTTTATTTTGCTAGTTCACAGAATAAAACTTAATACATTCCATCTTTTTCTGACAAGAAACATTTGATCTCTGATTAACATCCAATTTCATGCTCAATCAAATCAGTTTAGGGGTACAATGAGTTCATAGCTGTGGATTGTGCTGGGGGCAAACTCAGCTCTTCAAAACAAAAAAAGAGAAAAACTGCCGTATTACTGCAGGGCAAAGTGCCAGCTCCGTGGGAGTGGTTACTCTGAAACAAAGGCAACGACTTCAAAGAGAAAGCAGACATACGAGCTTTTGCAGAATAAGCACAAAATAGTATTATTTTTGTATTTTATCTTTATCTTTGTGTGGTAGGGGATGTGGCATTAAAAGTTTGAGAGTTGAGTTGTCTTACCTGTTGGGAGGTCCCGGGAGGAGCTGGCTGGGTGGTGGCAGAGACCAGAGGAGGTCCTGGAGAGGGCTGGGGGGTGGGAGTCTGAACCTGCTGCTGAGAAACAGATTTAAAGGAAGACAGGCAGAAAGATGGACAGAGAGGAAGAGATGCGATGTTGTGGTATATAAAAAGGATGGAGGATAGAGGAGAGAAGTCAAGAGATCGGCAGCAAGGAGAGAAAAACAAGAAATAATCAGGACATGTTTGTAGCTTGTGGACCAGAAATTATACATGAGTGCAAACACAAGGTACTTCCGCTGTTCTCTAGTGATCAGTTCTAGTTTTCTTCTTGTGTATGCACACATGCACACAGATGACATATATGCACACTGATCAACAGATATATGCACACCAATACCTACTGTATGCATATACACATACACACAGCTTGTAGTGTAGCAGGTACAACAGTACAGGCACAGTACTAGGGTTAGGCAGGGTGTAAGTACAGGGGTTTTCTTAACATGCAGGTCAGACCCTAAATGATTGGTTGCGATAACAAGCCAATGAACCACAGAGGAGAAGCCGGAATACTGACACCAAACACTACACTAAATTACTGAACTGAAATATGAAGATTGAAAAGAACTCACCACTGTTTCCCCTAAAAAAATACCCAACACAGACTTCACCTTTCTTCATGATTATGACAACCAACTCAACCAAAAGCATGAAACTCTGCTGTCATGTGTACTTTTTATGCGTTTAATGGCAGATTGCTGGATGTTGCCACATTTTAGATGATCCCGAGAGGATAAAAGTTCTAAGTCAAATAAGTTTTCATCCTGAGACTGTATGACCTGTCATAAATAGCGCCTCTGTTGGACTCTATATCGGGTAAGCGATGATTTTCATTTTCCTTAAGTCTGATTGGTACGGCAAGTTGCTGGGTAAACATTGAATTACCTGCATATTTGACAATGTACAAGATATTTTACATTTTAGTAAGCAAGCAAGGCTTTCCTTCCTGTCCTCTTCAAATAGTTTACAGCACTACAGGACAGCGACATACGACAGTGATCACCATCGTATGGACTGAACCCTTAGAAGGCTGTTTGCAACTTGCTACTTGTCATGAAGCCCGCCCTCACAGTGTGGTGGGAGCTTACACAAGTGTGTTGCACCGGACACAGCTACGTACCTTTTTCTAACATTATAAGCCGTCACCAAAACACAATAAAGACTTTCACAGCACTGATATCTAATGAATAAAATGTATAGAATGATAGAGAACTTAAGCTCAAAGGACAATGGAAGAAAAACACATGTAATAACAGATAAAGACTGAAGAAATGGGAAGAGAGACCGATGGTCATAGTGGTTCAAAGTAAAAAATGAAGAAAGTAAAGGTGACACTAATAACATCAGCATTCTAAGGGTTTAATGAATTTGAACTGTGACCTTTGAACCTTGTGTAGGAAGTTGATTTCCAGTCTGCTCAGGAAATAACAACACAATATGCTATAATAAAGACCTGACTTAAAGCCAAGATCTTTACACAAAACAACAGAAAAGGTCTAAAATATACAAATGAAATGTCTATCTGCATGGTTACATTGCTCAGTTTGTCTAAGCCCCCATTTTTTGTTGTATGTTTGTGCGTTTGTCTGTACAAATCAACAAAGTCCTGCAGCTTCATCAAACTTCAATAACGCCCTTTTATTAATAACATACTATTCAATGTGTTGGTGTTTTTATATATACACAAGGCTCACCATTTAAGGTAGTTAATGTTGTTTTAGAACTAAAAGGACTTTGGATTTGTACGAGGAAAAACTCAAGTATACCACACATATAGTATACTCTTACAAACACACATTTCTCATATATATTCATATATGAACATACAGACAAAATTTTACTTACTTATATTGACAAATAAATAAAAAACACAACATAAACACAGAAAGAAGGGGGGCTTAGACTGCTTGCTTGTACGCCAGAGTTTGTCTCAGAGACTACCTTCTGAATGTTGCTTTAAAAAAAGAATTATTACTTGACTAACAATAATAATTCAATGTTTATTGCTTTCGTTGTACCCAGATGTGCTCTGGGTCGTGCTCTCATCTATAAATCTTTAATGCAGTGGTGCTAACTAAAGTCAGGGAGTAAATAATGTAAGAATGCAGACCGTGAGACTCACTCTGGAGTGTTAATGTGACCGGAGGGGATTAAAACTGAAGACTATATGACGACAAGTAAGCATCAGCTGGGGCTCCTGGGTCGGTAGGGTAAAAAAACAAAACAGGGACTGATATAATGGCCTCTGGATCAAATTACTGTTATAAGTGAATTCAGCTGCTTTTTATAGAAGGATTCACTCTACTTGATTGATTCCATTCTTTTTTTAGTTATCTAAATTAGTTGTTTTATAATCATAACTGACTAGTAAATTACCTCCTGGGTACAAAGTCGTGAAAAATAAATGTATTAATTGCATTTCCAATGTTACAATGAGATGAGATGAGATAAGAGCATAAAAAGCCATAATGTGACTATTACGATATATATTAACATTTGGTTGTGTATCTTCACTAAAAAAGCAACTTATTTAATTTCAACTAGTAATTGACCCAGAGGTCTAGGGGTGTTTTTATGGTCTAAACTCAGTACCAGAGTGGGGTTAGCGGCCTGCATGGCCAACAATGACTCATGGTATGTCATATCGGGTTGGGCTGGTACCACCCCGCCATGCCGGGCCCAGGCACTCTGGATCAGAGACTCCAGCTGAGTTGATGAGGCTCCCCCAAGCGGAGGCTCGGAGGATGGGGTGGGAGGGAGAAAGCTCTGCATGGAGGGTGGGTGTCCCTGGGGATCTATGGGAAACACTCCGGCGGATGAATCGTAGAGCGCAGCGGAGGATGAGTGAGGGATGGACTGAGCGGCTGAGGAGTCGAATGGAGGGAGGAGAGGTGGGGGAGGAGGTGACTGGAACTCCCCGGCATCAGAGGAGGCTAAAGAGTCACTAGAAGGTTCTGGGCTTCTGTCTTTTACGGTTAAACCTGTGTGGTGAAGAAGAAGACTTCCTGGAGGTAAGGGGAGCTCGGGACTGACATATGTGTACAGCTCTTCTGTCACTGGCTGTAGACGGCTGTACGTGCCTGAACCACCTGATCCGGTTCCAGTGCTGTCATCCAGGGGGAGGTCCATGGAGCTCCTTCGGGCCCGGAAAAGTCTGGACGCCAGGAGGCTTGGGTCTCCGGCAGCGGCTGCAGCGGCTGCGGCTGCAGCTAAATGGAACTCAAACACGCTGCCACTTGATGGTGGGGCATCTGCCATTACTGGAGGAGCGGAAATAGGGAAAGCAGAAGTGGAAGCGTGCTGTGGTGGAGGATAGCATCCATCAGATGATGAAGAAGGAACAGAACCACCGGTGGACGCATTCATGGGAGGTAATGGTGTAGGGATTGGGCTGTGTGCACTCATTCTTTGCATGATGTGTGGGTGCAAGAACCCTGGTTGCGGTGGTGGAACAGGATCAAATCCCAAACTAGCAGCTGCAGCTGCTGCTTGTCTCTGCTGATGGAAACTCAAGTGGCCAAGCTGATGTGCAGTCAATGGGTATCCTCCATATGCCATTGCTTCATAATGGTCCAATAAGGCAGCTTGGTTAAGACTTAATCTCCTCACTGCTTCCTCATGCTCTGCTCTCATGTCTTTATAGCCGTACATGCTTGGGTCCGATTGTCCTGGGAGATGCAGCGGCTCCCCAACACCAAGTCTTTGAGCGGCTGCTGCAAAACCAGGATTTACCATGTAGAGAGAGGGGGTCTCTACACCCTCCATCCCCGAAAAGGGATGTAGGCTGCTCCCATAGCGAGTGTAGGCAGGCTGGAAATGGCGGGTATGCGCCTCGAGAATGGACGTGCTCTTGCGTCTCTGAGAGTTGTAGGCCTTTGGAGGCCCAGTGGGAGGAGGTGAGAAGGAAATGGGCCGCTCAGGGATTGAGGGGAAGAAAATAGTAGTGGGGTCTGGGAGAGTTGAGAGGGGGATGCTCCCTCCTGCTCCTCCTCCTCCTGCTCCTCCACTGTAGGGGTGCGGCATTGAATGCTGCTGCGACAATGAGATACAATGGATTTAAGAATGAGACTCAGAAAATGAGAGAGAGAACCACAGCAAAGACCCACATGAAATGGGGAAAATAGTGTGTTAAAGAGCATAAATTCAGGAGAATACCAAGAGAAAAAAAAGGGACATATATTCTCTCTTCACATTAGAAACATGATGAAGACAAAACAGAATACACAACACAACAGCTGTTAAAAAAAAAAAAAAAAAAAAATGAGATGAGGTCAACAGGTAATGTAAAGATGCAGAGCTGCAGTAAAGCAGACAGATGGAAAAGTGACAAGTGACAGACTGGTACAGCACAAAGACAACCAGCCAGCTGAAAGACAAGACAGCAAAAGTGGCAGATACAGTCAGAGCTCACAGGTAGACACGCAGTGAAGCAGTGAATACAAAGAGAAGAAAGGCCAGATGCTGGATCTAATCGCAATAATATCCTGAGTCATCTGCAGTCAGGAAAACTGCCTTTAATCTCTGCAAAATGTTCACTAACTAAGCAGTTGCAACTTCAGTAATGAGTAATC
The DNA here is from genome assembly GCA_028641955.1 of Protonibea diacanthus. Taxonomy (NCBI): domain Eukaryota; kingdom Metazoa; phylum Chordata; class Actinopteri; family Sciaenidae; genus Protonibea; species Protonibea diacanthus. The sequence goes on along the minus strand of CM053997.1, from coordinate 10,983,364 downwards.
CTTATGACAAAATCTTAATGAGGAGTCTGGCTGCAGCCTGTGCTTGAATAATAAATTGTGTTATCCCTTTTGTTCAGGAATGAATATCAAAACCTTTCACAATTTTTAAAGGGGCAAGAAGACTGATTCAGGTTGTGATGATGATTTTTTAAAACTGTCTAGACAAGATTGGTGTTTAGCATGTTGTCTTTACTCGGAAAAGGGGAATGCTGGTAGCCTCGGGGGTTAGGGTGTCAACCATAAGACACATTCTTCTGCAATTTAATCTCTCTCTCTCCTCATTTCCTGTCATCTCTACTGTCAGCTTCTTCCCCTTCTGAGGCCTTAAACCACTTTGATAATTTTGCCTGTCAAATGAGCGGTTTTCTTGATGGCAGATGCACATGATATTAAGACATTTGTATCATAGAACAAAGTTAAAGCTAAAGCCAGTCAATCTGTATTTAATAGAAATGCATGGTGGTCTAAAAATGGGAGAAAGAGAGTTAGAGAGAGGTAGAATGGACTTACAGCAGTGTCTGAAAGCAAACTAAGTTTGAATAAATACTGAGGTCATACCAGTATACTTACTCAAGATAAATGTGTCACTTAAAATGCTTTAAATGAAATATAGATGTAGGATTTTTATACCAACTTCATAATATATGATTAGCGTTTCAAGCGTTTGGTATTGGCTCAATTTAACCCCTCTTGCTACATAGTTAGCTCAGCTATTATTAAAGATCTTATCAATATCTTAATATTATATAATATCTGATATGGTACACATCATACATATATTCAGTAAAGGAGGCTGGGAAAGCTGCAGTGATGTTCAACCTGTTCACGATTTTTTGTGTGTGTGTCTCATGTTGCACTTTAAGTTCATTAGCAAATAAATTCAGTGTTCTCGTTTGGTTCTACGAGGAACAAAGCTGCAACAAAAAACTGTGCTGCATCAACATGAGTGATACAAGCTGTTTCATTAACAATCCTCTGTCCAGCAGTTAAAGAAGTTACTGGTTTATGCAGTACATTGATTTTGCCGCTGCTTTCCGTGTACGCTGACGGCATTGGCATTCTTCTGCAGTTACAAAATTAAAAAAGACTTTTCTACTTTCAGACACCGGTGTGGCCCATATCCCTAATCTTTCTGCCTCTCTCTTCCTCTCTGGTTCTCACCACCACTGTGGCCCTTGGAGATTACGATTGTGAACCTACAGGGGTGGAGAACAGAGCAGGTAGGCTGGCCCTCCGTTGCCTGGCCCTGGGCAGAGAGGAGGCAGTGTGGAGGGGTAGGACTGTCTCCAGGGCCTTGGAGAGGCGCCCAGCGAATGTGTCCCTCTCAGGTGTGAGAGGCATGCAGGGGGAAGTGGTGGTATAGGAGGATGAGGAGGACAGGTCTGGAGGAGGGGTGGAGGGCTGCTTTGGAGGAACAGCCAGGAGTGGAAGGGCATAGGAAAAGGAGTAGGAGGAGGGGGGGACGCAAACAGACATGCTACGACTTCGACGGCGGCGCAACGCAGGCTGTATATGGCCAGGGAGGGGTGATGGAAGAAGTTGGGATAAACATGAAAAACAAACACAAAGAAATTAAAAACACAAAAATTACCTAGACATAGAAAACAGCAGCAAAATTAAGACAACAAAAGAAAAGAGATGAAATAATGAAAATCAATTATATGATGACAAAAGTTACCAAATAAATAGTGATAGTTAGACACAGTTTTGCATTCAAACTTCATGTTATTTCCCACAGCACTTAATAAATAAATAAAGTTTACAGATCCTAGATTATTCAAGAATTTAGAAAAAAAGGGAAGATCAATGATTTTGTAGGAGTAACCGTTCCAACAAACAATTCATAAATAGAGTGAAAGCCTTACATGTTCTGTATCATACTGTTGAATTGAAATGTATAAAAACACAAATAGGAAAAATAACACAAAGAAATACAGTGACAAAAAGAAACATAAAAAATAAAGACAATTTAAAACAAAATAACTAAATAAACACAATATTAAATAAAAGGCAAGAATGATTATTCAAGATGTTTAATTAAGTAGTAATAAGATAAACTGGTCTCAAAGAAATGACCTCTAATGAGGAAATAAGCCTTCTAAGATTTTATGTTACTTCAAAAACTGACCTAAAAATAAGTCAAAACCATAATTTAATCAGTGATCATCCAGTTGGACACTAAATCAGTCAGTGTAGCTGCTGGTAAACTGGAACATTCATAGTCAAAAGGTCACCAGATGGAAAAGACTGGGTTGGGAAATTAAACAAGTAACGCTCGCCCCTCCATTATTAAGTACTTATAAGGTGCCCTTCAGTGTAAGGAATCTGACTCATCTGCTGCTGTAAGGCTGCTGAAAGGTCAGCAATTGAGGATTATGGGTAAAACAGCAGGTATGCTTGTCAAACATTCCCTGAGTTAATGAAGGAAGCTAAGTAAAAATCACAGGCCATAGGAGAGATGTGGAAACCATGCTCAGTCAACACTATTTTACATCACTTCTCAACAGTGAACAGACAGGCAAACCAACAAAAGTTGCATACTTCTAATTTTTAAATAAAAAAAGCGATTGTACTGTAGCCGTGAAAGACGTGAAAATCTTTGTACCTATTCGTTATTCATTCCTGAATATGATGCTTCTGCATGCACAATGTAAAAAGAATGGGAAGTTGATGTGTTTCTAAGCAAATATGCCGATCAATATATAAAATCTGTTTAAAAATTCGAGAACAAAGAAATATTCAAGATAACAACTGTACCAAAAATAACAGAAAATGAACAAACAACAGATGAAGGAGCATTAAAAAAATATAGGTTTGAATATACAGAACAAGAAGGATTGATAGAAGGAGAAAGAAAAAAGAAAGAAAGAGGCAACTGGTTGATAAAATGACAGCATTGATGAAAAGTAGGAGGCTGAAGAGTGACTTAAATACTTCAAAGATGAAATACAACAAAAAAATGAATGGTTATCTGCCAACTGATGAGATCCAGCTGATGACTACCACGGTTCTACTGGCTGACTAACTGGCTGAGATCAGACTGACAAACACAAACTAACTGATTGTTTAAGTATCTTCTTCTTCAGGTCGAGGGTGATCACCTCAGACCCATCAACGACACTCTCTTGTGCATTTAGTTCAACGAATACCCCAAAATCCTACTATTCACAAACACTGCAAACGTTACCCCAGCTCACTCCAAATACACAACACAATGCTCACTTCAAACTGACGAGTCATTTTCAGCACACCTGTGAGCACGGTGCCACTCACAGATGTGTTAAACGTGACCTCGCCCTCACGAGTGCAAGTGAAACCCACGCGTGCGTCATTTGGATGACAGCGCAAACTCACCATTGGCTGCGGCGGCTGGGCGTAGCCTGGGTGCTGCTGCGGGTTAGCGGAGGGGGTGGAGGGGTAAGGGGTTTGGGGTTGCGAAGGGGGCTGGCTGGAGGGGGGGCAGCTGTAGGACATGGTCAGCTGACCCAGGTGGGGGGAGTCTGAGGAGAAAACTGAGGAGCCTTGGCCACTGTCCATACCTCCTTCAGCTGAGAGAGAGAGAGACAGAAAGACAGGGTGACCTTTTGTCCTGTCTCTCCTTATTCTTCTTCATCTCTATGGTCTAATAAATGACGTCTCAAAGTAATGACTTTAGCAGAAGCTCCCAATTGAGTAATTACTTACAAAAATGAAAGTAATTTTCCTGCTGGTTTGAAAAAAAGCATCAGCCATAGGGGAGCCTGGGCTGTTTATAAAGGGCACAACAACTTCAATAGCATACAATTACAGGAAGGAAGAATTCACAGATCGAGTGTGTTTTCAATTTACAACAGGATGACTGGAAATTGTGCGCCACATTTGAAAGGTAACTCAACAATGGCTGCTCCGGATTTACAGGAAGACAGTGACAATATGAGACAGGAATGACCTACTTGGTTCATGATGATGATGATGGGTGTCTCCCCGGCAAAGATTTTGTGAGATATACTCAGTAATGTGTCACATGATTTTTAGTGATGGATGTGCAGGAACTCGTGGCTCATCTCAATTTATAATATGTAAATATGTTTTTTGAAACCTGAGTAGGGTTTTGGGTTATGTTTGAATCAAACATGACCTGTAACCATGGAAAAATCTGAGATCTTATTAAAGTATGCATAAAACATATTGTTATAAATGAAGCCGTTGATGTTCAAGGACCTTAGCTGGCTGAAATATTTAAAGAGAAAATAGAAAAATGTACAGAATGTGATGACGCACTGCTTTACGACTGTGTCTGCTATTTGTAGCTTGTCTTACATGTGTGCGAGATGCCGGTCTGCTGATAGTGAAGCTGCTGTTGCTCGACTTCAGTCTCCTCTGCCTCTGCCTGCAGACAAACAAACACAAAGTGAGAAAGTTGAGCAGTCACACTGTACATGACTCCACAGTCAGATACAAAATTCCACAACTGAAAAAGGGACCATGTGGACTCTCTGCAGGTGGAAGTGATGCATGAATGTTAAAGACAGTCCTTAAAAAACATCCTTATTTACTCCTGATCAATGTTACAAAGACACTAAACAATATACATACAAACTGATTTATTGAGAAATTAACATTAATCTATGCTTACAAACCTGTGTGTGTGAAGATTTAAGTGCCTCTTGTTGGAGTTGTTGCTGTTGCTGTTGTTGCTGCTGCTGCTGTTGTTGTTGCTGTAGCTGCTGTTCAGTCTCCAGTTTTCTCTTCTCCTGTTCCTCTCGTACCAGCTGCCTCTGTTCTCTCTTCCTCCGGATCAGGGACACACGGTCCTTAATAGCCTTCGCCATGGTCTTATGGTCGCCCTCAGCAACGTAGCCAGACTCAACCTGTGGAGGTCAGGTAAAGCCACACAGGTGCTTGTTTCAGCAAACAGGCGTAAAAACTCTGACCATTTGTCATTTCATACATCAATCCATGTCTTCATATCATGTAGTTATTTCTATCCAACAGCCTTCCCTTCTGTCTATCTGTCTACGCTCACCAATGACTTCCTTCTACTACCACCACCTGCCATAATTGTACATACCATTTCCTGGGCCACATCTTCAGGGACGTCCTTGTTCAAGTCAAAGGAAAACTCGATGGCTTCGTTGTCTTTGTATTTGCCTGCAAAACATGTAACAAATGCCCGATCATGCAGCTGCCTCTCTGTTTTCTTGAGAGTAGTTAAAATCTATGGTGTAAATGTAACATTAATCGCCAAAAATAACTGCTTTTATTTTTCAGCAATCATTGCCAAATTATGACAAAAATGAAATATGTTTATGGGTTCATTTCTTTATTTTGTGTATAAAAAAATTGAATTCAGTGAAAACATAAAATGACTCTTGCCTTTGAGCTTCTTGACGTCTTCTATCCTGAGCCAGAGTTTGATGGCAATCATTTCCCCATCGTCCTCCTCTGCTAATTCCACCCTGACCCCAGTGTCTTCCTGGAAGAACGCATGGTTCAACAGGATCTTTATAGCATACCTAGAATCAGACAGAGACAAAAAAAAGAGATTTATTTCTTGATACTTGATGCCGATTTCAAGAACAGCAATGCCTTGTGAGGTGACCTCAAGCTGATAAGGTAATTGGACAGATGTGGCATTTAATTTATCTGCTGGAAATCAAAACATGTTGACATGAGTCTCGGGACAGCTTTCAACAGAAAATTCATATTGTATCATTTAGTTTGTGGGCTAAGACTTATGATGGTTCTTAAAAAAGAAAATAAACACAGTTAGGTGTCTTTGATGAGAGAGTTAAAAAAGAAAGGAATTTTGGACAATAAGGAGAGGGAGGGCATGAAGAAAAATAAGAAAGTGCAAGAGAGGGAGAAGGCTCAGCTTTGGTTAAATTTCTAAACTGTTGACAAGTGGGTAAAGCGAATGTTTTGGGAGAACAGAGGACTTCTTATTTCTGACCAAGGAGCTGTGAATGCAAACAGGATTAGGTGAAGTCACACAGATGCTCAATGTGCGATTGTGATCTGCTTTATTTTAATAAAGTATAAGATTAAATGCACACGTTGTCTATGTATCTCATGGTGTCACAATACAGTCGATCTATAACAACCAAAAAAAGATATCACTGTGTGTGTGCGCGTGTGTGTGTGTGTCTCACCTCTCATCTTTGTTCGTTCTGATGCAGCCCTCTATAATTTCCTTCACCTCAGGAATGGCTACCTTGTCAAAACTGCCAGGCTTCACTCCCTGCACGCACAGAAACAAGAGAAGTGAAGACGAGGAACGTTCTACAGAAAAGACACAGAGTCGTTCACGAAAAAAAAAATCAGGCATATAAGCTTTCTGGAGTTTTGAGGAGAACTTAAAGCACCCTGTGTTCTTTCTTACTGATTCTCTGAATTTCTGAATGTTAGAACACGTCATTATGTTGCAGAAAACAGACTCATGTTGGCTTGCTGGTTTTGTTTTGCCTCTGTATGGAATGCAAAATTCATTCTTCAGAAAAGAAACAGAAAATAGGACAAATAAAATAAAGAGTCTGAAATATGAAACAAATTGTAAAGACTTAACTGACAAATTCCTATTATACACTGCAGGATGAACTAACCGATTGAATGAATGACTAACCCTAATTAAATTACATTCTGAAACTCAAATTGCTAAGCCATGCTAATACAACATTTTGCTGTAACGAGGTTGTATAAAGGTTGAACATTTGATAGACAGAGGTCCTACAGTAAGAGAGACCGTTCAGGGATAATTCCCACATGAACCCAGATATCCTCCCAGGAATACATAATGAATCACAGCTGCTCAGAGCCAATTAAGACAACCAGAGAGCCTTTTGATGGATAACACTAATAAAAAGGCACCAGCAGGGACCCATTCTGAAGTTTGGCAGTATGAAAAGGCATCTCTGAGGAAAAGACAACTCTGTTTGCAGTAGAAAAAAAAAGAAGAAGTAACTGCATCCAGAGAAAGCAGTTAAAAGACACCGTATGACACTGCGGTGTGTATTTTGATGTACTTTCATAGCTGTGGTGTATTGTGGTCTATATTTGTATGTCTGCTGATGGTCTGTGGTAAGTGAATTGTACTTTATTTCATATCTGTAGTATACTGTGGTTTTATGATAAACTCTCAGCAGTTACATGCTTTGTACTGGAACTATGTTAAACTGCATTATCCCTATCAAATCAAAAAACGAATCATAAAGGTTCGAGTGTTTTGTGATACGAGGTACTAGTACTTGGCACTCACAAGTAACTACAAACAAAGAACCTCTAAAGACCCATCGCATTTTAGGTACACCATTCAGAAGCCGAACACTGAACAGAAGTTCAGCTCAGTTCACGGCTCCCCAGAAGGCATCCTAATGACCAGCCCATTTGTTCAAACATGTTAATGGGGGAACCAAATAGAGACTGAAGTAAAGGGGCTGAAACTCAATCCTAAATACATTTTTTTTTAAAAACAGCATTTGTGGAGGATAGTTTCTAGTAAAACATGTTATCAAACGTGTGAATATTTGTCAGTGTAAGTCTCCTAGCATAGCAGAGCCAACAGGAAATGTGGTTAATAAAATCAGATAATGAAATAACCAACAAGATTTTTTAAGTAATTACCACACATCAAAACTTTTTCAAACAGATATCTCTTTCCTGAAATCACCCAGAATAGATCAAAACACACAAACTAAAGAGAGATTGAGAGCGCACACAAAACAAAACAAAACACAAGGAGTAACTTACCCAGAAAGTACTGAGAAAAGCAGACTAGAGACTGACTGTCTGACTGACAGATGTCTTGGGAATAGTTTTGGCTAACTGACACACAGAAAGACTGACTGACTCTTTATCTCAACCTGTTTTGCCAGCAAATGACCACCTCCTTCTGCCCCTTTCCTCCAGCCCCGTTTTCCTTCCTTCCTCCTTTCTTGGCCTTTCTCCCCTGCAACCCCCCAGTTCACCATTATATAACAACCCCCCATCTCTCTCTCTCTCTCTTTCTCTGTCTCTCTCTCTGTCTCTGTCTCTGTCTCTCTCTCTCACACACACAGCTGTTTTGAGATTCCAGGGCCAAACAAAGTTAGGACTGATGGAGGAAATAATGATATTAAGTCTGACAGAGAAAGGCAGGATGAAGGAGAGAGAAAGCACGATTTCAGTTTAACAAGGCTGATTGGAGTTAAGGAATGTTCCAAGAGGTACGTCAATTTGCATATCACATTGCATATCAAGATATTTTAAGATGAACCGTAACGTATATATTCCCCTATGAAATATATCAAAATTATACTGGATGCTGGTGGTTTCCAACATGCTTTTGACCCCTTAAAAAGGTTCACTATGTAAGATTTTTGTGACTCCATTTACAGAATATGTCAGTTATATTTCTACATTAGCCCAGAATGGACAAATCTAGTGTCTAATCTTTTGTGTTTTTCACAGCCGTCGTACTTTCGCTTTCACACTAGGATGAGGTGAGGGGTTGCAATCACCAACAACATTGCTAGATGCCACTAAATTGAACATACTAGCTCTCATAATGATATAATAATGTCTATTTGTGACCCATGAAGCCATTTTTTGGGCACCAAAAGCGTTCTTTCGGGCCCAGCAGACAGATCAGGCTGCAAATTCAGATTCAGATTCAGCTGGTGACAGTGAGAGAGCCTGATACGAGCACAGTTCATCAGGAGTTAACTGAGGTTTCTAACTTTGTGAGCACTGACAAAGGGAGAGTTGGAGGGGTGAAAGCTGTACGGATGGATTAGGCAGTGAAATGAAAGGAAGCAGGTGATTTGTGCACCCTGGGGTTGTCACAAGGTTGTGTGTGTATATGTGTGTGTTGTGTGTGACAATAACACATACAGACAAGTGAAGCTGCTTGACGGACTACATGTTGTGCTTCCTGAATAAAAAAGACACATTCAGTGTGTGAGATTACTGCTATCCACTTAAACACAAACAACTAAAGTTGTGAACCCGAAGCCTGAGGTCACAGCGATAATCAAATATGGCTCGATCAAACTTGGGATGTGATTTCAGAGGGAGGGAAAAGACAGAGGGCCAGACAGACATATGGATTGAAATCTTCTTTCTGAATTTATTCTACGCATGAAGCTTCTTAAATTAAATTGAGAGATTCAGAGACAGAAAAGATGACGGAAGACAAATAGATAGAAGACCGGTTCTTTTCTCTCACAGTGGTGCTTAGAGGCAGGGAGGCAATCTTAATCCAAATCCCTTCAATTTGAATTTGCCAGTCAGATGGCACAGATGGCCACTGAAAGCATTTTTTATCAATTCCATTACTGAGCTGAAAATTTGCACTAAAAATGAATATAAATGAAGGCATACAGAATATAAATAATATAAAAACACAAGTTCTTTTGCAGCCTTTGTCTGATTATAATCATCTAAAAAAAATGGAACACATCAGTTTTTATTTTTGGTGTACACATTAAAAAACCTTTCACTACTGTGCTACTTATATTACCATTAACTTTTAATGTTAGACAGAAATGCTTGTTTTAGCCGAGGGGGATGTTGCTTCCATAAGCTATAAACAGTGCTGCCTTTCTGTCCCAGCCAAATATTTAGGGATAATGGTACTAATCCTTCTTCAGTTTAAAATGAATGTTTTTGCAAAAATTGTAATTAAATAAGGTAAATAAAAATGTGCCCGCATAAAATTATTTGACGTTTCCAATAAAGCTTCAGTTGAAATAAATGATAGATGTGGGGAGATCAGAGCGATAATGGAGGTACTACGGGAGGATAGAGGGAGGAAAAAAAAAAAGAGGGGGAGAGATTTCTAGTAAATTCCTCTGGTCCATTAACCATCACTGTCAGCCTGCACAAAGCTGAACTCAGTCCCGTGAGGAAAGGAGGGGGGGACAGCTCTCATCTGCCTGTGTGTGTGTGTGTGTATGTGTGTGTGTCCGCAGCAGCTCTCAACTTAAAACGGCCTCTGATTGCATCTGCTGTCCCCTCTGTGGGTTTTTTTTTTCAGTTTTTCCCAGCCAACTGTCATCTAAATTTTAGCACATGTTAGACATGTTACAAAAACTAAAAGCGAATAAGGAGCTTTTCAATCAGACATGTTTTAGTCTGTCAATAAACAGATAAACTAGGAAAACTGAGATGCATCCTGAGAGAGTTCCTTCATTTCAAGTCCTGTAAAATTTATTTGAAATTTGATTTCATTTTTTTGCATTTATTCAAGACATTTTCCTCATTTATGTCTCTCAGCTCAACTTTCTCTCAGAAAATCCAGCCTTATGGTGTGCTGCTCAGGGCCATCACAACAACATTTTTTGAGGTAACATTTGTTTTGACCTGACATGACAGGTATTGCTCTCTAGTGGTGAAGAAAAAAAAAATGTCTTCCCACTTCTTTTTTTTTTCACTTTTGCTTGACAGAACAAGAGAGAGAGAGAGGTGAGAGAGGTGAGGAGGGAGGGAGAATGTGTGAGAGAGACTAATCAGTGCAAAAACACAGTCATATGACTGGATCTCCTGCGGCTCATGCCAAACTTATTAATACAGCCGGTAAACAAGTATGGGGAGGGAGTGGCAGAGAAAGCCGGATGGAGGAGGATGGAGATTAGAGACTGTTAGATACAACACATGATTGCCTACCATCATTCACAGCTGAGGCATTCATAGGAAATAATTTCACTCTTTCTGCCACACCCACACTGCCCAGGAAACGCAGACTTACACTCGTGACCCGCCTGTAGATCTGGGCAGCGTTTTGACATTCGGAGTAGGGGTACTCTGAGGTAGCCATCTCCAGCATACACATCCCAAAGGCGTACACGTCTACAGATTCATCGTACTTCTCCTCGTACATCTCTGGAGCCATGAACTCTGGAGTTCCTAATGAAAGGAAAATGAGGAACTATTAGATTGTGCTGGGAATTTAGATCTTTCATTTCAACATCTTAAAAGGTTATGTAATTTAGATGTAATACTTTTTCAAATATCCTGCATATATAAGAAGAAATACTGCATGCCATCAGTGCTCCAAAAGCAATCGACACATTAGTTGCTTTCAGTATTTTTTAATGTGTGAAGGATATTTGTGTACTTACTCAGTCTTTGTGTATTTCCCACAATCAGTATCACCACTGATCAGATTTCATGAGATTTAAGTGATAAATATTAACATTATAACCAAATCTTACACACTGGTCCTTTAAGTAACACATACTAAAATGACTATGGTGAGTAGACGACTTAAACCATAAAACATTCCCTACACACAGCTGGAAATTTTGTTGGTACCACATACTAGCCTTGTTTATGCGTCTGTGTGTGTATGCATGTGCGCGCGCGCGTGTGTGTGTTTGTGGATTTCTGCAACTGTCCAAATACTTGAGGTCTGCCTAATTACTACAGAGCAACTGTGAGATTTACAAATCGTATCCTCCTCAACCATCGCAGTGCATGAGAATATGCACATTCATGTAGACGTGTGAGAGTGTGTGTGAGTACCAGAATACCTGTGGTTAACTACACAACTAGACTACTGCCAAGTTATTATTTGGAGCACAGCAGGCGCTCTTTACTCCACTTGAATTTATGCGCCTAAGTGCGTATTACATGCAGGGTGTGTGTTTGGGGAGTATCTTTGTTGTGTGTGTGTGTGTGTGTGTGTGTGTGTGTGTGTGTGTGCAGCCATCACATCTCCAGACAGATTAATCCTAGCTTACTAGCAGATTGGCTGGTGTGCATTTCACACCAGCCACCAGTGCATTTCATATTTCAAATACCTGCGGTTTGCTTTTACAAGCAGACTTTTTAAAAGCAGTAAAACGAATCTACAGTAGGCGTGTGTAGCGGTGCAGAATGTGTCTGTGTTCGTGTCTTTGCTTATATGAGACAGCGTGTGGAGACGTGTGTGTGTGTAGAGCGGTTATTGTTATGGCAAACTCACATAAATTATGTCAGTTGCTTCACTTTCTCCACCTTCACAAGTCTAAACATTTAATTCTAGTGCACGACTTTATGTCTGACTACAGCCAGGCATGTGTGCAAGCAAAAGGTAAGTAAGTTTGCGTCTACAGTGAGTACGTGCATTTTCCTACCTATGACACTCTTGGCAAAGGAGGCCCTCTTTAGCGTTGCTAAACCCAGATCCCCGATCTTCACAGAGCCCGTGGGCCCTGTGATGAAGATGTTGTCGCATTTCAGGTCCCTGTGAATGATGGGCGGGGCTCTGGTGTGCAGGAAGTGGAGGCCTTTGAGGATCTGTCTGCACCAGGAACGCAGCACCTTGATTTTCATCACTTTGAAACGCTTCAGGTAGCTGCAGGACAAAGAGGTCACACGTAAGAGAGCGTGTCATTCAACACAGCAAGAGAAAGTGTACAAAGACATGCAGAGAAAATGTAAATAAATTCCAATTTGTGTAATTTTTTTTAGTGGAAAAATGTCCATATTTTCTGATTTCCGCTTCACACTGTGTGTGAATAAGTTCATATCTTTGAGTTGTGGACAAAACAAGACTTTTGAGGATGTCACCTCACTAATATTACTGCAGGAGACCATCCATCCATCCGTGGTGGAATTAACTGTTCCAAAGCAAGGCATGGAGAGGCAGATGATAGCCGGATAAGAGCGACGGAGACACGGATAATGCTTCAATTAAAGATGAAAGCTTACACAACAAAAGTGGATTACTGTCAGACAATTCCAGCTTATAGAGATACATCATAAAGACTCATGCAAACATGAATGTGTGCACACAAACACACACTGACAGACAATCTGGGGTCTGCATGTTTAGAGAATGACAGACGCAAAGTCAATGATGAACAGCCCGTACGCAAATTATTTAAATAATCCAACCATGTATGTTGGTCATTTTCACACCACATAAAGCAAAAACATCCTATCCCACCCTCATGTAAAGGTCGTGTTTTTACCAACTACTAATGAAACAATAGTAGCCATGCTAATCCAAATCATCACAGACAGTTTAGCGTGGTTTCTAAGTGGGAGTTGTCCATTGTCTTTGAGTTATGAGAGTCTGGATCCTGTACCAGCATACACTGGGTGGACCCCCCCTTGACAGGTCGCCAGGCCATCACAGCACTAACACAGACCTACACCTATAGATGATCTGGAGTCCACCTGGTTTGTATGTCTTTGGAATGTGGGAGGAAACTCGGGGGAAGCCCCCACAGGATTAATGAGAGAGCAGGACAGACTTTTTACCGCATGTGAAATTTATTTAAGTGAGCTGCACCGCCGTATTTCCAGACTGAACATCTAATTCACTTTCAGGCAAATAATGGTTTCATTTTTATTGATTAAATTAGATGCAAGGCGTCTGTCAAAATGTCTTCCAAGTGCTTTATGAACTCATTCAAAATTCATGCGACCGTCACTCCTGATTAGCTCATTTAAAATCAATGTTTGATTGCTAAGCACAGTGTTTCCAACTTTCTGTTATCAGCTGGGGACTTATCTGACGGTTTCTCCTCAGCTGTTTAGCCAGAATCAAATACGAAGCAAAAATACATACTGGGGAAGCAGGGTGTACTCCTTAGTCAGCTTTTGATCACCTAAATAATGAAGTGGATTCAGAGACAACCCATCAGCCTTTTGATTTGTTTAATTCTGCTTGTATGTGCACTGTACCACAGCAGACAGAATAATCTTATTTGAACTAATTTTTGTTATTTGTTTAAGCACTTTGGTTCTTAGAGCTCAAAATGATTTCATCCTTGATCGGTTTACTGGAATTAAATCAATGTCCAAGCTTTAAACTTAGCTCTAACTAAATCTTCCCATGCTACTGGTGAATAACTGGCAGATGACTGAACCGCAGAGTGACCCTGCAAAGAATGTTGTTGCCCTCCTAGCCCTCGCTGAAGAGCAGCATCAGTGAGTCTGGCTCCAGCATCAGTGGCAGCTTCACTTACACGCAGATCCTGACTGTCAACAGCTGCTCTAATAATGCAGGGGCTGCAGATCTGTCTTAACTGACAACCCTGGACTCAGCATCAGACCAGTCTGCTCTGAGCCAGATCCAGGCTGCTGATAGAGTGTTTTAGTCGTGACCCTGTGTCTTTACTAGAGTAGACTACACTCATTATCCAGCGGTGAAGCGAGATAATATCAAGTACTGTCCTAAAGTACCATTCTCAGCCCATTCCATGGCAACAATGCTGTCAAGCGTATGACCACACTGCAACTAACAACGATTTGCATAATAAATTGAGCTGCAGATTATGTTCTTGAGTAATCATTTTATTGTTTGCTCCACAGAAAAGAATGAAAAATGATGATCAGAATTTTCCAAGTTCATGTCTTCAAATTTCTTGTTTTGTCCAACTAACTTCACGCCCACATAAGACAAAGAAAAGCCAAAAATGAGAAAATGGAACTACTTAATGTTTGCCATTTTGCTGAAGGTAATAAAGCAAAATAGTTAATTAACAGAACGTTTGAGCCGTTTACCTACAAAAACAGCTTCACCCACAATCACAGCATCATAAGATGACAAGAGTTGATTAGATTGGTCTTTGTAAAATGTATGTAGTGTTTAGCGATGCATGTTATCATATCGCTTTTAATACAGCAGTGCCTTTGTGTTGTTTATACGACTAGAGCATACCCAGGTTTGTTCTCCTATTGCTTAGTTACAAAGGAGAAGAAAATAGGACAGAAATGAAGATTCAAACTCAATAAAACTCTTTATGATGATTTTGTCTTTCATATAGGCTCCCACCATTTTTCTACATCATTAGACACAGAGGAATTTAAAATATCTGGGTGGATTCACATATTTTCATAAGGAGTTTGCCTTCAGGGCACAGAACATATTAACAGACTGGGGATTTTATACATGAGCATACCACAAAACGTACATGTGCAGAACTTGTTTAAAGTGTTTAATCCAAAACCTTTCAACGCCTCTCCCCTTTCCTCCCATCCACCCCTGCTCCATCACTCTCACTTTTATTTCTACTTCTCTTCATGTGTCTCTTCTACTGTTCCTCCCTCTGTACCACCATTCCCTTCACCTACCAGCACTCCTCTCCCCTTCCCGTCTCCTCTGCTTTTATTCTCTCCCTTTCTGAAGTCAGAACAGTGTTGACAGAAACGTTAAACCCTGTGCCGTGCGATGCTGGAATGACGCTGCACATCTCTCCTACACGTACAATCTCTTAACCACGCTCTCTATTCAACACATTAATACAGATAGAGAAATATGCAGACATATACTGTATATAAAGTGTGAACAGTGTATATACACACACAGCACACACATGTATTCATACACATTTGCAATAGCAGCAGCACAAACCCATTGCTCTGTGCCTCTTTCTCTGTCTCACACACTCTCTCTCACGTGCACACCAAGATAAGGGGCCTCGATTACCCTGAACCCACGCTGGTCAGTATTTCCATCCTCACCATCTCCCTCCTTCCCTATCAGTCCTCCCTCTCATCATCTCTTTCTTTTTCCACCACCGCAGTGTCCAACAGTCCCTTCTCCTTTCTGAGTCTTCATCTGGATGGCAGCCAAATCACTGAGCAGCCTTGTTCCTGTTCATATATGTACATGCGTGCATTACACGTACACTTAAAAAAGAAGAAAGTAATTCCTGCCTACATTATGTGGAGCTACAGGAGCTAATTATTTGATCAGAGATTTTATAGATCAAACAATACAATGAACAGATCAATCAACAATGACAATAATCGCCAGATGTAGCCATATTATGCATGCTTAATGATGGATGATCTAAGTAGTAATACTCCCCCATTATCAGACATACTTTGCCTGCTCACCATCAGTGTTTGCATTCTGGTGACTCATTCTGTCAAAGGTCTTATATCTGAATATTTAAATCACTCTTTCATATTACCTAAAACATTTTTAGTAATTTATATTCCCTATATCTCTTGTTTTTACACATTACATAGGAGAACAGGTTGGAAAACTTTGTTAAACTTCATTTTACTGTTAAACACGTTGAATATATGCAGGCTGGAGAGACTCTGCTCAGCTTCTGCATTTCTTGACAGATTTAAGAAGCTTTTTTTCAGTCTTCCAGTGGAGGGCGCTACTGTCCTTGGTAGTGCTGTGCTGCTGGATTAATACTCTCTCACTCTGTGGTTACAGGTGGTTCATTTGTTTGTCATTCTGCCTAGCTGCCTTTAGACTGGACATATTTATTCGTCCACTGTTCTGACTATTTGTGTGTCCATGTGCCTCTTTAGCTGAACGTCTCGCTATCAGCTTATCGGACTGTTTGACTTCCTGTCTCCCTCATTCTGTCACTCTGTCTAAAACTAACTGTATATCAGTCTGGTCATCTATCCACCTCTCCCCTCAGTCTGCCCCACACGCCTCTCCCTCTGTCTGTCTGTCTGTCTCGCTGTCAGAAATGAGAGGAATCTGCAGCAGAAGCAGCAGCTGGCAGGTGGGCCGGTGTCCCAGGATGCACCGCACAGGGTAAGCCGTGCGCCACACGCCCCACATTTAGCCTTTTATTGTGTCGGGGGCTCAGCAATCACATTCACATTCACAGACACACATCATCTAAACTATACAGAATGATGTGCTGTCAGAGCGTGGACAATGACAGCCACAGATGCATCAATTCACCACAGTGAAGTCTGGGGAGGAGGGGTGAGGCAGAGACTGACAGACGCCCCCGGTATTGACATGCTAACCACATATGTAGAGTTTGTAACACACACAGATAGGAGTGTCCCCATTCCTGAGCTTTAACAAGTTATTTGATGCTAAAATAGAGAAACACCTTATTTTAGAACATGCATCACATGCATACATAGACAAGCGCGCAGTCAGTCACATAAATACTGCACATAACACACACACACACACACACACAGACTGTACATGTCATAAGTCAGACACACAAGCTGACCCGCTAACAGCTGCACTCTGAAATACTGCCGGGATGCGAGGTGCTTACGACGCTACAGTGAAAGACCACGACGGTGCTCTTCAGAAGCAAAGGGGAACGGAGGTGTTTGTATGAGTGTGCATGTGTTTGGGCAGATAGTGGAGCACATGATAAAATATAAACAGTACTGTAAATGCAGTTCCATGCCAATAAGTTATCATCCAGATCCTATTTTTGTCATTTCATTTCCTAAACTGTTGGCAGTGTCGTTTGTTTACAGTGACTAAGTGCTTCAAACCTTCCAGTCACACCTATAGCTTCCTGCTCATTCATTTGATCTGTGTGTCCAAGTTATTTGGATAGCCAAACGCTGTTTTTCTTTTCCCCAGGTCGCTAAATTAACATCTTGGAAAGTACATTTTCTCTCTCATGCACTCACGTTTTAAGTGTTCCAGATGTCATGAGCTCGGTGACCAGAACAATACATTTCTTTCCTTTGCATGGTCCCTCCCAGGAGTCATAGAAACGGACAATGTTAGGATGCTGGAGACCCTTCAACATCCCGGCCTCTTCTTTGAAGCGCTGACGCTCCGACTTGGACAGCTTGCGATCCTGCACACAGGACAGAGGAGGAAAAGTTAGTCATACATACATAAAATCTAAGGAAACGTTCATCAGGAAATCTGCAAGGAAGAAGCATTTACCCAAAACAATTCTATTAATAGTGAGACACTATTATGAGAGAGTGTAATTACAATCAAAGTAATTGCAAAGGGAGGTTGAGGAGAGGAGAGGAAAGGATATTAACAGAGGATGAAAAACGTACAACTATGCTTTGACAACCTGATACATCTTTTACATCCAACACTGATGCGCCATGTAAAAGCGGATGAAATATGAAACCAGGTACTATCAGAAAATTGTGCCACCTGACATTAAAATACAACACTAGAGAGGGATTTGGATGTGGACAGAACAATAGAGTCCTTTCATCAACAAACATCCATTAGAGTGGGTCTGAGGCTGTATTTTGATGTGTCGTCTTTTTATCAGTGCAGAACACACTTCAGTCCTCTGAGAGGCATTTTGACAAACTGGATTTAAAAAAAGTGATTTATAAATAAACTGATATGACTTTACACAGTGGGTAAATTTAGGTAAACTATTAGAGTGTATGCGTTTTTGCTTTAATTTGACATTCTTCCCCTTTACTGTGATCCTTGTCATCTCTCCCCTGTTTACTCATGACAGCCACGCCTCTCTGCTTCTGTAATCAGTCCTGACTAATACAAACTAAACTACATCTGCAAACTAACTATTGGGTGTAGGGGTGCTGCAGATCTGTTGATTACTTTTGACTAGATGGATTTATTAATGGTTGGGTCTATAAAATGTTATAAAATAGTGAAAAATCTATCATATTCTGTGAGAGATGACTTCCTGTGATCCCTCACTGGCTTCCCCACCAATAAACAATCCCCAATTCTTTCCTGAAATGCACATATAAATCTTCGTTATTTCTTGTGTCCTTCATATTTCCTTCACATCTTGTTTGGATGTGAGTCGTACTTTATAACATTCGCACCAAGGCTTTTTAGTCTTTTTAGTGGTCGCAGCCACCCAGCGAGAGCTTGACCGAGACAAGCTAAGGTTACGGTCTACATTCTTCCATACTGAGGAGGCCAACATCTTAGAAAAGCCTTACACACATGTATACAACGGTTTAATGGGCATTCCAGCTCTACCACTGATACTTCAATAAACAGATGTAAAGGGCAGTGTGGGCGGGTCAGATCTTGTAAAGAAGTGTGAGTGAGTGCATGTGTGTAAAGGTGTTGTGCATTCAACCGTTCTGGCTGTGTGTTTGTTTAAATGTCAGCTTCTATTATGAGTGAAGAAAAACCTCCTAAAATCATTTTTTTATTTCACTGTAGGCATTATTATTTTACTTGAAGAACTAGCTCAGATGCAGCGTTTGTGTTGGCTACTTTTAGTGGGAGGGCATGTATGTATGCGTCTATTTGTTTAGTCTGAATGTGTTTCCAGTTTCTTCAGCACCTCTGTGTCTAACCATAGCTGACACATTCGGCACATCACTGCACCCAAAATAAACTAAATCAAAGCTGCCTGACAATGATAAAATAAGGTGACAAAACCTGAACACTTAATTTGAAGGATTTCACGGTTAGAACTCCCCTCGTGACTCTAAATGGTTATGTTGTTCATGTTATTATCCGATAACCTGCAGTTGCACGTAGGTTGCACCAGATATGCGGAAAAAAAAGACAAGACAACAAATATGAGAGAGGTGTTTCAATCAACTTGGAACAAACAGAAATAGGTGCTTTGAGAGGAATTCATGACACACATCCAAAACATTTTAAAACGCCTATGACCGTGTTAGAGGATGGAATTACTGGTATGCAGACAAACATGGAAAGGGCAGCAGGACTGACACAAAGGCTGTGTGTTTTTGTTTAAGTATAGATGACAGAATGGGTGAAACACGGACGAGCAACAAAGCAGCGTCGGGAGGTTTATTTTTAAGTGGCATTTTAAAGAAGCAACAGTGCTTTTAAGGTGACGCAAGATCACGACGTTTGAGGTTAAGCACCTACTCCCACCAACGTTATCGGGACTGTTACCATGGCAACCAGTTTAAAAAAAAAAAAAAAAGAGGTCCAATGTGGGGCACCGTGGCTCCAATTCAACTGTTTGGTTGTTTCATTCAATAAATCCACAATATTCTGAGTGCTTATCTTTCAGATAGACAGACAAAATGTTGTGAATCGGTGTCTTTTTTTTTTTTTTTAAAGCTACAGGGCCACCAGATCCTCAAATTCAGGGAAATGGAGGCACTATTGAGTCGGGGAGATATTTAAATATTCAGGTAACATTCCTACTTTGATGATTAAAGCATTTCAGCACATTCTGGCAAAGAGTGAGTGAGTTTTAAATGTTATAAAAGCTATTAAAAACCTCACGAGCTTCTTCAGAGATAAAGACAGTTACTGAGGTGATCTCATATTGTCGTCTGGTCTAAGGCCTAAGGCCTCATCTTTATCCTTATGACTTATGCACACATGCACAGATAGAAAGTCTGAAAGCTTCAGTGGGTTTCTAAGTGCATTAATGTGTGTGTGTGTGTGTGTGTGTGTGTGTGTTAGGACAGCTTATCCCTTCATCCTGCAGCAACCACTTCACTGATGATGGCCCATTAGCACACTGAAACATCCAAGCGTGTGCTTACCAAACCTCACACCCACCTCTGTCTCATTCATTTTCACATTATGATCACGTGACCCCGTTGTCACATGACAATAGACGCAGGTCACCTGACTGACTGGAAGCCAACATTCCATTTCCCAGCAGCACTTAGAAGAGACCCTGACCACCCATATCACTGTCCGACACCTCCCTCAGGGCACTAAAAGATCACTTCTCTCTCTCTCTCTCTCTCTCTCGCTGTATTTCTCTCTCTCTTACTGAGTGTGTGTGTGTGTGTGTGTGTGTGTGTGTGTGTGTGTGTGTGTCCATAGATGTGAGCAGAGAAAGCAGACAGCAAGTCTAAGGGGGCTTCCTAATACATTATTAATGTTTCCTTCTTCATTTTACTGTACAAATGCACAGACACAAATAACTCTTGTACATACAGTAGAGGCTTTGTAAGACACAGTAAATGCATATGTAAAATAAATGTATACAAGTTCAGGGTGGTTCTTTTCTTTCACTCTACCCCGTTTTTTCTGCTCCAAGCTTGAAAACATCATGAGACTTGAGTTTGCCTCAAATATGACTCAAATATACCGTCTTACTCTGCGTCCAAGCCTCTCTCTCTCTCTCTTCTCATTCACAAAGCCTCATGCAAACACACACCTAAGCAAGACGAGCATATACACTCAAATCTGCAGCCTGTTATCTGACACACACACACACACACAGACACTTCTTTTTCGAGAAGAGTACTTCTCACTCTCTAAGCCCAGCTTCGCTTTCTCGCTATCTTGCTTTCGCCAATCTGAGGACTTGAAAGAAGCCACCTATACATCCCGACGCAAGTGACAGCTCTAAGTCTGCCTGCCCTATTTCTGTTCTGTAGCAGCCAACTGAGGACACACATGAACACACGCACGCACACTCACACCCGCGTAAAACTAGGCAGCCAGACAGGCGGGCAGAAACAGAATCAGTAGTGTTAAAGCATTATGCAGCTTCCTGCAGAGAAGATGAAAGCTGACACCCTCTGATCAACTTGTCTAGTCTGGACATCCTACTGCGCCGTAACACTCAGCGATCATCTGCTCTGGTCTTCTCTGGTCTGTTGCACCCCGGCGAGGGTGCAGCACCAGATGGATGGAGGTTGCAACAGAAGACAACACAGCAAGCGCCAGAAAAGTCAGACAATAAACAGACTGACATGGTAAACCTGACTGTACTACAACAAATGTTAATGCTGTTAGGTAACTTGCAAAACTCACAGGATGTTGTCCAAAGTGCCTAATTTCTCCTGGGGACAGTGGAAGCCTAAATATAGCATAAATAATTGCATGTGATTGTCTCCGTCCAAAGATTATCTGCTTCTCAGGCCTTCAGTTATATAACGGCAATTTAAAACATGTTTACATAAGGGAAACAAATCACATGTCATCTGAAATGTTTACTGTTTCACCAGGGAAATAGGTTTTAGAATAGAGGAAGACCTGAAGGGCCTATCACAGTTTACGGTCCTACCTGTCAGGTGATTCCCTGGGATTCCCAACAAAACTCTTCCAGTTAATCCAGATGAATAAGGATCCAAAGAATTTTAGCATGTATGTGCTTGTATCTGTGCACGAGGGCCGATTACGTAGCAGCATTCAACAGATTAAGCATAGTGCATAGTGCAGAAGATCTCTCAAGACGTTACAACTTAACATCCACAAACAACTCAAACTATGAAATAACAAACAGAAATGGTAGCGTGTGAAGAATTTCCCTTCCCTGGTAATCTAAGTCAGCTCTATGTGTAAAGATGGTCAGACTAACATAAAACTACTCAGATGGGAGAATCAAACCCTGGTGTCTGGACACAACACAGCTCAAGAAGTAATCAATTTAATTAAAAAAACAAGTGAAGAACAAAGTATATAATCTCTGAAAGCCTGTTCATATTAGTCTTTTAATGCTGAAAGCGTTTAGTTTGATTTGCTTTAAAACCAGATGATGACAAAGACAAAGACTGTCTCCAGTTTGCAGCTGCGCCCTAAAACAAACTTTGTACAAGTTTGTATGAAGAATACAATGAGAGGCAAAATGATAATAAGCTAACAATATTTATTCCTGAAAATCATGATCAGCAAAGATCAAATCGTTATTTTTATTACACAAAGAAAAACAACTGGCAGCAGCATTTTGTTGCCACAATCAAGACACCCTTTCTGGAAGCCTAAATGAATTATAAACTTTTCAGCCCAGTTTCCTCAGAATGTGTTGTTGACCCACTTCAATGTCCCTCTGATCAACCTTTGAGTCCTGACCCAAATTTTGAAGAATGCCAGTCTGTAACTTGAGAGAAAAATCAGGACCTGCAAATCGTTATTACATTAAGCCTCTGGCTTTAGTGAATGAGCTGATTTGTTTCTATATACAGTAAAAGACCTACAGTGCAGTAGTGGTGGTAGTGGTGGATAGGGGCTCATGGTGTGTGTGTGTGTGTGTGTGTGTGTGTGTGTGTGTGTGTGTGTGTGTGTGTGTGCAGAAGTGTATCCGCAAATGCATGAAAAAAAAAAAAAGGCCCGGTGTGTTCCATTAGTATGTAACCCCCCACAGTCTGGAAACACTCTCCTGCAAAGAACCACAAACCCCCTGCAGCACACACACACACACACACACCTCATTAACGTGTGCACAAAAAGACACACATATATACAAATTTCTTGCACACACAAACCAAAGCCTCTCCAAAACCTTTACCACAGCTTGTTACGGTTAGCCAGGAGAGAGAGAGAGAGAGAGAGAGAGAGAGAGAGAGCATCTGCTATGAATAAAAATGATTGAAAAGAGGATGAATAAGTTCCCGTAAAAGTCAGAAGGGGAGAGAAAGTGACGGAGAACGATCTGATCATTTAAACAGACATTTCAACGACGGAAACTCTAAGATTTGAGTTCAGTTGTTCACACCCTCCTCGTATATTCCCTTTGTGTTTGCACTCTCTCTCTTTTTTTTTTTTCCCTCCCCCTTTCTCATTCCAACTGCCTCGCTCACTGTTTCACTGCTCCTGTCCTTCTTTCCTCCCATTTAGGTGGTTTTTGGTTTCCCATCAATCACCGCTCTACATATTGCAGTAACCAGGGCCATGTGTCTGTGAATACATGTGTGCGTATTGTAATCTGACCTAGTTGCGGCTGAAAATCAGTAGTGCCTGCAGAAAATGTGGTGAGATACATACACTATGGTTTTCCTATGTTTGCAATCGGAATGAACGTTGTGTAAATTATTAATTTAGTTTTTTGGGGGGCTTTATAGGACAGTGACAGATCAATCTTGTGTAGGAGGGACGTATTGATCGTTATTTTTTTTCTTTGTCTGACTTGTAACAGGCACTATAAACAAACCCATTCATCAGGATGGGTTCAATAACAACCCCAATCTGTGTGCGTGCATGCACATGTTGTGTACTCGTGTGTTAACAATAGGTGCCATCTCAGCCTGCCACTCACTGTGCACCCTATTGTCTCATCTCTCTGTGCCTGGCTGTGCATCAACACACACACACACACACACACACACACACACACACACACACACACACCCCATACGCACACCATGTGCCAGTGCAGTCATTACCCTCTGCTCTGCTGGTCGCGCCTCATCTCCCCTCCTCTTCCTCGTGTCCTCGCTGCTCCTCTCTCATCATCCCTTTACACTACTCTCCTTTACTACTTTACTCTCCGCTTTTTTCCATTCATGGGATTCCCCCAAAATACAAGCAGGATGCATATCCAAAAAAAAAAGCCTGTCTCGCCCACGCTCGATCCAGTCATCTTGATCCAAGCTTAATGAGAGGAAATCTGAGGATAATGAGTGGAACTTCTGGTGTAAAGTTCTTCCTCTCTAAAGTGTTAATCCTTAACAGAGAAGCAGGCCATGCACAAAGAATCACATTATACCAGGAATAATCCCAAATTTGGAGTTAATGAGTAAAAACGATGACATGCCAGGCTTCCAAAGTTCACAGAGACAGCTTGAGGATAAAACAGGCTTTAAATAATGACATTTTCCATTTAAATTGCTGTAATACAAGGAGTTGTAAGATTCAAGAACACAGTCTCTCATTCGGATCATAATCTAATACCAATCTAATGCCTAAATCAGCTGAACCAACCTGTTCCAATATCCAGGACTTTAATAAAGCTCTATTCATTGATTGTGATTTTGATTGAAATGATTAACAATCAACAATGGCCTCCTTTGTTGCTCAAACAGGGAAGGAAAGAAAGGAGCCAACATTTGTCATATCAAAAGGCTTTTTTTAATTATTATTTGCGTCAGTTTCATTATCACATTAGTATTAAAAGAAGATTATCATGAGTAATCTAATATTGAAAGTTTGGAATAGTCCTGAATGAAAGTTTAAAGGATTTAGGGAAATTATTAACCCTTAACATGAACTTGGGACACTTGAAAATAATCACTGAAAAGTTATTTTCTGAGAAATTTATGCTAAACATACAACGTCCCTCCTAATTCCTTGAAAACCAAGTGGCATGTAGGAAAACTGCTGCGCATTTCATGTCTCTTGTCTGATTGATTAGGCAGTAAAATGCTCTTTGAACTATTACGATTAAGATTAATTTGAAACTCGGGACATTTGGTGGGTGTCACATATCAGCTATCCTGTCTGCCCTGAAGGGTTCCAGAAGTCTTTGAACTTTTAAGGATTTGACCCCTTTTGTGGAGGAGGCCGCGCGGCGCTTAAGCCGCTTGCGCATGTACAACAAGTGTGAAAAAAGCAGTTGTGTTTATTGTCTTTTTAAGAGCATACATGTTTTTTCCTGTATGTTCTAAGTTTCCTGTGTGTGCGCACATGCGTGTATGTGTGTGTATAGGGAAGTTAGTACACTTGCAAAAGGTTGCAGTCTTAATATAGTGTACATCCATCTGCCTCTCTGTTAACACATCATAAACAAACAGATCACAGACCTTTAAATCTTTTTAACTACCACTACATGTCAGTGTGTTACAATGCCAAAAAAACAGCACTAGTGAGCTTAAGTATGGCTTTAAAGCAACATCTCATATATTGCGGGAGGTTTGTGGATAAAATCTCTGCTCAAGCTCACAAAAATGGCAGCAAATGCTACTGAATTCATTACCAAGAAACATTATATATCCACATCTACATGTTGCTATATGGTGTGTGTTTCTGTGTACGTCTTCCTGAAATCCGCAGGGTAAAAATGACGTCTTATAGCGAGATCCTGACACTGTAACAGTAAGTGATGATCTAACAGGGATAGGCCAGAGAGGACGAGGACTGTCCCAGATAAAACTATTACATAATCTGCAAGCACTATCCCTTTACACTCCATTAAATCGAGGCCTCCACTATTAACGCCCGGGCTGAACTTTAGCACTTCTCAGGTTTCACTTTAAAGAGCATCAACGGCTATCGGCATCCAATCACATAGCAGTACTCTGTGTTTAGAGTGTATAGCTGCAAACAATATGGACGCTCGACTGAAGTGATCAGCTACTGTGGGGAAAAGCTTACAGAAGGATTTTTTTTATGGTAATGATGTCCACTCACCTTTCGTATTCTTTATTTAGAAAGTGAGAAGGTACAGTAGTAAAAAAGGCAGGACAGATTATGGACATGAAAGAGGATTTGATCCTGGACTAGTAGAGACTTCAGAGGTGACTGAGCCATTCCACCATTTTTGCTTTACTTAGAAAACAACCTGGATACACAGTATCTGCTTCATACAAGGAGTATTAACAGACTGATCCCAGAGTCTCAGTCCTACATCGTTAGTGGCCTGAAAAACTGTTGCTGCATATAAGATTGACGATATTAACAAAGCTAGAAAGCGTTAACAGACATATGGAGAAATAATATTTTATTAAAAGCACTAACCACTAACTCTATGCAGCAATGTTTCTGCAGGTATCTCAGCTCCTCCTATTTCACTAACTGACAGTAACGCACTGAAAAACGAAGCAACGCAAGAAAAAACTCCAAAACTTTGCTTTGCAAATGATTTATTTTTGATTATTTATGATTATTATTTTTGTGGGGCATCAAGGATGAACTAAAAAACGTACCTGGTGGCTTTAATTAAGACTGTTGATATTGTACTTTTACCTCTTTGTTACTTTAGAACTCTCGCCTTGCACTTTAAGATGCTATCGCTTTGCATGTATGCCTTTTGAAACATAGAGCTTGAAACATGCCCTTACCACTGCACCACAGGGAAGCCCCAATACTTCCTTCTGTTACAGGAACGCTCAACATTTGGGGAGTTTTTACATATAAAACAGTTTTTTAAGTCACAAACAGAGAGGAGAGTAAAAGCGAGTGTTGAATATTTAAAGCACACCACGTTTACGCTCTGCCCCCCTAACAACCACCTTAGTGAGAGTAACCAACTGTCTGTTTACATGTATACAGTGTTGCTTTGGCACAAACACGCTCTAAGAATATTACACGCACTATATCAGGGATGTGTGTGGTGTTTGTGCTTTGGTCTCATCACTAACTCCTCCACAAGCCCCCCAAGGTTGTCAACAGATTAACAAAAACCCTGAAGGGATGGACACACACACACAGACACACACACACACACACACACACAAACAAACACACACTGCACAAACCCACGTGCATGTGTGGAAAAAAAAAAAACAAGTCTCAAAGACAAAGCCCCATCTATTCAATAAGCATAAAAGGAGGATTAGCTCATGTCATTGAGATGAGAGGAAAGCTAGAATGAGTGGAATAACAGAGGTGAATATGACAGGCAGAAAAATAAAAAGTTAAAACAATAAACTTGGTCAACAATCCTTTCCCACCCCTCCATATCTCTATGCCCCCTTCAATGATCCCGTCTATGTCTCTCTGCCCTTTTCCTCCCCTCGCTGTGGCCTATATTTCCTCTGCAGCTGGTTAGTTGAGACGAGGGAGAGGAACTGATTTTAGGCTCCAGCTCTGACGGGGTAACCAGAGAAGTTAAACAGATACAGGCTACCGATAGAGCCGTGCGCAAGAAACTGAAGTAATCTGTGACAGACAACTGGAGGGGCTCCAAGAACGTCCAGCAGCCAAATGTACGCAGTGTGTGTGTTTGTGTGTGTGTGTGTTTCTGTCTGATGAGTGACTGTGGTTTTGTTACATGCAGGTTTTGGGGTTAATTTGTTCCAGATGAGCGTCCATTACTGTTAAAGCACACACTGTTATGAGACATTAACCTAGTTTTTCTCGTACTTTTCAGGCACTTGCACATGATTTGAAGCACATGCATGTGAGGTAAGAACGTCAAAAACGCTGTATATATTAACATCTGCGGCATTATAAACAGTGGCTACATTTGAATAAACACACACATGCAAATGCACAGAACACGCGACAGAACTATTTACTTTCCTTTTCTTCCTTTTTACCAACAAAGACATGACAAATGTAATGATCATGTAGCTTATACAGATGCAGACACATGACCGACAAAACGGGGGTGGAAAGCAAAAGAGGAGGGGTGAGAGCAGAAGTGAAGACGGAAGTGAGGTTACAGGAAGAGGAAATGGGCATATTTGTCCTCTGAAATCTTTCCTGTTGGGATGACACACACAATGCACAAACGTTCCATACAATGCCGGATCTCTCACACCAAGAAAACACCTTACAAAGTACGTAATCACTTGTGTATTTGAATGGTGACATTTAACAGAAATTCTCAAGGAAACTAGACAAGAGGTACGGTTTTGGTAACAATAGCAGTTTCCTCAACGGCTATTGAGCCAACTGTGCAAACTCCAGCAGATTTAGATGGAGACAAAGGAGAGAGGAGAAAAGACAGGGGAGGCAGAAATGGAGGTCGGATTATATGACACAATGATGCAATAATTGTGAGAACATCACTTACGCGCACACACTCACACACACACACACACGCTCATGGTGTAGGGTTACTGCAGAGGTGCCTGTCTGTCTCAGTAATGCCTCGCTGAGAGACAGAGATGTCAATGTCACAAGGACTGACTCAGTCTAACACTTCCATCAACTAGAAAATACACACACTGCCTTTGTCATGGAAAAAGACTGCTTCACAAGCGTGTTGGAGAGGACAGAAGTGGTGATGCTGCTGGACAGAAACCCACTTCTCCCAGTATAGATTTGGTTTCGCTGAATGGGAATTTTACTGCAGGTCTTGTCCATTTTTGATCAGACGAGTAAGAGAAGAGGGGAGAGAAAGTAGCAGCATTAGTTGAGAAGTGGGCTTAAGGGCAGAGGAGAAGAGAGGATGAAAGCAAGAGAAATGGGGGAAAGTAAAAATAGGAGGGGAGCGAGGGAGGAGGACAGATGGGAGCAGCGCAGAAGAAGAGGTGAGGAGAGGAAGAAGATGAGAGGAAAGTAGCAGGGCGACAGATGTTAATGGCTGATCAGGAGCAGAAGAAAGAGCACGAGAAGTGAGAAGGAGAGCTGAAAAAAAGAGGGAGGTAGGGGGGATGTTGGAGGATTTGAGGAGGTGAGGGCAGAGAGGAGAGTGCAGATGAGAGGAGGTGGGAGGGAAGACAGCTCAGATAATGAGCTGTCAATTGAGACAAAAGCAGAATTGTATAAGTTCATAATGAGATTCTCGGGAAATATAAGTGTAATGATGACAACGAGGTCTCACTAATGAGACTACTACACCGATTCACACACAATGCGTCAACCATTTTCCAGAGCAAACTATTATACAAAGAGAGCCGTGAGGCCTGATTAAAACTTTTAACAAAGACACTTCTATAAAGGAGGAAGTTAAAAGGTTTATTCAGAAACTGACGGTCGTTCTTACATCTGTTCAGACTAACTTGGCTAACATTGTTTAAAATAATAAGGCGCGATATTAACTTTTTTTTTTCTTTGACTTGAAAAGGTTTGTTCTTATTATATAGCTGCTTTCACTGTACCATCTACTCACATAGTCTACTTTCTTTTTAAAATATAAAAAAGCATGTTAGAACATTCACTGAGCATATCAGAAAATGTGTCATTTGTTCTCTTGAATGTTGCTCTGACTTTAAAAGTTACCTTAACACAAACATTTATAACTCCCACCAGAGTTCAGCCTGCGACCCATTTTTGGGTCCTGACCCAAACTTTTAAGAAACAAGCAACTTTTGCTATTCCAGCTGCCCCTGCTTTAGTGTAATGGTTGGCAGACTTTCTTATGTGGAGAAGCCGGATAATTACAATAATGTACAGCTCTGTCGCCTCTTAACAGAAACCCTGTAATTAATCACAGTACATCTGGCTACAATTAGCTTTACAAAAGACCTGTACAATAGAGTACAGAGTTGCTATCTGCTGTCACTGTGCACGCGCAGACAAACACAAGTGTGTACGTGCACACACGCTCACAAAAAAAAAAGAAAGATCCATACACTGTGTGCAAACTCACAAAGGGGCACACATACAGGATCCATAACAAAAAGTTTCTTTGTGCCCATAACCTATTTTACACCTGAATAAAGTATCAGTGTGTATGTGAGAAAAGATGTTTCTTTCTTGGGAACAATGAGCGGTGACAATATGATTTCCAAGCCTGGGTTAACACAATCATTTCTGAAAATAACTATACAATGAAATAGAAGATGACATAAGGGTTAGGCCAAGAAAGACAGAGACACTGAACAAGGCTTTTCTTTCTTTTCTTTTCATATGTCAGACTTTTTTGAAGTACAGCACCGACCGCCTGAAGGTAAGACCGGTAGGACGAGTAGTAGGAAAAGTGCAGAGATTATTTTCATATGACAGATATATAACTAAATCATTAATGCATGGGTAAAAGACAACGGTCAATATGGGGCATATACACACAAGTATGCGCACACACACACACACACACACACACACACACACTGACTAAAAACAAAACAAAACAAAACAAAAGAGGAATCTTGAAAACTTCCAGTGAGAAGGAGAGGAGGGTAAGAACAGAGAAAGAGTTGATAATGTCAACACAACTGTCTCTGCTAGACTCTCTGAGCGAGATAAAAAACACACAACAGCACGTGTGCACATACACAAACACGCGTTACATCACGCCGCTGGAGGTTTATGAGGGGTCAGAAAAACAGGGAGGGAAGAAGAAAGTGGGTAAGTGAGTTCAAGTCAGGCGGCGCATGAGGCAAATGTGGTACTGCGCAGCGTAAAGCTCTGGCAGCATAACCCATGTATGGGCACAGAGGATGTGCCGCTCTAGCAGGATGTTTGCATTGATGACTACATTTGGTTTTTGATAAGGCAGCTTCGTCATAACTGGCTGCCTGTATAAACGGCTTCTGAGGGCACATTATGCAACGACTGGCAGCGGTTTGAATTCATTCAGGTGCAAAGCCCGAGAGAGAGGAGAGAGAAATGTGTGTACTATGATAGGACCCATCAGAAATGAAGCTTCAAAAGACTTCCCACACCTGTCCGTACACGAGTGCTGTGCCAACACATGCAGCAGCATCGGTGTGTGCGAATGTTGTGGTTGGAAGTCTGCAGTAAATCATTAATTTATCTGATAAAAACCTGAAAAACACACAGTTTGTAGTGTGTGTCAGTTATTCTCTGACACAGTTACAGTGTGAGACACTTGTGAAAACAGCACTTGCTGCATCACGAGCACGGGGAAGTCAAACTTCTTACTAGGCCTGCTTTGCTACCATCTGGCAACATCACCACCATGATTCACCTGCCGATCAGCTGACCTGTTACCACACAGTGCATTAGAACAACAAATATTGCACATTTATAAATGTGGAAGTATCTTTTTAATATATTTTTTTCTTTAATTTTAGTGAGGGAATCAAACCAATAAACCTGATGGCTTAGTGCAAAGCTCAACTTCCTGATCCAAAAGACAACCAGTCACATGTTTCCATGTGGCACTATTGCATTTTATAGTTGCGCCCAAGAATGATATATGAATGACGCAAAGGTGTGCTACTAATTCTGGAAAGTAAAGTTTTTATTGGTGTGCTGACATAGTTCACTGACGGCTGCTGCTGCTGTGATTCTGCACGTTACACTGTAATTATCTAGATTCATAAGATTCATATTATTAAACAACGCCGTCATAAAAATACCTTTTAACAAGTTTGGGTGTGACGGGTACACGTGTCTAACTGTTAACCAGGAGTCACCCGCACACTGTTGTTTATTGAACCATCAAATACAGAAAGTGTCTAGTTCAACAAAGAACCAGTATTGCTGCCAATAGCTGCCATGGTGGTGATCTCATGAGCTGAAGGGAAAAGAAGCGGAAATAAAGGATAAGTAAGAGGTGAGGGCAGAAGAGGAGGAGGAGGGTAAGAGATATTATGAACAGTGAATCAAACTTCCAACAAAGAGGTGGATCCCTCATTTTTCGAAGTCCTAACCACCGAATCAGAAATACCAATTTAAACTGAACCTCTAAATAATGGTGCAAGCTAACATGGACAAACTCATCCAAATTTACCAACGCTTTAATGTTCTTTTACTGAAAACCAAACCACTTGACTCATCAGTTCACCAAAGGGCCAAATCGAGATAAAGAAGAGTGATGAGGGGTTGGATGTGCGCACACACACACACACACACATACATACCAGAAGTGACTATGAGATTGCACGCTCACATCCTGTGAAGTCAGCACAGGACATCAGATATGATTCATGCGTTGCGTGAGGTGCCCTCCTTTTTTCCTCTTCTTCTTCCCCCTTTCTTCTTCTCCTATTTGTCTCTGCCAATCTATCATCATTCAGAAGGTCTCCCCCCAATCGACCCCTTAAGTGACCCCAAGCACTGACCTCAGACCTCTCTATTCATGGTAGCCTCAATCTTTCTCCCTGTGTGTGACTGCATTGATGTGTGTGAATGCACTGATGTGAGTGGTTGCATGTGTATTATAATACTCTCTGTTTGCATGGATTTGACTGCATATAGATATATTTGCATAGTTGTGTATAACCTTTAGTATTTGCAGTCACTGTGAAAGCCATGTGTTTGTCAAGATCTGCTATGAGGAGCATTTATTAAGATGAAGTCAGGCTGTCTGTAGTGCAAATACGGATTAGCTAGAACAACAGTACACTTAATGAAAAAAAAACAGTCAGTCAATCAACCAATGCTCTTCATAAAGTCTGTCGCAATCATGAATTATGATAGCAGTGAAACAATTAGTCACTCAACAACAGATACCAAATACCTGAATTACAGCTTCACAATTAGAAATTGTTGCTTGACTGCTTGTGATGAGTATTTGTCATGGACATGTATAGACTAAAACACTAAATTGAGCGTAATAAATCTTAACAAAAAAAATATTGTTAAGTTGCAAAGAAATTTATAGCAGCGACGGACTGCAACTCCTTCATGTCAGCAGAGGACCACAGGCTGGAGTTTAAACTCAGCCTTTCATACACGGGGCGCACACACTCTCCTCGTTGAGCCACCAGGGTGCCCCTTTTTGTGAGCATTTTGACCTGGGATCAATAGAGTCTATCTTAACTTGACTAATAATGATAAGTCAATAACCTCGACACTAAACCAAACATTAGTATGATACAATACGGCCAACCTAAGCAGGGCGCAGTATACTCTGCAGAGAGATGTAAGCCTATAAATACAGAAAACATAAACAAGTCCCCATCAGCAGCAGTTAAAGTTACCCATCACATACAGATGAGCACAAGAATTTCTCAGGGCGTCACATATCAAACCTAACCTACCTAAGGGGAGTGAAGTTTAAGACATTGCACTGCCACACTATGATGATGAGAGCAAGAATAGCCTGCATGCCAGTGTCTTTTTTAAGGCGAGTTAGAGATGAATCACCCTCATGAATAAATCATACATCAATAATACCCTAACTTGCGTATGCTCCTTGTCAGCTACAGAAAAAGTAAAAAAAAAAGAAAAAAAATGCATTTGTCAATGTTTGAGACTCCCCAAAATTTCAAAAATCTTTTGAAATCAGCCACCACCGATCAACAGGTGGCAGTAACATGTCAAAATATGCAGTGAAGAAGATGAAGGCGAAGACGACGAAGAAGAAGATTTAAAGTGTCTTTAAAACGACTTCTGCTCTGATGGCGCATACATACATTAACATAGCACAGCATAGAACACTTTGTTTTGGAGTAAAGCCAAACTCATGCTTGATTTTTAAGACCTATACCAATATACAACACTTACAGTACATTTTATTCTGTCTAAAAATAATAATATATTCTAAATGATGTATTCCCGCACAAACTTCTCACACAAATACAAACCGCTGACAATAGCTTGCAGAGAAAACTTCCCAGTCTTCTCAGCCACATGGCAGACAGATTCCTCTGGTTTAGCACTGAACCTTCATGTTGCTACAGCTGAGCCTAATGGATCAGATCTCAACACAGAGAAAGAGAGAGAGCTCTTTCACTTCTGAACGGGTTTTGTGTGTCATACTGTTCTGCCATATACCTCTGTGTGTGCGCTTTCGGTCAAGGAGGCAGGAGAAATAAACTTTACTCAGCTGTAAACACTGCCGAGAGAAGTCTAGCTCTTTCTCTCCAAAAA
Organism: Protonibea diacanthus; assembly: GCA_028641955.1. NCBI lineage: Eukaryota > Metazoa > Chordata > Actinopteri > Sciaenidae > Protonibea > Protonibea diacanthus. The sequence goes on along the minus strand of CM053997.1, from coordinate 10,949,718 downwards.
GCTGAGAATGACTCGCTGGTTTGTGTCTCACTCAGAAGTCAAGCTTCCTTACAACTAGTTTCTTCTATGTTTTACCACTAAACAGTTGGAAGGTTTTGTGGGAGTTTAAAGGGGAGACTGCTTGATGAATGGAGGCTGTGATTGTTCATGGCCTCTATTCAGGCAACGCGCACACACACACACACACACAACACACACACACACACACACACATACAGAGTTTACTGGGGTGAAAGTAATTTGAATATGATCCAGATGCCTACACGTGCAAGGAAGAGAGAAGAGAAGAGAAGAGAAGAGAAGAGAAGAGAAGAGAAGAGAAGAGAAGAGAAGAGAAGAGAAGAGAAGAGAAGAGAAGAGAAGAGAAGAGGTCCAGTGAAGGTAAATAAAAAGCCAAAGCTAAAATATGAATCATGCGCTGCTGCTGTTGCTGCTGCTGCTAACACCTCCAGCCCACGAGACTGCTATTTATAGAGAGAGAGAGAGAGAAAGAAAGAGAGAGCGGCAAGAAAAATGATAGCACAGAGAAGAAGTTCAGAGACAAACAGCATAACACAGTCGACAGCAGGAAAAGGAGTGAAAGATTGAGGAAAAGAACAAGAGACAAAAAAGGAGAGCAGAGGAGAGGAGAGGAAGATCCCGTTAAAGAGAGAGAGGCAGACAGGAGAGACAAACAGAGTGACCGAGAGAATAAAGAGCTGGACGAATGATTGTGCACCAGACTGAGAAAATAGCAGGGTCAAACTGCGGTTGTCTGGAGGATGGATGAAATGACTGTCCTAAAATATGGAGGGAGTAAAAGAAGGGAATGGGCTGGGAGATGGAAAATGTCTTGATGTTTAGTCTGTTCCTGAGAACTGCATGAGATTCCCCTCCTCTGACAGGTGTATGTACCTGTCTCAGGGCTGTGTCAGTGAGAAACAGGAATGTGCCAACGTAGAACATGAGATAACAAGTTATTTTTAAGCGGAGCCCTGTGAGTGTCAGTCAAGATTCAACCTGTCGAATTATGATTTTTACGATTACCTTCACAGATGACAGATGTGTTCCTGTGTCTAAATGAATAAACACAATAACAGCGGGTACAAATATGGTAAAAAGTCGGGTTAAATGAAACATGTATATGATGAAAAAAAATGTGCATCTTCTACAAGGCCAAGTGGCTTCAGATTTCTTAATTTGTCCGTAACCCAAAGATTTCATCTACTATAATATGTGTCAAAGAAAAACAGAGCACCTTTATGGGAATTTAACTTTCTTTGCTTGAAGAATGAGTAAATAAAATGAGTAAATGATCAAATAAGGTGACAAATTCAGATTGATTAATCAACTACTCACTGCAGCATTAGAGCTACATGCACTAGGACACAAACCAATAAGGTCAAGCAATCAGTTTTATTGACGCTAGCTAATATCTGCAGCATACAGCCATAATTCTTAGCACATTTTGTTTGGTCATAGTTCTTTCTCAAAACAACTCGCTCTGAACAAACACAATGGGTTATGTTTTCTGCACATACGCACCTCACACTCATGAATACACACCCACAGAAACCTTTTCACACACCTATTCATACCCGAGTGCCACATCTGTCTTTTGAAGTACACACACTTAATAGCTGGCGCCTTAGTGGCAAACAACAAGCCAAGTTATGGTTTGCCAAACCCCCTGAACAAAAGGAGGTGTGTATGTATGTGTGTGTGCATGCTGTTTATACACATTATATAAAAGACGGGGATAAAATAAAAGGGAGCATCATTTTGTTTTGTTAAAAGGAGGTAGAAATGCTGCAGGACCTGTTTCGGCTGATGAGGAAAAAAAAAAAATCCTTAAATAACAAAGACATATCTATGACAAAAGGGAAAGAGGCCATACATAGATTTATAAAACAAGAGATGGAAGTCTACTCTAAAAATGACAGTGTCTACTATTGTACTCCACACAGTGTCTGACACACCTGAGAAAAGGAATACCGCAGACAAGAGATGAGTGTGGCAGATTAAAACATCAAATAATCTCTGACAGGTTGAGACAGAAGGGTGACAACCAAGTTTCTGGTTTATGGTTATCTTGTTTGGATTGGGAGAAGGCCAGTCCCAAGGAAGAGTTGCTCATTCACACACTCATAAATACAAATACAAACACATTGGGCTATTGCTTAATATTTTAACCAAAGCACGTAGGTGGATTTTTTAGTAATCTACTTCGGTGACAGAGGGATGAACCTGGTGAAGTGTCCACACACGCAATTTTTTCCACAGGACCATATTATACACATGGTACTGTGCAAAGGTGCTAGAATTGAGCATCAGAAGTAGTTTCAATGCAGTTTTTGGCAGCTTTCTGTACTCCCCTTCTCTCCTGTCTCCATTCTCCACCGCCGCCCCCCTTTTCACCCATTTCCCCTTTTGTATCTACTTCTTCTCATCCTCCCCCTTTGCCCGCTTCAAGCTACTGAGCTGAAACAGACCTAATATTTGGGCTAATTAAGGACATTCCCCACCACTGCAGTCAGCAGATTTGCTGTTTCACCAAAAAGGAAGCCTTCCAAAGAGTTTAAAGTGAAATCCTCCCTAAAATGTGCTGGAACGTGCCAGCAGTTCTGAGCCTTTTCAGGCTCTCAAACCATCTTAAAACAAAGCCAAGCTCTGTTGCAAACATCTGTAAAATAACAAAAAAAACAACAAATGATCTTATGCTGTTACTGGAGTTTATAAATAATTCAAAGAAGTAAAGTAGTTGCAAATATCCATCTTGTCAGCAGAAGAAATGTATTTGCCACAAAAAATATTAAGAAAGAAACGCAGCAGATTAGTCATTTAATCAGAATAATCTCCAATCATAGCATAGTCGATGATGACAGCAAACATATTTCATAACAGTAACATATACGGACCTGTAGTGTTTCTCAAGAAGCGTGTGTATCTACAGTATCTATTCCAGTGGAGAGTATTGTTCACATCCTCACCAGGCCAGAGAAATATATCCCTCTGCTGTTAAATTTTAATTGAGCCAATTATGGCAAATTAACATAACTAAAGGATTTACTAGGGTCATAGCCATGTGTCAATCAATCTCTTGGAAGGAAAACAGATAAGTGTAAAAGTATACCAAAGTTATGTAGATGGCTGCACAGGTGACTGAGATAGCTGTTGGCTCACCACAATATATGAATTATGCTTCTTAACGTACAGAAATAGCACAGTGCAAAGTGTGTGTGCGCATACGAGCAGTGACCACAGTGAGCGGATGTGCTGTAGACTGTGGTGTGGTTTAGTACCAACTACTACGACTAGTTTTTTTCTCCAGTGTCTGTTTTTTTGTCACCTTCTCTTGCTCTGTGACATAAAAAAAACATATATAAAGTACTGAACCGTGGACATCAAAACACCTTCCGACAAATTTGCAAAATCTTCATCTCTTTTTGGAGGTTACTATAGATGATCAATAAGAAGGCCGGTCCCTTAATATTTATAAAACTTAAGCTACTGTAATCTTGGTCAGCATCCAAAGTTACATCAACACCCTAACCCGTTCTTCTGCAAATTAAGCCACATGGCTATGCTCGCATGCATGCATGGCCACCCACACATCAAATACACAAACAGTACAGACAGATACATAGACATAGAGGCTCAGTGGGGCATGCATACTGACACCAGGAACTCTTTGGTTCCAGGAATTGAGGAAAAACAGGTGAACGTATTACTTTAAAACTAGCTAATTGCAACATGCAAATTATTTCAACTAATTCCTCTCTGCAAAAACGAAACTGCAGCAACTACCACGGATGGTTGTGTGAGCTGCTCTGTACTCTTGTGCAAAAGCCCCCATGGCTGTGTGGAGCATCTGGATATTGAATATACAATGCAGCAGACAATGCCTAAAGTACACAGGTTGAATGGGACTACCATCAGACCACAGGGGATCCACAGTCCATTACCTTCTAAAGCTTCCCATTAGCTTTCTGTCTCACTCTCCCTGTCTGCGTCACCCTCACTTACTCTCTCCTCTGTCTGTCCCTCTCTCTCACTTTGTCTGCATTGTTCTTTCCATCTCCCTCCGTCCACTGCATTTATCTCTGTGAATATCATTCTGTCTTTTCGGGTTGTTTTTCTTCAGCTCTCTCTGTCTCTCAGTCCTTGTCTTCTTGCCGTTATCTCTCTCTTGTGTGTAGCTTTTGTTCATGCTTATCTCTCTGGCTATTTTATCATCTCTGTTTCTCACTCTGTACTCTGTTCATTGAGATTTTGCTACAGTTGCTGCCCGATATTTCTCTCCCTGTGTCTATATTTGTTTATCTGCTGTTGTTTTTTTGGAGTTCTCAGGCTGTGTATTCCCTTTCACCAGCACTTCTTCTAACGGAGGTTAACTGTTTACAGATCAGCGGTTACACTGAATACTGATTTAATCGACACACATGCAAACACACAAACTGAATTCCTGAGACAAAAAAAAAAACAAAAAGCACAAACCACATGAATATGTAATCGTGCTAAAATAAACTGAAAGTCATTTATCAAACAAAAGAACAGAAATTTGTTGGGTGGAACCACATTCTTCTGTGTCATATCATTTTATATTCAATATCGTTGGGGTTTGGGCAGTTGGGTAAAACATAATCCTGCGATCTGCAAAATTATAAGTGACATTTGAAAGACTAAATAATGAATGGGAGAAATAATCAAGAGATTAATCAATAGAAAGAAAATAAATAAAGCTGTGCTACAGTAGTAGCAGCCCTGTAGGTAGACATCTTTGCTACATTCCAGTTTTGGTTTACTGGCATGACTGTATTTACTAGCTGTAACTCCATTAGCCATAATCTGCATCTGCACACGCACAGAGACACACACACACACACACACACACACACACACACACACACACACACACGCACGCACGCACACTGTGCACTAGAGGAAGAACAAGAGATTTCCAATCAAATATTGATGAAGCGAGAATGAATGGAGGCTTTCAGATGAAGCCAGGCAAACACACACACACACACGCACACACACACACACACAAGAAATCCCTCAAACAAACACTATAAAAAAGACCCAGTCCCGCCCATGCAGGTCAGACAAAAGAGCAGCATAACTCTGCTTTTCTGTCTTTCTCTACATGTCCGTTTCTTGATTTCTTTCTTTCTTTCACCTTCACCTGTGTCTCAGCATTGTCCTCTTCTCAGCAATACTAATCCCAAACATTGGGGTTGCAGTAGGTGATGATATGGTTTCACAGAATTATTACTATTATCAGTTATGATCACCCTTAAAGGAGCTAAAACAGAAGTTGTTTTTACACTTTTTTTAAAAATAATTTCACGTCCTTTTTTTTTTAAATAACACAGATAAGCAAATGTACATGGTATGTTAACAGTAATTTTTCATACTAATTCAACCATAATAACAGGCTGATAGAGGTGAGCTGTTCATCACCTGTAACACAATGGATAGACAATACAGCACAACCCACACACATTTGCACACACAAAGGAAGGACTACAGCAAATAAACAGACCTGACCTCTCCGTCAACCCTTGTTTTGTTAGAATTTGTTGCGCGTGTGTGTGTGTGTGTGTGTGTGTGTGTGTGTGTGTGTGTGTGGCCGCACAGGTCTGTGTGAACAGGAAAGACGGGTGGGACACTGTTTGCTTTGCGCGTGCGTTATAGCCTAGGTATTATAACAAAAATATGAATGTTTTGTGGGATACTGTCATCATAACAACTCGTTAGCGCACAGCTGTATGACTTCAGGAACAAGTTATCAAGGTCTTATTTTGTTTAACAATGTTCCATGTATAATAATTACAATTTCTTTTTATTTTATCATAGTTACTTTGCAATATAAATCATTACTTATGGGATGTTTTTCCTTTCATAAATGTATGATCTGTACTGTTGTATGCAATGTGTTGTGCCAATAAGAGTTTGGTTTCTATGCGTGTAAATTAAATGGGGCATCACACCTGATGCTAATCAGGTCATAACTGATGTGGGTGATATGGGGTGGATGAGTATTTATTAAAGATAGCTCTGCTGTATTCACAGTGAGCCAGCATGCACAACTCTGAATCCAAAGCACAAGAATAGTACCTAATGTCCACTACTCAAACTTTTCATCAAGACATTCTTTGCTGCAGTCAATTCAGGGACGTTACAATGTTTCAAAAGGGTTTTGCTAAATTAACTGGCTTAACTTTGGCTAAATGAACTAAAAGAATGTTATCACATCACTTGACTAAGTGGAAGCTGTGTGTGTGTCATATCGCTGTGTGGCGACTTTTATCTTGTCCCCAATTTAACCATATTATCCAAACTCCTAATTTAGTGGTGAAAACCGCGGTAAACATTCAAGTTAATTACCCAACATTCAACTGTCATCATCTACTAAATGGCAGAGCAGCTTTCTAGTTTAAACAATAGGTTTGGACTTTCTGTCCTGAGCTCTCCCTCCATTCCACTGCATGTAACGTGAATGTGAGGCTTCGCCAGTCTAGCTTAGCTCAAATGAGCATTTTCAATGAGCAAAAAAGTTACCAACTTTGTGTGAAAAATTCCTTTTTTTATGTTCACAGCTACTGTGTTCCTTGCTGTGTTGTAGTCTACTGGTATGACTTACCAGAAAAACGACACCAAGATTGTAAATACAGGTAATTTACCTTAAAAGGAGACTTCTGCTGCAAGAATCGCACATCAACATTTGACCTTTGGATTCTGAGAGAAGACCATGAGGCAATATTCCCACATTCTGTCTTATCTCATCACAGAAAACTAATTTCTCAGATAAATGCAACACCACTGCAAGGGAACATAAAACCTGCTATCAGCTGAATCTGGCAAACACGTCCTGCATCCAGAATCTCTTCATCTGAGTGAACTCGGTGACTTCAACCTTAAACCACGCTGCTTATCGACCACCACTCTGGACACTCGTGACAGAAAAGTATTTCATATTATAATAACAACATAATACCGGCATGATACTCTGAAGTACTGTTGGCAAACTGTCTACCCCGTCCCACAATGTCAGGGTTTATTACACATTAAAATCATTTGTGGCGGATGACTATTGCAAATCATGCAGCTGTTCATCCTCACGCCCGACCACAGCATTAAAAGGACAGAAGGGGCTTTCCCATTTAATTCAAACGGCACTGAGCATCGCATACCATCCATGTGACCTTGCTCTGTGGTGATTACATCATGCAGACTGTGGCTTATGAGGGATTGACCCCTAATCTGGTGGGGAGAACTTCCTACCTCGCTGACCACAGTGCGTGTGATTTTGTGTCCGTGTCTGTGTGTGTGTGTGTGTGTGTTTCCCTCCAGTAACTGACCGTGAATGTAACCATCAAGATGAGAAACTCCAGTTCAACCAGCTTTGTAACAACATGGCATTAACGGGACACAACACATGCAGAGGAGACTCATATTACCCGCAGAAATGTAAACATTGGACGAGTCTAACTGTGATGCTGCCGGCAAGTTAACGGCTCAAGGCAACATGTGTCAGTGGAGTAAAAATGCCCTTAACATATAATGATCAAACATTGCTACACAAGAATAACAACCACTTTTTACTAAGAAACACTTAAATGAACGCTGAATGAAAGGCTGTTAAAGGACAGTTAAAAAACCTTTGCTGTACTCGTATTTTCATCTTGAAGGTCAGCTCCACAGAAACATGTTGAATGTAAAGATCTCAAAAAAACACTGAACCATTTTTGCATTTTTTTTTTTTTTTACATGTGGAAAATGTAGATTGTAAACTACACACACAGGTAACAGACTCTGGCACACATGCATCCACTTTGACACACGCAGCCACACACTGTCCCACACTCATTTCTGCTCTAGTTATGGCTCAGCAGATGACACTCGGCCGCTATTAATAGAACAGAAAGGAGAAAAAAAAATGAGGGAAAAATCCCATCTCTTCTTGCTCTTTGCTCCCTCTATCTGTCTCTGTCTGTCTCTTCTCCTTTCCCCCCCAGAGGCTTTAGTTAAGGTCATGGAGGATGGAGAGAGAGAGAGAGAGAGGCAGCCCGAGACAGAGAGAGACACAAAATGGGAGGGATTGAGACAGAGAAAGAAAGCGACAAACAGACACACACACATGCACAGTTGCACACAGACAGAGCTCATCAATAAGACACTTTGTTCTTTTTGTCTCTATGTTCTTCAGTTCTATTTAAAGATGCAAGTGAATCTGTTAAACCCAAAACCGGGCTCTGTCGTTGCTGTTTTTGCATCTTCAGCATTAAATGGTTTTACTTCGACTCTCTTCATATAAATATAATATAAATAATACATCTGTCCGCCTGTCTTTCACACTGTGTTGGTAAGTGCTCCACTGCATAAGACATTTTTGGATGGGTGTAATGACAGAAAGCTGTGATTTTACAGTAATAATCTAAACACACTGGGCTTGGGTGTGGTTGGTCTCTCTAAAAAAAAAAAAAAGATGTCAACTGGGCGCCTAACATGAGCAGCATTAGATAACATGGTTGAACAAAGAAAATATAATTAACTACAGAAATTTAAGCTTCATTCAGAGAAGATCCAATGGGTGGGGCAGCGTCCTGCATGGTACCCTGGGAGTTTAAAACACTAAGCATGTAACACGCATCCACGGTTTGAGGCCAGCCAAGTCTTTCTCTCGTCATGTCTCCTCTCTACTATTATCTTTTAATATAAAGGCAAAAATGTCCAAAATATGTGTTAAAAAATAGGCAATTCAAGTGACGACTAACTTTTTGGAAAGTGCAACAGCATTTACCACAAAAACAAACAACTAATGTGGCAACTAATGATTTTTTTCATTATTGTTTCATCTATCAATCATTTTCTCGATTAATCGATTAGTTGTTTGCTCTATAAAATGTCCAGAACATGTTGATTATTGTTTATCAAAGCCTAAGGTGATGTCAACAACCACCCAAAGATATTCAGTTTACTGCCAAAGATGACTAAAGAATGCTGAAAACAGAGATTTTTTTTAAATTAAAAATATGACTCACAACAAAAATCAAAGTCAAAATATCTGGAGATTAACTTAGTAGTTGACAATTAATTGATTATTCAGCTGCTCTTGCAGGTCTACTTGAAAAGTAACTGGCCTGTAGACATTCCAGCATGCACACCCCCCCCCACCTCATTCCACTAAGGAATGACATCTTATCATTGGAATGTGGGATGCAATGAAATCAGGGAGACCCCCTCCCCAAACACACACACACACACACAGAATAAGCGGTGAACACAAAGAAAGAAACAGGAGCTCACTTGCATGTGCACACAGACATTCTATACACAGACTGAGCAGCACACAGAGCAGAAACCGTCTGTGCAGAGTCAATGCACAGACAAAAGCGAGGGCAGACTGAACACACGCATAAAGAAAAGACACAGCGGCGTAGGGCAAGGTGCCTCGATCTGCAGCTCAGGTCACTTTACGCTGATGCAGACGAGTTTAGAGACTACGTCTATTTTTGACTGAGGCCAGTCACCTACACCTCTTTGATGTACCGCTCTATTGAACGAGTGTTTAACCCTGCAGCCACTGGTTTGATCTGTTGTTATCAGAGATGCTGGTCTACAAGTGTTTGTTCCTTCCTCTTGCTGTTTTCTTAGACTCGTTGCTAGTCATGAGTCAGTTTCAGGTCATGTGATTAGAATTTAATCAGATTCTCTAATGATGCCTGTTAGCCAAAGCCCAGAGTCATCCGACCCGTGTTCAACCAGGTCAGGAGGACAAATGTCATGTGTTGACCCATTTGAAGCAGTGACGGGGTTTAGATGCGAAAGACAATTTTTTTATATAGCCCAGGCGTCACAAATGTACCTCCATTGACCTTAAAAATCAATCCAGCATAGTGTACCTGCAATCTTAGACCCTCAATATGAAAAAGGAGAATAAATAAATGATAAATATTGTATGTACTGAGAAGTGAAAAAGAGGGAAACTGATGTTAATGAAAGTGAAACACAGGATTAGAAACACAGACACAAAATACTTCTTTGATACAATCTTACTAATATTGATTGATGACATTATTTCTCAAAACTGACTTTATATACGGTCTTTAGAGTCTAAATGCCATACGCACTGTGTCTTTAGTGATGCATCATCATTACTGCAGCTCAAGGAGCAAGTCAACAGCAGCCCGGGTGAGCACAAGTGTGGTGAAGCCACTGAATCCACAAAAACCTACACTTTTGTCTTTGATTATGCATCTACGTTCACAGTTTCCCCACTTCCTTTTCATTCAGTCTGTTTCCTCTACCATTTCGCTTCAGTTTATGAGTAAAAATGTATCATTTTATTCCAGTGGCTACAGATAATGCTCTGTAACTGAAATGCCAAAGGTTTAATTTCAACCAGAGCCACTTCTCGATGCGTGTGGGAGAACTGGGTAAAGTAGTGCTGTTTTATACGTGATAAGCACTTCAGCCAGACACTGAATTCCTACTTATTAAACCAAAGAAAATAAAGTATCCTTGGAGGACATGATGTCCCAGCATGGGACATGCTGAACAACAGTTTCTAGGAAGTAAAAAGTTAGGTTGAAGAGTATGATGTCTATGCTGAATCCAATGTGGATTCAATTTGTCTGAGGAAGTAGAAGCCATCCATCTGATCACAGATTTGTCATCTCAGGCTCAAAACAACGTGACCCAATCTCCTGCCACTGATCTGCAGCTGTCGGCCAATCGCGGCTCTGAATTTCCATGAAGTGATTATTCTTCACAATGTCAGTATTGTTTTGCAGCCTCTTGGCAAAAATTATAAAACATGAAAAAACAATAACCCTCTTTTCACTAATCAGGCACACACTTGCACATTTAGTCAGGCTACTGTGTGCGTATGCCCGTGTAAAAAAACCTGGGCTACAGTCAGTATGTCCAAATTATAGTAGAGATTCAGGCTTCCTCGAGGACAATACTGAATATAATGGTGTAATAGTGGAGTAGTACTCCTGTGGGTTCAAATGGAGGCCCTGTCTATCTACACACGCAAACAATATTCAAAGTTTCTGCAGCTGTATCTCTCAGTAATGTAGTATCTAGCAAGAGACAGAGACATCTTGATAAAAAATCTTCAATGTGGATATGATAAAAAGATCAATGATGGTGTGAGTGACTAAGCAGCGGAGGAAGAATCAGAAAACGTCACTCCTCCTTTTATCATGTGAAATGTAAGGAGGGAGATGAGACTGATGTCAAGGCAAGGGATTAAGACTGGAGAGAGAGAGAGATGAGGACAGAGGAGATAATAAGATGAGGGAGGAGTGAATCTGATTGGAAAGAGCGAGGAAGAAAAAAGCACGTGAGAGAAGAGAAAAACAGAGAGAGAGAGAGAGAGAGAGCTATGTCATCATGTCTCACTGTGCAAGTCATCTAACATCTGCCCGATGCATTCACTGTCCCCGACTCACCCCTAAACACTCATACACACAATCCCTACGTGAGCTGTGAGCATAAAGTGCCTTTCCATGAGTCAACACACACACCCTGTTTCAATTAAGCTACACTATAATTATCATAAACTACGCTAACATGCGTATCACGACACAAACTCACACAGATCCATGCAGCGTGATGCAATCCCAGACACACACCCTCAGCAGTTCCTAAAGCACCTTTCACTCTCTGCCTCTCAGCTCTCTTTATTTAGAAGAAGGTGCCAAAACACTTCAGCATCTTCAGCTCCCTGACTTGCACAAACGCACACACACACTCACACTCAAAAGTCTGGGTTCAGGATTACACTTGCTTCTGTTTTTTTTTTTTTTCTAAATAAACACAGCGAGTGGGAAGGAGAAAGGCCAGTCATTTTTCACCCCGGTGCGTGTGCGCACACACACACACGATCACACTCATAACTAAGCTGTTAGTGCACATATCCGAGGAGATTTATGTGTGTGTGATAAAATGTTTCACTCCCATGGGTGGGAGGTCTAGACTACATGCGGTATTTTTAAAATTGTATTTGAATGACTCTGCTCACTGGATGCTACTTTGAAACATTTTGTTTATCACACTTTCAACTATTTGGCAGTCTCTCGTGTCATGTGACACTTCAAGCCCTGCAAATTTTATAAAAGGCAGGGTGGCCTGACCTTCGCATTCAACATTAGGGGAAACCCTGGTGCACACACACACACACACACACCCACATATATTACACGGAAGGAAGTACAAGGATGTTTTGCATATGAGGAAGTGTCAGCTTCTCTGTCTCCCTTCCTTTGTTGCTCACAGCTGGTTACTGACACATGACAAAGAGACGGATGGAGTGAGACAGAACCCGAGTATAAACTGAGGCAGTGGACTGAGTGTGTTACAGTGACACAATGAGCAATAAAGCGGATGAAAAAGAGATTCCCTCCGCGCCTTCTTTTTATCCTCTGTCATCTCCGGATTATCTGACATCAGAGCTGAACACCGGGCGACCTCGGCCCCTCCACATTTTCCTGTCCTATCAATCACAAATCCAACCGGCTGAGCTTCAGGGTCTTTACATATCTCAACTGCACATCTTGCGTGCATGTGTTTAAGCACGAGTATGTGTAATGTGTGTAAAGCGATCAGCTATTAGAGATTATTGCAGTCTTACTTTGAAGTCCTAAAATTTCTCTTGGATAGCCTTTATCCCTGCAGCTAAAACAAACTTTTTTTTTTGTCTATGGTGAGTGGTAGAGTCTTAAATTGAGGCGTAACATTCCCCATTTTGCAGCTGGATTTATGGGAGAAGAACAGCTTTATGAGTGATGTTATCATGATGATTGATAGCTCATCTGCACAGGCCTACAAGCCATTACCAACAACTGTATATGGGCTGATGGAGACTTTCCATCCTGACTACAGCAGAAAAAAAAGACTAATTCCAGTTATAAATTCTCTTTTCAGGTGGTTCATAAACGACTGTCCACAAAAACATCTGTCCGTCTGTCTGTCACATTAAAAACACAGGAAAAAACATTTCCAAGTGTTTTTTTTTTTTTATGTATTAAACAGTTGAGCTCATCTGCAGCTCAGCTCAGCCAAATGAATAAGTTAACAATCCCCAAAGCTCACACAGCCAAACCCCCCATTGCATACGCACTTGAACTCACATACAGACTCACTGTACATTTACATGCACATAGGCATCAGCTAAAATGCTAATAAGGAAAAGGAACTGAGTGAATTATTTGTAGCCACCATTTAAAACGTTTACGAGAAAATGTTTAAACTGCAGTTAAAACAGTTTCCATTCCTTTTTCGGAGTGTGTGTGTGTGTGTGTGTGTGTTTTAGAGGGGTGGCTAATACTACTTTTGAGCAACTTCAGAATCAATCAGCAGGGAGAACCAGCCTTTGCCGAGAGGCTTGACACAGCTGCAGTTTGCTGTTTTGTCAGGGAAATCTGAACCTCTGGAAAGTCGAACCGTTTCACCTCAGCTCTGCTGCCCTGGAGTAATCTGTGGATATTTATCTTTCAGTTAAAAACATAATGCTGCTTTTACTCTCTTCTATACATGTGTACTAGTATATATCATCTTCAGCTCACAATATTTACATGTACTATTTCACCAACTATGGTGTCACTTGACCCTAGAAACTGTGCAGCATGTTATAGGTTTATGCTCATAATATAACCGACATCTTCTTTGGAAAAGCAAGTAATAAAAATGTATACAGTCTTGTTTGTTAATGCTCATAATCTGATGAAGTGCAACAGAGCACCATTTGTTCAGGGAAACTACCTTTAGGACATAACACTCTTTAAATGCCTGATAAACAACCTCCTGTTCTCCTTCATTTTGTGCCTCCGTTGCCTCCAACGAGATCTTTTCTCCCTGTTACTGGCCTTTTACCAGCACATAGGCAGATTTCAGGCCAGCGCCAGGTTAAATGGGTCAGCGTTCTAAACAAACTGCCGCAATGCTAAAATTGGACACTGTGAGCCATATTTATTAGCCTTGTTAGATGTGACTCATTTTGTCTATGTCAAGAGACTACAGTGATATGACTTAGCAAGTTGAAATCTCGCTGTGCCGTTGTAAGGCAGCAACAGAAAGCATGAAGTTGTCTAAAACAATCAAATCTACAACTGGTGCAATACTTGCACATGCCAGAAGAGTCCTGCCTTAAGGCACTGATTGAGCCACAATTATTGAAGGAGAGCCTTGAAACCCCCAAAGCATGCATGTGTCCTTGTATGTGTGTGTTTGTGGGGAGGGGGCTAATCCGCCTTGTGTTGCTGTTGAGAGAAATTTCAAGGTCTTTGAATGCTCGTGGAGCTAAGAGCCTAAGGTCACACACACACAGACTTGGGGTCCCCTCTTCTTTTCGTCCCGAGTTTCTATGCTCTGCTCCTCTCCCTCCCCCTCCTCCCTTTTCATTCCTTTTGTCTTTTCTCTTCCACTTTTTCCTCCCTCCTCCCAATGTTTCCCATTTCTCTATTCTCTCCCTCCAAGAACACTTCCCTCTTCTTAAACTCCTGCTCCCAATCTTTCCCGCTAATTTCATCCTTTTCCTCTTAATCTCCTCCTCCACCTGTCCTCCAAAACTGAATTTTAGTGTTTTATCTGCAATTTATCTGAATCTAATCCTCCTTTTCGCTCTTCACTTCTCTGTCATACTCTACCCCCTGAAGGAAAGGCAGTTGAATGCTGGACAGGCTCCTAGTGATTGCTTTGGACACAACAGTGAGGAACTTTGACCTTCACCCCTCCTCCCTCCATCCTCCATCTCTGCCCTGCTATATTACTTAATTTCTTCTGCTTTCACTCCATATGTTCTCCTTTCTTTTACCTCTTCTCACTACCTCGTAGCTGACTCACACTCTTAACTGTATCTCTGTTTCATGGACCATGTGTGCAAGTCTGTTATTACTCGATTGTGTGCTTCATCCTAACAGCTCACTGCTGTCTCCTCATTTCAGGCTGAGGCCAAGCCGGTTTGTCGAGCAAACGTCTTTCCATCATAAAAAACATCGCTAACCACTTTCACTATTTCATGGGCTGTGGTTCATAGTGTCGTCATTTAAAGCTAATTTGTAACTGAATATGTAACATTTAAAACTGATCCCTCTTTCTTCATTCCAGGAGAACTACGTCAGCCTCTTCTTCCCCATCCATTATCCGGCATTCGGCCTAACAAGGCACCTCAGGATAAGCTACTGGGTGACCTTCCTCATTCTCGCCACTCCATCTATTCAGAAAATGTCATCAATAAAGCTTAGCAAGCAAACTACCTCCTCCATCTCCCTCCTCATCATCCTCCCTTCATCCATCTGTGGATTCTCCTGGAAACAGAAGTTAACCTGCTTTCGATCAGTTGGTAAAGACACCCCAAACACATACGCACATACAGAAAACCGACAAGTTCCAGATGATCCTGACTCCCACAGATCTCCAGTTCCCGTGCCCACCCAGTGAGTGAATGTGATTGGTTGTGTGTGCGTGTGTGTGTCTGTGTGCGTGCGTGTGTGTGTGTAACTTTACTCCCACCATTCTGCCACATGTCAGCAGTTGCTCAGTCATCTTTGACACACACACACACACGCACGCGCACGCGCACACACACACACACACACACACACACACACACACACAGACAGGATTATAGTCAGGCTCTATAGAAGAGTACTTGTCTCTGCATGCATATAGCCCAGTCACCACAGGCCCTCAATACTCTTATATAACACATGCAGTATATTATGTTTAAGGTTTCACTCCAGTAATCCGGGGTATGTTAAATAATCCACTTGTATTAAAGCATTTTATGTATCAGCCAGGTTATTCTGATTATTTACTCAAATGTCTTTCTAAAGTCCTAATGAAAATATATATGACTTCTGAATATGACCTGGTAAAGACCCTTTTGACCCTGCTGATTCTTGTCAGTGTGGCTTCCTCTTTTTAACAAGCAAGAGAGAACGGAAGAGGCAAGTGTGACAGAGCTTGACAGAGGCTAGATGTTTGTTTTCTGATAAACAAGCCGGCGTTTCCTAGATGCAGGGCATCAGGCGAAGCTGATTTTAGCTCCTGGGATTCAGGGAGACTCAAGGAGCATCTTGTGATGGAGATGACAGGAAAAAACACAAGCACGCTCCCACAGGATACAATCGCACACTGAGAAACATAAAACATGTGCAGAGGAAACATTTGATTACACAGTCTCACCTTGTTCGACTTTTGATTTATTAGTCATTAAGGAGTGTGACCTGGCATGTTAGTCAAAACATATTTATTTCCTGCTTTATTACTGACATATTTCAAATTACGCTCGGTAAGTGCCTCATGTCATTCTGCAGAATAACAAAATTTTAAATATAATTTTGATAATCTTGTACATTTGCTTCTCTGGCACAATAACAAGTATTTCATCAGGGCAAACAGTTCCACGTGAGTCCACATCACTGTGTTCTTCTTTGGCTCAGTCAGTGCCCTGAATGTCATATGACTGGCTCAGTCTGTTATTCTACATCTCCAAACACCTCTGGCTCTGTGCCTACTCATCAACAAGACGAGGTGCAAAGACGCTCCATTTTTTTCTCTCCCGCTAACAAACATCTCTTCTAAACCTCACGCTTTGTCTCTTTCTTTCTTTCACGCTCTCTCTCTCTCTGTCTCTCTCTCTCTCTCTCTGTCTCTCTCTCTCTCTGTCTCTGACACACTCACACACACTGCAGAAGTTGCATCAGCGCACTATAATGTAGCAACAGCATCCTGTGGTGAACTGTGTGCCATCCTGTCTCATGTTTCACTCTGTGTACAAGATGCGGCCTCTTTTTTTCTTAACCTTTATGTATCCGCAGACTGGGAGTGGAAGCTTTGATTGGGAATTGGCCAGTGCTACTGGTGCTCGTTATAGCAAAGGAGAAGCTATACTGGAGCAGCTAGGAAGTAATCTGTCCTGCTCAAGGGCACCATAACCAGGACAAGTAGGTGAGAGAGGCAAGAGTGTTATTCGTTCACTTTCAGTACCCTCAATTTCCCAGACAGTCTGGGATTTGTTGAGGAAGTCTCTAATCATAGGCTAACTTTTCTAACCTTTGAGATAATGTCCTACAAATTCATCCTACATTCTACGGAAGCAGGCAGGTTTATTGTGGTTTGACTACCGGTGTATTACAGCAATCAGGTAATCAAAGCCACTCGTTTCCACTTCTATTTAGGCCCCAATTGTTCTGTATCATCTCCCTCATATACAACTTGTGGTAGCACCACAGCATCCGTTCACACACATTAAGAAGTCAACGGTTAATACCAGAATGCCAGGATGAAGCAAAACTATGAGTAATTATGAAAGACATGAGTGTGCTACAGTGGCAGGCAGGAGTTACACCATGCCTTCCTTCTGAGTTTGTCAGCTTTTTCTGTCAGCCTATCACGCAAAATCAAACAAACCAAGAAGATTTTGACAAAACTTCCCAAGGAGCTGCTAGAGGTACAGGTCAGTACTGTTTTAATGGCTGAGGTACAGTGGGAGCCATCACTTGTAGGGAATCCAAGCCAAAATGATTTTCACAAGCAAGCAAGCATAAGCATGAATTACATAATTGTTGCTGCTTTAAATAACGCAGAGACACCTTGTTGATTATAAACGTCTAAATAAAATGTTTCCCCGCAGTTGTACTTCAGGACTAGTCATGTTTTATCTAAAATACATTCAGCCAGGATGTAATCTGCACCAGTATCTCAATCAGATATCTCTCTCTGATCTCATTTCACAAACATTTATGCTAGCAAAGCATCTGAGTGAGCAGGAAGTTCTCGCATGTCAGTAACCTCAAAGATCTCGTGGTAAAAATAGGATGATAGTAAAAGAAGAGGTTAATTTCAGCATCTAGATGAAATCTGAAGGACAATGAAAATGACACCACAGGGATGAACACAACCACAAAATGACATTTAATTAAAGACTTGGGGAGATAAACAGGAAGAGACAGAGAATAGACACTGGAGAGGTGACAGTTTTATGAATCTAGACTCACCTGGAGCTCACACCACGCCACTTCCACAGTAGTCTCTGTATCCAGACCCTTGTACACAGTCTTAAAGGACCCTCTTCCAATCTCAATGTCAAATTTGAGGAAGCGTCCATCTGGTGAAGTCCCCACAGCTTTCGTCTCCACCTCCTCTATATCCTCTTGCACTCGTTTCTCTGCCTCCCTCTGCTCTGCCCGTGCTTTTGCTAACTCCCGCTCCTCCTCTGTCTCCCTTTCTTTCTCCTCACTCGGACTACTAACGCTGCCGTCGTCCACGCGTTCTGACGCTTTTATGTCTTTCGCCACCTGTTGTGTGCTCTCTGACCCTCTCGGACGCAATATGACTTCCGGCTGTTTGTCTACTGTTTTGTTGGTAACATCCAATACTGTCGGGCTGGGTTCTTTTACTGCCCCATCTGCACTATGTTCAACACTGCTACCAGTGGAAACAGCACTGCCCTCCACTAAATCTTCCTCAGCATTTTCTACATGCCCCTCCGCAACTGCCCCACCAAGCCCAAGACCAGGCTGAAGGGTTGACGTTTGCACGTAGGGGGCTCTTGGGACCTCCACACCTTCGACCTCTTGTGCCCCAGGTCCAGGACCAGAGGGCTGCAGAGGGAAGAAGGTGGGACGTCCTTCACAGTCTGGGGGTGAGGTGAGTATCACAGCTGCTTTGCTGGGCAGGTCCAAAGCTGTGGCATTGGAGTCACATATGACGCTCCGGCGGAAGAAACGGTGCTCGGCTGTTTTAGAGTCTCTATCCATCGTGTGGCGCCTACGTTGAACCTCAGGGTGTCC
The DNA here is from genome assembly GCA_028641955.1 of Protonibea diacanthus. NCBI lineage: Eukaryota > Metazoa > Chordata > Actinopteri > Sciaenidae > Protonibea > Protonibea diacanthus. Next base: position 10,930,927 of record CM053997.1, on the reverse strand, counting down.
GCTGAGCTTCTCCACCACCTGCGAGTCTGAACTGGCAGAGCCGTTCACATTTTTGTGGGGGGTCTGGGGTGATGGACAGGGAGAGGCGGAGGAAGGAGGGGAGGCCGGGGCAATGAATATCACCGTTTTGGCGCTGCTATTGCTTTCAGACATTCCTCCCCGAGGCTCAGACCACAAAAGAGAAATTCTGGATGTATAAATAAGGACTTATTTCATGTGAGTAATCGGACCAACCTATGTTTAAAGGGTGAGTGTGCAGGCACGGATCTTGACTAGCAAGCTTCTTTTTTAAATGCAAAGCTCTCCAACCTTTGATAAACTCCAGGAAATACAAAGGGGACGGGACTGCAGTAAATAAATTGATAAAATCAACTGAATGCAGCAATTTTCATTGTCAATTTCTTTTCTTTCTTTTTTTTTTTTTAAATCAAGGATTTATTAACTCTACTTCCTCTTTGCAACTGTTTCAACAAGACAACTTACAGTTCCTACAAGACCCTTCTGTACAGGGCTCAGGGAAGCCCCAAGAAAGAGGATGGGGCTTTTGCTTAAAGATTGGCGAGGGAAGGGATGAAAGGCAGTCAGATGAGGGGGGGTGCAAGCACTGCAATGAGGTGACAAACGTCAAATTAACACCTGAATCCATCCTGACGCCGACATCCAGAGAGGGACGACCATGACATGGAAGGACTGGAGATCTCACAGACCAGTATGGCCTCCCAAAGGCTGATAAGTCAAAATATGATTGGAATCCAATCTGTTACAGCTTGACTTGGAGGTCTGTGAACAGGCTGAAGCCCTCAAGTTGCTGGCACATCCGGTGAGGCCAGACAGAAGGCTAGGTAGGCCTAGCCTGGCCAAGCCTGGCCCAGCTTGATCCGCTTCGGCTCTTGTCACTGGAAAGAGAAAGAAGAAAGCTGTAAGATGAAGCTATATTTTCTTTATACATCTAAAAAAAAAATCTCCATCTGCTTTCACTTGACTACTTAACTGAACCAACCAATGTCAAGGGACCCCTACATGATGCCTGGTTCCCTGCCAGAGTAGCTGGTGGAACATATAAGGTGCCAGATACCCTAACATTTTACCACCATTTGGCTAGTGATGAGTGGTATGAGTGACAGATGCAGGGTGGGAAATGAACACCATCCAAATGCTGCCACGATTTTGGTAGTGGTTGACAAAGCTCCTCCAACCACTAAGCGCAGATCAAACCCTCATTTGGGTGTTTTTTTTCCCTCAACAATTTAGTTGGTAAAACTGTGAAACTAGGTCAGCACAAGAAAAAAAAGAGTAGATAACAGGTTCCAGATTCTGGACTCCTGCACTCTTGGTTTGGGATTTATCAGAGAACATTTGACTTGGGCACAAATCTCATTAACAAGTAAGAGCTCTGCATCCCATCCCCGATCTTACCCTCCCAATTTGCCCCTGTCTAGTTAATGCAGTGGAGTGATGCAGCGGAGTGTGAGTCTAATTGCTCCACGTTCCAAATTTAGCCCAAAGTCACCACAGCCCAGGTGACCTCAAGGTTAGGCTACTCCGTGGCAATTCAGCAGCTTAGCGTTAGAGGGGAGGGGAGGGGAGGGGGGCACTCAGAGTGACAGAGACAGAACCACTGCACAGACGCTAAATACATATCTGAGGAGAGCGCACAAGTGCATCGCTCTGTTAGAGAGAACATGCAAGTTGCCTCACATACAATCCTACAGATAAAGTGGCTTATAGTGACAATGGCACAGGGGCACAGCAGCTGTTCACGCTACATGAATTCATCTTTTAAACAAGTTTCATCAGCAAAGAAACATGCAGGATGGTTGTCACTTTTTCATTTTAAAACTTCTTCAATGGGGATTTAAACCGCACCGGGTGAATCTGAACATACTCTAAGTGTGTCGGTAAGAGTTAAGTTTGTCCCAACTGTTAGTGACCATACACAACACCAGAGAATAATTTAACCCCACAGGCTACTGTATGTTGTCCCAATTAAGGGAAGTGAGTGCAGGATTAGCACTGCAGAGGTCACAGTAGGTATGTGCCTTAGGGCCACCAGGCAGAACGCTTGTTTCTACCTTGCCTTCAATAAAAATCAGTCCTGTGCCGTCTCATCGTTTGTATAACGGCACAATCTCTGATGATTATCAAGCCCGGGCACCGTTTTGCATTTAATGGCACTTGGCTGCCATCGAGGTTAAGAGAAGTCATTCAGTCAACCAGATGTCTCAGGTTCCAGCGCAGGTGTTGACTGCAGTGAATTCCCCTGCACAATCAATCGGGTAATAAAATCAGACTATACCACGGCGCAAACTGAGAAGACCAGACTGATGACTTAAGTATGAGGCAGCTTTTTCTCACTGAAGTGGGTGTGTTTCATCTAAGTCACAAAACAATGTCTCAAAGTAGACAACTGCACACTCCCAGTGCGACCAGCATGGCCTGTATATGGATATATCATGCTGTTTATCATTTATAATTTGGGGGTAAATCTAAATTTAAATGATCCCATGGCGGGGGGGGGGGGGTGGGGTGGGGGGGGGGGGGGTGGACTGTGGTGAAATTCATTAAGAGCTTCATTGTGAAAACATCTGCCTTTTTGTTGTTGTTGTTGCTTATTGGAGAAAGATGTTTTTATTGTGATTTCACAACGGCTAGAGGGTGTTGTTAGGGCAGCCAGAAATTTTAATTTTAAATGTATCATCACGGCAATAAAAAAAAAGATAAGAGCAATTTAAAGGCAAAGTGCGCAACACTGATATTTAAATTTGTAACTGTAACCGATTAGCGCGTGACAGGTAAGTACTTGATTGACACAGGTGTGCTGCCTCGGACCAATTAGACCTTTTCTAACTGAACCGAGGCTAACTGACACTGTATGACGCAAACACTCAAATGTATATCATTTTAATGTATTTTATTTTGGCGAGTGTTACAATATAATGCACGTATAAACATTCAAGCACGGCCTGACAGGTAGAAGTAGATGTAGAAGACACTCACACCAAGAAATGCTGCAAGATAAAGCGTCAAAAAGATCATGAAAACATAAAAGATTAGTTAGCAGCAATAAAAAACACACACCCAGTCCGTGCCAACAGTTAAATTAAATCCATTCGTTAAGTTTGCCTCATTAAAATCTAATGAAATAAAGATGTCCATCCTGTTAAAATGAGCACAGGAGCAATTAAAACTCCCGGGCATGAGCGAGTCGTTATACTGCATTATAGGTGTCAATATTGGTATAGGTTATAACTTGTGACAAATTTATGTTGGGATATGAAACATGCATTGGTTATAAACTGTGTGCAAGTGTTGGAAAGGGTGCAAAGCGACGCTAAATGTCTTGAACAGTCATCTTTGTGAGTGTGGGGTTCACTGCTGCCTGCCTGTTGAGGAACTCCACAAAAACGAGGCAATGCAGCTAACTTTACCCACAGGCAAAGAGCAAGACACGGGCAACAGCCAAGTCACGACTTGGATAAAGAATTATAACAAGACAACAAATGTACCGTTACCTCTTACATTGGTGTTGGCTGTGGTGGTACCGTAGAAATATAAAGGTAAAAAAAACTTGATTTAAAAGCCTTTAACTCCTCTGCAGTGGGGGTCCGCTCCGACACACAGCACTAATGTCAGTATAGTGCGTCACATTAAAGCCACAGTTGGTTGCCGAAAACCTCCAGAAAAAATGAAGCTATTTACAAAAACATAACTTAGCTACAACGTTATCCCTCTAAAAAAAAAAAAAAAAGGTCCGAGAGCGGCGAAGCGGTGAGCGGTACGTGCAGCGAACCACAGCCGACAGACTGACACCTCCCAGAGGGCAGAGAAGCCAAGTTCGCTCGCTGGTGTCGCGGCAGCTCTGGTACTTCTTTCTGTCTGTCTCTGTGTTGTCTGTGTCCGGGTCTGCAACTGCAACCAAAACGGCAACAGTCTCACTCAAAGATGCTAAATCCTCATCCGTATCAACATCCAACCCGCTCCCGTAACCGCCTCTTTGGCTTGTGGTGGCGCAATAAATCCGCTGTGATCCACAGTTATTCCCCGTTTTCAAGCCATCGGACGGCGGCTCCGTCTGCTCTCTGCTCTTCTCTGGCGATGACTCGACAAGGCGACGGCACGGCTTTCACACAGACGTGCCGCGTCAAGCCGGCCGCCAGTAACCCGGATGATACAGGAAGAGGGGTGGTTTTTCAAAACAAAACACCCTCATGTGCGCTTATTGTGAAACGACCATTAAGTCATAATAAACCCACATAAACGTGTTTAATCTAGTGAAAGGGGCCATTGTTGAATACATAATCCTCTTTTTTTTTGGCTACATGAGTATTTGTGAGTACATCCTGCAGCTCTCATGGTATTTACTCGCTCCACACTTCATAGTTGTCCTGTAGCAAGGACAGCAGTGTGCATCTGTTTGATCTGACAGAGATCCAGCTGTGTGCCTGCTGCGTCCAATCCAGAAGGACAGGAAACATCACTCACCTTTTTTTCTGGTGTGCTACAGAGAGCTGAACCTTTCAGTGTCATACATTTTTTAGCATTATTTTATGTTTAGAGAAATAACTGACTAACTAATAACTGACTCCTTGTTTACTTACTTCCCTATAATTACATGAGGGAAACCATATATACATATATGTGTGTGTGTGTAGGATAAAATTGCCAGTATAAAAGAGAGACAAACTCACTACATCTGACTTAATGAATTAACACATAATAATAAATGAACATGTTGTCAAGTGGAAGCCAAACAGAGTGAAACTGGACCACTCAAAAAAAAATGCTGCAAAATGTTCGCTAATAAGACTTTTATGTTGACAGGTCAAACCGGAAGTACTTTTGTTTATTCTAGAGGGGTTGACGCCAACAGGTAAACTCCAGTATCCCGGGCTCGTCAACAGCTGCAGCGTGAGCCAGCACATGTCGCTCATCACGAGCGGAATCTATTTGTTTGATGTTTGATGCATCCAAACTCAGCATGACTGAGTGATGCATGTTGACTTCGTGTGTGTTCCTAGAGTCTCTCTCTCTCTCTCTCTCTCTCTCTCTCTCTCTCTCTCTGTGTGTGTGTGTGTGTGTGTGGGTGGGTGTACGTGTGTGCGCGCGCGTGTGTAAGTGTGACCTTGCTCACTTTGGCGCCCTCGTCATCACTTTCAACATACAAGCTCTTCACACCACATGTGACATTTTTGACATGACATATTTCTTCATGTATGTGCTCAGAAATACTTGTTATATATCAATATCAATAATTGTTGATATTGGATTGCGTTAATCTATTACTGTCGTTTTTCCAAAGGGAGTGAGTAACATGTATGAGATCATATAGGCTGGTTTTAGTTCCTCTTATACTCATTTTTTGATTTGTTTCCAACGGTTAAAGTCAGCTATCAAAGACTGTACGGCAGAATGTAACCACAGTTAAGAATCTGACATTTTTTATGTTTATCAGATCTACACACCCTGATATTGAGCTGCAGCGCCTCGGGCAAGAATGATTAAAACAGGATAATGGTTTTTAAACATGATCATCAGCCATGAAAAAGGAGGAAGAGTTCCTGTACTTTGCAGGTCCATCCAGAAGCACCCTTTGATCACACGCATGCACACTATTGTTCTTTTTTTCTCTGCAGGTCTTCCTGTTTGTGTTTGACTGCAGGCGTTCAAACTATTTGACTCTTGAGATGAACACACAGTCCTGTAACATTTTCTCGCTGACGTAACTTTGAATAAATCAAACTATTTCCATAAACAGGGATCAGTATGAGACGTGCCACCTATTCATCAAACGTCCTATGAGGCTTTCACTTATTTTAAAAAGAGTTGATTGTTTTTTCATTTGACAAAGTTAAAGTGAGTCCCAAGTTATTTTTAAATATAGCCACGTTGGCTCAGAACCTAGGTTTTCTTTATCAAAATGTAGGCATGTAATTCTTATTTTGTTTAGAATGATGACCATTTCTGAAACAGTGAGGACTTTTACACCACCAGCTGGCTCACTTAAGCTCCAAAACAAAACTGTATGTTTACTAATGAAGAAACATACTTCACGTTTGCTAAGTCCTTCATACTCATAAATATTTTCAATATATTCACAGAAGTAACCCTTGTAAAAATGCCATAAAAGTCATGACTCTGGCCTGTACTGACTAATGTATACAGTCATTGCAATATCTTATCAAATCCAGCCGTTATCTAAGCTTCAGGTATTATTAGCAAGATAATTTGCTCAGCATTGCTGCTGCGCAATCAGCAAACACTCCTGAAACGATAAAGATATTTTGCCGCGGATGTTTTAATACCTGCGACTCTCAGATACTCAACCAGCAGGCAGGCAGGGAAACTAACAGGGTCATGGACTTCCTGTTTTGGAGCTTCACATCTTCACATGACTACCACCAGGAGGTTAATACTGTCCTGTATGTTTCAGTCCAGAGCGAATCATTCAATTTGGTTCCTGATTCCTGACCTGAAAAAAGGAGCATGGTGCGTGTTTGTGTGCTGCGCTGCTCCTTTGCCTGTGTGCACACATGCTGCACATGTTTATCCTGCACTTTGCTTAAGGCGGTGAAACTATATGCGAGGTTGCCACAACAACAGCAAGCCAGGACTAAAGACGCCTTTTTGGAAGCACACAAATATACTGTAATGCATACAATACATTGACAGCTGCCTGGAGGTAAGTGTATGGTTTGTACGTTACCTTCAAACTGTGTGTGAGATTTGGACGCTCTTTTTTTTTTGATGTAAAGTCTCCATAAAGACTTCACTGACAAGTCTGTAATAGACTGGCTCGGAATATAACAGCATCACATTGTTTTATGTTGACATTTATACGTCAACGAAATGACAAATTATTGTTTGCAGTGAAATCCTGGACAGCAGCTTGCATGTGTTTAAGTGTGTGTATGTGTGTGTGATGTTACCATCTTGGCATGTAGGTCTTTTGAACTGACAACAAGAGTTTGGCCTCTTCCCACACACACACGCACACACACACACACACACACATCACATGTTGACACGCCTCTACCTCTTCCTTCAGAAAGCTGTCCCTGACTGAAAATTACTCTGTCAGAATGACATGATTTATTTTGCTCTCTCTCTCTCTCTCTCTCTCTCTCTCTCTCTCTCTCTCTCTCTCTCTCTCTCTCTCTGTTTCTCTGTCTGTCCTCACCTGTACCTGGGTTGACCTGGAGGCAGAATGTGGGCCTACATAGACCAACCCATTTTGGGCCCCAAAGTTCAAAGAGTACAAGACTGAAAGTGGAGCATGCAGCAGTTACACCCGAGGGTGACTACTCTCAAAGTAGCTGCACAGCACAAGGCCTCATTTGAGGTGACAAGAGACCTGAACTTGACTGTAATAAATCAGAACCTCAGCTTTTCTCCGTTCATGTAGGAGACACCCAGAGCGCGCTCAGCTAGTTACGTTCTTGCTTAGAGTAAACTTACATTTGTTTGGTGAATATAGTGCTATAGCCAGGAAACTAGTTAGCTTAGCTTGGCACAAAGACTTGAAAGAGAGGTAGCATAGCTCTGTCCAAACTAGCAACTAATTAATTATCCTTTTATTGAATCCATATGAAAACCTAAGCATTTGCAGATTTTATTACCTTTGAACAAAGCCAGCCTAGCTATTTTTAAAAAAAAACTTTATGCTAAGCTAAGCTAACTGTGCTAGCTGTAGCCTGGTATTAAATGTATGCACTTGGAATCAATCTCTCCCTTGATGTTCTTAGATGAGTGTCCCGTTGGGTCTGAAAAAAATGAGTGTTCTAAGCCAACCTGTTTGTTTAAATACTGCAGCAAGGAATAATGGAATAGGACTTCTATTTTGTGGGTTTTCTCTGAACTGGGGCCGCAATTAGGAGGGACGGCTGTTGGCATTCATATTGTTTTATTCCTTCAATCTTATGACTAGCACAACTTCCTAAATGATAGATTTCCATTCCTGTGGGAATTTCCATATGCCCAACAGAGCAGAACATGTCACACTTGAATCACACTTTGCAGTGAATCACACTTCTCGGATAAAAATGCTAATCTTTGTCAAGCTCAGGAATGAGCTGGCGTTGGTTATACTGCATTTAAGCAATCTAGAAGAAACTGTAACTTACTCCAGTGCTGCAATTATTGCACTACAAGTCACTTTGGATGTCAGTGTAATCCAAATGTATAGCTTTTGAGCCTGTTGGAATTTCTTGATGGCTGCTAATGTTGCACTGCAAGCGGTCACAGGACTTGTATGTTCGGGAAATAACAGGTTGTGTTAGCTTGTTAGCTTGACTGACAGCTCAAACAGTGGCAAGTAATTAGCTGAGATGTTGTGACAGCATAAAGTTTTATCCACTGACTTGGAAAGCCTTCAGTAATATTCATTGTCATCACCATTGTCATTCCTTCTCAGTGCCCCAGTCCATCTTGTTTCATCTCTCTTTCTATGAAACGCTGTAATCAAAACTTCCGTCAGTTTTGCCACATCTAACTTGCTTTTCCGCTTCCACGGAAATCTGTGATCAGTTTTATGATTGTTGTGTGTGATTTTGTAAGCATGTTTATGCATGTTTGTAAGTTATTCTCACTCCAACACTTGCTGAACTGGATTATCTACCCATTCTGACAGAGAAACAGAATAGAGCCATCTTCTATCATTTTCAGTGACTTTTTTTTTTTTTTTTTGTGGTTTGCCCAATTCCTCCCTTTGGCTATATTGACTCACTGACAAAAATATGTTGTATTATCTTCATGCATTACTGATAAAAGTAAGACATTTCAAGATTTATTTTCAGTTGACCTTTTTGATGAAGAAACATCTGTTCAAAATACTATTTATGCTTTGCATTCATAGAGGAGGTTGTAAAATCATGGATATGTGTGTGTTTGAGGGAATATATGTATGTACATGTCTATTTTTGGACCTCCAAAAGAAGAGGCTTGATAGTAGTCTAGGGGTAATATGCAAAGCAGTGCTGCTGACATGGCAGTGTGTGTACATGTGTGTTCTCGCTCCCATATGAAGCATGCAATCATGCAAACTCTTCTCCAGCCCCTTCAGCTGTCATCAATCATTTCCAGGTGACTGAATTTTCGTATTCCGCTAAAAAAAAATGTTAACAAATATATGTTTCCAGATATCTGTCAGTCTGTTTTACTGATTTTTTACATTACTGATTTCCCCATGTTTGCTAAAGATAATGGTATTTCCCTGCATCTCTGAAAACCTGTCACTGCATGTTAAAATAGACTGACCTGGAAATGACTGATGACAGCTGAAGGGGCTGGAGAGGAGCTGAGCATGATTGCACGTTCTACGCTTTCTTTATGCAGTCTGTCCCTCCAAGTACAAAGTGTGACCCTTGTTGACCCAGCTTGCTTGTCCTTCCTAACGAGCTACAACAAGTTGAAAAACCTGTCGAAACTTTGCTCATGTAGGCAAATTAGACTTCTCTCTCCGTGTGTCTTTGTCTAAAATAAACACAGAGACACTTCTCTCTATGTGCTGATCTTTCACCATCTTTCTCTCTTCCTAGTCTACTTTCTGTCTTGCTCTCTTCATTACTTCTTTCCACTTTAACTGGACTTTAAACACATTCAAAGACTTGTTATACACCTGGAAATCGAAATCTCAGAATCTCATGTAGATCATTCATCTTCCGACACACTTATTTGCTTCCTGTCTTGTCGTCCTCTCAGTCTATCATGTGTGTCAGTGACAAGTTCTACCAAATGCGTTCACAGACATCGGATCCATCTATCCATCCACTTATCCTCATTAGGGTTGCTGGGGGTGCTGGAGCCTCTCCCAGCTGACTTAGACTTAGACTTAGACTTAGACTTAGACTTAGACTTAGACTTAGACTTAGAGGTGAGTACACCCTGGATAAGTTGGCAGTTACAGACATCTTAATTAATTTGTGAGGTGAAATACTGAAATGATATACACAGAACCTCCCTGGCTTTGTGAGAAATCAGATGCTGGCCGTGGGTGTCAGCTGTGGGAGAGAATCAGCTATTGTTGAAATTATTTAAAAAAATACAGATAGTTATTTAACTATTCAAATTAGCCAGACAAATGTCCAAACCACATGCTACTGCTCTGGATACTGAATACATCTTTTCAGCAGTGGTTTGAGGCAGACATTCAGTCGACTCATTTCATGCCGATCTATCTCTCCTTTGCGCACATGCATAGACACACACACACACACACACACACACTAAAGAGCTTCTTTGTACAACCGAAATGAGCAAGTGAAGCAGCTGGTTGAGCACCCTGATCAAGGGCCCTCCAGTAGAATTTACTGAGGGGGTAACTGAGGAAGTAGAGTAGTTTCTTCTTTCTTCCTCTGCACCGCATGTGCCAACTTCGCTTCAAGTCTGAACTGCTGAATTACAACTGGTATGCCAGTAACTCAGCATGTGTGTCGTATGCATGTGGGTGTCAGAGGATGTGCTTTAAAATATCTCATGTTGCAACAGTGAACCTGTCACTTCCTCTCTCTCTCTCTGATGCAGCTCTCGCTTTCTCTCCATGCGTCGGTGTTAGTATATGCATCTCGCGATAAAGGTGGTGGTAAACATGTAATACTTGGGTGTATGTTGCTTTGTATGTGTATACAGGATGTTCGTTTTGATATCTTTATGTAACATTTTAGGCAATACCTCTGGGACACAGTTATTACGGTTATAACACCAATCTAAATTTTCATTTTCTGTTCTGTGTGCAGGTGAGGAAACCAACCTCACTTTGTCTCCTGGCAACAGCAGATGATGAAACACAAAATTCTGTCAATATTTCATCACTCAACAGGATTTTTCTAATAGAACGAGAGCTGAAAGTGAACTGTGGATCATCAACTGTGGATAAAGCTGTCGACCCAACTCAGAATTGACCCTTACTTAGTTGCCCCCAATTGTTTGTACAATGCAGTCTGCTTTCCTTTCAGCACGCGAAATACGCAAGCCAAAACAGTGTAGCAGGAATGATACGTGTGGTTTCAAATGAGGGGTGCTGTGCACAATTATGCAAGCGGCACGGTTGCATTATCTTCATTAATTATTGAAATATTCTTATGTAGCGTGAGGACCTACTGGCAATGAACCTTCAGTGCTTCCGACACGTCAGACAGGTAAGGCATCCCAGTGAAATCACTTGGAGCTCCACCAGAGCTGTCGAGTTTTATTTTCAGCAAAAGTCCAAACAGCTTATGATACTTACACAACAAGTATGATAAGCTGTTTGGTCCCCTGCAGTCTGCATACTGAAGCAGCCTTGGGCACAATATGGAACCCTAAACTGCACCTAAAGGTTGTACCATCAATATGTGAGTGTATGTGTGTGAGTGTGTGCCTCTAAAGTGCTTTGGGTGATCAACACCTCTACATCAGAAGAAACAGAAATGGATGGATTATGAGGAAGCCCCTCATCTCCTTTGCTTTCACAGGGACTTATTGTATTTTATTTTATTGATTTGCATTCATAATTAAGAAAAAAAATTAATGACTGCTATTCGCTTGATGACATTTTGTTGTCTTAAATGAAAATATTAATTGATGAATAAAAAGGATGGATGAATCTTACACTTATAAAAGTGTTAAAGTTCTGTTGAACATTTGACAAAGTATGGAAGTGAGGCATGTGACGATATATGGGCGGTATTACACAGGGATATGTCTTCAGCAGTGATGAAGGTTCATTCAGTGTATGTATAATATCATAAAGGGAACTTAACGTATCAAATAAAGACATGGTGTCTGCTGTGGCACTGAACATTGTGGAGCTTAGTGCCAAATCATTGAGCAATACATCCTTCTGCCAGATAGTGTCACTAAAGAGTCCAGCCTGTCATTCTCTGTTAATTTCTAGATAGACAGATTTCACCTGATCTTACAGTAAATCTTCATAATCCACCTTCTTGTTTTCTCTGTCACTCTGTGGTTCCATACATCTCCCCACGGACCTGTTAGAGACCCATTATTCCAAACAAAATATATCTACACATGTTCTCACTCCCCTTGGTAACAGTCCAAATTGGAGGCAATTAACATAAATGAGCTCTCTCTGTCCCTGTGGGCTGAGGAGTAGGTTAAATATGACATGGTGGTTTGGTTCTGTACTGTAATTATGTAAGAAAGGAATGCCTGAGAGGAGGGAAGAGGAAAGGAGAGAAGAGAAGGGAGAAAGACAAAATGTGATTAAACAGAGAGTGATTAAAGAAAAGCAATGATGATAATTAGATACTTTGATCAAGTCCCATTAGGTATTAGGCTTTGTTTGGCCATGATTCTAACTTGTTTTAATAGCACTTTAAGATAATTGCTTGCCTTTGGGCCAAAAGATAACCACAAATAATAATTCTCTGTATGTTTTTGTTTGAAAATCCCCGATGGGTGGGGTTAAGTGTACTAGTTATATATATAAATAGTGTGCGGTTCAGTCTTAATACATAACTATTATTAAATCATGTTAAAGCTTAATATTTGCAAATGCAATACTTTATGGTTGAAGGGTTTTGATGCCAGGATGAGGAAAATACTCTTAGCATGTGTGTGCCCTTCTGCACCAGTGTGTGTGTGTGTGTGTGTGTGTGTGTGTGTGTGTGTGCGTGTGCTTTAGACTACATTCTGCACAAATACAAAGCCACATTGTGCAAACCACACCTGTCAGAAATACTGTACGGCCTTGAAGTTTGGTAATTAGGGTAATAAAATAGGATAAACTACATCACTTCTCGTTCAAAATACCAGCGTACAGGAAACCTGGGCAGCTACATCTTGTTCAAATAACCACAGAGTGCAAATGTGCAGTCATGTCCTGTCAAATGTGCAGGTGGGTCAACAATAGTTCAACCAGGCAAGTCTCCATCACCAAAATTGGAGTTCGGAGGGGCATTCAACAGGTGGAAAATATATAATGTAATATGTAATTTAGTATTTAAGATTTAAGACAAAAAGCAACAACAAAACATAAAATGAGAGTATGCACCATTTTCTGATTACCTGTAGTTCTGCTTTCCTGCGTCCCGGAGGGAAAAAAAAAAAAGTGATGTACTCCTGGGAGGTAATGATTTTAACCACAAGAAAACATTCAAGAATGTGTGTGTTTAACGATTGTCAAGGACTATTTTTGATACTGAAATAGGAGTAATTTTGAGTACAACAAAACTTTAATATGAAAAAGGCAGCAATTTGTTCCTAGATGGTTGAATATCATGCATGCACACGTCTGTGTCCGTGTGTGATTCATTTTGCTTGCAGTCTGTCTCTCTCACTTTTGTCAGCCCCCCTTTTTTTAATCAAAGCCCTCCTGCAGCGACTGAATCGTTCAGATTTTATTTGCGGACACATCCAATCTTCATAAATTGGTGCTCATTTTATAAAAGGGTTCAATGGGTGCAGCAGGGGTCCAGGATATACTCAAATCAGCAAGAATCAATTGTTGACCCATTTTTAACAGGGCTGGTTTCATAAGCAACATTAATGTTTTCCTTAAAAATAAAAGTGACTGTAATAAGCCTACAACAGTGGACTCTCCGTTTTTAGTTTCCACATCTGCAGTTACAGATTATATTTAAAGAAATACTGTAGTTTGACATTTGAAAATTAAACAGATTACTCTTATTCTGCTGAGTGTTTGGTGGCAAGCCATTTTTATATCTGATAATAATGGCTCTACAGCCAGGAGTCAGTCAGCTTAGCTTAGCTTCTCCTAGCTTAGCATAAGGAACCAGCTAGCTTGGCTCTTGCTTGGCATTGGCACAAAACAGACTGGCTGTAAAACCACAACTCGTTGTTTTTACCGTTTGGTTTTTGTACGGATTCAACAAACAAGCTAACAGAGTTAGGTGGTCGTTTCATTTTTAAGGACAGATACCAAAGTGGGAATGGGAATAAGCGCATATTTCCGACGACAATATCAAACTAATACAACAACTTTTCAAAAGCTAAAAATGAAGATGGGTGGCGTTACATTTAACTAACCACTAGATTTGAGGTGTTTCAAAGAAACGTGTTGTTCAGCAGCATCTCTGCAGGCTGTGCAGGCTACTTTGGCAATAGAGCATGTTACATGTTTGGTTCCTAGAAAGAAAGCCTATAACACACACACACACACACACACACACACACACACACACACACACACACTATGAATGAGCAGGTGAAATACATGAAAGCACATGTGCACCTGCTCGCCTGACGGTGACACAAACCAGCGCTTTGATCTGTGCAGTTAGATACACCCTCATCTCATGGTACCCTGCTCCTCCACTTGTGCATATTTGCATGTGAATGTTGGTGTGATCATATGTCACATCTCTGTTATGTGTGTGTGTGTGTGTGTGTGTGTGTGTGCAGGCATGTGAGTGTTTGTTCTGATAGTGTGCTCTGTCATCAGTCGGTATCAGAAGCTTAGATGTGCAAAGTCGCTCTCTTCACTTTGAAGTGGGTTACCTGTTGAGTCAGTTACCTGTTGAGTCAGTATCTGTGTCTGTAAGTGTATGTGTGTGTGCGTGTGTTTGAATCACTATGATGAAAATTCCTGGAGCATAAAAGCCCTTTTATCATTGCCAGAATGAGAGACTGGCACTGTCTGGTTAGTGTGTTTGTATGTGCATGTGTATACAGACAGAGGTAGAAAGCGAGAGGTCAGCGCAGCCTGGTACTCAGCTGCTGAAGCCCTATCTTTGTGTGTGTGAGAGAGAGTGTGACACAGAACGAGAGTACAAACGAACGAGACAAAGACGGACAGCACAACAAAGAGACAGAGTGACAAAGACAGACATTGTATATGTCCCATCATTATACAAAGCGTCACGTGTGGACACAGCATTTGGAAAATGTCCAAGTCCAGTCTCAAGTCATTGGCAACATGTCCTGGACAAGCCTCAGAACTGTTACAGAATGTCTCAATTGACTGCTTGCTTAGCCTGACAGAGTTACTACTTCTTTGGTCGTCAACTGTTACGTTCTCACTCAGCAAATATGCAATAACCGTGGTAGATTTACTACTCAAAATCCTCATAGTCATTTTTTTCAGTAAAATTACCACTCATTTCCTTTGGGGGCAGATTTCATTAGTTGTAGTTAACTACCTTAAAATGGGAACCCAGAATTTTAGAGTGACTTATTTTTCCAGCCACTGGTGCGGCCCACTGCTGTTTATTACAACCAATGCAGGTTTAAGACACTTCCACGTTGGTTTCACTTCACAAACTGCAAAACTGCAAAACAGAAAGCCCGGGGTTCCCTTTATAAACTGGAAGCATTAAACAGTTAGCAGAGACAGCATTTTAATCCAACTCATTTAGCTAATGCTAGCATAATTCGGTAGCTAGCCACAGCTGCGCCACTGGCTGCAGAGAGAAGTTCGACTGTAACCCCCAAATTCCGGTGGAGAGCAGCTCGTGCTGGGCGCATCCAGAGAAAATTGGCATAGAGAATCCAGATGATTTTCAAAATAAAACACCCGGTGCAACCAAATCTGAGCAAGTAAACATTAAAGTCTAGCAGGCAAAATGCTCTGCTTCTGAAATACGAACGGTTGAGTTTGAAGTCGCATGGAGGATGGACCAAAACAGCATCACGACCATGACGTGACTCCAGTTTGATTAGTTTGATGAAAAAACACCCTACTACTAGAAAGTAGAAAATAATAAAAAGTGAGTACGTTGCATGGGTCAAGTTTGTATTGTAGTGTATCCTACTGCTGTAATATGAGAAAGTCTATGACCAGGCAGGCCGCAACCCTTTCCTGCTTGAAAACAAAACCAAGCACAGCCAAACTGGCAGTATGTCACGCCACCAGCTCCACGTTCTCATCCACAATAATGGTCACTTCGGGCTCCATGCAGAGGCCCTAATGCCTTCAAAGCTACATGATAAGAGCACTACTAGAGGCTAAAGCTGAAAGTTGCAAAGATGCAAAAGTTGGCATCCACATGAATTTCATGCTGTAAGCTTCAACATATTAATTTTGTCTTTCGAGAAAATGTTAAATATATGAAGACTGCATCTTAAACTGCTCAATTGAAAGGCACCTGTTTGCAGGAAAATATGTTTGAAGCTTGTATGAATGTGATAGTGTTTTTTAAAATGCCATTGCTTTAATAGACCAGCTTGTAACTCCACCTCATTAACACCTCATCACTAGTGTCGTGCCTGAAGTCATTATGTAAGTAAATTTAAAACAGCACATGATTACTCAAGCATCAACGCTTTGATTGAGGTCACCCATTTGCATCTGGAAGCATCCACTTATTATACCATTATTTCATCTACCTCTCCCAAGCAGCTTTGTGTTCACAGAAAACATTAGTCATCTCTTTTAATGGATCCAAATAACCACAACTGAAATCCGCTTGCACAGAGAGCACTTTATTGAAGTGCGACTAAACCCTCAAACCACTTTTAATGTCTGGTCGAATAAGATTTTGATATTTTAGTGCAAAGTATTCATAGATATTATACTATAGATACACATAGCAACCCCCTCTACTGGTTAAAATCCAGCTATCTCAATTGAATTTTGCTATTGGCTGATCTGGAGGCAGGTGACGTATATGGTGGAAGCTTTTGTCACCAACCACCGACCAATCCCGGTGCCCTCTTGTAAAACGAACATCTCCTATGACTGCAGACTGTGGCTGGCTATGTCACGAGATAAAGAAACGTGGATAGAGCATTCACTACTGCAGTTCATCACAGAGATGCAGACTCTGAGTTTTGGTGGCTGTATTCCTGCTACACTGAACAAGGTCACTATAGTGATTGTCCTCTGCTGCATGTAAACGACAGTTAAACTTTAGTGACCTCTATATACAAATGAAAGGTAATTCCTATTCAAGAGAATTGCTTTAAACATATAGCTTTACAGCGTAAACAGGTTGTGTGAGTGTTTCGCAACACCTCGTCACAATTTTGTTTACAGTCGGGCCCTGAAGGCTTTATATAAAGAAATAAATATTGTGGATTAAATCAATTATAGGTATGAGCTTTACAGCTTCTGTTTCAGCTTTCACATATACATGCACAAACCAGTCAAGAATGCCGTTGCTACACTCCTTCTTTTCAAACCACGGCCTTCACACTAAAGTACCTGTTCAACTTTACCCTGTTTACAGAACGTCTTCCAAAACAGGATTACACATTTCATCAGCTGTCTGTCAAAAACACAGAAGATGTTTATGAGAAGGCATTCACCGCGCCTCTTAAACTGTTTAATCTACACAGCACTTATTCTTTCGAGGCAAACTTGCACTTTTCTAAAGACTCTCTGTTTCTAGGAACCGAAGAATAAGTGGTGTGTCATGTAAGTTTCCTTTTTTTTCATTCGACGTTCAAATGAAAAAAAAAAAAAAAAAGAAATCTTGCGGGCAGGCCAACTTGTTTTTAACCTCTCATTTAGGGATTAACTTGGAATCTGTTGCTCAAACAGTCCAAGGATACATGCACAAGTCAAATAGTTCATTATGTGCCACTGAATAGTTACAAACCCAAAATCCCTGAAAGATGGCAAAAGTGTAATTCTGGAAAACCAGAAAAACAAAATAACTTCTCAGACAGTATCAGCTGACAGAAGGTTCCTGGAAGCTTGTTAACGCACAAATGTATGAAGAAAAAAAATGAAGTGAAACGGCAGATGCTTCAGCTTTTTTCGCCCTGAAGAGAGAAAACATCCATTATTGGAGAGAAAAGTGACACCTCAAACCCATAAGTGTTCCAAACGAATGCCAACACACACACATTAGGGATAATGCCAGACAAGGTGTCCATTATCAGAAATGAATGAACGATTTGGAGGCCAGAATCATAACACATATTGGAGTATTAATACCAGGGTAAGACCTCTAATTCATCATTTTATGTTTCACATGTTGTTAACTACTCCAATAAATAGGACGAACCTTAGATATGACTTGGCAACGGGAGACATTTCCAGTTAGTTCAGGTCATAGAGTCCTTAGGCTCAGCTATAACCCAGAAAGTTGACATTATACAGTATGAGATTCACATTAAATAGCATTGCGTACAGTAATGTAATTTGAAACAACGTCTATTGCATAAGTCTACATACAAGGGACAAAGGTTTGCTTTGTGTGCGGATGTGGGTGTGTGCATGTGTGTGTGTGATGTTCTGTTGAGGTACACTTAAACTAATGAAATTCCTGTCATTGAAGTGATCATTTTTTTTGAGGATTATGAGCTTCCAGCAGTGTGTTTGATCACTGTTGACAACCATCGTTCCCCCTCAGGACGTTCTGTATGTGTGTGTATTTGAACGAGAGAGAGAAAAGAAGACAAGTTGATTCTCTTATCTTTTCCGTTCTGTTTGTCCAATGCTGGTGGTCTGATGTGTGTGTGTGTGTGTGTGTGTGCTGAAATACTCATACACATATAAGTCACATATAGTCACGTATAAAACATATAAATGTGTGTCGTGTGTATTTGTTTGTGCCGTGTTAGGCTTTTTAAAGGTTTCAAATGTGGTAGTCATGCTGACAGGTCTCTCCTGTTTCCTGTCTAATCTAAGGCTCTCAGGCAATTGTGCCCTGTAGATTTATTTTATTCTACATTTTCACAGTTTTTACACTGCCCTTAAATCCCTAGCCTCTTTTACAATAAAGCTAGGCTTTGGAAAGAAGAGATAACACGTTCTTCCTCTTGCACATAAAAAGCTGACACTGTGAGCTATAAAACCAGTCTCGAATCACCAAATGGCAAATGAATAAAGCATAATGTCAGGGGACATAGCATAAAGAGCGAAGTTTGGATTGACGGATGGATGGGTCAAACAAACACTGGACTTCCCAGGGTACAACTGTTTGTGTCCTGTGTGAAACGAAAGTCTATGTCGACTCATTTTAAGTTAACAAACGTATTTAAAGTAATCAACTAACCTAACCAAGTAGTTTTGTTGCCTAATTGAAACAATCTGCAATGTCATCACGATGACAACTTGTTGTCCAACACTCATAAAAGGTGGCATCTTTAATTTGTTAAATGACACACAAATGTCAAAAGTGTTCTGGTACTGGTATTTATATCATATCGATAAAATGCTTATTCAATTCAATACACTCAAAGGGTTTTGCACTCCACCAATGGAATGACCATTAGCCTATGGTGCTAATGTTAGCAAACTTTAGCTGTAGTGATGGATGTCACAGTCACTTCATTAACTTCTTTGCAAATTACAAAACATATTTATTACTCACCGCTATTGCCATTTATTACTCACCACTAATGCCATGCAGACAGTATTGATTGTACTTGTCCAGGTTTTTGAGATATCCATCTCTGACACTTCTGATGTCATTTGGCGTGTCTCCTATATGCACATGGTGTCCTTGGGTCCCTGTTATAGAGCCTGGGGTCTCCTGGTTTACAGAGCTCCTAACAGAGGAGCCTCAGTGCTTTTACGAGAAGACGTCTGACCTCAGTTAACTTAACAGAAATACAGCAGAGTGTTTTTATCAAGCAAACAAGCACAAATAGACCCAAGTTAGTGTGCACTGGCTTGCGTTGGTTGGTCAAATAGAATGATAGATAGAGACGAGACTAACTTTAAATATGGCAACACTTGGACAATATTTGCCTGGTTTTCAGTATGATGGTTCTTTTCCACCATTTTTACAATCTAGATTTGTTACAGCAGGAGAATGGAGGGAGAAAGAGACAGGCTGAAAGAGTACAAAGTGAGAGAGGGAGAGAGAGAAGGAGACCACGATGGGGTGAATAAGGCGTTTGTTTGTCCCTCTGCTGTCCTTCCCTGGCCTTGACTGGTGCTTGGTGCCTGGCGTTCAGGGTAATTTCCTTTCATAAGGACCACTGCCATCCTCGCATTAGCATTTTCACTGCTGTGGGGGCAACACTCGAGTGTGCGAGTGTGTGTGTGCTTCTGTTGCTTGCTCGTTACGGGTCTTATTATGCAGGGACTTGGGAAGACTGAGAGAGGGGAGCAGGGCCGAGACATCGACCTGACATCGCTGAGATCCACCATGCCAGCCAGCGGCCCTCTGCAGGTTAGTGCACCTAAAAAGACAGAGGAAACTGTGTGGGTACAGGGGAAGAGCCACAGAGACAGGTAGAGACAGAAAGAGCAGAAAAAGTAAAACGTGAATGGTCAACCTGGAATATAGGTGCGTCTTTCTGTCTGTTTAGCAATGTTCCCCCTCTTTCTCTAGCCCTCTTCCTTTCACTCTTTCATCTCCCTGTCTCTCAGTCCTGCTCTATCTACAACTCTGAATTGCTGCTCCTGTCTTAGCTTTGCCGCAGAGCTGTGGTATGTCCTGTCTACGTGAGAGCTGAGGATCAGAGGGGGTTACTGTGTGGCACTCTGGGTTCGGCCCAGTGTCTGTACTCTATTCTGAGACCAAGTTACGATCGCAACATCCATCAAATATCAATTAGGGCCAGGGTGCAAAGGCTAATAAAGTCCTCTAATGCAGAAAAGGTCAACAGAGCAGGTACTCACTAATGCCAAGAAAAAGGGGTGAAGGTAGGGTTTGAGAGCTGATATGTTATTTCTGAAAGGCTGCTTTTTGGAACAGCCTTTTGGGACTGTTTTGATTCATTTTAAAGAAAAGAAAAAAAAAAAAAAAAGAAAAGTTTTTAGTGCTGTGCCAGCATGCATATATGACATCTTGACAACTGTGGCAACTGATTTTGTAAAAAAAAAAAAAATTGTGTTCTGTTTGAGATAACATTCGGATCCAGTCCAGCCCGGATGCAACTTCACAGGCGAGTGATCACTTCAGTGATCGTTTTATCATGGTACATTACCTTGAGAAATCGGTGTTTTGTTTTCTCAACAGAACAAGATAAGTTAACCCGTTATCATGAGAAAAAAGATTACGTAATTAACTTGCAAACCTGAGCATTAAAACCAGCATTAAAAAAAAACCTGCAAGCAGAGCTGTTCTTGGCCTCCATAGGTTGGCATTGCTCATGGTAGTATAGCGCTTCTTTCTTTCTACAAATAATCCTCTCACTCATCATTCACTGCAGTTATAGGTATGCCGACAGCCTCCCCAACACAACTGTGACACAGCCCCCTACCCACCCACCCACACGCATGCATACACACACACACACACTCTCTCTCTCTCTCTCTCTCTCTCTCTCTCTCTCTCTCTCTCTCCTTGGTGCCTGTATCATCTTCTGTATCGGTGTCAGGGCCAGCAGTATTCCTGCCAATCAACCAGCAGGGCTATCAGTTACTGGTATATTTAGCTACACAGTCTCCAGTGAACAAAGTGCTATAACTCAAGACAAGCTAAGTGTGTGTGTGTGTGTGTGTGTGTGTGTGTGTGTGTGTGTGTGTGTGAGGGTGTAAAAAAAATGTGAGAGTTGATGTGTGTGTGGGGTTGTACGAGTGAGACAGCGACAGATGTGGGAAAAAAGCAAGAAGAGTAGCTGAGTGGGCATATGTGTATATGTTAAAGACCCGTTTGCTTCAGGACCGTCCATGTTAAATACACATAATCACAGTGTTTGCATTGTGGGTGAGATCAAACCTAAATAAAATTTCAAATTATGTTCATTTAATATTGCTGCTCAGCATTCAGTTTAATTCAGAATTGGTCAAGAAGCACATATAATTTGCATTTCTTCCGTAACTAAAAGTGGGGTTTCTCCCCTAAATCTACTTTTAAATTTCACATAAATGTTACTATATATGCCATAATATGTGTCTGGATCTTTTTAGACCATTTCCAATATGCTTTTTGTAAGCTGTAAGGTATAATCTTGACTACGTGGGGGAAAAAAACTACTTCACTTGTGAATTTCACCCCAAAGCATTGCTGCTAAGTAAAAAATCTCATATCTATAATTTCACCTCCTGTCAGCAGGACGACAGTTGCAGCAGTTGTACCTTTAAATTTATGTAGCAGCAAAAATAAGGTTGTTTGCCTGCTTGCTAACCACCTCTATATTTAGCACTCATGAATGCTGGTTCTGTCCATTCATTTAACTGAAAGCAGTTTACACTGGAATCATCACACACACACACACACACACACACACACACACACACACACACAAATACACACACAACACTTTCAGTGCCTGGATTTGCTTATCATGTTTGGATGAGTCACGCTTGCACATCACCGAGACCTTGAACAATATTACCAATTATGAAGCACAAAGTGCAGTACATCTGTAATGTTAATAGGGATTATTTGTTACAAAAATGAATGCGGTGTCAGTTTAACCGCACACAGCTGTTACAGTAGCTGAAGCAGAAGCCTGGTGTATACTTTAGCAGCAATTAATAAGAGTTTAAGTGACTAACGTGGATTGCGACTGAAGATAAAGACCGCCGTGACTGTTGACAGAGCCAGAGGCCTTGCACCCTTAATCACGGGGTAAGCTGAGAATGTATAGCACCATTTGGCCACCATCAGGCACTAACTATGGCAGTAATGATCATATCATGTGGCTCAAAATGTAAATGTTTACAGTCACAGATGCCAAGTTCTCGCCACAGCTATTTATTCCAACCTTGGTGGTTTAATCATACGTTGACAGATGAGAAGAGAGAAATGTGTGAACCCCGGAAAAGCGGAAATGAGCGTATGTATGTACATGTGTGCTTAAGAACTGGCTCTCTCAGCATGATACACATCCTGTATGTCAGTGCCTGCTTACTGTAGTGGTTTGTGATTAATGCTATCGTCACTACATTATGCGTCTCATGTGTCTTTGCCATGTTGTTTTAACACACAGATGGGTGGCTGCTGAATTTACGGTTTAAGATGCAGCAGGTGGAACAGTGTAGTATGTGTTCGACTAAGAGTCAGAGGCAGTGTGAAAATAATTTTGAAATGGATATCCTCCACTACAATACGAGTTTTATAATTACTTGTGGTTTAACTTTATACCCATGGTGTCATACTTATATAGCATGACTGCGGACAGTCTTAAAGCTTGCTGGCATCACTTGATTTCTTCTGGCCATTGATAGTTTGTAGATGGCAGAAAATAGAAAAATAGTTTCATCACAGTTCCTACTCAGTAGCTGGTCTGGAGCTACTCACATGATTTTCTCCAGAAGCTCCAGAATGGAGTGGGCTATGTGCTCGTAGTGTTTTTGACAAATTTATAGATTTATAAAGATTGATGAAGATATTTTATGGGATCTAGTGGTGCGAAACTTCGACAGAACACGGCAGGCCCTTTCTAAAGCCAGTGTTTAGTTTGTTTGTTCTGGGCTACTGTGGAAACATAGCAGTTCAACACAGTGGACTCCCTGGAGGAGAACCTGCTGTGTCTGCAGATATAAAAAGCTCAACTTACTGTCATATACATACATACATGGAGCCCCCTAAATAGTACACACTGGACCTTTAAATTTCACACCTACAAATTTTTATCAGTATCTTATGATACTGAGTCATTTTCATTTAACAAACTAGTAAATACATTGATAAGGTTTGTGTGCCATGCTTTGTAAATTACATGTTTTTGTAATTATAAAATTAACTTGACCTAAACTACCTGGACTTACCCTTTAGGTCCTATTTGCATATGAGCTGGATTATATATGAATCATATAATATATAAAGGACTTTAAATACAGTTTGATGCTCACAATGTGCTCAGTTTTGAGGAGTTTCTCTTCGCCCCTGAGTTCATGACATCCTCTCATCATCCAGACATAATGCACTCAGCATAGCTTCAGATCAAGTGCGAAGAAAGCGTGTAATTAGCTGAAATTAGATTTATGAGGTTTTCACACAGTGAGTCTGTGTGAAGCCATGCCATGATGAATCTATTTCTATGGTGTGAAAGCTTTACACCTCTAAGTCACTCTCTATGTATAGAGCACAGCAACAGGGCGTGGAGGGATGACACAGAACTAACAGGAATCACACAGCCTCTCCAAGCATGGCAGCCATATTTCAAAGTGGAAGAGGGTGGTCTCTTAGTGGTTAAATGTTGCTTTTAACATCATTTATCTGTGATATTATTTCGTGTACGACAGCTTCGAGTGTTCTTCTAATAATCAATAAAATGAAATAGCCTGACGAATAAAGACCGTCAATACTGTACATCTCTACTGTTCTCCAATGCCATTGTATAGTCATAAGACTAGTGTTGATGGACACACATCTCAACACATATTTAGTTAGACTGTAACCAGGCAAGTAATCATGCTTGGTTGCCAACCGGTGGTGACACAAATACAACAGGCCACACATGATCATGGGTGTGATCAGAAATTCATCTAACTTAACCCTTTCAGCCTATACTGTAAGTAGTGCACTGGTATTTTTCCTGAATACAGGGTTTAGTGTGGGTTACCTTTAAAGGACCAGTGTGTAGGATTTAGTGGCATCTAGCAGTTGCAGGTGCTAATTGCAACCCCCTCACCTCACCCTGTCCTTCCTGGCGTAAAAGAGAAATAACAATGGCTGCTAAATGCATGAAAAACACATTCTGGGCTACTGTAGAAACATGGTGGTTCAGCACGGTAGACTGATCAGGATCATCTGTAGATATAAAAGGCTCATTCTGAGGTAACAAAAACAAAATGCTTATTTTCAGGTGATTAAAAATGAATAAAAACATAGTTAGGCATATACCATTCTTCCATATTCTTTGTTATTACAGCTCTGATATGAATATGTCACTCGGTGCAAAATATCACCATGGTGATATGGTGAAGATTTAACAAATTAAAAGGATTGGAACTTTTCTCTGTTCTTTTTGCATATAGTCTTAAAATCTGTCTTGGATGCTGGAGTGAAAACTGTGAGAATGGGGATGTTGTTTAGTCACCAGAAAAAGAAATAGTATGATTGTTTACCCAGAACAACTCCCTCCCACAGCCACCCTTTATGCAGTACAGATTTATATATACCTAAAAGTGTGTTCAAATTTTCATGAAGGCAAAGTCGGTTTCTGTTTCGCTGGAAGAGGATGGTAGCAAATTTGACAGCAACTCTGCAAGCATGACAGTTATATCTCAGAGAAGTCATTTCTTGCATGGGAACAAGCCTGAACTGGCCATCGAGTGACATTTGCAGATGCCAAAAGGGCTGGTCTTACATGTCACTCATACCAACAACAATAGTGATAATCATACTAATAGATTATCAAAATAATAGGTTTACAACTGTATTTAACTGTGTTTTCGGGAGTTGCTCTTCCTGTAATTTTCTATGACAACTTGTTTACCGGAAGAGGTTTTTTTTAATTCAACTGTTTCAGTTTCTGGTACTGCGTGTCCCTCCATGACTACCGTCCCTCTCATCACCTTCCCACTTATCTCACCTCCCAGAATACATTGCTGCCTCTTTTTGACATTATGCATGTGTGTGTGTGTGTGTGTGTGTGAGAGAGAGAGAGAGAGTGCATGTAACCCCTTCTTGGCCCCTACACGGCAAATGCCACATTCTGAGTGTAGGTGTGAAGTACGAGAAAGTGTGTGTGTGTGTGTGTGTGTGTGTGTGTGTGTGTGTGTGTGTGTGTGTGTGTGTGTGTGTGTGTGTGTGTGTGTGATTCCGGGAACTTTCATCCGAGACCCATCTGACCCTCATCTTTAAATGCCTGTTGTTGTGTAATAAGTGTGTAATGTAATATTTGCTTTGTAAGTCTAACCTATGTTATATGTGTTTCATGTCCGTGTATGCTTTGACAGAAACAGAGCACAGAATGAGTATATTGATCTTGTTCTCTGATCTCTAATGTCCAGATAAACAGATTGTGCCAAGCTGTGATCAGCTAGCATCAGAATATGTCTCAGGTCTGACTTGTGATCAGGTTTACTTCCACCTGTCTTTAGCAGGTGGACTTTCCTCTGTTGTCATGGAAATGAATCTGTTGACAACAAGCTCAGTATTTTTATATTGTAGCACTTTCTAGCTTGTTACTTACTAGCTTTGTGAAATGGATGAAAGCTTAAAAGCTTTGGATGAGTTTCCAAGGCTGAGAAACTGTTTGTGCTGACAAACTCGGCTGGGCAATATGGTCAGATCTCATTTTTTGTCGTGCTTGGGTTGCGATCATTAAAAGAAATGCATGCATGACAGCATGATAAAGCAGCTGCAATGCTGTCATCCTAATGCACATTTACATCTCAATTTTAATAGCAATTTTACACAACCTTATTAATATAATTAATTTGACATATTGCCCAGCCCTACAGCTAGAGAAGACTGCTGTTCATCTTGAATATATACAAGAATCCTGCTAGATTTGTCTTGCATAGGTGCAGTCAGCTGCGTTTTGGAGCTTGGTGAGAGAATCAGAATGTGCAGACAGTTTGCCAATGTGTCTTCAAAGCCAGAGTTTAAAGGTGTTTAGTTCAGATTAGCTCGCCCAAAGACCTCCTCCACACCTGGAAGGGCCCAAGCTTTCTAAAGGGCATCTCAGTGGTGGGACTGACGCGCTGCCCTTTAATTTCCCAGCCAAGAATTATCCTGCTGGTCCAGGAATCTAACCCTTGACCTTTTTCCTCAGAAGAAGTGCAAACAGCACCTGTGTGGGGCAGCGTCCACACACACAGAGATGAATATGAAATAGTTAATAAATGAATCTTGATTTTCTAAAAGTGTCATCACTGAAAAACACTTTCAGTTGTTTTCAATTATTTAAACAGCCGTTGGCTAACAATAAAAAGCTATATCACTGCCACCACCTGATTATAGGTGTGGTTGAATGGATAGATCAACACAGCTCAGTATCACATTTGGATTAAGGGCCTATTCATGAAATTACTGTTTTTATTCCCATGGTCGTCTGATAACAGAAACAGAATTGCATGTCAGCGTCAACACCTGTATTGTGTAATTGGCTATACAGATGAACAGGCTTCTTGATATTACTGCCAAGAAGAAGTATTTCAGCTGTGTTTATTAGAAAATGACAATCATCCACCTGTGTTTTTAAAAAAAATTCAATTCAAGTGTATGTATGTAAGTGTATTTGTTTTTACTATGCACTTTGGAAAAGAAGGTGGTAGAAAGGTGGTGAAGTGGCAAAACAGACACAGATAATATTTTCCAATGTGTTTCTGTGGACCTGTTCTGGACTTGCTTGTACAGTACTTTATATCTTTTCATCCTCACTCTCTCCCTTTGCTTTTTGTTCTCACTCCAGCCCTGTCTCTCCTTCTTCCTCATACATTCCTCTTCATCATCTTCTCTCTTTTTTCTGTTCCTCTTTTCATTTTTCTCCTTCCTCTTCATCCCCCGTCCAGTGGGGGAGGGGCGTGTGTGTGTGTGTGTTTTCTTTTCATTTTGGGGGGGAAATGACAGCTGACTCGGTTTGAATCTGAAACAGCTTTACGGGAAAAGAGCTCAATTCGATGCTATTTGTGTGCGTGTGTGTGCAGAAACGTGAAAAGATTTTTTAGAGTGCTGAGAGAGTGGTGAGTGTGTGCGAAAAGAGCCAAGATGAGTGGTACCAGACGAAACTTTCCCACCATATATAAACAATTAGATTATCACACACACACACACATACACACCAGTCTCTCGGTCTCCTGCTTTCTCTCTCACACAAACCCACAATTATTATGTCACAGAGTGAAACACAGCAGACATAAAGCACAAATATTACCAAGATTTAAAATCTTGACTCCAACATCTACTCAAAAGTTATTTTTTAACCAGTGGAAGACTTTCTGGACTCTGCCTGATATATTTCATGAAGATATTATTTGTCAGCCTAACTAAAAGACCATCCTTAAAACCTTGAGCTGATTGTCACACATGAAATAAATCACTAGCCGCAACTTTAGGCCAAAGAGTGTTGTGTCACACTTTTGTTCCTCATCCACTTGTTCCAGCCATATCTGCCAAGAAAGAACAGGAAACCCCCTCTCTAGCGCTGAGGCTCCCCAGTTGGGACACTATAACTCACACGTGAACACAAACACACAGAAATACACTTAAATCACAAATGCATACCCGTATAAAGTATAAATCTAAGTACTTTCCGTGTAGCTTTGTACACACACCCTGCTCATAAAAACACATGTAACCTTTTAATAGTTTTCTTAGAAATCATAAAAATGTATTTATATTTAGAGCGTGTCTTATCAACATGCAGCTATACATTTAACTGCAGAGGTTTGAGATGCCATACACTCCATTTCAATCTTTTATAGACGTCTAATGTACTGTGCGTTTTGCTTGGATCACAGCCAGATACGTATAGAAACACACATGGGGCCACGCTTAACAGATGTGGAAAGGCATAAACATAAAAATAGACATAAACATGTACAATGTCATAAACATATACAACGCTATAGAGGCTGTGTGTGGTCTGAGTCAAGATTGATATCAGTCTTCTCATTGAATTTTTGGAAGTGCCTAAGCTCATTTCCATGAACTGCTCCTTTAAGAGGCAAATGTGAGAGAAGAAAAGAGTGTGGATTGATAGAAAGAACAGAAAGAGAGGGTGGAGAGAGAGAGAGAGAGAGAGAGAGAGGTAACTTGGCATGCAGAAATCAAGGGGAAAAAAAGGTAATTTGGCCACAATCTGAGACACACAAACAGAATCGGACCCCTTGTGTTTGTTGATAAAATGTGTTGCTATGCAGGCTGCTTGCCAGTATGTGTATGTGTGTGTTTATGTCCAATTGAGGGGTGAGCTAAGGGTAAATACAGACCTCACTCTATGTTTTCCTTCCCTCCAGCACGAGTGCTAGGTCATCGGATAAGATAAAGTATGTGTGGGAAAGATCCCTGACGTTTATGTCTCTGCTTAATCTTGTATGTAAATTTACGGGTGTATGTATAAACTGTCCAGCTGACATATGCACAGTATATGTTTGTGAACATGTAAAAATGTGGTTTGTATGACTGCCAACTGTGTGTGCAGTAGTCCCGATGAGATACACGTCTGTTTCGCGTCAATAAACTAAAATAAACAATGCAAAAATACAACTTTAAAGCTGCTCTATTGACTATGTGTAATGTAAAAAGGGTCAAATCCACAAAGAATTATCACTTATTATTCTAATGCATCCTCTAAAAACCCTCTGTACGCTAGCAAATGAACATAGTGGAACATTTAAGTGCTAAAGAGACAACGGTTGGTGGAGACCAAAAGCAGAGGTAAAAAGGAGCTAAAACGGTTTTGAATGTTGCAGTATGTTAAAATATTACACAAATCTGTATTCCTTCAAGCTTTGCATACTATACTACACTCTATACTACTATATTACTATTATTACTACTGTTACTACTACACATTATAAAACCATTGCAGGAGAATGATGTAGTCGCATGAGGTCATTTGTGGTTTTAAATGTGTTTTAAAGTGTGAAGAGTGTGGGAGGTGGGTGAAGTTCTGTCTTACCTCATCCAGTCTCTGACACTGATGTCCCCTGGTGCCTGTGGTGCTCATGGGACTATTGTTGATTTCAACACAATGAGATCACGCTAAATACGAAACAAAGGCACTCTGTTATTAATTGTCCTCTGTGTAAAACCACAAAGGCACTGACTAAGTCTTGAGGCAATACACACTCTACTTTCAATTAATGTTAAAATAATTGCATATTTCAACGCAAATGTTGTAGGTTTTCTACCATTAAATTGGAAAAATGTGTTGTTCTGTTATGCTGTTTAATTGCTTACCAAAATGCCATACATTATAAATTAGCAGTTATTAACGTGTCCATTTTATATTCAACAAATACAATGCAGGCAATTACTTGACCTGTAAACTGCTTTCACTAGTCTCACGTTTTATTCTGAAACTTCCCCCGTGACTGAACTCATAAAATGTTTCACAGCATTTTTTTCTCAGTATCCTGTCTACAGTATATAAGCCTGCTCTGTTCAAATGTCATCATACACAACATGTTTAGGAGCCCCTGAGGTCCTAAGCGACCAAGGGTTTGCCATTTTCACTGATCCATTGTATTTATGTATGTGGAGAGAAAGTGTGTGTGTGTTGCGCATTCAGGAATATGTGTCCACACTTTGACCTCTTCAGTGAAAAGTAGTAGAAGAGTAGAAAATTTATATATCTCTAAGTAGATACATATGTATTTTACATATTTTATCTTTAAATTTAATTTTGTACATATATTTATGGTCCCCAGAGGACGGATCTCACTGACTTTCATGAACGTGTGACTCTCCCTGTAGTTCCACTAGCAGCTTGACATTTTTATTATTTGCTGAAATATCCCAGATGGATTGCTGTGAAATCTGGCACAGACATTCATGGTCCCCAGGGGATAAATTGTAATAACTTTAATCCTCTGACTTTTTCATTTAGCACCATCATCAGGTCAAAATTTATTTTCTGTCCATATAAACCTCTGCTGCTCTGCTGCTTTTGTCATTGTGAGCATGTTAGCATGCTGACATTAGAATTAAGTCCAAAGAACTGCTGCGTCTGGGTACATTAGTAATACAAGTGAGATTCAGTGATGATTGAATGCTTGGACTTGAGATTTCTGAGGCATTTCATCTGCAAATGTTTACATGAAGAATTTTGATGTAGATTTTGGGTGTTCTGTCGGATGGATAAATGAACATACTGCATCATAAACATTTACGTACATCTTACATCTTTTCTTAGCGATATGATGCTTGTTACTCTGTTAACCTCCTCCTTAAAGGTCCAGTGTGTAGTATTTTGTGGCATCTATAGCGCAGAGTTACAGATTGCAACCAACTGAATACTCCACACCTCACTCTCTTCCAAACATGTAGGATAAGCTATGGTGGCTGCAAAACCTGGGAAAAAATGGGATAGGTCCTATTTAGAGCCAGTAGAAAGTAGTAGTTAAACATGACGGGCTCAGTCCCTTTGTAGATATAAAAGCCTCATTCTAAGGTCACAAAAATACGATTCTTATTTTCAGGTGACCATACGTGATTGAAAACATACTAATGATTATTATATTCCATTTCAATAGATCCCCCTTAATCTGATTAATGTGCTGGGATGTGTCTACTGAAAACCGAAATCAGACGTGGCACTTAATGTTCAGAGGTTTGTCTCAGTGGAAAAGTTCCATCATGACGATTAAACACTTTAATTTCCAACGGTGGTAGTACATCACGGTCTTGTGGTTATCTGAAATTACACGGGTGGTTGTTGAAGTTGCTTTGATCACAGAGGTCTTAGATCCACGTTGATTATTACCACATTGCCACAGCAATACCAACTCATGTGGTAACCAGGGAGCTACAGACAGTGTTTGTCTTCCTCTCTTTCTCTTCAGGCATACGTGTGCTGACAACAGCTGTGTAAAATCTGCAGAGGAAGTTCTTTACTGTGATTACACACTCTGTGAACATCAGCTATACATCGTACCTCTGACGTCAATTGACCATATAGTTTTTACAGTGAAGAATATCAGTGCATAGGAAGTTGTGTTTTATGTGTGTAAAATACGGAAGCCTTGAGAGGAAAAAAAATATGGTGATCCATTTTCTGAGCCTGATTTAATTTGTTTTCTCTCCTCTAAGAACAGAACAAAAAAGATTTTGCGATGATAGTAAGTTCATCATTTTATTAACTATTCCATGTTCTAAATAGGACTAAAAGCATTCATCTTTGTTTTGTTTTTGTTTGTTTTTTTCAGTTTTAATTTTTCACACAACAAGGTGCATAAATTGTCTGTTAGCAAGTAATGTAATATTACTGTCATGTCTTTCGTTTGGCTAGAAATGTGTTATGTGAATGTTGGTGCTAAAACTGGAAAAAAAACTTGAATGCTTTTAGTCCTATTTGAACATGAGGTAGTGATGCACTTCAGCCTCTTGTGTCCAAAATGAGTATTAGAAAATCATCAGTGAAATAAAAAAGTCAACTGTTTTTTCTCTACTTGTTAAAACCAGATGAAACATTGCTATAATAAACTCTTATAAAGTTTTTTTAAACCTTTTTTTCACCTGTTCTTGAATCATGAACCCATGAGAGAAAACTATGTAGATGGGACTTCACCAGAATTTTTAAATTTTCACTTACCTCTCAGGGCCTCCGTAGGCTATGTCATAAAGTCATTGGAATGAACGCTGTGTCAGCGTGTTGGCGTCTTCAATATGTTTACTGAACAATGTGTACAATTGCGTCATCAGGATGTGTTTACAGGTATGTTTTGTAATTAGGGAGCACATTTATGTGTGCAAATGTTTGTTCAGGCATGCTACATCATTGTGTACATTACATACTGCAAAGAGTCTCCCAGTACTCTTTCAGATCACACACAGTCACACTTCACCTCCTCCAGGTGTGTGTACCTTTGTAATATATAACATCTTGTCATATCTGACTTGACGGACATACACATAACAACAACGTCAAGTGCAGGATCAGAAAGAAAGAAAGAGGTTGTGGCTTTTGCTGCATGGTTGATCATATCTGACTGGTTGAGCAGGCATCCATCTGCAGGTTCCTGTTGTGTACAGAGGTGTGCGCCATACTTGTAAAACATTTAGCTTCAGTAGGTTTCCACCTGTCACATCTTGAGCAAATAAAATGTTGGCAGGGATGGACAGTGAAACAGCCAAGTTAGCTTCCTGCCACTAGAGTTTTAAGATGGTCTCTGGAGTTTGGCTCAGTTACTTTTAATATTTGTTACACCGTGCCATTTACATGCAAATGAAATTAGCGGAACGTCAGGTATGATGGCGGGTATGCGGACAGAGGGATGGGATGGGTGTAGTATGGCCTTTTAAAACATATGGTGCAGTGGTGCTGGGTGCATCTTTTGTGTTGTTCCTTCATGACTGATGAAAGGCCATCATTTTCGATAATGCCCCTTAGGCCAGTAAATCCCTAAATTTCTTCCAGACTCACAGTTGATGTTTTAAAATCCCTTAATTCTTCAGTAGAATTCATCTGTTAATAATACGCAGAGTTGATTTTTTTCCATATTCTGTGTTGCGTGAATTTAGTCTAGGGCGGTTTTTCATGCTTATTGTTGTTTTTATATATTTTCAGTCCCAAGCAGTGTCTATATCTGTCTCTCTGTCTCTTTAAACATCTTTTGGGATGCAGCCTCGGCACAAAACAGCAGCATTCGTGGAACTCGGGAAGCGGGAATGCCCACATACACACAAACACAAAGGAAGGAAGTGTGTGTTGTGGATGGTGATGAAGGCCGAGTCATGAAAGCCAGGAAGCCGCTGGGAGGAATGTCCTGCGATGTCACACATGGCCCAGGCCTGAAAGCTTGTACGCCCGGGGGAGGTTTAAACTCCAAACAGCCAGAGAGAGAAAGTGACACGCCAAAGAAAATACGTTAAAGTGTCACTCTTCTATCTCAGGAGTTTTCCGTTCTTTTCATTACACCTGTTCACACCACACCTCAGCCCCTAAGGCACAACTCCAAAACATAACCACATGCATAGTGCAATAGAGCTATTTACAGTATATAATACGTACACACACGCACACACACATCCTGCATTAGTGTGCCCCTCCCACACTCTTCTTGTCTTGTTTGCTTTGGATACAATGTGACTGTAAATCAAGATCATACTGTGGCAAACTGACTTTTTGGGTCAATGAATCATGATTCAGCCAAACAACAAACACTGTTAAGACACATTGTGTAATCACTGTGGTTGTTATTCTACTTAAAGGCTTACGTGACTTGCAGGATTAGGCTGTTTAATAGGTCTGCCACTTTTTACACTTCATTGATTTTTTTGTTCTCATACGTGCAGTCTGCCAAATGCACACAGAACACACGGGCTGCACGTATGCAGAAGAAGATGAAAATCTGCGCTTTGTTTGGGGTGCTACGTCGCTGTAGGTGTTAATTCTACAACAGTTCTTTCTCCTTCATGCATGTGAAGTCATTTCACTTGCGAGCTGTTTGTTGACGTTTTCAGGAAATAGTTGGAAGGAGGGTGAAGACAGAGAATGGAAACATAATAACTTCCAAATAAATATCAGAACGTGCAACTTGGCTGATTCTTCAGCCGAATGTTACATTTCTTTCAGGGTTGACTGAGACTGCATGACAAAATGAAAACAAACTGTTGTTACATATTGCATTATGACAGCTAAACTGCACTGCTTGTAAAGCTGGGAACTGAACAGCACTGTTGGCTCAGCTTTACATGAACGAGCAGCTGAGTATCTTCTGGGTCAGACAGTTAATTTAATAGAGATTAAGCTCAGAGGCACCACTCAAACTCTAGCTTATTACTCACAGAGGGTAATTTCTATTGTCTACATTGTTACATCGTGAGAGAGAGTAGACTGTACACCAGTGGTTAGCGTGAGCATCCTTATAGGCACTATACCACATTTTCTCCAACCGAAAAGCATCGTAGAGTGTATATTATCGTGTTTTGTTTTGTTTTTGTTTTCAAAAATGGCACTTTTGTGGCATTTTTCCCACCAAAGGGAACTTGAGGATTTGTGAATTCTCTTTATACTCTCCACCTCTTTTCTCCTCCTTTTTCTTTTGTTCTCTGAATTCAAACACACTCGTTGTTGACTCTAATGTGAATAACACAGTGAGACTTTCCAAATGCCTGCATGGGTCTGTAATGGATAAGTGGTATATTTAGGCAATAGAAAACACTTGTTTATACTGACTTGATTTTGTTTGGAAATATAGATTCAGTCTGTGTTTATATTCTGAAATCATCAGGTAACATTAATGGGCATTTCGTCATCTTTGTACGAATAGACCACAATCAATTAGTGCATATTATTATTGAGTGATCGCAGGAACTAACTGAGTGTTTTACATTTTTGTGGTGCGTTCATACATTTGGATCATAAAATAAGCCTGTAAAAATGAACAGCGAAGATATTTTAAGATGATAAGCAAGATTAACCACAGCAGGTAACAACAGTTAAGTAATCAAACGTCTCACACCCTTTCCAGGACACCTTGAGCGTTACCATACCTTTAACTATTAAGCTGCATAACAACAACAAAACCAAAAACAAATCCTGCTGCCCTTTAGACACTGCTAAAATGAACTATGTGCTAAAGGAGTGGAGTGGCACGGTGTTCAAGGCGACATTTTTTTAAGGGGAAAGTCTCACCCCTGAAGGGACCATGACTCGTTGTTGACCTCTGAGCTCCTGAAAGAAGTGATTTACAGCAACATTGAAATGTAGCATCCCCAGTTTCAGAGCTTTGCTAACAGCCAAATATCAAGCAAGTCCAACAATGCAAGCCATAGCAGCCAGCTAATATTACCTACTAGTTTAACAGCAGCATTTCACGGAGCTCTTGTCATTGACTAAAAGTCAGTCCCAGATTTACTCTTGTCATGCAACTTCAGCATCTCTCCTCTTCATCGATGTCCCTTTTTGCCTCTGTCATTATGTCCATATAGGCTGTTGAGCCCATTTACATTGCCTGCTTGCACAGCTCCAGTTTTGGCATCACACCAGCTCCACTTGATTAGCAATGATTAAAAAAAACAAAACTCCTCTTTCTGGTGGTCCCTCAGCTCTCTGAGCTCACAGTCCTGGCAGCCCTGCTAACAAACTGAGCTAACATTAGCTAACAGCAGCTATAGTTCGCATCAGTTTACCTTACTAATATAAAAATATAATATAATAATAATCCAGTTTCACCAAAATTAGTGAAATAATTGGGGGTGTACAAGTTATTTACAACAAGAAGTTATTTCAGGTATTTATGATGCTCTCGCAGAGTACATACCAACATGCACCTTTTATGGCAGGTTAAACGCCACAAAGAATTCTAGCTATTGCTACTGCCTTCTTCCTCACAAAGACTCTTTGACATCAGTCCGTCCACTTTCCAAACATACCTTCCCTGCAATAAAAACCTTAAGCAAACACTCAACAATGAGTAGCATGTTTTTACAAATCCACAAATCATCCTGGAGGGGACCGAGGTCTTTTTATGTGCCATTGTGTGAAGTATATGTCTACTTCCTAATTGTGGGGTGTGTGCATACATGTGTGTGTATGTCCCTACAGTTAGAGGTGTATCTGGAGGACATATGGTGATAAATAACAGGATTGTATGTTGGTCAGAAAAGCTACACAAGACTCATTCCTTGAAAAAAAAAATAAACAGAAATTGTAGGAAATATGCGTTTTTGCTGTGTTGCCGGGAATTAGACGAGAAGATCAATATCGTCTCTGTGCATTCAGCAGAGAGGCCGGTCCAAGAAGTGATTAGCCAAGCTAAGCACAAAGACTGTAAACAGGATCAAGGACAGGAAAATGACATTCAGACCTCGAAAACAATACCAAAAAACAGGACGTACCGTTTCACTGCTATCCTATAAAACAACCACACAGAGTCCCTGCTGTGTTGCCCCTCCTGAGGTTTCTCCATGTTAAACATGTTTCTCCAATACATGCTAAAACCAACTGGTGAAATTTAACCTTTTGAATCCGAAATCACGTCTCTGGGTGCAAACTTGTTCTTATCTGTGAAGACTGAGATCAGCGGCAGTCATACTTGAATCTGTGACTAAGAAAATGCAGAATACGCTCAAATGGGATAGTTAACCATAAGTGAGCTACAGTTACAGCACACTTCTTTCGTTGTGAGTAAAGTGCACACTCGTGTTTTTGTTGGAAGGTCATAACATTTGCACACAGTTACGAAATCCAAGCATGCAGAGAAGCTGCAGTACAAGGTCATACATTAAAGCTATTCATGTAAATCCTCTGTCATTATAATTAGATCTATAGGAAGTCTCCTTGACACTAGTGCGACTGAGCTGTACATTCAAGAGATTTAAATTAGCTATGAAGCAGCGGGGTATTCCGGGCTGTACATGCTTATCATTCCTGCCTGTCAACACTCAAGTGAACTGAAGTTGCCACTCCAGAGAAGGCAGCTTCAAACATTTCTGTTTATGTGTGTGTTTGCAATATTGCCATGACAGCATGTAGTGTTTAAGAACAAGGAGAAGGATGGTGAACACATCATTGGCATGTGACACGCACACCCATACTCACCTGGCACACAAACGTCTGACAGCCACATTAGGACACGCATACACATCTCACACACTCACACATCTGGCACACATCTCTTCAAGGGTATTTAGCATTGCAAGTGATGCTATAACAGTACGCAACATACGTCAACCTCTTATGCAATCGAGTCTTCCAGCAGGCTAACGTCAGAGGAGAACCAGGTGTTTATGGGCTCTACTCTCACACACACACACACACGCGCACACCTATGAACACGCACCATAAACATACATACACAACGATTGGCCTGCACCTGTAGCCACAGTCAGAGTTTGCCTCATGGTATGGACAGCTGTTCCTAAAAACAGTGCCAGTTTATGCAACTGGTATATTTCAACACAAAGCCTCAATGACCAATACAATACAATATATAACCAATTAGTCACATCATTTCAGTTTATTACCACTACAACGTAATTTCTATTGTTTATTATCATATCAAAGTCAGGCAGGGTAAGAAACATAAGTAGTCTGACAGGTTGAATACGAGCCAGCAGTTTGGGAAGATATTTAAATCAGTGTATTCGTAATCCTGAAAGTGAACACACTTGGCCTTTCTCTGTGAGTTGCTGTGAGTTCTGCATAGTTGATGGTTCGTTTAAAACATGTAGAATTGTCTGACTGGTGATTACAATCCTGATATTTCCTGATATAATAAGACCCAGGTTGACATAAACCACAATATCCTTCACGGGCCTGAAAAGAGAAACTGTGGCATATTTTTTCTTTTGTTTGACAATCAGTGTGGCAATATCACAACAAAAGCTTTATAATATTGCATAAAATCTGTCAGTTTTCAAGTGTGACCCTTTCCTTAGGATGCCCCTGCAAGGCTGGAGGGGCCAGCTGGAGTCACTGATATGGGAAACTCGGTTACACCATGTGGTTATGGTCAGGAATCCAGAGAGTCAACCGATATTAGATTACTGGCACTCTTTCTCTCCTACTCCCGGATGGCAGATGGAAGTCCAAATGCAGACACACACACACAAAAGACACATGCATGGAGACACATGTGATCCAATGTAGCGGCCACTCTGTGTCTGCATGTGTCATCTTAAATCTCACTTATTTTCTCTCCCTGGGCCTGAGATAGTGAGTTTGTGTGTGGGCAAGTGTCCCATCACTGGGGGTGAGAGATCAAAGTTCAAAGGTCACTTTGTGTGGGTTGTTCATTTTCCCAGTGCTTCTATCTCTTACACACATATGGACACAGATTACTTTTTTGATTTAAAGGACATTAAGTTATATAGGATCTGTTATCTAGATGCACAACCATGTTAAAAAAAGGTACATAAAACCTGACTAATTATGCAGCATATTGTTGTATTATTATCAACCATGCATAATTGTATAAGATGTAATTTAATGTTGTAGCTTCTTGTCTAGGCGCAGCTCATTATTTCATATGCTAGGTTCAGTTTAATTGGTAACAATGCATCTTATTCACTAATCATATCACATGTGTTGTAGCCTACTTTATATAAAATGTTTATCTTCAAAGTAACTAAGTAATAATAATAATAAAAAAGTATAATATTTACCTGTAAAATGTAATGGAGTAGCACTACAACACAGCAGAACACAGAAATATTCAACTAAAGTACAAATACCTCAAAACTGTGACCATACATACTATTCTCTTATTGATTGTTCCAGTCAATAAATTTGACTGAATATGAATTTTTGAACTGAAGGAGCTCAGACACACACGTTTATGCTTTTATACCTGTGAAGACCCTCACTGACATAATGGATTCCCTAGCCGCTAACCCTAACCCTAACCATCACAACTATAGGCTGATCTCTGACCCTTACGGAAAATTTATTATCCTACAAAACTCCACAAGTCCCTCAAACAGTCCTTTGAAGAAATGACGACCAAAACAAAAATGTCCTCGCTGCTCAAAGATGTCCTCACTGCCAAGGTCTAAAACTTAAACTGGATCTCACAAACGCACACACACACACACACACACAAACCCACTAATGGATTTCCTTTTACATCCTGCCCAGCAATTACTGAGGATGGCGTCCATCCTGCTGTGTAACAGCTCGCCCTCCAAAGGATAATAGGAGGACGACACTGGGAGGCAGGAGAGGATCAGCAGATAAACAGATGTAAGAAGTAAACAGAGAGAACATGGTTAGAAGAAAGGTGTCTTTTATTTTCATTTCCTCAACAGTTTTTTTAAGACAATGCTAGAATACAGAAATATGACCATGATTGGGCTTATTTCCTATGAGTGAAAACAGAAGGTTCTAGTACTAATAAAAGTACTGCGTGATCAACTGTAAAGATAAGTTTGAATCAAGTTTGTAATTTTGTCCCATCAATTCACATTTTTTTACGTCTCTTTTGAAGCCTTTATCGTTATCTTTATCAAAGGAGAATGCAGGAAGCGGAGTGAAAGATGAAAGTGACGGTTTATGCGATAGTAAATAAGAATGGAAGACAGGAAAGGCAGCAGAAAGGATCAAAAAGGATGTAGAGGTGTGTTAAAGTGACATGTGGGTTCACTCAGTTGGGACATAAAGCGCACAGCAGGGAACAGGTTTGTTAGAGAGGCAGATAATAACGTAACCCGTAGCCTCTGGATTTTACTTATTTACACCTTAATTTGCACCTTAAGAAACACATTTCCAACAAAATAACAGGAAGAACAGCGTCGTCCTCAGATTATGCAGTAATAAAATTTATTCATAAAAATACACACAACATTTTAAGATTGTTTCCTCATGCCAGTTTTGCTAATCGCCAGACCTTTCAGCAGGATGATCGGTGGCCATGGTGCAGAGGTCAAGGGTCACTTTCGAACTCACTGCATGTGTGTGAGGCGACAGAAATGGTGTGTGTGTGTCTGTCAGTACATAACAGCCCTTTTTCCCTGTTTCTTTCCATGTCAAAGTTCACCTAATAAGCGTCTTGACCCTTGAGTTTTTGTGCGGTTGTGTGCAAGTGTTGAGTTTTGTCCACTGTTTGTTTGTCTCTAAACATAATGAGTCCATTCACATGGCATGCCCACTGCCCCCCCCCCCCAACCTATCATCAGCACACACATACACAGACAAACAAATAACCTGAAACGCAGCATTTCGCATGCTGACCCGTGTGCCCCAAAACAAACAAACAGAGAATGTCGGGAGCAGATGTTCGGTTGGTGAATCCTCGATGACGTTTTTAGCTTTTGATTCTGAAAGATAACTATAGCGTCAAAGATTTTAGAGTGTTTGTAACTCTTTGGTAGTTTCACAACAAGCAAATCCCTTACTATTTCAACCACTGAGGCCTCTAATAAAATGTTGAGCTGCTAAATGTTGTGCTGTGTACTAGCTAGTCACTAGCTGTTTGATGCTGGACAGGCAGCGTACAGTTGGTCCTTGAGCTTTTGAACACAAACAGAATAACGTTGTAAAGTTACAGTCGTGGAGATTACAGTCCTAGTTTGCTTGGCGACACCTGTGATCGTTGCCCTTAATAGCAGTTCTGTTTTAATAACAGACCCAGAGTGCCATTCAAAATGATGTACATCTATATTGAACACTGCTGGCAGCAAACACACCTAGAGCAGAGAAGAGCAATACGTTTATGTTTAAAGTGCAGCCAAACAAACCAGCAGCTGGACAGATTTCTCTAATCATATTGTCTTAATAAAGAAGACAATCAGTAATGTCGCCCAACACTTGTCATAACGTGAAATGTGCACGTGTGCCAGGTTGTGTTTTCTGCATAGCATCTAGTATATTGTATGTGCAAAATGGTGGAGTCTCTGAACAGAGAAAATGTGGTTTTACATAATGAAATCTTTAATATTACAACTTTAATTGGGTCGTATCAAGTCCGCTCAGGGAAACTGGCTGACTGACCTGTGATTTGTCCTTTTAAATTCCTTTGAAAATAATCATTGTGCATTTACACCAAACCATGTATCTTAGTTACTGAATTATGAGGCTTCAAGTGAAAGGTTCAGGCTCAGGCCTGCAAAAAAAAACTGAGGCATATTTACAACCAAAATCATTCGAGTAAGTAGTAACTCAGACATTGTTCCGCTGCCAGCAAGCCAGCAAGAGAAAACACACAACTCATCTCTTTGTCACTGCCTCTCTTCCTCCCGTCATGCTGACTCTTCTTCTTTGTGTCACTATCTGTTTCTCTTCATCTGCTTTTCATCCTACTCCCTCACCCTAAATGGCAGTTACATAAAAACCAAACAGAAAGATGATGCCTTCAGGCAGCGAGAGCTTTGGAAAAAAAATTGCAGAAGGGAAAAAAAAAAAAGTCCAGCACTGGGACAGACATACATACAGAGCGATGAGAGACAGACAGAAGGCAAAAATAAGATACTAAAAGAAAACCGGAGCTCCACTCCTAGTTGGGCTTTGCTTCCTATTGGCTATTATGGCAACCAATTGGAGTCCAGGGGAGGAGCACTTCCTGTGAGGTCGAGGTAGGGGGGGGGCCTCCCATGAGGTCTGATGTGTGTATGTGTGTATGTGTGTGTGTGTGTGTGTGTGTTTATGTACAGTTAGAAATGTAAAGACACAGTTTCCAAGTACAGTTTTGTAGGCATGTTTTTGTGTGCACTGGTGGCACATGAGCATACCTGTGCATGTGGAGTGACATTCTTGTGTGTGTGTGTGTGTGCCTTATAAGGGTATACATGAATGTGCGTTTGAATGTGTGTATGTTCAGATGTAGGTATGTGTACATTGTGTGTTATGGGCCTGTGCCCGGGGTTGTGGATCAGTGAGTTTCAGGAATAGGAGTTTTACAAGGACTCTGGATTTCTAGGAAGTTTACTGTATAAATACCGTACATCCAAAATCAACTTGGAAAAAGTTAAACTTTGAGGACAGAAATACATTTTACTTATGCAGCTCAATACTGTCTAGGGAGTTATATTACATATCGCAATATTAGTCTACTATGTGTTAGTTTTATGTAACCTAAAGACTGATTTTTCTTGTAGTGCCACCATGAAGGTATTTTTTACTGAAATGTCTCAACAACTACTGGATGGATTGCCACGAAATTTGGTACAAGTTCATGGTATACACAGGATGAATCCTAAACACTTTACAGACTAAATTCCTAAAGGATCCACATGAAACTACACAACTGTAACCGATCTAGACCACCAATACAATCCATAATTGCTTAGATAGGGCCTCTTTG
Organism: Protonibea diacanthus; assembly: GCA_028641955.1. Taxonomy (NCBI): domain Eukaryota; kingdom Metazoa; phylum Chordata; class Actinopteri; family Sciaenidae; genus Protonibea; species Protonibea diacanthus. Next base: position 10,888,821 of record CM053997.1, on the reverse strand, counting down.
TAAGCATGGCAATGATATGGTTGGTTGCACAATGCAAAAATCATACTAGGCAAGGCTGCCAAGAAGCTGTGAGTGTATAGTCAAGTCTGAAGATCAAGCTTATTTTTTCTTGTCTTTTCAAGCCTGGCTGGCTCAGTCGGTAGAGCATGAGACTCTTAATCTCAGGGTCATGGGTTCGAGCCCCACGTTGGGCATTGGAGTTTTAAGCTTGAGCAGGTAAGGTTGCACAAAAAATGGCCAACGTTAATTAACACAGTTCAAAGGACAACAACACACAAGTCAGCTGTCTCGACTCCAGTGAATTTCACAGGATGATTCATGGGCACGCAGACTACTTTGATTATTGCAATGCGTTACCAAATATTATAATTATGAACAGAGAAATTGTAAAGGATTCCTCAAATCTGACCCATTTTTTGGGTTTGCCCGGCTCAGTCAGAGCATGAGACTCTTAATCTCAGGGTCGTGGGTTCGAGCCCCACGTTGGGCGCGTTGGGTGCTTTAAGCTTCTGAGCAGTTCAGCAGTTAAACCTCCTAGAGGATCCACACAGAATTACACAACTCCAAACCAAAGTAGACCATCAATACAATCCATCATTGCAGAGAAAAGTGGAACATTAGCTGAGACATGATTACACGCCAACCAGCTGTCGCGAAACACTCTAGTCGAGAGCCGCTTGCAGGTGTTGTTGTGCGCTTCAGCATTTTACTTGTTGACGCAATTCAGCCAACGGCTAAAATAGATAGGGCCTCTATGTAAGCATGGCAATGATATGGTTGGTTGCATAATGCAAAAGTCATGCCAGGCAAGGCTACCAAGAAGTCAGAGTGTGTAGTCAAGTCTGAAGATTGAACCCATTTTTTTGTCTTATCAAGCATCAAGCAATTATAAAACAGAGAAATTGTAAAGGATTCAAATCGACCTCATTTTTTCTGGTTTCCGCCTTCCGGCTAGCTCTCAGTCGGTAGGAGCATGAGACTTCTTATCTCAGGGTCGTGGGTCTGAGCTCCCACGCTGGGCGTTGAGCTTTAAGCTTGAGCAGTTCAGCAGTTAAACTCCTAGAGGATCCACAGAATTACACACTCCAAACCAAAGTAGACCATCAATACAATCCATCATTGCAGAAAAAGTGGAAACATTAGCTGAGACATGATTACACGCCAAACAGCTGTCGCTGAAACACCGGAATGAGAACCGCCAGCAGGTGTTGTTGTGAGCTCAGCGTTTTTACTTGTTGACACACCAGCCAACGGCGTACAGATAGGCCTCTATAAACATGGTAATGATATGGTTGGTTGCATAATGCAAAAGTCATGCCAGGCAAGGCTACCAAGAAGCTGTGAGTGTGTAGTCAAGTCTGAAGATTGAACCCATTTTTTTTGTCTTATCAAGCATCAAGCAATTAGTAAAACAGAGAAATTGTAAAGGATTCGAAATCTGACCTTTTTTTCTGCTTTCAAGCCCGGCTAGCTCAGTCACTATAGCATGAGACTCTTAATCTCAGGGTCATGGGTTTCTACCCCATGTTGGGCATTGAGTTTTGCTTGAGCAGTGTACAAAACGCCAACGTTAATTAACACACAGTTCTAAAGGACAACACATTGAAGTCATTACTGTCCCTGACTCAGCACTTCACAGGACATCTGGCAAATGACTACTTTGATTATTATAAATGTTACCAAATATTATAATTATGAAACAGAGAAATTGTAAAGGATTCCGAAATCTGACCCATTTTTTTTGGGTTTCAAGCCCGGCTAGCTCAGTCGGTAGAGCATGAGACCTATCTCAGGGTCGGGTTCGAGCCTCACGCTACGTTGGTGTTTTGCTTGAGCAGTTCAGCAGTTAAACTCCTAGAGGATCCACACAGAATTACACAACCCAAAACCAGTAGACCATCAATACAATCCATCATTGCAGAGAAAGTGGAACATTAGGCTGAGACATGATTACATCGCCAACCAGCTGTCGCTGAAACACTCTAGTCGAGAGCTGCTTGCAGGTGTTGTTGTGCGCTCAGCATTTTACTGTTGACGCAATTCAGCCAACGGCTGTGCCAGATAGGGCCTCATGTAAAGCATGGCACGATATGGTTGGTTGTATAACGCAAAAGTCATGCTTGCGGTGGCCACCAAGAAGCGTGAGGTAGTCAAGTCTGAAGATTGAACCCATTTTTTTGTCTTATCAAGCATCACAATTTGCAAACAGAGAAATTGTAAAGGATTCCGAAATCGACCCATTTTTTTCTGGTTTCAAGTCTGCTAGCTCAGTCGGTAGAGCATGAGACTCCATCTCAGGGTCGTAACAGCCCCACGTTGGGCGTTGGAGTTTTAAGCTGAGCAGTTCAGCAGTTAAACTCCTAGAGGATCCAATACAGAATTACACAACTCCAAACCAGTAGACCATCAATACAATCCATCATTGCAGAAAAAGTGGAACATTAGCTGAGACATGATTACACGCCAAACAGCTGTCGCAAACACTTAGTCGAGAACTGCCAGCAGGTGTTGTTGTGAGTCTCAGCGTTTTTACTTGTTGACACAATTCAGCCAACGGCTAAAATAGATAGGGCCTCTATGTAAACATGGCAATGATATGGTTGGTTGCATAATGCAAAAGTCATGCCAGGTAAAGGTTACCAAGAAGCTGTGAGTGTGTAGTCAAGTCTGAAGATTGAACCCATTTTTTTTTTGTCTTATCAAGCATCAAGCAGTTATAAACAGAGAAATTGTAAAGGATTCAAATCGACCCCATTTTTCTTCTGTTTTTCAAGCCCGCTATTCAGTCGGTAGAGCATGAGACTCTTAATCTCAGGGTCGCGGGTTCGGAGTCTCCCACGCCAGCGTTGGAGTTTTAAGCTTGAGCAGGTATGATACAATGCATCATTGCACAAAAATGGCCGACGTTAGTTAACACACAGTTCTAAAGGACAACACACAAGTCAAAGGTCTCCGACTCCAGTGAATTTCACAGGATCATTCAAGGTACACAGACTACTTCTTTGATTATTATAAATGTTACCAAATATTAGAATTATGAAACAGAGAAATTGTAAAGGATTCAAATCGACTCCTTTTTCTGCTTTCAAGCCTCGCTAGCTCAGTCGGTAGAGCATGAGACTCTTAATCTCAGGATCGTGGGTTCGAGCCCCACGTTGGGTGTTGGTGTTTTAAGCTTGAGCACTTCAGCAGTTAAACTCTAGAGGATCCACACAGAATTACAATAACCCAAACCAAAGTAGACCATCAATACAATCCATCATTGCAGAGAAAAGTGGGAACATTAGCTGAGACATGATTACACGCCAACCAGCTGTCGCTGAAACACTTAGTCGAGAGCTTGCAGGTGTGTTGTTGTGCGTCTAAACATTTTACTTGTTGACGCAATTCAGCCAACGGCTAAAATAGATAGGGTCTCATGTAAGCATGGCAATGATATGGTTGGTTGCATAATGCAAAAGTCAAGTGCCAGGCAAGGCTGCCAAGAAGCTGTGTGTGTGAGGTAGTCGAGTCTGAAGATTGAACCCATTTTTTTTGTCTTATCAAGCATCAAGCAATTATAAAACAGAGAAATTGTAAAGGATTCCGAAATCGACCCTTTTTTTCTGCTTTCAAGCCCGGCTAGCTCAGTCGGTAGAGCATGAGACTCTTAATCTCAGGGTCGGGTTCGAGCCCTAATGCTGGGCGTTGAGCTTTAAGCTTGAGCAGGTATGATACAATGCATCATTGCACAAAAATGGCCGACGTTAGCAACACACAGTTCTAAAGGACAACAACACACAAGTCAGCTGTTCCTCGACTCCAGTGAATTTCATGATCATTCAAGGGTACACAGACTACTTTGATTATTATAAATGTTACTAAATATTAGAATTATGAACAGAGAAATGGTAAAGGATCTCAAATCGGACCCTTTTTTCTGCTTTCGCCCGGCCAGCTCAGTCGTGCAGAGCATGAGACTCTAATCTCAGGTCGTGGGGTTCGAGCCCCACGCTAGCTGGAGTTTTAAGCTGAGCAGTTCAGCAGTTAAACTCTAGAGGATCCACACAGAATTACACAACCCAAACCAAAGTAGACCATCAATACAATCCATCATTGCAGAGAAAAGTGGAACATTAGCTGAGACATGATTACGCCAACCAGCTGTCGCTGAAACACTCTAGTCGAGAGCCGCTTGCAGGTGTTGTTGTGCGCCCAGCATTTTTACTTGTTGACGCAATTCAGCCAATAACGGTTAAAAATAGATAGGGCCTCATGTAAACATGGCAATGATATGGTTGGTTGCATAATGCAAAAGTCATGCCAGGCAAGGCTACCAAGAAGCTGTGGAGTGTGTAGTCAAGTCTGAAGATTGAACCCATTTTTGTCTTATCAAGCATCAAGCAGTTATAAACAGAGAAATTGTAAAGGATTCAAATTGACTCATTTTCTTCTGTTTTCAAGCCCGGCTAGCTCAGTCGGGTAGAGCATGAGACTCCCATCTCAGGGTCGTGGGTTCGAGCCCCATCAGCATGCTGGAGTTTTAAGTTTGAGCAGTTCAGCAGTTAAACTCCTAGAGGATCCACACAGAATTACTAATAACTCCAAACCAAAGTAGACCATCAATACAATCCATCATTGCAGAAAAAGTGGAACATTAGCTGAGACATGATTACACGCCAAACAGCTGTCGCTGAAACACTCTAGTCGAGAACTGCCAGCAGGTGTTGTTGTGAGCTCAGCGTTTTTACTTGTTGACACAATTCAGCCAACGGCTGTACAGATAGGGCCTCTATGTAAACATGCATAATGATATGGTTGGTTGCATAATGCAAAAGTCATGCTAGGCAAGGCTACCAAGAAGCTGTGAGTGTGTAGTCAAGTCTGAAGATTGGAACCATTTTTTTGTCTTATCAAGCATCAAGCAGTTATAAAACAGAGAAATTGTAAAGGATTCAAATCTGACCCTTTTTCTGCTTTCAAGCCCGGCTAGCTCAGTTTGCACAGAGCATGAGACTTGACCAGGTCGGGTTCGAGCCCACGTTGGGCGTTGGAGTTTTAAGTTTGAGCAGGTATGATATAATGTGATCATTGCACAAAAATGGCCGACTTGAAGTTAACACACACAGTTCTAAAGGACAACAACACACAAGTCAGGCTGTCTCCGACTCCAGCAATTTACAGGATCATTCAAGGGTACACAGGACTACTTTGATTATTATAAATGTTACCAAATATTAGAATTATGAACAGAGAAATGGTAAAGGATTCCGAAATCGACTCCCTTTTTCTGCTTTCAAGCCCGCTAGCCTGCCGGTAGAGCATGAGACTCTTATCTCAGGATCGTGGGTTCGAGCCCACGTTGGGTGTTGCGTTTTCAAGCTTGAGCAGTTCAGCAGTTAAACCCTCTAGAGGATCCACACAGAATTACATTAACCCAAACTAAAGAGATCATCAATACAATCCATCATTATAGGCGGAACATTAGCTGGAGACATGATTACACGCTAACCAGCTGTCGCTGAAACACTTCTAGTCGAGAGCGGCTTGCAGGTGTTGTTGTGCGCTTCAGCATTTTACTTGTTGACGCACCAGCCAACGCCAAAAATAGATAGGCCTCTATGTAAGCATGGCAATATGGTTGGTTGCATAATGCAAAAGCCGCGCAGGCAAGGCTACCAAGAAGTTGTGAGTGTGTAGTCAAGTCTGAAGATTGAACCCATTTTTTTGTCTTATCAAGCATCACAATTATAAAACAGAGAAATTGTAAAGGATTCCAACGACCCATTTTTTCTGCTTTCAAGTCCGGCTAGGCTCAGTCGTAGAGCATGAGACTCTTTAATCTCAGGGTCGTGTCTGTTTCCAATGCTGGGCGTTGAGTTTAAGTTTGAGCAGGTATGGATACAATGCATCATTGCACAAAAATGGCAGACGTTAGTTAACACACAGTTCTAAAGGACAACAACACAAGTCAGCTGTCTCCGACTCAGTGAATTTCACAGGATCATTCAAGTGGTACATAGACTACTTTGATTATTATAAATGTTACCAAATATTAGAATTATGAAACAGAGAAATTATAAAGGATTCAAATCGGGACTTTTTTCTGCTTTCGTTCGGTTAGCCTTGGGTCGGTAGAGCATGACTTGATCTCAGGGTCGTAACTGTTCCACAAGCATGCTGGAGTTTTAAGTTTGAGCAGGTATGACAATGCATCATTGCACAAAAAATGGCCGACGTTAGTTAACACACAGTTCTAAAGGACAACAACACACAAGTCAGCTGTCTCCGACTCCAGTGAATTTCACAGGATCATTCAAGGGTACACAGACTACTTTGATTATTATAAATGTTACCAAATATTAGAATTATGAAACAGAGAAATTGTAAAGGATCCTGAAATCGACCCTTTTTTTTCGTTTTCAAGCCCGCTAGCTCAGTCGGTAGAGCATGAGACTCTAATCTCAGGGTCGTGTCTGAGCTCCCATCGTTGGGCGTTGGAGTTTTGCTTTGAGCAGTTCAGCAGTTAAACTCCTAGAGGATCCACACAGAATTACACAACTCCAAACCAAAGTGACCATCAATACAATCCATCATTGCAGAGAAAGTGGAACATTAGCTGAGACATGATTACACGCCAACCAGCTGTCGCTGGAAACACTCTAGTCGAGACGTCAGGTGGGTGTTGTTGTGCGCTCAGCATTTTTACTTGTTGATGCAATTCAGCCAACGGCTAAAATAGATAGGGCCTCTATGTAAACATGGCAATGATATGGTTGGTTGCATAATGCAAAAGTCATGCCAGGCAAGGCTACCAAGAAGCTGTGAGTGTGTAGTCAAGTCTGAAGATTGAACCCATTTTTTTGTCTTATCAAGCATCATAGTTATAAACAGAGAAATTGTAAAGGATTCCGAATCGGACCCATTTTCTTCTGTTTTCAAGCCCGGCTAGCTCAGTCGGTAGAGCATGAGACTCTTAATCTCAGGGTCGTGGGTTCGAGCCCCACGCTGGGCGTTGGAGTTTTAAGCTTGAGCAGGTATGAGGATACAAATGCATCATTGCACAAAAATGGTCAACGCGTAGTTAACACACAGTTCTAAAGTGGACAACAAACACACAAGTCAGTTGTCTCCACTCCAGTGAATTTCATAGATCATTCAAGTGGGTACACAGACTACTTTGATTATTATAAATGTTACCAACATTAGAATTATGAAACAGAGAAATTGTAAAGGATTCCACCGACCTTTTTCTGCTTGCCCCGCTAGTCAAATGTATATGACTTGAATCTCAGGGTCGTGGGGTTCGGTCCCACGTTGGGCTGAGTTTTGCGCCGGTTAAGGTATGATACAATGCATCATTGCGTCAAAATGGTCGACGTTAGTTAACACACAGTTCTAAAGGACAACAACACACAAGTCAGCTGTCTCCCGACTCCAGTGAATTTCACAGGATCATTCAAGGGTACAGACTACTTTCTTGATTATTATAAATGTTACCAAATATTAGAATTATAAACAGAGAAATTGTAAAGGATTCCGAAATCGGACTTTTTTTCTGCTTTGCCCGGCTAGCCTAGCCTGTAGAGCATGAGACTCTGACCAGGATCGCGGGGTTCGAGCCCCACTGCTGGGTGTTGGTGTTTTAAGCTTGAGCAGTTCAGCAGTTAAACTCCTAGAGGATCCACACAGAATTACAACTCAAACCAAAGTAGACCATCAATACAACTACCATTGGGTGCAGAGAAAAGTGGAACATTAGCTGAGACATGATTACACGCCAACCAGCTGTCGCTGAAACACTCTAGTCGAGAGCCGCTTGCAGGTGTTGTTGTGCGCTCAGCATTTTTACTTGTTGACGCACCAGCCAACGGGTTAAAATAGATGGTGGGCCTCTATGTGCTAATGGCAATGATATGGTTGGTTGCATAATGCAAAAAGTCATGCCAGGCAAGGCTACCAAGAAGCTGTGAGTGTAGTCAAGTTCAAGATTGAACCCATTTTTTTTGTCTTATCAAGCATCAAGCAATTATAAACAGAGAAATTGTAAAGGATTCCAAATCGGACCCATTTTTCGCTTTCAAAGCCCGGCTATCTAAATGGTAGAGCATGAGACTCTTAACTTACAGGGTCGTGGGTCTGAGCCCCACGCTGGGCGTTGGAGTTTCAAGCTTGAGCAGGTATGATACAATGCATCATTACCAAAAATGGCCGACGTTAGTTAACACACACACAGCCCTAAAGGACAACACACAAGTCAGCTGGTTCCGACTCCAGTGAATTTCACAGATCATTCAAGGGTACACAGACTACTTTGATTATTATAAATGCTACCAAATATTAGAATTATGAACAGAGAAATTGTAAAGGATTCCAAATCGACCCTTTTTCTGCTTTCGTTCGCTCAGTCGGGTAGAGCATGAGACTCTTAATCTCAGGATCGTGTCTGAGCCTCACGTTGCGTTGGTGTTTTCCAAACCAAAAGTAGACCATCAATACAATCCATCATTGCAGAGAAAAGTGGAACATTAGCTGAGACATGATTACACGCCAACCAGCTGTCGCTGAAACACTCTAGTCGCAAGAGCCGCTTTGCAGGTGCTGTTGTGCGCCAGCATTTTACTTGTTGACGCACCAGCCAACGGTTAAAATAGATAGGGCCTCAAGCATGGCAATGATATGGTTGGTTGCATAATAAGTCATACAGGTATACAACAAGAAGCTGAGTGTAGTCAAGTCTGAAGATTGAACCCATTTTTTTTGTCTTATCAAGCATCAAGCAATTATAAAACAGAGAAATTGTAAAGGATTCAAATCGACCCATTTTTTCTGCTTTCAAGCCCGCTAGCTCAGTCGGTAGAGCATGAGACTTAATCTCAGGGTCGTAGTTCCGAGCCCCACGCTGGGCGCTGGAGTTTTGCTTGAGCAGGTATAATACAATGCATCATTGCACAAAAATGGTTGACGTTAGTTAACACACAGTTCTAGCGACAACAACACACAAGTCAGCTGTCTCCGACTCCAGTGAATTTACAGGATCATTCAAGGGTACACAGACTACTTTGATTATTATAATGTGTTACCAAATATTAGAATTATGAAACAGAGAAATTGTAAAGGATTCCGGGAATCGACCCTTTTTTTTTCTGCTTTCAAGCCCGGCTAGCTCAGTCGGGTAGAGCATGCAGACTCTTAATCCAGGGTCAGGTTCGAAACCTATGCCATGCTATGTTTTAAGCTTGAGCAGTTCAGCAGTTAAACTCCTAGAGGATCCACACAGAATTACACACCCAAACCAAAGTAGACCATCAATACAATCCACACAGAAAAAAGTGGAACATTAGCTGAGACATGATTACACGCCAAACAGCTGTCGCTTGAAACACTCTAGTCGAGAACTGCCAGCAGGTGTTGCTGTGAGCTCAGCGCTTTACTGTTGACACACCAGCCAACGGCTAAAATAGATAGGGCCTCTATGTAAACATGGTAATGATATGGTTATTGCATAATGCAAAAAGTCATGCCAGCAAGGCTACCAAGAAGCTGTGAGGTGTAGTCAAGTCTGAAGATTGAACCCATTTTTTTGTCTTATCAAGCATCAAGCAATTATAAACAGAGAAATTGTAAAGGGTTCTGAAATCGGACCCATTTTTTCTGCTTTCAAGCCCGGCTAGCTCAGTCGGTAGAGCATGAGACTCTTAATCTCAGGGTCGTGGGTTCGAGCCCCACGTTGGGCGTTGAGCTTTTGCTTGAGCAGGCATAATACAATGCATCATTGCACAAAAATGGCTGACGCTAGTTAACACACAGTTCTAAAGGACAACAACACACAAGTCATTGTCTCCGACTCCAGTGAATTTCTACAGGATCATTCAAGGGCACACAGACTACTTTGGATTATTATAAATGTTACTAAATATTAGAATTATGAAACAGAGGAATTAAAGGATTCCTGGAATCGACCCTTTTTTCCTGCTTTCAAGCCCGGCTAGCTCAGTCGGCAGAGGAGCAGAGACTTAATCTCAGGGTCGTGGGTTCGAGCCCCACGTTGGGCGTTGGAGTTTTAAGCTTGAGCAGTTCAGCAGTTAAACTCCTAGAGGATCCACACAGAATTACACAACCCAAAACCAAAGTAGACCATCAATACAATCCATCATTGCAGAAAAAGTGGAACGTTAGCCGAGACATGATTGAGCACGCCAAACAGCTGTCGCTGAAACACTCTAGTCGAGAACTGCCAGCAGGTGTTGTTGTGAGCTCAGCGTTTTTACTTGTTGACACAATTCAGCCAACGGCTAAAATAGATAGGCCTCTATGCAAACATGGCAATGATATGGTTGGTTGCATAATGCAAAAGTCATGCCAGGCAAGGCTACCAAGAAGCTGTGAGTGTGTAGTCAAGTCTGAAGATTGAACCCATTTTTTTTGTCTTATCAAGCATCAAGCAATTATAAACAGAAATTGTAAAGGATTCCAAATCGACCCATTTTTTCTCTGGTTACAAGCCTGGCTAGCCTTGGTCGTGCAGAGCAAGCGAGACTCTTAATCTCAGGGTCGTGGTTCGAGCCCCACGCTGGCCGCTGGAGTTTTAAGCTGAGCAGCTCAGCAATTAAACTCCTGAAGGATCCACTCGAAACTAGATCACCAATACGATCCACCATTGCAGACAAAATGGCTGACGTTAGGTAACACGCAATTTCAAAGGACAACAAGACACCAATCAGCTGTCTCCAAATCCAGTGAGTTTCACACAATCATTCAGCACATCCAAGGGGTACACAGACTACATTGATTTGACATGATTATTATTTTTCAGGATGATAGGAATTATAAAACAGAGAAATTGTAAAGGATTCCGAAATCGGACCCATTTTTCCCTGGTTACAAGTCCGGCTAGCTCAGTCGGTAGAGCATGAGACTTTAATCTCAGGGTCGTGGGTTCGGTCTCCCACAGCATGCTGGAGTTTGCTTGAGCAGTTCAGCAATTAAACTCCTGAAGGATCTACACGAAACTAGATCACCAATACACGATCCACCACAGACAAAATGGCTGGACGTTAGGTAACACACAATTTAAATGACAAATAACACACAAGTCAGCTGTCTCCACCCCAGTGAGTTTCACACAACTATATAGCAGATTCAAGGGTACACAGACTACATTGATTTGACAATGATTATTATTTTTCAGGATGATAGGAATTATAAAACAGAGAAATTGTAAAGGATTCTGAAATCGGACCCAATTTTTTTTCTGCTTTCAAGCCCGGCTAGCTCAGTCGGTAGAGCATGAGACTCTTAATCTCAGGGTCGTGGGTTTGAGCCCCACGTTGGGCGTTGGTGTTTTAAGCTTGAGCAGTTCAGCAGTTAAACTCCTAGAGGATCCACACAGAATTACACAACTTCAAACCAAAGTAGACCATCAATACAATCCATCATTGCAGAAAAAAGTGGAACATTAGCTGAGACACGATTACACACCTTCCTACTCTAAACACTGTTACATAAAAACATGTCAGTAGGCTAACTTCATCATTTTTGGTCATAGCTAGCTGCGTTCAGCCAAAAATATTATTATGCGAGCTGTGTAGATTCTTAATTGGCATTCTTGAGTCTCAAATAATAGATGTTTTTTAAAAAATGTTTCATGATGTAAGCATTATGAATATCTTAATACTCTGCAAGATAACAACACTGAGACTCGGGTAAATTCAAAGACAGTGATGCAGTGAAGCATATGTACATCCATAAATTCTTTGCAGCTGCTTGTGTTGCAGTTTCTTGTCCCCAACTCATCTTTTATTTTATGTGGATATGACTGACCTTGTGCAGGTACAGTATTTTTAATCTTTCAGAATTAAAGCAGGAAAAAACATTTTTATTGCAGTTTTATAGACTCAGAGCAAAACCTTCAAACCTGCTTTAGACAGTATGACTGGATAATATACAGCTAGCCCAGATTATTGAGACACTAATATGCTGCAGCTATATGTTAAAGCCTTAATAACAAAGTCAGCTAATGAATGATTAGGAAAGTTGTAATTTAGAGTTCCTCGCAGACGAGCAAAGAGAACAAGAAAAAAAACATTCCTCAAAAGCTAAAACTGAGCTGGGTAGTCAACTTTAGACATTCATGATTGAGCATCCCTGAGGCCAAATGGTTGTAATTCACAGCTTCTGAGGGTGAATGTTTGTAACCCTGTTGACCTCCTGCAACCCCTTCTCCAGATTGGTGCTGTAAATAAGGATCTGACCCTGCCCTACCTGTCCACTGAAACAAAGGATCAAATGATAATATATGTACACATTTTAATAAATCATGATAAGTGCAGATTAAATGTGATAAAAGCACAGTCAGTACATTTAGAGAGACATCACACTAAGTGAACACACATGGCCCATAAAACTGTACGTAAGCCATTCCAATGTTTTGATTGTGATGTGTGTGTGTGTGTGCACGCGCGTGTGTGTGTGTGTGTGTGTGTGTGTGGGTGTATGTGTGCTTTGGCGGCCTGCCCAAGGCTCATGTTGATAAAGTGTGACCACATGAGTCCCCTAAGGAGAAAAGATGGAAACAGGCCAATATATATACATACATTTTCTCTAACTTCCCCCCAGTTTCTCTATGTCCGTCTTTTTTTATTTAATTTCCTCTGCTTTTCTCCTTCTTTCTCTCCTTTTTCTCTCCAGTTCTGTCTCTTTGCCTCTCTCGCGCATGCAGAAAAACATACAGAAGGTTATAATACATGTGTTCATAGTGTTTTGACAGTCTTCCAGTTCTAGGAATTGCTTCATACTTTCTTGGAGATGAACCCAGACTGGATCAAACTGTACTGTAACACACACTGTATGGAAGATGAAATCAAGATTTCCAGCACAAAAAATATGCAAAACACGAGTTCTGATTTGACGGGGATCACAACATCAGGACGGGACCACAGACAATATGTTTGATTAGATTTAAAATTAAACCCTGGAATTAGGTGCAGGTTATCCGAAAGTACCAGAAAAACATATTTTTCCTCTTACGCCGAGAGACAGTTTGTTTTAGTTTTGGTTTGTGGCACTCAAAGAGTCCAAAACCTACATCCAAAAATGTCAACATCAACATCTTGTTCCAGAAATCATGGCACAGTTATGATAAAACATAGACTAAGTCAATGAAAACTTGTTATTTGTTACCAAAGTGAAGCCGCCAAATCGCTGTCTCACCGCAGAAGGAAGTCTGCCAACAGAGTCATGGTTGAGAGGGAAGTGGATGTAAACACACGGGCTGAGCTGAACAGTAGTTTTGTGGTGTTTTGGTTATTGCCGTTGGTTAGTTACATAGACGCTTGCGAGAGCTAGCATGGTCAGAGTACGAGGAGGAAACCAAGTCACATGATCGCAGCCCATTAGAACACTGCATGTCCTTGTGTGCACGTATAGCAACTGAAGACACAGCGGCAGTGTTGACTGTTAAGGGTTCAGTATGCTTCAAAGGAACACATTCTTACAAAGCTTTATTCAAACAGATCTGTTTAGAATGGCCGTGTTTGAAAAGACAAGATAAGGATAGATGATGCACACTTTCATAGTGTTTCACTTGGATGTTCAATGATCCGACAAACAGCTACTTGGAAGCATACTGAAACCTTTGCGCTGCTCTAGCATATCATGCTCTTACCTGTTTCACTGCTACATACCAGAAAGATCAGTATTTACAATTAAAACATCATTAATAATCATAAAATAACAGCATTGCTGAAATGATTCTGAAGTTTTTGTTTGTAAATAAGAGTGAAAAGCCGTCTTACAGTGAATGTTTCTACCACTAGAGGGCATCAATTCCACAATGTTAGAAATGAAATGCGCAGTGGCTTTAAAGAAGTGTTGTTAGTGTGTTTCTTCTTTCGTAAATCATTTTACTTCTTTGCAAAGTGACATGTGGCATATCAGCATCATGCACGGTGTTTATAGTACAATGATGTTTGCATGCACCACGATAAAACTGAAAATACCATCCGTCACATTCACAATAGCTATGCTTACATTTATGACACAAAAGCATGGTTTGGACTGTTTTGCTGTACAATATACAAGTTCATTCATTCATTACAAGTAAGACTTGAGTAGTTACCTTAGACTTTTAGGGTGTTGCTGCCTGGAGACTGTTTTCAACACCCAAAAAGTGCGAGAGTTTGCTTCATTTAGAGATTGTTAGGCGGTTTGTGCTCAGTTGGTGGTACATATTGAAAACACAATGCAGAAACTTCCTTTTATTGAGCGTGGGGCGACAGAAGACACCAGCGCATAGGGCACAGTGCCATATAAAAATAGAGGCAAGCGCGCACAGAAAAGCTGCAGGGTTGAACAATTGCTGTACATGTACGGTGTCAACGCTCTGTTTGTTTTGGAGCAGCAAAACGCATTACAGCAGAATGAGCTCATAAAGCACAATGTGTCCCGAGAGCACATGATGGACTTCATGTATGTGATCTATGTCTTCCTTAAACACATCTCTGCTTTCTGTGCAGCCTAAAGAAAAACAGACTGCACTGATTCAAACTACACTGACACAGCCTCGGGTAAAATGATCCATTTGTGGACAGAATACCTTAATCCACATCTCAGTGTTAAGTAATCCAATATGTGCATGTGTAGCCCATGCACTATAGCAGAACAATAACTAGATCTAGAAACATTTAAACTGACATGTGCTGTGAGTCATACATTAAGGCTTTATGTAATGATGTTGAAGGTTTTCTTCTCCTACCTCACGCACTAGGCTATTTCTTTTTTTTTGGAAATTGTGAAAGTTTCAAACAAAACAAAAAAGTAATTCACCTGTTATATCCCGCTTCTCTATCAAATTACTGTTACTGGAAGAATTGGAGAATTTGCACACAAACACAAATCTCTTCATCATTCCAAAAACAACGACCTCCAATCACTGGAAAATGAGCTGCAGTTAGAGCTCCCATGATAAATGAACCACGAGAAAAATTTGGAATTTTCTGTTTTCGGACCACCGAAATAAAAGAAACGCTTATCTTAGCCCTCCTTGGAAACAGTGGAGTGGGTCATGAGACTAAATTTGGAAGGATGAAAACAACAGTTATAATGACGCACGTAGTGTTCAATTACTAAGCTATGATAAAAGCAAGAAGTGCTGTCAGATGGAGTCAGTTTCTTGCTCTCTTTCATCAATCACCTTTCTGGCTTGTATTTGGTTGTGAGAAGAAATAAACAAAAGAATGAGCGTGCTTAATTTTATCGGACAGACTATGCATTTGTCCTCTGGCTGTGTCCTGTGGTGATATTCTTGGTCATTGCTGCCCTCTCCTGGTCAGTTTCAAAAGCTTAAAGTGCAAGTGCAAATCTAAAACCTGTATCTGACCCTTTCAGGGAGGTTCAACCACTAATCTGAACATGAACCTGTATGCCACGAAGAAGACGGCAGCCGAGGGCATGCTGGATATCGCTCTGTTCCTGGCTAACATCACACACATGAAAACTGTCATCGAACAGGGAGCTGGATACAGGTACAGGTTGCATTGAGTTTCTAAAGACGATATTTGTTCCCAAAGTCTCACTGCAACATTCTTAATCCATACTTTTATCACAGTTATCACATTTACTGTTGCCAAACAATATTTATGGATAAATATACATATTTTTCTTTCATACTCTCCTCCTCAGGTACTACATTGCTGTCCTGACTCTCATCTCCTTCTCTCTGGCTCTCCAGATAGTGGCTGGAGTCTTGATCATCATCATTGGTGAGCCAATCACATGACAGCATTAGCTGATCTCTTCAAAAAAATCCATCCTCCATGTTTTTAACCAATCATATTAACACACTAATACAATGACACACTGATTTGTTGTGAAAATAGAGGCAGCGCAGATTGAAGTCCAGTCACATTTTTGTCTGTTATGAGAGAAAGCAGCATGAAAAAAAGCTTGTGTAGTTTGTTATTTCTGGTGTGTGTGTGTGTGTGTGTATGTACATGTGTGTGCTTGTTGCAGCTAGGCGAGACGTCAGCGAGGAATCCAACCAGAAGCGCCTGGACAGCCTGAACAACACCACAACCATCATCATCTTCCTCATCTTTGTCACCAACATCTTCATCTCCGTCTTCGGGATGGAGCGCACCGGCCTCTTTGCCAGGATGCATTTCTGACTTTCTGATGTAGGGAATGACTCGAATATGTGTATGTTTTTGGAAAGAAGGGAAAGATTTTGACACATTCAATGTAGGACCACACACACACACACACACACACACACACACACACACACACACAAACTTATTCAAACTTATTGTTGTACTCAAAAAACTAATCAACTACAGCATTATTGTATTCTGATTTGATTTTATTCAGTATGAATGGACTGGGCCAAGGGACCAACTAGATGTGTGTGTGTGTTTCTCTCTGTGTGCTTGTGTTCTTGTCTGTGTGTGTAATGCATGCATGTGTGTGTGTGTGTGTGTGTGTGTGTGTAGCTCGTGTTGAGTTGACCCTCCTCCCGTCTTATCAACGGTTGTTAAACTTCCTGAACAATCTGACCACCGGCATCATTTTCCTCACCCTCATCATCAACATCATCAAATCCGCCTTCGGCACACAGCGCAGCTGCTTCCTGCGATGGCTGCTTCAGCGTTTCATTCTGTGAAACAGCCTTAGCAGGCACATTCACACACTGTATGTTACATTCACACACAAAAAGTGAATTTGTATGTGAAACTGGTGAAAAGTTGCCATTAGATGGCGCCAAAGCAGATGCTCGAAATCCTACAAACAGTCTATATTAGCAGCTTTAATCTTTATTCATTTATGTATAACTGCAGAAAAAATACTGTTTATTACCATAGCAACAAACCTTCACACGTGCACACATTCACACTGTGAGTTTTCCCTAACAATCAGCCTCTCCACTAAATGTGTAAACAAACTTTCAGTCTCTCTGCGGTAAAAAATGAAGCTGGAGCCAGCAGCCAATTAGCTTAGCTTAGCACAAACACTGGAAACAGAGGGCAGCAGATAGCCTGGCTCTGTTCAAAGGTAAGAAAATCTGTCCACCAGCACCACAGATGAAGGTGAGTTCCCATTTTTTTTTCTTTTTTGTTAAGCTAAGCTAACCTGCTGCTGGCTCCAACTTCACTTTTACTGTACAGACATGAGAGTGGCATCAGTACTCTTGGAAAGAAAGCACGTAGTATTTCTCAAAATTTCGAATGATTAAATCTGACTCCATGTCCACATTTTATTAATCTACAAGATGTTCTCAGGGTCTGCCACGGAGCAACTTGCTTTAATTGGAACAGCTGGGGGTCTTTGCTAGAGGGCAATATTAAATTGTATTTGTTAATTGAGGGGATTACATCTGTTTTGTGGAATTTATTTAATAAAAATAAACAAAACATTGTTAGTATAAGTCTGGTCAAAATGTCACATAAACTAAACAGAGGCTGGAGAGCGAGTGACTGAACTGTATTGCTGTTTGTATGGGTGCATTACTGTATGTTTGTTTGTATGGGGTCGCTGTGAGTGTATGTGAGTATGAGTGCACCAATTGTATGTGTGGTATGAGGGTGGATGTGTTTGAAATGTTTGAAATTGTGTGTTTGTGTGTCTGTGTGTGGGTGTGTGTGTGTGTGTGTGTGTGTGTGCTGTAGCCCGCAGGGACCTGAATGTGGTGTCCAATCAGAAACGACTCGACTACCTGAACAACCTCGCTACAGGCGTCATCTTTGTCACCACCGTGATAAACTTCTTCATCAGCTTCTTTGGATCCAAAAGAACTGGCTTCTTTCGGTGGCTGCTGGCTCGACTCCACTTCTGACACACACACACACACACACACACATTCAAAACCTCACGTGCACTCACACATCAAACACACGCTACAACATGCATACACATGCAATGTTTTCACACACACTTAAACACGTTGATTTAAAAATTGATTTAAAAACTCTTTTTTATAAAGTGGAGACGAACACTTCACATACAGTATATCATGTTAATTATTATTTGTGTTTTGAAAAATGACTCACACTGTAATCCAACTAAAATGTTTTCACTTTAACCAACTGAATATCTATGTAAATATTCATTATTGTGTTTGCTGCAATGATGTGTTCGTGCAAACAAAATGTGCATGTGTTTCATTATGTGTATTTCAAACGGTTTTACACTTTGCATGCATTTTATTCTATATAATTTAATTTAAAAACTTCTTTGACATAGAAAATGATTTTGAGGTTCTATACCAGACAAAAACAGGGCGATATAAATAAGAGACATCCCTCTAATATGTATGTACACTCTCCCCCAGAAAGCTGAATAAATGTAGTGATTTAACAGAAGTCTGTGCTATATTTATTGTGTTTTTTGCTGAAGGGTGAATGCAAAGCAACAGTGTGGACAGTAAGTGGACCTACTATCACAAGCAATTTGTTTGTGTGTGTGTGTGTGTGCAAAAGTGCATATGAAGATGTCAGTGTTTGAAGAAGAGAAGCAAATTCTCATTTTATTTTGTCCATTCATTTTAAGGGAATCAAAAAGTAGTGCATCACGGACAGACTACAAGTCTCTCTCTCTGCCCTAGAGCAGTCTGAACCCTCTTTTTCTCCACTGTGTGTGTGTGTGTGTGTGTGTGTGTGTCACAGGCCGTCGGGACCTGAATAACAGCGCCCTGCAGAAACGTTTGGATTACTTGAACAACGTAACGACCGTCATAGTCTTCATCACCACAGTCCTCAACTTCTTCATCAGTACCTTCGGCATGCGGAGCACTGGATACTTCCCTTGGCTCATGATGCGCATTCACTGACACATTTTAGACTGCGCTACCACACAGACACACTCACCATAGCTAATAACATGCACGCTTACTGTACATACAGGGGACTTCACATTTATTTGATGTCTATTTTAGCTGTGCTTGTTGTTTTTAACAGAGCTGTCATGTGTTACGAGTCAGTACTAACTTATTTTGTGATTTTTAACACACTAACACATTTGTTTTCAAAAAAATATATGTAAAGTACATATATGATAAAATATAATGTAATCCTGCTCATAGTGATAGTCCTTTACCAAGCTTTTATTAGGTAATGGTGACATCTTGTGTCCAAGAGAAGTCAAGAACATAAAAGCAGCCCTCATCTAACAGCTGCTCACTTCAGCAAACACATTCAACAAATAAAACACAAGCTTAAAAAAAAGGAGCCTTATTTTTTATTATGATGATGTTTTAGATGTTTGAATGTTTGCATAATGGTGTGCAGATGACTCTATCTTGGCTAACTTTACAGCAAATAAAGGAAAATGTAAGAAAATGTATCTGATAATAAAATACTGCAAAATGTTTCAGTTTTCTATGATACATGTGCCCTTGATCTGCACTTTGTCTCCTCTCTTTTGATGCGGTCGATTTTCCACATTGAAGTAATCAATCAGGAAAATCCTATGAAGGACGTGACAAGACCTGATGGATCTCTGGAAGTCGATCGGTGCTGAAAAAGGCTTTTCCCATCAAAGCTTCAAGAGAGTTCATGGAAAGGTTAATATGAGTCAGAAAGGGGAATTGTGCAACCTTCCAAATAAAATGAATTGGTCCAAATGAAGTCTATATGAAATTAGTAGTAGGTATAGTAATAAAGGCATGCTTATTTGTGTGCTTAGTTGCAGCTACAGTTTGGTAGTGGTATTGTTCCCCTGTTGGCTGGTTTGTTGTTAAGTTTCAAGAGGCAAATGCTGCTTTGAGTAACTTTTTCCATGGAGAGGCGGGGGAGAAGAAGAAGAGGAAGGGAGGGATCGTGTGTCATTCCCAAGAAATGAAACTACACGCCTAAGAGGAAACTTTTTTCAGACAAACACGCAGACAGACAGACACCTCGGCAGGTAAAGTTCAAGCTTGTTTTACGATCTTCCTCTATCTTTATACTTAGATGAGAATGTGCTATATATAACTACAAAGAATCAAACAATGTGTCTTCAATAATGATCATAAGATCCTAATGCTAAACTATCTGGGCTGTGTTTGGCAGTGGAAAGACTTACAATATTTCCTGTATTTAATCAGGTCAAATAATTACAAATTTCATGATTATAGCTTTATATACTCACACTGTGGCACATAATGTGTTTGCTGTTGAGCTCAAAAGTTGGTTACTGATCAAACTAGAAGCTTGAATATGAACCAGCAGTTTTATGTATACACTTTGGTCATTGCAATGTCTTACGTTGATAAAATCCAGTTTATTTTTTTGAATGTTTAGAATAATTCTGGACATAGAGACACAGTGGAAATATAAAGTTGCATAAAAAGGAAAGTAAAATACCATTAAACTGAAGTCAATTCTCCCAGTGTTACAGTTCATCAGCGCGAGTGGTAACATTAACTCACCATGATGTTACTGGCAGTCCAAATGCTGACTGACGATGCAGCACTGCAGATGTTTGCTCTTGTACGCTGCTGTGGCCACAAGAATGACTTTTGAATTGGCTGCACATGTTTGAATTGCAAGGGAGAAATACAATGAAGTTGATAAAGTAACCTTTGTCACATGTCATTTCCTGTCATCTCTACTATGTCAGCTATTGATTAAAGACGTATAATGCCACCATAATAAAATAACTCAATAAAGCCATCAAGCATCAAATCATGTGCATCCTTGTGTTGCCTTGTCATGCTCTGATTTGCATATTTTGTTATTGCATTGGCTACAAACAGCCAAATTTAAAAATCTTAATCATCATATCCTCTCCTCTTATCCAGACATGGCTTCAGCCACAAACATCCCGTGTGAAGATCAGTTCAAGTGTTCAATCTGCCTGGATGTGTTCACTGAGCCCGTCTCTACTCCATGTGGACACAACTACTGCAAGACTTGTATCACAGGTTACTGGGCCAGCACTGACCTGACACAGTGTCCGCTCTGTCAGAAGAAGTTCCGAAAAAGACCACAGCTTCAGGTCAACACAGAGTTCAGAGATATGGTGGAGCATTTCAACAAAATGAGGGTAACGGGTGAATATGACATCCTTGCCAAACCAGGGGAAATTCCCTGTGACATCTGCTGTGGGCTGAAGCACAAGGCCCAGAAGACGTGCCTGGTGTGTTTGACCTCATTCTGCCAGCATCACCTGGAGCCTCATCAGAGAGTCGCAACCCTTAAGAAGCACCGGCTGATCGACCCTATGTCAAACCTGCAGGACAGGGTGTGTCAGAAGCACGACAAGATGTTTGAGTTCTTCTGTCAGGAAGACCAGATGTGTGTGTGTTTCATGTGCTTGAAAGATGACCATGCAACGCATAAAGCCGTCCCGTTAGAGCATGCGTTCAGACAGAGGAAAGCTGAGCTGATCGATTCAGCATCAGAGATAAAAGCGCTGGAAACGATGAAATCCTGGTGTATTGAAATATTTGAATGCTCAGTTAAACAGGGCAAGGAAACGACAGAGAAACAAATAGCAGACATTGCTGAGGTTTTCAATGCTCTTGTGGTCTCTCTACAAAGAAGAGTGGCTGAGTTGAATGAGTTGGTCCAGGAGAAGCAGAAAGCAGCAGAGAGGCAGGCTAAAGACCACATGACACAGCTGGAGCAAGAAGTCAGTGAACTGAGGAGGACAAGATCCAAAATTGAGCAACTTTTACAAACTGAGGACCACGTACATCTCCTGCAGAGCTATCATTCTCTCTCCTCTCCTGCACACACAGGGGACCAAATTGGTCCTCCTTTTCACTCCACTCGTCCCTTTAGACTAGACATCTCTGAGATCAGTCAACAGACTTATGTAGAGATTGTGAAAAAAGCAGTGGGTCAGATGGAAAAGATACTCAGTAATGAGATGGAGATGCTTATTCACGAGGTCAGGCTTTCAGACGGATGCGAGGCCACAGCACAACTTTATACAGCTGAAAAACCGATGACGGATAAGTTTATTAGGGAAGTGTGGAGTCCGCCTCGGGACAAGTTGATGATGATCCAGCAGTGCGATGCGGTGGATGTGACTCTGGACCCCTACGCAGCCAATTCCAAACTCATGGTGTCCGAGGATGGGAAACAACTGAGTTATCACAAAGGCAGACTGTTTTTTCCTGCTTTATTCAGGAGAGGATTTGAACATAATCCCTTTGTCCTTGGGAAAGATGGTTTTTCCTCAGGCCGGTTTTACTATGAGGTTCGGGTTAGTGGAAATATGGGCTATGTCTTGGGAGTGGCCAAAGAATCCATTAGCAGAGAGGGATTCGGCTTTCCTCTGCCTGAGAATGGATGCTGGACATTTACCAAAATCACCAACCAATACCAAGAGGAATTTCTTGGTCATTTTCTTGAACCTCCCCTGAAACTAAGCCAAGGGCCCCAGACAGTTGGTGTGTTTGTCGATTACGAGAAGGGAGAGGTCTCCTTTTATGACGTGGACGCCAGGACTCTGATCTACTCTTATACAGGATGTGCCTTCAGTGAGACCACAACAGCCCTAAAAGCTTTTCTCTATTCTATGGCTGGCACTCCCTTAAGCAACAGACCAAAGCTCTACCCTATTCTGGGCATCTATGGAGATGACGACATGCTTGAAATCACACCTGTGAGATGCAATGCATCCCATGTCTAACCAGGAGATGGCACTGTTGTTTAACCAGTGTTCTGGTCTGTTTCTCAGACGCTACTATAAAGGGAAACATAGAGTGGATAGTGGCATCATAAGAACTAATAAAACTATATAATTTTTTTTTTTTTACAAAAAATCAATCAAAAGAACTGTCTTCTTCTGGGTGGCTGCTGGCTTGACTCCACTTCTGACACCTAAACACACATACACCACCCACCCACACACGCACACACACACTGTGACTGTCCATTTTTTTTCATCCATATGAACTCATGGTACAACAGACAAATGCACCATGGGGGTGGTATTGTTCTCTTGTTGATTGGTTTGTCTTTTTATAGCATTAAACCTATGAATGATATTGGCTTTTGGGTTATTGTAAAACAAACAAACAAGCAAAAAATAAAATAAAGTAAAATACCACAGTAAAAAAAAGAAAAAGAAAAAATATTGAAAAAAACTATACATTTGTAACATTTGTAGTTCACAGATTCCGTGTCTTTTTTTTTTCCTACTTAAAAATAAAAAGAGGCAAATGCTGCTTTGAGCAACTTTTTCCAAGGGGAGGAGGGGGAGCGGAAGAGGAAGAGGTGGGATCATGTGTCCTCCTGTAGAAAAGAAACTGAACTACACGCCCGAAAGGAACCTTTCTTCAGACAGACAGACAAACACATAGACAGACTACAAACAACAAACAGGCATCTCGACAGGTAAAGTTCAGTGTCATTATACTTAGATAAGGATTTGCTAAATATAGCTTTAAAAAATGCGTCTTCGGTAATGATCAAAAATACCACAGATCCCAATGCTAAACGATCTGGGCTGTGTTTGACGGTGCAAAGATCTTCAGTATTTCCTGTATGTGATCAGGTCGAATAATTACAGATTTCATAATTTTATTCTTCACTTACTTGTTTCACTGGTCAAACAGGAAGCTTGAATATGACGAGCATGCCAGAAATCTACTCACTCACTTCTTCCCTTTCGCCGTTGTAATGTCTTTACATTATGTTAATCAACAATAGTTGAACATTTAAACATTCATGGACTATAACTCTGGACATATCTTGCATATCACATGAGATCATAAAAACGGCCCATTTTCCAGCTTTGTGACATTACATTTTCAAATAACTTTAATTTTTATTTATTTATTTAAAAAACAGTTATCTTAAGAAGAATGATAATTTTCTCAACCCATTAAAGAACATTTAATCATTCAGTTTACCAGAAAAAATCCCATTCAGTATCACCAAATGTGGTGGTTTTCACTGGACAGTAGAAGTATCACAGTTTGTGAGGTAGCTATAACTAAAGCTGTCAGACAAATGTGGCAAAGTACAATATTCACCACTT
Organism: Protonibea diacanthus; assembly: GCA_028641955.1. NCBI lineage: Eukaryota > Metazoa > Chordata > Actinopteri > Sciaenidae > Protonibea > Protonibea diacanthus. The sequence goes on along the minus strand of CM053997.1, from coordinate 10,864,875 downwards.
GTTGTATTGGAGTAGAACTGTAACGTTGCATAAAAAGGAAATTCTCAAATAAAGTACAAGTACCATGAAGTTTGTAAGTGACACTTCTTGAGACTATAGATTTATCTGACTGTGTATCTTGACTGAAACTAATATTTTCACCCTTCTGCACAACCTTGTGTTGCCTTCATGCTCTGATCTGCATATTCTGTTATTGCATTGGCTACAAACAGTCAAATTGACAGAGGTAAATATAATTTTAAAAGCCAAAAAAAAACAGGGAAATGGTAGTCAAAAATGCAAGCAACCCATTTGATTAACATATTTTTAGGATTTGAAACTAAAAATCTTAATCATCATATCTTCTCCTCTTATCCAGACATGGCTTCAGCCATGAACATCCCGTGTGAAGATCAGTTCAGGTGTTCAATCTGCCTGGATGTATTCACTGAGCCCGTCTCTACTCCATGTGGACACAACTACTGCAAGAGTTGTATCACAGGTTATTGGGCAAGCAAAAACCCAACACAATGTCCGCTGTGTCAGAAGAAGTTCCGAAAAAGACCACAGCTTCAGGTCAACACAGAGTTCAGAGATATGGTGGAGCATTTCAACAAAATGAGGGTAACGGGTGAATATGACATCCTTGCCAAACCAGGGGAAATTCCCTGTGACATCTGCTGTGGGCTGAAGCTCAAGGCCCAGAAGACGTGCCTGGTGTGTTTGACCTCATTCTGCCAGCATCACCTGGAGCCTCATCAGAGAGTCGCAACCCTCATGAAGCACCGGCTGATCGACCCTGTGTCAAACCTGCAGGACAGGGTGTGTCAGAAGCACGACAAGATGTTTGAGCTCTTCTGTCAGGAAGACCAGATGTGTGTGTGTTTCATGTGCTTGAAAGATGACCATGCAACGCATAAAGCCGTCCCGTTAGAGCATGCGTTCAGACAGAGGAAAGCTGAGCTGATCGATTCAGCATCAGAGATGAAAATGTTGGAAAACACTAAATCCTGCAGTATTGAGATGCTCAAACACTCAATTGAACAGGGCAAGGAAGAGTCAAAGAAACAAATAGCAGACATTGCTGAGGTTTTCAATGCTCTTGTGGTCTCCCTACAAAAAAGAGCAGCTGAGTTGAATGAGTTGGTCCAAGAGAAGCAGAAAGCAGCAGAGAGGCAGGCTAAAGACCACATGACACAGCTGGAGCAAGAAGTCAGTGAACTGAGGAGGAAAAGATCCGAAATGGAGCAACTCTTACAAACTGACGACCACCTACATGTCCTGCAGAGCTATCATTCTCTCTCCTCTCCTGCACACACAGGGGACCAAATCGATCCTTCGTCTCACTCCGCCCCTCCCTTTAGACTAGACATCTCTGAGATCAGTCAACAGACTTGCGTAGGGATGGTGAAAAAAGCAGTGGGTCAGATGGAAAAGATACTCAGTAATGAGATGGAGATGCTTATTCACGAGGTCAGGCTTTTAGACGGACGCGAGGCCACAGCACAACTTTATACAGCTGAAAATCCGATGACGGATGAGTTTATTAGGGAAGTGTGGAATCCACCTCGGGACAAGTTGCTGATGATCCAGCAGCGCGATGCGGTGGATGTGACTCTGGACCCCTACGCAGCCAATTCCAAACTCATGGTGTCCGAGGATGGGAAACAACTGAGATATCACAAAGGCAGACTGTTTTTTCCTACTTTATTCAGGAAAAGGTTTGAATATCATCCCTTTGCCCTTGGGAAAGATGGTTTTTCTTCAGGCCGGTTTTACTATGAGGTTCAGATTAGTGGGAGCACATGCTGTGTCTTGGGAGTGGTCAAAGAGACCCTTAACAGGCAGGTATTCGGCTTTCCTCTGCCTGAGAATGGATGCTGGACATTTACCAAAATCACCAACCAATACCAAGAGGAATTTCTTGGTCATTTTCTTGAACCTAACCTGGAACTAAGCCAAGGGCCCCAGACAATTGGTGTGTTTGTCGATTACGAGAAGGGAGAGGTCTCCTTCTATGACGTGGACGCCAGGACTCTGATCTACTCTTATACAGGATGTGCCTTCAGTGAGACCACAACAGCCCTACAATCGTTTCTCTATTCTATGACTGGCAGTCTGTTTGGTAGCAGACCAAAGCTCTACCCTATTTTGGGTATCTATGGAGATGATGACATGCTTGAAATCACACCTGTGAGATGCAATACATGTGTCTAACCATGGGATGGCACCATTGCTTAACCAGTGTTCTGGTCTGTTTCTCAGAGATGCTACTGTAAAAGGAAACAAGGAGTGGATAATGCCATCATAGTAAACCCAGTTTCAACTGTGGCACAACTGTGGAAATACTTGAAATGAATTAAGAAATTGCCAGAAATTCTCTGGTTCCAGCTTCTCAGATGTAAATATGTACTTGTCCTCACAGGCTTATGTGATAATAAAGTAAATATCTATTGGTTTTTAAGTGTCGGTTGAACAAAACATGAACCTTTTTTCATGATTTTCCCTATAATTCATTTAATATTGGGCTCCAAAATGCAGTTTTACATTATAGAACGCATACTTTTTCTCACTTTATGCAAAGTAACAACAACCATGTTAATCAGTTACTTCTTTGAATTTTAGTATACATTCGTGAGCACACAGTATGTGCCATTTTATGTGTTGATCACTTTGACTTTCACAAAGCAGTCAAAGTGATCAACACATTTTTTTTTTTTTTTTTTAATGCATGCTTCTTTTTTGAAGGCATCCATCATCTGTCTGGCCTGCTTGGCCAAAACATATCTGATAATGAACTTCAACATCAGGTGTTTATGTGCTGCGTACTATGCAACTCCTATGTATTGTACAGCATAATAAAGGTGGATTTCCTTACAAACAGATGATTCTCAGATTATGTTTTTTTCTTCTGTTTCCTTAGATTTCATTGATGGGTGTCACGTGCCTTCCTCACAGGCACTGAATGGAAGCCACCAGTAAAAGTTTTTATATTTCAGAAGGGAGCGCTGGTCTACCACTCCTGGAGCTTTTCTCTCAAGGGAAACTTTAGCTAGCAGACTATTTATACCTCAGCTGTCTGACTGACTGGCGCCCTGGGAACTGGGCCACTGTGTGTGTGTGTATGTCCCATTGGACATTGTCTAGTTGGAAAGATTTCTTGGGGATGAGACAGGAAAAAAAGACCTACAAGGCCAGGGTGACCAGTTATGAAATATACCACAAACTCTAGTTAGATATTATATGTAGGTCATTCACTCATCAAACAGACTGACTCAACTGTCAAGTGACTGTTGACTTAAATGTCAACATGCCATCGGCCCAATGCATGGATGCAGAAAGAACATAGAAGCATCACTCTAAAGAGATGGGAGTGAGGAAATCAAGTATGAATGATGACTACAAACTAAATGTACTGAATACAGTACAGATTTCTGGTTAAACATTTAAGGTTATGGCATGTCTACACTTGAAACATATGAATCTATACACACAGCTCATGGCCACTGACCCCCTGTTTGAATCTAACCCCCAGTCATTGTCTCCTCGTAGTGACCCTCTCACAGCTAAATAAACAAAATAACATCTCTGACAAATCCATCATATGATGAAATCAAGAACTATCCATTACTGTGGATCAGGAATATTAGATGACAAAAGACAGTCTTTTCTCACAGAGAAGAAAATCCAGGCAGAAATATCTGGAACAGATAACTGAGATAAGGTATAATGTCTCCTTGTTGGTATCAAATAAATGAAATTAAATAAAGTTGCTACTGCTAAAGCTAATAAATCATGTTATCTGAACTGCTGAATTATTTCATCATCAATCAGCTCTCCACATACACTGTCTATGTTTTCAGATTGTGAAAATATAGATTTATGGACTAAATTACGACAAAATGACAGCGGTGGAAAGTAACCAAGTGCATTTATGCAAGATTGGTATTTTTCTGTACCGTACAATTCTACTTTTACTTTGCTTGAGTATTTCTATTTATTTCACTCCACTGCATTCATCTGACAGCCTTATTTGTTGTCTACTACTACTTTATACTTCGGCGCCATCCAGTTTCAGGGGAAATTTGTAGTTTTTACTGTTTATTTAATTACTTAATTACTTTACAGAGTAAGATTTTACACACAAAACATACAGTGGTCTTATAAAGTATTATGCATTGTTATAGATTAATCAAGTATATAAATATATAAAATAAAAAAATAATAAACATTAAAATGCTGCATATACATTTATCTATTATTAATAATAATCTAACACATAAATAAATAAATGCTGGCTATGTATATGTATCATATGATATATAATATATAAATAGAATATTAATAGTCACAGGGGCCATTTTCTGCAGAATAAGTTGAAGTTTACATTTTGCTAATAATATATGCTTAAGTAACATTTTAAATGCAGGACCTTTATTTGTGATGGAGTTTTTTAACATCTGGTATTACCGCTTTTAAAGTATCTGAATGCTCCACATAAGATGCTAACATATATAACATATCCTTTAAATCCTTTATATATATGATATATGATGAACAACACGATAAGGTAATATTAATATGAATGAATTTCATTGTTTTATTTAATTGCGACTTTAATAACTATCATGCACGTGAGGCGGAGGAGAGAGGGAGGGTTGGTTGGTACGTGACGGGGGCGCGCGCTCCACCGCTCCACCGTCGTGACGTCACGGGAGCGCCCGAGCAGTTAGGGGAAGCCACCAGTGGAGGAGCTGGCGAAAAACGGGGAAGGAGGGAAAGATAGACAGGAGAGGCAGCGAGACAGTCTCAAGACAGGAGGTGGGGGACAGAGAGAGAGAGAGAGAGAGAGAAAGAGAGAGGGAGAGAGACAGCCCCGAAAGAGAAACGTTTCACCTCGGCTGACCGTCGGTTACGTTACGAAACGTCACTTTGAGGTTTGACAGCGGCAGGAGAACTGAGGAGGATATGTGACTGGCCTTTCTTTGGCTTATTTCACAACCGAGGGGCAGCAACGTAAACACAGCCGCAGTGAGTATATGAACTTAGCTGGCAGTCCGACTGTGTGCGTGTACACATGCATGCTTTATTACACAGGCCTACTGTGTGTGTGTGTTATGTGTTTTGTTAAAGACATGTTCGCGGCCAACCTCACATGTCTTTGTTTGTGTGTGTGTGTGTGTGTGTGTGTGTGTCTGTGTGTGCCTCGGAATAAAACGAGCACCAGCAATAATTAAAATTTGATGGCTGCTTTTGAGGCGCAGCAGTTTCAGGTCAGCTGTGAGGACCTAGAGGAGAGCTCTTGTGAAATATCCGCCGGGAGGAGGGCAGCAGCAGCAGCAGCAGCGGTGTGTGTTCATTATGACACATTTTCTATATATATATTTTTTGCAGGACAAACGACAATAAGAAACCATTCAACAAGGCGTCCACTCGTTTTGCTCAGTCAACCAATTGTAGCTGTACAGCCAGAGGCTTTCCGCCGGAATAACAGCCTAATAACAGCATGTCTCGTCCCTGTGCCTCTAAATGCGATTATCAATCTGTTCGCTGTGTGTGTTGAAGGCGGCAGAAGTACTGCTGACAGCCTCGTAGTTTCTCAAAGCCACATAATTGCTGTAATATTCTTTTACAGCGCCACTTTTGTGACCTCATTGTACTTTATAGTGGTATCACTAATATTCCCTGAGGGACTTGAAGTGTGCCTCCGGTAGTCAACATTAACTTTAATCTCTTGCTGTAATATTCCCATGGGGGGTTTTAGTTGTGTTTTCATATTTCTAACATCTCCCTTCATTTCTTCAGCTCGGCTGTTTGTCTTCTGAACTCTTTCATGGCAACTAAAATAATGTTTTTTTTTTCTTCTTTTCTTTTCTTCTTTTCTCTTTTTAATCCTGCCATAGTTGCACAGGACTGTCAACAGAGAACAGCCATGTCCTGCCAGCTGACAGACCGCATGCAAAGCCACGCAATCGAGACCGAGATCAAGTCGACACTTTTGCAAAGCAAATCAAACTTTAGCGAAACATCTATCCGATACGATCGCGTTGATTGAAATGAAAATATGCTGCGTGTGTTTTGCAGTGCCCATTGGGGGGGTTGCAGGGAGGAGGGTGGAGCTGGTGCTGGAGGTGGGGGGTGGGGGTGGGGGGGGGGGGGGGGGGTGCTGAAGCGGGGACGCCGCCGTGATTTCCTCCGTGTTCCGCCCCACAGCCTCTATTTCTCAGCACCGCCCCTCCTCCGGGAACACAGAGTCAGGGAACTGAGCCGCTTCCTTCCACTGAGATTATTGTAAACACTTGACATTTTTAAATGTCCAGCCACTGCAAACCTCAGGGCAGTTTGGGTAAATCTCATACTGTTGGGTTTTTCCTTGTGTTTTCGACTTAGTCTTCATAATGATTTATGCACAACCTCACTAACCTTATCTTTCTGAGCTTTTGTTTCGGAGTCAGCCTTCTGACTTCCCCTGTCACCAGGTTCAACATCAAAGGTAGAAACTTTTGTCTTCAGGGCTCAACAGTTTGCAACAGGAGGAACTTAGCCTGACAAAGACAGTTAGCTCTTTCAAATTAACATCCCAGAACTTACTTTTATCACAGGGCCTAATCTTTGATGTCTTGTTTATTAGATGGATAGATACGGAGGTAGATGGAGGGGGGGTTTAGGTCACCTTCTCGACTCCCTACATCTTTATTTAACTTGGCAAGTTGACTGTAGGAGCACATTCCTCTTTACAGGAGAAGCCTGGAGGGGTTCCACTCTCATTTTCTCTTCCATTAACCACTTCACACTCCTGAATGAGCTTTTTTTTTTGCCCTGCCTTTGTGACAATTGTCGAGTCTCAGCGGTTTGTTTATATATCCATATTTGTTATATAGGCAGCGGCCCAGATTAGATAAGTGTGCCGTGTGTGTTTACATGTGCATGACAACGCTGTATTTTTGTGCATATACATACATGGATTTATGTGAGTCATAGTGTGTGTGGACGTCTGATTTGTTTGCCCAGCCTGCGTCCCAGATTAATTTCCTGTGGCACACAATAGACTGCAGCTGATGCTATCAGTCCCTTATCAGTGTTGTGCTTTCCAGTGTCTGAACCATATTATATGTCTTATCGCTGAGAGGACTGGTGGCATAGAGTGAGGTTACAAGTAGTACAGACACTGCAGTGAGCCAAAATCTGTATCTTACCCAGACATCTTCTACCTAATATTTTCTCCCAAGTGTAATTGGGCTGCTCAGTTGATTGAAAAACCCCTTGCCTTTTTGGCTATTCCAGTATCTTGTGTGCAGGATTAATAGATTTTTCTGCTTGCGAGGAAGGTGTAGCACACCGTCTGAAAGAAAAAAAAAGAAGAAGCTCTGAACCACAAACCAAAAAATAACAACCCCTTTTTTTGTGTTGTTTCTCTACAAATTATCACATAAATCCTGTAGAAATAGTTTTTAGATGTGCTGCAATTCACTTAGAAATGCACAAATCAGCACAAAAGTGTCATAATAATTTGTCATCAATATCATGCCCTGACACGGAGACAATATCTTGTGTCTGTATGTGGAACTAAGCCAAACCACTAACGATCCGTTACTCAAAACCAAAAGGCGGCACTGCGTGAGCTATGCATTACACAGCAGTGCTCAGTGAGTTCCAGTAAACCCAAAATACATGAAGTTGTGAAATGTAGGAACTAAAGTCAGTAGCACTTCTTTAAGATCAAAAATAAACGTTATTTATTACACGTCTAAGACTTAAAACTTAGCTGAGCGCCAGGGGTCAGTGAAGTTGGTTAAGAGTAGATTACAACAGTATAGAAACGGGCGAGACGTGCTGTGATGTGACTGTACAAAATACCTGACATGATGAACAGATACGTTAGCTGAATCAGTAAGTCTAATTCAGGATTGGGACATGAAGCCTATTGTTTGCATTTGATTTGAACATTTGATTAAATCCTACACCACATGTTTATATTTTTGCATTTATCAGGAGGAAACCAGACATTTTCCATGCATCTTCACTGCGTCAGTTAATTCTCCTCATGATTTCTCGGATGTACCTCGTATACTAGCACAATTTCTTCTCCTGCTCCAGTTTTTCTTGTTTCCATGCCAGCCAATATCCTAATAATGTATCCTCATTTGTATATTTATATATTATGAATATATTAGATTGTTAATTTAACATGGCAATTGCCACAGATTGATGACAGATGTTTCTGTCAGATGGAGGGTAAATCCTTGTCTCTGCTCGGTGCGTATATGTAATTAATGACGCGATCACTTGAGAGTTGCTCTCAAAAGTTACATTTAAACTTCACTGTAAGTAGGATTAAGTGCCTTGATAAATGTGTCTTACTCGCACTGAGCAAATTACTCCCAAGTTGGTTCTTAAGAGTTTTATTTACTGTACTTTACCCCTTACTGTCACACTCGTACGACAAATAATCTGATTTTCAGCGAGGTAATGTTATTATTGGCATGATAAAGCAGCTGTGAGGGTTTAAAAAAAGCCTGATCTGGTGAACGGTGGGTCTACCTCTTAAATCTTCAGACAGATTAGTTGCGGAACGTGTACGACTCTCCCTTTCAGAGCGGCTGTCGAGTTGACTTTCAGTAACCCCACACAGCACCAACGAGTCCTTTCCAGCCACATCATATCACAGCGAGCCTGACAGGAACAGAGAGTAATGGAGAATAATAATATTCGGGATGAGTATAATGTGTTTTTATGAGCCCCGATACCAAGGCGAGAGACAAACTCCCATGCTGAAACACCAGCCGGCTAAGTATAGGTTGAGTGGTATGTATGTGTGTTGCATTGTGCAGTGTGACAGATGGATGTGGGGTTGTCACATAAATAGAACATGCTGAACACCTTCAGGAATGCTGATGGAGAAAGAGAGAGGCAGCGAGAGGAAGTGACAGCATCCTGAAGACAAGTGAGAGCTGGAGAGGGAAAAGAGGGATTAGAGGCAGAAGAAAGAGCGATGGGAAAATGAGGAGTAAACAGGTGTAAGTATGTTAATCAAACATCATCCTCTCACAGAATAGGAAACTAAAAACCTCCTCATGTCTGCTTGGCCCTATTCTAAGCTCTATAGTTATTTATATCTTTAAAGGTGATGTTGGTGATGAAGCTGAATCCACTAGAATCAGTTTTTTAATATTGACAATGGATCATTTGCTTGTAGTGACTAACCCATAAAACATCACCTCATCACTTCGCTTTAGCAACAAAGCTCTAAAATCTCCATTACAGGCCACCGGCCCATCACCAAGCAGCACATGTACAAAATTAGCAATTCGGCGGTGATGGTAGAGACCAAAAACAGAGCCAAAAGAGAGTAAATATTGGACTTATATCAGCACATGGACACACAACATGCAACATATCTGTTGGATGTAAACAGGCAACTGTTTGCTAATAAGCTCTCCATATTAACTCAAAACGTGAAAAGATGTTGCTTCTTTATCTGTAGCCATGTTGGGAAAATAACTACAAAAGTCTTGAAGTCTGTTCTCTGCTGTGCCGGCTCATACTGGTTATCTGCACATATACAAGTACAGCACTTGGCTTTCAACCATAAAGACTTTCTTGGTAGCCTAGTGTGATATTCTAGGATTTTATGAGGCCTAAGACAACACTGAGTTTGTGAAGGAGAGATGAGACATGCAGAACGGCTGTTAGTGACTGTACAGGGAGGATGAAACACAGGGCGTTGTGTGTACTGGTGTTTCCTGTGGAGTGTTTGTGGACAGAAAGGGGATGAGGTTATTTTGGTTCTCAGGTGCACTCCTGAGTCTGTTTCAGGATTTGTTCCAGGATGTACTGTGGTTGCAGTTGGACATTTTGTGGTTGAATATTTGCAGTACAGCATATGATAAATAGCCAAGTGACAGAAAATTAATCAGTAGCAGTTTTGATATTTTTTAAAGCAAAAATAGAGCTCACACATCTGAGGATGTCACTTTGGGTTCTGGAAAATGGTTTTGATTTAAGGATTAATCAAGAAAATAATTTACAGATAACAGATAATGTAAATAAATGTTGCCGGACTAGTTATGGGTATAACTGACTACTCAGTGTAGCGGTGTTTAACAGAGATTTCTTAACATGTTGCTTTTCACACTGGTGTGAAAAGGCAAGAGGGAAGGATAAGCCTGTTGGCCTCTTGGACGGTCATATGCTAGTGTTTCCTCAACCTTGTGATGCCAACTGCGTCATAGGTGTGTTTGCTTCCAGCGTCGCTGGTATTTCTGTATTGAAAAATCCTTTTCGTAATTCTTCCTGGAAGTATAGTTTCATTAAAAAACATTCTTGCCACAGTTGGTCGATTCATTTGATTTTGATCATAGACTTGAGGTTATTTCTATTTCTATCTGACTCTCAGTGGTGTTTTCTGTCCCTCACCCTCAACCCTCCTAGAGACTAAAACCACCAAAAATACATTCCAAACTGGTTGGGACACACTGGTGGTTTATTCATGTGACCCTTCGACTTGAACTGTAGAAAACACAACATGTTGTGTGTTGTGGTTTCCATGAAGTCCTCAAGCCAATAAAAATAAAAAAGAAGTGTGTATTTAGCCATATGATAGACTGCTGACTGGTCCAGGGTGTGCTTGCCCAATGCATGCTGGGATAGGTTCTAGCCCCATGCGACCAGATAAGCAGTTCAAGTGGGAGGATAGGTGCATTTACTGTCCTGTACCTATTTCAGAAAGGAATGTCCCAGGAAAAATAATGTTATAGCTCAATTGTGATACTTTGATTGTTGCTGCCCTACAGCCACAGAGGAGGGCTTGACGTTATGAGTGGGAGAAAAGATTGTTCTTTTCTGCAACCAAGCAGAGATGAGTTTGAACAAGGCTCATAACCCTCTAACCACTCAGCGCACAACATAAGAGCAGAGGTAGGTCATGTGTGTGTGTGTGTGTGTTAGATAAAGGCTGAAATAAAGGCTTAATAAGGGGGCTAGACATTTATTTGCATTATAGGGAGAATTGGGACATAGCATGTACATTATCTACAGGTCAGTTGGCCCAGAGGGGAGGAGGAGGAAAGCCCTGAACACACACAGACACACACACTCTGTCTCTGGAGTCTCATATTGGCATCAAATGAAGCATTAGATGCGTGTGTGTTATTCGTGATCACTCACGGCCACTGAGCTGATGTGTGTTCATCTGTAAATCCGTTGTTTTTTGTATGTAGTATGTTGATATAATCATCAGCACATGTGCACAGTTCTTTCTCCATGTGCGTGCATTTGCATAAGAGCATATACTGTGTCTAAATGTGTGTGGAACGGTGTGTGTCTGTGCAAGAAAGCAGGATCCTGGCCTGTTTCTATCCAGGTGTGTGCTTTTGGCTTGAGGGAAGACAGAGCAGATGTGTGCACTGGTTGTCAGTAACATCTCGTTGGCCAGAGATCTGTGCCCAGCAGAACATCGGTTGGAAAGACACACCACTGAAGGGCTGTTAAAGGCCTGGGTCGGCACCCAAAGTACGGGTCGACTAAAGGGCCGTGCAGTTAATCAGACTTAAAATGAAAGGTTACATTTTGTAGTTAGCGATTTGCAAGAAGCCACATGCAGAGGGGAAGATATTTCAGAGGTGTGTATAATATCTGCCTTACTGTACTTGCAAAGTACCAGTTTAAATCTTCTCTTTATGGCTCCAGAGTAAATGCAGAAGCCTAAATCCCTCCATAAATATTTCTGCACTCTAGGAATAATCCTGTGTTATAGAAAGACAGACATTTTAGAAGTTTTCATTCTTTTGTGTTAACCGAAGCAGTTTAGTTCACTTTAGGTCAGAGTGTGGATCATGTGACCAATGTGTGAGTCCAATGGGTCATGTGTCAACTGACCTGAGGGTGATATCACTATCTCCAAGGATAGTAGATTGATGGCTGCTGACCAGTTGATTTTAAGTAGCTGTAAATGTACTGTCTTTATCTGATGCAGTAACACCTGAGGTTAGATATAATAATATATTTTAGGGCATTTACTCCAGATCGCTTAATTATATTTATACTATTATACTACTAAACTTAATTATACACTGAAAGTTTGTCTGAAACTTACTCCACCTTGAATGCTGCACTGTCAAGTCGACAACTTTGCTAACAGCCAAACATCAAGCAAGTGCAACAACACAAGACGTACTGTAGCGGCCAGCTAGTATTACTCACTAGTCCAACAGCAAGAAGCCAAGCTTGGCATCAACAACTAAAAGTCAGTCCCAGATTTACCCTCAGTCACTCTCTCTTTTTCTCCCTTCTCAGCTTCCATCGTCCTCTTTGGTCTCTTCGCATCTGCTATGCTCTGTCTCTGCGGAGCCCGGTTATGTTGCTTAGCTCTGATTCTGATCCTGGTGTCCATTCCAGCGTCTGCATCCACTGTCCTGAAATCCTCCTCCCGGTGGTCCTAAACGCCTGTGGTACAAACACTCCCCTGGTGCTCTGAGCTCACAGTCCAGGGAGTCCGGCTAGCAAACTGACCTAATATAATAGCAAAAAGCAGCTATTGCTTGCAGTAATTTACTGTCCATCAGGAAACTTTGTTAATCACAGAACGTTGAGGGAGAGCTCACCCCTTCCAGAGATGACAGAGATGATTACAAGTCAGTGTAGCATGATTTAAAGTCTTTCATTTTATGCTAGAGAAGTTACATAATGTCGCTTCAAACTGAGCACACAGAAGAGTCACAGGAGTGACATTTTTCATTATTTTTACACTGTTAATTACAAGGTTACTTTGACCTGACTGACTTAATTAGTTTCAGTATTTAGGTTATTTATTTCATCCAACACACACACAGACAGACAGACAGACAGACAGACAGACAGACAGACAGACAGATGATTGCAAGGTTGTAAGAGCATGACAAAACACTATTTCATGGGGTTGCTGCTTTATTTGAAACGTAGCACTTTATATGTTGCCTTCATAGCCATCCATTTATTAACGTAGCCCATAAAATGTCTATCCATCGTGACTCATATATTTGATTAATAGGGCAGAAGAGCATTTAGTCATCTTTTTTTAGTTTTATATTTACTTCCCACATTATTATTGCAGAATGAAATGGATTAATAACGAGATTTAATTGACTGACTAAAAGAAAAAAAAACAGATTAATTTTCTTAGTACGTGTTATTCATGCAGCAGGAAAAATAACTATTCAGCTGATTTAATGTTATTTGCTGATAACCAGTTTATTACAGCTGCAGGACAGTAACTTAGGACATAGTGTGATCTGAAGAAGAAGGTTTGGCGGAGAGACAAAGCAGTCTGTGTGATCATATGAAGTGACACGCCGGCTGATGCTTGTGCCTGTAGCAGAGTTTAAATTAAACCAAAGCTTTTCGACTGTGTAAACAGAAAGTATCAGCCATACATACTGTATCTTTCACTTACTGTGTTTGTGCGTACATGTCAGTGAGGCGGCAGGTAGAGGGGTTTTGAGCATCTATGATGAGTGAAAGAGAGGCCACATACAGCACGACATCCATGACCTAGATATATATGACCCAGTTAATAAGATACATTTATGTTTTATAACGTCTTTTTTTAAATGTCTGTCGCTCCCGTGGTGATGGTATGGCTTTTGTAATGGCAATGTCGGTCTACCGGTCCACTACTTTGGTCCAGACATAACTTATCAAATATTGGCTGGATTGCCATGATATTGTACGGTGTCCAGAGGATAATTTGTCTTGACTTGATCATCTGTCTTTTAATTTTGAATAATTAAAGTGTCAAGCAAGTCCAAATTTTACTTACCCAGTGAAATATCTCTACATCTACAAGATGGATTGGCACAAAATTTAGTACATCATGTTCCCCAAAGGATAAAATCTACTTTAGTGATTTGGCTTGCTTTTCTTTCACTAGCAGGTTGACATTTACAGTTTAGAGTAATATGGCTTAACAGTTATTATGGATGATCAAGCACTTTATTGGAGATATCCATAGTCTTTTTGAACCCCTGGCTCTTCATCTGTCACCGTCATCAGATCAAAATGTGTCCAGTACTTTGTGTTTCTTTACAGCTTTGTAGAGCCAGTAGCTTTGCTGTAGAGCCTTAGTCTTGTTCTTTACCATTTTGAACCCTGTAAATGTCAATACCTAATGATATCATAGTACAGTACATGCATCAGTAACATACTGACATTTTGGCCAGTAAGCTATTTATTTAACCTGTTAATGTATAATGACATTTGTGGCAGTTTTATTCTGGCTGTTTAGATGACTTGGAGGCTTCTCTTACCTTTAGAAATATAAAAATATCATTTAGTCTATAAAATGTCAAATGTCAAGTGCCTGCTGCAAGTTGCCAGATTAAATAATGTTTTATAAATAAAACCCCCCCGAAAGGATTCAATTTACGTTTAGATAGAAATAGATAGAGAAGTGACCAAATCATTAATTGTGATAAGATATGGTCCGCAAATGTTTGGTAGTTTTACTTAATTTATAACTTCTATGATTAATTGATCAGTTCAAATAAAGTTATATTTGGCTACAAACAAAAAAATCTATAGTTCAAAAACAGGTTAATCAGATCCATCACCCGGTAAAAATCTAATGTATTCCTTTGTACGTTAAGTGCAGTATATCTTTGTTTCACTGATCATTAAGTCCTTGTCTCTTTCTCGCTTTCTTTTTAGGTGATCCCAGCATCCCTGGCCTTGTGGATTAACTGGCTGCCTTTATCTAAAGGGAAGCCCCCATCGATTACTGCTCTCTAACAAAGCCCACTGATTACAGTGAGGGTGTTGGAAAGGTCTTGATCACAGCTATGTCAACACTGCATCGGGATTGTTCAAGTCTCAAGGGACTACAGTAGAAGATTGACGGGCCTTCGTGTTTTCAGCCGTTACATTCACTATTTCAGATTTTTTGGGACATCCATCTTACATGTTCTGAGTTTCTGTGTCATTTTGAGCATGTATTTTTGATTCACTTGATTTATTCATTTGAGCCAGACACTCTTTCGTCTCTACAGTATACACACCATATTCTCTTACCATGTATGGTAGCTCCCGTTCCGTGTCAAAGCTAGACGTTGTTGGATCCAATGGGAATGGGTCAGTGTCTGGGAGTCCTGGCCGCTCCCCACGCCTCCCTCGCTCCCCACGCCTTGGACACCGGCGAAACAGCAGCAGCAGCTCAGCCAGTGGACTCACTGGCTCCGGTAAAACCCTGTCAATGGAGAATATTCAGTCTTTAAATGCTGCCTACGCTACGGGGGGTCCAATGTACTTCACTGACACCGTTGAAGACCCAGTCGGCATTGGAAGCCTGGGCAGTGGGCTGAATCCGTCAGTGCCTAAAAGCACCATGACCTTGGGCAGGGCTGGGGCCAGGGTCCCCTATGGGGTCAGGGCGGCCATCATGGGGAGCAGTCCTAATATAAACACTGGAGGAGGAGCGCCCAGTGATGCAATCGCATTTGGAGGGGAAATGCAGAACCAGCCCTCACAGGCGGCTACTGTGCCCCACTCAATGAGACAGGTGAGACGGTGCAGTGATTTCTTCTTTTATTGTATTTTTATTGTATTTTGGGAAATATATATACACACACATACACACACACACACACACATATATGTTTAGAATAAACTTATCTTTGTCTCACCTTTGAGCGAAGAGTGTGAAGCAAACATGAAAAGATAAAAGATGGTATCAATTGCACAATTGCAAACAAAATGTTTTGACACAATGCGAGTTATCCTCCTGTTCAGTGTAGGAGAGGAGGTGGGTGGTTCTGGGTATTTAAGCTAAAGTCAAATAACTGTTTAAAGGTTAATATTTTATTTTTAAGTCATGCTTCAACTGTGTATTCGTACAGTATGTTTAAATAGACTAAGGTCTGCCCTCCCACCCACTCTGCACCATTAGTCATAACCTGAAAACTCATCTCTCCAAGACATAGCTCTCCTTCCTCTCCCATACCTCCCTCCTCCACTTGTTTCTAATTATTTCTTACACCAAAAATACTTCCTTCATCTCTCCTTAACTCTCTAAAGCCTCTGTTGTACATCACATTCACATACTGTATGTTACGTTTATTGTGAGGATGCTAATATTCTAAATAATTAATAATAAATAAATAATAAAATTCTTAGTAATTCTTAATAATTTTAAACCTATTCTGCCTTTTTACTTACAGAAGATGCTTTGTGCTCTGTTCTTGTTTAAAAATGAATCCAACGTATTCTTAATTCTTGACTATGTTGCTGTTGATGTCGAGATGACTGAAATATTTCTATTGGGAACATTTTCTCAATAATATTGAGTGTACTGTACTGACAGCTGAAAATGTTTATATTGTAAGACTTGAACAAAAATGAATTTTCTGGCATCAAACATTTAAAACTTATACTGTGTGTGTGTGTGTGTGTGTGTGTGCGTGTATTACCAGGTGAGAGATGGTGCAATGTCAGACCTGCAGACACAGTTAAGAGAAGTGCTGAGAGAAAACGAACTACTACGCAGAGAAGTGAGTGATCCATTTATTTTACATATCTTATTTTGCGGTTTGGGTACTTGTGTGTTCCTCTGGGAATTCTGCCACTTTGAATTGAAGAGAAAGATTGTAACCACAAGGACAAACTAAAAGCCAGTAAATTGAATAAATAATGTATGGAGGCAAGCAATCATTGATCAAGGATTTCTAATGTCCAAATCAATACAAATTAACATGTATTAAAGCAGAGTTACAATGTCTGATGTTGATTTCTTTTAGCTGGAGGCTAAAGAGTCGAAGCTGAGCTCCTCCATGAACTCCATTAAGACATTTTGGAGTCCAGAGCTGAAGAAAGAAAGGGCACTAAGGAAGGACGAAGCCACGAAGATGGCCGTGTGGAAGGAGCAGTACAGAGTGGTCCAGGAGGAAACACAGGTAAGAAAAAGGCACCTGTGTGCGAAAATGTGTGTTTCTAACTGTGGACAATCTTTGCTTATTGCTGGGTGAACGTCAACAACAATATCCTGACCAGGGTTGAGTTCATTTTATTGTCATCGCAGATAATCCGGGACTTAGAAAATCGGAGTTTGAAGAAATTACCTTCCTACCAATCTTTTGTTTTTGCCCCGGATAAGGTTTATCCTTTACTGGCTGAGATTTAGTTGTTCTACTCAGTTTTTGTATAAAAATTTATGGACTGGCACTTTGGGGAGCATACACTGATAAATGTGTGGACCGTTCTTGTGGATCTGCCTTGCTCCTGTAAAAAACGGCCTTGAAGACGGGTAATCAGATGAAGCGTGCTGCCTGGTTTGGGGACTCCCAGCTGTCTGTTGGTTCAGAAGCCATCTGGATGAGACAGAGACACAGCTAGTCTGGCGGGAGGCCGGAGTATTATACAAGAGATGACTTGCTCACAGTCCTCACTGCCTCACAGTGAGTCATTTCACACGCTGTCATCTTGAAAATGGTGCACGAAGTGCTCACTTGTCGCTACATTTATTCCCAATTTAAGAAAAAAAAAAAAAAATCACATTTACATTCTGGCCGTAACCTGCTGCTGTTCTCACCGCATATGTGTGTGTGTGTGTGTGTGTGTTTGAGGCCTTCAGGTTGTGAAATTACATCACCAGATATTAAATCACTCTTGAGAAAAATTTATAACCAGTTTGGTGAGTGTGTGAACATGTGCATTATGCTTGTGTGTGCGCATCCATAAATCTCTGGGTCTAAATGTGTGTGTGCCGTGTGCGAGAGAACAAAGGAACAGATGATAAGATGATAAATCTTTCGTGTATCTGACCTCTTGCCACCGCTAAAATATAATAATTCATGTCTCCACATTTTTACACACACACACTCTCCTTGGGTATGTACGCGTGCGGTTATTGGGAGTGAACACACGTGTTGAGACATGTAAGAATATTTTCCGATCTCTAATGTGTGGAAAAGCGTGTGTGATGCTCACTCTTTCTTTCTTAACCTCCTTCACTTTCATCCCCTGTCTTTCCTCCAGATAAATCACACCCTTTTAACCGAAGGCATCCTTTTCATTTCCTGCTTTCATTATCCCGTCACTTTTCTCCTCTTCACTTCTCCTCCGTCCCCTCGCTTCTTTTTTCTGTCTTCTTACTCATTCTCCTTCTTTCCTTCTATTTCTGTCAGCACATGGTGAGTCAGCTCTCGCTTCCCTCCTTCCCTCCTACCTTCCCTCCTCTCTCCCTCTCTCTCTCTCTCTCTCTCTCCCTCTCCCTCTCTCTCTCTCTCTCTGTCTTTGCCATCATCTTTGTGTTAAAAATCGAATTAAGTTACCTCCCAGTGCAGACACACACACACACATGCACGCTCCGTCACGCCCCTGCTGAGGAATGCACATCTTGTCTCCACCCTACATCCTCCCTCTCTCCCTCCCTCCTTTTTTTTCCTTCCATGCTTCCTCACTTGTTCACCTCCTCCTTCATGCTCAGCCCACTATCTTCACCTCTCTTCCGGCCACCTCTGTCTTTATCTCTTCCTCTCCCCCTGTCTGCGCTCCTTCTCGATGAATCCTTTCCTCCTGTATTTTTTACAATGTGTCACAATAGATTCAAAACAGGAATAACAGACATTCTTACTCTCATGTTTGTACTTGTTAGGCACAGATCTTTGTAAACAAGATCCAACAAACGATGGTGTAATCTACATTGTCATACTTTTATAGCACATGTTCTCTTGTGTATCGCATCGTCTGAAAATGAATCAATAACAATTACAGCAATCATTTATCGATTTAAGCCATTTCTTTTAACAAAAGGCCAAACATCTACCTGTTCTAGCACTATACATTTTTTATAAATATTTTTTATTATTGCCTTACATTTAATAGACCAAACAATTAATAGCTTCATTCTAAAAACAATCTAGATGTTACTGAATAATGAAAGTAAATGAGAATTTGATTCATTTTATTAACTTAACTGATATTCATTATTTTGTTTTAAAGAATAAACTATTGTTAAAGGCAGCAGAACATCCTATAAACACAACACTGATATATATTTACCTTCTAATGTTAATATGGCGATTGTGTTGCCTATTTACACATCCAGCAGATGTGGAACAACATTAGCATTTATTAGGAGTTGTGTCTCCGTCCACCTGACAGATGTCTGTTCAATATGCATTCTCCTTTTAGCATTAATTTGGTATTCACCGGCTTCTATGGGGATATCATGTTCCCAAGCTGGTAAATATGTTTATATCTTTCACCAGCTGTTTGTTAACTTTGTGTTTCTGCTGTTTGATGCTGTACAGATAGAGTACAGTTTATTGAAAAGAGCTGCTTGGAAACCATGCTGCTAGCGGATAAATAACAAACAGTAAAGTTGTGGGCAGGAACATTGAGTTGAAATAGTCTAAAAGACTCCATAGAGCTGTTAGTAGTTCCCTCAGGCTTTGTCACTATAGCGACACCTTTTACATACAGACATTTGATGCATAATTACTGTGAAAAAATATTTATTAGTGCAGCTTTAAGATTGAACCGAGCAGTTTTGCAGGTTGGTTGCTTGTACATGCAGTGACAGCACTGAATACAAAAGCGCTGTGTTATGTCACATCAGGGAAGCAAATTCTGCATGTTCATGTCAGACAGCCTGGTGTGTGTGTGATGCTTCTTACTAAAATATACCGACGTGACAAAAGGGAACCTCTCTCGAGTGGAGTGCTTGCTCACAGTTGTTTGGGAGGAAGATTTGGTTTTACATGATTATTTTCTGTCTGCAGGAAAGTGAATTAAAAACGACAAAATGTTTCATTTCTCAGTCAGATTACTATGAGAGCCTCTTTTTTTGTTGCCTCCCTGCTGTGCTTTAAATTATTATTCTCTTTCTCTATACCGCCAGTTGCTTTCGCTTGTGTTGCCCGCAGCAATTTCCTCTTGCCACACCTTCCACTCATTGTCACCAAACTCTCCATCTCGTTTTCACTGGTCTCTCGTTTTCTCTGTCACCATTTCACTCCCACTTTCGGGCACCGTCTCCATCTCCGCTCTCCATCTGGGCCTGTGGAGCAGTTTTGCCACAGAGCTGAATTCAAAAGAGAGGACACACCCTGGTCTTATGAATCTATTGATCTGAGCACGGATGCACGCTGCCGTATTTAGCCTAATATTGTCAGTGTTGTCTGTCTCCTTTGTCACTTTTGGTGCACGGCCTTGCTTTGGTTTCTGTTCTGTTCTGTGTGTGAGCGAGTTCACCCAATTTGTTCCACCTCTTTGATCACAGCAGGTATGTACAATGTTTCACGGCGAAAGAAGGAGAAGAACAGAAAAGAAGAAAAAGATGAAGGAATGTCGGGAATGCCAAAGAAAAGCTTTACCTTCTTTTTTCTTTCTCTCCTTTTCTTGTTTCTTTCTTACACAAAAACACAGCTTTTGTCTCTTTCTGTCTCTTTTTTTTCTCTTCTACCGTCTGCACTCCTAACTGTGGTCAGTTTGCATTTAACAAATAAGCACGCTCAAGCAGAAGGCAACGTGTCGTATCATATTGAAAGACACACTTTCACAAATTTCCTAAATTCATTTAAGAAGTTTTTGAAGAGAGCTTCTTGCACTCTGTCCTACGTGGTTTGTACCAGGGCTGAATCATACCAGCTGAACAATAACCACTCTGTCTGTCAGTTTCTGGGGCTGCTATATCCAATCTATCATCTACTGTACTCCAGGCGAGCCATGTGACGTCAGCACTGGCGTGTGTGAGAGTGAGACGGCGTATGTGTTTGAGGGCTGTGTTTATTCCCATACATGTATCAGGTGTTTCTGTGTGTACATGAGCGTGTGTTTGTGCATGTACACACATACACATGCTGTATTTTCGTATATGCGTGACTGATCAGTTTAATTTGGACACATTTTTTTTAGGGAAACTGGTTGCCAGCTGTGTTTGTTTGTAATCGAGAGAAAGAGACAGAGAGAGTACTGTACCAGGAGGGAATCTGTGTCCTTGCGTGTTTGTTGGCAGGCTTATATGTGTGTGTCAGGACAATTGAGCTTTTGGTATACACAAAAGTGTGTGTGTGGAAAGTGCACAGTCGCCTGCATGTTTATCATATCTTATTTTTGTTTGCGTGTTTGTATACAATATGTGCACATGGAGGCAGACGTTCATGTATGTTTCTGTGCGTGTCTACTGCGTGTACAATTTCTCTTTTTATCAAGCATGTATGTTTTGTTTGCTTGCAACAGTTTCAGCATGTTTTATAGAAGTGGAAGATTCAGTGGTATGACGTCAGAGGGTTTATTTATGTGTGTGTGTGTGTTGGAGAAAGTGGCTGTTGTACCTTTGCTGCTGCAGTGTTTGCATTCTCCTCAATTATTTAACCTAATACTCAATGTGCTGGTTGGAAATAGAGTTTGTGCGTCTGTTAGAGAGGGAGAAAACATCTCTCTCTCTTACATGAATCTCAGTGTGATAGCTCTTAGTTTGTTAGAAGGGTTTTACAGGCTGATACTGGTTCAGGAAGATTATATCATCATATTGGTGGAGGAACTAAATGATCAAAAATATATATGTATATGGGTTCAACTGCTGGAAAGGGGAAAAAATATACATATTGGTCTATCTTCAACCCAGAGAATCGGTGTTGTTTTTCTTAAAATTAGAGTGGCAAACCTACAAGCTACTGGGAAAAGGTCTGTGGGTTTGTCAGCTCTTTCTCTCAGTGTGTTTGTGTGCAGTTAATCCAAACAGGCAGGTGAACACAGTGCCCGTTACACCTGGGCGGCAATTTCCTTCAGGTCGAGGGCGGAATGACAGCGATAGAAAGATGAGACCGTCGTTCCTCTCCTCTCCTTCCCTTATCCCTGTCATCCTTCTGTCTTTTTTGCTTCTTGTGCTCAAAGCGTCAGAGTAAGAGAAAGACAGAGACGGAGACACAGACTGGCACTTGAGTATATTTTCCGCTCTATGAACATGGCAGTAAATCAGGCCTTGAGGTTAATGTGTAAATGGATGGTGCCATCAGAAGTCTGATGTTTTCCGTGGAAATGCTTAAATCATCACACCACAAGTTCATCACGACCAAAGACATTTGTTCACTTGTTTGTAGATGAGCACGCTAAATAAGGAACTACAGTTCTGAATGAAAGACAAAAGGCGGTGATAAAACACATCACAGATATTTTACTGTACAAAAACTGTAAATCAGTTTATGTGCTGATTGAGTAAAGAATTCTAATCACCGCTCAGCACTTAGTGTTATTATACCTGGATTTGAACTGAGCATCTTCCATTTCTAATTTCATTACGCCAAGCTGGCATTAAGCTTGTCCTCATGGGTTCAGATTTGCTCGAATCCAATAGAAATGGACGGTGCCAAGTGTTTCCTGCGTGAGATTTCCATTTACTGTACAGAAAAAAATGTTGCCAGCAGAAGTTTCTTTGCCAGCTGGCTGCAAAAAATGCTTTGCCTGGCAATCCGTGCACCGGCATAGACCTGAGTAAAAGAGAGAGAGACGGCGGGAGGTGGGGGTGGATGGAGAGGAATGGATCACCAAGATGGATCGAGATGTAAAGATGTGTAAAACGTCGACTGGAAGAAGGAGGAAATTAGGAAAGTGGATAAGAAGGATAGATCAAACTGAAGCTCTGGGGACAAGTGCCAGGAGGAGGGAGGAAAGGAGGGAAGATGAATGTATGGCACGGACGAATTGAGCTGAAAACAGCAGATGCAATGTGGAGAAATGGAAAGACTGATGGATGTTGATGTGATGGGAGAGAACTGGGTAAAGGAAGGGAGGGTGGATGGAAAGATGACAGACAGACTTTAAAGAGGGGAGTTAAAGATGGAGAAAGGAGAGAAATTGGAAAATTGGTGATAATGCTTATTTCTCTTTCTTGGGGGAGTTTATCAGTCGTAACCATAGCGAGTGAACAGGTAGCACAGAATTACTCAAAGGTTTAAAAGGATTAACATTCAGTCTGAATTGAAATGTAGCTTTTCTTTTGGTGAAACAACTGCTGGGTTTTTGTGTTTAAAAAGTGAAACTTGGATAAATCTCTTGAAAGGGAGTTACAGATGAGGCGGAGGAAGAGGGGGGGAAGGATTTATCGAAAGAAAGTCAAAGGGAAAAGGCTGAAGACACACGCACACATACGCTGTCGCAAGGATTCTGCAAACATTTTGTACATTCCTAAAGAGTCATGTTTCTCAACTCTCAATCTACAGCTCTGCAATCTCTGCTGTCTCTTCTCAGTTCTTTGATGAGGCCAATCAGCTGACTTAGTCATTGGATATTAGACTGGTCAACCAATCATTTCACTCAAGTTATGATAAGAAGATCAGGATGTTCCAAAATCATTATTGTTTCCCTGTCTAGTGGACAGTGTCCATGCAAATTTTGTGTTTGTGTGTTTGAACATGGCAGATAGTTTGAGTAATGATGCTTTCCTTTCTTTGATACTGCAAATAATTTGAACTAATCTGAGGGTTTAACAAATCTGTATGATTGTTTATGTTTCATCCCCAGTCTGAGTTCTTTTTTGCAGTGTTGTGTTTCCAGTTCTCAGAAATGATCTGGTTAAGCACGCTAAGATAAGATAGGATAATATAAGCCTTTATTGATCCCTGAAGGGGAAGGCGACGGTTGCAGCAGGACAAGAACAGAAGTACAGATAAATATATAAAGTTAAAAAAATAAATAATAAGAGCTATATAAAACAAGAATGAGAAGAGAATTAAAAATAGAAACTGTACAAGAGCAAAGCACAATGTGGGGTGTTCTTATGTTGTTATTTGAGATAAAATGATGGCCAAAACTACAACAAATGAGACCCAAGTTGTCAAGTCTGACAGATTTTATGTTTTTGTGTCTATCAGATGAAGACACAGTGATCATTTAGGAACCCATCCTTTCATCAGATGTTTGGTAAAATGGCCGGTCATTCAGACTTAATGAAATAACCGAAGGAAGAGACAACAGAGCCTGAAATTGCCTGTGTGTGAGTTTTTCTTTAAACTCCGCTCTGTTCTACAGTCAGCAGTGGAGCGACTGAAGCTGGACTGTGCAGATCTGAGTGTGAATGTGTTTGACTGGGTGAATATGGTGCAGGACAGTCCTGGAGAAGACAAGCATGCTCAGCAAAATATTAAAAAAGCCATTTTTTTCCCCCAGCTTGCCTTTGATACATGATACTACATTCTTTAAAATACACTGACAATCATCTCTTGGTTTCTGCCTACCGTGTCTTCTTCCTTCTGTTGCCTGCAGTCTGCACATCCTCTGCTCATCAACCCATGACTCATTGTTTCTCTCTTATGTGCCTCTATGTGTGTGCTCATGCCAGCATACTGTATATGTGTGTGTGTACAAGTTCATGTACATGTCTGTGACACTGACTGTCCCCCATTTTTTGGAGATCAATCCAAACTAATACTTGATTTAATGCATCTACTATTTCTGCTGTCTCGTGTGTGTGTGTGCGCGTACGTTTTTGTCTCGGGCGTGTTTTGTGTGTGTGTTTTTCACACATGAACGCTCATCGGTAACAGATGGTCCATAAACCTGTGTGTTTATTTAGTCAGGATGAAGAGATAGGTGAGAGAGAGAAAGAGAGAGGGATGGAGAGGAAAAGAGCGTAAGGTAAATACAGGGAATGACGGCAGGGGAGAAAAAAGCAGATGGACGGAGGGAGGTAGGGAGGTAGGGAGGTAGGGGAGTAGCGATGAATGGATTAGAAAGTGCAAGATTCTTGGAGTGAACTTAGCTGAGAAAGAGGAGGACGAGGCAGAGCAAAGAGGAGGAGCCTTCCACGCTCAGGAGTCTTATAAAACTTTAACTTTAATGCAGAGAGAGAGGGAGAACACCTATTTTCCTTTGCTCGTTTTTTCACAAAGGGTCAGTGTTCATTTTATAGTGGAAAGAAATGGAGAGACTTGAAACTGAAAGGAAAGAGAGGGTTAGTTTCCCCCTCCTGTCCTACAAGGCTGTGATTTTCTCTCTTCACTTTCTCCACTTTCTCTCCCTGCATTTGTGAGTGGAGGCCTGTGGTAGCCATGTCTTTCCATATAAGGAGTGAGTTTGGGAAGACTTGGTGAGGAATGAACAGAATTGCAGTACAGGGCAGTCACTCCCCTTTTTTCTTCTGCTGCTTTCTTTCTACTCTGCATCTAAAATCTATCTATAGATACCAGTCTTTCTCTGAGTCTATCCATCTGTAATGTGTTTATGTTAAATAAATGCGACAGCTTCTTTTTTCTCCTCTCCTCTCACTCTTTATACCCACTACTGACCCTGATGTTGCATCTCAAAGTGACTGATTAGGGTCAACACTTCACTCTCGCCTTTTCCCCTTTCCTCTCTCTTGGCTATTTTTTTTTTTATCCTTTCCCTCGTCCTCTCTTTTCATCCACGCCTATTCTTTTCTTACTCTCGTGTTTTAATGCATACATTTTCATACACTCTGATACTATTTTCTTCCACCAGCTCGCTCTCCTTTCGAAAAACCAGGATTTTCTTGTGTTTGTTCCACTCATTCCTCCTCTTCATTATCTTCTACATCCTCCACCTTTATCCTCAGAGGAAAAAGACAGAGAGTGTTAATCTGCTTGTTGTCTGATGCCTGAGTGGGCGATGCTTTCAAACAGCTCACGGTCATTACACACACATACACACACGCACACACACACACACAAACAGCATGACCACTGCCTCTAACATTATGTTTGTGTGTAGGCATTATCGTGCACTGTGTGTGTGTGTGTTTGTGTTTCTGTCACAGTGTGTGTCTGTTTGGAAGTCGGGGTAAGCGTGACTCACCCGGCGAACGCAGAATAAGCGAGGGATGAGACGGAGGAGTAATAACGGAGAGATGGTTAATATTGAACGACAGATGAGCAGCGGCCTGGGGGGAGGGGATGACGAGTGGATGGAAAAATTGTCACCGTATTCTCTTCTCTTCTCTTCTCTTCTCTTCTCTTCTCTTCTCTTCTCTTCTCTTCTCTTCTCTTCTCTTCTCTTCTCTTCTCTTCTCTTCTCTTCTCTGTTTTTCTGATTCTAAAGATACAGTAACGTATAAAATATACAAGGTCAGATTACTTTATATGTAAGAAATGAACCATAAATATTCCTTTTTTCTCTTTGAATATCACAAATATACAAAAAATCATTTTGCTTTTTTATTCAGCATTTACAGGTGATCAGATCAAATACCACCAATCTCCTGTGATCATTTATTTTGCATCCATTTCAGATCAGCTTTGTGGTCATGAAACAAACCAGTGTGTTACTTAAAAGTTCAAATGGTGGGAAACAAGAACTGAGCACAGCTGATCGTAGTATTTTATTGTAATCATTGTTATCTGTTCCTGATATTAGCTAAATTGAAAAAACAGGCAAAATACAAATGGATTCTGATGACAGTTCTTATTAGCAGCTTGTTAAGGAACCCGGCACATCTTCTATTTGCATTTTATTTATTTCATAACCGCAGTGATAGGAACTTAATTAATTAAAACTCCTTAATTGATCTCTACCTGCAGGTTTGCTAACCTGAGTAACCTGATCACTAAAGTGCATGTAATCGTCATGGTGGTTTCTGCAGATTGTGGTTTCCACAGTGTTTGCAGCCCTCATGAAATTTGAGCAGTTGACACACTGTCTGCGCTCATGCAGTATATCGACATGTCACTGTACTCCAGTGTGTATACCTTGTCATCGTGCATGTAGACAATATGCCACAGGACTTCCAAATGCTCCTAGTGAGAAAATATGAAGACTGTTTAATCAAACTCACAAGTTTCGATTTGTTGAACATCACCGGGATCAAGATCATTTTCCATCTTGCACTTGTTTACACCAGCTTGATAAATTAATCCGTCCCTCCCTCAAACATCTGAAGGAAAGATTTGTCATCTTGATTTGTGTTCTTGTTTGTGTGTTTGTCACATTTGTACACAGTTGAGATTTGTCTCTCTTTCTTGGTAGTTTATCATTTGAATATAAAAGTAAACTACAAACTGCAGTGTAAACATAGTGATGAAATATCATTATCTTATTTCCAATATAAGATTCCTCTACCTGGTTTACTTTCTGTGTTGTTGCAAGTGTAATACGATGTACTGTACATGTAAATGCGTCCAGTATATGTGTGCATGTTTCCGGTGTTTGCATTTCTGTCTCTGTTTTGAGTGGTGGCTGACCCTTTCGGCCCCCCTCTGTCAGGAAATGTTTGACAGGGTCAAAGGTGAAGGAGTCAAAGGACGACTCAGCAGAAACTGAGAAGAAAAACACGACTTGTATTCTGACCCTCTATCTCTCTCTCTCTCCTTTTACTGTATTTCTGCTGGACACAATTAACACACTGTTTCCTCTAACTTTTCTCTCGCCGCCTTCTCCTTATCTCCCTCTGTTTTCGTTTCTTTCTGCCTGCTTCCTTTCTATATTTCGCTCCCTCTTTTCCGTCTCCCTCGCTCTCTTTCGTGGTCTGGCATTTCTCTGCTCTACATTCCAGCTGTGTGTGTGTTAGGGGGGGGGAGTTACTGGCACAAGCCTGTGTTTGTGCGTGTCTGTGTATGTGCGATTCTGTATTCTTTATATGTAACCTTTTGAAGTTGTGTGTGTGTGTGTTCATACTGTATTTGCTTTTCATTTCATGCAGAAACATACTGATTTGCATTTCTGTGTCTGCTTTGTGTGTGTATGCACATTTATTTCTGCAACTCCAACATACTTTTGGATGCTTGATGTCTGTGTGTGTGTGTGTGTGTGTGTGTGTGTTTCCTGAATGTTTGCAGTATATAATGATGGCTGCAGGCATGCATGTGTATTTCTGCTATCCCTAAAAAGCACACAAAATATATTCTTTTCTATTCGCATTACTGTAATGAGCATGGATGTGTGTGCCTGTGTGTGTCTCTATCTCTGTCTATCCTTGTGGCAAACATGTAGTTTGTTCTGTATACATACTGTTTATGTTTATAACATACATCAATTAATCCGCTGATTAATTTTACTATCAATGGATTAATTGCTTAGGCAAAGGGACAAGAACTTATTTATATGGTACATTACATATATTTAAACTTCAAAAAGAGTTGGAAAGAAACCGTGTGAACATGTAAGCAAATTTAGAGGCAATCCTGATATTTTGAATTAAACTAAAGAATAAAATCAAACATTTGCAGAAATAAAGGTTTTATTCAAGAAAATTACAACATAAGCCAATTCCAGTGGCCAAGTAGTTGTAATCAGTTGCTTATTTTATCTCAACAAGACTCAAAAAATCCAAAAGCATTAAGTAGATATAGTAAAGCTGCAAAATTGGAAGTGTTTGTATTTTTCTTTAGATAGTGCTCAGGACAACTAATCAGAAATTAAAATCTTCATTGATAAATCAACTTTGCAACGAAGCGTGTGAGATTTGTGAGAAGAGAAATTTTGTGCAAACTCTTGCACATTTTCAGCGTTTGGGTGGGTCACTGTTTGCATGTCTGAGAGAAGAATCATAGTTGGCATGGAGACAGAGGGATTAAACCATAGAGGGAATGTTTAAGAGATGAAGAGGATGCTTCTTCTTCAGGGAAGTCCTATGAATGTCAGAGTCAGCCATCAACACGCGTGTGTGAGGAGCTATTGTATGAGTCAGCAGCAGACCAGCCCACTCACCCACACAAACACACAATGTGGTACAATAAGGAGAGAAGAGGATTAAATGTGTGCTGATTATATTTTCTTGTGATATATTTTTTTTACATTATTCTCACTAGATATAGAAAAATGAAGACAAGTGGACAAGACAAAGCAGGAGATGTACTGTGCTGGCTGTCATGCTACATAAAGCAGCGCTATCATAAAAGACAGTTGCTTTGATATTATATAATTACCTGTCATCCTGTTTCTCTAGAGTGTCTGTTTGTGCGAGCGTACAGTGTATGTCTGCTCTTCTTTTTCTCTTCTCCTTTCTCTTCCTGAATCGAAGAGTTGTTTTGTCTCCCTCATCTGTCTCTTTCCCTTTTCCTCTAATCTCGTTCTTTCCCTCGTCAGTGTTGATTAACGATAGCTGCAAGGGAGCGATGGCATCTCTGTCTTTTATTTAACCGCTTTACTTTCTTTGTTTCTTTTCTAATCTCCTGCCCACTTTCATGCACTTTCTCTCTCAGCACTTTGCAATCTGTATTTATTTATTTATTTATTTTACCTCTTAAAATACTCTGACTCATGTGGCAGTGACCTGGCTGTTGTTCTGGTTATATGTGACGCATTTTAAAAAAGCCTGGGGACATCATAGTGACAACACACACACATACACACACGGTTTAAACTCTTCTGTCTCAGGGGTAGTCATCTGATGTTTTCCTCAGCTATGATGGTAGTGATGCTAAGCTGCCAACACACTTTTATAACAAGCTCACTCACTCAAGATGACATACAGGTGCTGCATGCTGTCAGCCAGTTGCTTGCTCGCTCGCTCACTCACTCACTCACTCACTCACTCACTCACTCACTCACTCACTCACTCACTCACTCACTCACTCACACACTCACACACACGGTTTCCTGATGCTACAGAATTGCTGAAATGCAGAGAAATTGTAAAAGATTCTGAAATCTGACCATTTTTGTTGTCTTTTCAAGCCCGGCTAGCTCAGTCGGTAGAGCATGAGACTCTTAATCTCAGGGTCGTGGGTTCGAGCCCCACGTTGGGCGTTGGAGTTTTAAGCTTGAGCGGTTCAGAGAAATTTCGTTATTCCCTGAAATTCACCTCAGTTCCTTCTGGTTATCTGCAAGTGCTCCACTTGGATGTCCCTCTGGCGTGCAGCAGGCCCACTCTTTATCTGAGTCAGACATGGCCAATACCTGAAAAAAAGAGGTGGAATGGGTGGTTTTAGAAGCTCACCTTGAAGAGCCCAAGTTCTGATTGCAGCCTGCAGTTCTTGCTGTATGGTGCTGTATGTCACCCCCTTCTCTCTCTCTTCCCATTCCCTGCCTCTCTTGAGCTGTCTCTGTAAAACAAAGGACAAACATTTCCATAAAAGAAGAAGCTGGAAAAATGGTATCCTTTCTATGAAGACTGCAGCAGATGCCTCCAAGCAACGCCTAATGTCACAACCCATTTTTACAATCAAATTACCACAAGCCAGTTGACCACATTGAACTAAAAGCCTTGAGCAGCCAGGCGCAAGGGTTGCTGGGCAGTCTCCTGCAGTGTCTGGTCAATAATCTCACTATCATGTGGGCTATAAACTTGGAAAGCCCAAAATCTCAGCTTCTGATACACTAAAAGTTAAATCGATATTGCTGATTAACAACCTCTGCAAATGTTTTATAGCCCTGTTTCTCAGCCGCCTCACCACAACATCCAACCCTCACATTTATAAATCTAAATTGAACTTGTTTCTCTCCTTCCAGCATTTTCAGTGCACCATCCAGGCTTTACAAGATGAGCTCAGAATCCAGCGAGATCTCAACCAGCTTTTCCAGTCCGATTACTCAGAGTCTGGTCTCCTCGGAAACCAGTCCATCCCGCCTCAGGAAATGACAGAGGAGAACTTCCTGCGCCTCCATGGCGAGTATGAGCGACAGGTCAAAGAGCTCTTCCTCCTGAGGAAGACTGTGGAAGAAATGGAGCTGAGGATAGACACACAGAAACACACACTAACTGCCAGGTAAAAATAAACAGCAATTAAATTTAGTAAGATACATGATTTCAGGGATGTCGTGCTCCCATTTTTCAATCTATCTTTGCCTAACAGGGATGAATCCATAAAGAAGTTACTGGAAATGTTGCAGAGTAAAGGCCTGTCGTCACGGGCAACCGAGGAGGACCATGAACGAACGAGGCGACTGGCCGATGCCGAGATGACCATCCACCAACTGGAGGGCCTACTGGAGCAAAAAGATAAGGAGATGCTACAACTCAGAGAGGTGTGTGTGTTTGTGTATGTGACTGGCGAAGAAGAAACAAAATATTTTCAAGCACTCCCATGTGTGAGGGTGTGTGTCTTTGTGTACAGCCAGATGTGAGTGTGTGCAAATCAAACCATGTCATATCCAGGAAAGGCCCTTGGCTACTTCCACTCTTGGCTCGTAATGTAGTTTTAATACAACACAGAAACATCAACACACACAAAAAGGCACACTTTATTCTTTTGTCTGCTCTCTCTTGCTCGCTTTGTCTCTTTTCTAACGTCTCACTCTGTTTTAACTCTCATCGACGTGTTTGTTGTTTCATACAACAGCTCCCTCAAGTGGTAAGATGTTGTTAATGGGCAACAAATAATAATAATAATAATAATAATAATAATAATAAAGTGTAGACAGTGTACACAATACCATTGATGCTTTGCAATAATTTATTTATTAATACTTTATTTTCAGAAGCAATAACTATGCAATAACACAAATGTTTTATTCATTACCAAAGAGTCCAAAATACTTTGAACAATGACTGAAGTAATAAATAAATGGCATAAAGAGATAGAAAGATTTTATCTTTTGATTTTAAAGGGAAAACACTGTATAACATATGTATGTCTGATGATAATAATATCCATCTTTAACCATTAACTTGACTTGCCAAGAGTCACCAGGCTGACAACTGTTCAGCACCATCGGCCATAGCTGTGAGGGAGAAACACACACGCACACACACACACACACACACACACACACACACACACACACACACAATGATTCATCATTAAATGTATCATAGGCAGCAAATGACTGAGAGTCATCTTTTCCAGAAAAGGTTTAATGGCTCATGTTGCTTCGCATTGCATCAGTGCGCTGCACAGTTTTTATGCTTTTTTTTTTTTTTTTTTTTTTTTGACAGTGTTTGACAACAAACATTGTTAATTGCAAAGCAGAAAACACCTCTGGAACACCGCTGGAATCAGATTGTGCAATATCTGGATAAATATTTTCAGTGCAGGTTAAAGTGAAAAATTACAGTAGTAGATAATGAAGTGTCTATTGCGCATTTGTCTCACAGACTTCCCGCTGAAGTGCTGACACTTCATACGTTGTTCACTAATTAACAGTCCTTGCTACGTCCTGCAGCTAAAAAGAGAGCAAGAGTGTCCAAATCTTTCAAAAGTGTTCCTAGTGGAGAGCCAAGGTGCAGCAGTAAAAGTGAGACTCCCCTTTGGAAACAATATAAATGCCTATTTTTTTTTTTTTTTTCAATTAATTGACTTTAAACTGAGTGAAAGTAGTACCATAAAATCTAACTACAAGCAAACTGGATTCACAAAAGGGCTATAGACTATCAAGTTAGTTATGTTTTACTTCATGCTAGGAAGAACAAGTACCACCACAGAAAGTAGAATACAATGACTGACCTCTTCTATGCTGCGCAGCTGAAACTACTGTCTTTCAAAGGCTGTAGCAGGCTTTATTTTAAAGCAAAGGTGAAGATGGTGTCTTGTATCATATGAAACTAGAAGACCTAAGACATTATTGTTAAATAAATGTCTAAATAATGTTAAAAAGTTAGGCTAAATTTTGGCAAAGGGTCTCTCACCTCAAGATATCTTGAGTCTCCTCTTTACAGACATGCCGGATTTATGCTAATGCCATGCAACTGTCTTCTGCATGCAGTATAAATGTGTTATTTTTGTGTGAATTTTAATATAGGGTCCCTAAACTGTGTGCATACACTGTTGACCTTTTAATTATCCCCTAATGATCCCCTGTCACCCCTAAAAAGACAAAAAATATGTTTTTTTATAGGGAGGTGAAAAGTACAATGAAAGTAAACAACTATTCCAAATGTGATTAAACAGTTACTTTCAATGTTGTATTCATAGATTGTTGTATTAGTTGTAGTGGGAAGCTTTGTTAGCAGCATGCTGCTAGTAAATAAAAGGTTGCTCTTGTGTAGTTTCTATTTTATTTCTATTTATATACCTCTATCTCTTTATTTATTTATTTTCTCTATTCATCTGTGCTTATTTCCGCCCTTGTGCCTCTCTGGGGATCGATGAAGGCTTATGTTATCTTATTCAGTAGTGATTAACTTTTCTAAATCCTTTTTTCTCATAAGATTGAATCATTACGGCCTTTCTATCTTTCCATACTTTTGAAATGGCTGAATCAGTTGTAATTTTTCCTGTAAAAGGAAGTGATTATCAAACAAGAAATCTGAGTACTCACACTGTGTACACTGTGAGTATGTAAGCGCCTTAAGCGATGGCACCCTACTATTCCTTTCACATATGTGTGTTTTTGTGCTCCCCGGCTCATACATTAGCTTTCTTTGTCGGCCTCTAAGTGTGTTTCCTCCAAAGAAAAGCAGTGATGCGTATCACTGCTATGTCCTCCCCTCTGCTTTCATTCCCTCCCTCTCCCATGCTCATTCTCTCTGTCCTTTCTGCTTCTTTTTGTGCCTTTACATCTACACTCCCCCTTCATTCTCTCATCCTACGCTTACTTCACTTGACTTGTGAGATGTGATGTGGCAACAGCAGCGAGACAGATAAGATTTCCATTGTGTGGAGAATTTTTTTTTTTTTTTTTTGAGAATTTTGGGAATTTTAGGAAGAGAAATCTAGTGTAGATCTATGAAGTTCTTGCAGGGTTTTTATTAGTTATGTGTGTTAGATATTATTTTCTGATAGGATGCTGCTGTAGGAGATTGAAACTGGTTCTCTGTAGTTAAATTTTAAAGGCACATCACTGGGATTCTTTATTTGAACTGAATTATTTGTTCTAATTTTGACTTTTTTAATATTCTACACCACTCTGAATTTCTTTTGACCCTCTAAGCTGTAATGCTGGGAGCTAATTAATCAAATTAGCATCATTTCGGGCTGTCAGATTTGATCTCAGTTTGAGCTCAGCTTGTGGCATTCCTCACAGTTTGAAGGATGTGGGATGGACGGATCGACCCAAGGAGGCTAAAAGCCAGTGCCTCTGCGAGAGGGAAACAGCTTTTTCCCACCTCCCCTTCCCTCCCCATCTCTCCCTCTTTTCCTGTTTCTCCCTCTATTCCTATTCCACCCCCTTTCCACGTTTCTCCCCCCTTCCAACCGTCCACTCATTTCTCCCCCTCGCGCCATCATCCTCTGTGTTCCTCTCCCTCCTTCCCTGTACCTTCCCCTCCTTCCCATCGACACTCCGTCCATCCCGTCGTCCTTCCCTCATCTTGTCCTCCCCACTATCCCTCTTTTGTCGTCGCCTCCTCTGTCCATCCTTCCCTCCAGCGCTCGCCGTCCTTCCCTGTTCCCACTCCACGACCTACACCCGCCATCCAGCCCTCCCTCCATCCCTTTCCTGCCCTACGACCTTCTCCTCCACATCCCTCCCTCCATCCCTTTCAGTCAGTCGCCGTCGCTTCTTGTCCTGCCCCACGACCTTCTCCTCCTCATCCCTCACTCCATCCCCCTGTGCCCCTCTCTCTGTCTCCATCTGCTGACCATCACCGTGGTGTCTGTGTCCCTCAGGAGCTGCACAGGAGATACGAAGCAGCTCCAGAATCAACTAAGACCAAGGCCTTGCAGACAGTCATCGAAATGAAGGTAAATGCGTCGATGATTATTTCATGTAAATGTGTGTCTTTATATCAATTCAGAATCACCATAAGCCCATAGTATGATAAATGTCCAAAAGCTTGTCTCAGAAATACAAATTTTTAAACTAAAAACACATTTTAGGGATTTGTATGAAGTTTGTCAGCTGATATATTAATACCAGATATCAGCCTCAAATAACCAGCATTGTGGGACTATATTTATTATTAATAAGGGTAATAATACTGCTGTTTTTTTTTCAATATTATGAATCATGGCACATAACCCAAAGTAAACACTATGAAGCAGTTACTTCTTTTGATGTGCAGCTTTACTTCAAAAGTTCACAACTGTTACAAACATGCACAAACTCAATGCAGCTCTCACTATAGCTCAGATTGCTCCCTCTGGTGGAGGTGCTTCTGCGTTCAAACCTGTAAAATTACAGTATTAACAGGAAGTTGCTGCAGGAAATAGCCTCATAAATATTGTTAAAGGGTGACAAATGCAGACATGTTCACATAGTTCTTTGTCTTCTACTTCATACTGTTCATGTTTACACATCTTTAAACCAGCTGGTTTAGATATTGCTCATACAGATGATCAAAGTTGTAAATTTTTGTCAGTCTTATCCTTTCCTGCCTTCAACATGTACAGTTTGAGCCATTCCTCAGTTCCTCAGTCTACCTGAAGTTATCTTTCATATGGACTTTCTTTGATTGAATTTCCAGCTCTGCTCATGTGTCAGAAATACCAAAGGAATATATTTCATTTTCTGATAATATTTATATCCCAGGTACAGTAAATCACACCTGGTCTTTCCTTTTAACATGAGCATGTTGATGTCCTGCCAGGATGCGAAGATCAGCTCAATGGAGCGCGGCATGAGAGAGCTGGAGGAGGAGGTGAACATGCTCAAGTCCAATGGTGCTCTGAGCAGCGAGGAGAGGGAGGAGGAGATCAAACAGATGGAGGTGTACAGATCCCACTCCAAGTTCATGAAGAACAAGGTGACAGATTCACACACACACACACACAGACACACGCACACACACCTTATCTTCTGCTTGTCTCAACATTTTTTCCTTTCAGTGTTTTGAAAGATTGCAGGATTTTACTGAGAAGTAACTCGACTTTTTTTTTTTTTTTTTTTTTTTAACACTTGACGGATACAACTTGAATGTCAAGAACAAAAAGGTTACTGTGGGAGCCACGCTCATTAAAACAAACCAGTACTTCTGTCATGTTGGGGGGGAGACGAGACAGTTCGGGAAGTCAGTAGTTTTCTTTTGCTTGTTTGACTTGAAATGTATTTGTTTTTGTAGCTCACTTTCGAGAAAGACAATATATTTTCCTGCTCTGATTTAATTTTTGTTAGCATAAATTCTGATATGATTATAGTAATCCTCTAAATGACTTATTTTAGAAATACTGATATTATCAACATGCTTGCTGTCTTGAAATCTATTTACGACCAGTTGTGTTGCAGCTCTGAAGCAACAGCTTTAAAGGTCCCATATTTTAATTAGAACAGTTCTAGGTGTTATATAAATACCGTGAAAGTCTCTAAATGCACAATCCACAGAGAAATGCACACAGCTATGTCACAACTATACAGTCACTGCCCTCAGCTACGCCCCCATCTGAAGCCTACAATCTGTTACCTGTGGCTCAGAAAACAATCAGCCAATCAGGACAGAGGCTCATTAATCTTAATGAGACAAAGCGCAACATAAAACCCCATTCGTCGTTTGTCAAGAGAGAAGTTTGAGAGAGGAACTGCAGAACTATATTGAGAGTGACAACTACAGAGTCTTTTTTTTTTTTTTAGATATCAAAACATCAAATAAAACAAAAAGTGTATCCTGTAATAACCATAACTCTCCATGTGACTTATTAAGGTGAAAGTATGAACCAAGATAAGAACTCAAGGGCTCAGCTTTCTTCAAACCATCGTGAACACCAATTAACGACTAGTACGATGCCCTTCATGTCAAACTTTATGACATGGAGGGCATTCAAAATTAAAGGGCATTAAAACTGTGCCACTCCCTGACACTCATGTATGGTACTGATGCAGGGTAAGATGCAGTGTGCAGGTGTTTTCATGCATTATTTCAGCATGTGAGGTGTTTAGATGTGGCGCATGAGGTCAGAGTCTGTGGCCAACGACTGTGGCGGCTGATTTGTTTTGGTCATGGTGACGCACCCCTCTCCTGCCAGGTTGAGCAGCTGAAGGAAGAGCTAACGCACAGCCAATCAGAGAAGGAGGAGCTAAGGCAACGAGCCAATGAGCTTCAGCGGGAGGTGTCTGCAGTAAGAGAGACAGCTCTGTGCTCCTTTCTTTCTTTCTTTCTTTCTTACGTTTCGTGGTGTTTCTATTTCTATCTCCCAGGTTGACTAATAGCTGCTGCTTTAGTAGATTCTCAGTGGTATCCCTGTACTGTGACTGTGTTCAGACAGCAGTGAGCAACTGTAACTCTCTGTTCTCGGTGTTCACTCAA
This sequence comes from Protonibea diacanthus, assembly GCA_028641955.1. Taxonomy (NCBI): domain Eukaryota; kingdom Metazoa; phylum Chordata; class Actinopteri; family Sciaenidae; genus Protonibea; species Protonibea diacanthus. The sequence goes on along the minus strand of CM053997.1, from coordinate 10,827,920 downwards.
AGCAGCAAACACCAAATCTTGATAAATTTTGAGAGTAGTAAAACAGGAAATCCACTTTGTTGCAATACATTTTGTCATTCTGTCACATGCTATCGTCCCTTTGATTTCTTATGATTTTGTGTGCTTTAATGTGAACTACTTAGGAGATTTTTACTTCCCATTCCCATCTATGATCAGTCGCAGTAAAAGTTGTTTCTAGCAGTCTGAGCTGTACAGTTACAGACTTAAAGCTGAGAATCCAGCTCTGCTCACTAATCTATGCACATCGATAACCTGCTACTCTTTCTTCTTGCATGAGGTTTCCGCTTAATTAGTGACTTGGATTAGTATGCAGAGGTTTTTATACTGTATGACTGATTTCCCTGTGTGGTTTGGGTCCATTCTTTTTTATCTGGTATGTGAAATTCACAACACAAATTCACGTCCAGTCATTGAGATGTCAAAGCAGGGGTGGATCTAGGATTTTTCCTAAATCAGGGGCCACAAACAGCTCCAAGAAAAGTGAGAGCTTTAGTTCCTACATTCTGATGACTTTTTACGCTTGTAAATAATCCTAAAACATATTGAACAGTGTCAACTTGGGGCAGAACTGTCTTTGAAAAGGTGAACACAAAATTGTTATTTACTAATGATTTTGTGATAACTAAAAGAATTGACCCTGCCCTTCTTGTACAGTACAAAAAGTAGTTGGGAAGTACAGTATATATAGTGTAGTGTGTGTCGCTGCATGACTGCTGAGATGTGTCTAACTGTTGTTTGCTTTCCAGGAGGGAAATTAGAGCCAAGGATTGTCTTATAGTCCTAAATGTGTCTTGATCAAACTCACAGCTTCCTGAGCACAAAGTAACACAGTAGCGATGGTAGAAGGACACTCGCAATACACACTGTACACACTGTAACTGGCTCTTTCTTCTTTCTTTTTTTTTTATCTCCCCCTCTCTCCTCATGTCATATGTGCGTTACTCAGATAGAACAGGCTAAACAGGACCTGAGTCGTAAGGACAGCGAGCTTTTGGCTTTCAGGACCAAACTGGAAACTCTAAACAATCAGTTTTCTGACAGTAAACAACACGTGGACGTACTCAAGGAGTCACTCACTGCCAAGGAACAGAGAGCCGCTATACTACAGACCGAGGTACAGTTACTCTTCTACTAGTATTTATTGCTAAATGTAATGGTACCATTATTTATCTCAAGAAAAGAAATCTTTGGTTTCTAAATATTTATTTCACTGACTTTTAATTGTGTGTGTGTGTGTGTGTGTGTGTGTGCACAGGTGGATGCTCTTCGTCTGCGTCTAGAAGAAAAGGAATCTCTCCTTTCTAAGAAGAGTCAACAGATATCAGAGCTGACGGAGGAGAAAAGCACTCAGCATGGAGAGATCACCGACCTCAAAGACATGCTGGACGTCAAGGAACGCAAAGTTAATGTGCTGCAGAAGAAGGTAAAACAAACAATTCAACAGGCTGTACTGAAATAGTGATTACAAGCGGCTAAAAGAGCTTTTATTTAGATGATTTATTTGTGGATGACACATGCAAGTCATTGAAATAAGCGTACACAAAGAACGTGATGTTGTTATGTCATAGTACAACCACTAGATGGGGGTGTAAGACAGTGTGTGGTTTGGGAGCTGAACCAGGCTGTCACATGGACTAACTGACAGACAGGTGAGCAGGCAGACAGAAAGATACACAGACAGACATGTATACTGTCCAGGCAGCCAGAGTTTCAGGTGCTTTTTTTGGCCACTTTTCAGTGCATTTTTATGTGTGTATCTCTATGGTAACGCCGTCAGTTAGATGGATGGGCAGGAGTGAGCGCCTGTCTTTGCTATCTGGTGCACACACACACTCATGGACCCACACTGATTTTGGATGGATGGTTGGTTGGATGGATGAAGGGTAACAAATTAAAAATCAAGAATCCGGTTAAATTCTTCCATTACCAGCCTTTTGTGTCTCAACCTCCTGCCCTTTTTTCTCTCCGTGCCTCTGGTTGTCACTTCTGTAAAAAAAAAAAAAAAAAATGGCGAGTGTGAGCAGATAATTGATAGAGACAATCAAGCAGACAGACCTAAAGCAGGACAGGGAGGGGGAGGAGAGAGACAGAGTGTGTTTGAAATCAGTTGCATACTAATGAGTTCCTCCTGTTCAATAAATGATGACCTCTGCCATCTTCAAATAGAATACAGTCCAGTCTGAGAAGGAGACAGAGATGCTGCTGACTCCATGTATATCAAATCTGCACTCATGATTTCCTCATTTCTTTCCTTTTGGCATGTGAAAAAACAAAAAAATACTTTCTGTTTCCACTTTGTCCCCCTCATCCTGCTCCTCTTCTCATGCTTTTACCCGTCATTATATATTAGCAGTGAAGGAAATTACAGTGAGTGCAAAGAATTAATTTTAAAGGCATTCTTCTGATCTCCCATCATCCTCGTCTCTTTGTTGTTAAATGTAATTTTCTGTGAGGGACAAAGGAAGAGGAGCATCAGCCGGTTTTTGTTTTGTTAAACATGTTCCTGTTCATTATCACAGATGACTTTAGGTCTAAAATTGGCAGGCACTGACTGTGTGTGTGTCTGTGTGTGTGCCTGTGTGTGTGTGGGTTTGTAAATACTGTATATGCAGCATCCAGCAGTTGTCAGTTTCAGGAAGTGCAGACGGCATCAAAGAGGCTCCCTGCCTCTCAATGTCAAGCGTGTGTGTGTGTGTGTGTGTGTGTGTGGAGGAGTTGTCAGTCAAGCTGTCAGGTGAGCAGTTGATTAATGAGGCGCTGGAAATGTTTTACTGTATGAACGCACACACTCACAATCTCTGTGGTACTGTAAATGTGTGCGTCTCACCTGCAGTGGAGTCAGAGGTTACATACCGATCTGACTTTTTTTTTTCTTTTTGGTGACGGGTTGTCAATCGCTCGATTTCCTTTCTCTCTGGCAAAGCCAAGGAAAGACGGGCAGACAGACAGAAAGAGAGTGCGACTAACATTTTGTAATTTTACAGCCCGAGTTCACCCTCAACACCGCATTACGTAAGCTTCCCATCTCTTCTTTTTCCTCAGTTCGTTAGTTCAACCTTTTGTTCCATCCATTTTTTAATGAATACCACAAAGTTGACATAACTCCTTATCTTTGTCTATAATCTCTCTTACACGCATGAATATATACACACACTCATTGCGGGCTCAGGGGAAGAGTGAGTCCTTCGTTTTTTTTTCTGCTGATTTTGTGTTTTAACAGAAAATTAATCCGCTACCAAATCACTGTGAGAGGAAATATGAAGAGGCGAGGAGAAGGCGGTGGAGGTAACAGGAGAGTGTATGTTTGGTGGAAGGGTTAAAGGTGGTCAAGTTAGGGAGGAGAGTTTGTATTTGACAGCAGAGCGCCTCCATTTTGGCTGGTTGAAAATCTCCAGATTGAATCACAGCAGCGCACAGGATCGCAGTGGAAATGACGCTGTTTGCATGTTTGTTTACTGACTGTCAGGGAAACATACTCAGTGACACTAATGCGTGGAAAAAGGGCTATTTTAACCGTTGTTGCATAGATTCTGAGCAGTCCAATGGGAAGCCGGCACAATACATATGTAATATACAATATACTACCAGAAGCCTTTTAATGATTATTGCTTTTAGAATGAGGCAGACAAACATTTGAGATGATCTTTTTTAATGAAAGAACATCAAATAAACGAAAATCGTCTTTATTCGTCACTGTTACAAATACAGTTGTAGCTGCTGATGGTTACACTGGCCACACTGATGTTGTAAGACAATTTTCACTTATCATTGATGTATTTGTTGCTGTTACAGCATTCTGCATTGTAAGAAACAGAAACTGTAGGTGCAGAAGTATTTTAAAGGAGGAAGGAAACATTAAATAAAAGGCAGAAATGAAGTTATTTCACTTTGTAAGCTGCAGTTTTGTGTCTTTGAGTTGTATTCACAGATATTTTGTTGTATTTGTTGTTGTTGTTTATGGTTTTTATGAAAACAAATTTAATTTTCAGCTGAGTTAAGTGTTTTATTTGCTGTTCGTCTGCAGAAATCCAGTATTGTCTGGGCTCTGGTTACAAACAGTTGCCACAGTGTTTGAGAGCCGAGCCACTTGCCAACACAAGCTCGTTCTTTGATGAAATAAGTGAATAATGCATCATAAACAACTCTATTTATGAGGGTTTTCTCTCCTTTTCTCTCTCTGTAGATAGAGAACCTGCAGGATCAGCTGAGGGATAAAGAGAAACAGCTGGGCGGCCTGAAAGACAGAGTCAAGTCTTTACAGACAGACACCTCAAACACCGACACAGCACTGGGAACACTGGAGGAGGCTCTGGCTGAGAAGGTATAAACACACACACATATGCACACACACGGACACATACTTAATCCTGGTCAACCTCAGGTCAATCACAGAGAAAGGTTACATTAATAAAACCACTATGAGCAACACTGCCGACCACCCACGCAATGACCAGATGACTCTGGATGAATGGAAATGAACCAATAATCACATTGGCTGTTTCATTATTAAATCATTCACAGCCTGTATTCATAAAAGAATAGAAACCATCCAACATGAAGTCACATTGCTTGGATTGTCGGGAAGGGAATTAAACTAACAACCACACTGTCCTGGTCTAGATAGTCAGGTACCAAAGCCTTAAAACAGTCCTGAGCATGGGAATTGAACCCTCAACCGCCCGTTTAATGATCTGTTATTCCACAGTCAGGACTCGACCTTGATTCTGGGAAACGAATCATTGACACTTACCCCAGCGGACCACTTTAAAGTGTTTGATGAGAATTTATTTTTGTACTGTAAAGTACGATTGTGTTACCAACCTAATCTCCTTCACACGCACACACACACACACGCAGGAGGAAACGAGCCTATTAATTGTCCAGTGACTAATATTCAGGGTGTCAGTTAGATGTGTGAGTGTTGGCAGGCAAAAGGTGGCCGATGACTTTAACTAAACTCAAATGATTTTTTCCTCTTTTCTCTTTGTTTTGGTGCCTGTGGACATCTTTCATTTTTCTCCTTCTTCCTCTCTGTTTTTCCATCGCTTGCTTGCTTCTCTCACACGTCACACATGTTTCAGAGCAGAGCAGAAATAAGTATTTTACCCTGTGCTATGCCTCAGTCTTATGCATAACATGCATAACTATCAAAACTACATTCCTAAACCCTTTTCTTTAAGGTGAGTAAGTGATTCTGGAGAAATCCAACATCACGATAAACACCATCATATAGAGCAAACAGTGACACAGTGAGTAATGTAACAAATGTTAGCAATCAAAACTCAAAACACAGCACTCAAAACTCTCCTGCTACTATAGCTAACATCACAGCAACAGGATATCTTGGCAAACCAGAAAGTAAGCTGAATGTCTGTGGGCAAGTCATTTAACTTTACCTGACACACAAATCATGGCTGGAATAACAAGTTAGTGTTGTGTGGCTCGATTTGATCCACTGTGTTTCTCATTTTACAGTGCCAGGGCTGTGTCAAACCACCAGATTTTTTCCAGCACAGACACAGAACGGAAAGCGAGCAGATTGTGAGGACACATTCATTGAAATTCAATAAAAGCATATTGGATGACCTAAAATTTGTTTTACGACCTTAATCTTAAAAAAAATTCTAAATAGAGATTAAAGAATTAGCTCTTCGTCACCTTACTCTGGTAATCAATAAATTATTCTTTTTTTTTTGCCAGACATTCACTGGTTCCAGCTTCTCAAATGTAATTGATGATTTGCTCCTCTTTTCTTTTTTTTTTTTTTTTTTACATTTTATAGACAAACGATTAATCAATTAATGAAGGAGATAATCTGTAGAATAATACCACAAACTTTAAACCAAATCTTAGTCTTGATACAGCTTTTTAAAGGAGTGAGAACCTGTGAAAAAATATCCTCACTTTCAAGAAAATTTCATCACTCTCAATCAGTCCTCACAAAGATAGAGCTACAGTACAAGAGCACGCACACACAGCACAGCCAGGATACACTCTTTGGGCTTTTTTGTGCTACTTTTGTGTGAGTGAACTTTTCTACTTTTTCTTGAATTGGCGGGTGTGTTTTTCTGTAGCTGGAGAGCGTCTGTAGCGTTTTAGTGGTTGTGAATATTACATCTACTGCCAGAATGTATTACGTGTCTAAAATCACTGTTGGCTGTTAGATCCTGTCAAAGCTGCCATGTACATAAAGTTTAATGTGACTGTTATTAGTATAGAAACTTGATATTGAGTGACTGTGAATAACTGTTGGACTCTTTCTGTGTTCCATCTTCCATTCCTCATTCCTCTCCTCCCTCCTTACTGTCCAGGAGCGAATCATTGAGCGGTTGAAGGAGCAGCGGGAGAGGGAGGAAAGAGAAAAGGGTGACGAGATGGAGTCCAGCAAGAAGGAGCTTAAGGAGTTGAGGGAGAAAGTCTCCCAGCTGCAGGCCGACCTGGCTGACCGCGAGGTAGGGAAGACACACATGTGACCACACTCATCCATATCTGTGCCATAAGTCAGAAAAACACTCTCTCTGCGTCCCTGTCAAAGAATCGTGATTGATCTATCTCCATAGAACAGATCCTCCCAGAGTCCTCGCGCTGAAGGACAACAACGATAAACAGTCACATTTCCTTGACAACAATATGCTTCACAACCAATGAAAACAGCGATTCGTGCTGACTTCTCCTTGCTTTGTGATTCATATAAAGGACCACAGCAGAGACAGAGGGATTGACAAAGGATGACAAAGCATTTTTAAGCACTGTCTTTGCTTCATTCCTCCTGCAGCGGTTAGACAGCACAGTAGGAAAGTTACAATTAACCTCTTCAGGAAAACCAAAATTTAGCAAAACAATGTATTTTAACACGCTGTCCCTCAGGAGGCATAAACAGGTGCAAACCTAGTGTTTACAAGTTACTCTTTTTTTTTTTTTATAATGATATAGTCAAAGAAGAAGTCAGTTGTAGAATCAAATCATGGATGAAAACAGGGTCAGATGTCAAAACAGAACCGAAATGTCAACAAATATGGCGCCAAATCCGTCAAAGAGGAAACTGATGGTACAGTAGTAGGGTTTAACCATATTTAGCTTAGAGAAGTCCAACTGGCCAATTATCGTTAACTGGTTATACTATAATTACTTAGCCAGGATTTATTACATTAAATGGTATGTTTGTCTGAACATAGATTGATACATTTCACAAGTGCACGTGTAAACACACACCAAAATGCAACACAAATGCAGTTTGTCCTCAGCTGTGTCAGGACAAAAAATTACTTTGTTTATCTCAAGAAATATTTCGACATTTTGGGTTTAATTATCTTTTTTTTCCGAGAGTTAGATGAGAAAATTGATACCGCTGTCCTGTTTATACCCAAAATGTGAAACCAACAGGTGGTCCCCATAAAACCACAAATTGATTTTACATTTCAGTTTTATGGGAAGTAAGCGAAACCAGATACCTGGTTAATTTCTGAGCTTTAAAGATATTGGCAGGAATTTTTTTTTCCTTTGGACAGAACAAGGCTTTGCCCCTTCTAGTCTTTATGCTAAGCTAAGGTAAGCTAACTGCCTGCTGTCTTCATCTTATTATTTGGTGGTGCCGATTTCCTCATTTATCTCTCAGTAAGAAAGAGAATATATGTATTCAAATCTTTTTAAAAGGGGAAAAATACATCCCAAAATCAATGCACATGTCAAAAGTAATTTCTGCCTGTAATTTTTTTTAACTTGAACTCTTCAGCTAATTTTAGTGATTGCGGGCTCATAAAACCTGTTACAGTCTCATTATATAATTTGAGAAATACATGGGAAAAGTCACAGAGAAAACAAGCATTCCTTTCTACACTGCTGAACGCAGATGTGGGGTTTGTCTGACAACAGCAATATATATATGTGCCTAAATATAATCAGAGAAACTAGCAAGGTTTCTCTGACCAAAGCCCAGTCAAACATGATGACCCGTGTAGTCTGGAGTTGGTATTGTCAGTCAAGGGTAAAATTACACGTCTGAGTGTCTCTTCTTCTGGTCCCTTTGGTTTGTGTTTCACCGGCCCTACCAAAAGAGGAAAAGACCAGAAAAGAAAGGGAGAGAGACTTCACGGATGGAGGGATTGAGCTGGAAGAGTGAGAAAAGAGACAGGTCATGGGAAAAGGTTTTGAAGAACATGGGACAGAGTCAGTCTCACAACAGTGTAGGGAGGATGATTCAGGTTTCATAGAGACAGGAGTCATCAGATGATGACTTATTTTAAACAAAATAAAACAATTATTGAAATAAATGTCAATAAACAAACATAAATAGTGTAAAAGAACATTTAAAAAAATAGACCTATGTAGGAATAAACTGGAATTATCCTTTAATGCAGTTTCATAATAATACCGTTGATGTGACACTCGCTTCAGTAGAGCTGCACACTGTCCAGCTCTAAGACGTTGCCGTGTTGACTTCCTTCTTTATCACTCTGTGTGTCTGTTTCTTTCAGACTTCAGTGTTGGATCTGAAGGAAAAGGCTTCCTCTTTGGCTTCATCCACTCTAAAGAAGGACAACAGGCTGAAGAGTCTGGAGATCAACCTGGAGCAGAAGAGAGAGGAGTGTGTGAAACTAGAGAACCAACTCAAGAAGGTTAAAAGGAATTACTTTAATTAGAATATTTGTCTTCTAGTGTACATTTAGTTTTGGCTGAAAGTGTGTGAAATAAGGGATTATAGAAGCATCTGAATTAGATGGTGTAGGTTACATAAATTGTCTAAGTTTGGCATTCGTCTCTACATTTGGAGCAAAACCGGTGGACTAAAATGATTCTACCAACTATTTTTAAGGTTAATGATGTTCATGATAGATGAACAACATTAACCAATTTAAAACATCAATAATCTGAATCTCAGTGATGAAGAAGTCTGTACTGTTCAGACCCAAACACAACTGAACACCAATGGAGGATTTTAAACTAAAGCCCCTCGCCTCTTTCTCCCCTTCCTTGTTTTCCCTTAACTGTTTTCCAAGACAGATGACTGGCTGTGTGTGTGTGTGTATGTGTGTGTGTGTGTGTATGTGTGTGTTTGCATATCACATATTCTCTCCCACACAGCAGCCCATAAAATGGTGTGTGTGTGACGGCTTGCTGACAGCCTTACAGTCATTTTCACAGAGTGGAGAAGACAGCAGCACCACCACACCCACCCTGTGTGTGTGTGTGTGTATGTGTGCGTGAGTGTGTCAGAGAATCTTTGTTGTTTCTCTCATCAGAGTTGATTTCTTAGTCTCTTTCTGTTCCTATGGATGGAAAAAAGACTGAAGACTTGAAGTGTGTGAACTGATTGACACTGAGCATGTGACATTGTGTACGTGATGTTTTTTTTTATTTGTCTTTCTCTCTCTCTCTCTCTCTCTCTCTCTCTCTCTCTCTCTCTCTCTCTCTCTTTTTCTCTCTCTCTTCTCTCCACCCAGATCTTCTTATAATATCATCAGACACCCAAACATTTCCTCTCCACATAAAGACCTGTAAAAACTGTTGTGCACTTCCAAAACTAATAAGGTTTATGTATTGTGCGACCAAGGCGTGTGCACACACACACACAGTCAATCTGTCCCAAGAGCAACATTTGCTTCTGGGAAACACGCACAGCTGTTCTAACCTCTAAGCTGGTTATAACTTTTTTCTTTGTTTCATTTCATTTGTTTCTTTTTCTCGTTTTCTGCACCTTCTGCGAAGCTGAGAAAAGCAGCAAAAACAAGAAAGACACTGAAACTTTATGTACTTTACACACTTTTCATGCTCATGATAATCTTTACATAAATCAGTATAAAAGTGTTTGTGAAAGCAACTAAAACTCCAGACACCAGCAGTGAGCCAGACTAAAACACTGTAACTGAATAGCTCACACATTTTTAACGCAGCTTCAGCTGTACTGAGTTTAATGCTAATTACTAAATGCTAGAAATTTCGCTAATTAGGGTGGTGAACATGGTAACCATCATGCCCATGAAACGTCATCATGTTGGCACTGTCACGGTGAGCATGTTAGCATGCTGTTGGTCACATTTAGCTCAAAGCACCACACTGCAGAAGTACAGCGTGATGTAGATGGCAGTGTGGCTGGAGAATTGTTGTATTGTTTACTAGTTTTTACAGTTTTTTTTAAATAAGGAGTTAGTTTTAACAGATTTTTATGATTTTATATGCACATGCAACATTTTTGTGTCACCACATTTTACAAAAACAAAGTTATCTTGAAGAAAATTCTGTTATGCTGCTATTGAGTTTGGAGTCTGATGTTCTGGATGCAGTGTGTCTAAAACAAAGGTGTGCTATATACAGTAAAAGTATATAAATCTTGTATCTAGTCTCTAGAAGACTGGTTTTTTAAAAGTCAAATTCATCCAACCCAAGTTGTTATTGGCATATTCATTTTTAATTTGACCTTTCCATCAAATCGTGCATGCATAATTCTGAAAGCTAACGCTCGGTTTATTTATAATAATTAATTTCTGTTTCCAGGCTCAGAGTGCAGCGGCAGATTCCCAGGCCAGCGCTGAACTCTCTGAACGCATCTCCTGCCTGGAGCAGGAAGTAGCCCAGCGCAAAGAGGAAGCTGGGAAGGCTCAATCCGAGGTGGAACGACTTCTGGAGATCCTGAGGGAGATGGAGAATGAAAAGAACGACAAGGAGAAAAAGATCCACGAACTGGAGAGGTGAGAGACGAGGATAAAGAGAATGATACAGAGTGATGACAAATATATGGTGAAATGTGAACAGAACATTTTTGAAAACTGAATTTCTAAAACGTTACTGCGTCTTCCTCTTTCCTCTAGTCACCTAAATCAGAAAACAACCAAGACTGTCTTTACCTGTTGATCTTTTAATTTTAGATTGGACTCCACTTTGTTGTCCATTTTCCGTTAAGTTTCAAACTGCATTCTGTTGGAGTCTTTGGTAATCTTCCCTGCATTACTAATCCATTAGTTTTCCCTTTTTCTCACCCTTTCCTCTCCCTTCTTTCCTCCCCTTTTCTTCTTCCATTTTGGCTTCATTTCTTTCCGCCATATTTACCTTATTCACATGTGTGTATGCATACATATGTATACATTCATGTGATTCCGCATCTGTGTGAGTGCATTTGTGTTTGTTTGTGTGCGTGCGCACCCATCACGACCCAGAAACCCCTCTGCTTCCCATCTGTGGTGTTCTCAGCAGTCGCGAAAACAAGCCCCTCCCCCCGCTGCTGCTCAGCAGCCTATGGGGGAGCTGGTGTGGGACTACCTGGGCACGTGAGTGACTGGTGGCCCCGTCAGTCAATTACACAGCTGCACGACAAAACTCACTTTGCTTGTTGGAAAGCACCATGAAAGCAACCGGTCCCATGTGGAAAAGTTATTGCTTCAAAAATGAATTTGATAGACAATTTCTCAATTTTTTCCCCCATTGGGGACTGAACCTCGAGCCACCGCAGCACCACAAGTGAAATGAATAACATGTTGCTGATCCATACACATAGATAGGTTCTTGCATTGAGACTGTAATGTTGTCTGACAGTGTCTGACACACACAGTATGTAAGAATGAACAATCATTTCATTGCAAAGCCACTAATAATTAGAAGTTTCCGGCCTCTCAAAACTGAGAATTCGCTTTTCCTGTAATATTAAATTGAAACAAGTAATTTGCATACACTCATGTTACACACATTTTTCATGCATTTTCTGAATAATGGAGAAAATAATGTATTATTTGCAACTAAATTCCCTTTTTTTCTCATAGTATCACGTTAAAATCAAATCAAAAGGTAAACAGTCAAGAGATTTCTCATGTTTGCAAGCTTTTTTCCACATGGAACAAAGCTGAGTATGTTCACTAATAATCACCATTAAAGAGTTGCAGCATTTGTTGAATGTTCACCAGATCTAATATGGCTTATTTGGACATTTACAAAGAAAATTCCCTTAAAGTGCAGTTATCAGCACCAGTTGTGCTGTTACACATCTGTGCATCAGCACAAAAGTTTTTTTTTTTTTTTGTCATCTGTTATATTGCAGTATGACAAGCCAAACTGCTCCCAAAAGTTTGTAAAATGAGGGCACAGTTTGGCACCAGAGTCTCTGCTATGCAGCCTGAAAACTCTTTGAGCCTCTGTTCCTGTCAATGATGCAACTCTTTCATTTAGTGGCTCTGTTTTCACGCTTCACTTTTGTTTAACTTTCAGCCGAGGATGCCTGACTTGCAGGGTATAACTCACTCTTTTCTTTTCATTAGGAGTCTGGACAGTTTACTCCATTTTTTTTTTTCGTATTTCCTTTACGCTAATAGGAATGGTTTGTCTTTTTCTAACTACTTTCTATCTGTTTGTGTAATTTTGGCTTAACCTGTCTATCTCTGCCTATCTACACTATCTACCTCATTGGCTAGTCTTGATATATCTTAATCTTTTCTTTCTGTCTGTATCTGATTATCTGTCTGCCTGTCTGCATGCCCGTCTGCCTGCCTCTGTGTTTACCTGTCTCCCTGAATGTTTCAGTCTGGTTGCTTTGCCTGTGTTTCTGTTTCTGAGCATTTCTGTGTAAAGCCTCAGGAGTAAGTCAGTTAAATAATAAGGTTAAAATCTGCAGAGGTTATATCTTAGTCAGAGTGAAGTTTGTCTTTGAGGGTTAAGACAGATCAGAGCTGTCTGTGGATACGGGTCCGTCTGTTTGTCTGTACGCCTCTCAACGCCTTTGATTTCTGAGCTATCGTATGCTTTCTGTCTGCGCCTTCTCTCTTTAATCTTTTCCTCCAGTTTCTTCCTTGGACATGATCTCTACCCACTCCAACTCTAAGCTCTCCTCTCTCTCTCTCTGTCTCTCTCTCTCTCTCTCTGTCTCTGTCTGTGTTTAGTAGTTTGACTGTAAAAGTAATGGTTGCTAATGATTTTAGGGAGATTCAGTGTTTCCTCACTGTGCCTCCGTCTGGCCAATAGAAATACTAGACTATTAATAATTCAGCACCTGCTGACTTCAAACTCGCGGGTTTTAACCGTATGTGTCTGTTCACGTGTGTGTGTGTGTGTATGTGTGCGCGCGTGCACGTGTGTTATTTAGTCTGCCAGTAGCCACAAATGCAGATTTACAGCGGTACTAGCTTTGTGGATAACATTGTAATATAACTTTATAACCATTTAAAATCACAGATGGTTGAGCTTTTAAGCTCTGATATCACATGTATTTGAGAGATGTTTCATCCTCCCCGTGGATTACAATAAAATAAAAGCTTCTCCTCTACTGATATTTAATATCTGAACTTTGCAGGCTGCTCTCTCGGACAGGTATTAAATCTTCTTAGTACTGTATGTTTGAGAACATGATCCTAATAGTAAAATTAAGATTAAGTAGATTTTTATGAGGAAATTTAACTGTCCCTTTTACACACTGGCCCACTAACAGTCATTACTGGAAAGTAAGCGGTTTGTAAAGGTTATATTAGAGAGTATAAGGATGTATGATACTTTTTACATCCTCTCATTTAGTGGTTTCATTTAGCTGTTAGATGTGTGATGAGAGAAACTATCCCTGGCTGTGGTTAGGTGTTGACATGGTGAAACAGTCATGAGAAGGGCAGAGCTCACTTTCACCTAAGCCCCGCCCCCCCTTACTTAGTTGCTGTTGCTACGTCTATTGAAGCCCAGACATACTGCAGCCAACAATGATATCATTAGCAAATTTAAAACTCAAAAATCTTTGTAATTTTTGAAATACATGGATCTCACATCTCCTTGAAATCCTTGGCAGTTTGTGAATTTGATGGGGGAAAATCAAAGCCTTAAAAGTTTTTGAAAATAGACACAAATAGTCATTGAAAGGGCCTGTATTTATTTATTTTGTGCAAGAATAGAAATTTAAGTTCTTTTGCCAATTTTTTTTTTCACTTAATGTTGGTAAATAGGCTCCCACAGTTGCGTCATAGTTTCACCATGCCACCTACCACAAGAAAGTGTGACGGTTATGTGGCATTTTGTTGGGTAAAGTGGCATGCATGACATGTTGGGTCCTTGAATTAAGGGAAATTGGGACAGGAAAGTCCTTATTTTGATGTTTAAAAAGACTTTGGAACCCTGGAAATATTAGGCACATTTTGCCAGCTACAGCTAGCTAGCTTGCTTGAAAATCCTGTATTCATCTGACTTTTTAATGTTGCTTTCATTTAACTACAGTCTTAAATATGCACTTAATGGAAGAATTCTCTTTTACTGGCTGTTCACCTTTGTAACTGTAAAATTATTAAGCATGGTGGTTTGGAAATCTATAAATTAACAAACATATACCCTGTTTAAGTTTATAATAAGACATTTTCAGCAACTAGGCTTTTTTTTTTAACCTGCAAGCACTGACCCTGTACCCCAAAGTGTTTTAATGATGGCTTTATCCCAGGGCTACCACACCCTGCTGTGAACTATAAGACTTAGCCTCGAGCTAGCAGGTACGTCAGAGGAGGATACATTTGCCTGTGGCCAATTCTTAGCTTGGCACCAAGGCTCACCCTGGGCTACGAGTGAACAGCGGGAACATTACTAATGAAAAGATCAGATGTGGGTTAAACAAGGGTAAAAATCAACCCTCCCTCTTTCCCCTGTAGTTTAAATCCAGCTGTAATGGTACCAGGTTATTTATTTCAGTAACTAGGATGGTAATTGGAGCAGACTGAGTGACTTCACACTGAGGGGAAATGGAGCTGAAAATCTGCCATGAAGGCCAAAATAAAGGATTTGGACAGAAGAGTGGAAAAGAGAGAAAGAGAGAGTAAAGGGGAAAGGAAGGTGTGGTGGTGGAGGGAGAAAAACAGAGATGGAGGCAGAGAGAAAGAAAAGAACTGACAACATGGTGGAGAGAGGGAAATGAAACTGACAGAAAAGACTGGAAAGGAAAGAAATGGAGAGAAAAATGAAGGAGATTTAGAGAGATGTAGAGTATAAACCTGAGTAATGGGAAATTAGAGAAGTTTATTGCGTGTTATATTGTTCTGTAATGGACAATTTGTCTCTGGCATGCCGTCATTAGCGTGCGTTCCCAGGCATAAGCTCACCCTGGAGTTTTGTGCTCTGCCAGTTCAACCAAACACATGAGGAACGATTGCGTGGAATACTTTCAGGGTCAACCGATGTAGGAAGTGAGTTTTCTTCAAATTTCGTATCTTAATGATCTCATGCCATGTGCCTTCTGGTGGAGGCTTCTCCACAAATCCACGAGCTGCGTACATCTCAAGTGGCCCCAGCGGGGAGCGAAAGAAGTCATCTGCAGTATGAAAACCATTCGAGAAGAAATAATTCATAGTGAACGCGCTCTGAGCTCATGCTTTTATTGGCTAATTGCTCGCTTTATTTGGTTTTGGTTTGATTGCAGTTTCGCTGCTGTGTGTGTATGTGACCTTAAACGTTTGTAGAGGTCAGGTGAGGTGAGCAGACCTCTCATAATAACCCTCAATACTGATGCCTGTATTGTATGTGACTGTCTGTCTGCCTGCCTAGCTGCTTGCTTGGTCATGCCTGTCTCTCTGTTTATGTGTCTGCCCGTATGGTTAATTATCTCTCTCCAGCTGTCTCTCTGTCAGTTCCTCTGTCTCTCATCTCTTACCTCTTTGAATAGTGATCAAGCTGGCTAACCTAGCACTCAACTCCTGTCTTCCCTCTCACCTTTCCCTCTCCTTCTCCGTCTTTTTTCCCTTTCTTTTATCTTTACAATGCAACGCTGTCTCCTGCTCTACCCAGTCTTGCCTCAAGGTTAGTACTGCACTCCTATTTTTCTTCTTCCGCCACTGTCTCTCTCTCTCTCTCATCGCGCTCTCCTTCAGTGTCATACTGCTTGTCCTTGCATCGAGACACTCTCTCATCTCCTTCACTCTGTCATAAACTCTGTTTTTAATCATTCTCATCATGTCAGTCTGTCTTTGAAGGAGACACCTTGACTTTCACTGCTCTCTTTCTCTGCCACATCACCGCCTCTTTTGAAGAGGAAACATTATTGTTTCTTTCTTGCACCCTCCATTATAGCACCCTGCTAATCCTGTCAAGATACTACAAGTTCAAATTTCAAGCTACCACAGCAAACAAGAAAAAAATGTTCAAGCAATGTATCTCCGTCATCAACTTGGACAGCTGTGAACTTTTGCTCAGAGTTCTTCTAACTTTTGTTACTGTTTTTTGTGGCCTTGTGGCTCCTACAGAGAAATCACTCCACATTTTGTTCCTGATACTTTTTCCTGACACAATTTTGAATGTTCAACAAAAGTTTCACGGCCTTTTATGGCCTTTATATTAGGTCCCAAAACTGCCATGAATGTTGCAAACAGACAATTAAGTTGTTGTGTGGGTTTAAAGGAATAGCCCACTAAAAAATAGGCTTTGTCTTTTTTCTTGTTGAAAGTTAGAAGAGAGAGAAGATTGACGCCAATCTCATACTTACACATAAATATGTTTCTGGAGCTTGGGGGTGGTTAGCTTGTCTTAGCATACAAACTAAGACAAGGGGGCTGCTAGCCTGGTTCTGTCCAAAGGTAGAAGAAATCAGTCTACCAGCACCTCTAAAGCTCACTTACTAACATGTTATGTGTTGTTGTCATCACATGAGGTTGCTAGGTAATCAGCGGAAAACTCCAAGAAATAGTCCAGCAAATAACCGTCCATAAAACTGCTATTTGTGGTTTTTACACCTCAGTTTTATTAGGGATTAAACAAAAGAGATGAAGTGTGTGAGAAAAACGTTTAACAGGTTCTGGCAGGTGGATCCACCCCCCCTTATTTCCAGTCTTATGCTAAGCTAAGCTAACTGGATGCTGGCTATAGCTCTATATTTTACAGACAAATATAATTTTACTGTCATCAAGTGAATAGGAACGTCTATATAACTATTTATTTAAGTACCACTCTGTAAAATATCTTCAATATCCTTTAAAAAAAACTCCATCTTTTTCTTTTTTGACTTTGAAATAGTCGTATCTGTGCTCAGGAGGTGACTCTGTAATGAGATTTCAGCATGCAAAGCCCAAAGTCTGAATTTGGTCTTTTCTAACAGACATATCAAAGTCATATTGAAATTTCTCTGACCTACACATTGTGATCGACCACATAATAACCACTTATCCCTTCTGTTTCCTGCATAAATCTGGTGGTCTGAGTGTTTTGTGCGCTCCGCTCTGCTGTAAAGGTCTCCCCGGTGCCAGCTCCTTCTCTGCTGTTTTTTTTTTTTTTTCTTTTTCTTTTTCAACTTCCAGAGCCACTGTTCCCCCTGCTGTCTTGTCAGCTTTTTCATCGCTGTTGTTCTGGGGTTTTGTGATTCAACTCTAGAGGGGGAAAAAAAACAAAAGAAAAAGTTAGCATTGCCATGCTGTCTGGTAGACGGCAGAAGACTTCTTTTTCTTCTTCTGTCCTCTTTTGTGTTTTTTTTTTCTCATCTTGTCTTTTTCTTTTTTTGGTTGTTTTGATCGTGAGCTGAGGAACTCCTCATCCACTGCCAAATGTCTGACATCAAGGTTTCTGTAGCTTAAAAAGGAATTGCATTGTTTTTTTTTTTTGTGTTTGTGTTTGTGTGTGTGTGTGTGTGTGTGGGTATGTGTGTAATCCCTTTGAGGTCCTGTATGGCACTGAGCATTGAGGTGGTGCGGGGATTTGTCAGCTAATGGGTGACAACAAGCAGGCACACACACACACACACACACACACACACACACACACACACATACACACACACATGCACATAGTTTTTTCTGTCTTCCACAGACAAACACACATGCAATAAGGACTTCGCCAGCTAATAGGTGACAACGCTACAGTGGGGATGACTGCTGAGAGTTATCTAATTAAAATACCTGCATACACACAAACGGTATTTGCAGCACTGAGGGAAAACACAAAACACGCTTTTAGTTTCAGTATTCAGAAAATAGGAACATCTACAGTACAGCTTTCTGTGGCTGCTCACTGTAAATGATGTTTTTTATCCTATTACAGTTTGTTTTGTAAATTATTATAACTCTTAATTTTCTTTTCTTCTAACCTTTTAAAAACCCGATATGTAGACAAGTATTGATTTGTAACCATTTGCTTCGCCACAAACTGAGCTTGCCACATTTGGTGAAGGCGATAAAATATGTAAACAACAATAGAACAATGTTACTAGACCAAATAAGGAAATATTTCAGGGCTAATTAAAAACAAATATATATTCCTTTTGTTTGCCAAAAAGTAATTTACAAAGATATGAGCAGTATATTATCCTACATTGCGACATGACTTGATGTTTGAGGTATGTTTGAAACTCAAATAACTAAATAAATAAAATAAATGTAAATAGACGTACTTATAGAGGTACCACCAACACTAGAGCGGCAATGATTCATCAATTAAACAATTATAAACTATGAGACAGCTGGAATGTAATACAGAATAAGTATTTTCTATAATATTTAGTTTCAGTATTAGCCTGCTGTCACATTCTTGCACATACCGCACGCATGCTTCCACAGTTAGTCACAAGCTAAAATGTGATGGAAAAATAGTAAGTAGAGGTAAACTTAAAGTGTGGGTCAAGAGTACCGCTTTTCCCCAAATTAGCAACATGAAAAATAAATAATCTTTTTATTAGGAATAAACCTGCCTTCTGCGTGAACTCTCCATAGCTGAATAAGGTCAGTCTACGTGTGACATAGATGATACAGAGGATTTATTTTGGTTCAAATAAAACAAGCTTTTTGAATACATCACATCTAGCTGTGAGAAATTAAGATTTCATTATTTTCTCATGTTTTAAAAACAATTAATCGATAAATCAGTAATAAAACAAATGTATGTTTATAAGCAATTCATATTAAATTAAGAAAAAAAACGATGAAGTTTGGAGGATGTAGTGGTAGCCAAGTATGTTTTTTAAGCTATTAAAGATCCAGAACCCAAAGCAGAACATTAGGGTTAAATGAATGCTGTTGTATTTCATGCGTACAGTGAACAGCATACTGTAAGTACTGAAACATAATAATCTTCTTGTGCTGTTGACTCTTCTACAATATAATCTAGAGTTCAGATCAAAAGATGAACACGAGGCTAAAGAACAGAGTGTCAGTGTTTAAATCAGGGACTTTGTTGTTCTCCATGTTAAACAAAGACACTGCCAACATCAACTGCAGCTCTCTGTCACAAGCTTATACTATTACTATTATCTAAACACTTTGCCTTTAGTTGTATGGTTAGTTCTGAAATGTGGATACATGCCGTAAATGTGATTTATTTTCATAAGGACGGATGCTATTAAAAAAGACATTTCATTCTGTCCGCTGTTGTATTACGGTGTTTTTTTACGGCTAGTTTCCAGTAACCCACACTGTGGATGTTTGCACACATACACACGGGTCTTAGCTGCCTTTCCTCCTTATTTACCTCACAAATTTGCTTCTCTGCCTGAGGGATTTTCTACAGCCATTCCACAAACAACAACATAAGTATTTCTTTCTTTATTCCTCCAAAATGTCCTCCTTGTGCTGTAAGTTTTTCTTCCGTACAGACAGTTTTCAAGACTCAACTATTATGTTTTTGATCTTTTTTTTTTTTTCTTTCTTTTTAATGTTTTATAGTTTTTATGGGCTTAGGAAACCAAACCAATATTTCCTGTATTTTCAAAGGAAATACTGAATTCCAACTCGTTAAAAGGAAATCCTTGATGTTAATGTTGGGTGAACTATGTGCAGTAAACATACATGAGGCCCCTGAGCATTTCTGATCAAATATTTATACAGGACTCCAAATGTAATATTAATATTACCTTAATGTGGGTCCCTGAATATCAGCAGCATGCTAATGAGGGAGGTTTAAAAAAAAAATTAGTTTGGAGATTTTGAGGTTTACTGAACTTTATGAGATTGTGTGTTTATGTGTGTGTCTTTTCATTTTTACAGCAGTACTCGATATATATATTTTTTTACAACTTGAAGTTTTAATGAAGGCTATTCTCTGTCTGTACATCTGTGTGTGTGATGGTGTGTTTATATATAGTGTATATGAGCATGTGTACAGGCAGCACATGATGGTATTTGTAAAATTTAGAGAGTTAAAAATGCCGTCAACAAGAATGTCCGGTTGTGTTTACTGTATGTGGCACCATGTTTGCACGTCTTTCTGTGCAAAGGTTGGAAAATGTCCTCATGTTGTTATGTTACGTGCAGTTGCACGCACAAGTGTGTGTTTCAAATATGTGTGTATGTGTGTGGTCCGACTGAGGGCCTGTAATACAAAGCAGGTTGTGTTTGGAACAGTTGACAGCACCAGCTATGTATGTGTGTGAGTGTCTTCCCACTATCAGCACAGTTTTTGGTAAATTTGTGTCTTCATGTGGGCTTAAGCCGTGTGTCAGTGAGCGTACGTTTGTGTGTGTGTGTGCGGACGTGGTTTCACTGCACATTTGTATGTGGTGTTTACAGCGTTGTGGGTAAAGTGAACTCTCCTGCGATTCCGCCTCACCCAGCGGTTTTGCAGCAGTTGTTGAAAGCGTTTTCAGAGGGAAGGAAGTATTTTACATATTAAAACAGCTTCAACTGGCACTTTGCCTCCACTGAGCCGAGCCATCGAGTTCACCGGGCAACTTCTGCTCCTCAATTCGACGAGTGTAATGAAAGTGTTTTAGTGTTTAATCAAACATATTGATTTGTAACTGCGACTTTTTAAAAGCTGTATCTATGTCACATAGATTGTCAGGATGAAGATTGGAAATGGTTGACGCATGATGTATGCTGTGAAGTTTGAACCGATGTCGCAATATCTCAGTTACACAATAGTATTAATGTGATACATTATCATAAGCCATGGGAAAATTCTCTTTTCTCCTGCCTTTTATACAGCGAGGTCAGAGGTCAGGATCCATGTTTGTTTTAAAATAATGTCAACATCCCAAAAATTTTAAAGATATCAACGTATGATAAAAAGGACGGAGAAATATGTATTTGCATCTTTGGTTCTGTGTCGCTTTGGTAAGGCATGTGATACTCATGTGAACATTTTGTTTCATTTATTAAAACATATATGAGAAGTTAAAGAGGTTAAAGGTATTTCTGCAAGAGGTGGAACTGACATGACCTATAATGAAAAAAGATAATGTAACCATTTAGTATTATGCACATATGAAGTTTCTTTATATTTTAGGCCCATTTAGATGGATTTAAAAGCACATTTACTGTAAGTATATTATTATGATTTCCTTTGCGCAGATGTTGTTGACAGCCAACAGCTATTAGCAACTGATAACAGGATACAGATGATTAATGTCACGATAAATTAGATCCATATGCAGATGAGAAATAATTATTAAGACGAATTTGTGAGAGTTTGTGATGGCTTGGAGGAGTCAGAGGGAGAGTAAAGCACAGGAGATGCAAGTGACAAAAGAGGGAGTGGAAGGAATCAGGGAGAGGAAAGGAGAGAAGAAATGGTCCATGGTCTGATGAGAATATTTCATCCAGAGGAAAGAGTAATGTTGTATTTGGAGAGAGAGTGAGTGTGGAGAAGGCAGAAAGGAAAAGGGGGGCTGTGAACTCTCACATTGGTCTGATGCAAATAAGTGATTGCTTTTTACGCAAATAATTCTAATGTGAGATGCAAAAAAAAATGGGGACAAATAAGTGGAGGGAAAGAGCAGTGTTGGTTTTGGTGAGCAAGAAAATTCCAATGAAAGGAGAGAGGAGGAGGAGGGAGGAGGAGGAGAAGGAGGGAGGAACACGCTCTGGTCTGATGCAAATGTGTGATAGTTACACATGCAAATGATCTACATGCTAAGAAGTGATACATTCAAACAAGATTTGAGCAAAAACAAGTGTTTAGCATTAGCAAAAGAGGAAAGAGAGGGAGTGTGGGTGGGAAATTAGTGTTGAGTCAATAGGAAACATTTCAAACTAAAAGTCTATTCCACATACACTCGCATACGTACAATAAATGTAGCATGAAGGGGGGAAACCTCAGAGAGCTAACCAGATGGTTGAAGCTTCCTGGAAATCCTCCAATAGGAACATTCCTGCCTGTTTATGACCTGTTACACACTCACACAGGGCGTAGAGCACAAAATTGATCCCAAATATTCAAATTATTCCACATTCGGGATGCAAACTGAAAATCAGCACCGAACAAAGGAAACAAAAAAAAAACAAAACACCATTATGCATCTGACTCCATGCTGACTTCATCTGCTTTCCTGTTTAACATTTGAACCCAATTTGAATGTGTTAACGATGCAATGTGTAGGTCTTTAAAATGCACGCAGAAACAATACAAGTCGAAAACCACACGTGTGCACACGCAGCTTAAACCACTGATTATTATTCTGAGAGCATTGAATCACCAGGTGCTGCAGAGCAGTTTTGGCTCCATCGTCGCATTTAAAGTTTTCTTCCAGCTTCCCAAATATCTCTGGACGGTTTGGAATTGGGCCCCCTGGACCTTTTAGCAAACACATTGAGGATTTTATGTTGCTATCCTCTGCCAATATCATTTCTCAACTCTTCTGGCAGTGATACTGATGTAAAAGCCATTTGATGGATTACTCCCATTACTTAAGGTTAGTTTAGCAGGTAGTTTATGACTTAGACAGACAGGAAAGATGAAAGAGAGGTGGTGTTATAAACTATTTAGACAGTAGAACATGCACATATCACTCAAGATGTGAACAAATAAACTTTTTTACAGACAGAAGATTGCACTCAAAGGAGTAAACCAGTGTAAATAAAACAAGTGAAACTACATACTGCGAGATTGTAACATCGCAAAGGCATGCATTTAAGCTCAGAGCTTTGTGGTGCACAGGCTAAGGTCAAAGGTCATGTGACGATTGAAACCTGTTTACACCATATGGAACAAAATACGCAGTGTACGGCTTGTAAAAATGATTTCCCATGAGTGCACATGCTTTGCTGCCGATGTGAGTTTGCTTCCCATCACGGCAGGTCAGCTCTTTTACTGGCAGCTGCAGCAATGGAAGTGAAGAAAATGGATTAATCTACAAGCCTGTAAAAAGTTAGACAAACAGGAATGCACACACATGCATAAACATTTGCACAGCGCAGGCAGAGATACCGTACTGAATATTTTTCAAAAATGCAAACACACAAAAGACTCACGCAAAGCCAAAAGACTTTTATTGAGTTTGATCAATTTCTAACGTGTTAGTCAGCAGTTTAGTCTTGCGAGTGTCTTTGTTGGATATGCGCCTACACGTGTGTGCCTCCAGACTTCCTCTGTGTTTGACTTCTCTTTCATCTGAGTCATGATTCAGTAGACAGTGTTAAACCTTACTGGTATTAGCTGTGGGTGTATGGAAGGTATGAAAGGTCGTGATCAAGTCAAGCTGGTGTGATAGCCGATAGGTCTGTGACAGAGCCACAATGGCTTCCAGACAGCTTAAACAGGGATTAAACCTTTCTCCATCTCCCATCCCTGCTGCTCCCATGAGGAATCTCTTCCTCTCTCTCTCACTCTCGCTCTTTTTCTCTTGCTCTCTTTCTCTCATTCCCCAGATGATGATTTAAACTCTGCTTCCCGACACCCAGTAATCCCTCCGTGAACAGGGCTTCCCACCATGGAGAAATCTCAAATGTCATCTAGCCATTAATTCATAGCTTTTTACTGAATTCCTCTATTGATCTTTATATTATATTGGCCCTAAGGGATTTCATTATGGCATTGGATTGCACAGATTAGTTAATCAGATTGTCTTGCAGTATCGTCTTAATGGCAATAACAGAAGTCCTGAATACATTTGGGGTTTTTTTTATACATACTTTGTATTTAAATATCATCTGCACTTGTGTGTGTCCTGCCAGGAATAGGTGCAGTTGTGTCGCCATCTGTGTGTGCATACATGTGGGGTTGATGATGGTATTTAATTCTGTTAAAGCATAAAGCTGATACTTCTTATGGCTTCTCCATTTTTGGGGCGGGGGCGAAATAGCATATTTGATGTTAGTTTGTGTATTTTTGTTTTTTTTTAGTCAAATAAGAGGAAAGAGAGGAGGAATAACTTAAACTTTCCCCAGTTTTCAGTCCAGGATTTTGTGGGCGGTCCTAAAGGGTGGCTCGATGACACGCTGAGGCTCTTCTTCTTTGCTCTGACAAACTCAGAGAACACATTTATTCTTAGTTTACACAGATTTAAATCTATCTTTTAAACCAGCTTTCTAATATTAAAATGTTTGTCGTCCAAATGACAGTGATGTACCTAATTTTCTGCGTGCATTTACATTATAACTACTGCTAATACCATATTCTTTATGAACTCCAAACAGACTGACAGCAAGGAGCAGTGAAAACAATTACCAGAGTGGTTTATAGACATACAGGAATCCAAATCGTCACAAAAATAGAAAAATATTCCCATTTAAAAAATAACAAAAGTCAAAACCACATTTATTCTCTTGACACTTGTGTTCATGTCATCATTTCAGAGATGATATGATTTTGTTAAGCTCTGTAGTGAAACACATAATTACTGCACTGGGAGATGAGATTTCCAAAACTTTGCACAATCTAGCATGACTCATGTCTCCAGAGAGTGTGTAGAGATACAGTTTGTAGGTGATGCATTGACTTTGATGATGTATATTGTGTGTGTGTGTGTGTGCAGGCAGATGAAGGACCAGTCGAAGAAGGTGGCCAACCTGAAACACAAGGAACAGCTGGAGAAGAGCAGGAACGCCCAGCTGATGGAGGACGCCAAGAAGAGAGAGGACAATCTGAACGAAAGCTCCCAGCAGATAAAGGTACGGAGGGAGGAAGAGGAGGGAGGAGGTAGAGGGAGGAGGTAGAGGAGGAAGTTAAAGGAGGGTGACGAGGTGGTGGGGGGTGAGACAGAAAAAGTTTCTCTCCTTCTCTCTGTCCTACCTTGAATATTGTCTGCTATCACAACAATGCTTCATCATAACGTGACAATTGTGACAGGGAGCAGCCTGAGGCAATGTCAAACACACTCGCTGTCACACACATACACATACACACACACACACACACACAATGCAGCGCTCGCTCAGGGACTGTATGAGAGGGGGTAAGTGAAGAGGATGATTGACAGGGAGAGCAGATGGAAGATGGAGAGGAGGAAAATGGTCATAGAAGTGAAGGGGAGAAAGGAGGTGAGGAGGAGAGGTGATTAGAGGAGACTCAAGGGACCCACACACTAAACTATGTAGTGAATGCTGTGGGTTTCAAAATACTTCCTGTGGTGTGAGAGCATCTCCTAATTGTCTGCTGAGGTGTCGAGTGACCACGAGATGAACAACCATGTGTGGCTTTTTTTTCTTTATATTTCTTGTTTTCTTTCACCTCCACATTTCTACCTTTAATTTCTTTTTCACCCTTAATTTTCCTTAAACTTTCCCGGACTTTCTTTTCTTCTCTTTTTTTTTCTGTCCTCCTCTTCCTCCTCCCTCTTCTCTTCCAGTAATCGTTAACCTCAGTGGTCTCTCTGATTAGAGGCAGATGAAAACACTCTTTCTGCATGTGTGTGTGTGTGTGTGTGTGTACTGTACTGTATGTGCATCTGTTTGTGCAAATAAGCGTAAGTTCCCTCTAGCTATGATTGATTTTTGGTTTAAGGAGTTTGGAAGTTGTCATTTATGTGTATGTGTGCGGTTAGGAGATGAGCTGATAGCTATGTGACTCACTCAGACTTATGAGACCGCAGTGGTTACAACCATAACTAGTGTGTGTCAATTGTAAGCCATTCTGCATAGTTTAACCAGCACTGAAGGCTGTAAATGGAATGTGAGTATAATTCAGACCGTAAATCTAATTCAATACAATAAGAAGATTTAATCCAATTAAAGTGCATTGCAGTCTGCATAGTTAGACACCAAGTAATGTTGGATTTGGAGCAGGATTCACATTTGCAGCACATGTGTTGGAGATGTCCTCGAGGTTTGTTCATGGCCACTGTAACGTCTCATCTTCTCCCTCCTGCTCTGTCTCCATCAGTTATTCATTCAGCTCTAATTTATCCAGGAAAGTCAGTTGCCAGGCAAGGGGACACATGGTTCTTTATGGGAATTCAGGGGAGAGTTCATGTAGTGATTTTACTCAGGAACAGCTTCATGTGTGATTGGGAATTCCTGAGAGTCCTCAGAGGCAGATGGAGATCAGACTATCTAATTTGCGAGTCTTTTGCAGCTTATTCCAGTCACTGGGAGCAGCAAACTGGAATGAGGAGTGTCCAAAGTTTTCACTCTGGGGACATGTTTAGCAGAATGTGACAGGGAAACTGATGTGATACACAGTCTGTCAGATATGAAGGATGTTAGATCAAGGAAAGTTTTGTACTGTATATGAGTATATCAATTGATTTTCTGGCTAGTGTACATTTCGATTAAAAGCATGCCTAAAATAATATTTTTAGAAACCATTTGATGACCCAGGAGTAGAAAACTCCCAGTAATATATTATAATACTGTTTATTACAACTCTCTAGTGCCGCATTTAAGGGTTATGTCTGGTCTATGAAATGTAAGAAAGTGATCATCACAACTTCCCAAACCTAAATAGCTAACAGCCCAAAGATAATCAACCTGTAATGATGTCAAGCAAATAAATCCTGACATCTGAGAAGCAGGAACCTTTAAATGTTTGGTATTTTTAGCCATGTTAGCAGCTCAAGGGATGGATGTTCTACACTTTGGTCCAGACTGAAATTTCTCAAAAATTATTGTATTTTGTGCGGACAGACAAAAAGCCTACTGATCCCTTGATCTCTTCCTCTAGCGCCACCATGCTTTGTCTCCACAACTCTTTGATGGATTGGTACAAATCTTGGATATTCAGGTTCCCATCACTTAGCTATACTTACTGTGTATAAACGCTAACTAGCCAGTTTTAGCATGCTAACACACTATACATGGATGCTAAATACTTTTACTCAGAGCATCAACATTAGCATTTAGCTTACAACCTGCAAACAGACTCTTGAGTGTTGTTCCTAAATAAATGTTCCAACAGTTTGTGCTCTCTTTACATTGCATACTATCGCTCTGTAGGACACTCTACGTCAGAAGGAAGAACGCATTGAGGAGCTGGAGGAGGCGCTGAGGGAGAGCGTTCAGATCACAGCGGAGAGGGAGGTGGTGCTAGCCCAGGAGGAGCAGGCTCGCACACAGTCCGAGAAACAGGTACTGTCTCTCCCTGCAGCAAATACACATACTGCACGTCTAAGATGAATCCTTACCCCCAGGCAGTAAATTGTGTGACCCAAACCTTTCCTCAGAACTCAACCCCTATCAGCTGTTTATTTACACAAATGTCCTCAAGTCAGAGGATTTCCTTCATTTTTCTGTCTTTGTGAGACATTTCGACAGACGCACAAGAAAACACACATAGACAAACATCTTTAGGTCAACATAAAAACTCTTTTTGACATAGCTAAACATTGCTGTGCCAATAGTGGCTAATGGCAGCAGCAACACACATGCCCTGTGCCAACTGAGCTCATTCAGGTGTGGCTCTGTGTGTGTGTGTTTGTCCAGTCACTCCTCATTTGGACGAGGGGTAAATACATCCCTATTTAAAGAACAGCTTGTATTTTGTCCGCTTCAGCCAGCAACATACAAACAGCTTCTTCTTAAATGGAGCGCAAGCCGACCACTCTAATTTGTAATCTCTTTTATCTATATTGAGACAGTAGGAAAGCTCATAGCGGCATTAAGGGAGCCTCAGAAGGGAAGGGTTCAGTGGATTCAACCTCAGACCAGTGGGAGTGTGTCGTTTCCCTTGGTACCAGTGACTTAACGAGGCCATAGAGATGGGAAATGTTCCTCAGAGCCTGGATGGGTTTTGACAAGTGGGAAAAAACAGCGTGGGCTGTAGGGACGAAAACTGCGCAGAAAAAACATGGGCCACTGTAGCTGTTGGCAAAACAGCTGGACTCCATTGTTATTTCTGCCTCTAAATGTTGGCCGTCCTCTCTGGCCTTTACTTACCAGGCTGCTTCTGGACAGACACATAAAGACAGGCATGCAAACATACGTTTTACTGCTGACACCCTCTCACATGGTTAATGTTAAGCGGTGCCACAGCAGAATAAGATCTAGATAGACAAATGTAATAGAAGAAAGACAAACCAGAAGCAAAGACAAGTCGATGGAAGTAAGATGGACAGGCGAAGGCAAATTGCTTGTCATTGCCATGTAAAATTAGGCTCTCTTAGCCAAGATATATGAAGGCTTACAGGAACAAACTCATTCAAAATCACAGAACCTTTGAAATTCCAGCCAAGATCCTGAAGTTTCAAAGATGCAAAGTACTACAGGAAAAGATGTTTAGACTTGCACACATGGCACGATGCTTGGATTTTTCTTGATCTAATGATGCAACCAAACAGAAATAGCATTTTGAATGCAGATATCTGATTCTGGGAAGTTGATGAACAAGCAGGTACAGATTATGTTTATGTAGAATATGTCAGAATATGACCAAATTAAAGGAGAATGGCTGGAAAACAATTGTGGCCATGGTTAAAAGAAAATCAGCATTGACTGCTGATAGGAATCAGGAAACAAACATTTTTTTGTGTTGTTGACATATCCAACCACCCTGACCTCTTCTGTTTGCAGACTTTGTAGCTCTATGTCACTTGATTTCCTTTGCTACTGATGGACAAAAATGATAACTACTAGAGCCACTAGACAGCTTTTATTTCTTGAACGCAAACATATGTTGTTTTTCAGCATTTGCTGAAATTTGTTTCCAATGTTTCTGGGGGCAGGAAACCATTTTAGGAATCTAGGAACCTAAACTGCATTTAGACTTTGCAGAGCTTGTTTATCAAACACAATTCTTGCCCTTTCGGACACAATGCCATTTGCTTCCACGCACAGTCGCAGGGGACAGAGTGATATTGCCAGCAATGAAGATGCATCTGTCCCATGCTAGAAAGCTTACACTAGCACTAGCCTTTCTAGTAAGAAGAAGGACCTGTTAAAACACATCTTATATCTCTGCTTGGTTGCAAACAAGTTTCCAAGTCAGAGCTTTCCTCTTGTGGTTGCCATACAAGCGTGAACTTGGGTTGAACAGTTCAGGATTTTCAGAAGCACGCCGGTGATCCACTTTTGTGAAAGGGCCATAAGGCTCCTATAGTTTGTGTGCAGCTAATTCGCATAGATAACAACAAGCACTGGCTGCCATAAAGGTATGTAATTTGGCTCAAAAAAAAGCAAGTTAAAGAGGCAAAGTGTATGTAAATGAGCACAAGTGGACAAAAGAGGGAATGGTGATAGAAATAAATAACCATGAAACACCCAAGAACTCAAATGTTCTGGAGTTCAGAGACTCATTTCCCACCTCTGCAGAGCTACTTTGCATAATTTCATTATATTCACAGTAACTACAAAGAAAAACTCTGTCTGGTCTATGTAAATATTGCCATCATTTTTTAATCCATTATCAGACTAATTTGCCTAATCCTCATGTTTTTTCAGATCTAGTGAGAATACAAACAAGTTGACGCCAAAGGGACTTTTAGTTTCTAGTTTCATTCCTGTGGTTTTATAGTTTTTCTTGGTCAAAAAAAGGTGATACAGTAGTTTTGGGTCCCCTATCAGAGCCATCAGGCCTAAGGCTTTGGGTTCTCACAATAGTAATGATTGGAACAAGTTATGGAAAGATTGGGGGAAAAAATCGCTTCCAACATGTTTATCCTCCTGAAGTTGACTGATTTAATTTGTGTACCGTGATTGTCCCAACCTATCACCTTTAATTTGGCAGGCGATGTATTGAAATGCTTCAAAATGCTACAAGTGGCAGCTTTAATTAGACAGAACTGAGACCATTTAGACCAGGACAGGGTGCTGGAGAGCGTCCCCGTGTTAAAACGCTTCAGTGAAGAAGGAAGGAGTAGAAACGTCAGCGTGTGGTGAACGAGTGGAGACGGCAGCCAAACACTCAATGCAGTCCTCACCCAACATCAACAACACTAACTCAGCCTTTCAGCACAGACACGCGCACATGTGTGCATGTGGTGCTCACAGACAGTATGGTAATACACAACATACATACACATAATCCTCCCAACACACACACACACACACACCCACACATAAACATGGCGGAAAGAAGTGCTAACTGCTATTTAAACAGTGCACCGGCGCAGCACAACATTGCATTCAGCAGGAGCCAGATGGACGCGACTTTGGTTTTCTAACTGGAAACGTGTCTCTAAATACACGAGTAAATTGTAAATAAATATTTTTGTGTTCCCGTTTTACAACTGCGTCACTGCAATTAACCTTTCACATAATGATTTATAAAATGATGACAGAGGGAGAGACAATTTCCTTCCCTAATGAGGACGGCCTGTTCAAAGGCGCACACATTGCTTATTATAATGTTGGCACACACACACACATGCAAATGCAGCCAAACCAGGCACATTTACACACACGCACTGCCTGACTACAAATTAGTAGACACACACACACACACACCTTTAGTATGCAGCCGTATATTGACAACATGCATGCGTGTGTGTGTGTGTGTGTGTGTGTGTGTGTGTGTGTGTGTGTGTGTGTAAGGGACTGTCCCATGGATGGTTGACCAAGACCACATGAAAATATACTAAAGTTTTCTGCTAGACATGAGTCACTACTGTATGTGAAAAAAGGTGTGTGTGTGTGTGTGTGTGTGTGTGTGCGCGCGCATGTGTGTGACAGAGAAATGAGTCAACAGTGTGACACACTCCATCTGTCTCTTCAGAGACCAAACTAAAGACAGACGTTCTCTTCTCCAGCTTTCCGTCTTTTATTAACCAGACAATTTTAATTCTTGAACTCAGTGCACCTTCTTCGTCCTTTCTTCATCTTAAAATAAAGTTATTGCTGCACAAACACACACCCACACACACACACACACACACTAACACACACACTTAGACGACTGAAGGGGTTGCTGTCCTCCTCCTCCAGCTCCTTCTTTCTTTTCCAGCCGGGCCTTGTCACTCCTCACCCCTCCCTGCATCCCTCCATCCTTCAATCTCTACATCTCTGATGTCGGCCAAAGGTCTTCCTCTCTTCCTTTGCCTCCTATATCTTTATTCCTCAGTCCTTATTTTACTCTCATCTGTCACCTCCATTACTCATTTCCTTCTCTCCTCTCCTCTTCTCATTCTCTCCTCTTCTTTCCTTTCCTGTTCTCTCATCACCTCTTCTCCTTTACTCCTCTCTGTCCATATTTTACTCCGATCTCTCCCCCCACTTTACTCATCTCCTCTCTTTCCTTTCCTTTCCTTTCCTTTCCTTTCCTTTCCTTTCCTTTCCTCTCCTCTCCTCTCCTCTCCTCTCCTTTCCTGTCTTGTCTGAATTGTCTGTATTTTTAATGCTGCCTGTGTTTCTGACTGCTCAGTATTTTGCCTGTACTTTATCTTTTTATTTCGGTCTCTTTCATGTGCTTAGCATTGTTTCCTTTGTTTTCTCTCTCTCCCCTTTTGCTGTGCACTTTATCTTTTGACTTGAGCATTTTTACAAGTTCTCTCTTTCTCCTCTCCTTTTCTCTCTTTTTCCTTCCTGCTCGCATGTTGTTTTAATCTTA
This sequence comes from Protonibea diacanthus, assembly GCA_028641955.1. NCBI lineage: Eukaryota > Metazoa > Chordata > Actinopteri > Sciaenidae > Protonibea > Protonibea diacanthus. The sequence goes on along the minus strand of CM053997.1, from coordinate 10,796,354 downwards.
TCTCTCTCCTTTCTTCTTCTAATTATCTTTGTTTGTGGCCTGTTTCTCTCTTCCACTCTCTTTTGATTCCCCCCTCCTTTGCCCTGCTTGTCCCTTCTGTCCCTTTTTCCCTCCTCTCTACCTTTGCTCTTTCCCCTTTCCTTTCCTTGCTTTTATTTCTGACTCATACTATCTCTTGCCCCCATTTTGTATCCCTTTCTTCTCCCCCCCCACTGCCGTCATTCCTTTCCCTTTCTCTGTTTTCTCTCTCCCATCCCATCCCATCCCATCCCATCTTTCTTTCTCTCTTTGCTCTTTTTGTATGCAGCTCTCTCACATTCCACTGCATGAGTTCACCACAACCGGCTTTAGATGGTCAAAGGTAACAAACAATCATCACAAATCCTCACTCACCAGCCTGTATAATCGTTCCATTCATGTCTTCACCATTAAGTTTTATTGTTCTTCTCACATTTTTATTTAACAGCATGATGGGTAGTTGAACACAAATTCTCCTCTCACTGCCTCTGGTATGCTTTACGTGTTGGCTACAAAACTGACAGCGGTGGAAGAAGTACTCAGATTCTTTACTGAAGTAAAAATAGAATAAAAGTCCAGCAAAACATAGTACTCATTATTTAGAACAGCTCTCAAATCATATTGTGTTTTTGGCTGCAAAAAATGACATTTAGTTATTGAGTCTTAAGTCTTTTTGACAAGTTAAGACAAAACAAAAAGTCTAGTCTAGCTATTCAAGTCTATTATTCCAGCAGTTTTAGAAATGAGTGCGCAGATCTTAAAAGACAACAGAATAACTATGTATCAGTCAAGCTACTTAGAATTAAGAAGAATTAATGTCACCTTTATTCCTGAAAATTTATAAAATTCATAAAATCAGTTGACATCCATTGACATATTGTTGTTATAAAGTAAGATTATCTATTGTACGGACTCAAGTACCTCACAGTCGTACAGTACTTAGTTACTTTCCATCCCTGTAGACCGGTGCAGCTCTCATGGAACATGCACAAGAAGTTACTTCTTCCATATCAGACCTTCATTCATTCATTCATGTACGCAGCATACAGAAGAGTCTTTTACCAGCAATCAATAATGATCATTATTATTATATTATTATTTCTGTCCTCTCCTTTTTCATTCTCCATCTTTTTTCCATCTTTTTTTTGTCTAGGTTTAGACTTCTCTCTGTTTTCAGATTCAGCTCATCCTCAGGGTTTCTTTACTTTTTGATTTCTGCTGATGCCATTTATTTTTTAGAGGAAATGAATATATCTGTGTGGCTTTCTCTCTCTCAGGAACTCTTTTTTTCTTCTTCTGTCCTTTGCTTGATGTTCTTGCTCTCCTTTCTTTCTTTGTACCACTAGACACTGGTAGTATATAACTGGAAAAACAGTGGGACTATCCAAAGAGAAAACATGCAAGTGTGTGCTGCTGTCTTTCTGCGGGTACATCTGTTCGATGCGCGTTTGTGTGTGTGTGGAGGCAAGCCAGATTGCCCCGCCGTGAGAAATACAGTGACCTTGACACTTGGACCTCACAGACGTTAAACTGACAAACTGATATACACCCCAAGAGAGACATAGATAAAATACATTTCAGAGACGAGAAAGAGAAACAACATAAAGAGAGAAAAGAAAACACGGAGATGAAAAATGATTTGTTTGATGTTATGCAATTGAGCATTTCATGTAAAAACAGTGAAATTACTGAATTACATTTTAAAATCACAGTAGCTGATAGATTCTGAGACAGAGGGAGAGAGGAGGACAACAGTGGAAAGCAAAAACAAATGAAATATTTGAAGTAAAAAAATGAAACAAAATATCACATTGAGGCAAAATTTAAAAAAAAAAAGTAGTAGTCATAAAAATAGAAAATAGAAAAAGAATAAATGTCTTACATTATGCGTTTGTGTGTGTGTGTGACAGGTGGAGGACCTGCTGGTTGCCATGGAGAAGGTGAAACAGGAACTGGAGGTGATGAAAGCCAAGCTGTCATCAACTCAACTCTCACTGGCCGAGAAGGAAGGTCACCTGACCGCTCTGCGGGCTGAGAGGCGGAAGCACCTGGAGGAGGTCCTGGAGATGAAGTAAGAATACAGAAACACACATATTTTATTACTTTTATTTATGTTAATATGTAAACCAGCTGAACATTAACGTCGAGTGATGTAAGCTGGGTTGGAAATTTGCCGTGTTTCCAAAGACACAAACACACTGTAGAAAGTGCCCTTCTGTCAGTCTGCCTACATATTTCTCACGAAATCTATTTCCTTTTGTGCGGATCTATACACACTCATTATGTCTTAAAGAGTTCATTCACCCAAGTCACAGCAAAACATATTTTTCCTCTTATCCACATTGATCCGAGGCCATGCATAGTTTTTGTTTTACATGCTCAAGTTTTGCAATATTCCACTCAAATGGAATTTTATTTGTTCCCCCTGAAAGTATCAATAAAAATTTGTGAAATTGAAATGACGTGAAATTGCAGCACTCCTGGATGCTGTGGACAGTCACTGATTTTTTTTTTCTCAAAGGAATACTGAAGAAATACGTTATTCTTTTTTATTATTTCAAAAATATGAGTGTTTGGAACACACTGAGTTGGACAGACACTGTAGAAGGGGATGATGCTACAGGGGAGAGTTTTATGGACATAATGAAACTGTATTCAGTTTTTCTTGGCCCTGTGGTTCTAGTGAGAGATTGTTACTCCAAGCCAACGATACAGTACACTGGTCCTCCAGAATTTGTGACCGTGCAGACTTTATGCACTGCACGTGCTAGAAAACCAAGGCTTGTTTTGTGAGCTGTATATTCTCTTCTTGACTTAATCGGACAGATCATGGGTGCTTTTCTTCTGTCATGTTTTACGGGACATTTTTCACATGTGTGGAACATATCTGTCTACACAGAATTGAAATATGTAGGGAAACGCTGCATGTCTACTGTTCACATGCAAGTCAACAGCTGCCTCCATCCATGTCCGTACCGAAATATGATCAAGGCTTTACATTTGAGCACACAATCAGATGTTTCACAGTGATATAAAAGCAAGACTACAAATCAAGGGCTCTGTTAGCATCGCTGTAAGTTTGTACTTTTACTGTGGCGTTTTGAGCAAAATGCTGATGTTTAGCAGGTAATGTTAACCCTGGTTGTCATCTTAGTTTAGCAGGTATTTGGTGATTGGACAGATACGGAATTTGACCTAATCGTACTCGAACAAAATTCAGAGGAAGTTATTATAATTCATCCTGAGGGGACCATGAATGAGTAAGAAATTTAATGGCAAGCCATCCGATATTTATGGAGATATTTCAGTACATAATAAAAATGTCAATCTTGTGGCGGAAGAGGAAGTCGGGGGATCATCAAAGTCAGTCGGATTCATCCTGTGGGAATGATGAATCTCTGCACAGAGTTATGGCAATACATCCGATAGCTGTTGAGATATTTCTGTCTGGACCAAAGTGGTGGACCTTCAGACTTTCAGACATTGCTTTCCAAAGCTAAAAATAAAATATGAAGCCTGAATCCGGTAGAGTTTGACCTTCACTTACAGTGTTTACAGTATAACGTTTCGTAATCAGTCGTCAGTTGCTCTCATTTCTAAAACTCAGACACGACCTTCAACACTTTGCCTGAAATTAGCAACTCTTATGATATCTCCAGTAGTTTCCCATGTTGCTTCAGTGTTCCAGGAAGGTAGTCGGCGGTCACATTGACATGATCTTTACCCGACACCTCATCAACTCTCTTACTTTCTCCTCTCCTCTCTTTTATCTCCTCTCCCTTTCTCTCTGCACTTTAAAGCAATAGAAATAAGTAGTGTGTTAATGCAATAACCATGTACTGCTGTCTGGCTCTTCATGTGATTGATTACATACACAGGCACCCGCACACACTCATGCACACACTGTAACTCGGTGTAAATTTTAATGTAATTTTAATAGATGGGTTTGCGCTTTAAGTGCAGCTAAGAGGAGTCCAGCAGTCCGACGATTCCCTGTATTTTCTGCTGTTTTACATCCTCACTGAGACCTTACAACGAGGGCTAATTTAGTGGAACGACGCTTTGGGCTGAAATGGAAGCCAAGGATAATGTCCGTGTTAGCATGTCCTGCCTGTTTAAACACGCTGTGGGACTATCTTTTACTGTGGCATTATGGGAGAATGAGGGCATGCGCTGTGATTTAATTTTGCTGCGCTGTGTCCTCTGCGTTTTCTACCAGCTTTGCATTTCTTTGTTTTTGAGAGCGAGAGACAGAGAGAGTGTGTGTGTGTGTGTCCAGCAGCATGTCCATTCACAGGCCAGGTGAGCAAGTTATTGGCCGTTTTATCGGCGTGGTAACGACCCATGTGATTATAACAAGCATCACCGCTTCAGAATGCGGGCCTTATTTTCGTACGTGAATATGCATGTGGGAGCGTGCACGTGTGCAAGCAAGCTACGATTGATTTATTGACGTCGGACTTGTCCAGTGTTGCTTTTAAGAAAATACAGCCACCATGATGAAGATTTATGAACAGGCACTCACGAATAGACACACACACATGCATCTTTGCTTCATGTACTGTAGATAAAATTATACAAACTCACACATACACACAGAGCAAACCTACAAACGTGCATGATTAGATTTAAGAGTCTCCGGTGGGCATTTCAATCTGCGCTATCATTTAACTTCACTGTCCCAAAGGCAAATTATGTGGCTTAGTTGTGGTTAACATCACTATAAGTCTCCAGTCACCACTTTGTCCCAAATCTGAACTGTGGTGTGACCATGTGTTTCCATACACAGATCATACTAACTGTACGGAGACCAAATCTAAACTCTGCAGCCAGATACATGACTGCACTTTATATGTTCCATCATGAGACAAATATCTATGACTAATGCATTCAGTATGTGACTGCAAATTATTTATTTGACCTTTTCTGTTGAACATGAGGTTAAGTTCCAAACTAAAAGAAGTTGCGTAACCTCAGAATTTGGTAGATTTTAATACTACGGTGTCTCCATGAATCACCTTTGCACCCCGGATGTTACAACCCTGATTCTGAGACAACACTGAAAAGTGAATGCCTGTGACCTTCCCTCAGGCAGCACTGCATTAAAAACTGCCATGACTGTATGAGTATTATTACACTTCAGAAAAGCGTAAACACAGTTTGTCGATGCATGCATAAATCCAAATTAACATCAAATCGCAGAGCGATGCAAAGTGAAACCCATATATCAACAGCATCCAGAAATGCTGCTGACTTCTCTGGGCCTGAGCTCATCTGAGATGAACTGACGGAAAGTGGAAAATTATGTTGTGGTTTACGAGTCCACATTTGTAATTGTTTTTGGAAATCGTGGACGTTGAGTCCTTCGGGCTAAAAAGGGAATAGAACCATCCAGATTGTTACCAGCGCAAAGTTCAAAAGCCAGCATCTGTGAAGGTATCAGGGTTGGGGGGTGGGGGGTGTTAATGCCTGTGGCATGCGTAACTTGCACATCTGTGAAGCCACCATTAATGCTGAAAGGTACATACAGATTTTGGAGCAACCTTTGCCTCCGTTCAGACATCAGGGGTGTCTTGCTTATTTCAGGAAGAAAATGCCAAGCCACATTCTGCATGCGCTACAACAGCACAGCTTCCTAGTAAAAGAGTGCGGCCAAGCCCCTTCTTTGGTTTTTTATTTATGTTTTACAGTGTCCAAACTTTTTTTTTTTCCGAATCAAGGTTGCACAATACATTTGTATCACATATTAGTACATTACCAAGTAAATAAACAGCCTTTTTTCCTTCAGTTTAAGTCATAAAATCTCTGGCAGCAGGCCTTACAGAAGAGAATGTTATTCTTTTTCCCCTTCAGTGGTCAAACAATATTTCTATCCCATCAATATTGATTGTTTTTAAGATATTATTTATTGATTGTTTCACACAGCGGTCAGCATCGACACTTCCATATCACTTGCTTTTTCTATCGTTTCAACCTGTTTTCTGATCAGAAATAGCTCCAGTTTTCTCAGCCAGAACACACTGGAAATTCTTCTTTTAAAGGCTCCTATGAATTACCTGCATGTGTTTATGAAGAAGTGTTGCATTTATATGTCATTATTTGACAACTTAGTGAAAAATTCAACACTTTCATGCTCTGTCTTTGCATAATACATGATATTTTTCAGGATGCAGTTGGGTATTCCTTCCACACGTTTGCGATATTGTGTATTTTTGTGCCTGCTCCCTCTCAGTGGAAAGTTTAGATGTTTCAGGTAGCTGCTAGCTGTCTTGCTGTGAGTTACGTCCATTACGCCATTGCTCATATTTTTCACAAGACATTAGGGTTTGGTCAGCAAATACGTCATTTGTTTCTGGCTTTCTCCCACATGTAAAACATGAGAAGTTTAAGGTGGCTGCGTCCTGTGTGTCCATATATCTTGGTGTAATGCACATGAAACTGTCTCTGTACACGCAGGCTGCCGTAACTCCTCCGGGTTTGATGTCTGATTTGTTGCCCAGTTTTACATCGGTGTAAGGTTTTAATGTTACAGTAAGACCTGATATATGATACGGCATGTTGCAGAGGTTTCTGGGACAGGCATTGAATATATTAACACACATGCACACACTCTCGACTCCCATGCAGAAATATACACCGGCTACAGATGGAATACGACAATCTGTCTCACTTTCTCACCTTCTCTTGTTTCTTCCTTTTCCTTCTATTAATGCTTCACACACACACACACACACACACACACACACACACACACACACACACACACACACTCACTCACTGTAATATAGTTGTACGAGCATCTATCTGTCTTTGTGCCAAAGTTTTCACCAACTGGTTGTATATCTTCTTTACTCTTTACTCCAACACTAGCTAACTTTCAGTCCCTGATGTATATTGTTAGTGTGTGTATGAGTGTGTTGGATAAACACAATATAATATATATCTTTGGTAAAAAAAAACAAACAAAAAAAAACAACAGCATTTACATGTATATTATGCACATAAAACCACATGCAACATGCAAATGCATATTAATGACATGCACACATGTTAATACACACTAATAGAGAGATAGAAAATACACAAATAGAACAGCACACAGATGCACACATCTGCCCTGCAGGGCTCCAACATGCGTTTTTCCCACTGATAAATCATCTGCAGCGACCTTCACACGTATGCACACACTCGTAAAACACACAGACATATTTTCTTTGCGATATACACTAAATACGCACACACTCGTTTTCTTCCCAGTCTCATGTGTGCTTGTGGGCTTGTGTGTCGTATGTACAGTTTGAAGTATGCAGGTGTCTGTGTGTGTCTGTGTATGTGTGCGTGTGTCACAGCCAGCCGTAGGAATGTGCTGACAGTGTGTGTGTAACAGCGGGGTGTCAGGCCTGAAATCCCAATCTGGATGAATTAAAACCTATCTTGCTCTTCACTGTTCTGCTTTACTGACAGTTAACACACATCTCTACTTCACTGTACTGCTGTTTCACACACACATGCACGTCTCTGTGGTGCAGGTATATTGAATTTTGAGGCGTAACTTACGATACAGTCCATGTCTCACGAGACTTGATTAATGTAAGACTCACATACAAAAGATTTTGTTTGGCTTTTAGAGAGTATTTTTTTAGAGCAGAAGAGGAGAGATGAGACTATACGTTTCTAAAACCTCAACTAACATTTCATTTACATTGCCCAAAATCTGTACTGCATACAAAACCAGCAATCCTTAGACCATCGATTTGAAGAAAAACTCCTCCCAAAAAACCTTTAAGGGTAGGTTATAAAAAAGGATAATTTCAGCTTTTTGCAACTTTTTTCCTAATTTTGTCCTTTTGGCCGTGATGATTACTTCAAAAAATGTTACCACTTTTGTGGCTCAATGTGATTAAAACACATCTTGTCACCCACACTGCAATTAAACATCTGTAACAGTTGGAATCTCACAGTTTACTGTAAATATACGCAACCGTCTTCTCCTCTTTTCTCTCCAGTGAATTCGCAGCAGCTTTGCTCAAACAGCAGTTTTCAACCATGTCATTTGCTTTGCCTGAGAGATTCGGCTCAGGGGCAAGAACACGCCCAAAGAAATTCAACAAATTTCCTCACGCTCCTCTCTCAAAATTATGGAAAACACGTCCTTTCTCACATGATTTATTGTGATATTGCATCCATAGTGATTGAATTAGTAGAGATTTTTCTCAAACAGTAGTTTGGCGCCTTGGTCTGAAAGATGGAGGTCCCTCAGCATCAAACATATTTTGCGCAGAACTTGGGTTGTTGAGAAGTAAACAGGGTTTACAGCCATGGTTGTGGTTTGGATCGTTTTATAATTGACTCATAACATTGCAGATTCATAGGTCCACTATAGAAGTTGTCAATGAACAGTAGACAAAACCTGTTTTAAAGGTCTTGCCTGGATATCATGTCACAAAGCAAAAAAAAAAAATGATTTCTGTGCTTCAGTTCGAAAACATTCTTTATGTGTTATACTTGTCACGGCACCCACATCCAAAACCATGCGTGTAAATCCATTTAGAATGAGTGACAGCAAATATTTCTCAATTTCTAAATAGTCAATTGAATTAGTGTGAATATCGCTGACAGTTTGGATTTGATATCAGAATAATCTGAAAGATGAGAGGAAAAAATAACAGATGAGAGGAGGTCAGATAAAAAGATGGACAAGGAGAGCAGAAGACACAAAACAAGGAGAAGTAAAGTGAGTAAAGAGGTCAGGGCGAGAGTTATAAATCTCGTTTGGCGGGGGAGGGGCAGTAGGAGGATAATAAAATGAAAGAACAGAGGCAGAAATGTTTTTATGGTGGAGAGAAAAGAAGGGAAAGCAAAGAGGAGAAGAGGAGAAAGACAGCTGTCCAACAACAACTTAGTTGCGCCAACAAAGCTGCGTGATACCCCGAAGAAATTATATTTCCTCCATCTCCGTCTCCCTCGCTCCTTCCGTTCATCCATCAATCTTTCAGACTACATTTATATATTGAATGTATAACCAATTACGTTATGTTCTCCTCCCTTGCATTCATGCAGTGTCCTTTCACAACGTATGCACAAAATTGTCGACTAATTTATAGGTGATTATTTCTACCAGGCAAGAATTATGCATATATGGATTTTTATGAGCATTAAAATCATGAATTCATCTTTTGCAGGAAATGTTCTCAAACATAAAACAGCGAGACACTGATTTCTGTTTATTTGCAGGGTTGTTATGGAGATTGTAACCTTAATGAAGGCCATTCATTACAAAAGAAAACGCAGAGGCGTCACGATGAAAAGACTCTCTGCTGTAGAAAAACAAGGGTGGCGATGCACTTTTGACACTTTATATTTTTTTTCCGCCAGTGCAAATGGTCAAGGCTTCCAGCAACAGGCAACAAAGTGAGTCGCATTACTTGTGTTTGCTTTGGTGGGGGAAATAAAACATGATATTTTAGCAGCGTTCTCTGCGTGGGGGAGGCTGCCTCAGGCTGTGACAAATCAGGTGTTGTGTTATGATTCACTGAAATGTTCTGGGTGAAACTGCCAGCAATGCCAAAATCTATTTGGATTCACTGGAACGGGATCTTCTATAAGCCCAAAAGAATAGCAAAATGAAGCAGTGAGTCTGTTTACACACAAACACAGTTTTGCACCACATGCACTATTAGACTATAAAGAAAGTCTGCAGAAACACCAAGTTGCTGCGCTGTCTTCAGCCTCCTGCAGTGAGAGCCTTGGCTGATGCCTCAAGGTGAACACTATAAATTCAATTTATTTCTCCTTTGCTGCTCTGTTCTTTGTTTTATCTTCCACCCTGCCTCTCTCTTACCCTCAAACCTCTCTCTGCATCCCTACCTTCATTCCTGCCGTCCCTCCTTCACTCCATCCCTCGCTCTGGCATTCCTTCTCCCCCACTTCCTCCCCTTTTTTTTTTTTAAATACCGGTGTTCATCTCTTATCCTTTGCATCCTTCCTTCCTATCTTCCTTTCCTCCTCACCTCTTTCCATCCGTCTCTCCATTCTCAGCCTACATCTGTCTGGAAACGTCATTATCGCCTGATTTCTGTCTGGCAGGCTGTATTTCTCACTATCTGCCTGTCTGTGTCTTTGCTGTTGTCACTACATCCTGAAACTAATCAATGGTTTGTGTTTGTGTGTGTGTGTGTGTGTGTGTGTGTGTGTGTGTGTGTGTTTGCATCCCTCTGCTTGTGTGCGTGTAGTCAAAGATCTTATTTTCAAATGGAACGACAGCTCTGCTCCTCACAGCTGGAAAGCCATCACTAACAATATGGCTGCACGTGTAAAAAAAAAAAAACACACACACATGCAGACACACACACACACAGCAGCAGCAGCAGCAGCAGCAGCTTTGCCATCAGTAACGTTAGAAGTACATGTTGCCTTCAGAAATGAGACACACACACAGAGCCACTTACAAAACCAGATGAGGCAGCATGACTGCTTAGAAGCTTTTGCTCCCAGAGGAATGCTTAGAGCTACACACACACATACACACATGCACGCACAGACAGACATGCATGCATAAAATAAAAATACATCCTCCATACATGTTTATGGTGTGCTGCCATAAGCCAGAGACAAGCACTTTGATCCCCTCAGACAGCAATGAGATTAATCCACAGTGTGCCAAGAAAATCTGTGTGTGTGTGTGCGTGTGTGTATTTGCTATGTGTGTTTGACAGACATGTCGAGAGCTTAGTATGACAAAAAAGGGGCATGCAGTTTTGACACTTAGTCTTACAAGCTCATATGAGGGCGCCCCACTCTTCGCCTCTTTTCTCTCCTCTTTTTCTGGCACTCTCTGTACTTGCCTTTCTTGCCCTCTTCGCTCTGACTCTGGCTGTCTTCCTCTTTGCTTTTTGATTTTTTTTTTCTCTCCTCCCCTGTGACAGACTAAGAGAGAGATTGAATCAGGAAAATAGAAGCAATAAAAGACGTGCTGCAGTCAGAAGTTGTATTCAAATAACAGGGTTTTCTGAGAGTCTCTGAAGCCATGCAAACCAGTGATCTTCAGCTGAATATACAGCGGAGAAATAGAGAAAGTCTCCTTTTATAGTTCTGACTCTTCTCTGTTGTAATTTCATGTGTAATCTGTATATGTATTACAGGGCTCTCACACCAATTAAATGCACTGAATAAGAAGAGGATTTAAAACAAGTAGAAGGAGCTGAGAACAAGAGCAAAATTTACACAAAGATGGATGAGAACCAAAGACATCAGAATGAAAAGAAACAAGTGGAGAGAAAGAACAGATAAAGGAAAAAAGGATGCGGCAAAACCTAAATTCGCCTGTTTTCCTCGGCTGATTACAGGTTGTGCGTGCCAGGCCATCAAACAGATCATTAAACGGCAATTAAAGAGGGAGAGGGAGCAATGAAGAAGGAAAACATATCAAAAAGTAGAAAACAAAACATGCTCTTTTTTAAAAAGCCTCTGATTGTATGTTACGAGTGCCAAACAATTATATTTCTATTCCTGAAATAATAAAACTTTAGTAGACAGAGGAGAACAGGTCAGGCTATTGACAAGATTGATTTGCTGAAAAAGTAAGAGATGTTGAGCAAGAAAGACATCAGATGGAGCAAGAAATGGACAGAATTATAACCCGATGGCTCTGACATCAACAGCATGATCATGGTTATAAATTACCGCACAACTACAATGTAAAGGAGCTGTTTCCATTTGAAAACTTTATTCTCCTTAATGGGAAAGTTGGCTCACAGTGAGGCATTCAAGTCAGCGAATTCACACAAGTGAAGAATGAAAAGTGAGCACATAAACGTACAAGATAAATTAAATGAAACAATGGATTATGTTTCAGCCAAACTCTGATGAAACGCCGAAATCAATCATCTGGCTTTTATTTTGCTCTTAAAGTGTCTAAGTTAGCCGCTAAATATGATGAAAATAATCATCATGTTGTAGTCTTTTGCAAAATATGTGAAATTCATTACTGAAGCATTACTGTGCCGCGTGTAGTTTCCCCTGTGAAGTATTGAATTGCAATAAGACAGGATTAGCAAAGCCGTTTTTGCTTGTTCATGTAGTCACACTTGGTAAAAGATAGACTTAAAGGACAATGACACAGTTTGTACAAGAATTCATGTGGCAGAGTTTGGAGGAGGCTGGGGGTTTACCCTTCAGGCAACTGTTGGTCATCATCATCATTTGTGGCTGCTCAGAGTTACACTCTCGTTGGTAATGCAGATATAAGGGCAAGGTCATGACATATTGCAGTTCTCAGAGTCTGCTCATGATTTTCGGATTGCGTGATAATGAATGGAAGCCAACGGTTGCATGAAAGGTTAAGAAAATCACAACAGCATGGTTTGAAACCTGTAAAAATAAAGTATGTATGTTTGGTTTGGTAAAAATGTTCATTTAAATTTTTTTAGGTTTGGCTAAGGATGAAACAGTGGTGTATTAATAAAATCAAGATATGATGAAGTGCAGTGGAAACAGACTTTGTGAATAAATCATGACATGCACAAGGCAGGAGTTGAAAGCTCCACTTGAGAGACAGAAAATAGTGGCAAACGAAAACATTCGATCTGCGTGGAACGATGAGGAGACGCACCTTCCTCAAATTAATAAATGAAACAAACATATTTCCATCACGTTTGCTGAATTTTCCATAATTTGACGTATGAGGGTCACTGTTTATCTTGATGTGTCCAGCTCATAATATTTGTATAACATTAGCACATGTAAAAACTAACTCATTTGAATTATCTTTTGCAGATTTTCTGGGAATATTTCCCAGAAAGGTGCGAGATACAAAACAGACAAATAGGAATAAACTTTTCGACAGTCTTTTTTCAAAGGCATTCCTGGTGTTAATGCAACAAGCATTTTGTTTGAAACTCACTGATGCCTTTACTTGAGTTTTCTGTGTCTAAAAAAGGTGTGAAGTTGCTTCCAAGTCACCTTATTTGTCTTTATATACTTAATGGACAGGAAAGAAGAGCCGCACCACAGGGAGCCTCTATAGATCCGTTAGATTGACAGAAACACATTTGTCACTCTCACATTGTCAAATAAATCAAAAATGTTTTGAAAGATCCTCTTTCATAAACATTTGGGAGTCGCAGGTGTCCATTACTGTGACCGGTTAGCGTTACAGGAGTGAGTTTGTGCTGACAGATTGTAAGCAGATGTCTTGGTCTCTGTAGCGTAGCGTAGAAATGGATTTACTGTAAAGAACCACAGTGAAGACAAAGCTGCATCTTTAGTCACACTTCTCAAAATATATGTGTGTGTATGCGTGTGGTCTCATGGAAAGGGCAAACTCCCGCGAACCATGGATAATGTATTTTTACACCTTTCTTATTGGTCACAGTGTGTTTTTAAATGAGAGAAGAGCGAGGTAAGGGAGAGCGAGAGGAGAGTGTTTTTTTTAAGAGAAAAAAGGGGGAATTGTGTCAAGAACAGATCCTCATTCTGTCATGCAGTAGTCCCACCTGCCCTCCTATCTCCCTCTCTCTCTCTCTCTCTCTCTCTCTCTCTCTCTCTCTCTCTGTCTCTCCCTCTCTCCCTCTCTCTCTCCCTTTCTTACCGCCTTTGTCTCTCTGCTTCCCCTTCCTGTTACTCTCTCCATTCCTCTCCATCTCTCCCCCTTCGCGTCTCTTTGATTTGTTTTCCCTCCAAATCCTCCAGTTATTTTATTCCCTTCCCTGTCAATGCTGTTTCTTTCTATGTGTGTGTGTGTGTGTGTGTGTGTGTGTGTGTTAGTGTGTGTAAGCCTTCTCGCTGTCTTTCTTTAAGCCTCTCTGATGTACAACAGCTCCTTGAGGGGAGCTTTTCTCTGCCTCTCAAACACACACAAACTCTTATCCTGTGCACCAGCTTTAACCCATTTTCCTAACTCTCTTTCTCGTTCTCTCTCACTTTTTCCAATTCTCTCTGATGGTCTCTCGTCCCGTCTTCTCTCTCCATACTAAATCATTCATATCCAGTGTCTCTGACCCACTTCCACTATAGTTTAAGATACACACACACACACACATACACACAGCTTTTTAAAAAAGATCTTGCCAAAAATCTTGCTGTTCTCAGTGTGTTATTGTACATTATACAGTGGGCTACTATAATCTAAGCAGCGTCAGTCAAAAATAAAACAAATTTTCTACCAAAATCAGCTGTAACTCTGGTCTTTTCACTTTCTTATGGTCTCAATAAACAAGTAAACTTTCCAGATCAGTAAACACATTTTGGTTTTTGAATAAAAGCCCAGAAGACATTCCTGACTGTAATTCCCGCTAATCATTTTCTATTATTATTCTGCATTTTTAACGTGCCATTATCCCTTTGTTGTATTTGGCGTGAAGTAGCCCTCGAGAACAAAGTCTTGAATGCGCATAACAGCCGGGGAAGGTGTCGATCATTTTCTCTAATAACTTCTGTTATAATCTAGTGAAGTGAATCTTTGTGTTGGCGCTTAAGGCAGCAGTAAAATGGTTTACTACAAACCAAAGATTTATTGGCTGTCTTTGATTTGATGCTGGACACATGGCAGGCCAGCACTAACAAATGTTTCATAAAACCTGCACTGATGTGTGTATTCATTGCCCTGTGTTTTCTCTTGTAGGCCTATAAACCAATAACTGTGTGTGTGTGTGTGTGTATTCATGTGTGATGCTGCTAGAGGCAGTCGACATGAAGAGCACTTACTTTAAAGGTACAGATATATGTACTGTATGTTGTATATTTAACGTATAGCTGTGTGTTTGTGTGCATGTTAAACGGCATATGAAACTTAAAAGAGAGGCCCTCCAGCTTCTTTTTTTTTTAACTATGTTGCTCATTCTTTCCTCGGTATTTTGAGTTGTGATGCATAGCAGCAGTTCACACCTCAAATATAAGCGTGTGTGTGTGTGTGTGTGTGTGTGTGTGTGTGAGAAAGAGAGAGAGAAAGTCAGCAGCACAGAGCAGATGAGAATAGGGGGCCCAGCACTCGCTGGTTATCTGCCCCAGGACAGAACCTGTCAGCTGGGAGAGAAATACAACACTGCAGGGGCCCACTCTGGAGACTCCGAAACTAAACTAGTAGCTCTGTGTATATATGTGTGTGTGTGAGAGAGAGAGAGGGAGAGAGAAAGAGGGGAAGAGTGTGTGTGCAAGTGGGAGAAAGACATAGGGATGACATTCCAACAGAGACTAAGACAGAAGAAGGAATTAGAAATGGATTTGATTTTACATCCATGCGTACAAGCATAGTATGCACAGTGCTTCAAAGAGTCATGGATGTGTGTGTGTTTGTGTGTGTGAACCAAAAGCCGCCTGATTAACAAACAAAAAAACTTTTAAGCAGAAAGAATTTAAGGAGTGAAATAAAGATAAAAGAAAGAAAGAGACTATCACGTTTATTTTTTTTTTTACATCCATTTTTTTATGCTATGTGTGTTTGTGTTTTTGTATGTGTGTGTGTGCGTGTGTGTGTGTGTGTGTGTGTGTGTGTGTGTGTGTGTGTGTGTGTGTGTGCCTCCAGGCAGCATTAGCTACCACTGAGAGCCAGCTGTGCCCTCCTGCATCTCTCTCATCTCTCCTCCTCCTCTCTTTTCTCTCTTTAAAACCACACCTTTTTTTTCCCCTCACTTCACTCCTTCTTCTTCCTGTGAAGAAAATCTCTACTGAGTTTGCCACCCTGGTGAAACTTAAGTTCCCATTTAAGTATCGACCAAAATCTACAAATGTTCCATCAGCTGTCAGATCAAGTGCATATACTTCAAGCTTAGACTCTGTGCTTACCGTACGCTGCACATCTTGTGGTACTCGTTGACATATCCCCTCAGCGTTGTACACACAGGCTCATCAGGTGTTTTGCATGTTTTAAACGCTTTTTACCTCCCCCAGGCGACCCAGCTGTGGCTCATCTGACCTCAGCTTGTATCCAGATGGCCACATCTCTAACTCTGAAATACACCTAATATTAAATCAAAACTATGATGTGCAGTGCACTGATGCTGTATATATTTCAGCTGATGAAATCCACAGATTTAACTACATTATCTGTAAAATGACTGCAGCCCCATTAGTGCTGTCATTTCATCGCTGATTTGCAGGTTCTTTGATTTTAAAATCGCACATCTCGGACGTGCCCTGTCCAGATCTGATGGTATAAATGAGGGCAGATCCAGTCCTCATGAATTGTTGCATAATCCCTTAATAAGGCAGATTTCAGCTTCAGGGCTTTGTTTCTTTGTTTTTTGTCAATATGTGTGAATGAAGTGAAATATAAGTACACCAAAACTCATTCAGTCTTCTTTTTTTTTAAGCAAACTAAAGCACACAGCATGATTACAGTAAATATGATTATCACATTTTTCTAAATCCCCTGTCGCCAGCCAAGTGAATCTGCTGATTTCACTCAAAACACGTTCGGTTTCCTGAAATTGGTCGATGAGGGTGGCGTAACTTTTGGAAAAACCATCCTCAGGCTAGGTAGCATTAAAAATTCCTAACAAGTCTAGAATCTAGTCCTTTAAAGTCCGACGTGTAGAGGGAAACAGGGTCAAGCTTGACACGCACCACGTCCTGCAGGGGTTAAAGAGTAAACTCTGGCGTCCTATAAGCCGACTCTTGTGTAACCAGAGCAGACAGTGTCACAGAAAACAATGGAGAGCCGCTTTGTTCAGTCAGAAACAGAGAGCAGAGAGAGGGGATTATTTCTAAAATAGCCCTGTGTTTGTCTTAGACAGAGACTGGCCAATGTCACACTGGACTGAATCTACTTTACACACACGCACACACACACAGGGACACACACACACACACACACTTAACTCTTACACGCATATATGCACAGGATAAAGCCCTGAATACACACAGACAACTTGTGAACATTCACACACACTGAAATACACGAGTACATCCTTATGAGCACATACACACCTACAGAAAGGCATGCTGTCATAAACACAGACGTACAACTGTCACTTGAACACACACACACACACAAACACACCCACACACGCTGTAGATTGCAGTAGTGGGTGACAGTATGAAAGAGATAATGCAGCACACACGGGAAGCTGCTTTGGTGTGTGTGTGTGTGTGTGTGTGTGTGTGTGTGTGTGTGTGTGTGTGTGTGTGTAGAAATATGCGAATGATCTAAGACCAGGCATTAGTGTTTCTGATAAAGTGAGGGGCCTTAAGTGGTTTTAGGAAGGAGAGAGCCCCCCGCATGTGTGTGTGTTGGGGTTGGGGTCAGGTGCCTGGTGCGTTGGTGTGTATCTGCTTACTGTCTACCTTGTCGCCACGGCGATGACATCATGGCACACGACCGCCAAACGACGGAAAGAATGCCTCTTGTCTTCTTTGCAGATGGAGAGGGAGAGAAGAGGTGAAGAGACAGAAGGAGCGAGGAGGAGGTGGGACGAGGAGGTGAAGGGATGAGAATTGCAGGGAGGTACATAGGTGAGAAGGTAGTGGGTAAAGAATATAGCACTAATGGAAACTTTAAATTTTAGATAACCTATGAAATGCTGTAAAGGAGCATTTCTAAAATAACCATTTCCACCCGATCTGTCTGTCTCTCTGCTTTTACGGTGCTTTTTTGCAGTGATTCTGCACCTTAACATTTACATCCAATGCCACGTTCAGTGCCAGTGTAGAAAGTATTGTACCCTTTATATAGTTTGGAGGAAAATGAGGGTGTGGAGTAGGTTGGAGTGACGGATAGGAGTGCTGCACGTCTAACTTCAATGCAGAGACCTAAATTTGCATCATGTACTAGACAAACGATAAATGTTAGCACTTTTTTTAACCATAACCACAAGCTTTCATGTTTTAGTTGCCTAACTTAAACCACAATTTATTTGCCCTAACCACGATTTTCCCTAACCTGTAACTGTCATGCAAAGGAAAAAAGATTTTTTTTTGGTTCATGTCTGTTCGTAGGGTTTTCATCGCTGAGAAGTTAACAATATGATGCAAGCTGATTTTAAAGCTTTTCAAAGTTATCACAGCAACAATCATTTTATCCTCTGTCTCACTTATTATGAGGTAAATCGTAGACGTAGTCTGTTCACATTTCAAAGTAATCTTCCAGGAATGTGGCCTTGTACGTTTTTGACTCCGCGCTGCATCACTGGACAACGTCTGCGACAAAACTTGGGCCAGGTTTAACAATCCATGCATTTTTTTTGCCGGAGCTTCACATTGGTCTCATTGACATACTGCAAATAAGGAGGCTGCATTATAGTGATGCCACCTAGCAGCAGATGACTGAAGAGTCAAAGAACAGAGTAACATCTCATCAGATTTCATCAACACAAGGTCCTGAATGACTGAATATATCACACTACACATACAGATTGAAAAGTATTCTCTGGGATGTGCAGTGTAAAATTACCACCAACATTTAAGGCAAAAGATGTATGTAGGAATAAAGAGAATGTGAGCATGTAAGAACAAGATTTATTCTTTGCTCACTGTTAGTAGACCTTCCTTTATCCTACTGCGCTCTTCATATTGCTCCAGAAACGGAGAACTTGAAAGGAAAGTTACAGATCTAAAGCTGCGTATCCACTGGGAACCTTTCTTCCTCACTGTGCTGGCTGCATCGCCTTTGTTACTTTCAGTGGTAAGGACACATTGCCAGCCGAGCTGAGAACATACTATGTTTTTTTAAGTGCCCTCTGACAGTTGAATTATCTAAAGATTTGGCAAAAGAGAGCTGCACTTGAAACAGATTTTAATGATCACATAGCAACAGCAGTAGCCACAACCAGCACTTGTTATAAGCATGTGTTTAGCTATGCAAGCTGAGAAGGCCAAGCAGAGTGTTTTAAGTGTGTGTGTGTGTGTGTGTATGTATGTATGTGTGTGTGTGTGTGTGTGTGTGTGATAGTTAGAGAGAGATGAAGGGCGAATCATTGAGAGGCCCAGAATGAGACGAGTGCATCTGGAATAAATATCATTTTATCACCGGGGTTTATAAGTGCCATGTGCTGGCAGGTAACTCTCAGATATGGTATAAAACTAGACGCACTGTTAGCTTTAACAAGACTAATGTTCCATTAGCCTTTCTCTGTATGTGTGTATGTGTGTGAGAGAGAAATTCAGGATGTGTGTGCACCAGTGTTTATATGAAAAGGGGAGGGGAAAGACTGTGACAGTGTCCCAGTGACTCACAATTTGGAAGAGAAGAAATGAAACTGAAACTAATGAAGAGAAAGAGAATTTTGGTTTCCTCAAAAATGACATAACAGACATAAGTTAAATTTGTATCATACTGTATGTACAGTGTAAACACAGGTTCAATAATACATCAAGGATACAAATAAGGTATTGAACTCCAGTACTTTATTCTTGTTTATTCATTCTTTGATCAGATATTTTTAATAATTATGCGACTTTAACAATTAATTTTATTCAGACCAAAGTCTTTTGTCTACTGTATATTAAGACAAAGTTAAACATGGATGCATTTGAGAAGTTAGGCCTCAAAAAGTTTTGTTTTTGTGTCAGTATTTGAAACTCGGGTATTATAGTAGCACTGTTATCAAAACATTTAACATATCAGTGCATAGTTACAAATGCGAGGTTGTCATTTTTGTGGGGATTTATTTATTTTTCCAATTTTAGTTAGGAAAAGTACCATAACTCCTTGATTGCTCATTGGTTTTAATTGTGTTGTAAAAATATATTTCTACAATTTATTACAAAGAAATAAGAGAATTATTAAGATATACTGTATCATATCTTTTATTATAAAGGTACAAAATGTTGCATCCTTTTTCAGAAGAAGAGAAGTCTTGACTGACTGCTAAGAGTTGCCCAGACATGCCCAGGGAATTGATCTACCAACCCCACTCTCAGCTCTCTCAGTGACTGCTCCTGACAGCATTGTTTCAGTCCAGATGCATGATGGGGCACTTGCACACTGACAGTGTGGTTAGTGAGGTTGACCGAAGAATCTGTGCGTCTTCGCACAGAACCAAACAGTCCAAACATGTAATCTGTCTTCATTTAGACACTCTCATCACTGCATTCCTCACTAGACCACCGTATCTGTATGCGTGTGTGTTGCTACATAAAAATACAATGTATGGAAGATTCAGAGAGGTGGATGAAAAGGGAGCATATTTGTTCTTTCATAATGCAAGTCTGCATCTTTGTGTGTGTGCACGTGTGATTGTGTGTGCGTGGCCAATCGCTGAGCCCTGTGGGATTGTGGAAAAAACGGTTGTGATTTAGATTCTCTCTGGAAACAGACAGAATTCCAAGAACTCGGAGCCTTGGGTGTCCTTAGAAGAGGCTCGGCCAAATCTGTGGCTGATGGGATGGATGGGATGCGGCTTGTTGCTTCCCAACCACATGGAATGCTATCTATCTGTCAGCCTGACCATCCAGGCAGCGGGAAGAGATAGATAGAGACAAGAGGGCTGGGCAGACAGACACAGACTAGGTACCTGTATGGAAACAGCAAGCGGGAGGCATTTATATGTTTGTTCATAAACTTAAAGGTAGTTAAATACAATGTGATTCAGTGCTATTTGTGCAGCTTTTGCAGCACTTTAATGGAAGCCAGTTGGCTTCAAGCCACCACTTTTCCAATACGTGCCCTGCGGAAGTGTCCATGAGCAAGACACTGTCCTCTGCAAGCTCACGTTTTTCACTATTAGAGCGAGATGTTTGAGTAAAAAAGTAAAAGCAGAAATGCCAAAAGATTATTTTATGCAATTGTTTGCTTTTATTGGATAGTAGCTGGTATGCAGAGAAACAGTGGAGAAAGAGTGAACATACTGTATGCCATAAAGGTCTCCACCATGAACAAACTGGAAATCATCTTGATTGCATGGTATGCGTTTTAGTTGACCACCAGGAAGCCCCATATTTTTGCAAAAATATAACAATTTTGTGCTCCTAAATCAGTGGTGTTCCAATTAAGAGGACTTCCCTCCACTTGTTGAAATGCCATGGGTTCACCATCACATTAAAGCTCACCCAAATTAGTATCTAGCCATGCAGATCATTTTGGTTTCCTTTGTCCAGATTTCGAGATATCCATCTCTGGGATTTCTGTCTCCACCCAGATTACAAGGGAGGTGACTGGAATTTTTTGTGGCGCTCATAAAGTTGCAAAATGACATTTCAAAAAGTTTAACAGGGGACATGTTTTACCCTTTTACTCTGGATACTCCACAGAAAATTTCATCAGATTTCAAGAGAAAGATGTTGAATAGTTTGAATGTTGTTTTTTTTTTTAAATATTATGAGCACCACAAACATAATTATATTCATATCCATCATATTGGGTGGAGGCAGATCTGTCATCCATCTCAAAACCTGGGAAAATAAATTCCAAACAATTTGTATGGCTAGATGCCACAAGATGGAAATGGTAAAAAATGTTGTTTTTCTTGTAATTTGGGTTGACCAATCTTTTATAGTGTCTCTTTAGTGATGATTGAGCAAGGAAAAAGCTGAAACTGCATTCACCAGAATCTTTTACACCACCACCACCATCGTTTCAAAGTTCAGAAATTCAGCTAGTTCCCCCTCGCTGCCATATCAATGTGCAATATCACCATCTCGTATTGCTAACAAAATGTATGATTGTTCTCTGTACAGGCAAGAGGCGCTGCTGGCAGCCATAAGTGAGAAAGACGCCAACATCGCCCTGCTAGAGCTCTCCTCATCCAAGAAGAAGAAAACCCAGGAAGAGGTGGCAGCTCTGAAGAGGGAAAAGGATAGTCTGGTTCATCAGCTCAAACAGCAGGTAGGATTACTGTGCACACACACGCAGACTTTGACATCCAAGTGAAGAACGGTAAAGGTTTCTGGTCAGTTATTTAAATGAGAGGAGTAGAGAACGGAGGGGGAAAAAGTAAAAAAATAAAGGAGAGCACAGGTGAGGTGGCAATGACGAGGGGAGCAAAGAAAACAAGAAATCCAGAGAGAAACTGAGTCCAGATGTGACCACAGTCCTCCGACCACCAAGGGTAAATTTAGGATTAACTTACCCCTCCCACACTCGGCACACTCACAAACACACACAGAGTTCAAATGTTCTACAAATCTCCGGTGACAACACTTTCATATGAATTTTGTATTTATTTACATTTTCTGTCCACAGATATGCACACGAACACACACAAGCTTACACGTCACGCCACTGGTATGGATACACCTTCACAGAGTTGTCCACACACATACCGATATGTACACAGTCACCCAAGCCAAAAACAAGGATATAAACACGGCCAAATGCCTCTGTGGTTCCACACAGAGGTCTATTCACACACTCAGAGACACACTCACACACAGTAAAGGTTCTCGTGGGTCTAGTGAATTAACCAACCCCTTAGTGGATGAGTCTACTGGGAGTTTGGTACATTTCTTCATCACTGTACATCTCTACATCTGTCTAGTTTCTTCTCACCTTGTGTCCATATCTGGTCATCCTAATTTTCTTTTATTAAAAAATAATCTCCCACGTGGCATTTGTGTGATGCTCAAATTTAGACTAGCTTAGAGGGCAAAAGCAGACGATTTCCCTGCATCAACACTGATAAATGATTTAATACATAAGAATAAGGGCAAAACTGCCTCCACACATGAATGTAATGGAAATAATTAACTGATAAGGCACTTTCCAATTTTTATGGATTTAATCAATCAAACTCTGATGATGCAAGTAACTTTTTTGTGGTGTTTTATCAGAAAATGTATCTATTGTTATTCCTTTTGCAATGATTGTGTCTCATATTTGTAATAATACAGGAGAAAAGGGCCCTTACTTTATTACTTTATCACATGCATTCAGTGTATAACTCAGCATATATTCAGCTTTCCGTACCTTCATGATCTGACATTAGCTCGTGGGATCGTCTCCTAAATCACTGACTCCAGATAGGTTTCTTTTTATGTCTGCTTATGTGAGACCAAGAGTCACACACACACATCATGACTAAGCATGAGAAGAGCTTTGTGTTACACTTTATTTCCTTTGATTCACAAACTGTGAAACCGAACTCCCGTTAAAATAATAATGATGGAGTTGTCATCCTCAAAACCACTCAAATAGATAGGATGCAACAATGCTCTTGTTGCTAAATATTTCCAGTTATTGAATATTGCCAAAAGTCCTCTTAATGGATAATAATAAGCTCAAAAGGATTCAGTAAGATAGATGTTGCATGCTTAAGAAATATCATGTGCATGTGTGTGTGTGTGTGTGTGTGTGTGTCTGAACTGGTGTTTAAGAGGAAAAGCAGGGGGTGTTAGTGAATGGCTGTGTCAGATGAAGTCATTATAACATGCATCACTCTCCTCTCTCTTCCTCCCTCATCCCTCCGTCTCTCTCCCTCCTATTTGAAGTCATTTATGACACCTCAGGGTCTCGAAGGTGGTTACTGACAACACAGAGACTCTACTGTCTGCTGCTGTGTGTATGTGTCTGTGTGTGTGTGTGCAAGGGTGTGAGTGGTTTTTACTCCCCTCTTGGTGTCTCTCTCTTTTTCTCTCTGTGGTGTCATAATTTTCAGTCCCTCAATGATGGATCACAGCCGAGACTTCCTCAATATTCCCGTCTGTGTGTGCGCGTGTGTGTGTTTGCAGTGTAACCATCGAGCGAGTTGAGGTTGGTGTCGTATTTTTAGCTCGCTCCTTTGGAGTGACATACACACACACTTTGCCACTGATAACCTGCCTGACAGATGTACAGAGACAGAGTATGAAATTACAAGAATAGACGAGGTAGAAATCTGTAACGAAGAAAATGATTCTTTGAGTTTTAAACGCCTAATATGTTAGGTGAAAGCAGTATTTTAAAAAAAATAAGTTTTGTATTAAAAAAAATGTGGTTCACTTGAAGTTTCTGAAGTGTATTTTGATGGCCATCGCTCGGTCAATCAGCGGTCAGGGTCTGTTTTTTGACTGGGCGGTAGCTTTGCTAGGGCTTAAAATGTTGCTGACGTCTGATCCAAAATTAGGTCCAAAACACCACTGTAATCTATGTTGCAGAGCCATGGAGCTGGTTAAATTTAGAGGATCCGATCAAAGTATATAATCAGCCCTATTGATTAAAATTCAGTTCTCTGGGGAACAAAAACAGACTACTGTTTTATTTTGAACAAATACAGTAATTTATTGGAGTCTTAAAGAAAATTGCAATGCAAGAGCTGTTGGGCTGATGTAGTTACAGACATGTAGAATTACTTTGCTGACCATATAGAGAAAACCCTAACCCTTTATAGAATGGATGGTTACCAGAAAGATGCATTAGTGATGCACAAAACCCACCTGTGTGTTGAAGAATACATGTGTGTCCCTGAAAGTGTTTCCTGGGTTTTGCCCTTTGACCTCCAGCTGCAGTGTAGGCTGTAGATCAAGGTGACCTCAGCCTTCGTCACTCTCCTGCTCCTCCTGTCTTTCTCACAGTCTCCTTCCTCTTCACTTCTTATTCTCATTTTTAATTTCTTCAGCAGTACGGTGGAGAGACAGACTAAAACCATGAGAGGAAGTGCATGAGAGAGAGAGAGATGTTGTAGTGAAGAGTGTGTGAAAGCACAGAGAGGAGGTAGTGATTGTAATAGTTTATGAAATGGAACAAGAGGAGAGGGGGAAGGTGAGGAATATACCAGCATCTGCCCCTGCAAGAGACACATGTGGTTAACATTTACAGGTGGTGTATGTGTGGCCGCAGCCTTGGCCATTGTTCCACACCTGTGTGCCTGGGCTCTAATATGGGCACTTTTTAAGACTTTGGCTCTTCATATTAATGGTTTCGGATAGGTCAGTAAAATGATGGTTTGTTATTTTCCAAGTCCCTGGTTAGGTGTTATTTTTTTATCGCTACCACAACAGTCTTAAATGATATTGCAGAAACACGGAAAAAATGTTGAAAAAAGACAGTTTAACACGTTTAAATGGTGGAAATAACACCTTCACCCACTTCCTGGAACTTGAACAGATGAATGTGTGATGTGAATTTAGTAAGTAAATGCAGTTGTAAAGGGGTTTGTCTGCTACTCAATTAATAATTATTGTTAGTCACTGATTATATTCATGCTCATGAAAGTCTAAAAACTTCTTTAATGTTACAGTTTTTTTAGTGGTCTCTTTTCTTTTCTCTCTTTTATTAATTTGTCTCACTCTTTACTCTCTTAACTGTTCATCATCATTTGTTTATAATTATCTTGGCCTCTCCTGTTACTGTTGAAAGTGAAAAAAAAATGTGGGTGTAATCTAATTTATTACTCCGTAGAGACTTATCACCCTGAAATAATTCCCCTCAGTGCTCAACTTCACTTTTCATTGTCAACTGTAATTTCCACTTATCAACAACTTACTCCTCTTGATGGAGAAATAAGGGCAAAGAAACTAATCTAATTCCTTATCGCGATGAAGTAGTTCGTGTCCAAGCATGACTCAGCAACTTTTCATTATTGATAATTGCACAGATATCAACAAAGGGTCTTCTTTCACCACTGGAGGGAAAGACGAAACAATAATCTAATCTAATATTCCCCAGAGCCTTATCACGATGAAATTATTTTCTTCCGAGCATGACTCAGCAGTTTCCCCCCCCCCCCACTCACTTCGCTGCACATTCATTTTTCTTATTCTGTCCGTTGTCAGCGGGTTACAGCAGAGAGCCGTGGGAAGGATTGATGGAGGGGAGAAGAAGAAGAGAACAATGAGGGAGGAAGAGTGAAATAATGGTGTGACGATTTGATTAAGTGAGAAAGAGAGTTGGCACGGAAACAAGTGAGGTCAGCATTCCTGACAATTAGAGAAAAGGGGAAGATGTAAAGAAAGGCCAGCAAGGAAAATGAGAGATGAGCATGGGGAGGGGGAGGCGTTAATTGCTTCCTTTCCTCAGTTTGTTCTGCTTTCCCCTCTTACCTATCTTTTTCCCTCACCTTTACTCACCCTGCTCTCTCCTTGCCACTTTTGTCCTTACCGCTTTCTTTTTGTTCTTTCTTGTATTAGTGTTTTGGGTTTAGTGTTTTGGGTTCAACAGTATTAAATATGTATGGAGGACGGACTAGAAAAAGACAGAGGGAGAGTAATGATTAATCGATTACTCTCCCTTTCGATCCAAAAGCTAGGTGAACTTCTGTAGCTGTTGAGCAAAACAGCTGTTGTGCATGGCAGCCAGCACACATTAGTGCTATTTAGTTACAATAGCTCCCAGATCTTCTTTCTGTTTTCTTTGTGCAGTACCATTTACTCCCCTTGACGTTGTGTCGTCATTCTCTGGACTGCACATCATTTAATTCAACAGCAGGTTTTACCAGGCGGTATCAAGCTTACTGATAGGTCAGTATTGTTTAAGATGTTTTGCTATTCAGTAAAAATGTCACAACATTTTACGTACTAGCAAAGTATTAGCAAATCAGACAATCGCAATGATTAGATTGGAATGAATTATCTATGTTGCATAACTTCTTCATTTTAAATGCAGCTGAATTCTTTTGAGTTTAGATTGAATGTGATTTATTTGCCCACACAGAGAACGTATATTCTGATGTTGTCGGTTTCAGCTCCAAACCTTAAATGTTTGTGTGTTTTATCGAGATTGTTGAAATCGGTACAAAGTGGAAAAGGCAAAAAGAACAAAGGGAACAAACAATGAAATGCAAACTAATAAGAGGAAAGAAGCCAGTGAGAAAGAAAACAATGAGAAGAAGAGAAGAAAGGGAAAGATATGAAAATGAGGACATGTTGCAGAGAGAAGGGAGGAAAAGACGACTAGGAGACAGAATTAGTCACGGATACAGGGGCATGTTAAGGAGCTCAAAAGTCAGGAGGGAGAAAAAGCAAGAGCGAGGAAAAAAATAAAATGCTTACAGAGGAGAGAAAAAGACTTAAAATCAATTTTTAAAAAAAGAAGCTCTGACTATTATAGAGGGGGAGAAAGAAGGACAACGGAGTGTTTGGAGGAGTGTTAGGTACATTTTGTTACGAGCCGTCAGAAAATGCTGTGTACAAGAGAGCTGAGAGATAAAGACAGGAAGAGGGGGAAATGGGGGGGGACTTTGGGGATTATTCAGAAAGCTCTAACATGAAAAGAAGGAAAGATATTGTAGCTGCAGCAGAACTAAAGAAGGCAGTAGAAGGAGGTACATGGGGCAACAGTGGACTTGGGCTGGCAGCAAGCATAAAGCCATGTCTGGTGACAGTTTAGAGAGGCAGAGGACAGCTGTGATGCATGTGATTCACAAACTTAAACTGAATTCAGTCCTTTTAAAATTGAAATTACTTCAAGCTTTGTTTTGTTTTTCTTTGTTTTTCTTCCTATGACTCCTTATAAGACAAGTAAGCAACAAATTTAATGTTCATACCAGATTATTAAATGCAGAAAAGTAGCGCATGAGATTCAAACCTGGTTTCATCACTATAGCTTTATGACTTGCTATAGAATTTGTTATCTGTATACTTTTAATGTGTGGTGTGATAAGAGTCATCCCAGAAATCCAGCCCAAACTCAGGTTCTGAGCCATGTCAGTTAATGCAGCCCCAGTATCAGACACATGTTTTTTGCTGTCTATCAGGCCCGGCTAGCTCAGTCGGTAGAGCATGAGACTCTTAATCTCAGGGTCGTGGGTTCGAGCCCCACGTTGGGCGGGAGACTTTTCTACTGCTTAGCCTACTTGTCAAATCACTTTCCCTTGGATATGTTGTGCTCAGTGTGATGGATGAACACAGGCTGTTTGTCACCTGATCTCAGGACATCTGTTGTTGGTCCCTTCACTGATTGCCTAGTCAGCCGAAGCGCCATGTCAAGTCCTTCTTGAGAATTGGGAGTTTTGTTCTTCACATGCAAGTGTGGTTCAAACCTTTCGGTTTCATTACTGCAGATTGCAGTAATGCTCAATAGATCACTTTCTTTTGAATGTGTGAAACTCAATGTGATGAATGAACACAGAGAATGTTGACTCTGTCAATATCACCTGAATCTGAAACATCTGTGGTTGTTGTTCATGGACCCGGGAACCCATAATTCGTGATCAAAAGGTTGTGAAATCCAGACTGAACTTAAATTGTCAGTGGTCAGGCTGGGTGGTCTAAGGTGCCAGATGCAAGGTTTGACTCCTTCTTCAGCAAAGGGCTTTCTGGTCTCTGAATGGAGACATGGGTTCAAATCCCTTTCCTGGTAGTGTTTTGACAAGTTAATTCAGCCCCAAGATTGGACCCATTAAAGTAAACTTGTTAACTTATGAACATTTGATTGAGGAGCTCTGACCTAAAAGTCCAGCCTCAGAACTTGATCCATTTTTAGCTGAAATGTAGCCCGGCTAGCTCAGTCGGTAGAGCATGAGACTCTTAATCTCAGGGTCGTGGGTTCAAGCCCCACGTTGGGCGTTGGTGTTTTAGGGTCGAGCATTCCAGAGATTAAACTCTTAAAGTATCCACAAGAAACTACACAACTGCAACCAAATTAGATCACAAGTACAATCCAGAAAAAAATGTTACACAGATGACATAAGTTTGTTGGTCACGTTATGCTAGAGGCAGGTATGGAGGCTCATTGTAGGCACTGAGCAAGCAGCAAGTTGAGATGATACCGAATCATTGTTTCATACTGAATCAATAATCTCGTACCAAATTATTGAAATGCAGAAAGATCATAAAAGATTCCCAAATTGGATCCATTTTTCGCGATTTTCAAGCCCGGCTAGCTCAGTCGGTAGAGCATGAGACTCTTAATCTCAGGGTCGTGGGCATACCTAAACTTTGACGGCATGCATATCAGAGTTTCTGGCATGTTTCAGTGTTGGTATTTCACTGGTATTTTTTTTTTCTTTTTTACATTTTTGTGACATACTTTCTCGCACATTTCCATTCAGAGACCACATTAAAATGGTGGACAGTTTATATACTCAAGGATGTCATGTAGAGGAGAGGCAGACAGAGACAAATAAACATTATTCCACTTCCATGTTTTAGTGTTGAAGTACTGCTATCTGGATATTGATAGTGGCAAAATTTTAAAAAATTATAGCATTATTAATGATTAGTAAACAGTAAACCAATATTTAGTAATTAACAACTACCAAACTCATTTCACCATTTATTAATGGTGGTTAATATAAAGTATTACCTCTTGAAGAGCATGCAAGAAAGTGTTGAAGTTGTGGGTTGAAAGAATAACACGTGGAATACAAAGTCAATAAATAATAAAAATGGTGGCAGTTAACATGCTTGTGTCCTTAAGCATGTTAACTGCCACCATTTTTATGTAGAGGAGAGAAAGAGACCAACGGAGACAAATAAACATCACTCCACAGCTGTCAGTGTGTGTGTGTGTGTGTGTGTGTGTGTGTGTGTGTGTGTGTGTCTACAGGTGCAGCAGAGACTACATGTTCTGTACTTATGTGGTTTCAAGATGAACTGTTTACTTTCCATGTTTGTTTTAAATACATGTGTGTTTATTTTATGTGTGCTGTCTTTATAAAACAAGGAAATGAATAATGTGTGTTTGCACACCAGGGGAGACTCTCTTCAACTTGACATACACACACATACACACACACACACACCTATGTGGTTCTGCATACACATTTAGTTTAGTACCATTATCTCCTGCTCACATTTGAAAATGCACTCTTTCATTTAGCTTTCAAACACATATGAAAGTTGGCATTCACATATTTCTCTCAGTTTCTGTCAAACACACACACACACCGCACACTCACATATACACAACCTCAGTCTGGCCTGCTTAAGCCCTGTTCCTTGTGGGGCTCAGTGAGAGGCTAAGGGGATTTAGATTGTACATGACTGACAGATTTAGACTGACTCCCTCCCTTGCTTTTCTCTTTCTCACTCCCTCACTCTTTTCCAGGCCTACTGTAAAGCAAAGTGTAACTATAATATGTGAAACAGATGGAGCGAGAGAGGAAAGGAGAAGAGGAGAAGATAAAGGATGGTAGGGAGGAGAGCAAAGAGATGATGACAGAGCAAAGATTGGGGAGATGAGAATGACGAAGGAAAGAAAGGGAGAGGAAATGGGAAAGCCAAAGGACAAAAATCTACACACTGTATATTTGTACGGCAAAGTGCTGTATGTGTGTGTGTGCTTTGTGTGTACAGCACATGGAGACTTTTTACAGGTCTTTGTGTGTGTCTGCAGTCTAGTATTTGTCTTAGTCTTTATGGATCTTATCCCAAGTGGCAAGTTAGCAAGCCTGTTATTTTTCTGCAGCAGTTAACAAGCTACACAACAGGTGGCAGGTCAAAGGGTGTGTGTACATGTGTGTGCAGTTCACATTTGAAAATACATCATATCATTATTGTCCCCTTTAAATACAAGCAGAACCAGCCTTTCATTTCAAACTCAAACAGACATGGACTTCTTTTCCGTCACTGGCTAATCTTGAGTGTGTTAGCAAAGGCAAAGCTCATGGCAGTCATCCAACACTCATTTTGTCTTCTTCCTCTCTGCAAATTAACTCCTGGAGGAATTCAAGGCTACAGTTTTCCTCTGATCACAAACACACTCACTGCTTTTTTGGCGCTTCCTCATACATTTACTGTGAGTATCAAACAGATCTAATTGTTTGTGGCTCTCTTTCTCTGTCTGCAGACTCAAAACCGAATGAAGCTGATGGCGGACAACTATGAGGACGACCACCTGAAGGTCTCCTCTCCGAACTCAGAGCAGCCCAACAATCACAAGCCCTCCCCAGACCAGGTAAGAGCTCTGCCCAGGACAGTGAGCCTTCTCCTGGGAAAGACCTCTAAATGTCCCAGCCTCAGCATACCACTTAAAACTGATATGTGGATAACAGCATGCCCTAAAGTAACATTTCTAAATCTTCTTATTTTTATTAACAAGTTCAAGAGAACTTTCCAGCAAGTTGGGTGTATGTATTTATACAACTAGCTATTTATATTTGTTTCTAGCTAATATTTTGTTCAAAAAGTTAAAATTTTCTAACATTTGGCGCTTACTGTGTCTACAGTTGCTTTGACAAACTAACTCCCTGCTTTTTCCAAACTCACGCTGCGGTTGGACTGAACTAACCAATAGGACGATGAGGAGGGCATTTGGGCCTAGCGAATTACATGCCTTCTTTCTCTCTCTCGGTCCGCCATTTTGTACAGAAGGGTGAGAGTCCTCTTTCTGATCACGTTTGGATGTCCTCATCGTTCTTCGTCCATCTTTCTTTCTTACTTTTTTTTTTTCATCCGTGAGTTCGTGATCTGGTTCTGGTGTAGTGATTCTGTCGTTTCACTTCTTTTGTTGGTTCATTTTCATCATGCTCATTTCTTGCATCCTTTCGTTGACATTCACTCTTGAATCTATCATTGCTTCTTTCTTCCTTCATTAATAGCTTTGATGATTTCTCTGGACATGTTTCACCTTCATCTCTCTCATTCCCAACATCTTTTACATCTACATCTTTGTGTCTGATCCTCCCATCAGTCAGTGCATCAGTTTCTCTTTTAGCTTAGATGCTTCCTTTCACAGCATGATAATCTCTCTGCTGAACCTACTCTTTGTGTGGGATGTAGTGGATCCTTTTTTTTGGCTTTTTTCAAGCTTTATTTTTGATAGAGACAGCTGAAGAGTGACAGGAAATGTGGGGAGAGAGAGATTGCAGCAAAGGGCCGCAGGTCGGATACGAACACTGGGCTGCTGCGGCAAGGCTTCGAACATGGGGCAGATGCTCTACCAACTGAGCTAATCGACACCCCAGGATGTAGTGGATGTTTTATGAAAGCTGCTGCTTTGCCAAAATGCACAGTAAAATCTGTTTTTTTCATAGGAATGATAAAAGGATTTGTTTTATTCCTTTGACCCTTCCCAGACAAGAACAACACACTGCTACAAATCAATGTTAACACATCTAATGTAGACTTAAAACAAATTTCAGTTTTGCTTTTATGAATCTAGATGCTTTCTTAAATAATACAATATTTTGACACTAGTGGAGGATCTGATAATTGTGACTTAAAGTTTTGAAACACTGTTTCAATGCTGAAAGTATCTTTTAAGTTTGGCTTCACATTATTAAGGATGTACTAGTTTGATCTTCTGACAGGACAGTGCAGGCAGCACCACATATGAGTAGCACAGGAACTCAGTTCCTCCAGTGGGATTTCCCATTGGGATGCTAAAAGCCCAAAGGTTACTAACGGATCTAAGTTTGACCCTGGTTATTAATTAGCGGTAGCACCTCCCTGCTGAGAGAGGCGGGCCTGCCGGCACGTACACAGCTGACACTCAGTCTCTTTTTCTTTCCGTCTTCATGAGTGGTTGCACACACACGTGTTCAATATAGACACACTTCTCCTTGGTGCGCAAGGCGGGTATTTCGCTATAGTGCATTACATCAGAACAGTGAGTGATTGTGTCTCTTTCAATAAGGGAATTCTGTCCTGCAGTTGGATAATGAAACGCTTCAGAAACAAAAACAAAACTGTGGCAGAGAAACACAGGAGAGCACTCTTAACACACACCGAGCATTGCTGAGGACATTTTTATAGTATTTTGAATTCTTAATGGTCTTCAGTGGTATTAGATGCATCAGTGAAAAAAGACAGGGATGAGGTGTAAGTGTTAATTTCCATAAAATAAATTCAGTGTGTTTTTTTTTTTTTTGTGCCTTTTTAAAAAATATTCTTCATGAATAAACAACCTGTTACATCAACGCTAAACGGGAGCTGAAAAAGTTCTCTGTCGATGAAATTCCAGCTACACTCAAGGTAACATTAACATGCTAGTTAAATTATTTATTTTTATTATTAGTGATGTTAGTTTTTTCATACCTTAACATTCTCTCTTGTGTAATTAATAATTAGTGCAACGTGGGGTTTTGTAGGGAAACACAAAAAGGATAAATACCTGATAAATTGGTTAAACTGTATCCAAGTTCCGCATCCTACAACAGTAAAGTGCATGAAAAGCCTTAAAGGGGATGATCCAATCATCCTTTTTTGGGCCAGTGTGTTGGTGTTGTTTAAACTTTTTTGTCCAGATAAATTCACATTTGTCAGGCTAAAATTAGTAAATATTTTTGCTTGACAAGTGACTCAAACAATTTATGGATTATCAAAATATTTTCAGATTAATTCTGTTGATTGACTAATTGTTTTGGCTAAGAAGAGTTCTGCTCTGTACAACAGCAGTCTGATTTGTTGGCTATTTGCTCTTCACTCTGTAATGCAGCTGTGGGAAATAAAACAGGGCCAAGCCTTGTAGGTATGTAGGCTCTGTGTGTTTCACATCAAAGAGGTTTTATTTGAGATTATTTACTGGCCAAGTTTTTGTAGTGATATCATTCCAACACTGTCAGAGTGTTCTGCATTGAAATCCTAGCTCCTCCATAGATGCTGTTCTTG
Organism: Protonibea diacanthus; assembly: GCA_028641955.1. NCBI lineage: Eukaryota > Metazoa > Chordata > Actinopteri > Sciaenidae > Protonibea > Protonibea diacanthus. Next base: position 10,763,000 of record CM053997.1, on the reverse strand, counting down.
GTCAAATCGTGCCTTTGCCCTTGTGTGCATGAATGTATGTGTGTCTCTGAAGGAATCTGTGGTAGAAGAGAAATACAGATTTTATCATATAATGTGGCCATAGAAGGTTTTTAAAAAATGCGGCCAGTGAATGAATGAGGCGAGCTGAATGTCTCTCTTTGGAGTTGTTTCATAGTACAGTAAGAGTCTGGTAGGGAGACATGGGAGGCTAATAAAGAGGCACAAACACACACACTCTGACACACACAGTGCTGTATAAAATTATGTCTCCTTAGGGATTGTTTCATAGTACAGTAAGACATTGGAAAACACTGTGGACTCATTAAACGCACACATTGCATATGCTGAGTACTGCAGGTCGTGTAATACAATAAAAACATGTATCCACATTCGCACTGTACACCTTAATAAAATCAGTAAATTCTTTGAGGGCTGCAAAGACTTTCAGAGTTCAGTATTTTGTTCATAGTTCAGATTGTTATTATTGGGGTAAATTCAGGCATATTTTTAGACATTTGTTTCTGTTAGTCATTAAATATTTCTCGAAAAGGAAAAGAAAGCACCGGTGGTGTTATTTCTCTCTAAATGTCTTCCTTATATCGCCATCATTCCTTCCATTCTTTCTGTCTGTTTCTCATTTGTCTTGTATTTGATCCGCAGAGCTCCGCTGCAAGTCTGGAAAGTGCGGACAGTCATTTTTTCAAGCTTTCTGACAGAATAGTCCGGATTAGAAAGTGTGAGCGAACAGCTGTTGCACATATGTGGAGTATGTTTTTAAAGCAGTAGAGCCAGATTTTAAGAGATGTGTTCACATATTGTGATATGACACAACAATGCTGGAGGGATGACGCCATTGTTACATCACCGCTGCCAGCATACATCGTAACATACGGGCAGCAGGGGTGTTTTTGAAATTCAGAAGGTGTAAGATCTCTGCAGCCTTTAACTCCATCATTTTCTGTTTGCTTATCTTTCCCTCTCACTCTCTCCTCCTGAGGGAAATGTTCAGTGATGTATTTCGAAATGAGCTGTAACGTACTGGCAGGTCCTCACTGGAAAATACTGTAACTGGTGCTTTGATAACGACCCTGTATGAGCGTATGTCTGTATGCGTGTGTGTTTTTTCCCATGTCGCAGGGTGCTTGTGTCTCTGTGCACTCACACAGTCTATATTAGAGTGTATATATAGACTGTGTCTGTGTGTGCATGTAAAAAACAAACAGTTGTGCGCCAGGGAGGTGGTTTAGCTGCGGTGGTGTGTGTGTGTGTGTGTGTGTGTTTGTGTGTGAATGTTTGCAGTAAATAAGCTAAGAAATCAGCATCAGAAGTGACAGTCACTTTGATTTACTGTCAGCTTTCATTGTTTTCTTATTACTGCTGAAGAGCATGCAATAAGGTTTTTTTTTTTTCCTCCACAAAAATCCCCTACATCTAGTTCTTTCATTTGTTTGCCAGTATACTCAAACAAATAAAGTTATAGAATAATGAATGTTGGATTTCCATGTTGAGTTTTATAAGGTATAAAATTTGCAGTTTGTTATTTCACTGTTTTGACAGCTGAGGCTGGCTTTCAGGTTTAGAAAATATGTTAAAATCATAGTTTGGGTATTTTGAAGTGGGGTTACGTGAGGAGCTTTAGCTTTAGCTAATCAGCTGACATGGCATGGAGCATCAGTGTGGTTGCTATGGTTACATAATATTCCTCAGAGTCAGTGTATGCGACTCTATGTCTAAATTAAATGCAGAATAAACGTCAAATCAAAACCGATTGCGATTACATCACATGGAAATTCATGTATCCTGCTAAGATGCGGTACAGATAAAGAGAAAAACTTTACTGCACTGACTGGATCCTGCCGTTAAAACTTTTTTGAGTGTGTGCGTGTGTGTGTGTGTGTGTGTGTGTGTGCCGAGTGATGATGAGCATGGGAACGCCGGGTGTGGACAGACGCCGCTAGCACTGAATATACTTTACCAACACATACATACACAGGCACACTATCAGCACTCTTAACATGCTTCCTCTGCACTTAAATCCTGCAATTCCCCAAGGAGAGTCGTGTGTGTTATCTGTGTGAGTTTGTGTCTCTTGTGAGTTTGGGGGTCTTGCCTTGTACCTCCAAAATGTGTGTGTATTTGTTTAGTTCCTCATTCCCACGCTCATGCACTGGCCAGATGACTAATATGTGAAATCAGATTTGTACCTCTCTCAAGTTTGATCAAAGCTGTTAACTCTGCAATCTGGATCAATTCTGTATAATCAAAGTAGATCTGAGGGAAATGACTTGTATAACCATTAATTTACTTGTTATTCTTATATGCTTCATTGTACCTTAAATGTTGCTGATCATTTTGCTCTCAGCTATTTTCCACACACAGACACACACACACACACACACACACACACACACAGCTAACCACAGAACTGATCTAGACGTACTTAAACCGTATTTTGTTCGTGACCACTAAAACAGACATCTTTCACTGTTAGGCAACAGGGAAGTTTCCTTGCAAGTCTCACAGATATCCTCTGTCTAGTCACGTACACCCCTCACATATAAATATATATACATATATATCCTGTTTTCTACTTCTCTTTAGTGTTTTTTTTGCCACCACAATGTAGAAATGAAGTTGTGTAACAGTGATTGAGTCATGATTAGTGTTAGAAACAAGATTATTCCAACAAAAATGCCAATTTGTTTGGCCAAAAGGTTTGGCTTTTTCTAGACTTCTCTCCCCTCGTCTTCTCTGCCTCTCTCTTTAGTCATTTTATTGAAATATATTAAAACCAGGCACAAGCCTTCAGTACTGACCTGAAGTTTTAGAAACAGCAACCTTACTTCTGAATAATCGTGTAAATAAAATACCTGGTTTCGTCCAGTCATCCAGTCAGAAAAAATACAGAGAAATATAATTAACAAAATCTATGATTAACTTTATCTAAAAAGTTTATTTTGAATTGTGTTTTAAAGCAGCAGCAGCTTTCATATCAGTCAACAGGTTCCTCAAATAAAACATAGTAGAAATATGCTAAAACTAAATACTGACCAACTGCATTTAACCAGACTGAGCACTAATTTCTTGCAGTATTCAGGTTTCTGGTGTTGCATGTAAATGTACAAATAGAGTGTTTTTTTTAACTACATCTCTCCATTTCCATGTCTGTTTTCATCTCTATGTTTGAATCAGCCCAGCTCTCATTTTTAGTCTCCATTAACGTGTTTGGTGTTGCATGCAGTTTGTACAATGAGCTAAACTGTGCACTACTGACCTGGCCAAGAGACTTTGCTGGGTGCTGCAGATTACTGTCTGTTTCCCATACAGTGCACTATATTTACTGTTTGAATTCATTTAACAGAAAAAGGTGCAATAAAATTAATTAATTAATTAATTGATCTCAATTTTGTCCTCTGTCATTCCCCCCTCCCTGCACCAGATTCTCTCTCCTCTCCTGGATCTCAATCAGAATCGCAGCAAACTGAAGCTGTACATCAGTCACCTGACCTCACTGTGTCAGGAGCGAGACCCAATCATATTGCAGGACTTTGCCCCGCCCCCTGCCTATCACCGCTCTGACTCCGCCTCCTGGCATACACAGCTGCACAGCATGACGCAGGAACAGGTGAGACAGTGTGTGTGGATTTGTGTGTGTGTGTGTGTGTTTCTGAAGGATGAGGGGAAAAAATCATGCAAAGAAAAGTCAGTCCTCACTTATAACTGTGTGTGTGTGTGACAGGAGTGAATATATACTTTTTTGAAAAATATGGAAAAGAAGTGAGGACATTTTGTCACTCCCAATTTGTCCTAATTCCTAAAATTAGCCACTGAGTGTGTGTGTGTGTGTGTGTGTGTTTTTCTGTGTGCTTGCTTATACATGTGATGACGTCTGTGAGTTTATAAGATTGTTCTCACCGCGTGTGTGTGCGTACGTTTCTAGAACTGTGCAAATGTGTGTGTAGGAGTATGGCACACACCGGTCGGCCTGGCAGGATTTTGGCACTGTCTTTGACATTATTGAAAAGATTTACTCTAGCGGGTCACCTGACGACAAGCTCCTGGCTGCGAAACAAATACTGTTTTTAGACGTTTTATTTTACAGGGAGTAAACTCTGCTTGGAGCTTTTGGCAGCAGCAGCGGCAGCAGGAGGAGGAGGAGGAGGAGGAGGAGGAGGAGGAGGTTTGGTTCATATATGGAGCAAGGAGGGGAGATGAAGAGTATATTCATTTAATTGTCGAAAGAGTTGTCGTCTGAGAGTGGGAGGAGAGCAAGGAAAAGGGAAGTGAGGGTAAAGAAAGAAAAGGTGAGGCTTAGGGAAAGTCGAGGTAAGGCTGGCTAACCTGCACACTGCGCTTTAGCGCCGTTGTCACGGTAACCACTTGTGTTTTCAGATATTGAATATAAACAGTATATTATTAAATTTAAAAAATGTTGTGGCTGTCTATGGCTTCCTCTCTTTCACTCTTTCTCTGTCTTTTTCTCCATATTGAAAACCTATCAGGCGATACACGGTCGCTACATGTGGTATACATTGAAAAGCGGTAACTCTAGACACACACACACACACACACACATACACACACACACATAGAGCAATGTGACAGAGTGTGTGGTTAGGGTACAGCAGGACTAGTTTCCTACAGTCCTCATGAAAGCCCTATTGTATGTCTTAATGCTGGGAAATGTCTCTGTTTAGCCTGAGTGCTTCAGATATGGCACAGCATGGTATGGTGTCACTTTAAATAAACTTTGAATATACTGAATTAACTCAGTCATTTAATCACTGTGTATATTAAAGGCGCAGAGAAATGGTCTGGGCGACTTCCATGGACGCTCCATTATTTTATGTATTTTTCATCATCAGCCTGTTTTCACACAAAAAATGCAGACAGGAAACTGTGGTCCAGTGGCCGGGGATGCAGATTTTCAAAAGAAAACCTTACTCTCAATTAAAACGGATTGTGCGGGCTGCCGTGAAAGCTTATCTAACAAGATTGAATCGTTTTAGACGACCAACTAACTACCCCGCAGTATTTTATCCCTACCTCATGTTTATAAAAACATTAAAAAAAACATATTAAAAAACATTTAAAACAAATTGCACACATGAACACATCCAAGCAAAATTTACAACGGAGGGAAAAAATAGATTAAAAGACTAATGTGTTCACCACAAATCACTCATACTTCAAGACATATTCAGTATGCCACAGTATTTTATTTAGTTTCCTTTAACATTTAATTCATTCATTACGTGAGGCAGTCCAACACAGAAAACATTGTCTGTGCCTTTTAAAGTTAAAAGACCAGCATGTAGGATTTAATGGCATGTAGCATTATAGCTGCTGATTGCGACCACATCGTCACTCTCACCCTCTCCTTCCTAGCGTGAGGAAGAAACTATGGTGGCCACAAAATCACAAAAGGCCTTATCCAGAGCCAGCGTTGGTCTGTTCTGGGCTTCTCTTACCCGACCTCTTACTCTGTCTTACTCTTTCTTTTTCTCTTCTCGTCACTTCATGCTTCAGCCTCGATGTCCACTGTTGGTGGTGTTTGACGTAGGACCGTAAAGCATTACGGGGTACGAGGGGGGCTGAGGCATTCTCACGGCACAGCATGGGAACAAAAGAGGTGCCACTGAAGCTGTTAGTTTTAGGGTGAAATAGATGTTTTAAGTGTCTCTACTACAGATGTTAGTGCAAATTGATTTTTAAATGCCTGCATTGCATTGCCATACAACATAACGTAACATAACAGAGCATATCATTGCATATTAAAGCATAAAATAACAATCCAAGTCAAGTGAGTTTTCAGTCTCTGCACCCTGAATTTGTGACTGGATGAAGGAAGAAAGGCAGGAAAAAGTAATAAATGATCTAAAACACTCTTGTATGATTTGGTCATTTCAATTTCACAAAAATGGCACTGTGGTTTAAGACCCTATTTAGGCTTTATTAGAGATAAAAAGTAATTTCAGTCATTGTTTGAAGAATGACATAAATACTTTGCTTTTGGCATATGTGAGATTGTCCTAAACCCAAAAAGAGTTATTTTAGAATGTTCATTGAATTGTTTGGTCAAAGCTGGGTGGAAAAAAACAGTTAATTATAATACTCGCGCAGCAACAAGGATGCTTCTTTCATTCTGAGGTTTTGGTTTTTGGGTGAAAACTCTCAACTTTTTCTTTCCTCGCATTCGTTCTCTTCCATTTCTGCCATCGCTCTCTCAACCTCGTTCCTTCCCGAAAGGAAGACCATTAGGCTATCTTTATTTTTCGCCTCTAAACCGCCTCCATCGCCGTTCCCTTTCACTCTCACTTGCTCCATGTCAGTGTAGGTGTTAGAGCTAGCTTTTTAAAAAGTTATTTTTTTCCTCTGTTTTTGGTGACGTTTCCCTTAACAACATCACAGTTTGAATCTTTTTGCCTCTCCTTCCTTCTCTGTCCAAACCCACCCATACCCGGGCAGTGCCACTTGGCGCCATGTGTCTGCTTTAGACCCCGACCCTGCCTACACACAATCGCAGACACACACTGCTTGTCTTTCATTCGGGCCCGTGTTTCTCGTTTTCCTTCATCATGTGTCACCATCACCCTGGCTGACCCTCTTAATGCACACACACACTCACACACAGACTCCCTCCAGACGACCATGTTCCAGTGTGCCAGCCTCTCTTCTCTGTCTTGTGGTGAGTGTGTGTGTGTTTTACAAGCCTCTCCCTGGCTCTGTTAAAATGCCTGGCACTCTGTAAAGCCATTAGGATCATACTAAAATAGCATGTAAAACACACATGGCCAGACGCACAAACACATACACACATGGAAACACCCACACATGCATTAACATGAGGGAACAACAATCATGAATGACCATCGGAGTCTTGTTTACCTGACAGTCTCCTTCTGTAACCAGCTTACTAAACGGTTTCTGATGTAACTCTCTTCTGTTCTGATAAAATGGAGTCGACGAAGAAGTTTGACTCGCATGTTAGAGGAAAGGGTGTGTGATAGCAAGTCAGTCTTTAGGATTTATCAACTGGGCTCCTCCCAGTACAGATAACTGGTTGAGAGCAAGAAACAAGGCAGTAAATTCAGGCTTCAGAGAGCGAAATCCTTGGTTTCTGTACTGATAAGCTAAACTGATTACACTACTGAAGATAGATTTGTCAGTAATGGAAAACCTGAAGTATGTGAAAATCTCTAAGAAAAACAAAAAACAAAACACATACTGCATTTTTTAGGCTGCAATATGAAGTTCTCAACTGGCACTGCACTCTCAAAGCAGCTAAAGCAAGGAGTGCCTCAAGGTGGCTTTATTTAAAAAGTTTAATTTCTGACTTTTTGAAATAAAATTGGAGTTTTTCACGACATGTTTCGGGGTTGTTTTTCAACAGCAGATGTAAAAGAACAAAAGATTTTCCTCGCAGTACAATACACAATACAAACAGAGAAACAAAGATATTATCACAACAGGACAACCACAGCTCATCATCAGTCAGCGGGTTTTAACCAAAATGCATGTTGAATTGTTTTAATCCACCATGTGAATCAGATCAAAAGCCTTTTTATTGGACAATTCAACAATGAAACATATTGTTAAAGTCCTCTTTAATATGTGCTAATGTTTGCTACATTTGAATGTGATCTTGGTTTGGATGCAGCCTTGGATGTTTGCATGTCATCCTCTGGTTTAGTCACGTTTAAACCTCTTCAATGCCATGTACATTTCTGTAGCTGAGAGGAAAAAAAAGAAGTTCATAATAAATCAGGTTTTTGAGCAGTATGTTTCTTTGGGTGGTAATGTCAGTCAGTCCACAACTTTGGTCCAGACTGAAATATCTCCACAATTAGCTGAATCGCCATGATTTTGATACAGGCATTTGATTTTGGCCTCTCGTCCCCAAGGAATCTTTCCCAATTTTCCCCACTTATTTTTCCTCTATTGCCACCATGAAGTTGACACTTGTGGTTTTGAGTAACAAGCCTGTTGCCAACTGTTGGACAGATTGCCATGACATTTGGTACTCACATTTATGTACCGCAGAAGATTAGGTGTAACTCTTCAGCCTCAGCTGTACTTTGTGTTGAGCATAAGCAAACACTAATTAGTATACTTATACCTGCTGCACGTTAGCGTTCATAGAGACTGTCTTTCTAGCATTCATAGAGCCTGGCACCCCTGGCCTGATTACTTATCTTTCATAGATAGTTTTTGGCAAACACAACCAAAATGTAATTTTTATGTATGTAATGTATGTAACTGTTATATGTTTAATAATCTACATATCAACAGTTACTATGACTTTGAGTTAAATTACACTTTGCAGATGCCTTTTTCCCCTTAAAAGTGTGTCTGTATTATTGCACTGATTAAGCCTTTAGTGCATAATACCCTGTTTAACACTACTTTTAATTAAACAAGTTGCAGGAGCTTCCAGAAGTACATTTAACCATGTTTGAACCTGTATGATTAGATGTGACAATTAAACATTAAATTACCAAATGAAAAAATTAACTTGGTATCAGGATGTTTAATTGCCACCAACTGCTGGTCATTTTCATTGAATTTGACTGTCTGACATTTGTTTGGTCTGACCCTCAACGAAAGTTCATTTTTGACCAAAAGCACCATGAGTACAAAGTACAGAGCTGTTAGTAAAAGGTAAGCTTTCAAATGATGGATTTGCTGGAGATATTTTTTTGGTCGTCTGTTCCCGTGTATTTGTTTCCATGTCTCTCTTTAACCTCAGCTGAACTACAAAAAGTAACACTGATTCCAAAAGTGAGGTTTCACTAAAAGAGCTGTTTTCTGTGCCATAGTCATAATAATAACCTTTATGGCTCAATGACGTCTCTAATGAGCACTGAAGAGAACTGGCATCATATTCCACACACACACACACGCGCGCGCACACACACACACAGGAAGTCACTCTCTCTGGGCTGAAGTGTGAAGCTATAAGAATTGGCTGTTTGTGTGTATACGCGCCTACGTGTGTGTTTGTATCTGTATATTACGCGGAAAAGTTATCAAGACGTGTTTTACACATTGTGTGTTTGGATGCGTAAGAGTGTGCGTGTGACTGCGAGTCTATTTGAGTCTATGCACGTGTGTTTGATATTATAAAAAAAATGGATGAAGTGTTATTGGCCGAGTCTGACATTATATCGCTGCTATTATGAATCCAGCATGAATTGTCAGCCCACGACCCTCTATCTGCTAAAACTAAAACCGGCTCCCAGTGAGTGACTGCAAGTGTTTTTGAGCCAACTCAAACTGGAGAAACCTCAGTGAAAACTGAGTCCACGTATTTACAACTCTACAACTCATTGTAATGAAGGAAAATACCACACAATTACAGACTTCAAATGTCATTGTTGTTACAGTCTAATATCCAAATAGAAGGTTTCTCGGTGAGGAAGAGGGGAGTATGTACTTTTTTTCTCTCTGGCTTACCGTAGATACATTTCTGAAGTTATACAACAGGTTTCCAAGGCCTGGCGGCTGTTCAGTCAATTGAAGTGAATCAAACAGCTTTATAACAAACTTCCAATATGAGAAAACAACACTAGTATGCCGCTGCAGCCGCAGTGACTTTAAACTCAACTCTTTGAATCCACGCTGATATCAAAACACTATAAAACAGTTTCAATGTAATAAAGATCTGAGAGCGATCATTTCATTTTTATGAAGAAGAGAAAACCAGAGCAGACTACCATTAGAGGCCATTATGTGGAGATACTAGCAGTGGGACTCACTGTACAATAGTCACTCTGGTCAAAGTTGGATTATTCTGGTTAATTACTCTTTAGCTTTCAAATGTACGTAATCATTGTTGTTTCAGCTCTGAAGCCTGATGCCCTTTCACAGACTGACAGACTACAAAGTCTGTGATGGCCTCTCATGGCTACGGGGTCACTGATTGGGTGGATTTTGATTGACAGGAGATGCAAAAACAGGAATGGGCAGGGCTGGAACTTCACATCACAGCCGATAATGCAGAGGTTAACTAAAGTATTACAATCGCACTGACAGCCTGATTGTGTGCATGTGGAACATCCCCAGTGGTTTCAAATGTAAAAGTGTAATTATTGTTGTTTTACTTGTCTGTGAGTCATAGACACAGTCATAAACTTGGACTTGCATCAGGCTAGATTTATAGAAAATGTTGACCTGGACTTGGATTTGACTGCTGTGTGACTTGACTTACTTTAGCACTGGTGCTGTAAAGACTAAACCTGAAATAAAAGAAATATCCACTCCTTCCACTCCAATCCAATCCACTCGTTTTGCACGGCCACACAACTTGAATATTTAATCAGTAGGTCTCTACGTTGAAAGGACTTTGCTCGATAAAAAGCACTACCAGCACAGTTTTCCAAGGATGGTGTTTAATTATCAGCTTATACTTGGGAAGACATTTTGACCAGTGTCTCAAAAAAAACGACGACGAGGACGATATCGCAAAAAGGAAAGCTTTTTTTTTTGTCAGTGTGCAAGTGAAATTGTAAGACTGGAGTGAGGGAAAGACAGAGAGGGTGGAGGAGGTGGAGCGCAGAGGGTTGGGAGTTGTATAGAGCAGAGATTCAGACCCATCCATTTGTGCTGCCTTGTGGTTTGGGGTCTCTCCGGGCTTTCATTAGGCAGCTCCGCTTCCTGCTTCAAGGATGATTGTTTTCTCTCTAAATACGACACAGAGGTCCTCGACGACCATTAGTCACACGGCGAACACACACTCGGACTTCGCACAGACAAAAGGAGAGACAGTCAGACGCACCCACACACATGTCCGACTCATACACATGTACGTGCAGGCCTCCGCTAGTCATAACAGGCAAACTGCTGGGTTTTTATGCAGATTTATTGAATCCACGCTTAATGGCTTTACCAGTCCTTTCTTTTTTTTTTTTTTCTTTTTTTTTAACATGCATTTGTCTTTTTCTTCCTTGATCTTTCCCTCTGTCTGGTTATCTTTATCTCTGTCCTGTCTTCTTCCTTTTTCTCTGTTCCTTTAAATCTTTCTGTCTTCTCTTACTCCATCTCTTATTTGCTTATTTGCTGTCGTCACTCAGTTTTAATCAATGTGCGTCCCGCTTTCTTTCTAATTCTCTCTATCTCGAGCAGTCTTTCAGCTCCCGCTCCGTCTTCCATCTTTCTGTCTCTCCGCCCTCTCTTGTCTGTAATTGGAAGACAAACTGGTGATGGTGGCCGGGGTAGGCCACAGACTTAAATTAACACATAGAAAAAAAAACAGAAAAATGCACTCCACTCTCACACTTCTCTTGTCTCTATCTGAAGCCGTTAAATCCTTGCTCACAATGGCTGCCATTGTCCGGCTTCACGTGTTTCTTTCCGCGTTATTGCTGCAGACGTTTCCTTCGACAAGTTCAAGTTCCTTTTACTGCCACATGGCCATGCTGGAGGAATTTATATCAGGACAGCCATAAAATCATTGTGACTTTTACAAACACTGAACATACTTCAAGGAGTCAATCAATTTGAGGCACTTTAAAGTGTACAAATGCCACGCACACACCGTGTCACATAGCCAAACATTCAGATTTACACAGAAAACGTGTTTTTCTAGGTTAACGTGAGGGTTGAGGATTTGTAAAATAGACAAAGTGAACAGGGGAATTCAAAGAAAAGGTGTGAAAGACAATGAGGATACATTGTAGTTGGTCATCTTGTTAAATTTTAGTATTTTTTAACATATTTCTCCATATGAAAATGTATTTAATGATCATATCGGAGATTATGGCTTCATTAACCAATTAGCATTAATTATTGATCTTCTTTCTTCAATCTTCACTAGCCTTCAGCCTTTTAAATGACTTTGAGCAAATCTTACATTTGAGATTAACATTTAAGGATATCAAGAAGACTTATGGGATAGCAGTACAGTTTAAACTGTATAAAAGGTACTTCTTCTATTTTCTAAATCTGCCTTGATTTAAAGCTTTATTAGCTTTTTACATAATCAGCCTCTAAGTGTACGTATATCTGTTTTTCTCTCAGTTATGCTCCCAAATTTGATCATTTGCCACAGACTTGCAGTTTAGTTTACATTCCGGTAAACTAGTCCTTTTTTTAAACCCTCTCGCACACATCAGGATTCCTTGTGTTGCACCTCTTGGTTGTATTTTCTTTATTTACTGCATCTCTGCCATTCAAATACGTAAACCAAGCCTTAAAAAAACACATACACACCTTTAACACTGTGAATCAGAATGAACTAAATTACTTCCATCTTTTTAGATCGACCTACTGGGAGGTTACACCTATACACATTCAATGCTGGAGTCTGTTTCTGCTGTTTATTTCTGCAGCTATTAGTGCTGTAAGTCCAGCCTTGTGTAGTTACTCCTAGAGGGCCAGTTTAAGGTTTAAGTCTTTTTTTATATCCTTTATAAGCCCTTTTCTCTATGAAGGTATTCCACTACAGTCACCGTATTCACAAGGCCACCTCTCTCTTGACTTGCATTAGTAGGTGCTAAAGTGAATGTTGGAGAACTGAACTAATAGACTTTAATAAAATGCTGGATGGGGAGTTGCATACTAGGGCTCATGAGCAAGGCACAGTTTCCAGTTCCAGTTCCTTGAATGTGTGTTTAATCCTCTGTACCCTCCTAACTAACAGCTCCCAGAGGCCGGGCCTGTAAATATGAATATGTTCCTATAGTCAATTTGGCTGATTAAATAACCTGTTACAGTAAAATTACCAAGTGATGTTGCCCACAATACACACTTGCCTTGTATTTTTACTCAGCTGTTAGTGCTAAAAGGAGCGCAGTATGTTTAAGTCCTCCAGGAGCTGTTTTAGGTACAAGTCCTCGAGCTCTATTCCCACTGCAGCTCGTTAGCTGAGCGGCCTGGACTACAGCTATACCGGACTACGAGCGGGCACACACATTCACGCACATTTGGTCACATGCCTCAGACGCTTTTGGGCTTGGCGCTGTACAGACAGCCAACTTATAAAGCACTCTACATGCAGTGTAAGCCTGTAAGAACCTAATGGTTTAAATAGAGACAGGCAGAGAGACAGGGATTATAATAGTCAATATAGGCCTATTATACTTTATCCCTTTGCTCTTAGTCATAATGGTTTTTCTATACCGCCGCTCAGGGCTGTTGGTGAGGAGTCTGGAGCCTTTTTAAACCTCCTGATTGTATCTTTACTCCTGCAACTCTGTATGCTATTGCTGCAGAATATAAGGTCAAACGTTGCCCTCCAGATTTCTCTGCCCTGACCCTTCTCCCATGCCTCGCTGCTGGATTTGTTTAAATCCGTCATAAAAGTTTTCAGAAAGCTTAGACCTTTTCACCCCAGTTTCTGTTTCCTTGCCTTACACATTTCCTACTTGGCAGTGCTGCTCTGTCACTTTTCTCCTTTAGCTGCTGCATGCTAAAGTTCACGCAATTGTGCAATGATTGGAAAGCAGTTTGGAATATTTAAAAGCTAATGAACATTTTTTTATTATTATTGTTATCCAGCTATTTTATGTACCAAGGTTGGTTGGAATTTGTAGTAGACGTGAAAAAGTGCCCCATGAATAAGAGGGGAATGTAGGAAAAAGTTTGCTTTTTCACAGGTCAGGTCTTCATTCAGATAAAATGGCTTCTTTGCATTGAAATAATTCAAGTGAACCATTAAACGTCTCCAACTTTCTGTAGTTGTTCTTGGCTCTCGAAATTCCTCATTTCTTAAATGGCAAAATAACTTTTCAGAGCTACATTCTCAAGACAGCTATAGGAGTAGCTATTATTTATGCAGCACATGGAACAGTTGTTTAAGGAAGTGGGTCAGTGGGCTTCACTGTAAGCAGGCCTGATCTATAGAGACATGGACCTTGTGATTCATTGAGCATCGTTTCCGTTACGCCAGTCAAAACAAGATAAAGTTAGCCGTTTAAAATGCACAGCCATGAAGTGGACAGAGACGGTTTTCTGATTAAAAACAGACCTCTGACCTTCGAATCATCTTTACATGAAAAAGTGGAACTTTTTTAAGAGGTGTGACTTCACCAGGCAGTTGACCTGCACGAGGATGGACTAATGCACTCCGTTTAGATCATACATTTGTGCTTTTATTTTCCACCTCTACCCGTTTGTCGTCGTATGTTGCCCTCTCCCTCTCTCTGTGAATCTCTATCTGCTGAGTTATGGTTTCTTTAAAAAACATCAGCATTCCTCTGAAAAGAGGTTCAAGCCCTGAAATGTGTGTCAAGGGGTCAGTATGCACACACGCACATGCACACACACACACACACACATTTTACCCTAATCCTCGTTCTCAGACTGATAACCTGTGTGTGCATGTATATCTTCAAGTGTGAGGCCTCGACTGTGTGTGTGTGTCTGTGTGTGTGTCTGTGCGTGTGTGTCCGTGTGTGTGTCTGTGTGTCTGTGTGTGTGTGTGTCTTTGTGTGTGTGTCTGTGTCTCCAGGCCCCTGATAAGGCAGATAATGATCCATCATGATAATGGAGCTTTAATGGCTGCAGTAAAAATCATCTTCAACAAACCCTCTCTCTCTCTCGCACATGCGCACACACACACACACACACACACACACACACACACACACACACACACACACACAAACACAAACATCTCACCCCTTACTTCTCTCTATCTCTCTCTTTCCCACAATCCTCTCCGTCACTCACTAAATCAGAACCTGAGCTTGCAACACGCACGTTAGCCTCATGCTGCGCATTTATACACACCTATCATATCAAAGACGCAGCCACTCGACCACCGGATCACACACATTCACTGCACAACACCTAATGCATCTGTGAAACACACACACACACACACAGAGACAGTCAAACACACTTACAGAAGTCATGAATCTAGAAACACTAACCCTCTGCCCACTTACATTATTCCGTCTACATTTCTCTCTGACCACACACTGTGATTGCATGAGACGTGATCATGGAGCTTATAACCACAACATCCAAACTTCTACCTCATAACTGGAAACTGTATCATGCGGCATTGTTTATATTTAATTTCTTCAGGCCATATAGAGTGAAAGCAACAAGACAGGAGGTTTATTGCTTAGCAACGTGTGGACTTGTTCCTCTGCGGAGGATTACGTTATGATGACTTTCTGAGGAAAAGTGGGTTTTCTTTCTTTTTTTTTTTGTTTTTACTTTTGGCCATGATTCATATCAGTTATGAGCGTAGTGTTCTCACCATGTGCAGTGATTGCAGTGATTTACAGATGTGGCAGCTTTGCTATAAAGTCCATTAGGGCAAGAAGTCAGCCAGGTTTTAAACCGGCAGCATGAGTGCACAGACACGCAGCTTTCAGGTGGTCTCACTTTTGATTTCATTACCAAATAAGTGGTTTAGATCTGTGGTTCTCAACCTGAGGGTCAGGACCTTTCTGACTGCAGGATTTATATTTTTCTCTGACTTTTCGGTGTGACTTCTTTGGGATGAAAAAGATATTTAGACAAAATAACGTGTTTCAGTCTGTGAGAAGGAAAACCGGTGAAAGACACTGGTTCACAAAGGGTCACAAATCAAAAACACTGATTCACTGGGATTATGTCTAAAACCTGTTTTACAGCTCATGGTTTCTGCCCCAGGGAACCTTATTCTCAAAGAGTCTTATAGTGTTGCTATGTTTAGAGGCGTCAGCACTGAATTTAGTGAGTACAATATTATCAGAACCGGCAGCTCCACGGCCAAAATTTAAAAAATATTCAGGTTGTAAAACACCTGAATTTTTTTCATTTAATCCTCAACGCAGGTTTTGCATAAAAGCACCCTGTAGCCACTGAATGCTGATGCCCACAACATAGCATAATGTTGTATGTTTAATTAGACATAGTAGTACTACACAGACACAAACAGCAAGCAGGAGTGGTGTGCTATCTTTTGAAAGATTTCACAAGGTCATTGATTTTCATTAAGTACATTAATTCAGGTGAATCCGGATAAAAGCCATTATGTCTTTGATTCCCTCATTAAAACTTTATAGGCAGACGGCGCGGAAGCGTAATATCCTGACAGTATTTCTCATATTTTCTATATTCATTCACGCCAGTATTAGCACTGCGTTTGACCCATTTAATCTTGATTTTTAAAACGCCTTTTCAAGTGTGGGTTCTCTGGTGTGGGTCAAGGCTGCGTCAGAGAGCACAAGACAAGAGACACACACATACTAAACCATTTATCTCTTCTCAGTCGTCTTACAGCCTTATCTTTACTGCCGTGTTTTTCTGAGGGATCGCAACTAAAATGTAAAGCCATTAAGTTAAATTACCTGCAAACACACATAAACTGACTTGGTAGGAAATTAGTAGATGTTTATGCCTCACACAAAAAAAAAAACGAGGATATTGGCTAGAGGATATTTGGATATTATGGATGTGGATAATAAAATATTTCTTCACCATCATTTGTATTCTCTCATCTCATCCTTTACCTCTGTCTCTCACTCGTTCCTTCTGTCTTTCAAATTACAGACTGCAAGGATAATATCAGTATTCTCAAATGGGTAAATTAAGTTATTCAGTAAACAACGCGGTTTTATTGCATAAAAAACAAGAACTCAGTCTAACATTTATTTATTTTTTATTTTTTTAGAGTCACTTGGAAATGACCCTATTCATATTGCCAAACCAAACTATTGCACTTGAATAAAGTTAGGCAATTTTTAAGTTTCATTTTTAAAAAATATTGATTAGAATTGTTGCAATCCTGACTATCCTGACTTTTATACTCTAGTGTGACCCAAAGCCCCCGAACACATCCTACATTTCCCCAAATGCAACTTGATAACATTGCTCATTAGACTCTGCCTACCAGGCCTTTCAGACTCTGCCAATGTAAGTGTTAATATTACTATTAGACAGCATTCAATCCAATATAAACAATACACAGTGTGAAAACTGGCCGTATATTTACAACACTATATAATAAATTGTTACATACTCTCCATTAAATAATTCAACAACATAGTATAGGATAAGAGACTATGTTTTCCTGTGATTTATTAGGCACATTTCATTAATCATTAATAGTATTATTACTCACTGCAGTTTTACACATGAAAAAGCCACTGTAATATAAAATGCCACTGAGGTTTGCTGGCTTACAGATGAGAGCAGAGGGAAGAGGTTAAGACTTAACGAGGAAATATTTTGCCAATATCTGACCCAGGCCTCACACACACACACACACACACACACACACACACCAACATAACTGTGGGCTTGTGTTACATGACTGTTTGAGCGGTGCTCTTATTGATACAGATGTATTGGTCATTAAGTCAGTTAGGTTTGACGTCTCAGCTCGGCTGCAGCCAAAGAAAATAACATCGGCGCTCTCTCACAGAAATGTTCCACTCTGTACCGGCAGAAAGAACTACACTGTGGTGTTTTCAGATTACAGACTGATATGCGTGCGTGCATGTGTGTGTGTGTGTGTGT
Source organism: Protonibea diacanthus (assembly GCA_028641955.1). Taxonomy (NCBI): domain Eukaryota; kingdom Metazoa; phylum Chordata; class Actinopteri; family Sciaenidae; genus Protonibea; species Protonibea diacanthus. The sequence goes on along the minus strand of CM053997.1, from coordinate 10,745,543 downwards.
GTGTGTGTGTGTGTGTGTGTGTGTGTGTCACCTTAAACATGCTTCTTGATCATCCATTTCTGCCCATGCTTGACTGATATCAAATTTAGAAACTCTTTTATCTTTCCTTCTTTGCCTTTCTTGTCTTTCACAACTTAAAACAACAACATAGCAGTGTGGAATTTAAAGGAACAGTTCTACATTTTGGGAAATGAGCTTATTTGCTTTTTTTTTTGCAAGCACTAGATGAGAAGATTGATATACTCTCGTTTCTTCCTTTTAATATGAAACTACAACAAGTTGTCAGTTAGCTTAGCTTAGCATAAAACCAGAAACAGAGGATGCCCTGGAACCTGGATCTGTGCAAAACAAAATTTACCTACCAGCACCTAAAAAGTTCACTGTTTGTGCACATTAAACTAATGTGAAACATTGGCAAAGTGTAAAACAAAAACCTGATATATATTTTTTAAAAACAGTTTTCAGTCCAGGATTTTGTGGGCGGTCCTAAAGGATGGCTCGATGACACGCTGAGGCCACCCTGAGCTTACCCCAGGCTAGATGCTCACTTTCCAGTTTATGCTAAGCTAAGCTAACTAGCTTCTGGCTCCTTACCATACAGACATGAAAGTGGCATCGATCATGTAGCTTAACTCCTGTTTTCCAAAATGTCAAACTATTCCTTTAAATTCCATGTTACTATGTTGGCTGCATCACTAGATGCTAGTGTACAAAGTGTCTGAACTCGCTCCCCTCTTTCTGTGTCTTTCTCTCTCTCTTAGTTGGAGGCGGAGTTAGCGCTGTGCGAGAGAGAGGGGGCGGAGCTCCAGGAATATGCCAATCAGGTCCTGCAGCAGATTGCCGACCGATGCCCCGACATTTTGGAACAAGTCGTCAACGCTCTGGAGGACAGCTGCTGACACACGAATGCACACGCACCAACTAAAACATAAATAAGCTGACGCACATACATGAATTAGCACGCAGAGCAAGCAAACATTTAACACTCGGCCACACACGCAGGACCTTGAGAAGTCTCCAGAAAGTCAACATAATCGCCCGATCCACAAAAAAAAAAATCACAATGTTGGACATGAAGATGAAGACTTTCTCTTCCACCTGCTCTTCTCCACTCAGCTCATTTTCACAACAGGGGATCTACAAAAGAAAAATACTGAAAAATATTAATCCACGGTGTCTTTAGTCGCTATAATTTTGAAGAAACAGTGCCAGCTGATCGGAAATATTGTTCATTTTTTCAGTTAAAAGTGCTTTGTTGGCATGCAAGTTAATTGGAAATAGTTGATGTTTGTTGAGACGTTAAACGCGTATTTTCCTAACTACTCCGAAACAGAAGGAGCCTTCACTGCACATGCCATCTGTGACACTTTGCAGCAGCCATCTTGTGTCTTTCCAGGCAATCAGCATTTGGATTTGCAATCATGACTTGATGTGTTTTTATGGAGGGAAAAAGATTTTCAGACTGTATAAAAAGAGTAAGAGTGAGTCAAAGTTGCCAGGTTGTTTCTGATGACAGACTTACACGCTGTTACCGCGTTGTTATTTGATTGGTTCAGTTACAAAAGTTTGTTTATTTCAGCTGCCTTTGATTCTTTACATCATTTGCTGCTATCTTTTTAACTTTCAGTCTCTTTTTTTTTTTTTCCATTTTTGTGTTTTTTTTTGTCTAATATCTGATGAAACCCCAGCTTGCAGTTTCTGTCAGCAGTAAGTCTCTACATAGTTGTGTAAATTGTATAGAGAGAATTTTAATTAACAGAAATACAGCTTTCGTCAGGGGAACATGAAACTTTCATCCTTTTTTTTTTTCTCTGTGATTGATGAAAGGCACAAACGACAATAAATATCGCAATGCTCCCTTTATTAAAACATGCGAGTGTAGATGTTTTGTGTTTCTTGGTTCAGTTACGGTGTCCATGCTGAAACTAGCTCACTTACCCTTTTGTGACAATCCCTTTACAGTTAACATGTTTCCCTTATTGAAACTTTTTTCTTTTGTTTCTGTTGTTTGTTTTTTTCTTGGGAGGGAGGAAATATAAAATAATTGCTCTATATTTTTTGCCTTTGGTAATATATATAAAACACTAATCTTGTTTAATGACGTATTGGTTGGTATGTTACATAATGTGTCAAAAATTTTGTTTTATTTGTTGTTTTTGTTTTGTTTTTTTCCCCCCCAAGTAACCGCAGATTTGTTCCGTCAGCAGGTGACTGTTATTGGGAACGTATATTGCACCTACATGAGGTTCTGTGTCCACCGGGAACATTTTCTTCCAATCAGTTTCTTGTTGTTTACAGTGGAAATGACACTCTTCTGATGCATGTCTCCCACAGCGCTGGCAGCCTTAGCATGATTTAAACGCTTACACACCGTGCACTAGAGGTTCAGATCGTTTCGACTTCAATCAAAAAGCCCCTCCGATGGGTTTCTTCTTTCTTAGTCTTGTACTGTAGTGAGTGCTGAAGCCACGAGTGGTGTTTCCCACATGCAACTGTTTAGCGCTGCTCCCTGAAAAGAAATACCTGGTGGACACAAAGCCTAAAGATGGGGATTTACACTGAACACTCACATCTGATTTTACACCATCGAAAGGCTTTTGTGAACAGAAAAAAAAAAAAAAAAAAAAGAGGTCTCATTTTCGGCCCCTAAGCTACGTATTAAAAAAAGATCCAAGCCACATGGGTGTAAATGAGGAGTTTCATTGCAAAACATTTCTCGTTTTTTTTCTGTGAAGGTTCCTCAAATGTTACCAGTTTGAAACAATCCAAAAGCTTTAATAATCCTGAAGTTTGTGTACAATTTGACAAATGCTTCTTATTTTGGAATGAAACTCTCCCGGATATGAGCTCGTGTTGTAAATCCAGTATTTTGTCGTCTGTTTTATACTGATAATTTTTTTGTCATTGGGAATGGTGACGACTGGGACTTGTGACTTTGTTGTGGATTGAAAAATCGGAATGAGAGAATGGAATAAAATATGGATTTATCTTAATTTGATTGTGGAATGATTCTGTCTGTCATTTCATCCATCTGGACACATTTTTTTCCATCCGATATTTGACAGGTGAAAGTGGTACACACACCTTTTTGATTTTGGACCCCTTAAAATGGAGCGATGTCACTCCAAATGGTGATTTTTTTTCTTTCTCATGTTGCTTGAATGATATTTAAAAGGTTGGAAGAGGGTAAAAACATTCAATAATTCTCGAGGGAAAAAAACGTAAGGTAAAAAGGTTTGTAGGTGACAGAGTACAAATGCTAAAGAGTTTGAAACATCTTTCCTTCTGTTAGATCTGCTTGTTTCTTCCGACCTTTCCTTGCCCCTCTTTTCCTTCGCTCTCGATATCTCCCTCTTTCACGTGAAGACTAAACTGTGCTGCGTATCTTGTCACTCGTGGTTTATTTTTCCATCCGCCCACAATAATGACATTACTCCATACCCCAGGCCTCATCCTGTTCCGCTTCTTCACCACACGCACACACACAGTCCGGTCACACCATTACGATTTAATTAAATGTCCACCTCATCAAAAAAATGCTTTGTATCCCGCAGCCTGGGTTCATGTCAGAATAGTGTGGACAGTTTTTAGTAACTTTAAAAGTTTTTGGTACTAAATAGCAGCAGTGGAACAAGTATTTAGATCCTTTACTTCAGTAAATGTGCTAATATCACACTGAAAATACTCTACTACATGTACATGTCCTGCTTTAACAACATGCATATTAGCTAACAGACTGCATGTCTGTGTTAAAAACTGATTCTTACTCATCTGTTGCAGATTAACGCACAGGATCACATGAAAGAAAGTGCCTGACACACACACACACATACACACGCTTCATTAATGCTTGCGTCTTGCACAGGGCAGCAGCTCGGCGTGGTTGGGCCCATTCAACTAGAAAATCTGGTTTAACAGACCCACCCAGCTCGACTGACCTTGAACCTGGGTCCTGACCTAACCTTTGACTTCCCTGTGAAGAATTTTTCAAAACATCATCAGGCCATTTGGGTCGCTCTGTTTTTTTCACACAATAAAACACATCAGACACACCGAGAAGCGACTTCTTGACAGTCTGTAAATGTAGCGTATGTGCCGGTGTTTACCTTCACATATGGCAACGCTTTGTACGTGTGTCAGTACCCGGGTTTGTGTAGATCGGATCGGTTCTGCTTTCTCCATCTACTGTCCTAATAAAAGCCAGTGGAGGGAGACAGGCGGGATGGACAGAGCGAGAAAGAGGAGGAGGAAGAGATACGCATGTATGACTCCCTGATTTATGTGATGGAGAAAGAGAGAGAGCGAGGGAGGGAGAGATAGATAGGAACGAGCGGAGGCACAATTCACTGAGCACCAGACATCATTTCATCTTCTCGTCTCTGCTGTAGCTCATGCAGCAGAACTTCTTTCAGCTGTTACAGAACAAGAAGTTTGCAAACTATTACATACTTAAAACACCAACAAAGAAGGACGTATGTAAGATCTATTTTTTGCAAAGCATAACACGTAAGCTGTTGACATTTGGAAATCTTGGAAATCTGTCACGCGAAATTGCGTATTTGGAAAGAAGAAGAAGTGGAACATGTACAAGTTGAAGCTTTTAAACCTGAAGCTTTCACTTCCTCTGGAACACTCAGACATGTCTCAATTTCATACTGATTTAACATACTACTATTGTCTGTTTGTTTATTTGCACTGGAAAAGTCACAAGTACATCCCAACTAACCTTGTTTTTTGAGGGTACTGATGATGGACTCTGCTGGAAAACATTACTGTAAAACAAATTGTGGATGGCAGTGAAACAGCCCTGGAAAAACAAAACAAAACAAAGGGGGAAAAAAATAATTCAATCTTTGGAAGAACATTTTGTTTTTCGTTTTATGAAGTTCAATTGTCGCTTCCCAAAGTCACAGTTTGATTAAGGTCCAAAAGCACAATCATTCTCATTTCCTGTTAGTACACTTTTCATTTTCTCTTTCCTTCTCTCTTTTTTTATTTTGTTGTAATATTTTTTACGAAACATGCCACAACAAATATTATTGACAGTGAAAATAATCAATAAATTCAAACATAAAACACACAATAGATAGATTATGTCATGTAATAAATGTTATTCTATAAAAAAAAAATCATACACAATACTAACTGTATACATGGCACGTGTTTGTTTTATCCTGCTGGGGGCACCAGGTGGGCGGAGACTGACAGCACCTTTATTTGCAGAGATTGTCGATAAGATCCTGCTGATATTGGTGGTTCACAGCGCACAAAAAAAAAAAAAAAAAAAAAAAACACACAGATGTCCTTGAGATAACGTTTGAACATGTGCGCAGCAGTAAAATATATCTACTTACAGTCTTTCCATATATACTGTGTATATACGGTATATATAGTCGAGGACTGAGACACACAGGAGACCGAGAGGAGAAATAAAAATTGAGTGACTGCAGAGGAAGTGGGGCAGGCTTGCGTTGGCTTTGGGTAGATGTGGTTTCAATCATCACACATCACATCACACATGACTGAGAAGAAAAAGAAGGAGAGGGTGATGGAGGGAGAGAGAGAGAGAGAGAGAGAAAACAGAGAGAGGAGGAGATGAGAGGAGAGGGAGGGCTGAGACCAAAACAAACAGCAGCTCTGCTTAAAACATTCAGTCTATATTACATGTTTTCAAGCTTAATAATTAATGATTCCAGTTGTGGTTTGAAGGCATAAGCTTGTTTCGTGTTTGTTTTGGATGTTTACTTTTTTTGCACACAAATTTAAATGGTTTTCAAAGTAAATGAATTACTGGGCTGTAGGTGGGATGGCTGGAGGAGCGAGGGGAGGGAGGTGTGGATGGAGAGAACTGGCAAGATGGAAGGGACAGAAGGAGGCAGTGAGCGGTAGGAAAAACTTTTGAGAGGAAATAAAAACAATGTGAGAGGAGTGGAGCTGCTAAAATAAGCTGTTAGCCACTGGCAGTCCAAACATCCACCAACACCGAAGACATTTTCTTTATCTTCCTCTCCTCCTCCGTCCATCTGTCCATTTCTGTGACTTTTATTGCTTTCAGAGAAAGGGGAGAAAAAAAAAATCTCCCAAGCTGCCATGCCAAGTGACAGGGAGAGATAAGATTCAGGTTCACATTGAGCTATGGGCGTCTTCGCTGCATAATAATCCCAGTGCCAACAGAAAATCCAACATGGCAGAAGATGTTTTGAAAAATTCAGATTGGGTTAGCTTTCAGTTGTCAGGATGGCCAAGCGGTCTACAGTGCCCGACTCAAGGCTTGACACCTTCCTGACCAAAGGGACCTAAGAAATAGGTTTCCTACATTCAGCAGTCTACAATCTGAACAAAATCATGCAGAAATCATCCTTTACTATAAGAATCCGCTGCACAGGTGAGGTCTGTCAATTAAGGCATTAGTGTAAAGTGCAGATTGAGTTTGACAAAGGGGTGGCTGTCACTTGTCAGGATGGCCGAGCGGTCTAAGGCGCTAGACTCAAGGGTTGATTCCTTCCTCAGCTAAAGGGACTTCTGGTCTCCAAATGGAGGCGTGGGTTCAAATCCCACTCCTGACATAGTGTTTTCCTGCAGGTTTCATCAACACTGATTTATGAAGTAGATGTAAAGGAAGTTTTGCCCTGAGTGCCTACATGCAGCAGTCTACAATCTGAACAAAATCATCCAAATATCATTTACTATAAAGGTAACTTTCCACCCGCTCTTTAGGTGAGATCTATTGAGCTGATCGTCCGTTAGCAGATGTTTGGCATTAAAATAAGTTATTTTGACTTTTAGAAGCAATCTGAGGCAGCAAAGTTGGTATATACATTAATATTATATTAAACACCATTTCTTCATAATCTCTTATCACTGATATAAAATGATCTCTACAAGAGACATGACATTTGTCACAATAGTTAGTGAACATAAATGGGAGAACAAGTTTAAGTGAAAGTCATGTAAGTGCTTTTAAGACAAGATACAAGTGTAGGTTCTCAGGAAGGTACCTGCTTCATTCCTCTTTATCAATGACAACAACATTGATGAAACCTGCAGGTAAAGCTTGTGTCAGGAGTGGGATTTGAACCCACGCCTCCATGTGGAGACCAGAAGTCCCTTTGCTCAGGAAGGTGTCAAGCCTTGAGTCTGGCGCCTTAGACCACTCGGCCATCCTGACAACTGTCATGCAAACTTGCACACTCACACTGGACTAGGTGCCCCTCGACTCTTTAAACATGTTGAATTTATTGATGGATTGTGTGTAATACTGTGTGTTTTTACTGGTTGGATTATCTAAGAAAGATGTTAAAAAAAAAATCAAAGAAGACATAACCACAGGCATGTTTTTTCATTCATTACTTGGTAGCTCCAGGTTGGTTTGATTTATGTTGACCAAATGTTGTCAGGATTTACCCTCTTGCCACATTTAATGATTTTGCAACAGCACTGACATATCAGACGCTCAAAAAGTTATCAAAGAGTTAAGAAACTCTCCAGTTCTGCAATGTCCAGACTGAGTGTGGGCTACAGTTGTTTGTCTGCTGTCAGGATGGCCGAGTGGTCTAAGGCGCCAGACTCAAGGTGTGACACCTTCCTGAGCTAAAGGGACTTCTGGTCTCCAAGTGGAGGCGTGGGTTCAAATCCCACTCCTGACATAGCTTTTACCTGCAGGTTTCATCATTGACTGATTGAAAATAGGTGTAAAGCAGGTCAGTATCTGCACACAGCAGTCTACAATATCCTCCACATCCTTCAGTCTCAACAAAATTATGGCAAACTTTTCGGATTAGATCAGGTGTTCTCAGATAACCTGGCCAGTAACACATCCCTGTTCTCACAGGATTACACTTTTAAGGAGTTGAATATGTCCCAGTTTCCATAAAGTCCAGAGTGAGTTTGGTGAACAGTTTGCTGACAGTTGTCAGGATGGCCGAGTGGTCTAAGACCCCAGACTTAAGGCTTGACACCTAATTATTAGCTTTTGCTACAGTTGTCAGGATGGCCGAGTTGTCTAAGGCGCCAGACTCAAGGACTGGTGGACCTTCCTTAGCAAAGGGACTTCTGGTCTCCAAATGGAGGCGTGGGTTCAAATCCCACTCCTGACACAGTTCTTACTAACAAGATTCAGCCATGTACCTGCAGTGTCTTCCAGACTAATCTAAATAGCTTTTACCAAATGGCACAATAATTACATGAGTGAGTTACAGTCTAAAGTAACTGTACAACACTGGGTTGCACAGATGAGCTCTAATAGTTGTTCATTAACAAGCTGCGTTACTTATATGAGCTTCTGATCGGACAAAGCTTCTGCAAAAGGGGCAAATCATGACAACATTTGGTCAACATATATTTAACCAAATCGTAAATGAAGAAAACACATATGTGCTTGTATCTTCTGTAATCCTACAATTCCATAAGATGATTTATGTTGACCAAACATTATCAGGATTTACCTCTTGCCACATTTAATGAGTCTACAGAGCTCCTAGTTTCTGCAAAGTCCAGACTGAGTGTGGGTTAGATTATCTCGTCAGCTGTCAGGATGGCCGAGCGGTCTAAGGCGCCAGACTCAAGGCTTGACACCTTCCTGAGTAAAGGGACTTCTGGTCTCCCAATGGAGGCGTGGGTTCAAATCCCACTCCTGACACATACTTTTTATCCCCACGATTCACCCCTGTTGTCTGGTCAGGAGACACACATTTCCTTCTGTCTCCGTCTGCGTAAAACAACTTTCTCTCTCCCTCCTCTCTCTCTCTCTCTCTCTCTCTCTCCACCGGTGGGCAGGCGAGTTTCCACATCAGAGCAGAGCAGAGGAGACTCGTCTCACGGCACAAAGACAAACAGAGTGAACTTCTGGAGCTCTTTGTTTCCCTCTCTCCCTCTGTTTGCTTTCGGCGGCTCGAACTTCTCGTTCGTGTTCCTCGACGCGTAAAAACTTTGGAGCGCGCCCTCTCCCCCCCTCCCCCTCCTTCTCCTCCTCCTCCTCCTCCTCCACCTCCTCCTCCTTTCCCCTCCGTGCGTAATTAGTTGGAGAGCGTTTGGAAACTTGTGATGGCCATGAAGAAATCTCACTTTATTTCTGACACCTGTTGCTGAGGACACCGCGCACACAGCCGTACACAACAAAAGAGCGTATGCCACTTATTCCTGACTTTATTTCTACATTTCCAACAAGTTGGGACTTCTGTGGGGGTACTGACAGGTCCTCGGATCGCCGGAGGCTGCGTTTTTTTTTTGTTTGTTTTTTTTTTTTTTTACTTCTATACACTTAAATCGACTTTCTGGGACTCAGACAAGGACTTTGGTGTGATCGAGCAAGGAAAAGAAGTGTCGAAAAAGTGACACTTGGAAGAAGAATTTGTGTGCCACAGCCAACGCTCTGCAGCGAGCTGCTGTGGTGTCTGACTGAAGGGGTTTCCCTCTAAAAAAAAAAAAAAAAAAAAAAAGACACCGATCTGTCTGCAGCTTTGAAGCCGGGCAGAGAGTCACACTTTTCGGACTTGAGCGCTGCGGTTGGTGGAACGAGAAACTTTTCTTGGAGAGCCGGGCAACAGCTGGATTTGAGCACAGCAGACCAGGTGAGAAGAACTTCATTCATTTGTTTTAAATGGATACCACAAAGTACAGGAAGGTCATTGCATCTAAAATTCACACTCAAATAAATACAACACGGATATAAAAAAAACTTTATAGACGTCTGTAATGGAGATTTAAGAGGTGTGATTTATTTTAACCCTAATGAGATTTTGTAGCTTTTCCATGTGTGTGTGTGTGTTTTTTTTTTCTTTATCCTGACAGTTGTAGTAAGTTCAGTCAGTTTGCAGGATTTAAATAGATAGATCTGAACTTTAACACCCACTGTAGTGAGTTACTTTGCGCGCTCCGAACAGGACATACTGAACACATCTGAAGTCAATGTGAAAAAGTTATTTTAAACTTGGCTTTTCGGACTTTGCTCCACTTGAACTTGTAGACGTTTTGTCCCCACAATGTTTCCGTTGTCACAGTCTACTTACAGAATGGGTTTATTTCATGACTTTGGCTCCCATATGACAGTGGTGAAATGCAGTGTGTGTGTGTGTGTGTGTGTGTGTGTGTGTGAGTGAGAGAGAGAGAGAGAGATCTGCCAACCCCATTGGCCTAAATGAAGGCAGCCCTCTCGCTTTGCGGTGGGGACCAAGACTATTTTGGTCGAAATGTTGCACAAATGTTTCTCTCAGTATAGAGAAAAGTTGCTCTGCCTTCATCTGGGCCAGAAGCTGTATGGCATCTAAAGTCTGACTGTGACTCCGGACACAAGTTCACTTTAATTTTGAAGTTTCATAAACACAAAATTAACTTTGGTGACAGGGGAGCAGGAGGAGGTGCTCTGCACATTAGGTTATTGGCCTGTAGAAGCATTTTATTAAATGACTTGTGGATGTGTTCAGGAGGTGGCAGCTGTGGGTCAGAGGTCAGCTGTGCAGACCCATTTGTGATATTAAAGTGATGTTTTTTTTAAAGACTTTTGTACAGACACCACATGAACTGTAAGAACTTAAAACATTCCCTGTTTTCTGTGTGTTTAAATTCTGGACTTTTTTCCCGTTTTTTCCATCACTATAAATTATGTTTATGTCTGAGTGCTCTGTAAATACTATCATGAAAATGTATGAAGATATATTTAAAGTTGCAGTTAAACAAGACAAGCTAACATTATGCATGTACATGCTGTGTTTCTTGATTTAAGATCTGCAATTTTCATTTAGAAGTCGTGCTTGTGTGTGTTTTTTTCTCTGGCAATGATCAGTAGACCCATTAAGGCTAAACGACGACCTCTGACCCCAGTTCATCTAAGAAACACCTTTAAGATCTTTAACTAATTAGTCGTTAGAAATTGTGTCTGAACTTAAGTTTTTCTGGTTGAAGTTGGAGAGCTCAGGATCTGGTTAGATCTAGAAACAAATCTGTCCGTCCCGTACGCTTGTAGCAAAAAAATCAGGCAGAACATCTGATCAGTGTCATCATAAAAACCCAATTTTGTAGCGTAATTTAATCAAGCAATATCATTGAGTTGTCTTTCTCAGCAGAGCCAGAAACATTCATAAAAAGGAAACTCAGCCTGTTTTCAGCAGGAGACCGTAGTAACACAGGGATGCACGCTTTAAAAAGCAAGCATTAACATAATAGAAAATGCAAACACAATAACAGATGTGATGTGACGGCTGCAGAGGAGCTGGCAGGAAGCTGAGGTCATCTCTGGCGGTGACATCTCTGGTTCGCTTTTGCTCTTTCTCATAGTTTTAAAGTTTGAAACCCACCTGAGCTGTGGAGTGGAGTGTGGAGTGGACTGACAGCCGGGGCTGATAAACCCGGCAAGAGGAGAGGAAGTGTCTGTCTGTGTGTGTGTGTGTGTGTGTGTGTGTGTGTGTGTGCGTGCGTGTGTGGAGGGTAGATAGTAATGTTAGATGTGTAGATAGAGGTGGTGAAAAGTGTTGCTGTCAACAAGTTAGCCATTAGAGAGAGATAATCTCTCTTCCTCCTCCCTCCCTGTCTACCAAGTCAACTTCTGTTCTTTCTCTGCCCTCCCTCTCGCTGCTTCAGTCATGACATTTTTCTCTCTTTTCTTTTCGGCCTGTCGTTCACTTTACTGGTTCGTTCTTTACTTCCTTTCGACCCTGTTTCATGTCGGATTTGATGTTTGTCAGAATTTTACGTTTTGTTGATGTTGTACACAATTGCCATTTTACCGTCGTCACATAAAAACCTTGCGTCTCAAAACGTTTCACTTCAGCTGACACACTGAACAGTTTTGAGGCTTATATTGCTCTTTCAAATCCCATTAGATAAACTCAAGCACCCCTTACAGCGTCTGAGGTGGTGTAAAGGTTGTTATGAATAAGGAAACAGATGGTTTTACACTAAGAAATGATTTGTTTCTAATGAGGACAGTTAAAGGATTAATAAATGGGTCATCAAATCTGTATTCCGAACATTTTCTGTTTTTTTTTCCCCCTGTCTGTCTGTCTGCCCTCTAACGGGTGAGAAAGACCTTTTCTTTAACCAAACACTGAAGTGCTGCTTGAGTGTCCCGTCCCTCAGGGCTCTGTAATTAGGGAAGGGGAGTAAGTGTGTGTGTGTATGCGTGTCTCCACGCTAGATATTTGAGAAGATGGGATGTCTGCAAGCATCAATGGATACTCAAGGTCATTCAAGAGTGTATTGTAAAGTCTGAGTGTGTGTCCCACATGTTCAGACACAATGGGTTTGGAAATAAGGGAATACTTTCTGATTTAACAGCGCTGTGAAAGTGACCGTTAAGTGCACATTTCACAAAGTGAAAAATCAGCATGAAAGCAGCTTAAAATGGGACACTTGGACACACCATTAAGTGTGTTTCTGTGTGCAAATGTATGTGTGCATTTCAAGTGTCTGAGGAGGAGGAGGGGGGGGTGTCTAACACTGGATGCATTACATGAGTGTGTAACATGTGTGTATTTTAGCCCACCGGGAGCACTAATGACTAAACACACACACACAGATGGTGGTCCATGTGAAGAGGATGGCCTCTCCGGCTCTCCAGTTGAAGAGCCCGTATTTTAAATGCTGGTCTCCGATTGGATGACTTGAATCCTGGGAATTTCCTCCCAGGACAGTGTGTGACATTGGCCAGCCTGTGTGTGTGTATTGTCTGCGACTTTGTTTGCATCTGTTTGTTCTATAGGAGAAGTCGTGTAAACCTTTTCACAGAGGTGTTACTCCAGGTTTGATTGGTATTTTTTTTTTATTTACTGATATTGTAAATGGAGCGGAAACAATTAATATATGCCCAGAAAATTAATCTGTAACTATTTTGAAAACAGCAAACAAGCATTTGCTGCTTTTTTCTTATTTGTATGATTTGTAAATTCAATCTCTCTCTCTCTCTCTCTCTCTCGCTCTGTGGGTTTGGACTGTCCGTCGGACATTTGCACACACCACACTCAGCTTTGGAAACTTATGATCACTATTTTTCACCATTTTCCGCCATTTTATAGACCAAATGATTAATCAATGAGATGAGGAAATAATCATCAGATTAATCAATCATGAAGCTTTTCTGTACATGCTACAATAATGGAGACAAGTTGCTGATGGATAAATACTTTATTTTCATGATATAATATTGGCTAAAATGTTTCAGCCACTTGAAAGCACGCTGTAATACAAGTTGACGACTTGACTCGGAGGCAGCAGCCTGCACTTAAGCTTCTCCATTTGTGTGTGTGTGTTTTAACAATGCAGTGTGGCCATGCAGTAGTCATTATGGTCAAATCCTGTGTGTGCGTATGCATTTCTGCATGTATGTGTTCACCCAAAATGTGACCCTGTGGTATTTGTTACAGCGTCTCTGCCTTCTGCACTCACAGCGGAGGCACGTGTGTGTCCGTATGTGTGTATGCGTGTTTTAGGCCTTATTGGGCCGGTGGTTCAGGGCTATGTAGTGATGTCATTGGGGCGGCAGGGTGGGGTGACATGGGGTTGGAGTTTGGCAGAGGTCCTGACTCCAACAACCCTCAAATGTGTCTGACCAGGAAGTATGTGACCGTCCCTGCTTGTGTGTTTGTGTGTTTTTTGTGAGTGTGTGTATGGTCAGTGGTAGCGGTCACCAGCTCTGTCCTACACTAATAGTAAAAGTGGTTTATTGGGCACTTTATAGAGACTGAAACCATTTTATAAATCCGGCAGGCTGGTGTAAGGGGACAGTCACAGACCAAACGGCCACAAGACACACAGCATCAGACCAGAGGGGCCTGAATTACAGAGCATTGGTCAAAAACTAAAGGAAAGGCTGTTACCCACTTTATTATATTATTGGTCATTTGGTAGGCTTTAGTTTGTGGTGCTGTTGTATTGCATTGTTTTATATGGAAAACCATGTCCTTCCTCATCTCTCATTTTATGTCAGAGGGTAGATTAAGTAGTTTGAATTAGATTAGTAATTAGCAAACTGGCACCTGAGTGTATGTTCATAAGGTAAATAGACTACACAAGCTGCAGGCAATTGTGAGCCACAGACACTGGTGTGTTAGGGCCTGAACCATTGTTACAGTTCTTCATCTGTTCTATAGGACATGGGCTTATTTTAATGAATGAATGAATGAATTTGATTTCAGTATTGGATGTAGAATATTAGATGAACACTATGATGTTGTCACATAAAGTGGAGAGCATGTATTCAGTCTTTTGGCTCTGCTTCTTGCTGTAAGGGCTCAGGAATGGAACAGCCCATATAAACACTAAGATATTACAGAATCAGACTTTCTCTCTCCTCCCATCTCCCCTTTCCTCTCCTCCCTACTCGGCCCCTTTCAGTAGCCCTGATCTAGTACTGATAAAACTATCAACAGCACACCTGCACTGGGTTGGAAAGCTGTCTAACTCACTCAAACGTGCACACATAGATGAACACAAACTCAAACAGATGGGGGCAAGAATCTTATTTAGCGTGTGCTCAACAGGAAGCCTGTTCTCTTCAGCTTTTTCTATCTCTTTCCGATTTTCCACCTCACTATAAATTTTACATTGGATTGTTAGGACTATTGTAATAAGAATGTCTTAATTAGGAAAGCAACAATTATGGATTTTTGTGGATAATATTCAGAGAACAGAAAATCTCATGAGGATTTATTGTTGGTTTATTCAATTTTTATTTTTTTTCTAGTTTGGTTGCAGTTGTTTAGTGTCTTGTAGAGCCTGTGCACAACACAAACTTCACTTGTGCTCAAGCCCACAACCCTGAGATTAAGAGTCTCATACTCTACCGACTGAACTAGCCAGGCTTGAAAAGAGAGAAAATGGGTCAGATTTTGGAACCTCTTACATTTTCTTTATTTTATGATTCCCTGTCTTTCAATAATTCAGTAACATTGTCACAGGTTTGGTGTCATCATAAAACTTGCTGCTTTTTTCCCCAAAATCAGTTCCTTGAAACCTAACTCTGACATAACGTGACCAACAAGTGAATGTAATGTGTGTTTACCCATGGGTATACAAAGTCGTCATTTAAAACTTGCTGGACAGATTTTCAGCAACAGCTGATGGGTCTGTTACTGATACACTTTACTTACGTAACAGCTAATGTGATGAATTCTATTGGTGGAGTTGTGTAGTTCTGTATTCATCCAATTGGATACAGCCAATTTCTGATTGGTGTGCTGTTGTCCTTAGAATTGTGTGTCAACTCATGTTAGCCATTTCTTCTGCAATGATGGGTTGTATTGGTGGTCTACTTTCATGTGGATCCTTTAGGAGGTTACCTGCTGAACTGCTCAAGCTTAAAACACCAACGCCCAACGTGGGGCTCGAACCCACGACCCTGAGATTAAGAGTCTCATGCTCTACCGACTGAGCTAGCCGGGCTTGAAACCAGAGAAAAATGGGTCCGATTTCGGAATCCTTCACGATTTCTCTTTCTTATACTTCCCGACCATCCTGAAAAACAATAATTTGGTATCCTCACAAAACTTGCTGCTTGCTTCACCCAAAACACCAGAGCCTACCATGAGCCTCAAAACCTGCCTCTGGCATAATGTCACCAAGAAATCAATGTAGTCTGTGTACCCTTGGTATCCTCACAAAATGTTGTAATGGTAGTCCAGGTTGTCTATTCTTTCTATATCTAACCGTAACCATGACAACCACAGCAAGCTCTTCACCATCAGCTGAGCTGTGTCGAACTACTCAAGTATTAAGTGTAATTTGATATGCTTTCTGTTTTGTATCAGCGACTTTTGTTTGGTTTGGGCTTTAGACCTCTGATATGTCTTACAGGTGGTCTAACATCACATGTTTTTATGGTTAAATACTTCCTACTACATGGCCTTTGATGGCCTGACAGGGTTTTGGGCGTTGACTCTGTGTCCTGGTCTCTCTCACTGTGTTGACCCATTGTAAATCATTTCACATTATCACTGTTGGTAAGTCAAAACACAGCAATGACAGCACACACACACACACACACACACACACACACACACACACACACACAGCCACTGACTCACACGTTTACGCAGGGTGAAAATAAGGGTAGATGAAAATTGAAGTCCAGACACAGAGAGAAACAGAGAATGATGATGGGAATAAAACAGCGATGGAGAACATCTTTGGTCAGTCAGATGAGAGGAAACGCTGCCTCTTACTGGTCATTGTCTGCTACTACAACAGATCAAAGAACATTGAGAGAGAGTCGAGGGTAGTAGAAACAAAATGGGTACATTCAGTTGAAACATCCAGCTTATTGGTCGTTTTGTCAAGCACACCTCGTTTTGATCACTTTACAGTCACTCCTGCTTCACAACAGGGTGTGGAGAATTTCATAAATAAAGGTCTCTGAATAAACCGCATGAAATAAAGACTGATAGAGAAACAACAAATTCTTCTTCCCAATCCCTCAGTTTTATTGTTTGCGCGTCATTCCACATGTCTGATCCAGAAATTCTTACAACAGAGTTTTAAGCAAACACATTAGCAACTTGAAAGGTTTCTCTGTGGCTGTTTTGAATTCTTCTCATTTCTTTTCTCATCCTTTGTCTCTCTTCTTCCCTCAACTATCTCCCTTTTTGGTCTGATTCCACTCTTTTTCTTTCCTTTTTTTTTTCTCTTCTCCCGTGTGTGTTGGAGGGGTGGTTATAATATAATGAGATTCCCAGTGCCCAGGTGCTCTTTCTAGATAATTACTGAGTGCGTTTTTCTGTAGCCAGTCTCCAAACTGAAGCAATACCAAATCTGTCAACACACACACGCACACACAAAAGAAGAAGAAGAGAGAGAGAGCATCAAATTAAATCTATTCCCACTATCTTGTTTCTGATTGCAAGCTATAACCACTCTCCTATTCTCTCTAGCTCTCGTTCTTTTTTCAATCATCCGTCGTCAATCCTTTATTTGTCTCTTTTTTGTCTCCTTTCTCTCATTTCTCTCCTCTGACCATCCTCTCTCCTTTATCTCTCCCACATCTCATGTTGGTGTGTGTGTGTGTGTGTGTGTGTGTGCAGCAGATGAATCGACAAAACATTAGTCAGATGTCTGGAAAAAAAAAAAGAGGCTGAGGCAGACAACATTGATCCACAAACACACACATTTTTTTGTTCTTCAAAACACATCCATCACTGATTGGCTGAAATGATTTATTAATAAGTGTACTGACTGTAGCTGAGGTTGCTGTAGATTGGCCTGACAGGACCAGAGCACTGCATTGCGTTAAAAGAGGACATAGGCTCTTTGCCAAATGAGCTTTTTGTGTAACGAAGAGACTGTTGCTGTTTCACCTCTGTCTGTCCTGTTTCATTGTGGTTTTATGATGCTGAGCTCCTTTACACTGTACACTGAACATCCAGCATGGACTGCAGTTAATCACATAAATCCTGGAATGATGAAAGTGTGTCTTTAATCGGTGGGGAAAGAAAATAAGCAATTACAAGTCCACACTTTGGTGTAACTTAGTAGTTTTTGTGTATTCTGAATAGTCAGTAAGTCTACTTTAATTTAAAGAAAGAAAGAGTGCACTCTCCAGTTACCCCGTTGAAAACCCAACCTAATTTGAAACTCCTAGATGCTGCCCTCTTGTCCAGGTGATTAAATGGAAAATGTACATGATATGATCATTTATCAAAGCAAATTAAATGTATATACCTACCATAACCATATAAATGTATATACCTACAGTAAATCAACAAAATTAAGCTAAATTCAGACAAAAAGGCTCTTAAATGTGGTTTCCTGTTGACGTGGCAGTGTCACAATGTCATTTTGTGTTCTCCTGCTCATAGTGCCTCAATGTTTTGATGGAATATGAAAGATTATGTAAAACTTATGAGTTTTACTTATCCATATTTCAGACTATGTAATGTCACTAACCAGCTTAATATACTGAGTAGATAAAATGTTATTTTATTGTAAGGCTAGAATATAACATCTCTGGATGCATCCTGGAATAACAAATTAAAAAAAAAAGACAAAATCCTGGGTTTGCAGATTTGTCCAATACTCATTTCCTGGAGTGTAGGTTGTTGTAAGTTCTGAGAGGTTCACTGCCTCGATGAGAGTAAAGTGAACAGCCCTACTACTTGAGGAAGCTATTTTAGCACTCTTTCCACCCTTGTCTTTAATAACATCAGAGGTTTCTTTTTTGTCTCAGCAAGAGAGAACACTTGGCATTTCTCAGAGCCTCAAACAAGCATCCTTTTCATAAATCTGCTGAATCTCTGTCTGTGTTGCGTTTGAATCAATGAGATGATGGTGGTAGAGAAACAAAATCTGTTTGAGTCTGGGATTTAAAGTCTGAACGCCGAAACAACAATGCTCTCCAATCCTTTAGCAACTACTATCAGAGTGTGGCTAAACTGGGCAGCTGCTGAAAAAGCTTCTACAATCCCCTAATCTCTGGATACAAAAGGGTTAAAAACACTTCTGCGCCGCCGTATCTCCTGAATTTCATCCTGCATATTTTAACACATGGAGCAGCATATATTTCACATGAGCGTCTGCTGCTGCTGCTGCTGTGCTGCTACGTCGTCTGTCAAATGTGCACGCTGCTTGAATTGAGATCAGAATTGTGTTATTCATTACATTCAATAAATGTACAGGGATCTGTCTTGTTGGCATTGGTGCAAGGACATTCTGCATACATGAGACGGTGACAGCAGGACCTCATGGACATTAAACTGTCACTCTGAACATAAATCATTACAGCCATTAACAGTTCTAGTTCTATTAGACAGTGCATTCTTTTTGTTTGTGTTTCATTCAAAATCATTCATTTAGAAATTTGTGATTTCTTTTTTTTTTTTATCTCATGTTACATGTTATAAAAAACACAGTGGCATACAATGACAGAGCAGCTAAGTGAACCTTGAGCTTAGAGTATTTTGTCAAACTACTTTTTCCAAGGTCAAGAATGAATTTTCTCTCTATGAGGGCATATTACATTGCCCATGTTTCTTTTTCAGCAACAGCAACTTAAACTTCTTGCTACTTAACATCTAACATCTTTAAAATGAAGTATTTTATGACTAAATCTGTATTTCCATGCCATGCCACACCTTTTTCCATGCGGTTACAAGACTTCACCGTCATCAGTCACAACATTATTTATACATCTACATAACAAAAAGAAATATGAATACTACAACTCTCATTTTTATTCTGATAATTGGCCTTTTTTTTTCAATCTCAAGTAACTGGTGAACTCAAATGTTATATTTCCTCTGATCAGGTTTGTTGAAGTTTAATAATGTACTCCTGTAGTAACATTGGACACAGACAGAGGGCGCTACATCACTGAAACTCACTACTCACTGACGGGAGAAGGAGAGAGATGAGAGGAAGGAGTGACAGGGTGAGAGGTAGAGAGGGAGTGAGGAGGAGTAGGGAGTAAGTGTATAGACAGAGAGGAAAACTGAAGGAGAGGGAAGGTTTGGAGGGAAGAGTCAGGAGATAAATGATGAGAGGTGACATTTTTAAACACTCTCCCCCCACGTCATTCTTCATTTCATCCATCTTTCTTGTAAAGACTTTTTTTTTTTTTTGCCAAATTAATTTCACGAGGCACTGCCATCTTTCTTCCCATTATCTCACTTTCCCTCACTTTCTTTCTCCCTCCATCTGACCACTACCACACTCCTCTCCACCCCCTCCCCATGCTTGGTTGGGTCCAAGCCATTTTGCTTCCACTCCAGCAGGGCTGCACCATTAGTGACCAGCAGGGGAATTGTTGTTCTCTGCATGCAGCTGGGTTCAGGTGTGCTGATGCTCTCTCTGTCACTGTGTGTGTGTGTGTGTGTGTGTGTGTGTGTGTGTGTGTGTGCTGTCAGCATCATTTTCAGTGTAGTCACACACAAACACGCTGACGCACACGGTGGCTCTTGTTGGTCATGCTCATACCGAGCATAATGATTCAGGAATTTTAAAGGATAATTATGGTCTATTACAACTTGGTTCTTATTTTTGTAGTTTTGGCCTTCACGCCCATCAGTAGAAACCACAAAATATAATTGTTGAGATCTCAGAACACAATAACATCCCTAAAAACAGGGCAATAATACATTATGACTTTTACCATCTATTTATCATTTATTTTTTACCATCTTTGTTCATTTCTGCCTTCACTAATTTCTATAGTTTTGCACGCAATGACAGATTATTACAGATTTTACAGTTTTACATACTAAACTAAAGATGATTTTTTGATTTAGACAAAAGTTCAGCTATCATCAGATCAGCTATTTAGATCAATTTATCATCTATTTTTAAAACCAGAATCGCACAAATTCACTGGTTCTAGCTCTCAAATGAGAATATATACTTAGTCTTTGATTATATCAGGCTGAATATTATTGCATTTTTAAGTTTTGGTCGAACAAACCAGCATCACCTTGGGCTCATTATTCATAATCATTAGTTTAAGCCTTTTATTGTAGCTGGTAGAAATGATTGCCAAAGCTAACAATACAAGACCTAGGATGTATTAAAGCAGAGGTTTGTATGCATGTTGCTACAGAGTTTACTGTAATAGAGGAAAAACAAAACCTCCCTCTGTGTCTCATACACACACACACACACACACACACACACACGCACACAATGTTGTAGCTACGATCACACTCCAGCCAGCAAAGCGTGACTCAACAGAAATCTGTTCTTGTCTGCTGTTTCCTCTTTCTCTAACAGTCTCTCTCTTTCTCTGCCTCTGTCAACAACCCCCTTCTCATTTTCTTTCAACCTCTACCCTTCCTTCGTTCTTCACTTTCTTGCCACCCTCTTTCCCCATCACTGGATACAGACAAACACACACGCACACACACACACACACACACACACACACACACACAGACCCCTACAGCTTTCCCTTCAGCTTTGCCTACCCTCTGTGGGCGCCGTGCCCAGAGAGAGGCAGCATGAGCTGGGCGAGAAGCCCCAGGCAGAGCCCTGCAGCCGCGACAACACCCTGGAAGCCTCGAAAGAAACACTAAAGGAGGGAATGAGAGGATGAGGTGTAGGAAGAGGAGAGAGCGTTAGAAAGAGAAGAGGGAATATGAGAAGAAGTGCGGAATCGAGTGGAGGGAGGATGAAGAGATAAGAGGATGCAAGAGCAGGGGAGACATGCAACAGAGGGGAGGATGAGAGGGAAGGGGGAGGGCGTATGGACAAAAGGAGATTAGAAAAATAAGATAGATCGATAGATGGAGAGATACAAAGAGAAGAAAAAGAAGTAAGATACAGAGCAAAAGCAGAAAGTGTGAGGCAGCGAGAGAAAAAGAGAGAGCTGGGCAGACAGCCAGCTCTCCCATGAGGGAGAGGTCAGAGCAATGGACACATCTCTAGAGAGACTGTGTGTGTGTGCGCGCGTGCGTGCATGTGTGTGTCTGTGTGTGTGAGGAAGACAGTGGCAAGAGATAAAGGGAGGAGGAGAGAAGAATACAGAGGAGGAGGAGGAGGAGGAGGAAGAGGAGGAGAGCAGTGGAGCGCAGAGACAGAGAGAAGGACTTGTATAAGATACATACTGAAATGCGACCTTGGAAATCTATATCGGTGTATTTATGTCTTTATCTGTGTGTGCTTGTGTTTTTTCTTTTGCACTGTGTGTTCTTCTCTGTTTAGAGGATGAGGCCGGTATTTTCTTCTACTCAACAAATCCCATGAACAGCCCTTGTCCGTCTTTAAGTGCTTTCTGTCTGTAGCCCATTGATCCTTACTGAAGAAATACATCTTTTAATATGTGTCACATACATAGTTAAATTTTTTTTTTTTAAAACTCAGTAATTTCCTAAATCAGCAGGGGCTGTAGTTTTTTGGCAAACCAGGAGTAACCAGTGTGTGTTGGACTACTTCCTGCTGCAGATTACCCCTAACCAATGGTGGAGTGAGACTGAGCACATTTGTTGTAGTGTACTGAATTACAAGTTCAACTTTATATTTCTACTTCACTACACCTCAAAAATACTGTATTTTTTTTTAATCCTCTACCTTTGACTGTTAGTCGTCACTTTGCAGATTACATTTGTATGCCTGTCTCATTTTGAAGTTGAATGTTTGTGATAAAGTGAAGGATTAAGTGTTTCTTTGTGGATTTAGAAAATTCTCCAACTTCAAAAGATGAATAAACTTTAAAATTTAAAATTCCTCTAAGATTGACTGGAAAATGTATTGTCCAAAGCTGAAACAGGGCTGTTTTTCTTATGAAAATTTGACTTTTGAGATGTATGGTTCTCCCAGGATGTTGAAATGAACAACACAAATACTAACACACCTTTAATTGTAGTGGATTATTTTCACAGTAGTACTTTTATTTAATGATCTGAATACTGTTGAACATAACATACATTTGATGCTCCAATATGTTGATTCTGCAGTTGCTACTTGCGTGTAATTATGTGTGTTTTACGATTAGTGTAGCCTGGTAGCATTGTAGGAAGACAGTGTGCCAACTAAGCTCTGATTGGTCAGTTGTTACTCTAATTGGCAGAAACCGTGGTTAATAGCCACAACAGCAGACCAATCGCTGAACAAATCAGAGATGAGGGTGGTGAATTGGAGGTTTGGAACCACGCTACAGTTCCCATGTTTATCATAATGAAGAAATATGTCACCCAGGGCAACAGTGTGGCTCACTGATGTCTTTTTAATAGTTTTTGGACAACAATGGAGCCCGGTGGCACAGAGGAATAAGCTATATCAGGGTTTGGTTACACAGGAAATACTTGTTAGGATTAATCTATTCTCAGTTTTGTTTTTTTTCTACAATTTGTTGACAATAAGAAAAAATATAGAATAAAACCAGCCCAATCCTACAAAACAGACACAGAAATGTAGCATTCAAGTCAAGTTTTAACCAGAAAGTATCTGTTCTACTGTTTGTATTCTTGATAACACTGAGGGCATTGTGGGTTGTACGAGGACATCTGCGTGTGTGCGTGTTCATGCACAGTCTGTGCATGCAAGGTCAGTGCAGGTCATAGAGCACTGTGTGTGTGTGTCAATAACAGTATCTGGAGGCCACAGGATTACGTGACCTTGCATGCCACATGTGCTGTCTTCCACTAACACATACACACACACTGACACACAAAGCCCCATGAAATCCTCTGACTCCTAAGGGTCTTTATGAGGCTCTTGGATTGGTCATGGAGAGCTAGGAGACGGGGAAGAGGTAGAAGGGGAGAAAGAAGAGGAGATGTTGATCTGGGCAAAAGAAAAAAAACAGGAAAAGAGGAGAGTCTGAAAAAGGCGAGAAAGGAAAGCAGAGAAAATTTGAAGTCAATTGCAAAAGAGGCAAATGTGGAAAGAACAGCTCTATCTGTTACACAATACATTTATACGCTGCTAATTTCCATTGCCAAATGTGATGTGGAGGAATTGGAATTGGTGGAATTGTATCAAATTGCCTGAAATGTTTTTTCCGATCCAGAAAGTGTGACATCCTTATTATACAGAGAAATCATAGGGAGGAGGCCATGGTGGAGGATTTGGCAGACAAAGAACAGGACTTAGACACCAGAGACTGGAGTTCATGGGTTACAGCCCATGTATTGTTGGGTTTAGGCTTAAACTAAAATGATTGGCTAGCTTCGGTTAAATATTTTTTAAAAAGTCAAGGTGGTCTCATTATGTGCTTCACTGGGGGAGGGATCCATCGTCTGTTGCTCTTCCTGAAGTTTCTTCCTAGTTACTTTCCTAATCCAGATCAAGGGTCTCGAAGATAGAGGGTGTTGTCTTTTGTACACATTTTACACGTGAGCCAAATATGTGATTTGTTATATCAGGCTAAATTCACTTGGCTTCAAGAGATGGTGCTCTTTGGTGGAGGGCATGGGCCAATCTTGAAAATATTATAAACCAAGGCAAAATGCCTTTATAAATGGTAAAAAAAATACATCTTCCAGGATGTAGGAGGCTGAAAAGGAATGTTGTGGCAAAATGAATGCAGATATTATGCAGATAATAGAACATAATCATTTATTTGTGGTTAATAAAACTGAATCTGATTGGCTTTATGTTTCAAAAGAAGTGTATTAGTACCTGTATCACAGCTATTTTCATGTCATGAGCAAAATAAAAACACAAGGACAGCTTCTCGAGAAAAAAAGCTTCAGTAATTCAACATAATTCTGCCACGTTACTGTCTTACTCGATTACTTTATCACTCAGCGAAAGGTAGCAATCAGTACAGGCAATGTGGACAGCATTGTGATGTGCTACACAAAAATAAGGAAATGTTTAAAAAACGATCAAATATCTACAGTTATAATTAGGCAAAATCATGTAATCCATAACAATAAATCTTATTTTACACAGAACAGAGACAGAGGAGGAGGAGGAGGAGGAGGAGGAGGTGAATTTAAGGAGATGGTTGGGCAAAGCTGGAGCCTGGAGGGCTATGGACATTATTTCAGCTGCTGCTGCTGTGTGTGTGTGTGTGTGTGTGTGTGTGTGTGTGTGTGTGTGTGTGGTACAAGGACAGGTGGGCATCTCCCTGTTATCTTTACCTACATCTCTGTTTCCCTCTCAATCAATCTTGAGTGTCTTCGGATGGTCTACATTTTCTTTGCACTGAAGAGTCTATACACGTGTACTGTATTTGCAATTTGTTGTGTGTGTGTGTGTGTGTGTGTGTGTGTGTGTGTGTGTGTGTGTGCGTGTGCGTGTGATCTCAGTCTTTATATTAGCTTTTGTATGTCTGTGCCTGTGTTTGAGCTTGTGTATGTGTGGGCTTGCATCGCTATCCCTCGCTGTGTGTGTGTGTGTGTGGGTGGGTGGGTGTATGTGTGCGTGTGCGTGCGTGTGTGTGTGTGTGTGCCACGAGCCCCAGTGAGATCCAGCGAGCATGACGGAGAATGACAGGTTGATTTATGGCGAGGCTATAAGTAGAATGACTAGTGCTAGAGAGAGAGTGTGTATGAGGGAGAAAAAACACAGCAGAGAGGGATGGATGGAAAAGAGAGCAAGGAAAGATGGTGGAGAGAAAGAGGGAGCGATGGGAGGAAAAGGGGGTCCAGAGGGAGAGAGAGAGAGAGAGAGAGAGAGAAAGAAAGCTGAATGACAGAGCTAAAGAGGTAATATGGGACAAGAGAGGAGAGCAGGGATGGCGAAAAGCAGGACAGAAAAGAGAGAAGGGACTGATTGGGATTGTGGGAGTGGGATTAAGTTGCCTATTTGCATATGAAGAATGACAGAAAGAAAATATGTCCAATCTGCAAGCCGCTGCTGACATGAAAAAAGATGGATGGAGGAAAAAGAGATACGGGCGGAGAGAAAGTTTAGTCCTTGTTTGCGAAGGAGTCCCTGTGAGTTGGTTTAATGACAAACAGCGATGGGCTTGGCTCATGTAGCGCAGCATTCTGCGAGTCTCAATAGGAAAAATAACATTATCTCCTCAATTACATTTACATTTTTAGACATTTAGCTGATGCTGTTATGCACAATGCAGACATACACAGAGTGCAAATGAGCTCCAATTCCCAGATCGGTAACAACGCACGGCAAACAGCATCCAGGAGAGCGTTCAAGAGCGCTGACGCTGACTGTGAGCGTCACAAGCTGCCGTGAGATGCTGCTATTTCATTAAACATACACGTCTTTGACTGTGACTTTGTTTTGCATTTTGCAGCAGCAGCTGTCATGTAAGCGTGAGGTGTGAAAGTACATTTTTAACACTACCACATGATTATTAATCTGACTCTTCTATCCTGCATATTATACTTAAAAAATAATACAATACAATGATTTACATCTTGATCTAACTGCATAAGTATGTTATCCAACCTAAATTCATGACTAACCAGGGTTGAATGTCATTCTAACACTGGTTGGTTTTGGTATTTTTCATGTTATTTTTGAGCCGTATTGAATGCAGCAAAGGTTCCCAGCCCAGAAAAAATGTGTCTTCACCTTACAAATTTTTATTGAATTAATGTATCTTTAAAGTAGATACTGGTGTGAACATTTAGCCCCTCAAACTTAAATTCTACTCCTCTCAGTCTTAGAGATACAGTATTGAACTTCAACGTGCATTTAGAGGGCAGGTTGTGGCATACCACCGATTTTCAATATCAGGATCAGCTCACTTGTCATAGCCGAGTACAAATTAGCCTGTTCTGTAGCTCTGCAGGGAGCTTTCTGAAAAAGTAACCCCTGAAGACGTCATCAGGCTCGGGCTTGGCGAGTATAAATTTATAACATAGCGTGTGTGACAAATTGGGGGCATGGAGTTTGAAGGACATGAGCATTTTACAGGCAAGGAAGCTCTAATGAAGAGACAGTGTTGCAGCTGCATGATGGGAAATGTAGGATCTGGTGTTTTTGGAGCCTGACCCAAGCTAAGTACCATAAGTCTTTCATGCATTGGGCACAAGGGCACTGCAGCAGTACACACTGTATATCGTGAACACAGTGTTATGCGAAAAGACCACAAACATTTTCTCAGTTAGGACATAATGATCTGGACCAGACTGTGAACCAATGACAAAGCACGCCTTAGATTTGATTAGTGGGTTTACAACAGTGCTTTATTTTGAAACATCAGAGATAAGAAAATTCAATCTCAGTGGAGCTTTTAATTTGAAACAGCAGACGTTCTGTGTGGCTTTTTTTTTTTTTTAATGGGCTAATTCAATCTGAACTGTGCGTGTGAAATTTAAGTGTTGTCATGAGATTTGTCCGGTTTAAAGCGAAACAAGAACAGTCTGAAACACGCTATCACACACACACACACACCTGCCAGAACAATTGCTCCCATGACAACCTGGCACACCAAGAGGGCTTTGAAGCACAGGTCAGTAGTGTGTGTGCGTGTGTGTCCAAGCAGCGTTTTTTTATTTTCTTTTACTTCTTTTTCTTCTTTTCATTGCTCTGCTCTGTTCTTTTTTCTTTTTCTTTTCTGTTTTGCATAGGGAACTGTTCTCATCTCTCTGCTCTCAGGTGAAATAAAAGTGAGAGAATGTTGAAGAAATCAAGAAAAGCAATAACGAGAGTTTTCTAGAGGGAGAGAGCGAGAGAGGGAAGGGAAGGGGGGGAGGAGGAGGAGGAAGGAGTGTGAGAAATATGAGCGAGAGAGGTCGATAGAGGTAGAGAGAAAAAGAGGAGAGAGAGTCTTTGATCTCTCTCCTGGTGGGAGCTGGTCTTGGCATGTAGCCACAAAACCCCACGGCGCACACACACACACATGCACCCCAAACAGACGCACACACATATTTAGGCCTAGATGGCCTGCTCCAGGGCTTTGTTGATTATTTCTGCTGGGAGGATCAAAGACGTCAAAACCCCTCCTCCATCCTCCAACCATCCTTCACCTATCAGTGTTTTCATTCATTCATCAGTGCATCCATTTGTCTGATAGATAGATAGATAGATAGATAGATAGATAGATAGATAGATAGATAGATAGATAGATAGATAGATAGATAGATAGATAGATAGATCATTACAGTTACAGTAACTCATTTCAGTAAGAACACAGTTAAAGATCCAGTCATAAATATTCTGTTCCATGTCTGCCACATTCAGTAAATAAAGCCTCTGAAATTTGATGCACTGGACCTTCAAATTTCAGCAAGAAATGACACAATTTAAAGTATATTGGGTCTTTTTTTCAGCTTTTGTAATGTTTGCACTGACTTTGATGAGCCATGCTATCCAGTTGTCAGGATGGCCGAGCGGTCTAAGGCGCCAGACTCAAGGATGCACTCCTTCCTAAGCTAAAGGGCTTTCTGGCCTCCAGATGGAGGCGTGGGTTCAAATCCCACTCCTGACAGAGTTTTTTTTGTTCTTGTCTAGAGGTCTCAGATGTAATTGCATTAACTCGTAGAGCTTAATTCATTATATTAAACTACCTGCAGTAAATGATGCAACATTTCTTTGTATTACGTTCATATGGCAACTGAGCTGAGTTGGTACCTGAATTTTCAGACTTCATCTGATCTGCCAACATTGTTGTAAAATTGCTGTAAATCTTGTAGCTTGTAAGAACCTTTTATCTTTATAATTATAGATAAACTGTTGGATAGTCTCCCAATTAAACCCGGCAACTTTGAATGATGTCTCGTGACCTGATATTTTTCTTTTTTTGTAGTATGATGCACTCCTGTGTAGCCCGGCTAGCTCAGTCGGTAGAGTATGAGACTCTTAATCTCAGGGTCGTGGGTTTGAGCCCCACGTTGGGTGTTGGTGTTTTAAGCTTGAGCACTTCAGCAGGTAACCTCCTAAAGGATCCACGTGAAACAAGACAACTAATACAACCCATCATTGCAGAAAAAATGGCTAACATGAGTTGACACGCAATTCCAAAGGACAACAAGACACCAATCAGCTGTCTCCAAATCCAGTGACTTTCACACAGTTATTTAGCAGACTACATTGATTTGTTGGTGACATTATGCCAAAGGCAGGTTTCGAGGCTCATGGTAGGCTCTGGTGTTTTGGGTGATGCAATCAGCAAGTTTTGTGAGGATACCAAATTACTGTTTTTCAGGATGGTTGGGAATTATAAGAAAGAGAAACTGTGAAGGATTCCGAAATCTGACCCATTTTTCTCAGGTCTCAAGCCTGGCTAGCTCAGTCGGTAGAGCATGAGACTCTTAATCTCAGGGTCGTGGGTTCGAGCCCCACGTTGGGTGAAGGAGCTTTTGAATAGCATGGTCTAACATAGTTCATTCCATTATCTCTGTGGTTGAACACCTGCCTGTGTTTCAGAGTGCCCCCCGAAAAGACAGTTCACAATGCACTGCTGCTTTGAAAGCTGACATCGATGAGTAGCACAGAATAATTTAAAACCACCAGCTTTTATGAGGACATGCATCCAAAATTATCAAGTGAGAACTATACGATGGCTGAAGTTTAAAGGCAGATGAACAACAACAAAAACAACAGAAACAAAAACAAGAGAACAAGCTGATACCAAACATAAACCTGGAAACCGGAATTTTGAGACATCAGACATGAGCTTGTCAGGATGGCCGAGTGGTCTAAGGCGCCAGACTCAAGGTTTCATTCCTTCCTCAACAAAGGGACTTCTGGTCTCCAAATGGAGGCGTGGGTTCAAATCCCACTCCTGACATGGCTTTTATTTGCCTGCATGTACTTTGATGATAAAAATGTCCTGACAAATCGTCACATTTAATGAGAGTTATTTCATTTATAATAAGCATCTTACATCAAGTAAAAATAAAATGTTCACCACAGCCTGGCTAGATTCTGAAAAACGGACCCACTTCCTCCTTTCTTTGCAAGCCCGGCTAGCTCAGTCGGTAGAGCATGAGACTCTTAATCTCAGGGTCGTGGGTTCGAGCCCCACGTTGGGCGTGGGTGTTTTAAGGCTGAGCAGTTCAGCAGTTAAACTCCTAAAGGATCCACACGCAACTACAGCCCAACTAGACCACCAATGTAATCCATCATTAGTTGATACACAATTCTAAGGAGATTCTAAAGATAGCAACACACCAATCAGCTATCTCTGAAACTGACTCTAGTGCCTTTGCCTTAGCAGACCAAAGCATGAACACAGGTTATGCCAGAGGCAGGTTTCAAGGCTCATGGTAGGCACTGGTGTTTTTGGGAGAGCAAGCAGCAAGTTTTGTGATGATACTGGATGATTGTTTCATGATGATACCAAAGAAATTCCAAAAGATTCAGAAATCATACCTGTTTTATATCCTTTGCATGCCCGGCTAGCTCAGTCGGTAGAGCATGAGACTCTTAATCTCAGGGTCGTGGGTTCGAGCCCCACGTTGGGCGTGGGAGCTTTTAGATGATGTGAAATAGCTTCAATCCAGTCTTGGCCAATTCAATCATCAATTTCATAATGATGAAGAGTGATTGTCACGAGTTTTTATGCACTAAAAATATATCAGGTACAGGATGTCTTCTTGTGCACGAACAATTATTAATGGAGCTGTTTCTTGATCAGATTGTGTTTATGTATGGTTTACTAATTTAGGGTCAAATAAATAAATAAACTTTAATATGTAGTTGTATGTATTGTGTATCATTTTGGGGTTTGGCCTGGATTTATTGTCTGTATAATCCTGTTTATCCAGTGTGTGTGTGCACAGTGGAGAGTTTGTATCTCCGGATGGGGCAGAGAGTGACGTCAACAGCTGCCATCAGCAAGGTCAGGGCCCTGTGTGTTAGTGTTTGTACGAGAGACAGTCTGGAGACACAGTAACATCTTCAGCTGTCGCTTGAGCTGTAAAGGAGTCATTATTACTGACTCAGTACGTGCTGTCTTTCTTTTTGTCTTCCATGACAAAATCATTTCCTGCTAAACTACCGCATTTTACACCATTAGTCTCAGTTTTTCATTTTGTAACCCTTATTCATGATACTGAAAATTCCCTGCTTCCCTTTTTCTCATGCATCTGCAGTGATCACACCAGTGAGTAGCACGCTGAATCAGCTACTTATGAATTCTCTCCCTCTGTCTCTCTTTGAGCCGTGGAGCCTGAAGGTCTAACCTCCAGTTGAACTCCCATAGCTTTGTGTGTGTTTGTGTGTGTGTGGGTCAGAGATGTGAACCCTCACCTCTGACCCTCAGTGCATACCTGTCTAGAATTTACAGCTCAACTCCCAGCTAATCAATCAATCCATCTATGCATGTTTACTTTAGATTTTCACCTTGCCACAGCGAGTAATTTTGCAGCTAAACAACTCTGTGCATGACAAATACTGTAGTTAGTTGTACAGTTAATTAAGCCATTCAAGTTAATGCAGTACAAATGAAAACAAGTCTGTCAGGAGTGGGATTTGAACCCACCCCTCCATCTGGAGACCAGAAGTCCCATTGCTCTGGAAGGAATGAATCCTTGAGTCTGGCGCCTTAGACCGCTCGGCCATCCTGACAACTACACATAAAAGTCCTGTCAGGACTTCACAACTTTAGTGTAGACAGTCTATGTTTCCAGGTTTATAGATTGACTTGAAATACCATATATTTGGTATCAGCTTGTTCTCTTGTTTGTTTTGTTCATGCCTTTAAACTTCAGCCATCGTGTAGTTGTTAATAAGTCTCCTGATAAAAGCTCATGCTTTAAATGAGAAATATTTTCAATATAATGAGCAATGTCTGTCTCGCTTGTTTCAACATAACAACATATAACAAAGGTTTTGTTTCTCACTGTGATGACTATGCATCTGTATTACTCATCGCATGCATCTGTATTACTGATCACGGGCAGCTTTCAAAGTAGCAGCAGCACATTGATGATTATATTTTGAGAGAGGGGCCCTCTGAAACACATGGGGGAGTTCAATCTCAGGAACACTGGAATGAATCAACCTCCACCATGCTATACAAAAGATTCCTCGCCCAACGTGGGGCTCGAACCCACGACCCTGAGATTAAGAGTCTCATGCTCTACCGACTGAGCTAGCCGGGCTTGAACCCAGAGAAAAATGGGTCAGATTTCAGAATCCTTTACAGTTTCTCTTTCTTATAATTCCCGACCATTCTGAAAAACAATTTAATTTGGTATCCTCACAAAACTTTCTACTTGCTTCACCCAAAACAGCCTAGCATGAGCCTCGAAACCTGCCTCTGGCATAATGTCACCAAGAAATCAATGTAGTCTGCTAATAATTGTGTGAAACTCACTGGATTCAGAGACAGCTGATTGGATTTGTGTGTTGTGGTCCTTTGGAATTGTGTATCAACTCATGTTAGCCATTTTTTCTGCAATGATGGGTTGTATTAGTGGTCTACTTTCATGTGGACCCTTTAGGAGGTTACCTGCTGAAGGGCTCAAGCTTAAAACACCAACGCCCAACGTGGGGCTCGAACCCACGACCCTGAGATTAAGAGTCTCATGCTCTACCGACTGAGCTAGCCGGGCTTGACAAGAGCAAACATGGGCCTGAACTCGGAAGCTTTTACAGTTTCTCTGTTCTAAGATAATTTGGTACTGTCATGAAACAATCATTTGGTATATCACAAAACCTGATGCTTCCTTTCCCCAAAAACACCAGTGCCTAACATGGGCTTTGAAATCGGCCTCTAGTATAAGGTGACTAACAAATGAATGTATCCTTGGATCTGTTAAGTCATCATTTAAAAGTTCTGGACTCGAGTGTTGTTGTCCTTAGAATTGTGTATCAAGTAATATTATACTTTTCTTCTGCAATGATGGATTGTATTGGTGGTCTAGTTTGGATGCAGTGATGTAGTATCGTGTGGATCCTTTCAGAGTTTAATCTGAAGTGTTCAACCTTAAAACATTAATGCCAAACATGGGGTAGAAACCCATGACCCTGAGATTAAGAGTCTCATGCTATAGTGACTGAGCTAGCCGGGCAACAACAGCTACCTATCTATCTATCTGTCTATCTATCTCACTCTCTCTCTCTTTTCTCTCTCTTGGGCCCCAGAGCCTAAGGCCGGATGTAAGGGTCATTAAAGGAGCTGTGTGTATTTGTGTGTATGTGTGTGTGCACTACTGAAAACAAGGGCAGTGACCATTCCCCCCCTGTCTAAAAAGGAAATACCAAATTACTGAGGGCCTCTCTCTCTCTCTCTCTCTCTCTCTCTCTCTCTCTCTCTCTCTCTCTCTCCCCCTCTCTCTCTTTCTCATCAATGTTTCATGTGATCTTTTTGGCACATTTGTCAAAAAAAAAAAAAAAAAACAGGCAAAAGAGAGTTCTTCGGTTCTTATATCAGTGAATCATGCAGTTACTTTCTGATTTATGTTTTTCTTTGTGTGTGTCAGCTAAGAGCAACAATCTCCCATTTAAACATTGACGATGGACCTCATTATTTTGTATGAACACATGTTGATATCATAAGTGACGGACCATTTCACACATTTGCATACACAGATTGGTGATAAATTCAAGAGAAAACCAACAGTAAACACAGAAAGAGCAGTTTCAGTGTCCTTCATCATTCATCTCTGCATCTCTACTGGAGAGAGGAAGGTTATCTAAATACGTTCCTTCATTTGGTGTTTTAATGATAGATCAGAAACTACAGTGAAACAGGGTTTTCAGTTGAAGTGAGATTTGCTTTATATTTAATGGTTTCTTCTTTTTTTTTTTTATATTGCCTATGGATTTCAATCCCTTTGTGATCAGGTTACCTTGCTGGCCCCTGAAAATAGAAATGTTGTGAGCATCTGTATGCTGTAGTAGAGAACTTTCAGTTTTTGTTCCCACAAGAGTCATGATGAAAGATTTACAGAAATCTTACTAAGTCCTGAGCTAGCAAATTCCCAGACATGGAAATGTTACAGTATAGCTTGCCGCTTTTCCTGTATAATGCCTGCACAAAAAAAGTATTTATAGAATGTGATGTATCATGAGCTAGAGCGAATTCATGTAGCTACAACCACCTTTTCTCCCCCTTTTTTCACTTTTTAGATGTGTACATTGTTATAATTAGACAAAAAAAATAATTATGAGGAAAATACTCTGGTCTTTTTTACAGTAAAGTGCTTGTCATCTTTGAGGACAACCTTGTAGCACTAAAATGACAAAGATGAACAACAGAGATGCACATCTGACATGACTAAATTTAGACTTGAGATGATATAAGAGATAAATGAGAGGAGGGAAAAAGAAAAGAAGAAAGACTGAAGGCAAGAGAGGCTGATAGAACGACGCCAGAAAGAGACAGCAAGCAAGCCGAGAAGAAAAAAAGCTGTGTGTGTGTGTGTGTGCATGCTGGAGGTGTGCCAGGGAGCCTGCCAGCCAGCAAGGCTGAGCTGGAGGGCCCCTGCTGGGGGTGGAGGGTTCAGGCGAGCCCCCTGCCTCCACTGGCCCACTGGAGCATGCTGGGAAAGAGTGAGTGGGGAGGGAGGGAGGGAGAGGGGGGAGGGGAGATATGGAGGGAGAGAGAGAGGGAAGAGAAGACAGGACAGAGGGAAAGAGGTGGAGACAAGCAGACAGACAGCCATGGGCGAAAGAGGAGGAGGTGGAGGAGGAGGTGATGTTGATGTAGAGAGAGAGGTAGAGAAGGTAAACCCAGAGCAGGAATGTGACAGGAATGCAGGGAATGGAGGAGTTTTCCTCTCGCTGGAAAGACGAAAGGAGAGAAGGAGAGAGTTAGAGGAGGAGGAGTTGGCAGGGTGAGGGATCCTGGAGACCTTAGGCGCTGCAAAACACTCCTCTAATTTATTCCCTCCCTCCCCCGCTCCTTCACTTTAACTCCTCCTCTGTAGACACTCAACAGATCCAGATGTGCTAAGTGACTTTTTCACCAGGCCCTCAGATCTGTTACACATATTAATAAGACTGATCGTTTTCCTCGTCTTCTCTTGAATCATTTATTCACATCATTCATCCACGCACACTGTAAACTACAGTGAGAAGCATCATTACTGAAGAGCGCGATTAATGCTCAGATTCACATTGTTTATTTTAAGCATGTAGCCAGATTGAAATCTAAATCTTGAAATCTCAGTCAGTAATGATTTACTTTTATCAAGCAGCACTGCTCAACAGCAGAACAGTTGTAGCTGTTGTATGTAAAAGTTTGACTAGTGCAAACAATAACAGAAATATATTATAGCAATATTCTTCTTCTTTTATTTATTTTAATAGAATTTGTGTGTGGTATTAAGTTATCATGTAAGGCTAACTGCTTATTGTTGTAAGTAAAGCTGCAATGTGACCAGGGTTAAGCTTTTTGAGTGAATACCTGCCTACAGAGACACACTGTCTGCCTTCTTTTCTGTGTGTGTTGTGATCCTCTATTCCATGCTGTGTTCACTTAAAAGACCCACTCTTTAAATATGAATAGCATGAGAGACAGGAGTGTGTGTGTGTGTGTGTGTGTGTGTGTGTGTATGTGTTTTCTATATGGGTGGTCGATACTAACGTATGTAAAAAGAGTGTGTGCTGTTGCTTGATATCTCTTGCACCTTCTTTAGATTCCTACACATTCAATCTTAGACCTCTTCATATCAACATTTATGTTTCTGTTTGCTCTCTCACTCTTGTTCTTTCACTATTTCCAAAGCAATGAATGTAGAGATGTGGTGCACGCAAGCATGTGTAGCTCTACTCTATGTGGATAGGGTCGTTGAAATCTACATTAAATATTATTAATTCAGTGACTTTATTAAATTAGTCTCTGTGTGACAAAGGTCATAGAAACAATACATACAAAGCTTGAATGACTGTCTAGCATTGTGGACATACAAAGATGTGTCATCTGCATAAAACTTGACTTGCAGAATTAGATTAGAAGTTATTTAGAAGTCAGTTGCAACGAATGCAAATGTATATAATGCACAATGTGGTGGTCAAGACCTCTAGTAGTTTTTTTGTTGTTGTCTTTTATGGTTTTTACTCTTGTATGTATTCCTTGTGAATTACTATATAGTTTTACCTCTTCAGGTTACATGTATTGAAACGTATAGTGTGCAAATTCTGTACTTTCACCATTGGAAAAACCATTAACTGGCGATTTTAGACTATATATAAGACATAATCCAGTAAACCTAATCTTGGTTGTAATTAATCTTTAAGATTTTTGGAATATATTGTATTTTTTTAGCCATTTTCTTTCGTTATTTTTTATTGTGTTCTCTCTCCCTTTGTTCCTCTTCATATCTGTATTTTCCTCTTTTCTTCCTCTCTTGTTCTTTTCTGTTCATGTATTGGCATGACTGTTGAGTAGTATTGCCAAAGCTTCTAAACACAGCAGGAAATCTCTGTTTCTTCCTCTACCTCGCTCTCTGGGGGATTTGAGAGACACTCTTATTTGTTCTTTTTTATCTGCGTATGTAGCTGCAGCTGTGTTATATGTGGCTTTTTTTTTTATGTGTGGAGCACTGGTAAAACTAAAGCCCACCCTCCCATGTCTCCAATCACTGTCTCTCTCATCTTGACAACAATATGCTTAAGAGAAAAAAGGAAAATGGTGCATGGAAGGGAAAGAGGAGGAGGTGGAGCTAGAAATGAGCATCGAAGGAAGAGAATAAGGAAGGAAGGTACGAGCAGTAGGATAAAGGGAAGTAGAGATAGTAATGAGTGCTGGTAAGAAAAGGGGGGCAGAGAGGTGAGGGGGAGGTGAGAGGTGTCAAGTGTCACATTTACACATGTATGGGAGTAGAAAAGAGGAGAGGAGGTGGGTGAGGGAGGGGAGGTCACAGAGGTAGACTAGCACTGTATGTGGTGACAGGACAGTGTTACCACAAAAATCAATAGGCTTGTCTGCACGGTGGCTGTGTGTGTGTGTCTGAGCTTTAATTGAAGTCCTATGTCAGTAGATGTATTAACGTTCACCTCGTTAACACAGAGCTCCCCGTGTCTTTCATGTCTTCCCTTTTTAGTTAAGAATATAGAGAGGGATAACAACTGCATCCAGCGTAACTCAGCAGAGAAATGACCTGTATTATCTAATTAATAGGTCATAGCCATAACAATTTGTGTAGGTGGGACAGCCACTGGTTCATCCTCCCCATCTTCTTGCTCTTCCTCTAAAGCCTGATTCAGACCAAATCTGGAGCTGTGGTTTTCCCATTCCTTTGAGTCGGGGTAGTGCATTTTGGGGTGCCAAAAAAAACGCAGCGAAGGAGAAGTTGAGCCAGATTCAACTTTTGGAGAAATGCAACTTGACGTCGTGCTGCGGTGGCCAATCAGACCCCTTTACAGTCAGCCTGAAATGTCACTAAAAATGCTAGTATGTCCACAGACAGTCTATATCATGAAGTGAAACGGTGACTATAGAGAATAATATAAATCAGTGCTGCAGGTATCTATTGTAGGATTGTTGATAACCCTTTGCATCAAGCAGATATACAGCTTTAAGGTTTAAGTGTTTTTAGAACAAACTATGATGTGTTGTCAGACATCTCTGGGTCTGCTGTCAGGAAAAAAAGTGGGTGGAGGGAGTTTCAGATACTGTCAAACAACCTGACAAACACTTAATATGAAGCATACTGAGGAGTCTTCACCACATCATCTATTGGCTGAGCCCATAGAAGCCACAGAACATCCCATTTCTGCTTTACCACCACATCTGAGGGACTGTGAGGATTAGGCAAATTAGGCTAAGATGGATTGGTAGTGACAACTTTGTTTGAGACACAATGTGATGCGCCTCTGTGATGTTTTAATGGATGATGAAGAGAAGAGGCGCAGGGCTAGAAAGTGCTAGAAAATCATCAAGATGTTTGTCTCTAAATGAGATACTGTCTGATCATTTCTTTTGTTTTTGGCTAATCTTCTGATTCAGTCCTGTGTTTGACCAGTCAGCAAAGGCCAGTACTTAAAACCCACTCCAAGAGTTCCTTGATTATTTTAGCAGGAACTTTTTATGGTGCATAAAGTACAACCCAGAAACCTGAAACTGATGCTAGACTCCAAAATTAAGGTATAGTTTCTGAGTTCCCTAAAAAGGGGCTCCTGGAAAAGTTTCTGGGGTGGAAACAGGTCATAGGTTGCTATAATTGCCTTAGAGTTTGTGCCTTAGTTCTGCTGTTACCTGTTTAGATTGACCCTTTGTCAACTTTCTGACTCTTGGCTGCCTTATCCCTACGAATGTGATGTCTGTAAACTTGCCCTTTGACAAAGTAAAGTCAGTTTCAGTACACCTGCTCCGTCTCCCGCCCTGCTTTTGGATCTGTATTCAGTTGTTATGACTTTCTGGTTACAGCCGAGCTCCTCTCCCCTCGACTTTTTCTGGCTTGTCGATCTTGCATTTTCAGCAGTTATGGAATGAAATATTGATAGATTTTCTTCAGGGAGACACTTGCCTATTGATGTAACCATACACCAAGGACACAAAACACGGAACATAAAATACACACAAGGACACTGAGTATGAAGAAAAAAGGAGGTTTGATTTAACATTCATTCATAACATACACTGGTCATATAACATTTATGTCGTAGTGAAGAATACTGAAACATAAATAGGAATAAGGAAGGAAGAAGAAAAACAGACTTCTCTTTCTGTGTTGACTTCCTTCCATCTTTTCTCTTTATTCCAAAATCACTCAAATATTTCTCCTTGTTTCCCCCTCCTTCATTCCTCTTCGGCTTCTTCCCTCCCTCATCACTCTCCCTGCCATCTATCTCTCAGCCTCTGTTTCACTCCGACTCCCCCTCTTTTCTCTCTGCTTGTCACACACACACACACACACACGCACACACAAACTAAGGCATGCTGACACTTAAACTAAGTGCACTCACACACACCCTATTCCCTTACTCCCTCCTCTTACCACCCACACAGAAATGAGGACACATACAGGCCACAAAACACACACACACACACACACACACACACACACACAGGATCCCCCCACACACAGAGTACTTTCAGCACTTTCTTCTTTACCATACTCAGCAAGATCAGATGTCAACTCAACTGACACAACACACACAGAGGCTGTATTTTTCTTTTCACCACGCTCTGTTTCCTCCTCCCTCTTATAGAATATATGCATTTTTAAAAACCTCCTCCTTCGCACACAGACACACACAGAGTGAGAAATGCTGCGCAGTGGGTTAATCTCTACGCAAAACAGGAGTCGTGAGAGGAAAAAGATGAAGGGACACAGACATTTTGGGGAGTCGGAGAGAGGAGATGGGGGTAAAAAAGAGGGTTGGAGAGGTATTAAAAGGGGGAAAGAGATGAGTAAGGGGAACATAAACAATTTAATATTAAAAAATACAGACATGATAGCTTAACATTTAGCTACACACGGAAGCAAAGAGTATGTATCAGAGCATGCATGCAAAACACACACAGTGAAACATGAATAAATGATTTTCATGCACTAACAAAACCACCGCGAGCCAAGACGCTCTCACACACATGCACTTAATGCGTGTGTTTGTATGTGGGGAGCCAACGCGACGTACACATGCATGTGTGTACAATTAAATGACATGCATATTTTCATGCAGGCAGCGTGCGATGACACGGACATGGACACGCATGCACGAACGCACGCTTCTCCTGTTTCTTACTGACATGAGAGATGTTTCGACATTGCATGCACATGCACACTCGTCACGGTCACACACACAATATATGGAACTGCACAACATGGACGTATATATATATATATATCATGTCTGCAAACAGGCTACTCACATTTGTTTCTGCACATAATTAAATCTGCAATCAGAAACGTATAACTAACTTCTCTCACACAAGTTCGCAAGCCATATTGACAAAGGATACACATAAAAACACAGAAATGTATTTAACTTAACAATAATTGAGCCCAATTTTAAAGACTATTTCGAGTTTGTTTGAATGTATCATACATGTTTAAAATAAACCACCAAGAGAAAAAAAAGCGTAAACTTATAAACTAAATTAGCCAGCTTTAAACATCCACAGTTTACAGATTGAGTTCCTAAATCAGACTGTGACCTACTGTACTTGCCATAGATGTGTAGCACAGAGGTTTCTGTGCAATGAGGGTTTTTTTATCACCATTTCTGGTGCGCAGCTTAAGAGCCTTGCTCAAGGGCACGGTGACAGTAGCTGGCGAGGTAATGGAGAGTGGTTTTCATTCATTCATTTGGCAGCCTTCCAGTGAAAACCGCACAACTTTCACCTTTAGGCAACCACTGCCCCTGATATATATTTAAGTGCAGGCTGCCTGCCTGCCTGACGCACACACACATCCACACACACACGCACACAGGGCAGCATGGCCACACACCATGTGTACGAGCCAGATTTGGCTCCGTCCTCATGTCTGCCATACGGTTGATTCCTCCCCGCTGTGCACACCCTGCAGGCCAAACACACAGCACTCTGT
Organism: Protonibea diacanthus; assembly: GCA_028641955.1. Lineage (NCBI taxonomy): Eukaryota > Metazoa > Chordata > Actinopteri > Sciaenidae > Protonibea > Protonibea diacanthus. The sequence goes on along the minus strand of CM053997.1, from coordinate 10,705,824 downwards.
GTGTCTGTGTGTGTGTGTGAAAGTAGGAGGGAAAGAGAAAGAGAGTGTAAAAGAAGGAGAGGCAAACATACAGCCAACAGACCAGCAGAGAAGGAGAAGACAGAAATGTATTTTCCCAGAAAGCTGTATATAGGACAAATGCAACAGTGTACTCTAGCTATAGACTACTGGACCTGCTATAATTGGATGTGTTATATAGTTTGGGTGCAGCAAATGTATTGTCTGTCTTAGATTTGATGGGATGAGTTTGTGTTTTCTTAGCCAATCAAACAACACAGGTGTTATTAATGTGTGTTTATGCTGGATATTTGCCGGCCCAAAATAGCAATTTGGCCGATGGACTCATCAATGTACTGCACTGCAGGACTTTAATTTGGCCTTGTAACTGGTAGCATTTATAAGCTGCAATAAAATCATTAAATATGTCAAAAAGAACAACTAGACTTTGAGTTTAACCATATTGAAGTACAACACAGGTGGAGAACATGATGGGACAGTTTTGCTGCTTCAGTGTAGATGGACAGCTTTTCAAAAACAACCTGAAAATGCTTGTTGTGACTTGTAAACAGCATTGCGTTGTCGGACTTGCATAGTTGGGTGCAGATTTTATCATCTTCCCATGTCTGCAAGGATCCAAAGTGGAGGACACTGCATATATGTGAACATGTCCATGTAGGCAGTCAATCTTTTGTCTACCCAACAAAGGTAAACTGCTTTTTTTTTTTTTTTTTTTTTTTTTTGTGATTTTCCTGGTTACCTCAGTGTGACACAATCTCAAGCCCTATCAGATATCATCTGACAATGATTTAGCCTCTCTGGGCAATGGCCAATGTTTCAGTGTAGCCTGGATAACTGATATCTGCATTCATTTGCACATTAGTGTGGACAGGGCTCATGTGAAGACCTTGACAGAGCCAGTATAAACTATTATAAATGATATATTTCATTCGCACATTTGAATGATAGAACACTAGAACAGCACCCACATATGTACATTTTTTAATGGATATGCAGATCAGAAAGAAAGAAAGAAAGAAAGAAAGAAAGAAAGAAAGAAAGAAAGAAAGAAAGAAAGAAAGAAAGGGTGGATAGACAGCAGTCTCTGTGAACCTGCATAGACAAGCTCAGTCAGGCTGCTTTGGTGAGAGAGAGGAGAGAAAGCAAGGATGTTTTGACAGCTCGGAGCCATCACAGCAGCAGAAGGCAGTCTGTGTGTGCAAGTGTGTGTATGTGGGTGCAGGTGTTTGTGTGTCTGTGCACGTACTGTATTTGTGTGCGTGCGTGTGTGTCTGCATGCACACAAAAGACTAAAGGAAGAGACAGACAGTGACGTTTCTTCTGATTCAGAGACAAAGGGGGAAAAAGGAAGTCTAGCTCAGAGCCTGGATGAAGGACAAGTAAAAAAAAAAAAAAGAAAAGATGTGAGACAGTATCTGTGTGTGGTGTATATAAATGTGTGTATACATATTGATATGTGTCAGGACGCCTGCCAACGGGTCCCATCTTGCATCATTCTGGTCACGACAGGTAAAACCTCCCTATTAGAGGGCTGTTGATGAGCATGCAGTGTGTCTACATTGTTTTAGTGGTAATTTCACTTATTCCACATTATTTCCCGTCCTTCTCATCATTGTAAACAAAGATAGCATAAAAGAATATATACATCTTTATCAGCCTCGCCCTGCTTCACCTTCACACAGCTCTACGCAGTCACAGTGGGAGTTGCCCTGAACAAACACAGTCTTCTTCTGCAGCTGCTGCTGAGCAGCACAGGAGCAGTTGGAGGTGAGGTGTCTTGCTCAAGGGCACCTTGACTTGACTGTACGTCTTTTTTTCTCTCTCTCCTTTTAAGTGAAGGAGGAGAGACTCATTCACCTCACCTGCACTTTCCAAGCCAGTCTGGGGATTTGCACCACTGACCCTCCAATCACAAAATTGCTACTTTTGTGCTGATGCCTTTAGGCTACTCTTACTGCAGTTGTCTATAATTGACAGCTAATGTTTGTTTCTCTCATGCTGAAAATGTTTTGTGACCTAAAAGATTTTGGCAAAAGCAGCTTTAGAACATCGTGCAACACAAAAACTCTTGGCTCAGATGCTGAGTGATGAAATGAAACATGTAATAACCACAGGATTTAGCGTCTATTTAGTTGATATGGGTAAGTTGTTACCAAACAGATGCACATTTAGACATCCAGCAGACACAGAGCACCATTAGCACTCATTTGGAGTTGAGTTTCTGGCAACCTTATGAAAGTTTTAGCTCTGTTTTTGGTCTCTACCTACACCTGAGGAAAATATCTGGCTATTTAGCTACTAAAGACTCACAGCCTAGTTGCTAACTATATGTGTTTAGAGATTTTTCACCTAAAACAGCTATCTATTGTGGTAAAAAAAAAAAAAAAATCCATTGTAAAAACTTGTGAATAGAAGGCTATCTAGTACCTGGTACTGTTATTGGTGAAAACACTGCAGACCATGGTGGCCCAGGTCGTCAAACAAACTGCACATCTACACTTTGCAAATTTGCAAAAAAAACAATGACACATTAACAGAAAACACAAATGCAAGAGCCACAACACAACCGCTGTTGTTGTTGCTGTGGCTTTTTGCATTTGTGTCTTTTTTGTAGATGCACTTGTGTTTTTTGAATTTGCAAAGCGGTTTTGGATATGCAGTTCGTTCAACTTGTCTGGGGCCACCACCGAAGACAATAGAATCATCACTTGCACGACACAGACATCAAGAAATGGCATCCTGCAAAACCACGACATGGTCAAATGATGAAGTGCAGACATCCCTCTGTTTGGTTGCTGATGAAAGGATCTCAAAAGGAAAGGACATCCTCCATTGTTGATGTCACAACACAGAATCTTGCCTACATTTGAGAGGGTACAAGTGGGGGCTAGAGTGTAAAACAAAATTTAGAAAGCATCTGGTAACAAAAACACGATACAGTGGAAACGCCACATACGAGAGAGAGAGAGAGAGAGAGAGAGAGAGAGAGAGAAAACAGTGAAGTAGCAGGCTGTGATGAGCTAGTGTGGATACTAATGCTGCATTTAAAGCTCATAGGGGAGCTGCAGTTGCGTGATTATTCTCTGTAGATTTTCAAGAGACCACCTTTCACATAAAAGTAGTCACGTGATCGATTGTTAATATAAAAATATTGATTAAAGCCACGTTAAATTTAGGGTTAGCTTCTTCCGAGCTGAACTGATCTCGGCAACATCTAAAACTGTAACATATGTCAGACGGTTCATCAGGTTTGTATGATGACACAGAGGTTTCTGTCTATGCACGAGACAGTCTGTCTCATCCACTCTCATTGCCTCTGCTGCTGTTTGCCAGACAGCCAATGCACATGAGCAAATAGGCAGAATGAGTGTTTTCTGTTTGACAAGTGTGCGTGTGTGTGTGTGTGTGTGTGTGTGTGTGAGTCAGAGGGAAGATGGTCATTTTGAGAGGTGAAATGATAGGAGGTTTGTGTGTGCGCGAGTGTGTGTGCACGCTTTCATGTGTGTTAACAATGTACCCTCATGTCCCCCTGTGTCAAAGCCCGGCTAAATCAAGTCAGCCATGCTGCGTTTGTGTGTGTCAGAGTGTATGTGCCAGGCCAGATCAATATGAACTAATCAATAGGAGAAGACAGCTAGAAGGACCTTGGGGACGGCAGATACACACCTGGTGCACACAGACGCACACACACACACAACCCCTCTTTGTATTCCATCCTCAGTTTCACTCTTTATCTTCTTTCACTCCGCCTCACACATCTCTTTCTCCATGCCTCTCTATAGTTGTCTGTTTTTTTTTTTTTTTAAAAAACACTAATTATTTCACTCTTTTCTCTTTCACTCCGTTAAGGCTGCAGTCATATACTGTATGTCACTACCTAATTTTCTTTGCCTCTTCTTCCCTCTGTATCCACAATCAGGGTTGTTTTGTTGGTTAGGATTGTGAAGGCTGGTTGTTACTTCACGCTTCTCTGTCTTTCTCTGAGACAAAATAAAAATCAGGTCTGACTTTCCAACCATGACTCACTCGACTCAATATTAGAGACACGCTGCGTTCAAGTAGCAAACAATCCCGGTACTGCAGGTTTTCTCAAGTCCGATCACATCTGTCGAAGCAGCAGTGGAAAGATGAGGTGTGTGCCACTCCACGGTGAGGAAACTTTAGCTGCTGGCACCCATCTGCGTGCAGCCTTCAACACACGTGCTGAATTTAATGTATACTGCGCACTCAGAAAGCTTGATGGAAATTAAAACACATGGAAGGAAGCAAAGAAATGTCATGATGATCTGAATTTTATTTTGAAAACCATCTGTCTGAGGTTACATGGTTTCAGTTCAATTCAACTTTATTGTCAGTTAACACAGCATGCAGCTACATCTATAAATTAAATGAAAGAGCTGTGGCTTTAACAAGACTGTGCAAATAAAAAGAAAAAAGGGGGTATATATATACGGACATACAAAACATAAAAAATAAAATAAAGACGGATGGCGGCGTGCAGGTCACAGCAGCTCTAACAGCTCTCAGTTTACATGGTTTGAATTTCCGTCTTTGAGATTTCCAGGTCATTTTAAGTTTGGAAAATTTCTAAACCATTGTAGAGGTTTCTTTTTCTCTTTCCAGTTTCATGATTCTTTCCAATTAAGAAAATTCAATTATCCTTTTTTCTTGGATCAACTGACTGACAGAGAGTAACCTGATAGCACTAGTTTGTGACCTTTTTCCGCTCGAATTTTGTTAATTCACGTAAATTGATTTTTGACTTGTTGGATCTGAAAGTAATTGCATGACGTCTATGATTTCCAAAATGAATTTGATCAACTTAAATGTACTTTTCTTATCAGTACTGTTCACTGTTAGTGAACCATTAAAAAATTTAATGAAATATGATCAAGTTTTTGAAATGCCACAACAATTAATGGCGGTGTGAAATGGGGGAGTTATAACTAGATTAATTCAGATGATTTTCAAAGTAAAATATGGTATACATTGTTCAATTTCCAATCAGTAAGGAGATTAAAAACCTTACAGCCTTTTGTTGCTTCCATACATGTCACCTGAAATATCTCAACAGCCATCGGATGGACTGGACTGCCATAAAATTCACACATTCATGCTCCTCTTGGGAAGAATTGTAGTAATTTGGTGATCCCCTGACTTTTCATAGCACCAGCAATAAAATGGGATTAATGCAAACTGTAAGAATATTTTCTCATTTTATAGATCTGTCACCTCGACCCTGTGCCATAGACGTCTTATATATCTATACTGTGTGAATCGAGCTTTTGCCAAATCCTGAATTGGCAGCCAGGTAATCAGCAGGCACACCACAGCTCTGGTGGACGCTCTAGGTCTGAAGCACTTTCAGTTCAATTCACTCAACATGCAAATTGAAACTGTAATTCATTTACTGGGAGATAAGACCTCTACTCTGTCTCAATAATGCCTTTATAGATTGAATATTAAATAACCTTTTGATGGGGATTTTCTTATGGTTTGCATGTCCACTTCCTGGGTTAATTGAATTGAACTGGAAATGACCTGACTCTCAGCTCAATCAAATTCAGTGCTGGTGCGAACAAGTTCAGACCTGTTTGGGCTCTAATTTCTATAAATTCCCTTGTGCTTGAATCACTTCATGTTTCATTTGGTTCATCATGAGGCTTAGATGTGTGTAGGAAATGTTGCTTAGGTACAAGCTTGGTCATGTCGCTTTTTCAGCCCAATAATAATCTGATTTGGCTTTCTGCTGATATTTTTGGCTCTCCAAGAGAACCAAAGATTATTAAAATATTTGCATGAAAACCTAATAAAAAATCCTGGCAAATTATGTTGCACATTGTTCTCTTCAAAGGACTTTCCGATTTAAAGTTGAACTGAAATTTGTATTTCCCTAATTTTTGGTGCAGATGCACAACCAACTGAAATATGTCATAGCCCCGTACAGCCTACATACCATGATACAAGACATATCTTATGCACCACTGTATTGCCTTGTATTCCATTTAGAAAGTCGAAATTAGCAAGCTAGGCTAACTTTCCTACCATTATCTGCCTTCATGGGTCCATTTGTAGTGATGGCAAATGACCAGACTGTTACCAACATGGACAGAGCAAGGCTAGCCTTGCTTCCAGTCTTTATGCTAAGCTAACTGTTTCCTGGCTTTAACTTCATATTTATCTTACAGACATGAGAGTAATATAGATTTTCTCATCTAGCTCTCATCAAGAAACAAATTAGCAAAAATATATCTCAAAGTTTACAGCAAGTGGCCCATAGCTTATCTCAGGTTATGATTGATGTTGTATGATGCCTCATCGTCAAATAATTTCCTTTCAAAATGAAAGATGTGGAAAAGATGAACATCATTTGTTGTTTAAATAGTCCAAGAGTAAAGGTTTAGTCAGGAATACAACTTCAGCCTCTTATCGCATTTTCCTTCCACCTGCTTCTTGTCTTTCCTCCTCGCTGTTGCCCTCCAAACACTCCTAACATCTACCCAAAAAAAGCCCGGAAAAATCATCCTTGTTAACGTGGTGAAATCTCTCTGTTCCGATGCACAACGTTTCCTGTCAAACATGTGATAAAACCCTGCTCGACTGTTGCTGCAGTTTTCTGTCTCCCTTTCTGCCCATTTCCCCTGTTTGAGAAAAGCATGACAAATTTTAAACAAAGTAAAGAGAAAGAAAAAGTTTCTCTTCATTGATGCCTGAATGACAAGCTGAACTGACAGGAAGGTACAGAGAGCCGGCAGAGAGGCACAGACACAACACGAGTGTCTATGCACATGCATTATGCACATATACTTTCAATCACACGTGCACAGGCACGAAGCACACACGAGCGCACCACACCTCCCACGCTACCAAAACACTATCTCACCTGACAAATTAGAATGTGTGCGAGCCTGCCGGTTTTTGACATTGCAGGTATCTGTCACATTTCTGTCAGAGCTTCACGTTGGTTTCGCATTGAGACAAAGAAACCCAAAATGAACCCACATGTCATCCCCCTCTCTCTTTCTCTCTCTCCCTGTCCGTCCTCTCCTCTTTCTTTCTCCGCTGGGTATTGTCGAATGAAGCAGGAATATGGAGCAGAAGTCAACATCACATGCTGCATAATTCTCAGTCTCCCATTGTAATTGCTGAGGCTTTTATAAAAAATTCAGCAACAACGTCCATGGTTTGATTGTGAATGAAGTGGGGTCTTATGGATTCAGATTAAAGATTTAGTGTGTTGTTTTCTTTTCCAATCTTCATTGATCAAGGAAAACTGCCAAGAATGGGTAATGCTGGTTGTATAAAATGTAAAAATATGATGATTTTTTTAAACTGTAGGATCTCATAATAGCTAATGCAGAATACAATTTCTGAGACTAATATAGCCATGATGCTAGCATAAGACACAGAAAATGTATTAATATATGCATTTGTTGCCTAATGAGCAAAGGGCCTACAGCAGTAAATGACCTGATAACAGTATGCGATAAATTAATAAACACCCAAAGGAGCTAATGAGTGATGGGTTCTTTAGTCTAGATGCTGAAAAATACACCAAAGTAGTGCCGAAACAATTACATTTGGATTAGTGAAGTAGAAATGCTTGATGTTCACTGGTTCCAGCATTTTTTCTTTGTTCTATATATGTAAATTTGAACATATTTGGAAACAAATAGCTGTGCTTGCTAGCTGTGTAACTCTAGGGATGTTGGTTGGCCGGTCCACAAGTTTGTTTCCAACTGGAACTATGGATGGATTGCCATTAAATTTAACTTTATTGATCCCCTGACCTTTCTTCCAGCGCCACCATGAGGTTGACATTTTCAGTTTTTCATGAAATTGTAACAGCTATTGAATGGATTCCTATCAAATTTGGTCCCCCTCACAATGGATTGTAATAACATTTGTGTACCCCTGACCCCATTCATCAAATCAAATGTGTAATTGTTACAGTAGTTTGACCTGCAGAACTAAAGACGCTCCCATCAGCCTCAGCTGTACTTTGTGCTACATGGTAATCAGCAAATGTTAGCATACTACCTGCAAAGATGGTTGTCATGGTAAACAGCTAAACACCATGTTAGCATTATCATTGTGAGCATTTTAGCATTACATTAGCTCAAAGCAGCACTGTGCCTAAGCAGGCTCCAGCACCAACGAGCGTCATGGCTGTGGACTCTTGGCTTTGTGACACGATTTTCTGAAAATTAGCCTAATCGAAGAAGTAATCATGAGATTAATTGCTAGTGTTAGTAAAGTGTTGGTGAAAATGATAGTCGAAGAGACAGTTGAAGAAGGAGAATCATGATGCATGTGCTGCATGTTTCAAGAGGAGTCTAATCCTCCAGCCAGGAGTGTTTTAGTATAAACCAAGAGCTAATTGTAATACACCCACTTCTATTTTAGAGAAAAATCATCAATAATTAATCATTTAGGGTTTGGATGATGTCACTGTTCACCCCTTTTGCAGTGAAGTTCAACTTTCAGAAATGGAAAGAGTTATTTTTGACCTTCGCCTAAATTCTTACCTTTGTAGAAAAGCAGCTCATTACTTTCTGAGGAATGTGCAGCAGAGGTGTGTGCGTGCCTGATGTCCAACTGAAAATAATTAGCTGGTCTGTTGGGCAGCGAAATCTCTCAGAGAGGCAGAAGCAGGATTTTTGCATAAAGTTTTAATGTGTGTGTGTGTGCGTATGTGTGTGTTGTGCCAACCATTGTTGAATTTTAGGCAGATTTCTATATTTTGGAAGAGTTTGGTGTGTGGGTGTGTGTGTGTGTGTGTGTGTGTGTATGTGTATGTGTGTGTGCCCAGACGGTATTTTAACATGGCTAGCCGACTTCTAGCAGCCCACAGTTAACAGTGACTCACAGATTCCTCTCTCTCTCTCTCCCCCCTCTCCCTTTCTTTCTCACCAACCTCACTTTTTTCTCATCTGCTTCTCCCTCGTTTCTTTTTCCTGTCTCTTCTTTTTTTAACCACTTTTCCTGCTTTTCTCTCTCTCTGTCTGTCTTCTTTCTCTGCCTTAACGTCCTCTCTCTTTCTGTCTCTCCAGGTCGGGTGCTGACTATAGTGGACTTCAGGACAGAGGTGTTTTTTTCCCCCTCTGCTCCTCCCTCCTCTTCTCTCCAACACTAAACCCAGTAAGTTACAATATGACCATAACATGTCCCTTCTTCTAATTGCTTTTAAACAATTTCCAACTCCTAGCATCATTAGAAATGTGTTTTTACGTCTTGATTGGGTGTCTTTGTGGTTTCATATCCCAAAGGGCTCAATCTAATCATTTTACACAGATAAAAATATATAGTTTAGACCCAATTAAATGCATTCCACGTTTAAAAAAAACTGAACTATCCCTTTAAATGCCCATCTTTGATTGGTTAAGAAAAACAAAAAGGGAACAGCAATAGGGATTTAAATCCCCCTGTTCTGCATAATCAGGAAACAGTACACACACGTGTACGAACACTTACAGGAAAGGTCGTTTCAACATTAGAGACACCCGAATCAAAAGCAACGCCAAATGTTCTTGACTGGAGCTGCTGATAAAAAAAAAAAAAAAAAGTTTCCTGACACACAGACACAGCCCCCCGAGGGCCCCTGGGACTTCAAAGAGCCGTCTACTGTACCTCAGCGACACCTCAACACCAGGTGCCGCAGAGAGGAGGAAGGAGGGGAGGTGGAGGTTAGAAATGGAAATGGTGAGTTGGGGGTGGCGGGAGGAGAGGGAGAGAGCATGGGCATGAAAGGGAGAAAGAATTAAAGCACAAGGTGGAAGGGAAGGGGGTAAAGAAGGCTATGTTGAGTAATGAATCAGTGAAAAAGAGGGACAGCGACAGTGGAAAGTAGGCAGGTGGAGATGAAGAGACAGGAAGCATCAAAATTAGGAAGGAATAGTGTGAGAAGGAAAAAAAGAGCAGGGATTAAAGTCAAGCAATAGACAGGCAGAGACCTAAAACTGGCCAGAAAGACAGTCAGACAGACAGACAACGTAGCAGACAAGGAGCTGGAGCCAAAGACAGAGAGATGTGGGGGAGGGCAGTAACACTCTGTTGCTAATACCCCTGCTGCTTTGTTGTGAAGAACCCCAGTTCCCCTTTTAATGGTGAACTACTCCTTTAATGATAGCAGTAAAACACACACACACACATATACACACACTGCTGTTCCTCTCTGCCTGGCAGGAAATGTGGTTCAGAGCACAACGTGACGAGTCACAGTTCAACTTTTACAACTCACGGGCCCTGACGCACACTCGCTCACACACCAAAGTTCAAATGTGAAAGCAGCGTTTATAGCTTGAAAAAGATTTGTCAGTGACCTATATGGGGCAGAAATGTGGGCCTTTGTCTACTTTTGGTGCCTGTAAGCTCTTGAATGAACTTGTCTGGGAGATGTCAATCATGCAGATAGGCAGGATACGTGGGTTTGAAGAGAGAGTCGCACTGAGAGGAAGATATATTCTTAACATAAAGCCATTTGGTGACTGCTTTGATCCCAGCTGCCTTACAGTGCAATGTGAGCACGCATTTTGTTGCGTGACTGCCACAATGAAACCTTTGAGTTACACAGGAAAAATGAACCTCGTAGCTGGCAGTGTTAGTGCCTTGCTCAATCTGTTGGGGAATTCATCCACACGAGGAAGCAGCCCACGCAGGGGAACCATGACAGCTTTCAGTCTCATCCACAAGTTCTTGATTTCTCTTTGTTAGCCATGTGAATCATGTCAAAACCTTTTGTTAAATATGGTGGTCGCCCATTGTGTTAGGTTTGTGGACTTCACACATCACACTACAGTTGTAAGATCTGGACAGAAGAAGTATGTCTTTACTTATTTGCTGTCTGAGACTCTTGCTAAGAGTCAGACAAGAAGACCACCCACACATTTTTCCATTAATCTGAAGCTACAGCCAGCAGCTGGTTAGCTTAGCTTAGCATAAAGACTCAGACCAGGGGGGAAACCGCTACCCTGGCTCTGTCCAAATGCAACAAAATCTGCATACCAGCACCTCTAAAGGTCAATAATTAACATGTTATATCCAAGCACTACAGCGTGAAAATGACAAGTTGTGGTTTTACGAGGGCTGACTCCCCTGCTTGACTATTTCTTTCTTTCTGTTTCGAGTTGCAGTCACTTCCTGGGATTTTTGTCATCACCGTGATGTTACTAGACAACCAGAGAACACTCAAGTTTCTATGCAGATCAAACAAATCAGACAAAATGTAGTTAGAGAGTGGAAAGGCTAATTTTTTTCACCCTTAAGACAGAGCCAGGTTGGTTGGTTTCCCCTTGCTTTAAGTGTTTATGCTAAGCTAAGCTAACTTCTCCTGGCTCCAACCTCACATATTGACAGACAGATATGGTATCAATCTTCTCATCATGAGCCCATCTCCCCAAATGTCAAACATTTCTTATGTGATTTAGGTGGTTTTATTCTGAAAACTACAAATAATTCAAGTACACAATGTAAAAACTTGTCTGCAGGAAAGTGGTTTCTTTCTGTACTAGGATGCTCAAAGTAGCTACGACATACTAGAGATTATGGCCTTTTTCAAACACAAATTGGTGATTTGCAGTGATATTTTTCTTGCAAATGATGTTTAAGGGCAATAACAATATAGGTAGGCACCTGTGTTCAGTATTTTTTCCGTAGTTTCTTCCATACAATGCAAAGTTAACTTGCAGTGTATACAATAGAGTAATATATCATGCTCTGTAACTACATAATGCTCAACACCCAGCAGAGAAACTCCAGAGCTTAATTCACGCTCAGCTCTCTATTCAAAATGCAAATTGAGACTGCAACTTATACAATAAGGGACAGTGTTTGCATTCCCCTCACTGATTGTTCGGTGGAATTGTTTCAGTCTAGAAAGAGCCTTAGCGTTTCAGAAACGGGTGCTTCACGGGCGGCCTGCAGCACCTCCAAGGACTCACGGACACTAACTGCAAGGGTAGACGGGGAGGCAAGGTGACCTAAAACATGACAACCCTCCACCCTGCTGATGTATCCTAGAGCAAGACACAGAATCCCCAGTAGCTCCAGCAGTGGGCTTCTGGAGCTGAGCCTGACCTCTGACCTCCCTGTGGAGGGTAGCAGACAAAAAGAGATTTTCCCTATGGGGATTAATAAAGTATCACATTATCATTTGAATGCAGCTGATTGTATCTTTGTCAGTCTTCATTTCAGCCTGCGGACCTTTCAGTTGAAATGCGTGATATGACCTTGTCACGGTAAGTCTCCTGTATCTGTCGGGAAAGGTCTGCAGACCCAAATGTCAAATGATAAAGGAACAATCGGTTATGTTGTATGCCTCCCACCTCTCTCTTCAATTATCAGCATTCAAGCTCCGATTTATTACGTCACGCCACTTTCCTTTTGAGTTTACGTGTCCTTGTTTTACTGCCTTGCTGCAGGTATTCAGGATTCAACCAAACCAGCTCACGTGCGGACGAACCACGTTTGTGTAACAGCATCGGTAAAATACAAAATCCACGCTATGTCTACATATTATTCTTACTGTGGTTTTCACATGGAGTTTTAAGATGTTTCCAGAATAAAGCAGCACAAAATGCCACAATCTTTCACATCTCAGTGTGCACTCGTTGCAGTGTTATTGCGCAAGACCAAAGGCCAGCTAAAGCAAACTTAAGAAACAGCAAACACTGACATTCTCTCTCTGTCTGTCCTCTTTCTTTCTGTCCCTGTGGTCAACAATCCCTCTACTGGCCTTTATCCCCAAATCCCCATGGACAGAGAGTCAGGAGAGAGAGAATGCTTAAATGCTTTGAATGATGGTGTGGAATGCTAAAAAGTGTGTATGTGTGTGGTTGTAGGGGGGGAGAGCAAGGAGGAGTGTGTGTTGGCGAGGGGGGGGGGTCTCCTGCCTGGTCTAGGATCTGGTATGCGTGACTGAACAAGAGGAGGAGAAAGAGAGGAAAAGAAGAAAAAAAAAATCCCCCACCAAAACCTGCCTTCCTAACTTCTAAAGACAGACAATGGCTACTGACTGGTCTGGCAATCCTCTGTGTGTGTGTGTGTGTGGTGTCACTTCACACACAGGACACGTCCTGATGGAAAGCAGAGAGAGGGAAATCTGCTCTAACCAACTTTAGATCTCATTACTCCGCACATGCAGCCGCACAGAGGCAGCTCTGCCACATGTGAAATAAAACACTGCAAAAATAACCAAAACTAATACCCAAAACCTTCAATTTTAAGCCATGAAATCCACCAAACACAACCCTTTTTTTGAGCTTTGGAAACCTTGAGACTTGAGACCGGTTGAGCTTGAACACCTTGTTTCTTTTTTTTTTGTTGCTGCATTTGAGGATAAAAAACAGACGTTGATGATTAAAAAAATCAGCAGGGTAGAACAGCTTCCTATAATAAACGCCCTGGTGATAATTAATTACACAGGCACTGCAGCCAAATCAAGACGGCAAGCATCCATTTTGAATCTACTCGTAAATAATAAAACACAACAGATTTTTTTTTTCTCCAGAAGCAAGACAGGACTCATCACGGACAATGCTCAGAAGTGTGTGGGTGGTTATTAGAAGCGAAAGCATTAAAATAAAAGCTCTTATTGTGCTAAAAGGACAATATTAGTGTAGGACAAGACCATAGCAGGACTGACAAATTACCTCGTGGATGTTTTTTCACAAACAAGACAAGAATGATGGCAACAATGAAGTGCTACACCTACACAAAAAGTAGTCCACACTGTTCTTTTTCGTTCATTATATAAATATCTTTAATTGTTTTAACCGTAAGAATATAAAACAATTTAATTTTGGGATTCTGCATTTTTTTTTCTTCTTTACAAACACATAATATACAGTACATCTTTTTTATTTTTCAAACACACACAGCTTTTTCAGCAGGACGCACATCCGTATATTAATTTTTCTAGCAGGTCATTGCATTACATTAAAACGCTCGCGCACACACACAGGCCTCCGTGTGCGCGCGTGCATGTGTGAGAGAAAGAGAGAAAGAGAGAGAGACGCATCCAGCTTGTAACCCGAGATAGAGAGAGAGAAAGAGAAAAATAATCGATTGCTCCTTATTCTAAGCATGTCTCAAAATGGATTCAGGGTATTTTTATTCAGGGAGAGATGGAGAAAAAGAGGGGAAAAAAAGATATCCCTACCCTCCTCTCTCTCCCTCTACCTCTCTCGTTCTCTCTCTCTCTCTTACCGGTGAGAGCAACATGAATATGAATGCGACCTGTGTTGGCATTAACGTGGGAAAATAAAGCCATGAGACAAACCCTGATTCGTTTCGATCAATAAAGGGTATAAGATATAGAAATCACTTCAATTTGAAGTACGACGCTCTGAGCAACATCCACTGACATTTGTGTCGGCCAGCATCCCTTACAAAAAACACCAAACATCCCTATAACAGACCAAAAAGGACATATCTGTCATAAGCCCATATCTCTCTATAGTATTATTATAGGATGACTGTAGGTATTTCTTCTAAAGGGCAAGCTGATCATCCTGCCTCCTTTATTTGCGTCAAAGCCTGAACACAACATGTCTCCAAAGGGCATTAAAGTTGGACTTTATCCCTTAAAAAAAATGTAAGAAAACAAACAATAAAAAAAAAGCTCTTGCACACAAGCGGGTTCATATATTTTTTTTTTGTTGTTGTTTCTTCTTTCTTCTTCTTCTTCTTTTTTTTTTTTTTTGCATAAAGCGTCGCCCTCTTGAAATCTGAATAGATTTTACAGCTCGCTCTCTCCCTTTCTCTCTCGTTCCCCTCTGTAGGGAAATTGTTGCTGTTTATGGGGGTAAATTAACAAAAGGTAGTTAGATTGTGTCCTGGTCTCCTTTCTCCAGCTCTGCTCATGGAGGAGGGAGGTAGGGAGGGGATGGGGGAGGGGGCAGACACAGTCCCTTTAGGCACATTTTCTCCCAGTCTCTCATTTTCGCTTTCCTTCTGTTTTTTTTTTCTTCTTCTTCTTCTTCTTTAACAGTATACACCCTTTGAAAACAACCACATACGAGGTAGCCAAATGTTTTTAGGCGTGATGGCTGTAGCGGAGATTACTCGTGAATGTCTCAAATCCAGACTCACTGAAAATTAAAAAGTCTCATATTCAAGTTTTAACACCTCTTTTTGCTTTAAATGGATGCAAGTTTCACTTTAGGAATATTCTGGAAGTGAATGAAGCGGATTATTCAAATGACACTTTGAAATGAAAATGTGTGAAAACAAGCTGATTTGCATTGAAGTTATTCCAGTCCAATGTCAGAATTTAGGAGACATTAAAACTCAATATGAGATCAAAACAATTGTTAACAGGGATTTTCATGAGCTCATAACAAAAAGTAAGTTTTAATTGCTTCCTACCAGGCAGAATATTAAAATCATATCAAAAAACACTAATTGAAATCCTGCAAGGCCAACAGAAAGAAAAACATTTCAACATAAAATCCTGGTCACATGGGAGAAGCACACCTTGCACAAGCACACAGGAGGGAAAAGGGAGGTTCTTCTCTCTTTCTTTTAAATCATAAAAGAAATTTACCCACCCATCTATCCCCCCCCCCCCCCCCCCCCCCCCCCCCCCCCCCTCTGTCCCCATCCAAAAAACAAACAAAAAGAAAAAGAAAGAAAAAAAGAACAGAAACAACACATTTCCAATCACCTCACTTTCTCACTCTCTGTCATCTGCCAGAGTCCCAGGTTCAACACTTTAAGGCAGGGGAGCTGTGTGATCCTCTCCAGTCCCCTCTTGGTGATCTTGGTACATCCATACAGGTCAATGCCTGCCAGCTGGGTCAGGTGGTCAGCTATGAGCTCCAGCCCTTTGTCCGTGATGCGCACGCACTGTCCAATGTTCAGGGTCCGCAGCTCGTGCATCTGCCTCACCATCCGGTTTATCCCGTCGTCAGAGATGTGACACGAGCACAGCGACAGGGACTTGAGCTGGTACAGCCCCTGGGCAATGTAAGCCAGGGTCTGGTCCCCTATCTTATCGCAGAAGGAAACGTCAAGCCCGGAGAGCCTTAGGGTACCCATGGCGAGGTGCATGGTCCCCGTGTCGCTGATGTTGTCACAGGAGCGTAGGTTGAGGCTCCACAGGGATGCCATGTGGGAGAGGTGGATCATACCTGCGTCTGAGATCCCACCGCAGAAGCTCAGGTTCAGTACCCGGAGCTTGGTCAGCCCCTTGGAAATGTGTTTGAGTGACAGGTCCGTTAGTTTCTGACAGTCCTGGAGAGTCAGATACTCCAGGTTCAAGCAGCCCTCCGCCGCGCTGCGGGTCATGCCCGCCAAATGTCCAATCCCCACGTCCGAAACATGCCTGCAAGACCTCAGATTGAGGCTCTTGAGCCGGTGGAGGCCCCAGGCTATCAACAGAAGCCCAGTGTTGGTGATGTTGCTGCAGCCACCAAGCTCCAGCACCTCCAGGTTCTTCAGATACTGAGCTATCCTGCCAAGACTGGAGTCTGTGATCTGCTTGCACAGACTCAGGTTCAAAACCCTAAGTGATGGGATCTCCTGCACAAACGCATGACCCAGCCCGTTATCCGTGAGGTTGTAGCAGCCGGACAGATTGAGGGACTCTATGTTAGGCATTCCCTGGATCACGTAGCTCAAGCTGCGGCGCAGAGACAGGATCTGGACCCTCCGGATGCCCCTGGCCTGGAGGCTGGGGAACAGGGAGGGATTGGCCCGGCGGAGGTGCAGCTTGGCCTCCACCCCCCTCCACACTGACTTGTGGTAGGATGCGTCCCTCCAAGCGATACACACTTGGGCTACCCTGCCTTTGTCCCTCACGTCCAGATAGCTGAAAATCATGGCCAAAATTTCCGGGAAGAGGCACGAAATGTGCGTCTCCATTGTTTTTCAAACCCCAGGCATATAAGAATTAATACTCCACACCTCCAAGGCTGAAAAAAAAAACACACTCAAACACCACCCCGTCTGTTGCAATTATGCAAAAGTATCAACAGTCCCAGTTATCCACAGAAGTACCAAAAAAAAGAAATAGGAGTTGTTTGTTTCTCTTTCTTTTTCTCACATTGAACTGTGCAAAATCGATCCAACTCTCTCCAAACCCCACGTGATCCGGTCTGGTTGCGCAGTAGGATTCAAATGCATTTAAAAAGAGAGAAAAAAAAGAAAAGAAAAAGAAAAAACAAAAAAAAAGCGTTTATTCCTGCCTCTACCCTCTCTCCGCCAAAAAGAGGAGGAGAGGGGGCGAAAGGAAGAAGGAGGAGGAGAGGAGGAAAAAGCGTCAATCCTTCCCCCTCTCTCTCCCTCTCTCAGACGACGCTTCCTTGTATTATACCTACAAAAAGCCGTCCTCTCTCGGCCGAGCGGGGATCCAGACGGTCGTACATTTCAGAATAAGAAAGTGAAAATAAAGCAAGCACTCTTAACGCCACCTATTAGAAAACATTTCCATGATATAAAAGCAGAAAAAAAAGATAGAGCTAGGTTGGCTTTGTAGAGCAGAGTGAGAGAGAGAGAGGGGCGTCCTGAGCTCAAAGCCTTTGTCTGCTCTTTTCAAACCGACTTGGCAGGGACCCCGGCACTCTGGCTGTACGGGAGGGGTGGAGGCAAGTCACAACATGAATCTCCCGTGTTCAAAACGGCTTCAGCGACAAACAACGCTACCATCGGCGATGTATTGGCGTGACAACGCGTGATAAGAAGTGTGTTAATATTTAATAAGCGGCGCGGTGTTGAGTTAATTCGCAATCGTGGCAGATCACCCCTACCCCCTCCGTGTCAGGCAGTTGGTTTGTCCCGCCTCAGCTGGAACGGTGCGAACAGTTTCCCTTGGAAACCAACTTCTTACAATTCAGTTCACTTTGGGCTTTAACCCTTTGAGTGGACCACACAGGAAACACAGGCAGGCCAACTGGAAAAGCCCTGTTTGGTCCACTTACTTGGCATGAACATTTCATATTTTTTATCGCCATGTTTTTGTTGTTATTGTTGTCTTAGACATGCAAGTACAGAGTCTCCAGAACAGCCACAGGACAGACTATAATGTCCTTTGTCCTCTTGTAAACAGCCTCTCACACTATCCGCTCTCCACTTTCACACACTTTTATTGCGATATAAATTTACATTTCCAGAGACCGTCAATCAACATTTCATCACTCAAAACGTTGAGAGGATAACCGCCTGGCTGACAAAAAACTGCAATAAAACATAAACGCAACTCATGTATGACTCAGTAATGTTGAAATTAATTAAAAGAGATTTTTGCTTATTTGTTCTACATTGTTTTCCAGCATGATTTTATTGGCTTGGTATTTTGGCATAGTGTTTGCCAAAGCCTCAAGACACAAGATCACACTTTGTCAACACACAGTAGTAGTAAAACTATATTACATCCCACCGTTTAATTTGAAATCTGTAAAAAAAAAAAGTTCCTCCGTTACATCTGAGTTGCATCTGCATGTGAATATTGTGTTCACACAGACGTGCTCTATATATTTTGAAGGGAGAGAGTGTCCTCAAATGACCATTGTGATAAAATAATCTGTAAAAGACTATTTCTTTTCATGTGTTTCCCATGAAGCACCAAAATAAACACTTTGAAGCCGTTGTCTCACATCTGGCATTGCTTACGGTTTGATACTTGAAGACTCATTTTAGTCTCAGCTGATGTCGACTCTCAGTATTATCGAGCTATACATAGCAGATATTTTCAAAATTGCTTATTTAATGTATCAAAGCACTAAAACAAGTCAAATACAGCAACACTCCTGTTGTTGAAAGGTTTAACTTTCATCCCCTGAGCAGCCTGAGCTCATGTGAGTGTCTCAGTTTTCGTCTCTGTCTGTGCCTAGACAGACTGAACATATGTCTGTGCATATGTGGCTTGGCATGTAAACAGTATATTTTCTATATGTTTGTATCTCTCGCTCTCACTGTGGAGGCTTCTGTGTGCGAGATAATATGACAGGGGAGCTGTTTGCCGAAGCCAGTGGAGTGTGGCAGAGCGGTTGAGAAAGAGTAAAGGAGAAAGAGAGAGAGAGGGGAAGAGCTGATGAGAAACATAGAGGTAGAAAGAGGGAGAGATAGGAGGAGAGAGGCAACAGTGATCAGGTGAGGATAACAGAGAGGGAGAGGAGCTGCAGAAACAGGCATTTTTACATGGAAGGAGGCAGCCGTGCACAACTGACAGGAACTCTCCTTTATACTGCTTCTCCCTCTCATCCGCTCTGTTCGTCTCCTTCTCCTTGAGGATAGGTTTGGATTTTCAAAGTCTGTCTTAAAGGGATAGTTCAAGTTATTTGAAGTGGGGTTGTTTGAGGTGCTTATGCATAGTCTGTGTATTATCTACAGTAGACAGCGGCCAATGCATCCCCAGCTTGGAGAAGCAGACAGGGATCCCAGCAGAGATATGCACTGCTGTAGACAGGGTCAGCAGAAAAACCCATTTTTGCCACAACAAAATCAAGATCGCTCTAAGTGTACGCTATATCTTATATCTCTGGCACTAACCCTAACTTCCAACTGAGCTGCACACTGTATTATTACAGCTGTTCAGGTCAGAAAGCTGCAAGATTAGACTGAAATCAAAGGTTACATTTCTAAATGTGCGTGCTTTTGTTCTCCTGGTTGTGCCAAGGGCCAGTTCAGACCAAATCCGGCACTGCAGTGAAAATGTAGCTTTCCCATTAATTTCAATGGGGTTTGTGCTTTTAGGCTGCGGCGATGGGAAGTGAAGTTGAGCCAGAATCAACTTTTGGAGAAACACAACATGACGTCATGCTGCGGTGGCCAATCTGGCAACCAGACCGGTTAAGTCTGAAATGTCACTGAAACCGGCTGCTCTCTGGGCAAACTTCACAGACTAAACTATGATGCTCCTCTTGCTTGGTTATTTTGTGTACCCAGCTTTGACAGCTGTGTCTGGCTTGCAGTCTGTGCTGCAAAATAGTGACACCAAGAAGTTTCCTTTGAGAAAGACAGCTGTGGTGGAGCATCACAGACAGGGAGCACATGATTATGTGCAGGAATACCGAAGTTTTTCCAGTTAGTGCCAAAGAAAAAAGGCTGTCTGGTAAAGCTGCAAAAATATTCTTAATGTTGTATATGCTTAAACGGATATTTGTTTTTTGGTTTTTTTGAGGTGGCCAGGGATACCTGTCTGCTGTCTACTGTAGGTAATACACTGGCTATAAGTACCTCATACAATCCCCAGCTTGCAGTAATCATCACTCCTGTTCATACTGGCAATTAAAAGATCCCTTCCTAGCATGTTTCCATTAGAAGTGATAGGGAGAAAAATCCACAAGTCTTGAGTTGTCAGCAGCTAAGTTAGTCTAATTAATTGAGGATTTCCAAAGCCTCTCTACCTCACAACCATCTTCTCCCCAACCTCATATCACTGGACCTCATCCCAACTTTTGTCTGTCTTTTTCATACCCTCTTTCCACACATTATTGGCATGAATGACGAGGTCCATATATGGCAACATAAGTCCCCTTATGTAATAAAAAGTGGTCCAGCCTTGGCATATGTGTCATATAAACATACATCAAAATATCTCTCTCTACCTGGAGGGGACATGATGATTACAAACCTTTCCATGACCACAGGAATAATGCAGCGGTTGTCGAAGATGCAAAATGATTATGCATTAGTAAATTACTACATGGATGTAAAAAGACATTGTGTAGTTCATGGTATTCTAATGGTTTGGGTCTACTACCAAACTCTCCTTTAGATTGAGGACAAATGAAAATGTATCACAATTAATTTAACATCAGAATATGTACTTTTAATTTGAAGGTCACTCACAAGCTCTTAGACGCTTACCATCAATTTAATCTATTCTTAATGTGATTAGTATAAATTAAGGCCAATTTATAGACTCTTTATATAGCAGGATTACTACACAGGCAGGATTAGGGAAAGCTAATATTTTAAAAGTGACTTAACACTTGCAGAGTGTCCAAAATCAACCAAAATTGTCTGTTGACTATTTTCAATGTCCCGCTCTGCTTTTAAACTTATATCCTGTAACTTCATCAAGGGCAAAAACAAAGCAGTTAACCGCACTGTCCCCTGTGGCTGCCAGCACCTACGTCCTTGGTACTCAGGCGCAGAGTGTGTCATGCATTTACAAAATAGGGATCCTGACGTGAATACCAAGTTTTATAATGATACTGCAAACACCTTGAAGTATAAACAGAGGGGCTTAACAGCAGCTCCCAGCCAAACGTGGCTAAATTGTGTCTGTGCTTCGTCTATTTGCTGGACAAACCTCCTGGGACAAAAACTTAGCTTAGTCATAAACCATAATGTGATTAGCCTCACCCAAATGTTCTGTTAAACCAAAATTGTACACTGATTCTTAGCCATGCAAGCAGTTGCCTTCGAAATGTTAGCTGGGTTCAAAAATGGAAAATAAAACCCAGACCGATGTGGCTTTAAAAACTGCCAGCCAGACTGTCGTGTAGGAGGTTATTAGCAAACTTTTTAATACCAAAAGTGTGTGTCATTGCCATCCAGCTCCACCATTTGCTGTTTTATGGCAAGATGACGACAGGCAAGATTAGTAACAGAGAGAATGACAGAGTGAAAGATAAAGAAGTGCGTAGAGAAAGAGATGGGAGGATGTAAAAACAGAGAGAGGCAGGTCTGTATGCCACAGGCTTTCTCTTCAGCAGCAGTAGCTGAGTCTCTCTCTGCATGACCCGTCTGTGTGTGTCTCAGTGTGTATGTGTGTGTATTTGCTCAGCATGCTTTTTTTTTTTTTCTGTTTTTCTGCCTCCCTCTGTCTGTCTCATATCACAGCTGTGTATGTGTCTACCTATGTGTGTGTGTGTGTGCACTGTTGTGGTGTGTCATACCTCTCTTAGAAAACCCGCTGGGCCTTAGCTAGCACTCACACTGTGCAAGAGAGGAGAAAGAGATGGATGGATGGATGGATGGATGGATGGATGGATGGATGAGGGAAGTGAGAGGGGTAAAATAAGGAATGGGTCAGAGAAAAGGGAGGAAGAGTATTTTTAGAGTGTGTCTCAGTAGAGAGATGGAGAGAGGGCAGAGCCACATGCTGTTTCTGAATATTAAAATGGAGGTTAGGAAAATGGGCTGGAGGGTAAAGAAAGAGGAGGAGAAACGTTGAAACAGAGGTGAGACTGGATGTCAGGAGTGAGATTTGGCACGCATGTGTCTCCCAAAATTCATCATCATGTGACCCACCATGTGCTCCAAGTGTGTGTGTGTGTGTGTGTGTGTGTGTGTGTGTCGTCTTTATTTGACGATTCAGGGGAGGGCTCTAACTGGATAATTGCTCGCCTCGACAAGGTGCTTCATCTGCACCCGCAGCGATTGCTAGTTGCCAGGGTTACGTGGGCATGTGTCAACACGTCCCCCCCTGAAAGACGACACCTTCCTGAATGGGTACTACCATGACTCTGTAGATTCTCTCTCTCTCTCTCTCTCTCCCTCATGCAAACACACACAAACACATGAAGTATCCATGCACACACCAACATATGGAAGAGAAAGCAGACAGTAACAAAGCCCTGAGATACACTAAGCCTTTGTTTGTGTGTGTGTGTGCCGTCTCGCTGCACACTGTAAGTGATGAATCTTTTATGTTCCTTCAGGTGTTTCCTTGCTTCACCGGGGCTTCACCTGTGCAGTAGTGAAACATGGCCTGTGTGTGTGTGTGTGCATGTGTGTGTGTGTATACCTGCCTTCAAAGCTCCTCTGTCTGCACTCTCTCTTTGCTTTCGCATTGTTTTTCAACCCTTCTGTGTGTTACAGTCGGGCTAGGCTCGCTCAGAGCTGGTACATCATTTTGTACGACCACATTGTAAATAGTAACAAGTTCTGTCTGAGTATACTGGTCCCTTTAGTGACTGGTCCCACAATTTGGTTCAATGAAGTCGGCATGATTAGTGGATTCGATCAGCAGTAATATATGCAAGTTTTTTGCGTTTAGTTCAGCTTTGGTGAACAACTTGCAAACTGTTTTTCACAGACCTTTTAAAAACTTGCTGGAGAGCAGAAGAAGCACTACACTAAGTGATAACAAGCTACCAAGCCTGGCTCGTTGAGGAAGAACATTTTGTAAACCATTAGTTATGTGTTTATCATATAAGCTACGCATATTGCCTATCTACAAGCTACCTATTGAAACACATTTCCTCCTGAGGTAGCAACACAAACATAATTTGTGCTTCAGTTTTATGTCTGAAGGTGACATTAGCTGTCGCCAACTCGCTCTGCGTCACCAAGCATCCAGTGCCACCTGAAGGTAGGGACACCCATTACGATTATTAGGACAAGTATGCTGTAATGGTGTTGACAGTTGGCAGATAAAATCATACAGTCTGTGGTGTGAAATAATTATAATCATTTGCTTTCTGATCCAGTCGCTGTCTGTCGGTCCCATTAAGCTTATATGTTTAACTTTTTCTGACTGATATCAGGACCTTCAGCGTCACGCCGCAGGAGAAATCTTGAAAATAGCAACAAAGCCCTCTAGTCAGGTGACATTGTTATAAAAGCAACGAAGTTCATCCCCATATGACCTTTTCACCAACCGGAGAAGGTCGTGGTGGATGGATCAGACAAGGCTTAGACATTTTCCGTTTCTACATCAACGTTTTTGGGATTCATTTTTGAAGGATGACCACAGTCATTTCCTTACCTTAACCACGTGATTGTAACCATGACGATGAAGGTCCCCTATACTTACTCATTACTTACGTACATTACTCATTTTAACCAAACTAAGTTTCACTATTACCTACTTCTTGTAATGCAAACCACAAACTTCTTTGAAAAGAGGAACATTTTTTGTGTCTCATGTAAGAGTGTTTTTTAACAGGATGATTTGTAACCATTTTGGAAGGTACAGAAAAAAAATAGCATTAGAGCAGAAAACTGTTCTGTTATTCGAGTATTTTGTCGGCCATGAACGATAACATCCTTGCTCCGTCATCATCTTATCATCTTATCCAACTCGCTTCAGACTTTATAGTCTTTGTTGCCCATGTTTCTCCATCCACCTCTTCAATTTAATGTCTGTCTGTCTGTCGTCTCTCTGTCTGTCTCTCTCTCTCTGCCTTCCTTCCCATTTCCCCCCTTTTTTCATCCTCACGACTCCTGAAATTTCACCAACTAGAGGACGACGAGGTGTCGGTCAGGATGACAATAGATAGGTTGACATTGAGAACAAATGGCAAGGTATTAGTCAGTGTCAAAAAGACAGAAAGAAGAGAGACAGTAAGGGAGGCTCAAGAGAAAAAGATAAGCGGCTGAAAAAAAGAATATAGATGATGGAGGTAGAAAAGAGAAGGAGAGCAGATGTGCACAGAGGGAGACAGCAGGAGGTCACTGCCAGGAGATGCAAGCCTCCTTTTCTCCGTGCATCAGTCTCTCCATCTATCCACCTCCGTTTTTTGTCTTCTTTCTTTCTCTTTCTTCTTTTTTTGT
This sequence comes from Protonibea diacanthus, assembly GCA_028641955.1. Taxonomy (NCBI): domain Eukaryota; kingdom Metazoa; phylum Chordata; class Actinopteri; family Sciaenidae; genus Protonibea; species Protonibea diacanthus. The sequence goes on along the minus strand of CM053997.1, from coordinate 10,681,359 downwards.
TCACTTTGCCTGTCCTCTCCCTGACGTCTCGTCTCTGCTCTCGTCTCGCCAAAACACCTCACAGGCTGAGTGTGTGTGTGTGTATGTGTACATGTGTGTTATGCACTAGCGCTCTGCTCCAATTTTTGCACCACACAGGCTGCCTAGGTGTGTTTGTGTATGTGTGTCCTGAACAATGCTTTTCTTTTCTGCCAGCTCTGCAGTCTGACATAGGAGATTTTTCAGCCGCATGCTCTCTCTCCCTCAGTAGTCAGCATTTTGGCATTTTCTCAATGCGCTCTGTCATCTGTTGGCATGAATGGGCTGCACATTGTTGTTTGTGTGTGTATGTGTGTGAAGGTGTGTGTTTATCTGGCTGGTGTGTCTGTGTTTGTGCGGGAAACCATGAAGGTGGAAAACCAGCTCATTTCTAATCATAGAAATTGCACCAGGCAAGGTTTTTTGATGTGGACGTACACGTGTCGTTACCAGAGCTGTCGGCAAGATTCCTTAAATCGAGTTTAGTGTGCGAGAACAAGAACAGTCAAGTCTGAAAGAGACAATGACTGAGTCCTCTTCTGACACAAAGTATAATCCAGGGATTTAATCAGCATCTATTTTAAGTTTTCAGTCTGTTATTTGGGTGTCACCTGTGTCGTACCCTCATGAGTCACTCAGAACAATGCATTTGATTTCGAATTGAGATGGGCAATAGTTCGAAATGTAGCAATAAAACAGCAAAATACTCCTTTTGATTCAGCTATTTTTTCAACTTCTTTAAATAGTGCTGGGTAGTTTAATCCACATCATTGCATCATATTCTATAAGATTACCATATGTTTACAGTGTCACTGTCCTATGACAACCATGTAACTTTAAAAAGTCAACTTTTCAGAAAAACAGACCTGTTTTCAGCTTTGTGACTCTTTATATATAAGAAAAATGAAAAATCACCAAATTTGGAAGCACAAATTTGTTTGACAGGCAGAGAATTTTAATCTAAAAAGTAACCAAAGCTGTCAAAAACAGCCAAGAGTAGTATTTGCTTCTGACATGTAGTGAAGTAAAATACAAAGCTGCATAAAATGGAAATACTCAAGTACAAGTACAGTACAGTAAGTACAAGTATCTTGAATTTCTACTTAAGTGCAGTACTTGAGTACATGTACTTTATGTTACATTCCAGGAGTGGAGATAGGTATCATCAAGAGCCTGGTCTTCTCCAATATAGTTGAAATCCTTTAAATTTGAACAAAATAAATAAGTAAAAACTCTGATTCAGACCACTTTAAATCAGACATTGTCCCTTCAAATCCATGTGAGACTGATGATTATGAATAATATGTTCAAAATACAAAATTTGTAAATGTGTGATTGGTGGAAATGTGTTGAAGATAGTCAACAAAACATCTAGAATATAACATCATAACAATCTAAATGTCATATATTCATCTAGAGACATATTAGCATTTTCAAGAGGCTTTCCCATCTTAACTACACTCCTTCAGACTCACAGATAACATTCTCTCTTTCAAATGTGTGAAACCACCAACCGTGACCAAGACACATCTGACTCATAATTCCTTTAAAGCAGTACTCAGAAAAAACGATGAAATATCGACAATGCTGCATGACATGCATAAAGAGCAGCAAGTGAGCAAACCATCAAGGGAAAGATGACTCATCACAGACTGAATATGCTGTAAAAAATTATGTTTTTACTCACCAGCTGCACTCCCACATTAAGTCCAAATGTAGTCCCTGTGCGTTTTATTGATGTCATATCTGTCAGTAATTGAGTCCATCGAGTTTTCAGGTATTTCTCGCAGTCACTCGAGGCCAATAAAGTGCACGGAGCAGCCCTGATCAAATCCTTTCAAAATGTTTGGCATCAAAAATGAAAGACTGACACCAAATAAATCAAACATACATTTGACCGTCCTATCCAACATTGTAGTACTGAACTGCGTGTTATTTGTACGTGTGATTTGAGTGTATTGTACTGATAACTACAACCAGCTTGTGATTAAATTAATCTATTAATCTAGCTGTTTGCGACAAAGAACACAAATAACAGTAAAAAAAATTAAACATTTTGCAAAATTGTCCATGCTTGTGTGTGTGTGTGTGTGTGTGTGTGTGAGAGAGAGAGAGAGAGAGAGAGAGAGAGAGAGAGAGAGAAGCATCAAATCAGGCCAGACCAGCACCGTTCATCCCCTGGTGAAAGCTGCTCTGATTCACATCGCAGGTGCATGTCTGTGTCGATTCTTACATGTATCTCTTTACTAGTTGAGATCAGTTTTGCAAAGCATGTGTGACATCCATGTACTTACTGGAAGCATGTGTGTATGAGAGCATCTGTATTATAATGGCGAGTGATGCAGTGAGCAAAATATGAGTATTGGTATGTGTGAGTGTTTGTTAATGTCTCTCTGTCTGCATGCTTGTAATGTGTTTATACATGTTTCGGTGTGTGTGTGTGTGTCTGTGTGTGTGTGTGTGTGTGTGTGTGTGTGTGTGTGTGTGTGTGTGTGTTGATTTCTCCAAGGAAGAGAACAGGAGGCCGTTGTAGTTTGACCAACCGAGCACCAGGGCACCAGGGGAAAATCAGGGCATCCAGCCCAGCCTCAGTGGCTTCTCCCTGGGCTTCCTGATCAGGGATTCAGCCTCTCCCAGAGTTCCAATCCAGTGCCAAACGAGGCCAGCCAGAGCTCTCTTGGTTGCTTCGTTTCCACTGAGGTGCCAAACATGGTTGATCAGTAACAATTTATTATTTTAGACCCTCACCACATTCTTCAACCAGATGAAATGTATCAAAGCGTTTTTAGTTTCAGATTGTCTAAAATAGCTTTGTTTACAACACAAGCTACAACATAAAAACAACCCATACCTTGCTTTTACATGATACTGTAGATATTACAGCTGACAAACACAGAGGAGCAACTAAGAATTTCAGGTTATCAGTAGCTTTTATTGCAGCCTTCTTATTGACAGTGCAGAGAACAAGAACAACATAACATGCTAAGAAAACCTGAATATTTACCTACTACATCAAAACAAGATCTATATTAATATATATCTTTTGGTGACATGGTGCAAAGGACACCAGACATATCAAGACATATCAAATATGCATATGACAAGTGAGTGAATATACAATAAATCACATCATCTCAGAGTTAAGAGACGAGGGAGTGTGAGGACAGCTGGGTGCACTGTCGGAGAGAGAGAAGGAGAAGGAGAGGAAGACAGAAGCACAAATAGCTGATGAATCTGACTTTGAGACTGACAGAGAGAAACAGAGAAATTGAGAGAGCAAAAGGAGGAACGAGCTCGGCAGCAGAGCGACGGAACAAAGCAGAGAGATGTGGAGAAACAGATGGCAGCACAGGGCTGAGAGAAGTGTGAGAGAGGCTGAGAGAAGGAGGGAGAAAGATACGTAGAAAGACTGGGGAGGAGAAGTATAGTGAAGATATATTTAGAGAGAGGGGGGAGAGTTTTAGCCTCCCAGCTAGAGGCATGACTCATCTTCTGCCAGCTGACAGAAGGATGGATGGAGGGAAGAAGGGAGGAGATGGACAGAGTCGGTGGGGGGATGTAGTGGGTGAAAGAGGAGAGGGGGAGAGCAAGCGTGACAAGGACAAGAAGAGGAAAAAAAGGGGGGGGGGGTGAGAACCAGAAAGAGGATGGGTTTCCACAGGCAGCCGTACATGCAACCACACATGTAAACTGAAAAAACAAAGACACACATATAAAGCCCAAGGCCTCTCCAAAGCCCCTCTCAGCTGCTTCCAAGTCCCACAGCATTTCCCCCCACGGGTGTGTGTGTGTGTGTGTGTGTGTGTGTGCATGTGTGTGTGAGGACAAAATACGCAGTAAATTTCCCCGCAGCCAGCTGCATTTGGCAGTTTGTTGCTGCGCATGTGTGTGTACATATGTGCATTTTTTGGAAAAGGAACAGACAAAAGAAGAGACACATAGATAGAGACGGCACAGTATCGGAGCAGGTAGCTTCAGCATCCCATGAGCTTTCTGTGGTTGCATTTGTAGTTCTGCGCTCTTGGGCTCTTACAAATGTGCCCATATGTCTGTATATAGATGCCATGCATTCACATGTCTGTTCTGAAGTAAAGTAGTTGTTGTGTGTTTGGGTTTGTGGGTTTGTAATATGGGGATGATTTATAGTTGGTTGGCAGTGGTGGAATGTAACTTAGTACATTTACTTAAGTGCTATACAAATTTGCAGTACTTACTTCAGTATTTTTATTTCTTCTTTTTTACTATCTGACAACTATATTACGTCAGAACATTTCAGAAGTGAATATTCGACTTCTTCTTTATTTGGAAGCTGTACAGAACATACAGTGAGCTTGCAAACTACAGTGCACTGTCATATATTAAACTTACCAACAGTACATAAGATTATTAGCTCAGTTAATAATATAATCGTATAGTATAACAATCGAAAGGGGCTTTCTGAATTATTTAGTTTTATCCTGCCAATTGTCCAGTCTTACTCAGCCGATATTTTGAAGCAGGGCTTTTAGTTTATGTGTTTTATGTTGCAGTATTTCTACTTGTGCTGTTGTAAAAGATCCGAACACATACTCCATTGCTATTTGGGGAAATTGTATTTTGACAAACTAGGAAATTTCTGACAAGAAGTTGCAGGGGACTGCCTGCATGTCTGAACATCTCATCATGGAGGAGGCTCAGGTTCAACCTTTATACATCGTACCTTAAAAGGGTTAACGTGTCATACCTGATTAAGTCTAATTCTGCCTAAAAATGTCAACATCTTAGCAAAAAATAGATGTTTTTTATGTGTTAGGGTGGAGACTGATTTTCTTTTCAGGTAAGAGCATCATATGCATGCTCTCTCTCTTCTTCTTTTTTTGTCTTTTTAACCAGAGGGTAATCAATTTTCAAGTGACAGTCATTTCCAAAAATTGATATTTAGCATTTTGGCACAAGCAGCTTCCAGGGGATCAGCTCAGACTTCATCAGCCGACCGCAGCTGGTTTCCCTGCAGGACAGAGCTGGCTGGTTCGCTCGCTGTAGTCTGGCACTGTAGGCAATAAAGAGTGAGGCTGCTGTTAATCCAGAAAGAAGCTGCCGACTTTCTCAGGCATTGCTCCCTGTTGCATGGCTATTGCTCATATCCTCTAGGGACAAGTCCTCTCTCGCTCCCTCTGTTTCTCTCCCTGTCTCTGTGTATCTATTACTTGGACACTCCCTCTCTCTTTCACCCTCTCTGTTTTCCCTCCTACCTCTTTCTTTCTTCATCTCACTTGGTCCAAGTTTTGTCTCCGTGCCCTCACCCCTCCCTGCCTCAGTTTACCCCGCTTTCTTTTTTGGCAGTGCGTGGAGTGTACTGTGGCTGAACTGCTCCTCCTTGTGTTTCAACAGGCACATCACAAGTTACCAGTTAAACCAGCCAGAGCAGTGTGGCTGCTACAGTCCAGCATTTCTGTCTCTCTGGGACATGTCCCAGAATAAACTGTTGGCCTGTTTCTCTTCAGTTCCCACATGATGAGACAATCAGTATGTTTTAATTAGCTGAATCCTCAACAGGAGACACCTATTTATTTAAATTTGACTCTTGTCTTAACCAAAGTAAAGATAAAATGGAAAAACACGATCAGCCTTACTTTAACCTTTACCCTTTAGCTTAAAGGACGCGTGCATGAAAAGAGAGCCAGTGGCAAAGTTTGTCTAAAGTCAGAATTTGTGCAATTTACACTAGGGGGCGCCATAGTGTCAGAACTTTTAACAACAGGGCTGCTGCTGATTGGTGTGTCATTATCATGAGTCACTGCTGTGTCCTGGCCTTTCATTATGCTGAATATTCCAGCTGCTACAAAACAGGACACTGTCCAGGGAGGTTAAACACACTGGGACAAACCACTGTGAAACAAGATACATGAACACAAAGACATCCTGTACGCTGAGCTGAAATGAATGCTGGGCGTATTGAGTTTCTAAATGTCCAATGTTGAATTTTAACACTGTGACTCGTGATTCATGTGATGCACAAATAATACCAAATTTGTGTTTGAAGACAGTAATGAAAGAAGAATACTTTTTATAAGTAAAAAGTATGGCAGCAAAATGGATTTGGATCCCTGGATCTTTCTCTAATCTGTGGTTTGTTTTAATTTTTATTAATTTATTTAAATATTGGACAGTCTCTCTTTGGAACATTTAGTAATTTAATGGGATTAGAGGTTTTCTTTGCTGGAACTACTAACAACTTACAGACATCTAAAACATGTCATCCATCATCTCCAACTAGACGCTGCTGATTTTTTGTGGGACCACAAATTAAAAAGCAAGCTGGTTTAATATTTACAATATGTTTTTATTGTGTTTTCAATGGAAAAGAATTATGAAATTATAAGTGGTGATGCATTAACGTGTTCATCATATTCATGCTGCAGAGGATAATGATGGTTCTAACTGTATTTGCTTTACATATTGCTCTGTTGTAACTAAAGTTGTAGCAGTTGTAGCAGTAAAAAAACAAAAAAAACAACAACAAAAAAAACACAATATGTGCCTCCAAAATATACTGGAGTGTAAGTATAGTATTATGTTGCATAGCATGTAAATACTCGAGTACATAAACTTGAGTAAATTATATCGACAGAAATCAATGTCTGTGTTTTACCGGATGAGGGCGACGTTGTCATAGTAACATCCCCAGCATTTAATGGCGTTGCACCGGCCACACAAGGTGCATCGTCTCCTCTAACAGGCGAGGTTTTCCAGAAGTGGACAAACAAGAAGAGAAACAACATCCGGAATAAAATATTCAAACTCAGCCTCAGGGTCACTCACTGAGTGATCGGTTGGACCAGTTTCAGTGTTGTCACATTTTCTAACTACATTTCTGTTCCCCAGTACATCTCATTGTTTATTCACTCGCTCAACCTGACTTTGACCCAGTACCCGCCCACGGCAGAATATCAATCAGATGTATATTGAAGGCAGCCAGTTAGATCACTTCAGTGTGTGTTTGTGTGTGCGTGTGCGCGTGTGTGGTGGGGAAGTTTAGGGGCCCCGGGAGATGAAAGGTGTGCGGTCTCTGGTTAACATTGTTGCGGGTCTATTATCATGCAGAGACGAGGGACATCCGACTCTCCGCTATGAGAAACACCCACAGAAATCCTATAAAGACTGGTCTGATCTGAAGGTTAAACATATAATGACATGTAATGCTCAAATAAACTCATGCAGGACTTTAGAGTGACTTTCATCAGTGGAAAACCGCTAATCCACACAACTGTGTCCTTCTCTCTGTCCATTTGACTATGTTTACGCACGCAAAATGTGGATCAGCGATCGACGTGTTATTGAGGCGTTTGTGTGAGCAAAACAAGACAGTTCAAGACCAATCCAAAACAAAGTAGCCATAATATTTCTGTGGTTATTGGTGAACTTTGTGACCATTTTCTTACTTGACCAAAAATCTCCATTATTGGTTAAGGCCCCAGACTAATAATCTCCCCCCTGCGTCCACCTTCGGTTGTGGACGCACTCTTTTAAGAAGCATTGACTCAGATCAAAGAGCCTGTTCCTCGGCAGGTTCACCGCCCACCGACCCAGCCGCAGTTTGTCTTTGACCGGGATATGAATTGAAGGAGAGCTCGCTTCAACACGCCTTTTCTTTACTCCAGGACTTTTCAGGACTCCTGACCGTCTGCGTGTGTATTTGTGTGTTCGTGCGTAAATATGTTTGTGTGTATGTGTGTGTGTGTGTGTATGTGGGAAGCGGGGGTTGTGGTGTGTTGCCCTTTATATTCGCAGACCAAAGAAGAGGGGATTAGACGATTTTGAAGCACCTCACCTTTTATTCAAACAAATTATTCTCTTCAGTTAATAAAAGGAATTTGACGCATGTGAGCTTTTTGAGGTTGTTTCTGGTTTTGCGAAAGGTTTCAACCCCCATCGCTCATTCTTGTGACTCACAATGTCTCCCAGCTCTCTCCTTCATACCTCTAACAGATTATATTTTATTCTTTTCTACTTTAAAACGCTATTATTGTCATATTTATCCGCTTTATTGTCTGTATGCATAAACATACGTCTCTCAAATTCCACTTTGAAGTGCTTGTAAACTGCCGTAATGGGAGATCCCTGGATGGACGGTTCACTGATCACTGATCAGATAGAAATGATGAACAACGGCACTGTGAATAATTTCCCATAATCCACCAGGTCACAAGTGATTTTGCCCTTGTTCGTTTACATCCTAAGCCTTCCAACGCGACACCACAGGTGTTTCCAGTCTTGGCTCTGCATTTAGTCCAAATAACCATTTGGTGAACTCTGCGCACATGCACACGCGCGCGCAATGTATGGCCAGGGAGGGCGAGTGGGGGGGGGGTCTGAGGTGAAGTAGGGGTGAGAAGAGGAGGAGTGTAAAGTGGAGAGAGAGAGACAGAGAGAAAGAGGGAGATGTGGAGTGGCCGTGAGGGGACAGGAAGGGAAAGGAACAGTCGCTTTGCTGCTCAATTAGCGTTTAATTTCCTTGTTAATCTTTCCTCAAGACCACAGAGAGATCGCACTTTATACATCGTAGCTTTGTTTGATTTGTGTCCTTTTTTTGAGACAAAGCGAAAAGGGAGAATTCGCCGCGCATTTTGCGTAAAAACTGAAACCAAACCATTTTACGCACGACTTTGAATTGGAGATTTAAACAGTACTGGACTCACAGACAGCCTCTGACCTTTTGGGGGGGGGATACTGCCGTGATTTCAGATCAGCCATCGACCCTCACAGTGAAACTACCTGTGGATTATACATTCTGTCCTTTTTGTTGACATTTTCATCATTTTTAATGGCAGTTTTGTTTTTATAGTCTTAAAAAGGCTGGAAGGAAAGGAGAGGACAGGGTGAAAGCCAAGTGGACCACAAGAAAATACACACACACACACAAAAACTGTGGCAAAAACTCAGGACACTCGTGAGTTGGACTCACTGTGCTGCAGGGATTGTGTCCAGATCCCCCCAAAACCCGACAGGACTGTGCAGGACGCCTCCTTATTTTTTGCCCATGTCTCAACAGCAGAGCACTTTCCCCAGCACCGGCTGTGTGGCGGTGACGCGGCGGATCATGGACAACAGGCCTGTCCGGAGAAGGCGAACCGGTGCCGTGCGACATCTGCTGCTGGCAGCCGCCTTCCTCGCCTGCAGCTCCCAACTGCTGGTGGTGGATGCCAATTCATGGTGGTGAGTAACTGAATGATCGCTGGTGGTGCATTGATTTTTCAAAAAAAAGATATGCTCAGTGGTGTGGTGGCAGATGAACTTTGACCTGATAGAGCGACAGATTTTCAGAATAAAAGTTTTATATCTTGTAGCGCGTCATTTGACTGATACCACGTGTCAAAGTTTACATTCTCATCACATACCTCCATTTTTTTTTTTTTTGCATGAATGCTGCAGATAAGATGACAAATGGGGGGAAAATGTGAGCTACAGACTTTGTGTTGCCACTTGTGTGTGCGTGTGTGTGTTTTGGGGGTGATGTTCCAGTCGTGTGGTAGAGCCCGAACAGTGAATGGAACAAATGTGAAGGCTCTGTCACAATATTTACCCTGGCTGAGCCCCAAATGGCACTGCATGGCGGCCTGCTGCTGCGCATATAGGGCCGTCAATTGGTTCTTGACTTACAAGACAACTATGCACCAACACTATTGAGTTCCTTTTGTGGCAATGTGGTGGATGGAGTGTGTACGTTAGTGGATGCTCCTGTCAGTTTATGCACAATCAGAATAGAGCAATTAAATATACGTAGATCTTTGCATGCTCATCCATCAAAATTGGAGAGTTTTTATGGCCATACAAGGAACACCTTTGTCATATTTTCTGTGTGTGTGCACAGATTGTCATTTCTATTAAAGCAAAAGCGAATCAAAATGTATGATTAAGGTAAATTTGTTGGAGGCAAACAGGACAATGGACAGCAAATGAAACACGAGGAGAGTGTTTGCAGTGATGAACCCCAGAAGAGTCTATTTATCTACACTTTATAGGCCGGTTGTACTAATAAACTTGTGTCTGAACTTTGTCCTCCACAGCGCCGACCTCCTCTCTAAGAGAGAGTCGTAGATCACAGAAATCCTGCCAGCTTAACAGACAGGGTTTATTGGTTTGAATTTACTCTTAATATGGCCTCTGTCTCTCAGGTCACTAGCTCTGACCCCAATCCAGCGGCCAGAGATGTACATCATCGGAGCTCAGCCTCTCTGCAGTCAGCTGTCTGGTCTCTCTCAGGTAAGTTCCCATCTGTCTGCTTTAGACTTTTACCAGCCTCATAACTCATAACTTGAATTCAGTGATGGTTAGATTCTGCAGGAATAGGAGCTTATTTGGGGGCTTTGGTGGATCTACATCAGCATCAACAAAAGGGGCAATGCATGATCTTCCTACCAGTGGTCAAATAAAGAAAAGAATTTCCCCCACAGCGGCTGTTGAAGTATCAAACCATTAACGTGCTAATCTCTGCTAATCTCTCCTGTGCTGCTGTGCGGTCTGCAGGGCCAGAGGAAGCTGTGCCAGCTGTACCAGGACCACATGATCTACATCGGAGATGGAGCCAAGACGGGCATCAAGGAGTGCCAGTACCAGTTTAGGCAGAGGAGGTGGAACTGCAGCACTGTGGACAACACATCTGTGTTCGGACGGGTCATGCAGATCGGTGAGTTTACAGTTTGATGAGACATCAGTCAGTCTATCGGAGAGTGACGTTACAATCTTGTGTTTTGAAGTTTTGTGGGGGAGTTGTGGTGGTGACGTCATCAGGCATGCAAAAACCCAGAAGTTACAGTTCACTTTGTTTGACAGGGAGTGTTTATGACAGGCGACACAAACAGGTTCATCCGGAAAACAAAGTATACAATCAAGTTTGTCACTATCTATTAAACCGCACTCTTTACTAGATGGTGGCAGTAACGCACCAGCTCATTTCCTTTACTTTGATTGGACTGTTATGACGATTACTAACACAACAAGTGTTTGGACAGGTCATACAGATCGGGGTTGTTTGACAGAACAGAAGGGGTCATTTGAGGTCAGTCAAATAACAGGCTGAAATAATAACACACTGTAGCACATGTCATTGTTTATATAGGAATATGAGCTGAACAGTAGTCTATAATGTAACTTGAAGCAGAGTATAGTTATTTTGGGTTTGAGTGTAGTTTCCTAAAATACCTCAGAGAGACTTACAGTGATTCATTTTCTTATTTATTAGACCAAATGTCATCATATTCCTGTAGTAGACCTTTTGAAAAGTATGTCTCTTTTTCTATACAACTATATTTGTGTATTGTATGTTGTTTAGTAGCCTTTTACTAACTAAGATTTAGGGTCCATATGTTGTCTAAGCATCCAACATTTTTCTAGTGTTTTAAGTGGAGTCAGCAGAGTTTAAAATATTCTTACTGAAGGCCACATTTGGTTCTTCATAATATCTGTATCTTTAGGATTATAACAGATTTAGCTATTTTAATACGATATATATATAATATTTTTATTAAGCTTATTCATTGTAAAATTCATAATATTTAAGATATTCATGTTGTCTGTGGTTGTTAGACGGAATCTGCGGGAAAGATTAAAACAGTTCGCGTCTCGTTTCCACCTTTACGCATGCGCAAACAGACGCAGTCAACGCTTAAAAACTAGACAATTAAGAGGGGAAAAAAACGCGTCATGTACATGCAGCATTTTTGGTAAATATCCAGCAGCAGCTCTGATCTTGGATCAGTATCATGTGCGTCTAATTCCCAGCGGGCGATGTGGGAAAGCTCTCATCAACAAGTAAGTGTCAAATCCGCTGCGGGCAGTCAGTCGAGGTGTTTGCTGCTCTTTCTCTGTCTCCGTCCCTCTCTGCCTGTCTCTCTATTGACAGTCAGTCTATCTCCAGGTTTATACGGAGGTGTTAGTCGGTCCATTGTCCCGCGGCTCCTCTTTTGAAATGCGCTGATGAGCTGACACCGAGCCGGCAGATCCGGACCTGCTATTTGAAGTCTGGGCTCCGCAGTCTCATAAACCTCTCGGCCTCTGTGTGTGTGTGTGTGTCTTTATCCTGCTGCATAATATGTACGAGCATCCTGACTGACACTGCTCCTAAAACCTGAATGAAGCGCTCACACGCCTCAGCCCTGCATGCATACCTGCCTGTCTGGCTGGTCGGTGTTGATTCCAGACTAAAGTCATCCTATAAAGTATCATAGAGCGATACTGTGACCAAGGAAAGTAATTAAAGTATTTCCTGTAACGTTACTAGATTTCAAAGTGTGAGTAAATGTACTTGTACTAAGAAGAGTATATCTATTTTATATTACTTTATATATCTACTCCACTACATCCCAAGGGCACACTACATACATATGATGATCTTATAGATTGCTCTAGACATTGCTGCAGATTTAACTACCTAACTATATATAAAGTTGTTAAAATTGAACATCTACAGCCTTAAAATGCAACATACAGATTGATGCATATTAATCCAAACACATCATATGTAATGAAACAGTGCCAGGAACATTTTTCTGCATAATGAGTACTTTAACTTTTGATACTCTAAGTCCAAGTCCAACACTAAAATCACAATTGATTATGACTGACACAGTTTAGGATTGACAACATTTATTTGTGTATTATAGTTTATTATTTATATACTTAAAACTGTAACTGAAGTCACCTAAAATTGAAGTGTTTTTATCCATTGTTCTTCAGCTGATGTTTAAAATAATCAGAATAAAACATAATGGCCTAAAATATAAAATATAATACCTTTTTAATGTAATAAAAACATCACTAATTAGTAGAGGCCCACCACACACTGTTCTGTTACAGGAATATTAAAGGGCAAAGTTGCTATAAAGTCAGTATTTAAAATCAACAATCAACAATTTCTGTAGCAACACTGCAGGAATATCATAGTGAAAGCTACAAAAAAAAAAACATTGTGTTTGAAAACTATGATCACTTAGCAGACCAAACATGCATTTAGAACATTTAATGTATTTCACCCTTTAAAACGTCAAACACTGAATTTGAATAAAATGGAACGTCTCGGTGGTCTTTGTATGCGGCCTGAAACAGAAATACCATCAGGCCGTTTGCTGTTCACATGTAAATGTTCAGCTTCAGAGCACTTAACCTCCTACCTGTCGGGCCGTCGTCTTTGTCCTTTATTCTTCTAAATGGTTTGTGTATTAATGCGGAGAATAGACATGCAGGCTGTGTTGTGTATTCCAGAGTGTAAAATGGAAATAAAATGGTGTTTAGTCTAGAGAGCGAGCAGAAATCATTAATATGGACTCGTCTGTTGAATGTGATACATCAGGGCAGGAACAAAGAGGCGGTCAGGACAGTGAGTACAGGTGTTTTCCTTTGAAACTGGTTGAACCTCAACCTTAACATGTCTACAACATTGAAGTGATGAACGCATCAATGATTATAATCGACTAACTATCATGTATGATTTTGAAATGGGCCATTCTACATGAGCACTATTATATTTTATCTGGAGCTACTAGTTTTGTACTTTTACACTGTATTTTTAGACTGCACTATTGTTACTTTTACTCAAGTAAAGGATCTGAATAGTTCTTCTATCACCGCTCATGCAGATAGTTTGAATTAAATTGTCCAAGATTTGATATTTTCTACCTTTACCCCAATACGCTGTAAGGGATTTTGTTGGTGGTGCTCACTGCAGTGAAAAATTGCATTTAGCAGTGACATGCCTTTCCTGAAAATGTGTTCTTTCTACTCTGCATAATCCTCAGAACACACTGTCAACAGTTTTTATAGGGACTATTTATTAAGTAGAAAGTAGTTCCAACGAAAACTGTTGACACGGAATAACAGGAACACTGTTTGCATCCCGAAACCAGAGCACGTTAAACTGAATGTTAGATAGAGGAGAGTGAGAGGACATGTTTTAATCTGTGTGAAGTCACCTTTTAAGGTTGACTAGCCACAACTAGGACAGGTATACCCAAAAGCCAAAACTTACTAATGCACATGTATTATGGATCACTGAGCTGGTATTTAAAGTTGGTGAGTTTAACCAGGTACAGAGTTAGAGCCTAAAATCACATCTATTGTCTATTGTTAGGTCAGTTGGGTGTGGGGCTCTGTGTGTGTGTGTGTGTGTGTGTGTGTTGGGGGGTTTAACCTGAGCAGTTAACCATGTTTCCTGTCACTGAACACACATTCACCACAGTCATAAATTAAAAAAAAGCATGACGACAAAGCATAGTTTATTGTGTGTGTATGTTAAATGTTAGAAGAGTTTTAGATGAGTTTAAGTGTTAAGTGTAAATCTGTTTTCTTCTCTCCATCAGGCTCCAGAGAAACAGCCTTCACTTACTCCATCAGCGCAGCCGGCGTGGTCAACGCTATCAGCCGGGCGTGCCGCGAGGGCGAGCTCTCCACCTGCGGCTGCAGCCGTGCCGCTCGACCCCGCGACCTGCCTCGCGATTGGCTGTGGGGCGGCTGCGGCGACAACGTGCACTACGGCTACCGATTTGCCCGGGAGTTTGTGGATGCCAGGGAGAGGGAGAAGAATTACCCACGTGGTTCCGCAGAGCATGCCCGAACTCTGATGAACCTGCAGAACAATGAAGCAGGAAGACAGGTACGGCAGACAGACGCACACACATGTACTTGATTCTTAAAGTTTCAGCATGAAGCTGAAGTTTAGAGGTCTAGACGTGAACATTTTTAACCCCGCACTATATCTGTATGTCTGTAAGGAATGTGTGTGTGAGTCAAGGTGGCCCCCAATTGCCTGACCTGGCAGTATTTGTGACTGTGTGTGTGTAAGTTATTTATTGGGAGGGTCCAAATGGTATAACTGCTAACGCCCTTGGAGTCTGGCTAGGTCGGCAGGTCAATGCACATTCCAGTGAAGAAACACACACACACTCGCACATAAGCTAAAACACACATAAATGCTTCAGCACAATGGACAATAACATGCCTAATTGCATGTTGAGATTTCAGAGGTGAAACTTGCTGGATGGATGGTTCCTGAGGTTTTTTGACCTCCTCTGGTTGCCGTACAGCAACAATTAGACGTTTTATACTTGATGCTTGAGCTAAAGTTGTTTGGGAATGCTTTCACGTGAGAGGAGCATGAAAAGAGATGCACTAACAGAAAGCTTTCACCTTCGACTGAGCTGCACACACACACACACACACATTTCTCTCATAAAAGGTCCATTTGCCCATTCTGGTACACATTGGATCAGGAGAGTGTGTTTATCTTCGGTTAGAGGAGCTTTGTTTAAGCTGTTTGCAAGACAGAGACGCTGTGTGTGTGTGTGTGTGTGTGATTTGTGTGAGAGACAGTGAGCCTGGTTTGTGTGTGTGTATCAGGGGTCAAAGGTGAGGGTCTGGAGAGGTTGTGTTTCTGCTGAGGGTCCCATTGGGGCTATAGGAAAGTGTATGAGAGAGGCAGATCTACTGCTACAGCATACAAACACACACACACACACACAGTTCCTCTGCCTTTCTGTGACATACACACGCCTTTGAATGACTTTTCCTCCTCTCTCCTGTTTGATCCCTCGTTTTCATTGTTGCCTGTCCATCGAAATGGAAGAGAGGAGAAGAGAGAGATGAAAAGGAGGAGAGGAAGACAGCTCCCCTCTTCCTCTTCATCCCTTCTTCTCTCTTTTTCTCTCTCACTCTCTTTTTCTTTCGTGGACACGCCGGTTTGTCCTAAGCGGGATTTGTCTTGCTTGGTTGAACAAGGCAAACCGCAGGGCTTTTGTGGAGGTGACAGGGGCGTGCCGCTTGCTGTTTGTGTGTGTGTGTGTGTGTGTGTGTGTGTGTGCGCGCTCAGCTTCATTTGATTTGTGTGCAAGGCGGACAACGTGGTCGTCTGTGTGTGTCTGTGTGTACAAGCGTCTGGAGACAGAGACGCAGGGTGAGGGATGGACCTCCGTCACAGTCCCCCGACTCTCAAAAGACCTACACACACACACACACACACACACACACACACACACAAACATATATATATATATATACACAGCCACCTATGTCCACTGTCTCCGTTTGACACAAATCAAATGAGGCAGAGCTTGTCACATAGACCAAAACAACTAGATGTACAATCCCGGTCTAAAGACAATAACAGGCCACTTTGGTGCTGTCCCTGCTCTGAACGCAGAAGTTTATCTTTTAAAGATTTATCCATCAAACTGTGGATCACTTTGTTGCTTAATTCAACAATGACCAGACTTAACAGAGCATTTTTTTGTATGTTTGGATCCAAAGAAAAGCTGAAGAATGTGTTACTCTAAGCACATAACTTTGGTCCACTTTGGTCCTCAGTTGTGAAATATCATTAAACACTGCTTGTTGGATACCCAACACACACCCATATATCAAGTTCTTCTCAAGAGCACTGGTTTTGTAAAGATACTAAATGTGTTTAGTTGCACTAGGCTTGGCTGAAAGAGCTTTACAATCTGTACAGCGTACTAACCCATAGTTCAGATAAGGAAACCCCCGCCCCCAAAAAAAATTATTTAAGAGGGGAAAACTTTTGAAACTTTAAGGAGAGCAGCGGAGGAGGGACGAGCAATAGATGCTGTGTGTTCAGAGTGGAAGATACATCACAAATATATGTATATATGTAGAATATGGATCCAGGAAAGGTTTGTTTAATTGAAAGCTGCTGCTTTGACCAGACAAACAATCAATGTGAAAGTCTGGATAAATCAGACAAACAGCATCAGAAAAAACAAAAGCTAAAATATAAATATATATAAATAAATGTTTTAATTGTACCATTTAAAGATCAGACACATAAAAATGTGTCCTTATCTGTGTCCCCCCTCATTCATTGCTTATCCTGTCACAAAGGGTGGGCTATTTTCTCTATTTCTGCCCCATTCTAGTACTACACACACACATACACACACACGCACACACGGCTCCTAACCCCTAACCCTGTCTGAGCAGAAACTATTGTGCCTGACACTGAGACCGTGTCTCCACCACGGATGATTGACCGCGTGTGTGTGTGTGTGTGTGTGTGGGTCTGTGTGTGCATGAGGCGTGTGTGTGAGTGTGTTTTCATCAGGTCCAGTATCACTGCGCCCAGCAGGCATGACCCACCAAATAGCTCAGTATGATGCGGGACACACACAGACACATATAGTATGTGGCATGAGTGGAGCCGATGATGAGCTCGATGATGTTTTTGTAGCTACATTCAAAGGATGCAGCTGACATAAATGTGCAAAGAAACGAATGTGCAAAACAGCAGTGAAATAAACAGACAGAAAACAGTGAGCGATAAAATAAAAGGCGACAGAGAGAAAAGAGTAGAGTAAACTGAAATAGATCTGTTTTAGGCTGTTGCTCATAAACTCCCTCTAATTTTGCCTCCTTTATATCCTTGGAAATGTTAACATACTGTGGGGCTATAGATAAAAAAGAGCTGCATCCCTAATTTTCTTATTATCGTGGTCCTAAATCTCTAATAAAGCTCACAGTGGGGGATCTGAGGAAACACGAAGGCTCGTAAAATAAGTACAAGTCATAAAATATAAGGATTTCCTCCTGGTGTTGTATGTATGAAACTAAGCCTTAACCTCCCATTAACTCCTCTCTCGGTGTGAACAATAGAGACACATAAAGAGAAATATTTAAGCAGTTTAAAAAGTTTTTATTTACCGTCTTAATTCAAGCTTTTGCTAAATGGGAGAAACTACCAGAAACAGAAACCCTAAAAAAAAAAAAAAACAGACCTCTACCTCCACAGAATGTCATTGTCCTCCAGTGTCCTCTGTCTGAGGGGGTCACGGGGGTTGAATCACAGGATTGGAGGGTGCCGAGTGCTATGCCTGCTGGGTAGTAAAGTAGAGGACATGGGAGCAGGAGGTGGGAGGTGGGAGGTTGGGGGGTCGGGGGTGTTTGGGATACAAGGGTTAACAGAGGTGAGAAGGTAATTGGGATCAGGCGATGTCAGGAGACAGAGCGGTGGGTATTCGGGGAAAACAGTCAATTCAGCAAGTACGGCACGTTGATGTGTGGGAGTATGTCTCAGTGGCATTGGTGCAAACACAACACAATGCATGATTAGTGACTTATAATTATAATAGAATTCATATGTGTGTGTTAAGGAGGGGTGCGTTATGTGACTTGTTTATTGAGTGCTGCCTCTGACGTGGTGAAGCTGCATGGGTGAAGAGCTCCCCCTAATGTTCACTGCTGCTTGGACCATAAATCTTGTACTTCCTGCTCTGTTTTTTTTTTTTTTTTTTACATATCCAAGTGTTAAATGTGTTGAAACAAGAATTCCCAAACACATATAGTGAAGAAACAGTGAAAATGCATGAAGATAATGGGATAATTTGACTAATATCTTGAATGATTGTTCAGTTTTTTGGTTCGAATAGGGCGTTATGGCTGGATTGTGCAGGATCTTGACTACAAAATTTATATTTCTTTTTGGTGCTCAGTGTCTTGAAAATAACGTAATAAATGGAACATGAGTGCATCTACCCTGTCATCTCTCTATTATAACCCTGAAAGCTACTGACGTTATAGCTAAACTAATAATATGTCATGTTATAGTTTTCTCGCATGTATTCTTTAAAATTACTGCTTTCTATGTAGGAACCGTGTGGGAAAGTGGATTTACAATAGAGCCACATTTCCTCTGCCTTCTATTCTCAGTCAGATGTTTGTTTTAGTTTGGTGGAGCAGTATTGACGGCCGATGTCGGAGAACAGTGCGTATGGAGCGAAAATCCTTTCTTTGTTTTTCTTTTCGTTGCATTTTTTGCCTTTTGGTTATCTATTTTACCGCACGTTTAAACAGGAGGAGGTTTTGCACCAGCGCACAGTGGTAACAGAAAACCGGAGACAGGAATCTTTCTGGATTTATTGCTGTGTAAAGATAATTTTAGAGTAAAGTCCCTCAGGAGGTGTAGCAATGCATGTATAATTCAGTGTCTCTCCTTTCAGCCATTATTCATTTCTCCCCTTCACATTTAATTTGGCAGCAATAGCCTTAAAGAATTGAGTGGAACAGATAGAGGAGTTGTAGAACCTTCATTTAATGTGTTTTCAGGCAACTTAACTTCACCAAATCACATGAATTACACTAGCGTAGATGGCAGTTGCTGCTATAGTCTGCTGAGCCAAGTCAGACTAGTTTAGCGTGTATTGTGTCATACCCCGTTGTTTGTTGTTAATTATTTGGTTTAGTTTTTAATTACTGCTATGTCTATTCATCAGATTTCAGTGGTTTGGTTTTAACTTTGCCAAGCTTCTTTTACTGATATTATATATTTGTAACGTTTAATAATATTGTTTTATATATTGTTAAAGGAGAGTTCTGGTCCTAACTTTATTTTGATCAAATAGGTTGTGTGCGTTTTGGCTCTGTAGGACAGTATTGAATTATAATTGTTTTAATATCCATTATGTGGATTTATCTTGATTTTTTTCCAAAGGACGTTGGAGAGAGTGCTTACACATTTTTACCACTAGATGGAGGCAGCGTAGCAGCAAATACAGCTGATCTACAGGTTGTACGTTCAGACAGTGTTAACCGGGAGTCTTAAAATACTGGTACAGAGGTTGGATCAGGTCTGCAAGACAGTTTGATGAGAAATTCATTTGATTTTACGTCAAGTACATTTTAAAAAATGTTCCCATTTCTATGTTTCTTCCATATTTTTTACTTAATAATCATTTGGTTTTAAAGGAAGTCGAGAGTGAAGCATTTAATATAAATTCTAAACCTGAAAGTAGGCAGTTTCAACACTGACAGCTGATTATTTTTATCTACAGATGAATGGGACTGAATGTTTATATCTCCCTGTATAGATACAATAACAATGAGTTAGTCATATATAAGGAAACTTACCATATCTATCTAACATTTCTGTCTTCTTCTCTCTAACAGGCGGTCTACAACCTTGCAAATGTGGCCTGTAAGTGTCACGGTGTCTCAGGGTCCTGCAGTCTGAAGACCTGTTGGCTCCAGCTGGCCGACTTCAGACGTGTCGGCGAGTTCCTGAAGGAGAAATACGACAGTGCGGCTGCCATGCGCATTGGACGCAAGGTACTGAGCTCACAGAGGATTGTCATGAGCAGAATATTCAACAAAACTCCCCTTGAAAACAATCCTAAATCTGATACCAACTTACTCTCTCTTCACTTTGTCCCTGCTAGGGCAAGCTGGAGCTGGTAGACAAGCGCTTCAACACCCCAACCCCAGAGGACCTGGTCTACATCGACCCAAGCCCTGACTACTGCCTCCGCAACGAGACCACGGGCTCGCTGGGCACACAGGGCCGCCTCTGCAACAAAACCTCGGAGGGCATGGACGGCTGCGAGCTCATGTGCTGCGGGCGAGGGTACGACCAGTTCAAGACCTACAAGCACGAGCGCTGCCACTGCAAGTTCCACTGGTGCTGCTACGTCAAGTGCAAACGCTGCACGTCTCTCGTGGATCAGTTTGTGTGTAAATAGCACTGGAAGGGGGCGAGAAAGGAGGCGAGGGAGAGCAGACAGAGAGGGAGGTGGAGGGTGAAGGATAGAAGACAGGAGGGTGAATTTTCAGGGTTTTGTTCAGGATAAATTACGACACACAAGTTCTATTTTCTGACCAGTTTCCTTACCTCCTCCATTTATAAACCTCCTGCCTTTTCACATGAAGAACAACTGTGTGGCCATTCTTTTCAGCACGGTGATGTAGAGATAGTTAGATAGGGAAGAAGAACAGATGGAAGGGAAGCTCGGAAGCAAAGGAGGGATGTGCTTTCTTCCGTTGTTTTCGGACAGACAACCAATTTTTTTAACGGAGATTCCCGTTTCCCACCGCTCTATCATCATGTTGTGCCATTCCTGTATAACATCCTGATCACAACCCTGAAGGAAACAGAATGGATGAACGAGGAAGGACATCAAGGATAAATGGACCTGGAAAGTGGAACAACTGGATCCTGAAAAAGAGGGACACATGCGTCTAGTGTGATAACAAAAGATATGAGAGATGAAATAAATATATAATTAAATAATAAATAAACATACAACTCTGATTGTTATTTAAAGAGGCTCGAACGAACCTAAGGCACAGTTTGGACCCATAAGACTCTTGGAGTTTGAAGCTATTTGAGTGTTGTTACCGCGTCTCTTTGGAAGAACTTTTGACCTTTTTAACCGTGCAAAGAGTAATTCAAGCATACATGAGCTCAAACACACTTGCAGAAAACACCAGAAATGCATAAAAGTCCAGACTGAAACAGACGAGCAGAAGAGGAATCACTTATTGGGTGTGGAAAACAGAAAAGTGGTGAATGGAGGGGAAGAAAAAAGGGAAGAAGTTACATGAACTTTGGTCGATTATTTTGCAACAAAATCCAGGAGACATGCCACGCAGCTGACTGGGAAACTCAAAAACGGGTTTTTCCAGCCGTAGATTTCTGTTCACAAAATGCAGTAAAGTGCAGTAAAAACACTTAATCTTCAAGTCAAAAAAGGACAAATGACTTACGGGACTCTATCCATTTGTCTCGGTGTAACTACTGGTGTTAAAGCAGATTTCCAGTACCTGTGAGCTGACAAGTGTGTCTGTGCAGGTTAATGAGGCTTGCCGGTTTCAGCCATCTTGACAACCTCGACCATTTAAACAAGCAGCTCCGGCTCTGTGACCTTCATCTGACAGTGAAGTGAGCAAAACCTCCATTAGTGAGATTAATGTGCTGTATCTGCCTTAATGAACACGCACTAAGAGACACGTTCACTGTGAGTGGAACTCTTCATCTCATGTCGTTATGCAACTTGTTAAGTCAACAGAAAGCCCTGTGGTGTCGATTTGGCATTTGTGCCACGAATTTAATATTTTCTAATAGTTATGCCATGAATTTTCCAATTTGTATGGGTTGGGTTGAGATTATTGTAAGCGTATAATGTAATCCAATCGATGGACTCAATCATGAAGAGGACAAAGTGGACAGAAGAGGACTGAACATGCTTTGGAAGAACTGAATGTTTGAGCGTGGAAAAACAGAAAGGACTGCAATTTATAATGTGCTACTTTAAAAAAAAAAAAAGAAGAAAAAAGTAGTAGATCAGAAAAGAAGGTATATTTTATTATTGTTTTTAATTCTCTGTTTTCTATGTTTTATACATGAGTATTATTGTGTATTCTTTTGATAAAGTAGTCTTCGACAATGAGGCGTTGTTCTGTTTTTGAGTCTGCTGCAGTTCTTTTGTAAAAGTCTCACCCCAGCCAACACTTTGATTCTGTTTGCTCTGACATCTACAGACGAGTCTTTGTCATTCAGAGGCTGGGAAATGATGCTGCAGTTGCTAAAAAGGGAGGCAAAGCAGCACAAGAAACTGACTTACAGTAGTGGCATTCACAACAGCAATGGCAAAATTATAAATGGAATAAAACATCCCCAAAAGGAGGTGAACATGAATGGAACAAACCGACTAATATAGTTAAATTTAGCCTGGAGCACTGGCTAAATGTCCATTTTTATTGTTCTAGCAAGTAATTTGAAATGTACAGTATTTTTGTATGAAGTAAACCTCTCATAGAATTAAATCTCTTACACTCAACATCTGTGACAGTGATGCAGAATTGGCTTTTACAATCAACGCTCAGCTGAGTTTGGTGAATGGCTTCGTAATTACTTTGTCTCACGGCGTAAAATTACAGAATGGTGCAAGAAATACACTCCAAAACTCTCCGAGGAAAGCAGCTCTGATAAAATTCTTGTTATAGCCATGATAAATGAAAAGCTGAAACTAAAAGTCAGCAGAAATGTTTTGTGTCTTTTGTTCGGTTGACAAGGCCTCTGAATAAATCCTGACACTAACACTATCACCTGAAAACTACAATGACCATTTATAGATATATATATTATAAAATTCACTTATTCTGGAGAAATAATAAAATTGTTTGATTAGTATGTTAACATAAATGTTCCGTATTGATTAAGGCTCACTGGTATGTAATTGGAACAGTCAAATATAATGTAAAAAATGGGAATCAGATTAAATTTATGGTTGTTAAATTAGATTCTTTATATATTATTATGCATAATTCTTATTTTGCAACAGTGAGAATACAGTGTGCTCTTCCCAGACACATTATATATTTACTTATTGAAGATGACAAAGTCTAGGCTCCATCTCTTACATTCAAATCAATCCTCAAACTCATTCTTCGAGATCAATAACGGCAGTTTTTCAACTCAAAAAGTAAGACATTACCTCTGTATCCATGTTGGCCAATCATATCAGTATTACAGTACTGACATAAGCAGAATGTTTTCATGTTTAATACTAAATCACGCTGTGTTTATATATAAATATATATGTATTGTTTTCTCACATAAAAAAGTAAAATATTATGTATGTTGGTAAAGTTGTTCGTGATTTTTCACAGTTGATTCATTTTGCGTTCATTTATCACAGTCATTTCTTCTTCTTCTCATCGTTCTTTCTCATTTCATCTTCGTTTCCTCATGAGATCTTTGATCCCGTCAGATGGACAAACAGCTTGTTTGCTTCTTGAATCTTCATCTGCTCCAGTGACGCCAGTCTCCTTTTAACTCTCTCAGCTTCCCTCGCGCTGCACTCTGCTGTGGTTACTTTATGTGACTACAGCTCTTCTATAGCTCTATAAAATGCTCCGGGAGCTAAACAACCTCTAACAACTTTTAGCACTTAAATGTCAAGTGCACAGTCATGGCTAAGCAGGTCTGAACAGTGACCTACCTAACAATCCCATTACTTTTAGCTGCTCACAGATAATTCAATTAGACTGACCAGAGCAGCATGACTGACCTACAGTACTGTGTGTGTGTGTGTGTGTGTGTAATCCTCCTCACCTGATACACAACTCTTTAGCATGTGTGTGTCGTGTTAAATGTTCTTATCATGGACAAAACTGCTGCTGCTGATTATTCTTACAAAGACGAGTATTCATGATTCATTGATGGTTTCTGTATGTCTGAGAGTGGTGTGAAGTGTGTGTGTGTGTGTGTGTGTGTGTGTGTGTACACGTGTATCTGTGAATTAGCTGAAGATTGGACCGGTGAAAGTGTAACCCGGTGGTTTCTCTAATCCTTTTCACCTGACAGCCATCTGCTGCTGCGATGCTGCTAATTTGATTACGCTCATCTCTGAAACAAACAAACAAAAAAAGTCATATTATCTTTTAGAAGGCATTTTTCTTGCTCTCGTGAGGATGTTTCAAGTTGTTTCTCATTAAGTCTGACATATAGTGACTGACATTTGATAGTGAGTTTTGCTGACTAACCCATCAGTCTACCTGCAGCTTCTGTGCCTTCAGTCAGTCTTCTACATTTTGCATCATTCTCAGGGACAAAAATACAAAGCAACTTTCTACAGAAAGGTTTGTCAGGGGATAAGATCCCTTTCTAAATCCCAAATTTATTTCTTCCTGGTTTAAGCCACAGTCGCTAAGGAGGCACTTAACAGTTTTCAGAATTCAGATTTTCTCATTTTGTCTCACCCGCCACTCTCATCTTGGAGTTGGACTTGTGTCTCCCCAGGTGTTTGGTGAGCTGCAGCTGTCCTGCAGCTTAGACTTCATTATAAACATTTCCCTTATCTTCCTCTGTACAGCTCTGACTCTGCTCCTCCTGGAGACAGCGAAGCAGCCGACTGGGACGAAACATGTAGCCACTGGGATCTTTTAAAAGGCCAACGAGTGTCTCTGCATATCTGCACGGCAAACTGGCCTGGAACATGAGTACAATGTTCAAGGATGGCTTTAATGAGACCCAGCCGAGTCCTGATCTGACCCTGTGGCTCTTACCTGCAGGACTTTTTAGTGTTTGACTGCCTAATGAAGCCAAACCTTCTCAGTGGCATGAATTGCTCTTCTACAAGAATGTCTCAAACAATTTGTCTTAATATATTTTCTTATTTTTGACCAATGAGATCATGTAGCAGGGGTCGAGGAGATGAAGCTCTGGTTTCTGCGCCTTCTGTGTCCGGCTGGGGAAAACCACCAAAGCCTGGAGAGCATTCTGGATAAAAACAACCTAAAAATAGATCAATGTCTACAAATAAAATGAAGCCAAGTTCCTCAGCGATACAGAGCACGTTGTTCTCCATAACAAGTCACTCTCAGTGTAAAAATCTGTAAGGATGTCAGCGGGCTACAGCAGATACTACTTACTGTGTTTCACAATGCTGTCTCACTGAGACAAAGATACTTTTGATCATTCTACTCGCTGTGGCTGTACATTATGCCAGAAGCAAAATGTGCAATGGGTGCACATGGTGCGCGTGTGTGTGTGTGTGACTGTGTGCGACTGTGTGCGACTGTGTGTGTGTGTGTAGATTAGCCAGCAGCTGCTGTACTTAAGACATCCGTAGGCGAACTCTCTGATCTGGATTAGCTAAAGTAAAGAAGACACAGCCTCATTTTCTCTTTGACACACACACACACACACACACACACACACACACACACACACACACACACACACACACAGTATATATACGTTCATATTCTGTTGTGCCGACTGCTCTTTTTGTCATTTTGAAACACACACACACACACACAGAGCTCAAAGACAAAGTCAAACACAAACGCTCAGCCATTTGTCTGTAAGCCCATTCATCCATATGCTTTCTACAAGCTTTGTCTGGAGCAGAATGAAGCGCTCAGTCCTGCTAAAACAGAATATCTAATCTTCATTGGCTGTATTCAGTAAATGCACTGTGAGTTATGTTTATTTCTTGTATCAGTGAGACTTTATTCATCCTAATTCTTTAACTTTTAAATCAAGGATCCAATACTCCTTATTTATCACACACACCTGCAGAAATCAGCTCACTGGATGTACATGTTTGTATGTTAGTGTTTGAATCACTGGGTTCTGTTGCACACACCTGAAACGCAATGATGCAACAGAGTCGGTTCATACAGGATCAAATGGGTTGTTGTTAATGGCTTCAGTTATATCTCGCCCTCTGTGGCTGTTGATCAAACAAAATGTAAATCTGGGTTTCTTCCTCAGGGTGTTTAGGTTGCTTTTCATTGTAAAAACACACTCACGAAACTGCAAAATGAAAACATTAAGCATTGTCACGTTAAAATTAAATCCATTAATGGAGTTAAGGAATTCAGTCCAAAGAGTCACTTAGGCCCCAATACCATTAAATGAAAACTACATGTACTTCATTGCTTTTTAAGCAATACACCACATGCATGGACTGCAACAAGATTAACAATTTACACAACGTTCTAACTCTGCTTAACTGATCATTAAATATAGCCGTGATCAAATTTTTCCATGACCTGTCATTGCGAGAACAAGGTGTGGTGGGTGTTAAAATGTTCCCATCATTGTGCTCTTGTCTCACACCCTGTTTGAGCATATGTGCGTGTGTGTATTAGATTTAGATCTGGTCTTGTTTGCTACATTCAGGCTAGTATTGCCGTGGATGTCATCACTGTAGCTTCTTAGTTGCCGCACTCACTGTACAGAAGACACACTGGTGAAATTATGAAGGTTTCAAATTAATAAACACATTTGATTTACAATATTTACAAAGAAATATACAGGTGTGGTCTACCTGTTGAAATACTTACACACACCACTGCCAGCTAATGGAAAGTTACTTGTAATTTAAAGGAAATTATGTAAATTAATAATAAAGTAGAGAAGAATTAAGTGACCTGTAAATGCATTTCTTTGTTGCTATCCTCAATTTTTAATTATTGTAAAAGCTGTTAATCTATTTTTAAAGGTTTAAATGTTTTATTGTAGGTTGCATACATGCAATATGGGTGCTCAAGTCATTTAAATACTTGCAAATGCTGCAAATAATTCCTCTAGTGTTTAAACTAGACATCAGATATGGTGTGCGCTGAGCAACAAGGTTGCAATAGGGATATTCCAGCATTTCATATTTTTATTCAGTGCGTGTTTCAGAGATAGAAAAAGCCAACACTTACAGCCAAGCCTGCTTTGTTGCTCCAGTTAGTAGCTGCAGCAACAGATAATCTAAATGGCCACATTACACAGGGAGGAGTTGGCACACATATCCTCACACAGATAAAGCAACGAAAGAACATTTGAATGCTGTGTGAGCAATGTGGACATGGCGCAATCAGAAATCAAAGTTATGCAAACAAACTGTGATACCCTCCCATCTGCAGTGTATGCCCCCACCACTGTGAGTTCACTGGAGGCCCGTGGAGCTGGAGGCCTCCTCTTTAGCAACCAGCACTTCCCAGAGTGTATCAGATCATCTGCTGAATAAGGCTGCCTGAAAAACAATATGTGAACTGAGTGTTTGACAATCAGGGGTGATGCAATTTGATGACACTTTTTTAAATTTAGAGACATACCGAGAAATGATAGTGACCATGATGCTGAGATATCTTGTTTTCTTTTCTGATATCTGGCCAATTGTTAGTCATCGTGTGTCATCTGTTTTTCCCAGCAGAAATGAGAATAACTGAGACAAATTCCTCAGAGTGACTGTTTTAAAGGAAACACTCATTCAGTTTTTTTTCATGTGCTTTCAATGTACTTTCAAAAAATCAATAATTCGCACTGTGAGGGTGGATTTGTTAGAAAGACAGACAGAGGGAGACAAAGTCTAGGCCAGCCAGCGAAAAAGCAGTGTGTTGAGTAAATAATGAGTTAGGTAGTATATAATGAATTATGTAAAAGTCATTTTCATGTCGTTGTGTGAGTAATAAGCTCTGTGAAATCCAAAAAATATTATAATGTTCTTTGTGTTGTAAATCTGTAGCGTGAGTAGGGCAGCCACACCCAGTCTCCTTCAACTATACAACTAACTATATATTTCTTTACTACATAATAAACTTGTTTTCAGATTTCCCTTGTTAAGATACACAGTTAAAACAATATACTGCCCTTTTAGTTCAAAGAAAATAAAACTTTACACTCATCATTAACAAGTCTTATCAGTCAGTTCAGATGTGATAAGATTATTGCTCTTATTGCCCAAAGAGCACAAAACAATAATCAGGTCAAAGTGCTGAGGTAACATCATATACTGAAGAGATAGTTATTTGCATCAGCACAGCAATGGCAGCAAGGTTTTTAGTCACCTCTTCTAAATGGTATTTCTGTTGCATCTCTTCATCAGAAAACAAACAGATATCTGTTGAAAAGTTACCAAACTTGTTTGGTGGTGAAATTGTGGACCTGATGAACCAGACCAGTGAAACTGCACTGAGCTGTGCTCTGAGTGTAACAGCTCATCTGGCTGCCAGAGGCTTGTATCACAATAATAATAATAATAATAATGGTAATCACACAATCAGAGTCAACCGTAATTTCAGCGCAGCGGGGCGTGTGAATGCGTGTGTTCTTGCAGGGTACACACCCATGGATATGTTCATCCCAGCTCATGAGAGCAGTGAGGGCAGGTGATCAGGTGAGTGGTGGTGTGATTCTCAGTGTGAAGTTGTCTTTGCTTCATCTCAGAAATGGGGGTGGAGTTCAACTGTCACACTACCTGAACCTGTTTTATTCAAACTCTATAACACTTTCCTCATAGTGTGTTGAGGCTATATGACCGAATACAGAATAACTTCTTCTTAGCCTATACACAAGTTTGCAAGTCAGTTATTATTATAGTATGTTAAGTAAAAATTCCAAATGTTTGCTAATTTTAATTCACATATTAATACATTTTAATTTTGAATCACAAAAATTAGATACTTGATAAATTAATCGATGAAGAAAACTACTTGTTAGTTTTCAACCTAAATAGTTATGTGTCATTTGTTTTGATTATTTAATGTTTCTTTGGTTTTTGACTTAAAGCATGTCAAGTACTCTAGGGTGGTAAAATCTCCACATGGCATCTGCTTGCCAAACGAGTTTCTAACTCAAACACTGCTGTCTACATATACATACATATATTATGTTAAATACACAATGGCACAACTGACATTATATTTCTCAACATGTCAAATATATTTGTTTCGGCTCAAAGTTGCTCAATTCACACACTTTAGCTAAAGTTGTTAAAAAACTACAACAACGTTGCACATTTCCAACCGTCTTCCTGTTCCTGGTCGTCGCCATGGTTTTTTCTCTTCTTTTTTTTTCGTCGTTGAGCCATCTGATTGGCTGTCCGCCGTCATGCGAGCTGCGTCACTCAGTGATTGCCTCCCTCCGACGTCGCTGCTGAGTCCAGTCTGGACTAGCGACAGTCAGAAACGGTTCAGAGTAGAGAGGAGCAAAACGGCGACTACAACTCTGTGTTAACTGTGTTACACTACCCCGGAGGACGGATTCCTCTTAAGACACTAGGACCCGGTGAGTAATACAACTGACACAGGCTACAGTTTGTTGTTATTATTGTTGTTCTGCCTTGTTTCAGACTGTTGAATTCACCCTGCACTTTTCATAGCGTAACGTTAGCGCCTCTCTCTATGTAACCTGCCAGCTAGCAGCTTTGCTATCCAGCTAATTCTGGCTGTCAAAACAACAGAGAGGGAGAGAGGGAGAGAAGGAGGGAGAGAGGCATAATCTGCTAGCCAGCAAGAAAGCACAGCCTCTCTCTCTCTCTGTAGGAGACATTATCACTCACATGAAGACAGTATTTGGCGTGTTAAAAGGCAGATCGGTGGACGTGTTGAGCTGTCAAAGCCCTGTTAAAGAGTTATCTGGCTTGTTTCGGGTTTAGCAGCTGTTGTTAGCGGACTAGCCTGAGCTCGCTAGCTCGGTGTAAACAAACCATCACCAGAGTCTGTCGATAGGCTGCAGTCAGCTTCTTATTTTACCTTTGACAACATAGCCCGGGGCACATATAAGGTGAAGCATTTCTGCAACAGCTCTGTTGTCTTTGTCTTTGTTGCGTGGGGCTTGTGTTGGAAGTGTACACGAATTGTCGCCTGTCAACAAGAAGGGAGTCTGCCTGGAGTTTTGGGTTTCTTTGTCTTTGCTTTGCTCGCCAGTGTTATGTTGACTCCTCTGGACTGTTTACTGTACTGCTCAGTGGGGCTCAATATGCGGCTGTTTTTGCGCACTTCAGTGCATCATCCTTTGTGTGTGAACGGGTCAAGAAATTTAATAACTCATTAGTAACAAGATGCAGGTAGCTGCTAATTTATTTTTATCACCTGGCAGCCCTGCTTTGGCTCAGCTTGGCTGCACATTTTTTGGTAGCTATGTTGTGACTGTTTGTACCAAGAGAACACTGCTATCTGACCATGCAGTGATTATTTCTTAAAGAAAATATGTTTCTATATAGGGTAGTGTAAGTTAATTTCCTGTTGTTGAACCTCAAAGACTTGAAGCCTTGATCTGAGCCCAGTCTGTCTGCTTTATATAAGTCTGTGGGGACTCACACAGTAAGCCATAGTAATTTTTTTGGGATGCTCTGAGAAGAGGCTGATGTTCTGGCCATTATTAACCAGCTAGTATTCAATAAAAATGATGCTTTCTGCAGAAAGGGCCATCAGTTATCATCGGCTGGCAATATTGACTCACCAGCTTTCGTCAAAATCCCTTGTGTTAAATACTTTTTAGTGCGTACAGTACTGCATGTGTGCCCATCCCATTTCAGTGTTCTTCTGACTGTGTGGAAGCATGAGGTCATCTCATAAATATTTTATGGCCTGTGCAGCTGATAGTCTATTTGTCCTGAACCCAAACTTTATATGTTCACACAGACACACGCACACACACACCCAGTCATCCCCTAGCTTGAGATTAGCCCATGGATATTTCATGGAGCAGCGACTTAGTTTGTGTTGCAACCCATTTTGCATTTTTAATCAGCGCCTTCTTGTGAAGTTTGACCCTTTGGGACTTTACAGTTTCATTATTTCCAAGTGGAAGTTTGCAACTTAACGGCGCCAGAAAGAAACTTGAAACTGTGATATCTGTAATTATAATTACACAAACCCATCGCTGTTATTCTCAGGTTTTTCTCAAGTTGCACTTGTGCGTGTCAGTGAACTTATGTGTCAAAGTCACATACAGATGCAAAGCAGTGCACCGTGCACATAGTCAGCTTACCACATTCATTTACCTGAAAATCATGTAACCAGAAAATTAGCTGTAATTTCTGCTGAAGATATTGATTTGCAGTTATACAAAGAATGAGTTCAGAACTTCTTTGAGCTGACGTGTGCACCAAGTTTCACCCTGCAAGACATGGATATTGAGGAATACGTCATTTTAAAAAAAAAATTTTACGGGAAGTACAACTCTCTAGAGATTTTAATGTATAATTTGGAGTCATTCTTTGACAGTGCCAGGCAGGAGAGCGGTTAAACATAGCTTCTAAGAATAGTGGAGAACTGTCAGTGCAAAATTGATTGATCATAAGACAGAGTAGCTGCCTCTCCCTCTCTTCTTCTGGTCTCCGTCTGTGTTTTCTTTCCTTCCCTCATAACTCTCAAAACAAGCCTGTGTGCGTGTGTGTGGTGTACAAAACAAAAACGAACAAAACACGCCTTTTTCCTCAAATGGATTATGTCGTTATGTTGTTGCCTAAGTGAACATGCACACGCACATAACAACATTCGAAATACGCCCTGCTAAATAAGCTTGTCCCGCGTTAATTACTTTGTCCATGGGCACAAGAAGCATCACACGCCCTGAACGCTGACTATAAACAACCTTAACGGAAAAAATATGTTTGTGTCTGTGTATGCATGTTAGTTCTAGCAGCCTTTTTACATGCCTGCTGGTTTATAAATATGTCTGTGTTAGCAGATTAATGAGTTGATAGACACACGGTGTGTATATGTGAATAAATGTATATTAAGTTTATCCAAAGCACAAGGTCGTACAGGATGTCCTGCCTTTACCCAACACTAAGAACTCTTGTGAGTAAAACACAGGAGCAGAGGAAGTAAAAATAGTTTAAATAAATATCTGAGATAACCACAGTCAATCTGTCTTTATTAGAAGCACCAACCCGATTTCCCACCAAGATAAAAAAGCTAAGAGAAACTTGCATTTAGGCTATTTGAATCTGAATAAAACGAGTTTCAGCCTAAATATTCAGCAGAGCCTGTCTCATGTTGCAGTGCGAAGACGCTGGTATCTTAATATAGTTAGTAGCTTTAGGTTGCCTTTTCATCAGAACATTAAGAGACCCTATTTTTATCTTCCTGTGACCCACCTTTGGATTACCACCCAGTACTTGGAAACCACTGCATTTGGTTATACTGTTTTCACCAGCAGGGCTAACAGCGCACTGAACTTGTTGTGGTTTTGTGTCTGCCCTGTTTTTCAGATGATCGGAGGTTTGGTACCATTTAGAGACAAAGTGCAGCGTCTTTGAATGTCTTGGGTGGTAATTTGGGCAGCATTTAGCTGGTTTACATGTTGGCCTTGACATTGTGTAGTGGGGGTCCAGGAATGTTTACACAGTTTTCAGGACAGTTTGGTATTTTCAGGGATTCTCTCTTTTAGTTAACTCAGCATCAGATTGATTTTTCAGCCTTCACCACCCACAAACTGCCAAGAGTTGTGAGTTGAGTTGATAACTTTATAAAAATAAATAAATAAAAGATAGAATAGATAACAATAGATTGTTCTGCTTTTGCACATGGATCCATGGTTGGATGATATTTTCAAATAATACCTCTTATTTTGGGTAAGCCATCTCTTAAAGGTCCAGTGTGTAAAATTTAGTATCATCTGGTGGTGTAGTTGCCTTCATGTCATCCTCTCTTCCTAGTGTAAAGGAGTAAATGAAGACATATGCAGTAGAGCTTAAAAAAAGGGCTAACACATGTTGGGAGGTATAGATGTTAAATGTTTAGTTAGAGTCAAGAAGTGTGTTTAAAATGTGTGTGACAGACTATTACACAGGTCATGTGTCTGCCTGAGTTTATTTTACATCAAACCAAACGGTTGACTATGATGAATTGGTCCATCGCCTCTATCGAAGGGCACCTGAATGTCGCTTATACGTTGAGTGTGTGTAATCAGTCATTGTATTTTTCTCTTGTCTCCTGATGAAATTAGAAATGTCTTAGGGACGGCGTGCTGTGTGGGGATATGTAGCCTGTTTTTAATGCCTGTGGACTGTGGATTAAATATTTATCATGCTAAAATATTTCCACCTTCCACCGTGTCTGTCAGGCGCATGTGTTGTTTGGTTGCTTGGTAGTAACTGTGCTACATGGCTGCCTGTTTGTGTATGCCGTGAATGAGAGAACAAGGGTGTGTGGTTCACTTCACACTGGTGCTCTTTGTTTATCTGTCCATCATAAGACTGTTGGCAGCCGCATCGGTAACTCACTGCTGTACCAGGACTGGGTGGTCACCAGGGCACACACACGTACACAGAAAACCTTGATATAACGTGTTATAGTAATAATATTCTTTATGTTAGTCATTCATTTGAATTGTTGGCGGGTTAAAAGACAACTAGGAAAGTGTTCTGACACAGAAAACATGCAAAACTAGCTTGCAAATAGTTTGACGTCTCTGTCATCAATTTTGTCATCGAGCAAACCCCACCCATGTGAAGCTGCGAGCTTTTATTACACAATTATTTGCACTCACTAGCTTTGAGGTGTAGCTGCGCAGAGACGTAGAATCAAAGGCGTGCTCTCACTAATATCACAGTAGAGCCGGTGTGTTTGTGTGTGGTTATGTTTAAGTGCAGGTCTCAGTGCGACCACATAGTCCCAGTGAACAGTAAAAGCAGTCATGTGGTCTCTGACAGCAGGTTTGCATCACTGTAAAGCTGTCCTAAATACAAAGGGAGGCCTATTCACCAGCTCCCTGCTACAGGAACACACACAGCATAAAGCAGTGTAAAGTAAACTGCACCCCTGAATGAAGAGTTTGATGTTCAATAGCTCATGGATAGGAAACCGTAACCAGCCAGAAGGACTTCTTTTTCATTCATTGTCATTGACTAATGTTCTAAATTTGATATTGAGCGTTCAGTACTGAATTAAACTCATCATTTAAATTCTTCTCTTTCCATGAGATAAAAAGGTTTTGAGGTAATTTTCGTATAGAGGCTCATAAAACAGGTTTAATTGCTTTTTAGGGACAAAGCAACTGGGACAAAAATGAGAAAAAAAAGACCAGGAGTAAGTTATTGACGTCAATACTACTTGTTTTTCTGCCTGAATAAGCAAGACCAGGGCTCAAGGTATTGACAATTTAAAGAAAAGAGCCTTCAACCAACACTCATCACTACCATCCCACACCCACCCTGACTTTTCAAGGTGTATATCTTTGTGTTTGACTTAGCAAATAGTGAAAGGAGGGATGAACATGACAGCGGGTCAGGAGTGAGTCGACTTTAGCGTGTTGCCTAATGGCCAAATGTTCAAAAACATGTTGTAAAGTCGTTATCTTATGAGATGTGTTCGTGGCTTTTGGACCAATGTCAAGAAGAAAAAAGCTGCTCCCTGTCGAAGGTCAAAGTGCTCGTCCTTTGGTCCTTCAAGTTGTGGCAACGTGGCTTCTTTCAGTTACAAAGTGACGTCATTATATTGAACGTGTGGAAGAAAAGTGAGGGGATTTGTGAAGGCTCTTACTATAGGCATTGCTGCTTATAGCTGTGATCTGTAGCACATTGAAACTTTTGATGAGTAAACGAAAGATAGAAATCTGTAAACCTGTTTGCACTGTTTTCAGACGGGCAGACCCGTGTAACCTGTTTAAACATCCCGTGTCTCCTGTTGACTGTTACAGGCGTCTGCCTAACCTGAAAAAACAGGTCCGAGGTCAGAGAAAGTCACGACCAAATAGGATTTCGTGGACAGCCTCACCTCATTACTTAAGCAAGAGTAAACACGCGTTCAGTTTGTTAAATGTAGCACATCAGTCAAATATCTTACCTGCTGAAAGGTCATTAGAAAATACAAAGATTGATTTAAATTTGACTTTAAAGCCTCCATATTTTATATTTTTATGACGTGAGAGAAATGAAGCGTCAATGTGAAAAGTGTTGCTTATAATGATGACACTACTGTACGGAGAATTATCACTTGAATCTGCAGCTCTTTACGGAGCTTTACAGCGAGTCTCAGCTTATTTAGTATTGCAGACCACAACTTCACTGTTCTGGTTCACTTCCATAGGCTTATTTGAGCTGTAGCATGCAGCTGTTTTTACCTGCTCAGCACCAATCAGGGGGCAGACACAGTTAGCGACAAGCTATCAGGCAGCTCTTTGCCCTACGAGTTGGTAGAGACCAAAAATGGAGCTAAAAGAGAGTAAATGTTGGCCTTTGATTGATCAGGTATCCAGAAACACAACTATAAATAAATGCTAATGTTGCTCGGGTAACTGCTGGATGTGTAAATCAGCAACAGCAGCATGTTCACCATATCAGCTTGTATTATTATTATAATTATTCTGATTATAATGTCTAGCATATATAGTACAAATATGTGTGTGACAGACGGAGAAATCTAGCACATTGTTTGTTTTCTGGCTATCTTTTCCTCTGTGTGTGTGTGTGTGTGTGTGTGTGTGTGTGTGTGTGTGTGTGTGTGTGTGTGTGTGTGTGTGTGTGTGTGTGTGTGTGTGTGTGTGTATTTGTGTCAGAGAGCGAGTAATGACATAGCAGGTGACAGGCCACAGGCCATATCTGACGAAGTGACTCAGACAGTGAGCACACATTGTGGGCGAAAAAGGCATGGTGCCTGACAGCTACTACACCAGAACCAGGAGTCTGTATGGAAAGAAGAACAGGGATACTGTAACGTTACTGTGGAGCTGTGTAAACGTCCTGTACTGTATGTGAAAAGTCTTTATTTTAGCATTGTAACGTGCGGTAAATAGCTTAAAAACAGGAAATGTAAGAGGTATGAGGTTTGACTTTATATGCTAAGCCTCTCTAATGAGTCCTGTTCCAGCTGACGGCGTTTCTGTGACTTAAAGTTATGGTTTTAACTTGACGGCCTTTCCAGCTCACCTGTGTGAAATAAAGCTCTAATTAAGAGTCCTCTCAGCATCTAAGAGCTGCTGGCTAATAGGTACTTAATACAGAGATTTAGGGGAAACACTCAGCGGTCGTCACAGGAGGAAAATATCAGGCAAAAACAGAGGAAACTTTTACTTTTGCAAAGAAATTAATACAAATCTCTAGCTTGTATAAAAGAAAGCTCCAGTGCTGATTAAGAGCATGAAATAATGCAAAAATTCTCCAGTAAATCATAGATGTTTGTAAAATATAACTCTTCCTCAGCTGGTCATTGTCTGATTTCACTTTATGGACCAGTTACACAGTGCTTTTACTGTTCTGCACTGTTTGACCTTTCCCCTAGATTTGTAAAGGAGAACACCACTTTCCTTCAAACAGTCTATGACCTATGACTTGTGTGTCATCGCACACAAACTCAAAGTTGTGTGTCACACAGCCGGATGATGTTGCAAAGCAGGTTTTGTGAGTCATTTCTTCTGTCCTCCTTTAACACCTCTCTCTCTTTCTTTCTCCTTTTTAGTTAGCAGGAGTTATACTTTCACCCAGTTCAGTCCGCTGCCATCGTGTGCAGTGAAGTTCCTCATAAAACACATTTTCTCTCCCCTGGCTCCATGCCCGAGTGTGTTTGTTTCATATTCAGGCAGCATTCACCATCATTTAGGTCACCTGTCAAAGTCCCCCTCCCCTATTAGACATAATTTACACACAAAGTGATGTATTTGGGATTTTATAGTGCAGTCACGACCATGACAGATGGGCCCTTAACCTAAAGTGGGTCCCCAATCCATAGTTAAAGACCCAGAAGTGGGTACTTCTGCTTCTTTTTCATTCCACTTCTACTTTTTTTTTTTTTTTTTTTTTTTTTTTTTTACAGCTGCTGCCCAGCTTCAACACTCACTCTTTCCCTTGAGGAGAAAAAAAACTAAAGAACAAATCAATTTCCATTGACATTTCTTTTCAGATATTATTTTCTTTCTTCCCTTCAGTCAGTCTGTGTGTTTGTTTTTTCTCTTTTCACCTGAGTTCCTGTTGGGTTTGTCTGTCAGGTTGCCAGGATTGATTTCATTGGAGCCACCTCTTCACGGCTCTACAGTGACAATGACTACTTTAGAGTGCAGTCAGCTGTCTTCTGCTTGTGTGTGTATGCGCGTGTGGCGTGTTATAGAGAAAGAGACAGAGGAAGCGAGGGCGAGACAAAGAGAAGGATGGTGACAATGAGTGTGGGGGGAATGTTGGACACATTTTCATGCCTGTGTGGAATGTTTGCATGCTAACCTAACCCGTTGGGAGTTAGCATTAATCTCTAAGCGCAGCAAAGAAATTTTTTTTAGTTATAGACATATCCTATCATGTAATAAAGTGGAATCAATGGTGTCGCTAGATAAAAGCCAGCTAGGTCATCTCTCTGAGGATGATGAATGCCTTTACCAACTGTAATAACCATCATAATCATCCATCTTATAGTCGTCGTGTTATAGCGTATTGCTCTGGACCAAGAGATGGATGACCAGTGTGTGGATGAAAGATGGTTAAAGATGGTCAGTGTAATTATACATCATTTATACCAGCCCACATTCTTTATATTCCTGACTGGTACACCCAATGTGTTAAGATGAGAATATTGACACCACTCTCACCACTAAATGTGGTAAATATGAAGCTACAGCCAGCAGTCGGTTAGCTTAGCTTAGCTTAGCTTAGCATAAAGAGTGGAAACAGGGGGAAACAGCTAGCTCTGGTTCTGTCTGAGGGTTACAAAATCTGCCTCTAAAGTTCACTAATTGTAATGTCACATCTCATTTATTAAATGTATACAAAAAACAAAGTGTAAAAATGGCAGTTCATGAATTGTGCTAAGCTAACTGGCTGTGGCTTCATTTCTACAAGGCATATGTAAGAGTGGTATCAAACTTCTCATCCAACCCTCAGCAAGAAAGAAAAAAAATAATCCTGTTTCTAAATATGTCAAAATATTCCTCTTTAAGTCTTTCATTTAAAAGGAATGCAGGGAAAAATATATTCGTCCCCCGGGAGTTTGGTCTGGATAACAGCAGCAGCCGTATGAGACTGTAATGAACCCAAGCAACCTTCCATCTACTGTTCAGCTGTTTAAAGTTAGCCTGGCTTTAGATTCAGTACATCGGTTGAAGAACATGCGGCAACATGTACGGTGCAGATAAGATGTACTGTATGACTGTAAACTAAAAACACGCTGCAAAGTACAAAGTCAGAGCTGAAGAACGTTTCCAGTGAAGCAGAACACAAATATCCATCCACAACCTACACCGTGAAGACTTCATTTTGCTGAGATCAAGGGTCACATCATTGATACTTATGTTTACAGATCAATGTCGTCCCTTGTGCTGTGACAAAATCGCTGCGGTTTTAAAATTGCAGACTCAGAACATGCCATCGCAGCCTGCAGGACACATGCTGTCTTATCAGCTGTAGTTGATGCACACACTCACAGTAATGCTCGTATTGACCTCTGGGTCAAATCAATAACATCCATTTTAAAAGCTCAATAGCGTCCATAGTTAAGGAGCGATTATGTTTGGCATTTATTATTATGTATGGCTTTTCTGTTTAAGCCTCCGAGCTGGTTCAAAATGTCAAGAATAAAATATTAAAAGTTAAAAGAGGAACCAAAAGACTTTTTTCTATAAAGCGGACGGTGCACGACCTCGTTATAGTTGACAAGCTGAGGCGGTTTCATGAGTCCAAGAAAGGGAAGTGTTCAAGGGCCAGTAGAAACTGGCAGAGGGCAGAGTATTGGTTAATCTCTTTCTTGCCCCATGTTTACCCGGCAAATCGCGAGTCTGGACCCTTCAGGCTGCCGCACCGACAGTTTTACCCTCTGTGTCGCTTTGAGTTTGATGTTTTATTGCAGATGGTAAACTTGTCTGCATGATCGGTTTGTTTCATGGAACCTGATGGTAGAAAACAATTGAGCCTCATAGGGAGGGGGAAGTATGGGCGTATACGACATTCACACAAGGCTTTTATGAGCCAAGAAAATTGTGATCATACAGTTACCCGGCACGAAAAACAACTTGATGAGTCATTTTACATTCTGTTGTCTATAGACATGATGTGTCAGCTCTCAGAGCTGGAGTGTATACATTTGAAGTTGGCTCGGGCCCTGGGAAGCCCCATTTGGTGTGCATGTGTGTGAAACAGTTTTTTCCTCCATCTTCCATCATAGTTAGTGTTTTTATCTCAATATGGGGTCAGTCTGTTCTGTTCTGTCTGTTCTGTGGTCGTCCAGTTGGCTCTTTGGCAGCTCCAGTGAGTGAGCGTGCTTTGTTTTTGACTCACCCTTGTGTATGTAATATGAAAAAGAGTGCTGACGATCAAGTCAAATCGCCAGAAGATTGTTGTTGTTGAGGTTGTTTCTGCTTTTTTGCCGTCTTCTTCCACTGTTTCCAGACTCTTATCAGACCCACACAGAACAAAACTTCTCAGCTATTTCAGTTGTCAGGAGAGCTGTTTGTTCTTGTGTGACAATCAGGCCACAAGACTGTTATCTTGGGAATCGACTACAGCTGGAAGTAAAAAAAAAAAAAAAAAGTAGTTTATTCCTCTTATTCCCAGGATAATGAAGACCCGGCATGAAATCTCACTTTTCATCATGACAGAAAATGAGGGCGCAGTTACTCATAAAGAGCGTCAGTGTAATTTTCAAAAAATTGTCAATTGGGGAGAAAGAGGAGGGAGGAAAAGCGGAGAGATTGATTGGGCAATCTCAGAGTGTAGAAGTGTTTTTATTTCGATTAGGGGACCTGCCCACAGGCCAGTCGTTTCAGCACAGCTCACACCGTCTTCTCTCTCATCTTTGCAGCATGGAATAGCGTTACTGTCCGTTGGTCGATGTCATTGGGTTATAAACCCCCTGTATGGCTCCTCTAATGATTTTCTCTGGCCATCTCCTTTGTGTCGTCTTTTCTGTCTTTCTTTTTTTTTTTTTTACTCTTTGTCTGTTTGCTCGTCTCTTTCTCGTCTCACCAACAGTTGCGGTCTGAAGCTACTTCTCTGTAATATTCCCTGAAATAACCACATATGTGTTTTTCATCTGTAGAAAGCTGCTCCTCCTGTTGTTGTTGCTGCAGTGTGTAATTAATGATAAGGTGAACAGAAATGTCTCCAGACATTTTATTCTACCTGATAAACAAATTTCACTAGGTAAGCAGTTGTAGCTGTAGAGTAACTGAAGCAAGTAAATAACCAATGTCCTCAATGTCAGACGTTTCAGGTTTATTTATCGTATGCAGGTTAACACGGGGTCAACAATACAATGAAATGTGTTGGACAAGAGGAACCGGTCAGCTTAGCATTAAGAGTGTGTAACAGATGGAAATAAAATAAAAATACAATACTATAAAAAAAATTGGCAAAAAAATAATATAAAATACAAAATATACCGAAATAGAATATAAGAATATATTACAAATAGAATGAAATGAATGGATGAACGGAAAACATGTTTGAATCTTCTATACACTGTACAAGGTTGTTTATAATATTTGTTAGAATATAATATTGTTATAATATAATAGTAACTAGCCTCAAAGAGGAATGTGTTTCCTAATCTAATCTAATTATACTTATTTGAAGGACCGCTTTGGTTCGTAGGGTCATTTAAAATTATTTAATTATACTTATTATAGAGTAGTTGTAGGGATTATAATCAGTTTCACTCGTATACATTGTCTTTATACAGTAATTGTGTGTGTGTGTGTGTTTTAATTATATACGATGTCCTGCAGAGTTAATGTCATGTTCACACTTCTGTCTGTATCCTCTCTGTTTTGGCCTTACACTACAAACATGGTACTTTTAAAATCCGATATATAGTATATATAAAGTCTAGATGGACGAATAAAACAAAATTCAAAATGCTAATTTATGTATGTACACACACACAGTACAGTACACACTGCTATTTATCTTGATCCTGTTGATGTCAGAGCAGAGTACCTGCAAAAGCATCACTGACATCAGCCTCTTACAAATGTCTTTAGTAGTCTGTGTGTGTGTGTGTGTGTGTGTTTATAAGTGCATGCTCAGGTGTGTATGTGCATGCCTATGTGTTTTTTTTTTCCCCTTGAGTGTGTAATCCTCTAATGTGTGTTTGTGGTAGCACAGGGAGATGGTTTAAATGAAGTGGTGTGCTCGGGGGCATATTCACATTGACTTGGCCCCTCTGGAGTGCTGTGTGTGTGTTTGTGTGTGTGTGTGTGAGACACACAGCAGAGAGAAAACTGATCTCAGCAGTGTAAGACGTGCTGATATGAATGTGCAGCTCCACTTCTTATCATCTATGCAACATTAACGCCTCGGTCATCATGTGAGTGTTTGAAAACAAGCTGTGTTAAAAACATGCAAATATGAATGAGTCTAGGTCGGGTACACCCGAGCATATTTATCCTCATGAAGGCTGAACGTCTGCACGAGGATAGAAAAGTAAACCTTCCAAACCAAGGACTATTTTAGGAGGTCTGTTTTTACTGGTCGTGTTTGCTCCAAGGTTAGTTCGTGGTTAAGGTCTTCACATATTTAGCAAGCTCACTTTTACTCTGTCACATTAGGTTAAAATATTCCAATTTTAACAGCACAGCAACCGACAGTTGCCAGCACATTCGCACAGGTATGTGTGTTCCAGTAAGTAAACATAATATCAAGAAAGGAAATATTTTTAAACCTATCTTCCTTACTAAAGAGAAAAGTACAAACACCATCTCAATTCCTCCTTTTACAAAATGAGACTAGCTTAATTATTTTGTTAACTCATCGTGAAACACACTTCATTAAAACTGACAGAAACAAAACAGAACTCACCTAAACTGTCTTTGTTAGTCTTTCCACTCTTCCAACAGTCACCAACTCAGGTTTGGTGAAAATAAAATAGAGTTAGATGTGAAAATATTCTGGCTTAACACTGCATTTCCCCTCATTCGGAGGCAGACCATTTAATTACCAAAATTAAGTGCAAAAAATAGCCCAATAAAACAACCGATAAATAGCCTGATATATTCGTCCAATCGCCCAGCGCTAGTTGCAATCATGAGAATTTCTAAAACTTTTACGTCTGAGTTTATATCAGTGTGGCTGTAGTGTTGCAAACATTCAATAACAGGTACTGGATGAGGCTTTTTTCAGGTTACACCAGAACATATTTGACATTTTAGCAGTTGTACCTGTCAAGGTGGTATCAGGGCTGAGTATGACCTCCCAATGATGACAGGTGCAGAAGCGGCTTCGACTAATGTAGCAGCAATTACTGGATTTTGACATGATTTGATTTTGGTGTAAATTTCCCACCTTGCTCTTCACTTTAACAGTTTGTCAAACAGATATTTTAAAATGAAGTGATAAGGTTTTGTATTTCCCCATGAAGTGCAAAACTGTGTAGAGAAACGCTGAAATGTTTAGAGACAGATGAAGAAGACAGGCATTGTAAGTTCTCAACAGGGAACACGTCTACTTCCTGTGTTCATCTCTCGTTCCTGTCCTTGACACCTCGCGTCGCTAAGCAACTCTCCATGACAGCAAGTTGGCAGCTCCTAACCGGCTGCCGGTGATAGTAGATTCAGTATTTTAAGACCTTGATACCACGGATCCACTTTTTGAATTGACAGAGATAAAGCAACAACCAACATCGTCTTTGTCTCGTAATTCAGACTGCTTTGAGTGAATGAACTGAAGTACAGTGTAGGATAGTTTGTCTTGTACGGAGATTGAACTTGTGGCCTTTTAACTACCAGATAATGTCTCCACTGTCATATATTTAGTTTGGGCAGTCAGGCCAACAGAAGACTTCCTAATGCTTTGGCTGTGGTTTATATACCGTGTTTAATTGCTCAGATTTTAAGTAACGTCCAACCTTTGTATTGGTTGTTTTACTGGATATAGATGTGGTGTTTTAACTGTGGTGTCCTGTTTTGTTTTGATTTTGTTTTGTTTGGATTTTATGAATTTGAGGATAAACAAAATCATGGTGACTAACTTTTTTCTCCATCTTCTCTTCTCTTTCTTCCTCCCTCTCTTTCTCTCTTTCTGTCTCTCTCCAGCTTTGTCCCATCAAGTCCTGACTGAAGATATAATCCAGGCCAAAGACTTCAGTCTCCTCAGTTTAGTCCAGGTTGGTCATCTATCTCATACTGTCATCCTGTCCCATCTGCTCCAGTTTTGTCCTCTTCAACCTATTCCTGTCTGGTCCGACCAGGTTTGGTCTCATCCGGATCTGTCCCGAATCCATCAAGTCTTCTGTCTGTGGAGGTCGGTCCAGCGTTTCAAGCTGGACGGAGGAGAGACGAGCGGGGCCGAAGGCCCGGCCTTCGTGCTGCGACACAGAACTTCAAACCTTGTCGAACACACGACAGATAGCACGCCTACAGATCCCATGAGTCCCCGGGAGAAAGGAGACACGCCCACCTCAGGTCCTTCAACCAGTCACCTCAGCACCTCAGAGTGCCCCTCACACAATGGGGTGAGTATCCGACACACACAAACACACACGGAAACGCTGACATCTGGTTGGTTCAGAGCCATGTGGCGTGGTATGGGTCGACCGGTCACAGAGTAAAACTATCCACCAAAACACACGCCCTCAAATTAATAATTAAAAAGGTGTCGTTATCTGCAACAAATGCTGACCAGTTAAATCTGTCTGTATAATAACATAAACTATATGCTTTTACACTATGTTTGCATACACACATAAACACAAACCAGAGTAAATGTGAGTCATACACCACACACACACACCAACAGTAATTAATATTGTGGTTTAATCACTCAGTCACTGTCGTGTGTGTGCACGTCTTAGCACCAGTTACCACAGTTCAAAACACTGGAGTTAATTAAACAGCAGATGATAATTTGACCTCAACAGAATTAGATTTGAATGTTTCAGGACAACATGTGAGAGTTTCACTGTGTGTTGGTGTTCATATAAATAAGTATGTAAAACAGTGACACATGAAACTCTCAGTGAGCAGCGCAGAAACAGGCATGAAAATTTGTGAACTTGTTTACATAAAAAAAAAGAACACAATATGTGTCATTGACAGAGGGAAAGGCCAGTTAACAAGTTACACAAGTTAAAAACAAACCTCAGCGACAATAACCAAGCATCATAACCAGAGCAGATGGATGTTGAGCGCCTTGATCAGGGGCAGAAAGGAGTGTGTAATCAGTTTCTCGGGTTGTACCAGCAACTTTGTTTTCTCAAGGTTTTCACCCTCTGCTTATT
Source organism: Protonibea diacanthus (assembly GCA_028641955.1). Lineage (NCBI taxonomy): Eukaryota > Metazoa > Chordata > Actinopteri > Sciaenidae > Protonibea > Protonibea diacanthus. Next base: position 10,637,166 of record CM053997.1, on the reverse strand, counting down.
ATCGACACCCTCGCCACCTTCAAGGCTTTTCAGACGCCGTGATGAGTCATCCTGTGCGATAGTAATTAACAGTGCATTATGATCGGGGGTTGGCTCAGCTTTGCCTGATGTTCTGTTTGAGTTCCACTCTGAGTCTAAAGTGATGTGGATATTGAATGTGTGCGAGAATCACAGCCTCTAAAAATAGGCCTGTTATGTCTCTATTCAGACGCCTTCCTGGAAGGAAAGGAAGAGCATTTACCAAAAAAATCAGCGTGATTAGGCAACCTATCGAACTGATCAAACAAATGTGGCACGCTCCCCATCAGTGGCATCACGTATTCCCATTTAGACTGTGTGTGTGTGTGTGTGTGTACAGACAAAGCAGTCGGTCTGTTGTTCAGTGTGAAAGGCAATCAGCATAGAGCCGTTGAGCTGAAACACAATAGCGTTCGTGTGTATATTGTCTGCGTGTGTGTGTTTCGTGTGCGGCCTTTTTACCTGCTGAAACACAACACCGATACCTGAGAGGATGCAAGGGGCCCCCCTCACACCGAGGAGCGAGTGCAGGCTGTCTGTAACATGCCGTAGGCCGCCTTTTGAATTTTTGAGCGTTTACAGTAGGTGTTAGTGTGCGTCTCGAAATGTGTTTGTGAGTGTGTGGTATAGCTCTGAGACTGGCATCACACATCCTGTTTGCCATCAGATTCAAAGCATCTGTGTCTCTGAATCTGGCAGATTGACCTATATTTTATGTCTTAACTGATGACTACAGGGATTATTTAGTTTTTCAAGAATGTTGTTAAAAACAACTAGTTTCTAATTTTTCATTGTTTTCGTATTTTTTTTTTTTCATGCTTCCTGTTTTTCAGACCTTTTTGAACTTGTCCCCATGAGGTTCTGGTATCTGCGTGTGTTCCTGATCACACCCCACAGTCACAGAAAAGAATTTTTGAAACAATAGCTGTTTACCTGCCAACAATCCAGCCCTAATACTTGAGTATGAAATATTTGTTACGAGAATTTGCTGCTCAGAATAGTTTCAAACAGACCATTACAGTGAAAACGTCATAACGTTGCCTCTAAAATAGTTTAAAAGTGCCAAACTTTCAGAGTTGTTAAAGTTAAATTGAGTGTTTTTTTTTTTTTTTGCTTAATTCAATCTAGGTAATTAAGACTTGGAGGAGTTTTAGATGGCATTAGCTGTCAGGTGAGTCAGTTTCAATTGAGAGTTTGTGCTAATGCAGCTAATGAAAATGAGATTTTCAGGAGAGTGGAGATCCTGCGGAGAGGTGGATAGTTCAAAAAACAAACACTTAAAGTCTGATCATGTTATCCTGTTCCTTTTTTAAAAAAAGTTTTACCAAAGAATGAATAGACCTCTTTGTTTTTTGGAGACAACATGTACTGTAAACATACACCTCAAACACATACTGTACACTCAGAGGGGAATGTTAGCCAAAAAACTCAAGCTGTGTAATATTTAGTCAACACACACTTCAACCACCAAACAACAAAACAAGGGGAATACCAATAAACAGTGAACAATGCTTTGAGATTTTTGTCCTCAGCACATCCTCTCTTTGTGCCAGTGTTATGCATTGACGTTCAGGCTCAGGTGGATCTGACATCCAGTTTCACTTCCTCTTATTGTACCTGTCATCTACGATCACAGTCCTTCGGTTTGAGGAATAAACTGAAAAAAATGGTTTACGGTGGGCTAATAAATCACACTGATTGTCTGAAGTATTATAGACATCTCTCAGTTATTGAGGTGCAGCTACATTTGCAAGAACCAGATCTTAGAGGAATAGTTTGGGAATTAGATGTATTGACTTTCTTGCTTAGAGTTTGATGAGACGATCGATACCTAGTGTCTGAGTGGTTAATATAAAGCTACGGCCAGCAGCCACTTAGCTTAGCTTAGCATGATGACTGGAAACTGGGCAACAGCTAGCCTAGCTTGGACTATAAGTAACAAAACCTGCCTACTGTGTATCTATATTTGTTTAGTTCATACAAACCCTGAATTTTAGAGACGACAGCGTGCCATGTTTATGGGCAGTTATGCACTGTTTATTGGCTGGGACCAGTAATTTCCTGGAGGCTTCGCTAGTTGCCTGGCAACTGGTTCCGACTGGCCAAGTCCAGGCACTGTTTGTTTGTAAAGATTAAAAAAACAAGATAGATGTTCATTAGGAGTGCTGGTAGGCGGATTTTGCTTCCCTTGGGCAGATCGGAAGCTGTTTCCTCTTGTTTACACTCTGTATGCTAAGCTAAGCTAACTGGCTGCTGGCTATGTCAATCTTGACAAAAAAGTGCAAAAGCATATATTCCCAAATGTTTACCTATTACCCTAATCATCTTAACAGTATGATAAAGGAAATCAGTAAGGTAAAGGTGAGTTTACATGGAGTAATTTGAGGTAACAGCACAAGATCACACACTCCACAGGCTTTTTAAAATCTCCCAACTCTGCAGGTGTTACCTCGTCCCAGTTTGACGTCCATTCTGCCAATTACAAAAAAAAACAAAAAAGCAACTTTGAAGTGACTTCAAACAATGAGGATCCTTGATTTAAGCCCTCCAACTGTGAGCAGTGTGATAAAAATCTGTGTTACTTTGTTGCCATGCTAATGCAGATTTTTCATGCCCTCCTCATGGTCACGGGCAAGAACAGAGAGAACTGTTTGTCTCGTGGCACGGTGTCTTGTTTTTCAAGAGTCAGGCGTGTGTGTGTGTGAGTGTGTTTGGAACATACTGTCTGTTTTTGAGGGTCGTCTCTTCCAAATTGTTTCATAGAGCACTGTCCATGTGTGAGTCACATGTCGAATCACTCTCCGTCTGTGCCGTGCAAAGGGTTACGGTGTACAAGGGTGAGCTCTTCCCTCTTTGGTCAGTTGCAAGTTTAGACTCTGCTGTCATTGGTCAGCAGAGTTTCAGCTGAATCTTGTTGGTTGGCAGCTGTTTCCTGCATCCCACCCTCTACCAAACTGCGGACATGTGACTCTGTTTACATTGGGTCTAAAGTTCCATGTTTCACTGAAAAAAATGGAGGTTTTTCTACAGACAGCTCCCCTTTCTTCACTTTCTTATCTAGCTGTACAGCTCAACGCAACTAATTAGAGCGGAGCATACTACCTGACACACACAGGGTTTCAGGTGTGTGTGCATTTGAACAGTCATTAGTCAGGTGAAAGTCATTAGCCAGGTCTACATACAGAATTGTTAATGAGTCTGAGGGGAGCTAGATATATGTTTTTTTGTGTGTGTGTGTGTGAGAGAGAGACAGAGGGAGAGATTGGTCTGTGGGGGCTTTTAAGAAAAACTGCCTCATTTAATCTTGAGCAGACCGCCGACTCGAGGGATTTCCTTGTTCCGCTGTTGTGTTTAGCGCAAAGCTAAATCGTTACCTTAGTTTTCCTTTCAGCTTGAGTTGAAACTTGTGTCCCCAAAGTTATATACACCCCACTGTTTTGTGGTTTCTGTATTACACATTACACACTTTGAATTTAGTGAATAGTTGTGAACTTTTATATAAATTAATTAACAGATAAAAAGGTTTTATCTTCGCTTAATAGAAGATCAGATAACGAATGCTGCACATACATTTCAGAACTATACTACAAAGACTTCTTAAGACCTACAGCAAAGAAAACCAATCCAAAACATGCACTAGTGGAGAAATCAGACTAAATATTTATTTAAATAATCCGTCCTGTTTTTGTCCAAGAACACTTAAACACTCGAACGACAATTCCCTTTTTTTGTTTGTTTTTGTTTTGTTGAGTCTTTTGATTGGTAATTGGTAAATTGACGGTCTTAAATCATTAGTATGTGTTACCTGCTTACTCCACAAGAAAAAAAAAAAATTTACTTAATCCTTAATTTATTTAATTAAGAAAATAGTGGTTGCAGACCTTCTGTATCATCTCTCTGCATCTGTATTAAAGTCACAACAGCCATATAATAAAAAACATATGGACAATGTGAGCTTGTGAAGTACATTTTGGAGTTCCCTCAGGAGTCTTCCAGGGAATCTCTTCCTAGGAAAAACGGGAACAGCGTTCTGCTCAAGTATGACAACAATTGAGATAATGATTACCCAACACACGTGACTGTAGCTCGACAGGCAGCCTGAGCTGCGCGGACCTCCAGACTGTTTTAGTCATACGCGATGAGCATTGCTGAGTGAGCTCTTGGATCCGAGGACGGGATCATGTCCTCAACCACACGCGCACACACTTTCACACCGAGCGAAATTTGACTCCGTAGCCTCTGCCATGATGAGTTGTTGGAGGCCGGGCAGCTTGAGTCACGTGTGGCAGACTACATTGGTCCGATGTGTGAGTGCTGAACTATAAGCACATTAGTGTGTTAGGGATAGCCCACGTTTCCAAGAAACCACTTCTTCACTCCTACAGTCCTCCTGTCCGTAGTTGTTATTAGATCTGATTACAGTGACTTCAGCTGAGCAGCTTGCAGCCAAGCTCTCAGCATCACCTGCTGCTAAACCTCAAGACTGCGGCTTTCACAGTCTGGATTGAATTTAGTGACGCCGCACAGATGTTTCACAGGAAAAAATCAGTTTCTTGTTTCATTTCTTTGTTTAGCAGCTGGACTTTTTCAGTATTTTTCTTCTGCTCCAGATATCTGCAAACTCCCACAGCTTCCTCTTTACAGTGCAACACTCTGTGTTTCATGTCGTACAAAGGCAGTCGAATGCCAACAGACAGACAAACAACAAGTATTCAGAGCGGTTTTAAATAGCTGCATGTCTGTTCAGTGAAAACTATGGGTCTCTAGAGCCAGCTGTCAGAGGTGTATTGTATTGTGTTGTATTTTGCTTAAGAGGTGGAAGACTTTTCTCAAACCCCAGTGAAAAACTTTAAATATAAGTTTCATGAAGCATTTTGTGGCTCCAGAGGGAGCTGCGAGAAATTTGATGAATTGACTCAAGTGATATCACGAGAACAAGTTTGATAAACAAAACAATTTGAAAATGCCAAAAAGTTTACAAGACCTCTGTAGGCCACTCTTCATCTTTGTTGAGGCAGGCTACATTCGGCTCTGCGAGCTAAAATCAACTCTAATCTGCCACCGAGCTGTTGGCACTGTGGAGTTGTGGGAAACGTAGGCACCAAGAAGAAGAAAGTGTGAAATTAAAAACACTATTTCTGGTTCTGTTGCATCGGCTTTGTCTTTCTTTTTTAACTCCAAAGAGTCGTTGGACGTGATCGTTTGACGTGACATGATTACCACAGCAAGAGTGAATTATACACGAATAAGGATGCCAGGAGGTCATGTGATCCTATTTTTGCTAATCTAGACTAGTTCAGCGATTGGTGCAGAGAGTCATTTTCGCAGTGACACGCTCCCTCGTTCTCCTTCTCACAAACCTGACTCGGCAAAAACGAACAACAGTGTGTGACTGTACAGTAAAAAGGTGGTTTTGTAGCGAGAAGGTAGCCGATCATAAATCACTTCAACGTACAGGTTGTAGGCTAAATGCCTCCCATCCATCTCCACCTTTTTCATACAGTGTGTGTTAACTAAAGCGAGTGTCAGTACATGTGTGTGTACAGTGTGAAATAGCAGTGCGCTTGTTATTATGTTATGCTTATTTTAGCCCAGTATCATCTGTGCAGGTGTGAATGTGTGAGTACACTTGGAGGACACTGTGTTGCCCTGCACACACACATTCACGCACACACACCCCCTTTAAGAGCAACCTCACAATCCAGAGCGGGACCGGCAGCATCTGGATTTAAGCTTGCGCCTACATTACACGCATGCATGGACACACATGAGAGGCTATTACTGACACACACAAAGACCGCAGAGAGCACACGTGACCGCTTGGCAGTCACCCAGATACCCTCTGCTCATATAGTGTACTCAATCACTGATGCTTACACACACACACACACACACACACACACACAATCGATGTCAGGTGCCACCTTTATCTCGACGTCGAAACAGTGGATTTATGACAATGTGATTTTTGCCTTCAGGTGTGATTAAAACTGTATGTGTGTGTGTGTGTGTGTGTGTGTGTGTGTGTGCGCACACACGCAGCAGCAGCAGCAGACTGAGATTCATCCTCATGCATGATTAAGCGCAGTCTACACACTCATGAGCAGACGGGCAGACGTCGGACTTAAACTCCAACTTTAGGAACCTAAAACTCATCGCTGTGCACAGACTTTGAGTGCGTGAGACGCGTGTACACGCGTAAATGTCCGCGTCACGGTCAACACGCACACAAAGCATTTACTACACTCCAGGTAGTTTGGGTGTGCGTTGCTGGTGGGTGTTTTAAAAATGGGTTAGTCATGCATTATACATACAAACAGGACTTCTCTCTTTCTGCAGTTCTCGTCTGTCTCAGTCGTGCTGCTTTTTTTTTTTGTAATTCTCTCACTTTTGTCTCTTTCGTCCGTCGCCCTCTTCCTCTTCGTCCTCGGGGACAAATAAAAGCATCTTTTCTAATCACTCCATCAGAACGTGGTGTGTATGTATGTGTGTGTGTGTTTAAAGAAACATATTTTGCGCTTGCGTGCATTTTTTTTTTTTCACCTCTTTGTCACGTGTTATCAATTCCGTCCACCTGAATCAACGTACCACCACACCGCTGTCTTTTAGCGCGTGCGCGCACGCACGCACTCAACTCTGCGTGTGTTTGTTTGCATGTCACTTATGATAAATGACTGTGTATTTATCACAAAGCGCTGGCCATATTAATTCTGCGCCCGGCTCCCCAGCTGTGACAGCTATTGTGTTAAATTGAATTCACACTGTCTGTCTAATCTTGCATTTATAAATGGAAGATTAGACAGACTGTGTCGACATCTGCGCTAATCAAAAATTAACTTTTTTTGGCTTAAAATATGCTCTGTGTTTTAAGTTTTTACTTGTCATCACCATCTGAACTATCCCGAGGGTTTACAGGATAAATCTGAGAGGTTATGAGGTGATTAAAAGTAATCAAAAATGCACAAAGTTATGTTTATTCTAAAATCTTTCAGTATTTCTTTGTTGCAGACTTGTTTCAAATCGCACAATCTGAGAAGGAAAAATGACTCCGAATTTAATACATATCAAACCACGGAGCCACAAGTTAAAAAGGTTGGGCACCACTGCTTTACGACCTGTAATTTTCTGTAATTATTTTAATCTGGTAAGCGTGAGAAGATTTGTTGGAGGAGATGAGCACCTTGTCTGCATTTTAGTTCGACTCCTCGCAAGCAGACACGGCGTGACGCGGTGACAGCATCTTTGTTGTAAGTCAAAACAAAAGAGACACGAAGAACCGATCTTTTGCTCACGGGCATTTTAAAAGAAACAGCCTGAATGCTGTGGGTGTAAAAATACAACTATTTACAGTCACACGGCGCACCGCAGGACACAACTACAGCACGATGCGTGATCATGTCGAGTCGAGTACGTGTTTGTTTGTCACCGGTCAGCAGCAGGTTATGCAAAATGATCCATGATGAACCTGGCAGGAAGTTCTTTTGCCTTGTCACAGTGACTTTTCATTTGCATGTGAAAGCAGCGTTACACACACAAACACACACACACACACACTTCCGAAGTGATTAAAGCAACCTGTCCTAACACTGTGTCTTCTTCTCCTGTCAGAGTGTCCCAGACTGCGATGACGGCAGAAGAATAAACGAGGAGGACGACAGAGGGAGAGAAGGAAAGGAGGAGAAGGAGGAAGAGGATGAGAGGAGCAGTGATGAAGGTTTCATGGGAATGACTCCGCTCCTGCAGGCTCACCATGCCATGGAGAGGATGGAGGAGTTCGTACACAAGGTAATGAACACACACACATATACATACACACACACACACACACAGAGGATCCCAAGAGGTTTTATTGAGGCACCTTAACAACAAAACCGAATAAAAACAGCGCTGTAAAAGAAACCAATAAAACCATAAAAACACAATAAACAAACTTGTTATCCTCGGGTTTATCATTTTATTTTTTTATGTCCTGATTTACCTCTCATTTGTGAATTTGAACACAAGCCAACCCGGAAAATGTCCAAAAATACAGCAGTTGTAGTCGGGTTCTTGCAGAAATCAGCCAGTTTGAGAGGGCAATGTTAATAATAAAAAAAAAAAACAAGCACATTATGGGTTTCTTCTTCTGCTTTTTACTTTGCCAAAAACTCGGAGAACATTGTCATGTTTTGACGGATTGCACAACAAATTCTGAGAAGCCATTTTATCGCCTGTAACAGTTTTCTTAACCAACTATGTGTCAAAAAATATTTATGATGATTATGAAATGAAAATAAAGAGAGCAGGCAGACATTTAGAGTTAATGTGTGTGCCTGAAAGAAGACACTGTTGGAATGTGGACTCATATGAGCTGAGTACACAGCTTGGACTAACACACACACACACACACACACACACACACACATACACACACAGTCTGCTGAAATTGCAACCAGCAGGTTGTAAATTAGGGAGATGAATCACCGGAGAGAAACTGTCAGGATTCTTTCTCTCCATCAGAGGTGTTTTTCCATATCAGGCTTCAGTTTATTTATTTACATCACTCGACCCCGATACTGTTCATCTGACACCTACGCTACACACACTCGTGATTACATGCTGTACTTCCCTCTAACACACACACGCAACTAGTAAACAACCGACTGCTTTTTACCTTTAACTTCTTCCATTCACACCGGCCTTTAGGTTGTTTTTCTAGACTTAAAGACGATGCTCCTGTCCGTGTCCTTCAGGTGTGGGAGGGCAGGTGGCGCGTCATACCTCACGACGTGCTCCCCGATTGGCTGAAGGACAACGACTTCCTGCTTCACGGCCACAGGCCACCCATGCCTTCGTTCCGCGCCTGCTTCAAGAGCATCTTCAGAATCCACACGGAGACGGGAAACATCTGGACACATCTGCTAGGTAGTATACAGACACACACACACACACACACTCCTATAACCCAACAACAACAGCACACACCAAACTTCGACCTCTTCAAGTTAAACTAAACTTTAAGTGCTTCAAGAACTTCACAAAAATGTTGCGATGAAAGAAAGAAGTCGTACTTTTTGTTTCTGTTTCTTCACTCGTTCAAGTTTTGTTTTAGTTCGTCTTCGATTAATCAGGTGGGTTTATTACTAAATAAACCACAACCCAGAAATATTCACAAGCACTTGCATGTCAAGATTTCATCAAACTCCAGGGAATTACTTCTAACTTCTTGTGAACTCATTAGCTGGATTTGTCAACTAAACTTTTTGGTTTGGTAGGTTTCTGCGTAGTATCGACTCTTCTTCAGTTTTACAGAGAAATATCCTCGTGCTAATCCTGGAGTCTTTCTACAATCACTCACGATGTAATAAACCAAAACATTTGCACCGCTAGATGTGTTTTTCCTCCATCTTTGTGGACTTATGTTCTTGATCTGAAGTCTGTAACTGCTGAATAATTACTGTTATTTCTTTTTGCTGCTAAGAAGATTAGTTGTGTTTCTTTGGATGAGTTTTTTGGCATTTGGGAAAGTGAGCTTGAAAAAACTAAAACAAACTTTTAAAGCTCTTTATTATTTTTGTACTCGTCATTCTTCTTCTATAACTGCTTTAAGAGCCTTTAAGTGTCTGGACTTGAGTAAGTTTCTGCTCCCACCTAGTGGTTAAACAGAGGTACTTCACCCTGTGGTAGTTTTGTAGTATTACTGAATACTCTTTATCCTGTTTTGTGTGTCTTAGCATTAATTAGAGAGAATTAGATGCCAAAGCTGAAGACATGCCGACATGTTTTTTTCTGATTGGCTTGATTCATTTTTAATTCTCACTCTGTCCCCTCGCCTCTTCTTCCATTTGCTCTCTGCAGGATGTTTGTTTTTCCTCTGTCTGGGTCTGATGTACATGTTCAGGCCCAACATGTCGTTCGTGGCTCCGGTCCAGGAGAAGGTGGTGATTGGGATGTTTTTCCTCGGAGCCATCCTCTGCCTCTCCTTCTCTTGGCTCTTCCACACAGTCTACTGCCACTCTGAAGGCGTCTCCAGAGTCTTCTCCAAGTAAGACGCACATGCTGCGAACACACAAGGCTTCACGATGAGCATCAGTCCGCCGTGTCTATAACCCACTCTGTGTTTCTGTGCAGGTTGGACTACAGCGGGATCGCCTTCCTGATCATGGGATCGTTTGTCCCCTGGTTGTACTACTCCTTCTACTGCTCCCCTCAGCCCTGCTTCATCTACCTGATAGTGGTGTGCATACTGGGACTGTCCGCCATCACCGTCTCCCAGTGCGACTTCTTCGCCACGCCGCAGTACAGAGGAGTCAGAGCAGGTAGAGAGAGACGGAGACGATATTCACCTTTAGTTTGCGCTTTAAAGCCGCACTAATCAGTCGTTTACGTTAGCAGCAGAGCCACAAAGCAGCAGCCACAGACCGTTAACAACTAGCTAGTGAACACAGTAAAGCATCTATCAGCTAAAGAGAGTAGATACTGGACCTCCGTTCATCGTGTGACTCTGAGTTGTTGTGATAGCTGCGTTGGGAATACCTCCAAATGGGGCAGTGTCCTCTTCACCTTTTCCCCCTTCGCCACAACCAATCTAACCAACCCAAAACCGACAAAGGCGTTGAGTTTTAGCCAATCAGAGGCAGAGTAGGGCAGGTCATGTGCTCTGTGCTGGCAAAGTGGAGTTTATTTCTGGTAGTCTAACATTAGCCTGAGCTAGATAAATGTCACTTTGACTGTGAAACTAGACAATGAGAGAAAGTTTATGGCATTCACTCTCTTTGTTTTAAAAACACTACAATACATTTTTTTTTTGTATTGGCTCGGCACTCAGGATCAGATCATACGCAGAGTTCAACACCGAGAAGGAAAAATCTACTTCAGTTGTGTAAAATCTGTTTTAAATGTTCATGATCTGTGTCTGTGTTCAGGAGTGTTTGTGGGTCTGGGTCTGAGCGGCGTGGTCCCCACCCTGCACTTTGTCATCAGCGAGGGTCTGATCAAAGCCACCACAATGGGTCAGATGGGCTGGCTGCTGCTCATGGCGACGCTCTACATCACCGGCGCCTGTCTGTACGCTGCTCGCATCCCCGAGAGGTTCTTCCCTGGCAAGTGTGACATCTGGGTAAGTGACACACACACACACACAATGTAGTAACACTTTCTTCTTCACATTTTTCTCTCTTTATGTCACCCTGTTTCTGTCACATGGTCTAATTTTCTCTTTTTGTTTCCTCTCCTTTCGCTCGTCTTTCCTAGTTCCACTCCCACCAGCTGTTCCACATCTTGGTGGTCGCGGGGGCTTTCGTTCATTTCCACGGCGTCTCCAACCTGCAGGAGTTTCGGTACACGGCGGGAGCGGGCTGCGCCGAGGACGGCACTCTCTAACACACACACACACACGCACACTCATTCACTCACACGCATATTACAACGGGGGAGGCACTGGTTCACACACACACATGCACATGAAAACCTAGAAGACATGCGCACACACACGAGCTCTCCCCCCCCCTTCGAGACTGAAGACGGAAGAAGTGGCTTGTCTGGTGTGTGTCTGTGTGCGTAATACACAGGATGTCCTCCCAGGGGGCGCTGTGAAAAAAGACTGACAAGGGTTTTTTTGTTGTCATTCTGTCCCTCTTGTCCGTCTGTCCATCCCCACCTCCTCTGGCTCTCTCGTCTATAAAACCGCTTCCGAGACGGGGTTTTATAAACTCTCTGTTTGTTCTTGGAGGAGGAGCGAGGCGTTCAAAACCTCCCTTTAATAATCCTACGTTTTCTTCTGTGTTGAGTTTAATGGTTTGATTTGAAAAGCGTAATTATGGCTTTAAAAAAAATTGACATTTTGGGGTGTTTTTTGTTTTGTTTTTGTTTTTTTTTTTTTGCTGAATGCTGTTTTCATACTTTAGCATTCAAATATGAAAACAAGGAAAGACATGAGTGGATTTCTTCCATGATTGTGAAGGTAGCAGGGGGAGATGCTGGGAACCGGGGCGGGCGCGGGGTTACTAGTCACTTTTAAAAGTAAAAAAAACAAAAAACAAAACAACCTTTTCCATGTAAATAAGATTTCTAAATTTTGGGTTATAGATTTGTATGAAATATATATTAAAAAAAAAGAACAAAAAAAAAATGATGTTACAATACGATGGCAAGAATAAATAAATATGTTAGATGATAAATCAATTAAGGATGGAGAGGTGAGGTGCGACGGAGAGAATAATACAATAATACTGCAGCCGGAGGGAAGCGCTTCATGTAGTTTGTATATGCAAGGATGAGAGGCGGAGGTGGAGGCGAGGAGGAACGATAAGGCACAACATCTGAATCTTATCAAACACACAGCGGCTTCAAGACTCGGTCGTTTTTTTTTTCTGACCTGAAAATCTTGAAATATAAACGAGGAGACAGCAGATCATCTGTCCTGTGCTCGGACGTTTGTGCTTAGAACCAAATTTAAAGTCTATGATTTTAAAAACTTATTTCCATATCACCAATGTATGTTTATTCCCTTCAATGATTCATTAAAAGGTATTTTTATAAACAAATCCCCAGAGGAGGAGTCACATATTTGGTAAACCTGCAGTAGTGTTACAGTACAGACGCAGCTCATCGACGTCTTCCTCATCTGTGACGCTTGATAAGATTCACCTCCTCACAGATCAACGATACTCTGCCTGAAAACACGCGTTTCTTTTTGATTGGATTGTATTTTTAATTTATCCACTGCTGTTCTCGGTATTATTATTATTATTATTATTATTATTATTGCAAGCTTTAATTTCACTTCATTCTCTTCTGTTATTTATCATTTGTTTCTCTCATTTAGCCACAGATCACGTGAGGAAAAATATCAAAATTTTCTCTAAAGATCTGAAAAAAAAAACAAAGCGAGTTTCCTGAAAATAAAATCTGGCGCCCGCACAAAAAGTTTGCGGGTTTCTGTTTGATGGTGGCTTTTTCTAAACAAGAAATTGAATTATGATTGGAGTGATCATCATCTTCTTCTCTGTGCATCATGTTTTCCGTTTCTTTTCTTTTCTTTATCTTCTGTTTTTATTTGATCTAGTTTCTATTAATTTATTCCTCTTTGGGGAGCGCATATTGTCTGTTGAAGCACATGTTCCGTTCTGATGGGAGTGTTTGATTGCAATAGACCTTTATATCTGCTGTATTGTTCTAATAAAAAAAGTTTTTTTGAAACTGTCACTTTGTTTTATTCAGTTACTTCTTCTCACTTTTCCTCCTCCTCCTTAACTTTCCTCCTCACCAAGGAAAGTATTTGCTTGTTTTACTCGTAGTATATTGAATATTTTTCAAATAAAGAAATCGCACACATCTTTAGTAACTGACTAAAAGTAGAAATTTGAGGAACTTTACTTGAGTTACATTCCACTACTGAATTAGACCCCTCCCCTATCACGTATGTATGTTTATTTTTTTTAACTGTAATTTTTACTTTAATTAAATTGCATTAACTTCATTTGTGCTCAGGTGGTGGCAGAAATCTTGGACATCAATGCCACAAAACCAAATTACAAAATAACCCAAAACTCTGAGACACCGAGAGGAATAAAGTCACAAATTAATCGTCACAGTTTCAGCGTGTTGCTAAGGATAATATGTTAATTACTCACTTATTTATTCAGGTTTTTCCTTTAATTTGTTACCGATCTGTATACTGAACATTTGCCATGATGATGAAAGACAAAAAAAAAAAAAAAAAATCAGCGAGTCAACATCAATTTTTTTTATTTTTCTTATAAAAATGTAGACCTTGTGGACAGACCAGTTCACAAAAAAAAAAAAAAAAAATCTAAATATTCAGACTCTTTGAAAACAGAATCACAACATGGAGTCCTTTTACCTAGATTCATGTTCATACAAACATTTCAAACTTCTTTGTTCCTTTTTAAAAACACAGTATTGACGTGCCTCGCCTTTCCAACGAGCGTGAGAAACAACCTTTACAAATGAACAATGAAAGAGCAAAAAAAAAAAAAGAAAAAACAATAAAATATTTCCAAAGGGAAACAAATAAATCTTAAAGCATAATGCTGCAAATACATTCTTTTTCCAGCAGAGACAAAAAAACAAACAAACAGTGAAATAAGCACTTTGGTCTTCCTCCTCAAACACACTGAAGATGATTATGCTAGCTTTTTTTTTTTTTTATTTTTATGAATGAAGTTAGTTCCAGTTAGCAAAAAAAAAATGCTAACATATTAACTGAGACAACATTTAGGATGTTTTCTGTGGGCATGATAACTTTCTGTACCATGTAGCCTTTTTTTTTTTTTTTCCCATGAGAGCGATGTGAGTTGTCGATATTTTGAAGTTCTAACATTCGCTTGAACAGCAAACACACACGCACACGCCGTGTCAAACAGGTGAGGTACTAAAAAAAAAAAAAATAAAATATCGACATTGAAACAAGATGTAACTTCTTTTTCTTCCATTTTAAAATCTGTTTTTTTTTTTTTTTTTTTTAAAGTGCATATCTTCATTCATGTTTTAACTGCAGCGTTTAGAAACCTGACAGGTTGACTGACGCTCGCTTTGATCACTGGAAAAGGTCTAATTAGCTCTGGGAGTTGATAGTTGGTGGAAAAATCTGGAGTTTAACTCTTCCTGCTGTTATGAAACGCAGGATACAGAACCTGCTTTCGAGTGAAGTGACACTGATTTGATCTTCAACTAAACTGAAAATTTCGAGGCCACTTCTAGACTCAGTCTCTGTCTGCTCAGTCACTGTTTTCTACGTATTCCACACTCGGTTTGCTCTAAAGGGAGCAGTGAAATTATATTTCTGACACTTGTGAATCGTCGTCGCCACGTTTCTGTATAAAATGTGGCGTTGCATTGTGGGATTGTTAGCAGAAAACGTTTAGAAAGTAGCTTCACATGCAGGGATAGAACAAATGTCCTAATCTGCATTTAAACCAAATTTCCTGCGTGTGTTTTAACAGACAACGTATGAAAATATCGTGAACCGCTGAGGACGTGTTACTACCTGCGTACATATTGCTGGAAATACTGTCAAACCCACCGACGTGGACAAAAATAAGGATAAAAAGGCGTTTTTTTTAATTTAACGCTGGCTGCTCTAATGAGGCTGTACTTCCACGTCTGACCCACACCATGTTCTGTCATCTCTACTTGCTGTATGATTGTTTCTCTGCAGTCCTGATGTTGTTATCGTGTTAACGGATGTAATTATTACATCTTGGAGTGGGTATGAATAAGTTATAGAGGGAAATTAAACTCAAAGAACGTCTTTACATTCTTGTTAACCAGGAAGTTAACATCTCTTTTCACTTTAGTGGTGGATTTTCTGCACCAAACCAGCCAGATTTGACTTAAACATCATTTTAAGTGTAGCTGGATCACAATATACGCCTGTGGTTTAAATTTTCTGTAATAAAACTGCACAGTTTGTCTTTGTTGTTGGAAGAAAACCGGCGGAGCAACGTATGTACTTTGAAAATGGGGTTTAAGATGTAACAGCGTTTGAAGTTTTGAAATTTACTCGACATATAAATAACAAAAACTTTCAGTTTAAGCAAACAAAACACAAAAATGACAACAAAATGATCCTTGCCCTGTCGGCGTCTCAATTCTTTGCCTTCAGATTTGTGAATGAAAACTTCAGCTGAGAACCTAGACCATCACGTTAAACATATAATTTATGCTTATAATAATACTAACACTTGTTGTAGACAGGTAAAATATAGCATGGTTTTTTTTGTGTCGTGGAACACAAAAATGAAACAAACTACAATTCAAATAAACCCTAAAAGTAAAAACACTGAGTGGGTAAATAAATAGTTTGTGAATTGCACAAAGTGGGAACGTTGAAGGTCAAAGCACTCCGATATGTCGAGACCGACGTTCAGTCTTTCAGTCAGTGAGTGTGAAGGTCGATGCCGCGTCTCCGTTCACTGTCACGATTTGATCTTCCACAGCTGAGGACAAAAAGAAAAAACAAACAGCATTAACACACAAACACACCTTCTGCCTGTCCGATCTTTTAAACGTGCATTGTGTAATAAAATAAAAAATATTCATTACAAGTAAAAGAAGTTAACTTTTCAAAGTAAAATGAATAATGTTGTCGTCACTACGTCGCCAAGCTTCCAGTGTCATATTTCCACACACGCTTACCTTCAGGTTAAACCCTAATAGGTCAGATATGACTCCCGACACCGCAGACAGGATGACCACCTGGGTGATGTTGTAGAGCAGAGGGTTCATTGTCAAACCGTACAACCTGAAAGGAGTGTCCAGCTCCTGGAGACAGAGAGGACACACACACCATTTAGAAGTTTGTATTAGAACAAAAAGAGCGTCAAGAATCGTGGAAATTGGAGATTTAAAGAACCTTGAGTAGTTTGGTAGCCAGTTTTAAGACGTTGTTGACCAGTGTCAGTTCCTCTTTCTTGTTTGGCTTCTTCTCCATCTTCAGATACAAGTTGATCTGTGAAAAACACCACGGGTCAGTGTCAGTGTTTGACGGCGTGCGTGGCTAACGTGTTTTCTGTGTGTGTGTGTGTGTGTGTACCTGTTCAGTGAGCAGTATGGAGGTATTGCTGTACTTCTTGCTGGTCTCGGAGCCCAGTGTGACGAACCGGAGCAGGAACAGAGACAGACTGGAGCACCAGATCACCAGCTCCCAGTTATAGTGACACTCCAGGAACGTTTCATGGACGTGCAGCAACTGGAGGAAGAGATGAACGTACATTAACCAGTCTGTAAAGTTTTAATATATGTTGTCTTTTATTCAGGCTTAGACGTCAAAACCTTCTGATGTATGGAAGCTAAGAGCGGCCATGCTTGTAATCATTGTTTGAGATAACAAAGCTCATTTTCTCGTGATAACAAGACAATTTATTTAAGTCTTTTGTCACTGAAGTACAATCTTCTGTGAAGTTTCAACCTTAAATAGCAAGGACTCATGAATATCATCAATCCAGTGACAAAGCAAGAGGCGCTGTCTCTTCCCTGTAGCTTCTCTTCAGCGTTGTCTGCCTGTGGATTATAATCAGGCTGAAAGTTTCATTTACAACTCCGACAAGTGAGCAGGATGAACTGAACAAAGTGTCACGCTGTCTATCCGTCTGTCTATTGATCTCCTCCGCTCTGTTTCAGTGCTGCCAAACATCCCCCACGCCTCCTAAATTAGCCTCATCATTTCACGGGGCAAACGTCCACCTGCTCGGCGGTGCGGTTTACAGTAATCATATTTACCATATCATGATGAATCCGATTTTTGATAGTGACAAAGGAGGCGACGGAGGTCGCTCTGGATTACTGTAAATCCCACAGCTCAGCAGGTTCGCTCTGATGATGAGACTGCTCATCAATGGACAACAGACGAACATGCCGTTCATTTGGAGAGCTGCATAAACAGTTGCTTCTACTCGTGTCGTCCTATTCTGTTGATTTTGAGTGACTGTAAATCGTCTGATTAATAATAAATGTTTTGTAAGAAGAAGACTATAGGTTGAAACTTCAGTGACAAGCGACTTCTGGCGTTACCTGGGCGCAGCAGATGAAGACGACGGACAGAGTGAGCAGGAAGGCAGACGACACAATCACATCTACTGAGCGCTGAGGACCCCGTCTCTGCAAATCAAACACAATTTCACTTCGTTATAGCTCTGAATGTGTCCCAACCGCCCACGTTAAACAGCAATTAAGTGCAAAATCAACAGTGTGTGAATATCACGAGTGAGGCACCTTGAGGTAGGAGCGTAGCGATAGCCACATCTTGATGTTTTGAACTTTCTTCAGTCTAAAATGGGGGACTTCAGACTTCCTGGCTCTGCGGGCTGAAGTCAGGTGACCAAACAGCTTGGCAAACAGCAGCCTCTGAAACGCGCATGGACACCGATGATTAAACGACGACCCGGATTCAGACTCAGACGCCATTAAAACCGATAACTCAGAAAGTCATCGTCCCCACCTGTTTGTAGGTCCTCTCTGCGACGCTGAGCAGGAAGAAGAAGAGCCATATGAGGCAGACGCGCACCACGAAGCTGAGGGTCACCATGGTGATGACCGAGGCGTCTGATCCACACCCGCCTCCCATTGCCACAGCCAGCAGCTCGTTGGCTGTGAGCGTGGTCAGCTGATCCAAGTCGCAGTACTGAGCCAGCCTGCAAGAAAACATTACCAAGTTCAGTTTGAGTCTTTTTTAAAGGCGAGACACCTTCAAACTTCACATACTGATGAGTCATGTTATGTCAGCAGCACCTGTACGCAAAAGGTGTGAGGCCGAGCGTCACTGCAACCATGTTTCCAAAGACCTGGTAACCGATACCAGGAGTGTAGAGGTTCACCTGTGTGAGAAGGCAGAGTAATGGCTGTGAGTGTAAGTCGGTGAAACATGACACGCTATGTATTCCTTTAGTAACTCACTCTGTTCATGATCATGCCGCTGATCTCCAGGACGGACATGTCGGCCTTCTTACACTCGTTTCCCTCCCACACGATGGCGCTCACTCTCTCCAGACCGGGGTTGGAGCTGTGCAGCCAGGGAACGTGACCCTGAAGGGGAAAAAACTAATTACTGACCTGTCTGCTAACCGCTCTGCTCTGGAGTATTATCTGCTGCACACTGGCTTCACATCAAGTTTCATTTTAAAATCAATCAATCAAATGTCTGCAGCTCAGAAAGCAGCTGGGTTCACGTGGGGCTAAATTTGCTTGAAAAGTGAAATTTTAAAATATTTCAACATTTTTTTTAGTGGTAAGCCGGTCATAACTACAGATTTATGTAACCTGTACGTCTCTATTCTATATCCACGTTTTACTTAGATATTCAGAAATCATCACGACTTAACCTGAAAGGTTCTCTATAAGAGCTTTACACGTGTTATGTTTGAGGGCTCACAGACCTGATGGAAAGGGTCGTCTCTGTACTCCTTTTTAGCAGGAGGACAGACTGGTGTCCCTCCGCCTTCTCCTTCTGTAAAGAAAAGCAGTCACAGTATGAGTTTTAAACAGCCAACAGATCATCTACCGTGGTTCTAATGTAAAAGTAAAAGTGTTTTCTTCTGACCTGTCTCTGAGGTGCAGGACGATCTGCACTCGGCACAGTGCAGGAAGTCTTCCCACATCAGGTCCTCTGTCTCGGACTCGTGTCGAGTGCTCTCCGAGTCCTGAGTCCTCAGACTGGAACATCTGGAGCTGCAGCTGGTGCCGGACTTGGGGACATCCTGACAGACAAAGCGGGGTGTTTTGTTTGCATTTTTCCTAACGTGAATTGATTAAACTGCTTTTTTTCTGTGTGTGTGTGTGTGTGTGTGTTCACCTCCACAGCGTAGTGTTTCTTGTAGTGGTGTGTATTCTTGCGGTTTCTCAGCGTAGAGTCACTGTTCATCCTTTCAACTCCCCTCCGGAGGGCGCTGTAGGACGCTTCAGGGTCCTCCTCGCTGGACGCCTCATCAGATGCTGGCTCCTAAAAAGACACAAGGACACACATCAGCCAGATCCGGCAGAGACAGACGTGTTACGGCTTCGTCTGGTACCAAAATAATCAATCAATTCATCCATCCATTAATCCTGTCTACGGCTCGATGGATCACCTTATTGCCGCTTGCCAGCATCAGTCCCGCGCTGCGGGGTGTGTGAGTGTGTGTCGGCTTGACGTGAGAGTTCCAGCACACCTCGTCAGCTCTGTTCAGCGGGTCGCATCGCTGCTCGTGGAGCTGGAGCCCCTCCTCGCTGCTGCGATTGGTCACCCTGCCATCCAGAGACACGTAGCCGTTGTCAGTCTCTGTCGACTTGTCAATGGACAGCTTGGACTTCTTAGATCTGAAGCGGGAGAGGAAAAAAGGCGAGTAGGGGGGGAGAGCAGGAGAGATCGATAGGAAGAGACAGACGTGTATAGATCGAGACAGATGTTTAGATAAAAACACGGCATGGGGGGCGAGTTTATCATGATGTGCAGTCTTAGAAAAGCAGACATGCGGTGAGATAAGTTACACTAAGAGGATGCATTCGCACGACAATGTGGAACATTCACACAAAAAACGAATGCCAAATATCGAGACAGTGTTTGAAACACTGAATAAGTTAATAAATGAATGGATTAGGGATAAAAAACACTGAGCGTCACTGAGTGTCATTGGTAATCTCAAAATATGAATTCTGAAGTTAAACAAGTGAGTCAGACGATTAATAGTGGTCTAAAAATGTCTTGCGCCGAGTGTGGCGGATAATCAATAGATGAAGTCACCAAATCAAGAGCTAATTAGTGCTCGGAAACGTTCCACACTGTTGCAGTCTGCTGAAAGCTCAGAGTAGAAGCATTCAAACTACAGACATTTACAGACATAAAAGGATAAAAATGTAGCTTTTAGTGGATTTCTGGTGGAGATCAGCTGCAAAATCCCTCCGTTCGTCGCTGAAAACAGTGATGCCGAAGCTCAGGAATCAATAGTTGTGCGGTCGGCAATACACCAACTGGACAAAAATGATCAGAGCAGCGGTTTAAGATGTTAACTAGCAGGTCAGGACAATGTTTTTCTAATTAGAGAGTTTGCTCCGTTATTTTCTGAAAAGATTAAAGTTAACTAGAAGAGAGGGAGTGATGTTGCAGCTGAAGAAGCCCAGGTTAGGTCTGAGGCCGGGCTGGGCTTCAGTTCACAATTTAAGTTGATGACATGAAGTATGTTTATTCACTGGTTGGACACATAACTTCCAGATTGGGAATTTCATCATAAGATATTCATTTATTCTGCGTAAAATGAGCTAAACTGATAACTTGATAACTTTAACCACGTTGTGAAGTGAACCCCAGCCCTCTCTTTGTACATCATCTCGTTTTAGGAAGATGGGAAACGAAAATACACACCCAGCTTTACAGATATCATGCCAGAAATCTTGGAAGAGAGCGCCCAGGCTGTATGTGGTGCTGGCTGAGTGGGAGTGTGGCGCCCCCTCCTGTGTGTTATCGGTAGTGCTAGACCCGTCGCCTTCCCTATGCACCTCCATCTGAGATGCCTTCCTCAACTTCCTTCAGTTTGGAAAGAATAGAGGGGTGGAGAGAGACTTAGAGCGGACCCGGTGACTTTAAACTACAGCAGTGCATCCACCGGGAACCTGGCTGCATTTTCTTTCTTGCATTTTTTTTTTTTTTTTTTTTTTTTTTTAAATCAGTGAAAAAGATTTTCAACTTTACAGAGGCTGACGTTTAAAAAACAAAGCACTACTAATGCAGCTCTGGTACCTAAAAACTCAGGTAACCGCTGGACACAGAGACTGATACAATTAAAAGACAAATTCTGCAAAACAAATCCGTTTTTAGGTTGTTATTCTGCAAAAGTATTTTACGAAAAACTTCATAAATAGCATTTGAATATTAAGAAAACATGAAATCTAAAGACACGATCATTAGTTTTATGTATTAATATTGTTAATAAAAATAAGTTTTTTATAAAGAAAATTATAGAAATATCCCAGATTTTAAGACGTGATGAGGGAGCATCACTTTTAAACATTGATATCCTTTTTTGAAATTTGAATATAATGTCTACTTTTGCAGGATATTAACATAAAAGTTGGATTTTTGCAGAACTGCTCCTGTAATATTTGGTTATTAATAAAGGACATACTGGAGGAGAAGGGCAGGACTCTTTGTCTTTTGGTTCTCAGATTAAAAGGCAGGATAAACATCGTTCATCTATAATAAATATAACTATAAATAAAATATAACTATATATAACTATAAAAAAAAATACAATAATCTCTGGTCTGACTGATGTATTTTACTGCTATAACTGAATGTAGTTTGTGACCTCCAGGCATGTAGGTAGGTATCTCTAAGATTCCCTTGAGACTGATTTCTCATGAACTGTCTAAGGAAGAGAGAGACAGATAAAAAAAAACCTCTGTATGATTTTTTCCCCCTTTCTTTCTTTCTTTCTTTCTTTCTTTGAAAGATGACCCAGGTTGATTCAGGACAGGACACTGTCCCCTCGCTGCCCTGGACTCAAAAAAAACTCCCCAAACCCTTTCCAAAACTGTGGCATGGTCCAATTTTCTTTCAAAGAGTCTGAAAATTGTCATTTGACATCATTTTGACCCAGAAACAGCAGCCACACACTGACAAGCTTTAAAACCAAGAGAAAAACCACAAACTGCAAATCTAAAAACTACGAGAACACACTGAGTAAAGCGAACTACTTTCTACTTTCACACACAGTGAATCCCATTTGCCTTTAACCAGTGACATCAGATTTATCATGGAGAGATTTCCTTAAACACACCCATTAAGGAAATTTATTATCAATCAAATGACTTCCTTAATTTGATGGTTTATATCTGAAATGACTCACTTTCTTCCTGGCAGGCGCTAAACACGTACTCTAGATACAATACAAAGGCTTTTTTTCACATGTTGGTCCCAATTCTTGCCTTTAAAACATCTTTAAACTGTCAAATTTACATAGATTTACAAAGATTACCATTAAGTCTGAGAAAAGGCTGATGGGCGTTGACGCTGACAGAAACTCTCTCCATCATAAAAATGCTTCAGTTTGATTTACAGTGAAAGAAGCTGACTGAGAACTTGGCAGAATCAAACAAGGAAAAATGCAATCCGGCAACAAAAGACGTATTCATTCATTCGTTTCCCCAATTTTCTTCCTCACCCTCTCATGCTTGTTATCCTTTTATCTCTTCTGGAGTCTCCCTTGTTAACCAAAAGGGACTTTCTGGGTGCAGCATCCTCTGATATTTGAATGTTTTCTTTCATTCTGTATGATTAATCTAATTCCTGCTTTTCTTCTGCTGCCCTTCACTTGATCTCTCCTCCCCTTCTTTCCCTCTCTGCAGCTCTGTAATATTTTATTTTCTGCATTCCCTTGACAGGTTTCATCCCTTCTTTTTCTTCGACTCACTTCTTCCCCTCGCATCACATTTCCCCCTGATCTCTTCCCTGCCGTTACCTGCGTCTCTTCCCCCCGCTGCTGGAGGCAGGTTTCGGGGTCCTGGTGGAGACGATCTGACAGTGGACGGTGCCCAGAAGCAACATGAGCCAGATGGCTCCAAACACTTCGGTGGCCGGTATCCCATGAGGCTGAGGGATGGTCACGTACAGGATTGCTGCTGCCACTGCGGGAGAGACAGAAAATAGACTGACCACGTCAAGGTTATGATTTAAACTCTGCAGCTTCTTCTTCTTTTTTTTTGACCTGACGAGGGTCTTGCTGGCATCCAGACATTGTCCATTTTAATGAATTTGCAGCTTTGAGTCAGTGGCCAGGTGTTACTCTTTTCAGTAATATGGATTTTCACCTGAATGTGACGAAGAAAGTCAAACAAAACAAGCTAAAGGTGTGTGTGTTTTTATGTTGCATGCGAAGGAAGTGAGCAGGAAGGGTGGCGGGTTGGAGAGAGAGATGAAAACATCAATCTTGAAAAGGCAGCCATGACGTAGGTGGTGGAAAACACTGTTCAAGTGTTTATGCAGCGAGTGTGTGCAGCTCTGTAGGCGTAACCTGGGAACACTCACGCTCGCAAGATGTATTTCAAGAAAGAAAAAAAGGAAAAAAAAAAAGCAGTAGCAGCTGTTGAACATCTTCAGCCTTGAGAGCAGACCAAATGTAACTGAACCTCACTGGACGCTATTCAAAGCAGGAACTGTAGATGTAAAATCAAATGAAGCGTGACTTATTTCTCATGTTTAATAAACAGACGTTGGTGCGCTCACCTTGCAGCAGATAGAGAGCCAGCAGTAAGAGGAAGATGGCTCTGGAGGTGACCTGGATCCACCATCGGTAAAAGAACGGGAAGAAGACGACCCTGACGATGCCCTTCCTGGTCAGCGACGTCCACGGACTCTCCGGTTTGGCCTTGGCGAACGCCGAACCTGCGGAGGAACAGAGTGAATACACACTGTACACTTAGTTTAATGAGAGGAGCTAATTAAGCCTGCGGCAAGAAGAAAACTTAATACATCCTGGAGACACATTAGAGCAGCATGTTTATCTTCTAATCTTTTGTTTCCTTCTTCTCCGACTCCTCTTCCTCCCCCCTTTTGTCTTTTTCCATCTTTCTCTCACTTCCTTCCCCCCCCCCCCCTCTTTCTGTTTGTCTCCTCTCCTCTGTTTCTTTCTTGATTATCCTCGCGTCTTCCCGCGCGGGCGACACAACAATGAGGATAAACGTGACTGATTTGATGAATAATTGAAAGTGCGATGAATATGAGACAGATACGAAGAGATGAGAGCGCAGATAGAGAGATGAAGACAGAACGGGCGAGGATTAGCGGTGACAGGAGGTTGGCTCGGCGACGCTGGCATCTCGGGTTCGTGTGTGTGTGAGTTTTACTGTATGTCCATGCCACTGAGGGGACAACGTGTGTGTCTGATGGTTTTAGCTTTATCTAATCTAATTAGCTTGATGGAAAGGACGTTTCCGCGTGCACACACACGCACACACACACACACACACACACTTTTTTCTCACCTCTAACCAAGTCCACATCTATAAGGTCTGGTTTGACATGTCCTGTCTTCTTTGGCTTGTTCCTCAAGCCCTGCAGGGGGAGACAGAGAGACACAAAGTCACACAAAGACAGAGACAAAGAGAGAAATGAACATATTCACATACACACTAACACACACCTACAGCAGCTCAACTACAGGAGGCTTCTCGTGCACTTTATGCCTCTGTAAACACACACATGTTAAGTGTCTGAGGAGGCACACCGTGCAGTCGGGCTCACACAGCTACTGGCTCTATCCTACACACATACTACCGCTTTAACCTCAACATCTGGAGTCTGGGAGGAAAGCCGGGCTAAGTGTGGAGTCGCTCCTGCAGCTTTGTGTTTGTTAAAAGGTTCAGAGGACTTTAAGAAAAACAGTAGAACGTCCCTGAAGACTTTTCAGTCTGTTAAACCGGCTCCCTCGTTTCAAACCGGTGGTTAAAGCAGTCATTCATGCCCCCTGAGGTTTGCTGTGATAGCTTTAACGTTGGTGGTTTGTGCAGTTTATGGCTCTGGGAGTAGCGCTCCCCTGTGGTACACTCGCTTCCTGTGCCAGGGAGCCACTTCCTCCTGCGATGCATACACTTTATCTGTGTGTGTGTGTGTGTGTGTGTGTGTGTGACTTTGTCAGCTGCGATGACAAACTGTATTAAAACTTTACAAGTGACTGTAAATATACGGTCATATGTGACAGCCTTTTTGTGAGTGACAGCAGGGACAGTAAATACAAATGAATGTGCAGTGGAAGGTGTGTGTGTGTGTGTGTGTGTGTGTGTGTGTGTGTGTGTGTGTGTGTGTGTGCGAGGTCAAGTACAACAATGTCAGCGAGCAGCCTGACAATAGTTTAAACTTGAGGTTTCATATCAATGACTCTGGGTAAACATAGACTTGACCACAGTGCACACTGCGCACACACACAGTTTCCGTGTATTGAAAAATAATCAAATATACATGGAAAATATTTGAGTTCTCTATTTTTTTGCAACTATTTTGATTAGCAGTCATATATATGGTGGCTCGTACTGTGTGTATTTGTGTTTGATCTACACATACACACACATGTTGATTTATGTCACGCTTGTCTTGACTAAGACGGGTTGTTTCTATGTCATATCAGGTCATGGACATGTCAAATTATTGTCATTTCCTGTGTGGTTACTCTGTGTTTCTGTGTTTATTATGGCAAAATATGGCTACTTTTACATTTATTTAGGCAAATGTCTTAGCCTCGCTTTGTCTTGTGTTTAAAGGAGGAATTTGGCTTTTTTATTTGAATGAAACAAAAAGCGATTTTGTGGATCCCGACTAGGATCCAAAAAAATATGACTTTGGTATCAGCACTCAGAGTCCAGTATGGTGTTAGCACGAATGATAGAGACATTACACAATAATCAAGTTGTTTCTTATCAGTACACAAGAGGAAATCCTTTAAACTGTTCATTTTAAAAATGCAAGTCATATTCAGCGTACTGTGAAATGACACGAAGCTGTACACTTGAATATGATGTGGTTTATGTTAATATTTACATACGGGCCAATCGGGTTGTGTGTTATCAGTCGATGGTCTGATAGAGAGGCTTGATGGAGCCTCTTATCTTTAAATAGTACAACCAACAACTGAACATGCTCTGTATGTGTGTGTGTGTGTGTGTGTCCGCGCGGGGCTAAAAGAAGCCGATCAATAGGTTCCTCTTGGGAGTAGATTTACCGCAGCAGTAAAGTCCTTCACAAACATCTCGTCCGGCCACAGCTCTCGTATCTCGGAGCTATTCATAGCCCCTTATCTTTATAAACTAGTTTCTCCTCCAGCTACAAGTTATGATCTTGCCTCGGTGACTGATTGCACCAACATGTATAAATTCCAGACATTCATTTGACTGATTAGTGCGACTTCAGGATGAGAAAACGGCTCTTTGCATTCCTTATTAAAGGCTGCTTGTCATGTTGACGTTTAATCTTCTGTTGCACTCTTTGCTACGTTTCTAAAACACATATTTAAATGGATTTTAACTGTTTAAAGCGGCAGAATATATTGTAGTTTTCTGTTTGTACCAGCAGGCGGTGACTGGTTTTCTTCAGCAGAGCTTTACAGTGTTTTTCCCCTCACTGAAACATCAGTGATAGACTGTAAATCAGGCCCATTCATGACAAAATAGTCGATATTAGGAGAAGAAATCGCTGCTAAAAACAGTTTACAGTTCACATTTTACAGATGGCTTGTATGGAGAACAACTGCTTATCTCATTTTTCATGACGCTATAAACAGTATAATTAACACATTACAGGTTTGAGGTGGTGACCCGTCTTGTACTCCTACCATGCCAAGACTGCTCTGGGAAACCAATTTGACAGATGAAGAGCCAAGGTCACAGTGCTGCGTTTGTGTGTGAACATTGAGCTCATTAAAGAGAGTGACTCTCACCTCTCTGTTTACAGGACAAGAGGTACAATAGGAGGGAAGATGGGAGGTATCGTTAACTTAGAACAAAGTCAATTAAAAACTAAACGTAACCCAGCGCTAAAAAAAAAAAAAAAACACTTTAAGAAGCCTTATCGGGTCCTCGAATCGCACCTTAGGAACGCTGGCTGTCAGAAAATCCCTTGTGAAATCTGAGAAGGGAGGGATGGAGTTGTCCTCTTTAAGGGTCAAGGGTGAGAGGTCGTAGCAGACAGGTGAGGAGGCTCTAATGACCACAGCTCTCGACTAAAGAGGGAGTCGCTTCAAGGCATGCACACACACGCACGACAATATCGTCCCCGGTAACCTCTAATTTTAACCCACAAACGGCACAAACGAGGTCTGCATCCCACTTAATGACCTGCAAAGAGCCGGACATCTATCATCTCACTCTGTGCTGTAAAGAGGAACTTTTTCCACAAGTATCTTTACAGGAAAATAAAAAGTTCTGTAAAGCCTTTTGTGGCTCCGGAGGCAGCCGACACCTCGAGTCACTTGAGTCAGCGTCGTTTGGAGTTTGGAGACTACAGGTTTGAAAATGTGAAGTGAGCTTATCAGACCTCTACGGCCTGCCTCGCATCTCTTTCTGAGGCTCAAAGCTACATTAGCTGCTAATAGCATAACACCTGAACAACTGCCAAAACCTGACTGAGTCATGTCAAAGAGACACACTTGTTTTCTTTTTCTGTAACAATACCTGCTGTGTCTCCCCTTCCTGCTACTTCCTTGTGGTTAGTTCACGGGCTGAAACTCACATTTGCATCTTTTCTATACTATACCTGTAAGTCAGTGTTGCCATGTTGTGGTGAGTGTTTTTCGGGTGTGATTCAAAAGAATAAAATATGAGAATTAAAAGAAAACTGTTGATTTCAAGCTGACTATGCAGCATATATTTCTGCTGGGAATGTGCCGCCCCACATGAATCTGTTATGTCTATTCCCGAGGGAACGAACGGCACCAACTCGTCACAAAAATGCGGCCGTGACCTTCAGCTCATTTTGTGTTGTAACAGTTTTGTCTTTCGTGGCTCTTTAATTTAATCCGAGCTGACCTTCAAGAAGTCTGAGAGCAGAACTGTCGGCTCAGAGGACTGAGTTTTTGTCCACTTGCTGTCACCCTCATGCTGGTCCAGCTGTGTTCACACGCCAGCTGCTCAGTTCATGTTAGGAAACAACTTCTTCCTGCAGCCGGTCACAAAGCTGTGCAGCTACAGTGTGAACGCACAGTGGGGTTAATAAAACACGCCGGGGTTTGTTGTGGAAACTGAACTGAGCGACCAAACCAACCAATCACAGTCTAGCAGTCTACAGCGTGGGTGAGCGGACGTGCACTGTGGGACAACGCGAGGGACGTCCTCCCCGCTGTGTACTCACCAGAGAAATAAACTGCAGAGAGGAGGAGGAGGAGGAGGAAAAGATGTATTGGAGAAGAAGGGATGGAGATGAAGAAAGGGGAGACGGGCAGGTGACACCCAGCCGGGAGGGCAGAGAGGAAAGTGTTAAAAGAAAAACACTGGAAAAGAACTGACAGCATGGTGAGAGAAAACTGAACAGAAGGAAGAGAGGAAGATGGAGGAGTGAAAACAAGAAACTTGACAAGTGAATTAAAGAACACGGAGAGACTTTTAAAATAAGCAGAACACAAACGGTGAAAAAACAGAAAGGTGGCAGCATGGAGCAGGCAAAGCGATAAATCAAACGCACCTTTATTTCTCGCTGCTCCACTGATTTCTCCCATATCTGCTGGTCATAGGCGCCAATCTGGAAAAGCAAACAAACAGGGAGGATTAATGATGAAACAGTGAGGAGAGCTTCAGCAAACAAAAAAAAAAAAAAAAGCAGAGGCAAGGTTTTAGTTTGTAGATGCCCTGCAGACATCTTCTCAAGAAAAAGGAAGAATGATCCATAATACGGTTTTCTTTGACGCAGTACAAAGCTTCACTTCTCTTTAAGGAATTATCGCTGAGCAGCCAATGTAGTGGACAAAAACAATGATTTTCTCTGAAAAGGATCAGTCACATCAATGTAAAAAATAAACGTCATTGCTTTGTCTCCTTGAAAGCAAAGTGAAGCTGCTTTATTATCATTATTTAAACCAGATTATATCCCAAAATTGGAGCCGTCACAATGTCATAAAAAAAAGTTTTTACAACCGTGATCTGGATAAATCTGAATCGTTAAATGAAATGGTGATAAATTACCACAGTAAAACTTTAACTGAACCCAGCTTTCTATTTTCATATACTCCTTAAGTAGCCTTTAAAAGTTCATATTATGCCACATCTTTTGAGATATATGTAAAGTTGTCACTGGAGCTCAATATATGATGTTTACACTGAGTTAAACATTCAACCAGACTCCATGTTTTTAGTCAAGTGGAAATATTCTACATGTCTTGTGTATGGTTTTTATACACATTACTGATATTTTTGGTGTCTTTTTGTATTTGTTTTTGAAAAGTAACACATTACTGAGAGTTCAAACTGGGATCTCCTCTAGACTTGTGTTTGGCACGAGTGAAGTTGAAGCACCCAAACTTCAGGCCACAAACAAGAACCAATGGTCTGTATCCACAGTATAATACATGCCTTCTGTCCTCTCCTGTTTACTGTCCTGACCTGTCTGTCTTTACTTTTCCTTTCTTGTCCTTAAGTGGAATGAAGAACCTGTGAAACTGCTCCAAAAAGGTCAGGTTCAACTGGAGGCCAGTTTACGAGAAACATCTCTGACAGTCTTGTAACACAGCCAGTATTTATCAATGTCACAAACACACACACACACACACACTCAGACACACTCACATGGGGAAGTGGGGGGAGGGTGTGATTCTGGTGAAATGCACGCAGCACGTGTGTGAGGCTTATGTAGCTTTATGACAGATGTTATACGCGTGAGCATAGCATGACAGAGAGACATTAAAGCGACAATGATCTGTGGATTTGTACCAGACATCTGACCTGAGAACACACATAAACGCACAAAACAAACACACCCCAAGGTCAAACTGTATAAATATCACCCTGCCAGAGTCTTATTTCTCCTTCTTTTTAATCCACACGTACAAAACAGCAGATAATACTCAGCTTTGACTGATAAAAAGCGAACAGAGAAAGGATGCTGGAGGGCTGAAGTCACAGAATTTGGTCGCTTGTTATACAGCGTGTGTGCTTTCCGGAGACTTAAGAGGATCAGCTGATGCTCTGACTTTAGCAGATCAGTGTGTATATGCGAGTGTCTGGGTCACCCCGCGAGCTCACCAGTGGAAACTGCATCTTTAATGAGGCTTCATTAAACATGGATAGAAAAACGGGATGAGAGAGGTCAAAGATGAGGAAAGGAAAACATGGAGACAGAAATTATGATGGGTTAGAGGGTTACTTTGAGGACTCGTCTTTTCCTGCCTTTCTTTTTCCAGTCCGTGTTTTTATATCTTATATCATGTTGATACTCGGCATGTTTTCTTTCTAAATGTCACTCACTAATATCACTGTGTTAACCACCAGATACCAGCATGAGATGTGGGTCAGGTCAGGCAGTGTGGCACATCGTCCCACATTACATGCTCGTGTACGACCCCGATCTTAACATGGGTTGTGTTGTGCAACTTTGAGCTTTTATTTTAAAGTGTATCACACTTTAATTTTTAAAATACTACTGCAGTATGTGGCATGACACCCACAGCTCACATGATCATACAGACAGTAACTGAATTTAATTTTAACTGAACTTATTTTGTCTGAAAGAAGCGGAGAAGCTGAGAAAACCAAAGCTTTAACAGTTAAAAAGACCATAGTTTGAAAGTTCATTCTTGACCTTGAAAACAGAAACTCAAACTCAATTTCTAAGCCATGTTTGACGAGAAGCCTTGAAAACCTGCTCACAAACCTGGAAACTGGGCAAAGGGAGGTCATGTGATGCGATTGAAAGCTACAGAACAGCTAAATGAAGCTTGTGGTGCGTTTTATCAACTACAGGAACATAAAACTCTGACCAACAAGTAACAAACAAGTAATGTTTCTTCTTTTCTTCCTTTTCTTTTTTTTTTTTTTTTTTAAGAAAAAACAGTTTCATTTTACATGAGGATGAAATTGAAAACTACAAAATGGACTTTTAATGTCTCTCTTTTCACATTATTGTGACAAATATACTTATATTTTTAATAATCTATGCACAGTAATATTTCAGTTTTTCTTAGTTTGAGCCATGTAACACAATAAAAGTCAGTTTTACAGATAGTTTTCTGACTTTGCCTCTAATTTACTTTTTTTTTTTTGGTCTCATAACGCTGCAATAAAACACTGTAGATTACAACTGTGTTTATTTATCAAAGTAAACTGCAATTCTTAAAATTCTGACATTATAACCAGGCTGTAATTTAATGACAAACCTGGCTCCAGAAGCTAAGAACAAATAGCCTATTCTGAACACCTGATAACATTAAATCTGACATCTGACTGACTGATTTACTGTGTGACATTTGGGCTGACAGCTAATTTTCCACATCACTCAACCTATTAAAAATACACACACACACACAGATTGGAGAGAGGATGGTGGATATGTGGAGGACAGCCAGAGGACAAACATGACCAGACTACGCAACAGAAAGATAAAGAAACAGAGAGGGTGTAGATAAGGAGAGAGGGCAGATATGGAAAGAAATTATTTAGACACACACACACACACACATATCCCTTGTTACATCATGGAGTAATGAGGTAACTGAGATCTGACAGAGCCGGATTAACGGCACTGGAAATCCTCTTATCCAAACACACACACACACACAAACACACTCATCCTTACATCACTATCTGTATACCCATCGCCTCCTCTCAAAACAAGTTAGTTCTTAGGCAACAAAACACTTACGCTTTGGCATTTTTATTGGTCTGAAATCAAAGGTCGCTTCAGTAACCACCGGGGGGTTAAATATTCTCTGCATCGGTCGGACGGCGCGTCAATCTACGCCGATTTCGCCGGCCGAAATCACAGCCTTCATCGATTTGACAAGCAAATCAAGTGCTGAGAGTGCACCAGAAGGGAAGATGACGAGGCCAAGTGTGCCCGCTGCGGCAGTGCTGGGGTCACCATGACGACGGATGGAGGGACGATCCGCGGAGAGGCAAAGAAGGGGATTATGTCGGCGAAGCACCAGAGTTATATAACAACTGCCTCTGCAATGGAGGGGGTGTTACACGCGTACACACTGATAGATGCTGATTTGAAGATGTACAGGGGTGTCGGGGTGTTTAAGTCACGACGACACACATTTGTAAGGTTTGACACATTAACACACATATCAGCTGTGAATGACCCCCACTGTTCATTACTGCCATCCATCTGCTACCTGTTATTATAGACTACCACAAACCTGATTATCAGGTACAGGATGAGCACGATGTAGCTAATTGTTTTGATTTCACGGCTCATGGCTTGACTGTTTTGGTTCGCTCTCAGCGCTCTCTCTGTGTTGCTTTCAGAGAAAAAGCTGCACAAACTCGGAAACCAACCAACCGGGAGTTGACGGAGACCTAAAACAATGTTGGAAAGTGAATATTGGACTTGCATTCATCAGCTGGACAGAAACACGACTCCAAATCTATGCCAATGCTGCTCTGGGTTTGCTGCATGTGTAAATAAACTGCTACTGTAACAGGTTTGCTGTATAAACTGCAATGCGTTGTGTTTACAGTTTACATTTCTGCGGCCTTAAAATGTCAAATGCAGGCGTGTTTTACAAAAGGAAAAAAAAAATGCAAGGTCGAGCGTCACGAAAATGAGTATTTTTGTGTGTCCTCGGGGAACTTTTAATGGCCGTTTACTCATGATGAAAACATTCTTGTAGCAGTGGAACCTTTTCAAAGTTGAGCTGGCACCCCAAATGTGGCTCACTAGAGAGCTAAAAAGGAGCTTTTCAACTCTAGAAATTAAAATTGTATTAGCACTTTACAATTATGTAAGTGCTGAACATCCTGGTTAATCTATTTTACGTCTTCCTATAATGTAATTAACGTACTTCCTTCAAGAAAACCTAGGTACTCTCTGCTGTAAACCGGGCTGTGATGGAAAAACCCTCACCTATTTGTGGGAATCACCTTTCATTTATCTTTCAGCGTAGGTGTGGTCACCTCTGACACACAGATTTACCACGAGTGGAAATGCACAGAGAGGCGGCTGGTGTGTGTACTTTTATTTCAGAGTGGTATGTGACTGAATGAGTCAATGAGTTACATTTCAAAGACCCGAAACCAGAAAAAAAGGTTCAAATTAAGGCTGTACCTGATTATTTTCCATCTATCCATCCATTTTCTGAGACAAACAACCATTCACACTCACATTTACACCTACGGGCCCTTTAGAGCCACTGACTAATCTATTAAGTTCATGTCTTTGTGGGAAGAATCCAGAGAGAACCATGTCATAAAAAAATAAATGATAACTTTGACGCAAACCGTTTTTAAAGATGAAACTCAAAACTTCAATAAAACGTCATTAAATAAGCGATTTCCTACAAGAAAAACGGTAAAAGTGTGAATGAACATGAAGAAAGTTTAAAGGACTGAATGAGTTTCAGACAGCTGGTCGTGACGTGCAGATTAACCTTCTGCTGTGTTTTCAGGTGTGACCATGGCAACACAGAGAGAGCGAGAGCGAGAGCGAGAGCGAGAGCGAGAGCGTGGTGTTGCTGTAGAGTGTGTGTAAGGTCTATTTTCAGCTCAGACAGGTGTGTGTGTGTGTGTGTGTGTGTGATGGGAAAATCTCCTTTCAGCAGTCAGACACACACACACACACACACACACACACACACACACACATAGGATTTTTACCAAGTGAGTGGAGAGGTTTTTCACTCTGTCTGTTGAACTTCACACGACAACCAAAGGAAGCTTTCAGGGGCGTTTAAACTGGGTCTGACGATGAAATATTCAGTTTAGAGCTGCACCTAATGACTACTTTCATAATCAATGAATCTGCTGATTGCTTTCTTAATCAATCTTTATTCTATGAAATATCAGAACTGAAAAACCCGATCCTAATTTCCAAAAAGGTGACATATTTTTCTGCTTTTTATTTGACCAACAGTCCAAAAGAGATTCAGTTTATGATCACATAAGACAAAGAAAGACGAAGAAACAAGGAGTGTTTGGTTTAAACAATAAAAGGATTATCAACATATATTAATTTTTTGTCAATCAACTAATCGAATAATTGACAAATCACTCAAGCTTCAGGATTTTTACAGAAAATCTGATCATAAGCATAAATATGGCTTAGGGTTGCAACCAACCATTACTTTCAGTAGCAATTAGTCTACTGATCATGTTTTTGAGCAATTAGTGGTTTTGTCTGTACAATGTTGGTCCCTAAAACACTGGAAAACTGACGATTAATCACTTCTTTTTAATTCTAAATAAACTCATTTTAGATATAATATTGCTATTGTATAAATAATAACTAGAAGACTAGATCAAACAAATGTGGATCATCCTCTTTCCTTTATATTTTGTGGGAAAGTCAAGAAGAAACAAAGTGTGGAAACCAGATCAGATGATTGGTCTTTATCTGGACTGACAAACATATTTTAGAGAACGCTCTGAGAGGAGAGTCTGATTATGATTATCTCGCTGAGTAGCAGCTGTTGCCTTTGTTTTTTTGTTGGTGAGGGTCTTTTGTTATTATTCATGCTGATGGAAAGGAAAATACACACAAAGCGGTTAACGGCACGACTCGTGTGTGTCCTACAACCATATAACCACAAATATCGATCATATAAATATTATATATAATTAACTGATGAAGCTACTTGATTATTTATGTGGTGTCTACTCTAAATATAGCCATGCTCTCTTTAAAAACATACTGATCTTATGAAGTCATGAAGAGCCACAGATCTCGCCCAACATACTGAGGATATGAAGTTGTGTCACTTAAAATAGGCCTTAAAGCCGCCCCACACACAAGCTCTAAGCCGATTTATTACTGTGCATGTTTCTAAGCTCAAACATATCACCGACGTGCCACAGGAAGCTGGTAATTTGCTTCTAACTTGGCAATAGCAAGCATGATGTGTCAGACATTTGAAAAAAAAAAAACAAAAACAAGGAAGTCTGTCTGGTTCTCTGACAGATATAGACTACATGGCTGCAGGCATCTTTACAGTGATATTTGGCATGGCACTGTGTCGAGAAAAAAAAAGGGGCAGCTTCCACACAAATATAACACCGAGTCTATTTACGGGCAGACGTGATACAGAAATATACTGTGCGTCATGTGGGCCTCTGTCTGAGCCTGTAGAGGCGGGGGTGATGAGGTCAGTCTGGACCTCTCAAGCCTAAAACCTGTTGATTTTTTCATGTCAATGCACTACATGTATTCTTTCTGACACAGGAAAAAAAAAAAAACTGCCTGAACTGGATCTGTCTTCTTCATTTCTCTTTTGTTTTAGTTTCATACAATCAATCAATCAATCAATCAATAAATAAATAAATATGTGTTCTGAGTTTGTCAGACCAAAGAAGAAACCCTGCTAAATTTGAATGATTAAAAATATCGACAAGTTTATGAAATTAGATGTCAAAATCGGGTAAAAATGAGCAGTGTTCTCAGCTCCGGGACTGTGGGGGCGTGTCCGCTGAATGTGCTGAAGCCACGCCCACTCGAGGGAGCAGTCAAGCAGCCATTTTGAAGCGACTGACACGTGTCAGATGAGTTCAGAAAATGACATGACTAACTTTGACACACTCGAGATGAATGAATCTCTATCTCTCTGGTGGGGGTGTAGGGGTATGCTCAGGGTGGCCTCAGCGTGTCATCGAGCCACCCTTTAGGACAAAGTCAAAGTCTTTTCACATGTTTTCAGCAACTATTTTCCAACGTATTTGTCTCAGAATTGCCTACACCCTCTATAGCCTGATTAGCACTGTTAGCTCTCCCATCTTATTATCTTCTGTGAGTTTACTGACACTATTATGCTGATTATCCCACTAAAATTCAATTTGGATGCTTTTTTATTAGTTCTGGTTCCACTATCACTGTTAATTACTGCTTTTTTGTCTCCAGGCCATATCAGAAAAACGTCTGAGAACCATTGAGGCTGATTTGAAGGGTTGGTTCAACTTAATTACAAAAGACCTCATGTCCTTTGGTATGCAGTCATGCAGATATTTCTGGTTTTATCTTCCTGTCTGACTTTGTTTATGGTTGTAAATGTGTTTGTGTTTTTCTAATCCTAATGCCCTGAACAGTTTTTACAGGGATAATTTTAATTAATTAGAAAGTTCTAACGTTGACAACATGTTTTGTGGATTATCACAACCAACAGTGACTTTAAACGTCATATACTGTGGGCACCACAGGGGGAAACTACATTCATACGCTGTAATGAAGCAGAAATGTAAAAATCTGAACCACTAAAACCAAAACGAACTGCGAAGTGAGAAAATATCTTCTCTGTGTGATGAAAACCACATCCATCCGTCCAAAAAGCTTTCAGATAAACTTGAGGGTTAAAAAAAACGAGAGAAGCATCTCAGACTTTATCCACAATGCAACATAAGCAGTCCTGGTCAGTAATACACCATGTGAGGTTTGTGAGACACCGCAGTCATTTAAAAATACACACACCTTAATACTCTCCTGAGGGCAGAGTTTGTTTGTTTGGCAGAGGTTCAGGTGTTTGCTTTAGTCCAAACTAAAGACTATCTGTTGCTCTCTCTTGTATTTTTAGGATAGCCATTGCTGAGCTCGGCGGAATATAATAGCTGCAATGAGCCCGTCTTTGCCCTTCAGGGCTCATCTGCTGTGATTATTTGTCAGCCAGTGAATCACAGGGCTGATGGAAATATTTGAATCATTGGCGATAAATAAAATCACCCTCGCCTGGTGACTCAAACGACAAAAAGCCCTCGTTATGATCTCGACTTCTGTGGTTCATTTCATTTACAATAAGGAAAAAAAATGAACTTGTCTAAAAAAGACGTCAGAGATAGTGAAGCCCGGAGGACAGGTGTGATCTGCTTCTTAAAAAGGGGCTTTATTCATTCATGACTCAGCAGTTGTCGTCACTGGTGCGCCTCTGCCCAAACAAGCTAAGGCACACACACCTATCTGTGCATGCAAATGAAAGAAAACACTGATTTCATGCTTCTAATCCATTCCATGGACAAATCGAATGGATCTGCTGATATGAAAAGGCCTAATCAAAGATTTAAAATATTTATAATGTCACCTGCAATTAGATTTAGACTGATATGAGAACTAAAGTAAAGAAGCAAAGCTGGGGAAATCTGTGATTTTCACCTAACAATAGCCGTTTCTCTCACGCACACAACAGTGTTTAAAGTTTAGACCTATAATTAAAGTCTGTGACTCCTCTTATGAGTCATCTTCAGTGTGATCTGTTTCGAGTGAAAGCTCAGGTGCATGCGGAGGATCAGAGAGGGACAGACAGATGAAAGACAACAACAAAAAGACAAATGTGGAGTCGGAGAGGCCGTGGAGAAATAACAGGCAGCCTGAGACGAGACAGACGGGGGCCCATGATGACAGACAGACAGGTTTGTGAGGACAGAGAGCCCCGAGAGGCAGACGGGCTTGTAAGCTGAGATCTGCAGGGGAGGGGGAGCGGGGGAGCGGGAGCGCTGGAGTCCAGCAGTAGGATCTGATATCTGAGACCATGGAACAAGAAGACACACAACACCAGGCCGGTGTCACACTGTGCCAAACGGGCCGACTCTGCCGCTGATGGCACTTAGAAGGTCGCTGCCAAAATACTGAGCATCAAAAGGAGTCTGCACACCCAAATATCTCAACTTATTTTGGTATTTTTTGTTCCAAAAGGGACAAAAACAAGAATTATCTCAGCGCTATACCAATAAATCAATGTCAACAACAAGGGCATACACAAGATGTATCTTTAGGCTCATTTAGGAACAGCACTGATAACAGCTTGTTTACAAAGTGTATCCAATTAAAAAAATACAAATACATTTTATCAGTGTGCAATAACAGGAACTGCATGAATTGTATAAAAACAATCTTCATGTTGCATTATTTACACATAGCCAGCTTTCTTTTTTCTTCTTTTTTGTCTTCTATGTTTAAATACGACCTTAATTTAGTCACTCCGCATCTACATCTCCGCATGAACTCTTTGTGGTTTGAACACTTAACAAGCAGCTAAATCAGACTACAGCTAAATTTCTTAGCATGCAAGACCATTTACAACCCGATATTAGATGAGCGTATTCAGGTCATGACATCTGAGCAGCTGGACGAGACTTTTATTTTTCCTGTTTGTCAGAAACCTTCGTGTATTTTGCCTCTTTCTTCTCCTCTGTACTCTTTAGCTTTATTTGATGTTTCTGAGTGTTTTAATTAAATTTTGTTTTTTGTCTCATCTCTAGGTATTTCATATATTGGTGCACATCCACATGTGTAAACGCACGCTTACTCAACAACATTCAGAGGCCGTAATGATTTTACAGCAGGAGCAGACTGCTTATTAAACCCAAAAACAACAAACTACACCCTCTCATGTGAAGCAAAGCACTCTAGAGTGAGTATTTATTTCCCAAAGCCTGGATGCAATATTCAAAGTATAATTCAATCGCATGTTATCTGTTAGAATTTCCCATGGAGTGTGAATCTTTTAGAGAAAATATGCTGCTAAAATGTAGAAAAATCATATTTTGTGACGTGCAAAAACCAAGCCAGCGTGCAAATTCAAAAGAAAGGTACAGCGTCTTACCTTTTTCTGGTACCACACCACAGCATCTTTTACTTTGGAAGCCATTTACATTTCCCTTCTCCCGGCCTAGGGCATCTTAGACTGAAAACACACAGCGAGAGAGAGAGAGAGAGAGAGACAGAGAGAGAGCTGTGTGAGTGACGGAGTAATGAGGAGAGAGGGAGGAGGGCTGAGGTCTATATACCAGGTAGGAAGGTGTGTCATGACTACTGACGAAGCAGAGAGGGAGGGGAACACACACACACACACACACATATAACGACACACAGACAGATGTGTGATTATGCAGATTTGTGGGAGGGCTTTGCCTTTCCTCCCACATAAAAACAAACACACAGTTTATGTCTCATTAATAATAACAACATCAGTCATTTTTTAAACACGCCGTCTCCTTTGACGCCCATCTTACAACATGAACAGACGCCTTCCAAGGAGCTGGGATGGGAAAAATTACCACTGTGATACTGCTGAGTTAGAGCCTGATTCTTACCACTGAATCACATTCTGACACACGCATGCACACACACACAC
Organism: Protonibea diacanthus; assembly: GCA_028641955.1. Classification (NCBI taxonomy): domain Eukaryota; kingdom Metazoa; phylum Chordata; class Actinopteri; family Sciaenidae; genus Protonibea; species Protonibea diacanthus. The sequence continues at coordinate 10,597,933 of CM053997.1, read as the reverse complement.
ACACACACACACACACACACACACACACACACAGACGCACACATTTTCCGAGAAATGTTGTGGGCATGGTTGTTGGCTCTCTTGGGGTGTGTGAATGATTGGAAACATTCATAAAAAGACACACATGAACAGACACACAGTTCAAACTATCATTTAATGATGAGGCAAGGTGTTGCTGAACACACACGTGCATTAAAGTGAATGTATGCCTATGCGGTGCCATCCAGCAGCTGGTTAGCTTTAGCTTTAGCATAGAGACTGGAAACAGGGGAAACAGCCAGCCTTGCTCTGTCCAATTGTGTGTTTAAGCTTTTTTTTTTTTTTTTTTAAGTGTAAAACCATAAAGTTGTGGTTTTACAGAGATTAAGAGAATGATTACTAAGCACAAGACAGGCAGGATGCTTGTGACTGGAAAACTGGATGCTTGTGGTCATCGATGCTGATTAGCAACTAAGAGGCAGAGCGGAAAACTTTGACAAATCACACATTTATGTGTGATAAATAACATAAAATACGTGCAGCAGAAGAAAATTACAGCTACAATCTTTTACGCTGAGAAACAAAAATATCTTTAGACAACTCAAAGGCACAGGCGATATGACTGAAAGAGCCAAAAAAAAGCAAGTAAGTCGACCTGGAGTCGGGATGTTTTTGTCAACTTTGACACTGAACTTTCTTTATATTAGTAATCACACCAAAGAAACTGAAAGCAAAAGAAACTGAGCAACACATTATCAATAACTGGATCACTGACGGAAAGTCCTCGAGACAGCGAGCCCGCGTACATCTGTGAGTGTGTTGAGTGTACATTAGGCCCTGCAGTGTGTCAGTGTTACAGTCGGCGTGTTATTACAGTGAAGTTGTCTTTGAAACGGGATCTCCTGGTGATGGAGGTGATGTGAGCCTGTTTGTTGTGGTTAAAGAAACAATAAATGGCAGAGAGCAGACAAGAGTTTTACTGGACCCGCAAGTTGACGCTTAGAACAACAAAAGAGGGAGATATTATTTAAATCAGCTTGACTCAAAGCATGTCTGTGATTGCTCGCATAGGTTAAAATGTTAAAACTCCAGTTGGCGGTGGCGGAGGAGGACGAGGAAGAAGGCGATGCGGTTTATAAAAAGCTGATAAGTGAAAAACATGGAAGCTTTGTGGTTAGCCACTCTCTTACCCTCTTCTCTCTCACGCTCTCTTCCTTCCCTCTGTCTTTCAGTCCCTTTGTGTCTCTTTTCTAGTTCTCTGCTTCATAAGTGCAGCGTTGTCCTGCTGCATGAGTGGGAGGCATAGAAGAGCAGAAAGAAGGAGAGTGATGAAGGCCGGGCCGCCTCGGGGGGCAGCGGGAGCTTTGGTCGTCAGGAAACATTACACAACCCAGTGCAGTATTGCAAAAAAAAAAAAAAAATACAAGTTTTGACTGGGAGTCATTAATGGCATTTCCCCTTTGCTTTTATAACTTGACATTTTTTCCCTCCTTGTTTCTGCACTCGCAGGTATGAAACTTAAATTTGACTCAGCATAGTCAAGACATCCTGCTTTGCATGTGAAGGCTTGTCAGTCTGCAAGGCAGGCCGTCCCTGACGCGTGCATTTCAAGAGAGTCGTGTATCATCCCTTCCAGAGAAGTTACATACAGACATTTTTTGTGTTTAGACACGTTTGATTTGCTTGTTTTGGGGTTTTACAGAGAAATGTGTGCGAGATCATGCGACACGACCGACTGACGGCTTCCTCTGCAAACAACCAAACCGCGACACTTCGATGTGATAAAAGTCACACATCAAACAAATATGCGAGTGTGAGTGCATGTGTCCTCATGGTCAAAGTGCGCGGTAGAGTTGAGTCTCCCAGCTCAAAGTGTGGCAAGAATGTGAGAAGTTCAAAAGCAGGAAGGGGAGAAAATTTTCTACTGAGCCAAGTGTGAACACACACACACATATACACACACAAACGGACATAGCAAACCACTATCTGACTGATGCACACATCTGCAAAAAACCCAGCACCCCTGACCATAAATGCTGCATGCATGCTGCTTATAAGTTTGCAGAGGCAAAGGGTGTAAAAGCATTTATATCTGTGCATGTGTGCATGTGGGAGAGAGATGTGGGAGAGAGAGAGAGAGAGAAAGCGCACTTTTGCCCCAGAAGACAAGAGATATTTTTAGCAATAGGAAGAAAGTCTCTTGCTTGACGTTGTCTAAGATTACGGTCGTCACTCCTCCCTCCATCTTCCCCTGGTGAACCACACAGAACAGCACACCCTGGTTGTGTGCTATACATGCAGATAAACTCAAAAGGCAGTGAGGTCAGCGCTCAAACTTAAAAATGGGGTTAGTTTGGGTTATTTGAAGTGTTGTTATGTGAGGAACTTGTCCACACACTGTCCATACAGTCAGTAGATTACTACCTACAGCAAACAGTGGTTGTTGGCACGCCTCCAGCCTGGAGAAGCAGGCAGGAGTCCCAGCATGGAGGCTAAGCAATGTACTGCTGTGGACAGGGGCAGCAACAAAGCGGATATTAGTCACCTAAGGCAAACCTAATAGAAGATAAAACGACTAGGTGTCTAGGTGTATGCTGTATTTGGAATATTTTTGCCACTGTACCTTGCCGTCACACGGCTCTTTCCAACTGGAAACTCAAGCGTATATGTTGATTTATGCTTGTCAAAACCACCAGACTTCATTGACAAAAAAAAAATATTTTACCTTGCAGAACATGGAAGTTGCTGGTCCTACGCTGCATGATATGCATGCATGACTTCAGTGTTTTAAGATGTTAGTTACTGCCGACCAAAGTAGCAGTAGACCAGCAACTCTGAGGTAAAACTGGTGCTTTTGTCAATGAAGTCTGGTATCTTCAGTTTCCTGTCACGAAGGGCTGTCTGATGGCAACATAAAGCAGAAGATATTCTAAACATAGCATACACTTTAATGTTTTACTGGACTGTTTTGTTTGGATAAGTATACAGCCCTGCTTTAAATTACCCAAAGTTCAGCGAGAGCTGGTCAAAGACATAATAAGAAGTAATGTACACAGTGTACGGAGAAAACACCATATGGACTGTGAGAAAGGAACCCATTCTTCCTCTGCTAAGGTCATTCACAATAGTAAGAAAAACACACACCCATCCTAAACTCACATTCACACACTTACAGAGAATTAAACTATTCAGCTCTGCAATGAGAAGAATAATGAGGGTTTTAAATATTAATTTCATGTGACAGATGACTGGTGTTAACACTCTTACATAGCAGAGGAGGAAAGCAGCTCGGACGCCATAAAAAGCCTAAAAGAAATCCACAAATGTAAACGTCTACAGCGACTAATTTTTAATAATTATAGTGCTACAACTTCTAACTATTTTCATTATTAATTAACTTGTTCATTATGTTTCAGATCTCCAACCAAAAGACATTGTGAAATATTGTTTTTTAATAGCTTCGTAAGAGGAAATAAGTGCACTTCTCCCACACTATATTTCAGTTGTGTACATCTTGGAGCTGGAACCGGAGAAAGTTTAGCATTTTTACTTTACGTTTATTTGATTTTTTTCCCCTTAAAAAGGATAACTTTATACGCACATGAGCAGACAAAGATGTGATTAGACAGACAAAATCTATAGTGGTGCAAGTCCACAACAAAAATGGCCTACTGCAGAGCAACAACTGCTAACAACTCCTGCTGTGAACAAACTCCCAGACTGTGCAACCACAAAACAACAATGGTGAGCCTGACGAGGAGCGAATAAAAACAGACATTTATCAAGGCAGACAAACCTATGGGAGCGACACCCCGTCATTAGTGGGGTCGAGCCATAAACAGCATTGTTTTGTGTTTTTAAATTAGACGCCGCGACAGTATTAAGACTTGAAAACAGCCCTACCCAGAGATAAGAAAAGCAGGCAGATCCTCCCTGTTAAAAACCTCAAAATCCCTCAGTGTGATGCCAGCACTGATTCACACACATTATCAGACAAAAACACACACACACACACAGACATGTATGCCTACTATTGCCTAATACAGCAGGATTAGGCGTAAACTGCTTGGTGATTATTTATGATGGAAAACATAACAAGAAGAAATAGAAATGGGAGTTCTGTCCTAACATACTTTTTCCAAAACCACACAGTCACAGGGCTCCTAAAATACACCGTGGTTTGCTAAAGGGTATTTAGGGAACAGAGCCTAGACAACAGACACACACACAGAGTCAGACAGTACATGTATATTTTGGTCGACTCATAGACGTTGAAAAGAAAACAGCTGAGGCTCAGTGTTCTCCTGTGAACGTCTTGAGAGGGTTTGGAGGTCCATCTTGGCTGTGTGCAATATGTTGTGCACTAAAAGGAACACATTTCTGTAAAGAAATATTTGTCCTTGGTGACTTTACTGGAGACTGGCTGTCGGATTCATGCCCATTGAAAAAGAAATTAAACAACACCGCCCCTATTTGTTATTTAAGTCAGATGGTGAATAAGTCAACCAGAGTGGATTGCAACTCATGCTGGGCAAACATCTGCAACCTGTACTGGCCACATATTACACACGCCAATTATGCTCAAAGCAAAGCAGTCCCTGTTGGGTTCAGTGATGACAATGTGGTGGCCATAGTAAGTGAAACCATAACTCCCAAAGCTAGACCTAAAGTACTGTAAGCAGATGTACAGAAGGTTTTGGATTATTTCTTTAGAGGCACAGAGAACCAAGTGGAAGAAGTCCTAAAGTTCTTTATCTTTTCTCTCTGGGGTTGATCCACATATTTATCATGACCCAACATCTAAAAAATATACCTGAGGACAGTTATTTGCTCCAATGTTCATTAACATTTTTAAAAAATAATGAAATGAAGATTATAAATCTGTAAACATAAGCAATTCCGCATTTTCCAGCCATCTTGGAATCTAGCAAACTCCTCCTTAATTAAACATGTCTCTCAGTGTGGCGTGCCCCATGGGAGTTTCCTCGGCCCGCTATCCTTTTCAATATTTACCAATGATTAGGGATGTTTCTGATGACTAATTTTTGCCGTTGATTAAACGGTTATTCAAATTTAGACTAGATGACTGCTCTAAAAGTAAGAAAATGCTGAGAAAACAGTTCAAATTTAGCTGTAAGAACACAAACAGCACAGTAGTAGTTACATTATGAGCATTTAAATGTCAGTCAACGCGTTGGCATTAAGACACGGTTCCTGTTATGAAGAGAGAGAACACTCAAATGGCTACTTGAATGTTGTGAAATAACTTCATACATGATCCCTTTGAGTTTTTATTATGTAATTTGACGGGTATTTAATACTGTGATTGATAAATGTCAACAACCTTTTTCAGTGCCAGTTCCACCATCTTTTCACCTGGATAGAGTCATCTCAGACAGATTTGTTGAGTGAAATCGGCTGGTACAATCCCAAAAAAAGACAGCATTAAAAAAAAGTTATGACTATAATTTAACTTTAAATTAAATTAAATCTGGTAAAACTAGCACTGGCAGTGCAGGGAAGGAGTAGTGGCAGCACTCTTCAATCTTAATTACGACTATTACTACGACTGGATATGAGATCAGACTTGTTTTGTATGGAGCTTAAACCAAATGTATGTTTAAGTGCCAGACATGTTGCTAATAATGATAATTAGCTGTGTTTATGACTCAAGGGCTTGATATTATGTATATATTTAGGTTCAAGAGACACTCTAGACATGAGCAGATATGATGGGAGAAACTCTGAAAATATTGTTATGAAAATGAGAGTAGCAGCATGCATTAGAAGATGTTCCTCTTTTCTTGCCTCTACAAGGCACCAGTTTTCTCTCACCTAGATTACTGCTCAGCAGTCTGGTCGGGTGCAGCCAAAAAAGATCCGTCTGAGCTACAAATAGCTAAACCTATGAGGCTCGCAGTGCACTGCCTGTTGGGTGTGAGGCTGAGTATAAAGAGAGTGCATGCCAGTCATGCCACTCGTGGCTCAGAGCAGAGGAGAGGTTGACCTACAATCCTATGAGTTTCTTTAGGAATATCTGTTATAGTAAACAACCAAATATAGTCACACTACAAGGGCAGGTTAACTGTGAGTCAGAGTTAAACACTCACTGAAGCACACAGTGAAACAATTATTAAATAACTCAATGATGTTAATTAACTGACCTAAACAACTACTAATGCAATTTGATGGACTTTACTCAACCTGACCATGTTATTACTGAGACTTTCCCATGTGTATGTCACGTTTTACATGTTATGTTTAGACGTGTGGATACCGGGAAGCGTAGCTGCTACAACTAAGTGTAGCTCCTTATGAGGATCCACATAAAGAATAAAGTAACACAGTGTGTGTTATGTAGGCCACAGTTCACACGAGGACTCTTTTTGTGTGTGCGTCTCTGTTTGAGCAGGAAATGGCTGTGTGTAATTAGCCATGTGTCTCCTGCAGCTACTGTACGAATGTTAATGTGAGTGGTCGTCAGTGGATTGTCGTTGGCTTGCGCAGCTGAGCTCCCCCACACTCCTAATATTTAAATGTTTTAGTTATATATAATAGAGAGTGTGTGACTTTCTGATCATGAAGTTGTGCGCTCAATGGAATTCATTTAAAACTATTTAAAACATGATTTTTGCCAATTGCAAACGATATTTCACATCTGAGAACTTTGAGAGAGTTTTGAAGAAAAGAAAACATGTTTACATTCCTCAAAGCAAGATATCAGAAAATGTTATCTGTCCTGAAGCTCAGGATGGTCAGGACAACTAGTCCAGACACTCAGTTTCTTAGGATTTAAAATAGAGGAAGAAGTCATTTAGATTTAAAAAACTAGTGGGCAAAGCATGAGCATAAGTTTTAGTTCTTTATATCATGCTTTCTATACAGGGTTTCCCGCAGCATATTATAGTGGAAGCAGCTCGCTTTAGCTGAAATAATTACCATAAATTATTAAACCTTTAGTCAATATTAGGCTTATTAAGCTTCAGGGGAAAACGAGTGGTTGTACTACATCAAAGAGCAAATGAGTGAAGTGTTTCAATGCGCCAGAGTCCATCTTGTTCATCGTCCATCCACTTCACAGTAATTAATCAGAGCAGGATGTAACAATGGTGCAAAGAAAGGGAGGGGGTGTCAATATTAACCGATACGTACAGGGAAACGGATACAGGAGGAAGAGATCGGGCTACATTGATACACAACCGCCGGTCCGTCCCAAATCCAACATTTGGTCAAATTCTTTGAAAGCGAGATCCTTCAGAAGACTTTGTGTCTCCAGCAGACTTGACCTCTTGGAGCTTTATGGTACTTTAATCAAAAGTCTTTTGAAAACACAAGGGCTTGCTTTTCCTGTTTCAACAGAAGTATCTTAAGTTCAGCAGAGCATAGGAGAAACACATTAAGGTCAGTCAGTGCAGTGTATGTTTCCTAAACCCTGTGATGTGTAATTGTATACGTTCCTTCGTCCCTCCATCCGCTGCAGCAGCATCACGATTTACAAGCTGGGTAAACGTTGAAATGGGTCACGTTAGGTTTTGAATTTAAAGTGGTGGGAGGCTGCATGTGACAGGCTTCACTTGCTTCCTATATGGAAGCTTAGATAGCTGTGAAAACGTCTCAGTGGCTGCTGAAGGCCTCCATTTATAGTTCACAGGCAGGCGACTTTCTGGCCTGATGGAGAAGCCGCAACTAAAACACAATCAGCAAGAGAGCCACAACAAAACAGATGAATAGGAGGCCTTTTAAACAAATCTACTTGTGGAAAGCAGATTGCTTTGCTTATTTATCCACGGTATGTTAAAACTAAGCTGATAATTCTGGCCAGAAATAGTGGGAAGCGGCAGTCAGATATGGAAACTCGATGCAATAAGTCTGAAAACTCCTCCGGCACTGATCTCTATCAGATTTAAGCAGAATGCTGGTTTTCAGACGGGCAAATTGCAGGAACAGAAGATAACAGAGGAGATGTCAGGACAGATTTGAGTGGAAAACATTTGTTTATGACTGCTGGTTTTCTGTCGGTGTAATGTTCCTCTGGGATGTCGAATGAAAACATGAACATGAGAGGAGAGACCTCCTTCATGAGTCTGGTAACTCGTGATGTGTAACACTAGCCGCTCCCTCTCTCTCTGGCTGTTTTATATTTCATGATGGGCGCAGGTTACATCTCTGAGCTGGGCCGAGGGGGCACGTGTGTGTGTGTGTGTCTGTGTGTGTGTTTAAGTAAGTGTGTGTGTGCATGCCTAAAGGAAATATGAGGCTGCTCAATCGACGATGAAGGGTCGAAGGTGTCAGGGGGATTCTGAGAGTGAGTGTATGACATGTAAGAGTGGTGGGAGACGGGAGGGGGATCGTGTTTTCCGTCACGTAGGGTGAATCCCTGACAATCTCAAATAACACCAAATGACACTACACTTGACCTATACAGGGCTTGATCATATAGCAACACACACACACACACACACACACACACACACTACGGCTAGTTAGTTCATTAGTTATTTACTGTTATACAGCAGTTAGTTCCGACCGAAGTAATTTGATTGGACATGAGTCACTGCATGGGTGCTTATAGAGCACGACATGTATCGCTCCACTTTACAGGTATATTTTTACAAGTAGTTTTAAAATACACACACTGCATACTGATGTTCATTTTTATACCTTATATTCTGGAATCACGAGATAAAAGATGTCATATGTCGACAGTCTTCTTGTCATTAATATAATCCATAGAGATAAACTGTTTAACTGGTTTCCTGCTTGGTGCTGAAGAGAGCGCACCTACCTTCTGATATTAAACATTTGATTTTATGCGAATAAAGCGCTTGCAGAACTGTTGCACAAAAGTAATATCACGCTTGAGGTTGTGATGTTGTACTGAATATCAGCACGCCGTGACTTAACTTCAACGCTCGGCCTGTGGCCTCTTACCTACGACCGAATCGCAGCCGTGCTGTTATTCAGTACAACGTCGCTCCGTCTCGTGTGATGTTACTTAATTTTGCAGAACATAACGCCGCCTCACAGTGTACGGATTAACTGTACGGCTGTAATTCTATACTATGAATGTAAATATAGTGTCTGTTCTGCAGTGGACAGAAATCTCAGTCAAGACCACATGCAAAATACGACGCAATAATATTAAAATGAACTCGCTTGCAGTTTATAAAAAGGGAAATTTAAATGTGGAACTCTTCGAACTGCACGACGCTCAGACATCCATCCAATCAGACAGATCATTGATCGTTCAGGCAATCAATCAGGCACTGTGACTAAAACTGAACATCAAAAGACAACCAAAAAAATTCAGCCTGATCATAAAATTGGTCTGCGGTGACCAAAATGAGGATTAAACACAATTCAAATATCATCATCTAAAATCAACAAGATATAAATCACATAACAGACACGGGCATTTCTCTTCAGGGAGAACATTAAATACATCTTATTCTGTAGTAAAATTTGAGCTGAGCGTCATAAAAATCCCACTGAACCTGTTTTACATCCTAATCCGAGCCTGGTGGTGCAAAATATCTGACACATTGTGCAGTCACAAGTCTGTTCTTATATCTGTGTGTAACATTAGGTAGTTTTGTGTAATGTGTGGCAATAAAAAAAAAACACATTTCTGTACACACTGGTAACATGTAGTATGAGCGTGGAGAGCCTCAGTGTGTGTCTGTGTGGGCATTTGTTGGATAGCGAACCAGTAACCACAGACAAACTGAAGGAACTGAGTTGTACAAACACACTTTTCTGCTGATTGTAGACTGGCTTCATTTCAGTCCACACACACACACGCACGCACACACACTAAAAAAAGCCCCGAGTGCTCTCCTCAGAGGGGAAGTATGTCCTTTTTTTTTTTTCACATTCTCCAATTTTTCCATCTGTCTTTCTCTTTCAGACATAATGAGCAGTACTCATGAACTACTGGTGTGTGTGTGTGTGTGTGTGTGCGTGTGTGTGTGCGCGAGTATGTGTGTGTATATGTGTGCACGCATGTATGTAGACAGCTGACACCCTCATAGCAACAGAACAGGGGTTGTTGAAGCATGCGGCGCTCAAACAAAAACAGACTGTGGAGTTTTGGTGGGGCTACAAACTAGTAAACACACAATGACTGCGCACACACACACGCGCACACGCGCACGCTCACAAACAGGGAGACTGGACTCACCTCTAGTCAGGCCGTGTAGCTTACTGGTGTTTCGTCCTTGCAGCCAAATTAGGACAGGAGCTGGAAATTTGGAAAACAAAGAGACGAAGAGAGAGACGGTCAAGACTGTCTGGTCTGGGACGAGCACATTTGAGATTCAAAGCAACAACAACAGTGTGTGTGTGTGTGTGTGTGTGTGTGTGTGTGTGTGTGTGAGTGAGAGAGAGAGATAAAGATTGTGTGTGTGTGTGTGTGTGTGTGTGTGTGTGTGTGTGTGTGTATCTTAGGCTTGCATACTTTTAAAGCCAGTCAGTCAAAGTCTGATAACTACATCTAATTTCATATGTGAAGGGGTTTCCAGTGTGTGTGTGTGTGTGTGTGTGTGAGTGTGTGTGTGCTTTCTGACCACTGTGTAATTTGGGGCTTTGGCTGTTGTCCACATGATGAGGCTGCATAATGAGGCTTAAAAGCAGCATGTGTCTCTTGCTGAGATTCAAACACACACACACACACACACACACACACACACACACACACACACACACACACACACACACACACACACACACACACACACACAGGTCACCTCTATACACAGTATGAATTCTCAGAAACAATAATGAATAACAGCAGGCAGCAAAAGATCCAAATAGTCCACTTTCTCTAACAATGTAGCTCTTGTGGAAAGTCAGGAGACCAGCCACCACCATCATAATCATCATCCTCTCACATTTTCATAATCAAAATCATCCCCAACATCCTCATCATTGACAATTATCCTTCCTGATTATGACAGGCTAACGCGGCAGGTGACTTCGTCTCCTGAAGTTTTTCCTCAGGGCAACACAGGCTGGCATGACCCTCGCTCAGCTCCATGCACACACCAGTGTGTTATGTTTGGGAGGATATCACAGAATTAACAAAAGATAATGCCACTGCCATATAAATGCAACATCCTGGCGTTAAAATCAACTTTGAGTGAGAGACGCGGTGCATGAATGACATGACGGCCGTCCTCTTCTTTACAGTTGGAAAGTCTACGTCATGTGGAAGTGACAGTTGACAGATGAAGCCGTCATACAAACTCTGTCTTTAGCAAAGTGGAAGCATGGATAGTATCACAACCACAAAGATTCATGCAATGACCTCCTTACGTGAAAGAGAACGAGAAAAACGCAACCACAAGCGCAACCAGGCCGACGGTTTGTGAGTCCAGATGTGAGTTATGGACGATTTTCTGAATCCAGTATGAATAAAAGTAAAATACCTAATAGTTGATTAGAACTTAAATTAAAAGGCTCTACACATCTGTTTTGGCTGATAACACGTCTTCTCAAGACTGTGTGGGCATGTGCGGACTGTGTTTGAGTCACATCTTCGTCACACTCCTATTAGCTAATCGAATAATTAAAAACACCTGTCTGACCTGTATTTATGTTTGTACCTGCAGTTAAAAGGACAAGTCTGCAGGATTTAGCATGAAGGAGAAACAAAATGCATGAAAAACAGCCACAGCCTCTATTTCTGGCATATTTTGTAAACAGACCACCTAAATCTGCCACACTGGACCACTGGGTATGGATCTTTTTCACAGCAGGATGTGACCTACAGCATTAACAATGACGTGAAAGAGAACCGGCATGCGCAATACCAGGACACCGAAACTGAAGCAGCTAAACAGAGCTGCAATAATGAGTCAATTAATGGATTAATTGCCAACTGGTCTAATAATGGGCAGTGGTTAGCACTGTCACTTCACAGCGAGACGGTTCCTGGTTGCACTTAACAGGTTAACTGGTGACTCTAAATTGTGCGTAGGTGTATATGTGAGTGTGAAGTGTGTGTCTCTGTGTGTCCTGTGAGAAGCTGGTGACTTGTCCATGGTGTACGTCGCCTCTCACCCAAAGTCAGCTGGGATAGGCTCCCCCCGCGATGATGCGGATGTGTGGTTACAGAAGATGGATGGATGGATAGTTTGATAATTCATTAATCATTTTTGAGTCTTTTTTTTTTTTTTTTAATAAGAAAAGTACAAATTCTAATTTCGGCTTCTCAAATGTGAATTTCTTTACTCCTCTATGACAGTAAACTAAATATCTTTGGGTTGTGGACGTCACCTTGAGCTTTGGAAAAAAGCTCATCCTGTCTGTATCACATGCTTCCATAGACCTGAGCAGCAATGTCTCATCCTAACATAGACTAGCACTCTCCATGTTATCAAACCTGTCATTCTACCGCGGCACGGCCGGACTCGTAATGTGACGGCTCTCCCGCAACTGGAAAGCCACTTGACCTTTCTGTGTGAGCTCAACGCTGCAACAGCCATATCGCTACGGGCCATTCTGCAGCTCTAACATACAGTAAGATGATATGGCAGTCTAGTATGTGATGTAACTGTATTGCAGCTGATGATGTAACTAGCTCTGCAGGCAGATTCGGGCTGCACAATGCACACAGCATCGTCAGAGGGCTCCTCAAAAGAGAGAGAGCGAGTGTGAGAGACAGAATAAATTAAAGACAAAGAGAACAAATGATACAAAGGACCACAATGGTTAGACAATAGTCAACAGTTTGGGTGTGTGGATGCTACATTTAGTCCATCAGGCAGTCACTCAACCACAATTCACTTTGTGCAAATGCACGTACATCCTTATGCTGCTGCACAGCTACCTTGACCAGCAAGTACTACCGTCCATGTAGCCTATCAATCAATCGATGTCTCAGACAACATGTGTGTGTGTGTGTGTGTGTGTGTGTTTAGATATCCCAGGCAGGCAGCTGGGTGTTAACGCAACACTGGTCCTGCCAACATGTGAGAAGCAGCTACAGTGAGGGGTGGGAGGGATGTGATGGAATCATAAAATAACAAACACAAGACCTGTTTGCAGATTTTTGCTGAGTGCTTTTGCAACCACAGCTTCCTGCTGTTTGCTACTGTGCTACATTAAAATGCCTTGCTCAAGGGCAGCCTGAAGCTTCTTACACCTGGCAATCTTACTGACAAATGAGTACAGGCAAGTGCCAGTAAATTACTGTGGCATGTGTTAAAACTTGCTCTAGATAAATCACCAAGTTTCCTGAGAGCATGGCACGAAATTAGCGTCAGCCACCAGCTAAATGCAGGTAAAACACACACACACACACACGTGGCTGGTAGATTTGCTTCCACTCATCACCTAAAAAAAAAAAAAACGGTGATCTATTGAGAGGCTGGCAAAATTTAAACATTCACTCAGTCGACAAAAAAGTTAATTTTGCACCGTGCCTAGGAGAGGAAAGCTGCACGTGATGTGAATCCACACAGCCTAAATTCAATTAGAGGTTTGCTTCGTCGTTACACATCAGCGATAGTCCAGGTGTTTTTTTTAGAAAGTACTTCTTGAAATGAAATCTAAATCCTGCAGTGCTGTCGTACACATCTGAGTGCTGCAGGTGAGACAAACCTGTTAAATATTGGCTACAGTCCAAACACAGTCATGTCTAAAACAGCCACACCAGTAGAAAACGCTGCAGTGAGTCATTTCTGCTGTTTTATAACAGGGCTTATTACTAAAATATAGTCGGCTCTGCTTGTTCTCCATATTTTATCCACAAACAACAGTTTGACAGCTTATTTGGCTGTTGTGTTACTGTTATGGATTTGTCCAGGACTCTGTGAGGAAGGTTAAATCAGGGGTCACGTTATGATTCCAGTGGAAAATCTGGGTGAGCGATGACAGCGTTAGTCAGACGCTGGAACAGATAGGCTGTCTGGACGGTAAAACCATGTTGGATAATCAAGACGGCCTGCCAAACTGTGAGGCTGACCTCCTTCAGGGACACAAGATAGGTAGAGAAAACCAACACTGGTTAGAGAAGAGTATAATTGATCCAGCAGAGCCAGAGATGAATTGAGGAGAGGACGGGGTGCAGCAGAAGTGGAATAACACGAGCACAGCATGACAAAAAATGTAATGGAAATAGGGTGGAGTGGAGTTTAGCTTCCAGCCACTGAAATGCCAAGATTTATGCGACTCCAAATTTTGGATTTTGGCGTCACCCTTTGGCATTTTTCTCTATTCTCTGACATTTGACAGATGAAATGAGTAAGTGGGAAAACAATCAGCTGGCAGTTTAATCAGTACTGCAGGCTTCTTTCCCCAGGAAGCTGTCCAGCCGAGGTGGTAAACCCCCAGGATCCTGACACGGGTCTGTGGAAAGACAAGCAACACGACATCTTCCACACATGCAATGTTTCTTATAGTTTATGGGCAGCCGCCTCTGATGTTTACCTCGCAGAAACCCAGGAAATCTAGTGTTTTGTGCTCAATTTCAGTTAGTGCATGACAGGCTAAAGAAAAGTCACCATCTTTACTGTGTGGATGGCATTTGTTGATTGAGATTAATGCTTTAAAACCACTGTGAGAGAAGCTGGAGGATGATAGGAGAGGGTACACACTGCAGCAGTGCAGCACAGCACAGAAAATTAGCAGATACTTAACGTTACTATGTGTTTCACCCCATTAAAGGACATGAGCTGTGCAGGGGACAGCTAATCTTGTAGCTAGCCTCCATGTAGATGCAGACACGGTGTTTTCAGGCAGTCTCCACGGTTCAGCTCACACAGTCTATCCTCCTCCACCACCACCTCCACCACCTCCTCCTCCTCCTGCTCCTGCTGCTTCTCCTAGCTAGCTCATATCATGCTACATAGTTGGCTAAGCTACCGGCAGGCACAAAGAGCCCACACAGCTGACCCTAATTCTCAAATCCTGGTTAACTGGTGTCCAAACATGCCATGCAGCCGCTCAGTCTTACCTCCTTGACAGCGATGTTTGCTCCGTGTGGAACCCGCGGAGACCCAAACTGCGTTTCCAAAGACTATGAAGATTTAACGCTGCATAAACTAGCGAGCCTTGTATGTGTGTGTGTGTGAGTGTGTGTGTGAGCTGTCTAGAGGAGATGCTGAGTCTCTGCTCACCGATGTTTGAAGCAGTAGCTTTTCCCTTTCTGTCTCTCACTGTGAAAATACAACTTCACCCCCCCTCGTCTGCCCGTAAGCCACCGTATAAACGCGCAGTTGCACATTAAGCCATAACCGTTACGGGCGGTTGGGTAACGAGGAAAATGAAACGAGTGTTCGCTCACGTATCACTTAAATGAACGAATTAACCGAAAAAAAAACAATAATAACGACAACACAATGTCGCTGTTTCATGTTGTGGCACAGTAAATCGCATGTAAACACAAGCGTTGGGAGGGATGGAAAGAACTTTACTTACCTCTAGTGGACGTTGAAACTCACTGCAACGTGTTTGCGCTTTTGCAAAAACTTTACGGTTACACCGCAGAGTGATTGACGTTAACCCAAACGTGACGTAGACAACCCGGGACCAATAGGCTTTCACGAAGGGGGCGGGACAAAACAGAGATAACGGACCTGGAAAAAAAAAAAAAGAAAAACCCGCTCCGTCTGTCTGTTGTCGTTAACGGACACGTCTGCTAATAATTATGTGAATTATTATTAAAACTTTGAGTGTTGGTGGACGCCAAAAAGTAGAGACGAGCATGCTGACCAACGAGCTAGAAATGCAGTGAAGTAAGTCAATAAAACAGGTTAGCTTGATGCTAAATTGCTCTGTAAAAGCTAGCTGCCATAGTAACGAGCTAACTAACGATAAAGGACAAATAAATGAATTTACACTGACTCCAGCTTGTGTAAGTGACATGCTGTTGAATGTAGCCAACACTACCACACCTTAAATCGTATCTAGCTGCTATTTAAACGTTGCTATCTGTTCCTACATGACAGTTTTCCTTGCAGGAGTCATGAGTGTCTGTTTCTGTCTCTCCTGTCCAGCCTCTGTCTGTCTGTTGTCTGTCTCCCAGTCAGTGAGATGTCTCTGGCTCAGAGGGTCTTGTTGACCTGGGTCTTCACCCTGGTCTTCCTCATCATGCTAGTGCTCAAACTGGACGGGAAGGTAAGTGTTCATCAGGGCCGTTTCTATCTGTCTGGGGGCCCTGTGCAAGATGCTATTTGGGGGCCCCTATTCGGTCAAACTCTGTGCAGGATCTGCTTCTGTGATCATGGTATGTAGATCTGCAAGTGCCAACAAAACATTTTAGGAGAATACTAATTTTCTTTTATTTGTTGAGGCTGAACTTGCAGCTTGGGGGCCCTGGGTGGCTGTGAGGCTCTGTGCATCTGCATTGTCTGCATATAGCAAGAAACGGCCCTGGTGTTTATCCTGTATTTTAGTTAGCTACAGCTCAATCAATATATTTATTTTATTTATTTAAGATAGTGATTCCTGGCCAAAACATACAGCAGCACAAACTAAGAACAAGTCGCCTATGATTCAGTCTCCAGGTCCTTCAATATAGATTTAAAAGCATTCAAAGAAATCTTTAAAATCTTCCCCACTGTATTTCATATATATATGATCAATCCCAGGATGCAGAAAGTTCATCATCCTCTCTCCAAAGCTATAAATGATCCATCACACTGACAGAAATAGTTGATGAAAGTCTCGGTTATGTAACTGACATAATCTCCCTCCTCCAGGTGCAGTGGAACTGGTTCCTCATCTTCCTCCCTGTCTGGGTCTTTGACGGCATCCTCATCCTCATGCTCGCCATCAAGATGGCAGGCCGTTGCAAGCCTGGTTATGACCCGCGCAACGGCTCCCCGGACTTGCGTCTGCGCGCCTGGTACCTGACGGCCATGCTGCTCAAGCTGGGCTTCTGCCTGACGCTGTGCGCCAAGCTGGAGAAGCTGGCTGACGTCAAGCTGACGTTTGTGTGCATACCGCTGTGGACCATGTTACTGGGGGCGCTGGTGGAGCTGGGGCTGAACATCTTCCCTGAGAGGAGAGAGGCGTAAAAACATCTGGTGCAAACCTCGACATGAATCTTTCCGTCATGATTGTTGGGGATAGATTTGTGCTTGTATGACCATAACTTTGTGAAATTTGAGCTTTTCTTTTGGCCTGATTATGTTTCCAGAATGGATTCAGGTTCTCAGACGTTGCTATTCATGTTAAGAACGAGAGACTTAAATGATAGTGTGGTCAGACCTCAGTGGAGTTTGCTGTAAGGGCTTCAACAGGGCAGGAACTCTGTGCAACCCAAGAGCTGCTATCAAATCCGTCTCAATCCATTCATTTAAAATGATCAATATAGCTCGAAAATAGTTCAGTTTTCTTCACGAAGACAGAAAATACTTTAAGGGGATCAACTTATATGTATAACTACTGTGAAGCCGACACTGGAAGAAACGTTAACGTCCTCTAATGTTTGCTTTTTGAACTCGAGATGTTCAGTATTGTTTTCTAGTGTTTATTTTTCACTGTATATAAGCTAACACGGCTGCTTTTCTAAAGAACCAGAGGAACCGAATGTTCTTCTGGTGAATCTTCACTTCCTTTATTTAAGCTGCATAACATTAACGCTCACTCTTGGTACCAGAATCGTGGAGTGTAAACATTAGTTGCTCATGCTTTAGGTATGGTGTGGTGGAGAGTAGCTGGCTGAAGATTATTTTACAAGTTGTTCATGACGCCAGCTTGATTTTGGCTGCGAGTGCATAAAGGAGTCGATAATTAAAGAAATTGTCCTGCGCATAAAAAACATCTTGGAACAACTCCGTATCTGAATTTGTCCCACAGGCGAGCAATACAAAGTCTCTTTTGTACCACATAAATCATCATGTGCTCTATGAAAATCAGTAAGCTCTTATTAGGTACAAAGTTCACAAAGAGCAAACCCTTGACACGAGTTATATTTGCTGACCAAAGTGATATTCGAAATTAAGACAGAGCTCTTCAAAAATACTTTCTACCACTGTTGTTTTGTATGCCAGCTTTACGGTGCAGCTGACACTGTGCACGAGTGATGTTTGTTTTGTGCCATTTTGATTGTTTAGCAGTATTTCAGATACATTCTTTGCGTTATTTTGCACGATTGTAGAAATGAGAAGGATTATGTGTGTTGAGATCGAGGGTCTTTGATAATAAACGCATGTCTTGTTAAAAAAAATAAATGGTTTCTGTACATTAAACTGCGTCCGTTTGTCTCATAATTCAATTAAAGTAGTAGTTGTGGTCGTGATAATGATATAAACTCATATTAAGTGTGCAGAAGGATCACCATTAGTTACAGACCATGCAAAACAAAGTGGTGTGGTTGTGGGGAAAATCCTGCTGGGACGTGACCTAAAATGAACTATGAAGCAACCACAGAGCCAACAGCAGTGTGTGTGTATGTGTGTGTATGTGTGCCCTTTTAACACAGACACTGAAGTCTTTGTCTTTTCTGTCTACGTTAAAATATCTTAGTACTTATTTTATAATTTAAAATGTGCAGATACTTTGCTGTATCCGATCAATGTTTCCAGTTTGCAAGCTTCGTGTCCAGACCTCCAGCTGTCTTCACCAGAGGAACTGAAACTATGGATAGAAATTATTAACAAAAAAGCACAGTACTGGACACATTTCCTGAAGGCTTCAAGTAACGTGAAGCCACTTTCCACAGTGGAAACAGCTTGAGTCAGACACCGCACCTTTTAACACTGTCTACTGTACATGCAAGTTAGGAAAAAACAACGTGAAACAACAGCTAGAGTGCTTAATGTGATACGGCTAGTTGAGCTTTGTAATCATTACATGCATGTAATTCCTCACATGCTATCTTCTGCTGTTGTAAACTTACTTAAGCTGGCACTCAACTGCAGCACTGCAGGTACAATTTAAATAGTGATTTTATGCTTCCACTCCATTACTTTGATAGTTCTAGTAACTATATACAGATAAAACACTTCGCTCAGGATTAGATTAGTTGTTCCCAATTTGTCTAGCTTATGAACTTTTCACATGGCTTCATCTTAACTGTTGTTGAGGTAAAGTTATCCAATATTTCACAAAAAAGAGCAACCCCTGAAAATCTTGTGACCCTTTGGAGGGCCTAAACTAACTGTTCAGCATATAAAGTAGTAAAACTAATTCCAAACTAGTTAAATGCTACTTGCAGTACACATTGAGGTACTTCAATTTGATTATGTCTTCCACCACTAAAAAAAACATCTGCCCAGTGTTTTATGGGGCAGAAAAAAATAGCAAAGCACAACTTAAGTACTGTTTATGGATAATTAATAATATGATGTGACTGAGTCAGTAGTGTTTCCTCAAAGACTTCACAGTCTGTGCGAACACACTCACATGGTTCGATGAAGTTTTTCCGAGTATTCCCTCCAAAAAAAAAAAAAAAAAAAACTCTCTTTGTCTCGGCTTCAACTTCCTGCCTCACTCCCACTCACTGTAAAGGTCAGCGGAGCTCCTCTGGCATTCCTGCTGTGTGTGAGAGTGCATGATGGGATGAAAAGAAAGGCCAAAAGGCTGCTGTGAGGTGTATTTGACCTGACAAACACCAGCCCTGAATTATGAGGCTGCTGCATCGTGGTGTGTGTGAGATTGTCTGCTCACATCTCGCCCGGTAAAAGTGCTGAGCTCATTGCTGCAGACCGCAGTGAGTGGGTGGCTTATATAACAGCAATACAGAGAGAGAAAACAAAGGCAGGTATACATCAGACAAAGGTGAAGGCAGCCTATAGTTTGTTTGGTCATTAACCAACCACCATCCAAACAGAATGGTACAGTTTTTAAGTGGTCTGAGCTGCTAGCAAATTGGTAGCAAAGGTACTTCTAGTATTGACATGACATAAATCTACACCTTAGAGCAGTAATAATCAATATTTTATATTAATAACAGATCAGATAGGTTTCCCCGAGCTCTGCAGCTTTAGCGTCTTATTTTGGCCACAGCAAGCAGCTGTTTTCAGTCAGAAAACTTCTAGAAACACGACTGTTTTTGAACAGTACAGTGTTGTACAGTGTACAGTGCTGTGAAAACGATTTACTCCTTCCTGATTTCTAATTTCTTTGCATATTTGTCACACTTAATATTACACAGATACATCCAGTTTTTAAACAATGATTTCATTTATTAAGAGATAAAAGCTATCCAAACCTATTTGCCCCTATGTCAAAAAGTAATTGCCCCCTAAACCTAATAACTGATTATGCATATAATGTATATATGCATATATACTATGAATGTAGTATGTCAGTATTGTGTTTGCTTTGTTTCAGCTGCCTCCTGAAAAAGTTGTTTAAAGCCACCCTGTGGGGTAAACAATAAAAAGTTCTGTTTACTTTCAGTGTTTCACTGAACATGTGGAGTGCGTTTCCTCCAAAAACAAAAACCAAACCTAAATTTTAATATTTGTAATCTTTGCTCGCAAGCAGTTGTTGTGCAAGTTGCAACTACGCGGCAACTTCCGAAGCTGTGACATGAAGCCAATGCGGAAGTGCCAAAACCTGCAGTTCCTCAAACGTCCACTCGAGGCTGGCTACAAGCCAGTCTCCATAAGGTCCCATGTTAAAAAGCCCAACTTCACAGCAGAAATAATCATGTTTGCTGCCTGTTAGAAAAAACAGGGCTAATTTTCACCTGTTCAAATTATATTAGGCTTAAAGTTATGCATAATTATGAGAATGGCTGCTTTGACTGATTGGGTGGCATCACAGATGGCTTGTTTGAGCGCACAGGCGTCATTCGTTCATTCTACAAACTCTTATTATTCTTATTCTTTCCCTATCTGACTACAAATGTTTTCCCAAAATCTTTTATAAGACAGACCGCCACAACAGGAAACATCAACTCTTACTCCAACATTTTCCATACATTGAACCTTTTATTAGCTAGGCTCATATTTAAAGTAGAAACCACACTACAAGTTTTTTTCCTCTTTACAAAACTTCTTATGTACACTACAGTGCTGACAGTTAAAAATCACAGAAACAAAATAGAAAACAAACAAACCGAAACCTTGAGATAAATAAACTCTGTGAAAACAACACTTGCCCCTGAAGACTTGTCTTGTTTTCAGCCATAATTTTGTCACATTTGTACAAAAAATATATATAAGTTCCTGTCAGGGTTTTTTTTTTTTTGTGTAACATCTGAAACCAAAAGCATAAAAAGAGCTGCAGAGCGCCTTGTAACTGGCATCAAGTGCTTCATTATCACCTTGCTCTCCCCAAAGCCACAAAGTGAAGAGTTCTGTCTCTGAAATAAAGTCCTGAAGAGAGTTTTATGTTTAATTTATTAAATATTTTCCAGGCCGTCGGTGAGACTAATCATGAAAAAAACACAACCCTGCGTTTTGAACATCCGCTGAGCCGCTCAAGTTTGACTCATCTCAACTTGCGCCGCGGATATTTGGAGTTTACAGCGGCTTTTATATACCAATTTAAGGCTTTCATTTTCCAGTAAAAATTTTAAAATGTAACTCCTAAAAACTGCCATGAAAAGGACAGAACTCATTCTCTGTGTGGCTCTGGACCATTTAGTAGTTCACAGTTAAGGACAGGCACTGGGGAAACGTTGTGGGCTACATTAGCAAGTGGGCTGTACTCCAATGTTTGACGTTAAAATCAAGACATCAGTTTTCTCAACATCAGAGTCCCACAGGTGTGGGACGAGCTCTGAGACACAAAGAGTTTGACTCTAAAATCAGATAATTCGCCATGTGGAGAAACATATACTCTTCATAGTTAATAATTTATTGTACTTTTTTAAAAACACAAGAGGTCACTCCAGTCCCTGGTTGATAAATAAAACATTTTAACAGACAAGGATGCTCCACACTGTAGAGAAACTGGACTTCAGGTAAAAAGATAAATAGTGCTTTGGGAATGAACTCTCGTCAGTGTACCTTCTGTTTGTCTTTGAGCACTAACTGTAAAGAATAAAAATAAAAAGAAGTGCTCAGGCCTGAATGTTTAATAATCTTGGAAGAACCTGACATTGTTGGTAATCTGAGATAATCTGCCATTCATGAAGTATCTTCTGTAACATTAGCTGCTTGATATCTCCATGTTTCAAAGTGCTGTAATGAGTCACGTTTGGAAAGTCCTGACCAGCTGCATCTGTTTGATATTGCTCTGCTCGATCCGTTCGTATCCAGATGCTAAAGTTAACTCATGGCGAGCTCTTAATGTAGCTGCATAGGTATGAATATAATGTTACTTCAATGACCCTGAACAATTACCATAAAGCCTAAAAGATAACAAATATTTAGTTTTTTTTGGAGACTAATATATTCATGTTTTGTTTTCCTGAGACTCTGAAGGGCCGTCTGTGCAGCAGCAGCCTTGGCTGGGTCGAATTCGTCCTTGGCTGACCAGCAAGTGCTCGGTTTCAAAAATTGGGACACTATGGTGCACATCCAACACAGCGAAATTACACTAAGAGCTCCGCCACAGATGTCAAGGGCTATAGGTACAAGATAATCATGATGCTTTAAAGGAGTCGTTCGACATTTCAGGATTATTGTTACCATTCTGACATGAAGCCGGCCGCAGCAGTGGGTTAGCTTAGCTTAGCACCAAGACGGGAAATGAGAGGGAAACTCTCCAAAGCAGGTAAAAAATGTCTCCAGCACCTTTAATGCTTACTAATAAACATATTATATTCTTTTATTTGAATTGTAAAAAGCTACTAAGTTTAGTTTTATTGGAGGTTACGTGAAGTACAAGCAGTAGTAACTTCATGAGTCTGCTCACGAGGCGACGAGACTGCCACCGTCAAAGCTAAGCTAAGCTAAGCTAACTGGCTACTGGTTATAACTCTCATTTCCCAAAATGCCAAAGCACTCCTTTAAATTGTGACTCTTTACTTTTTATTCTAACTGTCTACTGTTGCTTACGATTACTGATCATGAACTGACACACGGGTTTACTAAACTGCACTCGTATTATTCTTGAACACTGGAACTCGTTAGAAAAATCACTTCAGATGCCTGTTAATTACTTCCCAGTGAGCAGGAGTCAACAGGACGTTACTGGCTTTTTATCAGTAACTTTGAATCAGAATAAAAATACTGACTTTTTGTCACCATGTCATGATGGGAAATGCGTTTGTATTTAAATTCAGCAGATTATTGCAGAGCATTATTGCTCAAAATACAATATTAGGGAATAGTACTGCAATATACTGTATTAATTAAGATGTATCAATACGATATGATAAAGGAAATGTAGCAATATTATGTCAATACATTGAAGTATTGTATAATATCGAGATTTGACCCATCATTTTTACATAAACAGTCCTGGGCACAAAGAATACACTAGAAAAAAAAGCCACAAAATGGAAGCATTAGCTGCAAGTTTCACAAAAAGGTCATCATGGTGACCTTTTTTTATATAAATATCTGACACAAAGTCTGCAGAAACCTTTTTTTTCCTTCCTACCTCTGATGGCTCGCAGATATTCTGATATTTCAAGGTTATGCTCACTTCAAAACAAACAAACAAAAAAAAACAGAACCAGACAGCAGTTTTCTCAGACAACCTCGAGCCTGAATTAAAAAGACAAAATTGGAAAAGTAATACGACCGATAAACGCAATCAATTCTCAATATTTTTGAACCCAAGCACAACCAAAGCATCAGTACAACCTAAACAAGTCCAGTCAAGAGGTCTGGGGGTGAATAAAGTCTCGACTCTGCTTTATAAACTACTGTGTTCAAACCGATATACTCCACCATCTTCCTCCTTATTTCCTTTTTACATCGTTTTACAACAACACAACCAAAATAAACCCTTGTACATTTACAGTCATTTAAAAACAGCATCCTTATGTACAAAAAAAAAAAAAAAAACTTACTATAAAATCTGTTTCTGCTCCTCCTCATGCTGTGGGGAAGGGGAGTGGGCAGAAGGAGAGGGCTGGGGTGGAGGAGGAGGTGGTAGAGGAGGCGGCGAAGAGGAAGGGGGAGGCGGGGGATGAGGGAAAGGTGGCGCTGAGGGTTGGTACTGCGGTTGTAGCGGGTAAGAGCCGGGCGGTTGAGAGAGGAAAGACTGAGGAGGCAGGAAGTGGTGAGAGGGGAAGTGGGGATGCTGAGGGGGGTAGAAGGTTTTGGCGTGCGGGGTGATGTACTGGTGATGGTGAGACAGGTGAGGAGGGAGAGGCTGGGAGCTGCTGAGGGGAGTGTTTGTTTGGGACGGGCAGCCGATTAGAGGAGGCTGGTAATACGGCTGAGACTGCGTGGTGATGTTCGGTTGGTGTGGCGGATGCAGGTGGAGCTGGCTTAGGTGAATCGAATGCGGTGGCGCTTTCTGACTGAGATAAGAGTTCAGAGTCTGGGCCTGTGCGGGGAGAGAGGAACTCGGGGAGAGGATTGGAGGCCTGTGAGGAAGATGGGAGTGTGGCAGGAGAGGTGGGAAAGACGGGGGAAGCATGTGAGGGTGGTGGTGAGGAGGAGGAGGAGGAGGAGGAGGAGGAGGAGGGGGGAGATGCTGGGGTGTGTATTGCTGCATGTACATCCCTGGCCTCCCGGTGTCTGGTGGCAGATGTGTCTGTGGCTCCACAGACGTCCTGGAGTCTGCAGCACGAGTCCATTTGTCTTGGTGCGTCCGTGAGTCTGTCTGTATTCGAGCCACCGTGTGTGTCCATGTGTCGGCTTGTGAGCTCGCAGAGGTGTGTGTTTGAACGTCCGTGGCGGGTAACCCGTGTGACAGCAGAGTGTCCGAAGGGACGTCTGGATTTAGCCGATGGGAGTCTTTGTCCTTCAGTTGGTCTGACTTAGAGGAGGAAGGCAGCTGGGACGCTGAAGACACAGCAGGAGGAGGTGGTGGGAGTGTGGAGAAAGAGTCAGCTGCACGTTTGGGACTGGTCAGGGAAGATGTAGCGGAGGTTGAGACAGAGGAAGATAGAGAAGAGATAGGAGATGGACTGGGAGCAGCAAAAGAGGAGCTCAGAGCTGAAGGTGACAAAGGAGAGGAAGACTTTGAGATGGGAGATTTTGGTGCTGAAGAGGAGGAACTTGTACTGGAAGGTGTCGTTCTGCTGTTCAATTGATGGTAATGGTGGTGATGATGATGATGCTTTGATGACACCGCTTTGGGTTTTGTGTCCTGATGAGGAGGATGAGAGGCGGAGGCCGGGGGGAGAGGTGAAGGGGATTTATTCTTGCACAGAGGAGGTGCTGAAAGTTCTGCCTTCACCTTTGCAGGTGGTGAAACCTGCTGTTTGGGTTTCCCCCCTTCTGTCTCCTCCTCTTTGTCTATAGCACCGCTCACATTAGAGTCCGCTGAGGGAGCAGGCTGAGACGAGAGAGGTGAATGTTGTTCCTCCTTTTTTACAGCCGGCAACGTCCTGTTTCCTGCCACATCAACCTCCTCGGCCTCCTCTTTTATCCTTTCCTTCACTCCCTTCTTTTCTCTCCTCCTCTCCTCTTCTTCCTCTTTTCCCAGCACTGTTTCTTCCTCTTTCTCCTTTAACTCAACCTCTTCCTCTTCTTCTTCTTCTTTCACCTCCTTCTCCTCCTCCTCCTCCCCCTCCTCCTCTTTCCCCTCTCCCTGATGGTATTGTTTTAAGCGGATGTGCCATGCCAGGCTGCAGACAGACGAAACGGTCTTGAACTGGTGGACCACGTTGCGAGGGATGAAATAGATGTCGTCGTGGCAGAGGCGGATGCGAGCGTAGCGGATGCCCTCGCGACGCAGCTGGTTTAGTTTGGCGTCATCCACCCACTGCACGCACTGCAAAGACAGAGCAGGGTTTAGGGTGAAGAAATGAGGAGGCACACTTCAAAATGAAACCTCCATCTTTTGACACAGAGATCTATTTTGAAGCTCCCTTTCAGGGCAGTAAATACATATTTTGAGAATACACAAAAATCTTCACCTGAAAGCCAAAAACATCCACAGCCTCATGAAATGAAGCTTTGGTTTAAAGTATAGTATCTACTTATGGCTAACAAGAACTCTATAGGGGAGGACTTTTAGTAAAGGAAGTAAGTTAAACAAAATCTACAAACTCAAACTAGTCAACAGGCTTTAAAATCCATCTGTAACCACTTATCCTCATCAGGGTCACGGTGGGGTTGGAGCCTATCCCAGGTGACTTTGGGCAAGAAGTGGGGTACACTCTAGACAAGTCAACAGTTCATCACAGGGCACATAGAGACACCAATTCCTGTTCATTTTTACATAATCAAGGATTCCCTGTAAAACAGTACTGACGCCGAGCGGAGTAAACTTAACAAAAATACATGCTCTATATTTAAAATATTTAAAGTCTTTGCTCCAGACAATTTCTCTAACTTCCTGAAGTTCAACCTCTCTCCACCAGGCGGCAGTATCCAACATCAGATTATCTTAACTCTACTTGTGTTTGAGGTTACAACACCTTACCCAGTGTTAGACAGCAAGTGTTATATTAAAGTGACATAACAGTGAACAAACCATACATAATAGGGATGACTTTACTGGGGTGAATCTAATATATGAGCTCCTATATGAGTGTGTTTGTGTGTGTGTGTGTGTGTGTGTGTGTTTGTGTGTAATGTAACACCTGAGACAACGGAGGTTCGTGTAGATCCAACTGCAGCCTCTGAACTACATGAGGGAAATCACCAGCGTGGAAACACACGACGTCTTTGGTTACACGAGGAGGCTCCGAGCTGAAAACAAGTGAAGGAGGGAGGGAGGGCGAGGACACCGTAAGAAGGATTACACTGTATCTGTTGGTGAGTGTGTGTGTGTGTGTGTGTGTGTTGTTTCTAAACACACCGTATCATATGTTGCTTCACTGCCTACCTTTCTCCTCCTGACCCTACAGCCTTCAGCACCCCCACGGCTGCCGTGGTTTGACGTTCGAAGCCCTGACCGATGTGATCGGCGTGGGCCCGAGTCCGGTCCTCAAACAACATCTCTCTGGGCTCGCTGGCCCTGGGCAGCGACTGCAGCAGGTTCTTTACCTCATTGGTGGAGCTACGACAGGACACAAATGAACAAACAGCAGAGCGCAAAGTTAGAAATCGCACAAGATGTGTCCACACGATTCTCCCTCGTCTTCTGCTTCCCTGCTGTCTAAAGAAAGTAGAAAATGACTAAAGGCAGCTCACTTCCCAGCTTTGTTTATTGCTTTGTTTCCTGTCTGCTGTGGCAAAATGAAAGCACCGGGCGGCTCTATCTGCTGCAATTGTTGTTATCTTGGTTGACGTTGATGTAACCCAGGCGCCACAGTGTGACACGAGGAGCAGAGGATGAAAACCCAGTGCACTAGTGTGGATAAAAAATTAAAAAAAAACACTCTTCTTATATTGAGGTGACATTTTCAGTACAGCTGCAACTGATGATTATCCTTATGAATTAGTCTGCTGATTATTAATGCTCTGTCTTTTAATTTCAGAAAAAAATGGTCCACGTTTACATATTACATAAATATTCATTTTTTATGTCACAGAAAAGTAAGAAAATCCGCAACTATTCACATTTTAAAGCCAGAATAAGACTTTTGATATATTCATCAACAAATAATGTAAACAAAAAAATATCCAACATACAGTACAAAAATATATACAAAGCCATCCTATAATCCTATATAACAAAGATACGGTCCCATGCCCTCTTAAAGTTTTCCCCTTCATGTGTCCATATGATGCAATTTCTGACATCAGTTCCATCCATTTTTTTTAGAGGCTGTACTCGTCCATAAGGATCCAAGAATTGTTCAAGCAGCTGTGATACAGTTAATCCTAATTGACACGACTGATTAATTATTACTGTTGGTTTCAGTTTCTTAAATGTGAGAATGAGCTGTTTTATAATTGAATATCTTTGTGTTTTGATCTGTTGGTGTAACAAAAAAGAGAACTGAAGATGTTTTAATAGATACAACAGCTATTTTAAGATTATTTTGGGGAGAGGATGACATGCAGCAAAGGACCACAAGTTGGATTCAAACCCCGAGCCAATACAGCAAGCACTAAATTTAATTAATTAAATTTTTAAAAAATCAAGAGATTAATCCATAATGAATATAATCGTTAGCTGCATCCTGAGAATGGCTGTGATGCAGAGGATGACAACACACATTGGACATTGTGTGGACATTATAAAGCATCCCTGTGGAGATGTTACACTGCACACCGTAAAAAAAAAAAAAAAACATTTTCTAGCTTTAGACCAACATCTTCTTCTTCTGATGCAAATCATCTTGTGTTTCTATGTTTGCCGGTGACAAATGACTTTCCTTGCGTGGCCATTATACGATCTATTTAAATTCTGCTGGCAGGAAAATGAGAATGAAAAATCAGAAATGTGGAAAGAAGTTCGATTTGAAATAATGGAGAGTAAAAATGGAGTAGGTACACATATGTGCACACACGGATCATTTACCCCTCAGCCTCTCAGTGTGTGTGCAAGAAGCCATGTTGCCAAACAATAGGAGTACTGCAGTCAGCTCACTACTGGATCAGTGACTCACACTGTAGCTGCAGTCAGATTCAAACAGGAGTATAAACACACACACACACACACACACACAGGGTCTGTGAGAGATTCCTTCGAGAGCGTCTCACACACACAGACGGAAAAGCAACAAGACTACCCGTGCTCAACGCCTAATTGTGCATTCATTCATTTGGAGATAAGAGGAGAGAGGCAGGAGATCTGGTGGAAAGAGAAGAAAGAAAAGAAGCGGAGTAAAATAGTACAGAGTGGAGAGAAAATGCAAACACACTCACACGGAGCACAGTGTGTCAGAGCTGACTGCAGGCTGACAGTAATGAATGTAAAACCAGGAAAGCTGGTAAGTGAAACACTGAAAAGAAGAGGGTGTAAAGGGAGGAGGAGTGCTGAACGTGCACATCTAGAGTGAAAGTCTACCGTCTCTAACTAAGAGCTCCAGCTCTTCTTACACCGTGTACTATGTCAGTATGCGGCGTGCTCGTGTGTGTGTGTGTGTGTGCTGCACCAAGTCAGGACAGATTCCTGTGCATTTATGGGCAAATAAAGCGGGAGGGAGGAGATGAGTGGGAGATCGAGGAGCGGTGTGGAAAAAGAGAGGAGATAAAGGAGGGTAACAGGAGGGGAGAGGCGGGAGGAGAAGGACAAGGCAGTAATAAAAAGGAGGGAGAGGGAACCACGATCTCTGACGACAAACACTGTTAATGTACATCTTAAAGCTGCAGTACACGCTCCTCAAGAGGTGGTACATCACATTTATGTTTCGCACGCTGAGCCGAGGCACTTATCTACAGGAAACGTGTGACTAGACTGAGTAAATCTGCAAGTGATTATCTCTGTTGATTTGATGATTTATAACTGATTTGTTTAGTCTATAAGATGACATCTTTAAACAAGCCCCTCCAGACATGAAATACTCAACTGTGAAGAATCATTTGTGTCCAATACAGTTTTTTAACCAAATATTTCCTCTTAATACAAATTATTAATTCTTAATTTGTAGTATATATTTACTGGGGGGGTTCAAGTTTCCACATCGCACAGTCTAAGTTGCATACTGGACCGTGACTGGCTTCCAAACTAGAAGAGACGAAGAACCAGTCATTTAGTGTATAAACACCTGAATAATAATTATAATGAGCCTCAGATTCTCTTCCACAGAGTCAGCCATGATCTGATCTGATTCTACAGTAACCCAGAATGGACAAACTGGCTCTAGATTCACATGTTTTGCAGATATTGTAGTCTCTCCTACACACTTCAAGCAGGAAGGTGAGTGCAGGGGGTTGCAGCCAGCAAATATGCCTCTAGATGCCAGTAAATCCTACACACCAGTCCTTTAAAAAGGGACTCAAATTATTAAGTGATTGTGAAACAGCTGCATACTAATCATCTGTCGATTGATTAATCGTCTAATCACTTCTGTTCTGCTTGAGACTGAGCAGGTTGACAGCCGCGCGGCTCCCAATGGCTGTCATCCGTCATGCAGTTTGTATCTAAACAGGAACAGCGTGTTCTGCGTCAGGCCTGTGTCCTGTTTGTGACTGCTGCTGGCCAAGGCTGCTGCTGTTACTATGCAATTATTGTAAATCTCTGTCAGCGTGGTTCTCTTTGACTAAAAGCTGAAATATTTTGGTTTATTTTCATCGTCTGACCACTATAATCAAGCTGAATTCTCAGACTTTGAGTCTTCGCTGCTGTCAGAAATGCATAACAGCTTGACCTTTTCACGGAAACCACCAAGAAAAAAGACGCTGAGTACTGTGAAGAGATGTTCCCCCGTACGCAAGCAGCCATCCTTCCTTCAACACGTTATACGCTCTCACTGCAGACAAGGTCTCACTGCAAATAACAACATGTCCTCTGTTTCTGTCACGCTGTTTTTATGCCTTTTTCTCTATACGCACAGACAGACATAAACAAAAACACTTGCACTGCTATGGCATATTTACTTCCTTTAAAACACTCTTAGAGTTCCTGAAAACAACAGCACAGTAACGCTGCCATAAATCAACTTAAAGCAGGAAAGAGAGGTCAAGAGGAGGAAACAAAAGACACGTCGGAAGAGAAATCAGGAAAGGAAGACGGGGCAGGAGGAAAACAAGGACAGAAATGAGGCGTGAGTGGAGGAAAGAAAAGGAAGTTTGAAGGAGGAGGTAAATGAGAAACTGAGAAGTGATCTGAGAGCCAAAAGGAGGTGACGTCTGAGAGAAGCGCACCTTGCTTTTATAGATGTCACTTTGTATTCGTGTTTCACGGTAATTTCTGATCAAGTGACGGGATGAGACGGGACAGGAATGAAAGAAGAGAGGGGGAATTGTTTAACCACCTCTCCGTCTCTATCTATCCATCCATCTGTGTCTCTATAAAAACAAGATTCTTTCAGCCCCAGCTGTTACGCGAGTGTTTCTGACAGCACGCAAACGCGCACAAACGTTTACACGCTTTCCTGAAAGCCTTTCAAACAACGTCCAGACACTCTCCGCCAGCCGATGCATGACATGTATATGCACGTATGATTTACAGCCTGTAGACAGGTGGAGTGAATAATAATAAAGTGACTATTACTTCCTTTATTTGTGCACTTTTATTCAACTAGAAAAATCTGAGTGGATGCAGCTTTGTTTGGTTGAATTTGGAGGATATAATCAAACACAGCTGCGACTAGTGTTTATTTGTATTAATTTGCTGGGTTATAAAATTGGAAAAAATGGTGAAAAATTATCTCGGCACCCCAAAGCTATTCAGTCAATGATAGAACCGGCAAATATTTGTTTTTTCATGCATAAAAAAATGACGATTACTTGATGAACAAAACAGTTTTTTTTTTCTGTTGTCGACTTATCGTTTCAGCTCTAACATCACACCACCCATCAACAGAGACAAGAGAGAAATAACTGCTGCACGGAGGGAATGTGTGCGGCATGTGTGTGTGTGTGTGTGTGTGCGTTGTCCCGTGCTTGGCCGGTTGCCATGTGAAGTAGCGTCTGATGTCGACTCTATTAACATAACGATGATCTCATCTGAGTGGTGAGCCACATACCACACAAAACAACGCGCACACACTCTCTCATGGGCTCTATCACAAAAATCATGTGTGTGTGTGTGTGTAAGAGAGAGAGAGAGAGAGAGGGAGCTTATGTGTAAGCAACAATGACACTGTGACAGAGACAAACAGAGAGGGTGTAATTGCCTCATCCAGCGCTTCTCAGCTACAACAAAGCTTCGTGCTGCCGTTGCGGCGGCTGCTTCAAATGTGTTGAGTGTGTTTTGGTGCTGTTTTTCCATAATCGCTCTTTGTGGGCTGTACAGCTGGCTCAATAAGGTACACACACACACACACAAACACACACACACCGCTGAGACTTGTAGCCAGTACAAACAACATTCACAGAGACAAAAAATCCCTGCTAATTCTGTCTCTGTTTCACTGCAGTGCTTCAAGAGGATCCAAAATATTGGCTGCCGTCATTTATGTGTGTATGTATGTTATGTTTATATATGTGTGTGTGTGTGTGTGTGTCTATTTATGTATTTGTGTACTGTTTGCCGCTGGACTCACCGCTTTCTTTTAAAAGGTGACTTTGGTATATCAGCTACAGGTATCATCTGTTCTCCTGGTCTGACCCACATTATAGGACCGTCGTCGCTCTCTGTGGGATTCATCAGCCTCAGGCTGGAGAACGTTCCCCACGGGAGAGTCCGCTACAGACAGACAAAAAAAAAAAAAAAAAAAAAAGACCATGACGGGAAAATAATCAAAGCAGCATGTTATTAACCAATTCATCGAGTATTTTATGATCTCACTGTAGCAAAACTTGACACTGGCTCCCTGAAATGCTTTGGAGGTTGCTCAATCAGAGCCCTCGACAGATAGGAAGGCACCAGAGGATGTGCGTCTTTTGATATTCAGCATACGGCGCCACTCCTCCACGCTGGCATGCAGCAGATTTGAGAAGTGTCAACACAGAATAGCAAACAGAAGAAAAAGCTTGTCACTCATGTATTTCAGGGACGGCAGTAAACACGGCGTTGTGGTGGTCTGTTTCAGTGCAGACATTTGAAAAAGAGAAGAAAAAGAGAAAGAGAAGCTGCAACTAATCACTCTGACACACCACTTAACGCCGTTTCTTTGCCAGCCACCACTGAGAGTATTAGGTGCGTTGTTGATGTTTGTGTCTCGCGGTATCTCTCCATCTGTTCCGTTTGTGGCATTTCTAAAATCAGCTGTGTGAATGCAATCGAAAATATTTGGTCGTTTATGGCTGCATCACCGGACATTTAGAATAAATATTTATGAGGTTCGAGCAAATAAATTGTGCCTGGAGTAACCAAAGCCTACTTTATATTTCAGGGAGAGAGCGCTGTGTGGCACAGTGTCCGAGTGTCCAACCGAGCCTCTACACTAATCCTCGGACAGAGATATGTTACTGTAACAATCAGAGGAAGCCTGGCGGAGTTTTGTTTAGACTCTTTGAATCAAATATACAACACACAATGAAGCTGAATTTTGTGGAATAAGAGGAAATGAATGTTTAACTTTGAAGCAGAAGGTACCGAGGAGATGGAAGAAAAAATATTAACTTGCCAGACAACTTGCCGGACATTAACATAATAACAAATAAACTAACCTTTTGCCATTTTTTCCCTCAAAAAATTACAGCTGTGCAAAACACCTTTTCACTCAAGTACAATTGAGTAAGTCTTGTGTATAATATTAAATATTTTTCTTATTATAAACAAATACCATGAAAAGTATTGTCTGTGTATCCAAAGGCTAATTATGAAGCTTATTTCTCAGCTCCATTGTTGTTCCATTAAAAACACAACAATTGAACTGGCTGACTCGTTTCTCCATTACCACAAACATGATTACTGTAATTTATTTTGAGTTAATCCCACATATACCTTCTGTCTTCACTCGACCACAGAATGAGTGAAAACCCTGTGCTGGAAATAGCTCCTAACAAACTCGCTATTTACTCCTCTTTGAGCACGTCTCATGTATTCAGTAGAAACAAAGGGGCGTGAGGCTGAGGGCGGCAGACGGGATATTAAAATGTCAGTTTTCACAGGATTTGTTGACAAATGACAAAAATATCCTTTGTTAAGTTCAAGTGCAACAAGTTTCCTGAAGGTTCCTACTAAAGCTTTAACAGTTTTTTGTTTTCACTTTTTACTCGGCAAACCACCTCAGAAAATATCTGGCTCTCAAATTGTCACCCTTATGACAGACGTTAAAAACACAGCAGCATAGGCCGACTTTATTCAGCTACGTTCAGTTCACACGGAAGGTTTATTCCTAATAAGAAGATTATTTATAGAACATTTCAAGAACCAGAGCTAATTTGGTTGAAAAGAGAGACTCCTGATCCGCACTTCACTTCCCGTTGGGAGCCGCGATTGCAGAATTTTTGAACCTTAATTTTACCTTGGTTTACTATCTCACGGTTACATTTTAGTGCACCTAATAGTTTATTTCAATTTGAACTATTTTGATAGCATAATGTGTTTTCAAATTAATCTATTTAGTTTTTTTAAAATATATATTTCTGAGATCCCTCCATGCACCGCTTTAGAGAGATTACATACTTGAGAGTTTGAGAACCAGTGCTCATCTACACCTCTGTCGCTTTCCCCTTCACCATCCATCCGCCTGTTCTGTTACTGATTAGCATTGCTGCCATATTCATCCCGTCCTTACTCACCTTCAGGAAGGTTGACTCCTCCAGCATGCCGAGGAATTCTGGGAAATAATCCCCGACCTCCTCATCCACGGCTCCCACCAAGCTGATCTGTCTCATTGCTCCGGCTCTGTATGTACCATTGCTGTATGTTTTCTTCACCTGCAGCAAGCACAGGAGAAACGCAACATTATTATAATGTCATTTTAACACAACAGCGGGTAAGTCTAGGGTAAAATCTAGTTTTATTCATATGAAAGAGGTGCAGGTGAATAAAAACACAGCAACAAACATTTTATTACATCCTCAATGTTTAGCTGAGAGCATACAAACACAAGTATTTAAATGTTCTTTAAAGAGAGCAAAACAAAAGAGAGTATACATTTCAATTCATGTTTTTCCTCTAACCTCTAACCCTAATAAACTTTTTGCACAGTTAAACTCCCTTTGCTTAAGCTCAGATAATTATAGAGGCTAACAACAACGACTACAGGGCAAGACATAACATTACACAGTGTTTCTGTTGTCATTACGGAGCCTAAATTCCCCTGTAGTTGTGGCATGTCCTGGGTTTAATTTCCCTCCTAAGGTCATCCTGAATATTAACAAACACGCTTAATATTCTTTGTCTTTTATGACTGCGATTCCCAAATCTATTTGCCTGTGATACCTTAAAATAGACCACTTGTTTACTGGAGATTGTTTTATTTTTTCCCCCCGCCTGTTTTATTCAATATCATCATTTCAAACAAGCCACCTGTAACAGCACCAGCGAAGTGGCCATGCTGTTAACTTTAATTCACCCTCAGTACAGTTGTCATGAACGGTAAGATTAGCTATAGAGACCAAAACTGCTGCCTGAACCAGGCTGTAAACATGTTTATTTCTGCTGTGAAGTTGGACATTTTAATATTGGGGGTTTATGGAGACTGACTCACTTCTGTAGCCAGCCTCAAGTGGCCATTTGAGGAACTGCAGTTTTTGGCACTCCCACATTGCCGTTAATTCATAGCCACAGAGGTTGCCACTTGTTTGGGAACCACTGTTCTATGTGGCCATGTGTGAGATCTACTCTGATGAAATTTCATATAACGGAGGGCCAGTTCTTCCTTTTTATGTCTTCTAAATTCTCTTTAGAGAGATTTTTTAAATATCTATGGAGGTATTATTGAGGGATAACAGTTTCTTCCTAGAGTCACTACAAACAAACGAAAAATAAGCAGCATAACTAACATGCTAACAGGTTGTGGTGTAATGTAGAGATGTTTCTGACAGTTAATATTGTTTGATTGCAAGACAACAGGGGGGACAGAGGAACATGAAACTAGACACTGACATGGAAGCTGTTAATCACTACTGGGTGTCAAAATAGACACTGGGTGTGTGTGTGTGTGTGTGTGTGTGTGTGTGTGTGTGTGTGTGTATTGGAGGTTTCACTTGATGTTTCTGCTCCACCGGTGTTACTCAACAGACTGTTTGCTGCTCTTCACTTGGCTGACAGAGCATAGTGTGTGTGTGTGTGTGTGTGGGTGTGTGTGTGTGTGTGTGTGTGTCTAACCCGTGTCCCATACCCTTGGCTCTCAACAGTGTCTTTGTGTGTGCAGTACGTGCAGCATGTGGCCTGCATGCTGTACTCTTGGCTGATCAGGATGTGTGTGTGTGTGTGTGTGTGTGTGTTGGCCAGATCCTTGGCTGCTCGCCTCTA
Organism: Protonibea diacanthus; assembly: GCA_028641955.1. Taxonomy (NCBI): domain Eukaryota; kingdom Metazoa; phylum Chordata; class Actinopteri; family Sciaenidae; genus Protonibea; species Protonibea diacanthus. Next base: position 10,562,110 of record CM053997.1, on the reverse strand, counting down.
GTGAGTCACCACTTGACAACAAGGCAGAGATAAAGAGAGAGAGAGAGTGAGGGAAGAGAGACGGAGGAGAGGAAGGAGAGAGCGAGGATTCACAGGAGAAAAAGAATGAGGAGAACAAAGACAGATGGAGAGAAGTGGTGAGAGGAAGTTTAGGAAGACAAGCTGTGAAAGAGAAAAAAAGGAGACAGAAAGAGAGAGAAATCGGAGGGGAGGATGGAAATAACTCAAAGGGTAGTGAGGTGAGAAGAGAGTAAGCAGGTGAAAATGAGGATAATATGATTTGGTAAAGGTAAAAGAGAGAGTAAGGACAAAAGAAACAAAGTGGTGAAGGAGAAGAGGGGACAATAGGGAAGGAGACACCAGATGAGATTAAAAGGCAAAGATGTTAAAGAGACAAAAAAAAAGACGAAGGCGGAGGGACGGAGGGAGGAGGAGAGATGAGGGCAGGTTAGAGAGGATGGGAGGTAGAGGGAGGTAAAGTAATGAAGATGGAAACAACGAATTGGAAAAAGACTGAAGGGGAGAGTGCTCGGCAGCTCCCAGGTGTGTCCTTGAGCAAGGCACTAAATCCCAGAAACAGCTGCTCAGAGGCCAATGTACAAGATGTGTAGATCACAACGGCTCTCAGGTGTGTGTGGGGGTGTGTGTGTGTGTGTGTGTTTCTTTTAGTGAGGACATGTTCGCCCGGGTTATTTATGCAGGCTGGATAATAGGCCTTTTTTCACAGCGGCCATTTTGACATGAAAGAGTCGGGTCAACACAGGTGTTTCCAATGATGCTAATTATGGTTCAGTTCCTTTAAGTGCAGCGGAGACGTTCCAGTGAACCAACATGCAGCACAGCAGCACCCTGACTCTGTTTGACCTGAATGGAGCCAGACCTTAATGAGCATCATTGGTAACACCTGTGTTTACCTACTATTTCAAAATGATCTATTGGTGATAACTGACCAGAAATCCTGGATTGTGGGATTCTCCATATGACGACTCATCACAACAGATAGCATTGAGTGACGCAGCTAATTACAGGTCTTCATAATGACCTTTAGCCACTGAAATGTTAAACATTAAAATAACATTTATTGAAACTATAACCTGACCAACACTGGATTTTTAAGGCTGATATGGATCAGTATTTGGGAGTTAATATTAAATAAATATTATTTATTGTTCTAGCTCAAACACAATAATGAATCTGACAAGTATTAATACTGATAATATGTTAATTATCAACGAGTCTGAACTAATTTATGATTCACATTCACAAAATAGTGCCAGAGCCCAAAGTCACATCTAAAGATTGTCTTGTTTTGTTTAAACAAACCAAAGATATTTAATCTAAAGTGATTTTAAAAAAGAGAAAAGCATCAAATCTGCATATTTCAGAAGCTTGTTAGACATTTATCTTTGATAAACGACTTAAAAGACTGATTAACGGAATTGTTGTTCATTAATTTCCTGTCACTCAGTGTGTTATTGTGTGTCTTGTTAAGAAAAATCAAAAAAACTAAGAAGACAAAGCTCCTGAGCCACTGCATGCTCACTTGCAAATTGGTCTAATTACACGCCTTTTGGACTTTACTTTCTATCTATGACAAATTAACTAAATAAATCATTTTATCATGCATGGACGGGCCACGTCACGTGTGTCTGTTTGCTCACTTCATTTCACCGCATCTGTGCCGCGACACTGTGTGATATCCTTATAAGACGATGATGACTAATAGCTTGAAATACTCGCACACGTAAACACATCACAACTTTAAATAGTCTCACTGAGTCAATGACCTACATACTGAGAGGAAAGTGTGTTTGTGGAAGCACACAAATCCTTGTAAGCATGACATGTGCGCACACTCACACACACACACACACACACACTCATCTTCCGGCATACTTGTAATTGTGTGTCTATTTTCTGTTCGTATCCGAGTGTGTATGCATAATTTAACAGCAGAATAACCCCCAACAAAGAGGACAGTCCCAGTATTAGGAAACACTTCCTGTGCCTCGAATAAACGGATAAATTTAACAGCCAATGATTTACTCACACACTCAAACACACACCAGCAGACACACACACTAACACTGCTTGTCTATAATAAGTGAAGGCAAACAGAAGGAAACAGGAAATGTGACAAACTTCCTCCGAGTGGTACCGTTCAAGATGCTCTGGTCCTTCCTCACCTCTCGTGTACATGTGTGTACACACACACTCAGTGGGTAGAGATTACCAACATCATGTTTACTTCATTCATTTCAAGCTTCATTTAAAAAGCGAGAAACAGCTGCACAAAAACATAAATACTCGAACAATAAAAATTTAGGACGCATTTTCTCTTCTTAATCTTCTCTATCTTAATTTACTGAATCTTATTTGGTATTCCAGGCCTGCAAGATTAAAAAAGCCGACATTATTACATATAATTATCATCACTGTCATTTCTCCGCTGCCGTCACTGTCTTCAGCTAAAAGCAGTGTATCTTGAAGTCTCGCACATCAGCTCACTCCCTCTCTACTTTACTCTTGCCGTTTCACTCAGATGATCTATTTTTCTCTTGTCTCCGTAAGCCTCTCCATCTCCTCCTCTGCCTCTTCCCCTCATAATACCCACGTCCCCGGTGGGAAGTCTATTAGATCAGGCCGCTCTCTCTTCCTGGTCTCTTTTCCGTCTCTGGCCCGGCCGCTGTGACCACTTGTTAATTCTATAACAACTTTCCCTCTTCACCTCAACACATCCTTCACTCTCTCTGGCTGAGTTCATGTCATGGTGCTGTCTCACTACTCCATCTGACCTCGGCCTGACCTCTGTAAGCCTATCTTCCTCTCTTTCTCAGCTCTCCGTGTCACACTTTCTAAATCATTATGTCCAGACAGTCTCTGGGGTACTAAGTCTATTAGTCTATTACTGTGCCTGCGTCACAACAGAGCTTCTGGCTACTGACTGATGCCTCACACACAATCGCTATTCAAAACTTTTCTTACATAATCTCTCCCTCGGCTTACCCACACCACGCAGGCATGCGAATACACAAACACGCTTTGAATTAATATAATGTAACGGTTGCTTTCCCTCTCCATTTAAGTCCATGTTGACACCGGGACTGTGTCAAAGCTTAAGCATGTTTTTTTTTTTTTTGCTGCAGCGGGGACGCCAGGATGCAACGTCAAAGTCTAGGCTTGTTTTGTAAACACTGTGTTGGAGACTGGTTACTGCTACAGTGCTGCCTCCAGGTTGGAGTATATGAAACATGTAGGAGCAGAACGCCTACGGTGGTGAAGGCCGGAGCTAGAGTCAGATAAGGTGAAGGTGGATGTGTTGATGTTTAACCCGAAACTGAGCTGTCAACTGATACACAAATGAAACTTGTGTTTTTGTCAAATGGAGAGTTCTGAATGTTTGGTTGGTTTAAACAACACTCTTGTGGGGATTTCCCCCAAGCATCAGTCTTTCTTATGATATCCTAACATGGCCACGCTTAATAAAATCACCACGCTAGCTGGTGTTCGTTCTTCCATTTGTTCATTTGGAGCTCAACTTTTAAATATTTTTTATTTATAACTCAACATTTCCTCGTTTATGAATACTCCAGAACTAATATGTTACAAATATGTTACGCTACAGTGTCATCATCTTACATAATCCACAGGTGTTAAAATAAAAGTTTTATGCAAGAATTCATTGGATGCATAAAGGTTTTTCAAGATTTTATTAGACAGAGCTTTGTTGTAGGTGGACATATATTTTGTGAAAACAGTTTTTCTTTCAGCCGAGCAGGATAAAAACACTTCTAATAAATAAATGTAAATGAGAACTGCTGGTGTCGTAGGTTAATATCTCCACTGCAGGCGATGCTAGGGTGCGCCAAATCCTGTTAGAAAATGATATCATCTAATAATCTGTTAGATTATATACTAAAGTTATAAAAGTTCTGATTAAAATTACAACAGAATTCTTTATACATAATATAACATACATCTCCATATATACGTTTTTTTAATTAGTCTGTCATGCTGTAGAGTTTGTTGTGAGCTCAGGGACATGAGCTCAGATTAACATATCATTAAAAAGCAGCAGTATGTTCTTTTGCTTTGTATTAATCTTCTGATATTATTACACTCAATGACTCGACAGAAAAAACTAAATTACCTCGGCGTTGAAGCACCTCATGTATTGACTGTCAGGCTGTACTTGCCCTGAGAAAATGGAGTGCTGTAATCTTCCATAATCCTTAGCACTACTGAAAATGCCTTCAGTCAGGTGCTGAATACAAAATGCTCACATGCAGCAGCAAAGCAAAGCTTTGATACCTGCAGTCGGATTCTGAACATCACGTCACACACGTACATACACACACACAGCTCGTTATCAATTATAATATATGTAAGTTAGACATGGAGAGTGGAGTGATTATCCAGCAGTCCACATGAGAAATGCAATACTGAGAAGAAGCTAACCCAAATTGACACGCACACAACTTTGCAAGCCGTTTCAAATTTCTTGTCGTTTTTTTCCCCTCTCGCACGACAAAAAAACATCCGTCCAGTCGTTTTCAGCTGGAACCAAACAACAGAGCAGAACCAGAGTGGAGGGATGAAAGAGAGAGACTAACACAGGGGGAGGGAGACACAAAAAAAAAACAAGAGCTGAAGAGAAAGAAAGGCGCAGAAAAAAATGTGTAAAGAGAAATCATTAATCTGTGTGTGTACACCTGTGCTGTGTGTGTGTATATATATAGTGTGCACAGTGTGCATGCTCACATCTGTGTGTGTGTGTGTGCAGACTGTATGTCTACTTCCCAAGGTCACTGCTGAGAGCTAGGAGGGAGGGGGAAAAATTAACAAGACCAGTGGACAATGACGTTAGCCCTGCAAGGAACACTACTCTTAAAGGGACAGTTCGGGACACAGGTTTGCGGGGGAAAAAACTCGATTTAGACAACGGATAGTTTAGATGTTTAATTAATTCCCTATCTGGATTGAATTTATTCAGAAACACGCGGAGATCAAGGATGTGTTTGTTGAAGCAGGACTGGCCAAAACTGAAACAAAAACACAGAATAACATTATGAATATTTCATAACGAAAAAAATAGCCGGAAGGAGAGCGATACAGAGCATAAACTGCTCTACCCCCTGTAGTACCACACACACAGACACACACTCACATTCACACAGTTTGGTAGCCGGTGCTGCCTGCACTCACATTGAAAAAGAGCAGGCAGTATCTCTATACAAAGCCACTCAGGAGGTTTGAGGCAACAAAAGGCTTTTCATTACTGAACTATAGACATGGGAGAAACTGTAAATGAAGAGGTCTGGCTGTGTCGCTGTGCTCCGAGTAGACAATCCAGACAGACACCACCAGCAACACACACACTTACACACTTCTTGTTTTTCCAGTTAGCCCCAAAAAGGCTGTGGCCAACTACAGCTTCTGCTTTTTTCAAAAGAAAAGATAAACGCCTTTTTCGAGCCGTCACCTCACACTTCCTGCTACCTTTTGTCACTTTCCTATTCTCTTCTCATCTTCAGTCACGCCCCGTACCTTTCACCTTTTGTTGTCACTCTCTAAATATGTTGTCGACTTCCTCTCTTGAGATCAGCGCCCACCTATGCAGTGCGCCCAACTTCTCGTTGTTAACGTTGTCATTTACCCAGAGAACTCAGACATGGGTATGAATGCCGAAAGCTGTTTGATGCTGGACAGATGGAGGCAGATGCTTCAACCAGATGGTTAAAAATCTCAACAATGCAACTTCTTCATCCACACACAGTAGTCATCCGGGTCCTTTTCCTTCAATTGATTTCTCGCCTTCCCCCAGCATCCCTTCATCCTCTCCCACCTTGTACTATATCTAAATCTCCCCGTTCACCTCCTGTGTTTCTTATCCTCTATTATTATCAGCCTTTCTTCTTTGTGAATCTGTGTTTTCAAGGAAACAAGGCGAGGTATATCTGTATCTGTCTCTCTGAACACACATATTCTCGCCCTCTACTATGTACAAACGCACTGTGTGTTGTGGCACACACTCATCTGATATTTTTCTTGAACGTTGCTCATGTCAAACCATTCAGAAACGTTACACCGTTTCTGTTCACAGCACATCACAAAAACACCAAAGCGCACAACAGAGTCTCGAGCCAAACCTCTGCTCAATACCAGAGTCAGCAGCCTGACACATTTTGACCAGAAACAGCCGTGTGTTGCGAACCTGTTGCATGTGAAAGTTTAAAAAAAAAAAAAAAAAAAAAAAAAAAACGCTGCATAGACGGTTGTAACCGTATTGTTCCTTCATCTTTTCCTGTTACACTCCACCTACAGTGTGGCCCTTGTGTCAGAGGAGGACAAACTTCTGGTACTTTCACATCAGACAACCGTTGATTGAATGAATCACATAACTGTCGACAGGTCCTGGGACAGTTGTGATACTCGCCAAAAATATTAATTTATACACACAGAGGATAGAAAATAAGAGGCTTGGAAGTACTTGGCCCTTGCTAACTTGAACTTGAGCTCACGATTTGCTCCGTCCTCATGCTTAATGCATTTTTTTTTAATTAATAAGCATGTGTGTGTGTGTGTGTGTGTGTGTGTGTGAGACTGACCTGAGAGTAGAAATTAGCCATAGTGGTGGTTTCTATGTCCTTCTTTCCCAGTATTTCCATTTTGACTGGAGCTGAGGGGAACTTGGTTGAGAAGTAGTCCAAGAAGTCGGGCAGGTAGCTTGCTTCTCCGTGGACAATTCCCATGACGTAGTGAGCTGCCTGAAAAACATGTTCAGTGGTGTAATTTAAATAAATTTAAATATTGCCAATCTGTGGATCAATCTGATAGCAATACCAATATCTATGCCGCACCTGGGATGAGTCCTCACTAAAAGCGAGGGTTACAAACTCCTGGGCGAATCTCTGCCTCTGGCCCATGGAGAGAGAGGAGAGCTGGGACGTGTAGGCGTGGACCACCAGGGCCCCTCCGTTAGGCTGGTCCTCTATGTGGATGTACTGGGCAAACTCCAGACCTGCCGTACCAGGATATGTGCACTGCGGTTGGTGTTTGGTCAGGAAGGGTTGAGGCGTCTTGATGGAGGACGATGGAGAGTTGTTGAGAGAGGAGTTTATGAGAGGTTTGGAGGCAAGGGGCGGGGAGGAAGGCAGGAGGTGTGCAGTTTTGTTGTTAGGTGGAGGGTAAACAGGGAGCGGGGACTTAAATGGAGACAGGGAGGAGTTGGAGGATGGAGGAGAAGTGGTGGTGGTTGGAGAGGATGGAGGGATGAGAAGGAGGCCGGCACAGGAGGTTTGGCAGGAGCGGTGGTACATCTTCACTCGTTTGTGCTTCTCCCCTTCTTTGTGTTTCTTCTTCTTTTTCTTCTTCACTTTTTTGATCTGCAGCTCCTCTGAGTTGATCTTGGCTTTCTCTTTTTCATCTGGACAGAGTGACAGAAAGAGAGAGAGAGAGAGAGAGAGAGAGAGAGAGAGAGAGAGAGGGAAGCGTCTTATTACTTAGAGGGAAGAGACTTCACAGAAGAGGACACGCTTAAAAGAGCAACACAAAAATATGGAGAAAAAAAAATCTAATTTAGAGGCTTGAAGGGGAACAGGAAAACACATCATTCATGTAAGCCTTTTAAAAAAATCTATTCAAGTCCGCTGTGTGACGGATCAACAAACCAATCCTCAACCCTTTTGCTGTAAGGAGACACTTTTCACTGTACTTTACAGTGAATCACTTCTTTCTGCAATGACGAAAGCTCAGAAAAAAGCTTACAGTGAAATAAAAAACTCTAAATGAGGTGCTGATTATGCTCCTCTGTCTGTCAAAACAGTAAAAAAAAACAAAAAACAGAAAGAACGTACAGTAAAATACAATCCTCTTACCCAGATTGTTGTATTATTTACTTCAACTGTTAAAATAAACTGATACGTTATAAATTCCCTATTTGAGAAACAATAAAACTGAAAATAATGAGTCCTAACTATTTTAAGTAAGCGTAGACAGATGACTCATAGCTTTTCCCAGATGGTGTGCATCTCCCGGGGTGCATACATAAAATAAATTGAAGAGCCCTGAATTGGACTCCCTTGACAGAAGCAGATATCACTAAGCCAGGAAACAAGCTTTCCAGTAGCATAAGTGGAACATGCAAATTTATGCACAGTGCTACTGTACTGTATGTATTTGTGTGAGTGTGTGTGTGTGTGTGTGTGTGTTAGAGCTGTTCACAACGATTTACAAAAAGTGTGGCTGGGCTGCTTCATTCTTGCCCAGCGGTTGTAGACATGTATACATTTACTGTGTGTGTGCGTGTGTGTGGGTGTGTGTGTGTCTATGTGCATGTGTGTGTACGTGCACACGTGAGTTACTTTGATAGAGGTGCTGCTGCCTCAGCATAATTCAAATATCAGCTATCATCTCATTCACACACATACGCATGCACGCACGCACACACATACACACACACAGAGTCTATTTTGTACCCCGCACACGTTCAACACCAGATAAGGCAGGAGTGAGAGACAGAATGAAAAACAGCAGAGAGAGAGTAACATAATGTGTGTGTGCGTGTGGACGCATGTGCGTGTGTGTGTGTGGTGTGAGAGAGCAATAAAGAGAGCAACAGCAAGAAGGTATTTGCAGTACAATGCCCAACCTACTAATCCAAAAGCTCTTTAACCCACAAGTCACCCCTCCCCCATTTCTGTCTACATGTACACACACACACGCACGCACACACACACACGCGTTTACTCACAAACCTTAACCTTCATCCGTCCATAGAAGAGCAGCTACGTTGAGAAAATACCTGAGGTGTGATACATTTGTTTGATGGTGATGTGAAATGTAATAAACAGATCTAAGTAAAATGTTTCATGCTTGTGCAAACTTCAAATACAAATACAGAAAAAATATATATCCATACATAAATAGTAATATAAATAGTAATAAAAAGATCATTTCAAACTTATTGGATAATATAATGTCCTGAGCCATGAACCAAAAAGCACTATTAATGTACAGAGTCAGACTTTTATAAAGCAACTGTGTTCTGAACTATGTCAAACATCTGTCAGTGTGTTGTGAGCCGGCAGCTGCTATGTTATATATTATATATAATAGCTATATATATATATAATTTCCCCTTTGGGGTAATAAAGTTGAAAGTTGAGGCTGAACATACTTCCACGTGTCTGAAGGCTCCTGAATGATCGCTGCCTCCTCAATAAAAGATGGTCTGAACCTATAATTGTACATTTATTCTGCCAGGATCCGAATGAAACAAGACACACAGGACGGAGACGTCACTGCAGCTCTCACAAAGCCGATCTTTTAAATCTCTGCTGTTCTCATATAGAAACACTTACAGGGTGTTTATTATACACAGATGTATTATAATCATAATATCATCACTATCATTTCCCAGCCTTATTCCAACAATCCTTTACATTGGATGATTTTCCTCTCACATTTAAAAAAAACAACACCCAAACTGCGATTTTCCTCTTTTGCTCACACACAAACACACACATCTGTACGAGAGATGGCCACTTGGTTAAACTGTCACGATCAGTTTAAGGTCAGATAAGTTGCCAGTGACACACACACACACACACACACACTAACAGCCTCTGTGGTAGTAAAGCAGCCTTACTGTCAGAATGGCTGTTTGCTGCTTATTGATTTCCTATACATGTTTCCTCTGGCTGCCTCCCTCTGTCGCCCTTTTCAAATGAAAACTTAACACTTTCTCACTGATTAAATTTCTAACTTCCCCTCCCCGACTCTGTCACTCCCAACATTTGCAAACTTAACACTCTCTGATTAAACACTATTACAGAAAAGCCATCCTCTGGTGGAAAGGAGCCTCCTCCTCATTTCCCTCTCCACTCTGATTCAATCCCACCCTGTACCCCAGCTTGTCTCTATTATTGTAAACACACGATTAAATACCGGGCTCTTTCTCTCTCTCACACACAGGATGACTCCAGACTATTTATCGGCCGCTAGCTCTCTCTCAATTCACCTTTACAATTCTCGCTATCTTTACACTCGCACTGAGAAGATGAACCAACATTACAAGGCCGCCTGTCCATTCAGCACACAGTAGGAAGATTGAATGGGTGAGCTAAATTATCCATCTGTGATTTTCATCTGCAGCCTGCTGGCTACGGTACGTGGACAAAGCCTCACTAAGTCCTTCAAATGTCACAGCGTGGTTATGGCATACCAGCATGGGGACGCTACGAGTCTGACCGCAGCTTTAGGACAAATCGAATCAATCAGAATAAAAGTCTGTCTGAAAAAGGTCGAGTCGAGTGTGCGGAAAGAGACGGACATTATGTCACAGCGCTCTGCGAATAATTCACTACTGTCAAAAGGTTAACAATGAAACTTGCCACCGTATTCAGAAAGTGTACACACAACAAACTGATGTACCTCAGGGCAAATGGTGGCTTTTCAATTTTCTATGTGTATGAGTGTACAAGCTGGCAGTAGCAGAATGTATATACGTACTGCATTTTCCTAATTCAAGGTTTTGTGTCTATGTATTTGTTATTATTCGCGATTTAACTTACATAAAGTTTAAAGTTTAAACTTTTTCCAGCCCTGCTACAAAATTACCACGTTTTTTAATCAATCATTAACAACCACAGGGGAGGCAACGAACCACGGAAAAAACTTGAAAAATTAAATTTTACTGCATTAAAAGGTCAGCACAGCATCAGCGTACTTGTTTATTCCCCCCCCCCCCCCCCCGACATAAATCATATTCATTCAACTTAGTTTCAGTCCACATTTTTCCCCTGGTCATCCACGCCCCCCTGCTGTGGCTGTATGCCTTCCCTCGAGGGGCCCATGCCCTAGTTTGAGAAACACTGCTATAAAACAACATTTTAAGAGGATCATTGCCAAAAATAATAACATTAAGCTTGATATCAACCTCTTTTAGTGTTTGTTTTTGCTAATATAGGTCTCAACAATCGCACATTAGTGCCTTGTTTTCATAACGTGCTGTTTATTTTCTTGACAATTATTATTAACAATGATTAATTTAGTGTAGAAGATGCCAGGAAATAGATGCCAGAAGTGATGTTGTCAAATTGTTCCTGTCCAAAACAAACAAAGTTTACAATAAAATGGTCTAAAATCAGCTGGGATCAGTTTGGCTTCTTTATTGATTCTTTATTGATGATCAAGAGGTTCTGTCTATCCACTAATTAATTAACAACCTTTAGCACCTACTGTGACATGTTATCCTAATATTATTCATGCATTTATTTGAGTAATAATCACATTATAAAATACTTCTGAGTTACAGTAAAGTGAAGGAGAGAAAGACACAAATAAAAGGCAACAAGGACAGAAAAAAAAAGTCACAAAAAAGAGCAAATGAGGGGGTGATAGAGTGAGACGGACAGTCACAGAGAGAGGCGCTGGACACATGGGGATACTCTGCCCTGGCTCATCCCTCAGCTTCTCTTGTTACAGTGTTGTGCTACCTTAGGTCAGACTAAATAAACCCTAAGCACAAATTCCCAGTGTGAGGAGCAGCACAGTGCAAAGGTCAACCTAATACCACGGGTGACATTCAGAGAATAAATAAAACAGTTACTACCGACGTCACGGTGTGCTAAATTTGGGACTGTTGTGACAACATTAGCATTTTTTTCAACGCCTACTGGTGTGCTGAGCAGTTTGCAGTGTCTCCTGCTTGTATGTTACAACCATAATGATGATATACTGTACAGCACCAGGTGAAAGTGGGCCAGTGCCAAGTGCTAGAATACTTGTGTTTGGTGTGTATTAATATCTGGTTTCTAAGACATCCTACTCAGTTTTATTGTACTCAAGATATTTTAACTTAGCATTATAATCATGGCATATCTTCTTTTACTGCACACCATAGGAAGTGACAGATACAACATGTAGCTTGTGGGGTGTGTAGCTACAGAGCTTCTACAACACAGTAACACATTTGATTCCATCCTCACTCTCACACCAATAAACTGCCCAACAGCAACAACGCTGACAAGAAAAATGATTCGTTTTTAGGTGTGAGATGTCTTCGACAGCCCACAAATTGGATGTAAACAACATTTTAAAAACTAATATCACTGCTTATGTAAATTAAATGTAACACTTCCAAGGCATTTATCTGAGGGAAATGAATTCAGCGTGTTTCAACACCTGCAGATACCCTGATGCACTGATGCCTTTAAGTTTCCAAATCAATAAGAAACGACACTACCTCCAGGGTTTAACGTTAGAGTTTTTTAACGTTATTACAACGTTATTACAACATACAATCGTGAAAAGGTCACTTTTCACATTATAACACGATACTGATAAATATTTATTCTTCTGACGTGGCAGCAATATGCTTCCAAATGGAATTCGTCAATTTTAGACAAATTGAACTTTAATTTAAAGGGGTTCACATACTGTGTATCTAGTGCTGAAACAATTAGTTAATCAGTGAGTCGATCAGCAGAAAAATCAACAATTTTGATGTCCTACGTCGATGTGATAATGACTAAACCATCACCATTACAACAGAGTAACTCCACCTGCTAAGGAATGAGTGAAACCTTCGTAAACAAGTAAGTGCACCTTGTGTTGAGATTTTTTTGTCATGCTGCTGTCTCTAAGGTCAAGAATGAACGTTCAAACTAAGTGCTGATGTCTGTTAATAAGCAAAAATGTCAAATATTCACTCGTTCCAGGTTTTTAAAGGTAAGAATTGTATATTTTTTGGTTTGGGAGTGTTAGTTGGACAAAAAAATCCATTTAAAGACATCACCACAAATAAAAAAGCCCTACATAAACCACTTTGTTTGAATGTACGTGCGTTTCCACCAACCTTTAATGGGCTGCTTTACTTCTCCATTCTCCCTCTTGATCTCATTTACCACTTTGTGCTTCTTCTTCTCCTTTTCCCTCTCTCTGTCTTTGACCTTCTTCTTCTCCCTCTCCTCTCTGTCTCTCTCTTTCGCCTTGTCCTTGTTGGAGTGCTCTGTGGAAGTGGAGAGGAAGGTTTCAGGTCTCGATGGTAGAAACACATTAGCATCAGAGCTCTCAAACACACACATAACACTCCATTCACTCTGATTTTTTTTTTTCTCCTCAAACACCTCAACTGAACTCTTGCCAAGTGCTCGACCTTGGTCGTGACCCTTAACTTTTCCATTATCCTGTTGGTCTCCTACAAAATGTTTGGCTTTTCCTTCCCTGCTGCAACAAATTCATCTCTCTGTTAAACCTCTACTCTTATCTCTCATGTTTCCTCAGTGCTGTAATTACCTTTCAATTCCCTTTAAGACCAGCCACTGCAGCTTCAATCATAAACCTAAAGATACATCTCATCAGGTTATAACTAACATTTCTTCCCCTGGACTCTTATGCTAGCCTAAATATACTCCGTACTTAAAAATCCTCAGTTGCTTTTGGACTCATTTTATGTCCTCTTCCAGCGCCTTCTCCGTCTGACACAACGATGCGAGTGTTAAGGGAACATCGCAGATCGAGGAACTGAGGTGCACTTTAACGTTGCTCTCACTGCAAATCGCCCTCAATGCACCAGTTTAAAATGTAAATATCATACCACACACCTCTTCAGTTGTTGGAGTGTTTCTTGACAAAGCAAAGCATGTCTGAGCGTAGATGGGTGTAAATCAGTCTCTCGCCTCCAGCCAAGCTCAAGAAATCTCACCTTTCTCAAAATAACTTTCATTTTATCAAATCTTTTATACCTCTCCAGCTTTGATTCTTCTATTCCTTTTCATTTGCCTATAAAGACATACCGAAAAAAAAAAAACTCCTCTATTTTTTTCCACGTCGGCCCTTTTGTCGATTCTTTCTTTCTTTTCTCTTGCAAAGAACTTTTTTTTTCTTTGAACTCAGTCAGATCCGTCTTTAAAAGGAAGCTGTGTTTTCAGACTGTTCACTCTCCTGTGGACGTGGGGAGTGGGAAAGTGAACACAGTGGGGTTGGACTCTGCTGTTTGTGGGATCAAAGAAAGAAAATGCTTTGAAAGTAAAAAGACTTAAAGGAGCAGTAGGAGAATTAGAGGTACATCGATACAGTCTTTTTTTTAATGATCATATTTAAATAAACACCTCTGTGTTTTGAAGTTCAGCAGGTCATTTTTCTTTGGTACTAAACATGCATGTAGTCATGCCCCTCATGCCCTGTGGTTAACGGGAATGCCGGGAATGAAACAAACCGTTTTAAGAAAATAAATGATGTAAAATTACCTGACATTGTAAATTGCCCGGTGAAAAAGAACACAGCACGTTTCAAAACACCAATTTAGCTCCACAGGAAACCGCCTACAAAGGAGGGCTCACTCAGATCTGCTGCCAGATTTATAAAAACATGTCCGACCATGCCGGAATGGTAGCATTCATGAACTTTAAATTTAGAGGCAATGGCAGATAAATCAGTCCAGGTGGTCTTAAATACACTGGAGAACATGCTGACTTATCACATGTGTGAGAGGAGGGTCTTCCCCTTAAAATAAACAGAGGTCATGGAGTTCAAACAGGCCACTAAAAACTAAAATATAAAACAGTGTTTGTTTGTCGGGCCAAGGCGCCACAAAACTAGAAGACTAAATGAATCAGAAATGAATGAGAGCCATGAAACTGAAACTTTTTTCCCCCTCGTTTTGTTTTCTGACTTTCTCGCAGCACACAGTTTTGAAGGGGAACGCAGCGGGAGGGTTTCACTGTTTGGATGATCACAGGAGAGAGATCACTTTGAAAGACAGAAGGCCAAAGGCAGGCAGTTTGTAGCTACTGCTGCACCAGTACACACCGCTATCTGACTTTCAAGAGTTGGACAAGTCATGAATACAGAAGGTCAACGAGGGTGTCCACATTTAGATTTTTTTTTTAAATGGAAATGTTCAGCCTTATCCAATCACATTTAATTTTAATATAACATTTGACTTGTAGTAACCTGCAGCATCATGTCAAACACTGTAACCTGGGCAGGTTTGAATGTGTCATAAGACTGGCCAGGATATGTCCAGGATAACCTGAACAAGAGAAACTACTGTATTAGACTAACCTACAAATGTTGATAAAGGGCTCATTGCCCTTTAATATTATTATATATTCACCTGGAGTCACACTGGATTCTGTTCTGAGATGGAGCGGTTTACCCGAGGGAAGAGAGCTGAGAGTTTATTTTTTAAACTTTTGGGATTTAAAAGTGGTTTTGTAGTCTGTGAACACCCAGAGCTCAATGATACTACTTCATATTTATACAGAGACCGGGCAAAAAAAAGATTGCTTGGATGTTGAAATAAGCGAGGAAGTTGGACGATATGTCTGTTACTTGAATCCAGATATCTGTACTTTCCCATAAACCATTATAAAGCTCTGACTGATGCGAACACTAGCACTTTAAAAGTTGCTTGCTTGTCATCTTGCAGACAGACCTGACAAAGTACAAATTCGGATGTTTTTCATCATGGTGTAGTTGTTTTCGGTATCCATTTGGGTTATTTTGGGATCATACCGCTGTAGCAACTACCATGAGGCAAAAAATTTGCATCGATTCCTGCATGAACACGCCATAAGGACGACCAAAGTGCAGGTGATATTTTCAGATCTTTCTGGATCGGTGTTGTTCGACTGTAAAACTACAGGTAAACCTGCCCTCCAGGAAAATCCTGCTACTCCAGATGGTCAGTCCACCCCTGCTGGTGTGGCACATCCACGCTTCACTATTCATCTCCAAATAATTTAGCAATAAGGTTCATGCAGTCTGTCATTATGCCGAACTGCTATTACACATGCGGAGCTAAGTGTCTTGTAATTTTTGGGACTGAACAAATGACCCAGCCGTCAATAACTTAATTGGGTGCTGATTGCAGCTAAGCTTCATTTTCTGTCTCTTTTCCCGCCCGCCGTATGCGGCCACACACGAGTAGTCCCCGACATAGTCAGGGATTCTGTCAGCGTGGCGCATTTACATGCACACAACAAACCTAATTACTGCAAATTCAGACATGTACATGATTCGAAACCACCCGATTTCCCCAGAACACAGGTTTACATGACTTGTATATGAATCGATGGGAAACTGGAACACTGAGTAATCATGGTGCTCACTATTTTGCAAGTCGACGTGTTTAAAAAGTACCTTCGTGGAGGTCCTATCACTTATAATGAGAGTTATAAACCAAAAAAAACAAGCCAGTAGCCAGATTAGCATACTCTTTGTTTAAAAACAGGCTGCATCGGCCTTAATCTCTGAATATATTTCAGCTTTTTTATTGTTAGGATATGTCTGAACTCAACTTAAATGTGTGAATAATCTTAAGGAGAACAGCGTTTGCTTATAATTATAATATCAGACCACCAAATACACTTCAACAACAAGCTGGTCTCAGTGACTCAGGGAGGATTAACTGACTTTTGAGTTAAACAACAATTTCTTTCACACTAGATCAGCCTGTCCCATCCAGCAATGTCTCTTTGTCTTGGCCCACTTGTCCGCTACATTTAGTCTAGTCAGTCTCATGTCTCTTATTTCAATACCAAATGAGACCAGGAGTCACTGCTCCCTGGCAAATGCCCTCACTTCTCCCTTCAACAGCAAACCCACTACTAATAATATTACTGTGATGATGTGATACTCTTTTGACTCTGTAGGAAAATTCTTCCCTTCCAGGAAGGTCAGAGCACAATCGCCGGCCTCAGAGTGGAGCTCCTGAAGCTGGCAGGACTCGCTCTCTGGCTCAAGGGCTCAAACTCACGTCCTCCTGCTGAACAGCGCTCTGTCTAACTACTAAGCCAGCCTGCCACTCAATGCATATTAGAAAAACACAGATCAAATCGTGTTTTGTGACATCTTAAGACAGTGTTGAATGCAGCTGCGTCACGAGTTAGAAGACTGACACACCATTTCCATTTTATTTATTTTTTTTTTTACAGGAAAGTACAGCTCAGAATGGAGCATTTTAATCCCCGAAACATTTTGCTCAGGATTAATGTTTTCCAGCAACACTCTGCTCCACTTTCATACACTTCCCCATCTTCAAATTTGAGGCTACTCAAAATAATTACAGTCTCCTAGTGCTGGCCATTAAGCAGCTCACCACAGCGATTAGAGGCGCAGTGCTTTGCTCAAGAGCACCTCAGTGGGACTGTTGAAGAATGGCTATTATCTGTTGTTACTTATGTCTGCATTTAAATTTCCCCAGTCTGGTCCAGAGATGACCATGTCGCAGCCTAAATGATAGCACTGCAGAAGTGATTTTAAAAATATACTGCATACAGCATTAAGAGTTTTAAAATGAACATAATATACAAACCAAGACTGACCTCTTACACCACAAGTTAAATAAATTATTTGACTTTTAGTCTTATGATTGTTCAATAAAAACATTTTTTTTATCTCATTTTTGTGTTCTGATTCATGCAAGCACATCCAACACAGCCTGTTTACAAGACTGTGTCACTGCTCGGGCTACAGGCCAGCAACACGTCTCGTCCTGGTGTTCACACTGACTGCGGTGGCTCTTCAGAGTATGTCATGACCTCTTAAACTGCCCAACTGGAAAAGGGTGACATCATGCACTCACGCACAGAGACACACGCTCGCATGTCGGTACTTCACCTAACGTCTAAACACTCATACACAAATAGCATTTACACGCACTGGCAAACACACATGCACACATCAAGGGATTTTGAGAGACGACTTTGGTGTGACAATGACAAAAACACCCACAAAAATGAATAAAATCAATATTATAAAATAATGTGACACCCATTGTTTTACACTGTTGTCCATAAAGTTGGAATCAAATATTTTTTAAACAAGAATAAAAAAGAGGAATATGTCTGAAAATAAAATTATTCCAACTTTATGGGCAACAGTGTAGTAGTAATGTTGATCATGTACAGCATGCTTTTATTTTATAATGTAATACATAATATAATACATTTATAATGTAATTAATGATTTTAAAAAATACCTTTTATGTAATGCATAAACATTTGTTTTATATCTATCTATGTATGATAAGCCTGTGTATATTGTTATTTGTATTGTCTGGTAATGGTGTTTATGTAAAATGTTTATTAATTAAATCATTAATAATAAATGAATGATTGTTTAATTTTTCTCAATAATTAAATGTGGTCTGTTCTGTTCTTACAGGCAACCTGACAGCTGTTAATCATTTATTTAACTGACTCTTTAGTCTATTTTTCCCCTTTTCACCACCTAAATGACAAACAAGTGGTCACACTGAAAACAAACTATTGGTACTGGTAGTAATATTTGGTGTTTTTAAGTGTAATTACTTCAGCGTAGTAAAAAATAATGGTTTCAGTGGTGAAACAAGTTAATGTAGTGGTGGCATGAATACATCATGCTTTGCCTGTAGAACATGGTGAGCTGTGAGTCTGTTTCCCATACAGCCTGAGGTTACAGAGGGGGGCGTGGTGCTCTACCAAAACAACACTTACCCTATAATGGCGGGCGGCTGTCATATTGTTATGACAGCAGCGTGTAGTTTTAATACATACACCGCTCCATAGAAAATAACATATATATACATGCGAAATGGGTGTGACAGAATAACTAATAATTTATACAAATCGTTACGCAGACACGACATAGATTATAGCTTGTTTAATGCCGTTCATAACGTTTAATTCGCCTATAGGTTTGATGTTAAATGGATAAAACAACGTATATTGTGTTAATACGACGTAACTACGTAACAATTCCGCAGCGGCACGAGAGCGGCCGTTGGTCACAATGTAACAACCAGGTCGCGCGACTACTGCCCTGGAACGCTGTTGTGGAGCTCGAGGGTTCACGAGCGGGTGAACAAGCGACGGAAGGTTGGCAGCCATAGCCCGCAGAAACATCGATTAAACCGGGCTTTATAGCTGCTCAACTCGGTGTAAACACCGTTTATAACGCGTGATTATACATATGAGTAGCCTGTGCGTTTTCTCTACAACGTTTAGGAGCGTCCTTTCAAGCTGTAGCTAGTCCGAAAACGGGACTGTCCAGACAAATTAGGAGGCAGACTACTGCACACTCCCGGGCCACATGTACATTTCACAAGTGGCTGAATCCACCATGAGCCAAGTGGCTATAAAAGAACACAACTCTAGCCTACTTATAATAAACACAACTCAAACTTTATTTCAAGTATAATTAAACGACAGATAATACACTATGATGGCCTACCTTTGGGTGGCAACATGACCTCCCCGTTTTCTCTCTTCACCGCAGAAGAGTTATTAAATCTGCTGATATCGTTGCTGTTGTTGTTGTTGTTACTAACATTACTCCCAAGTCCGGAGGTCACCAACAGTTTATGTTTCTTTTTCTCTTCTCCGCCTCCTTTCCCCTTCTCCTTCTCTTTCTCTCGCTGTTTATCTTTATTCGGTTTCTTGGGTTTGGCGGAGGAAGGCGCTTTGTGGAGGAAGAAATCGCTCTGTTTGAATACTTTGTGTGTGTTTGTCGGTGGTTGGGATCCACCGGTAGCAGGCACCGGAGGGTTGTTGCTGCTCGTCTTAACCGGGCTGAGGCTCCACAAACCCGTGCTGTTGCCATAACTCTGCTGCTTCGTTGGCTGTTGGAGTTTCTCTTTGCCGCTACCGTTGCCTCCCACTCCTCCTTCCCTGCTGAGTTTCTTGGGTTTAACGCTCCTCTCCTCGACTCGGACCTTCTTGGGCGGCGGCGGGTTGAAATCCCGGGAAGACTGTAAGCGGTTGTCAGGGGCTCCCTTCGCCTCGGTCGGCTTGACGAGCGGGCTTTTGGCGGAGGTGACCGCCGGGGCTACCGCAGTAGCAGCAGCAGCAGCAGCTCCTGTGAGGTGAGCGGAGCCCTGCGAGTCAGCCATCTTGAGGCTTCTCTCTCTATTTACTCTCTTTCCCCAACGGCCGCCGCTGCTGTTTTTTTGCGCGACGTGCAAGCAGGCAGTGAAGGGGCGGGACCGGCGTTTGATTGACAGGCGTGCAGGGAGGGGGCGGGACCAACACTTGACTGACAGGCAGAGAGGGAAAAACTGGGGGCGGGGCTTAGCTGCTGTATGTACTGTTAATGTACTGTAATTGATTTTATATAAACAATAGATAGATAGATAGATTAATAGATTAAGATTATAGATGAAGATCTAATAGATTAGATTAATATTACCAAATTAAATTTAGATTATAAATGTAATATCTTTGGGTTTTGAACAAAATATTTTTCCTATTTAGTTACAGGTATAGTTTTATAGCCCAAATCCACATATACATCTTGTGAGACAGCCTATAATAAAAACATAATTGAAATTTTTGAGTTATACATTATACAAATCAGTGTTTTGTTATCCTCAAATATTGCTGTTGACACCCACTGATAGTAGTTTCTGTCCTTGTACAAAATCATTCGGAAATCTTCCAAATATTCAGTTTTATTTGTCCTTGTTTTACATTTGAGACTTGACACCAGGCTGCACAATCAAAGAGTGCCTGCCTGCAGTGCTTCACTTAAGGCTGGAAGTGATTTTAGGGTACATTAAACTCACACGGTGAGAGGTTTGGTGCACAGGGTGGACTTCACACTGTTGTTTCCTCTGGGGTGTCTGGTCTAACAGGACCTGCTCCTTTCTACTACTGGTCCATCTCCTCTCTAAGAGCTCAACCCCTTAAAAGAAAACATGCTGCCCACTTCTGACTGACAGATCATGTAGAGAAGTGAGCCGGTGTGTGTGTGTGTGTGTGTGTGTGTGTGTGTGTGTGTGTGTGTGTGTTTGTCAAAATGTAAATGCTCTCATCAAAGGGGATAAACTTGCCCTCTTTCGTCTAATCTTCACAACTGGATGAGTTTATCGCACACAGAACACATCATTATACAGTGCCACGAATCCTCCGGCGCTGTTTACACTTTGATTTATTGAGATGAAAACATTTTCTTCACTCAGACTGATTGGCGGAGCTCTCGGTACGAGGCCTGTCAGTGTGTGACAGCCAAGCATGAATACTAAACATGATTAGCGACTGCACAGGGCGGGTTGTAAAGTTACAACTGGCCATAAACATTTTGACAAGATTATTGTATGATGCAAACCAGAAGTGCAAATCTGATGTCTGTGAGTGAGTGTGTGTGTGTGTGTGTGTGTGTGTGCCATAAACAGCCCAGAAGAACACCATGAAGTTAGTGCAAGTGTGAGAATACATTATAGTGTATGCTTTAAAACAGAGCTGACACAGTTTTCACTTTCTTCAGACGGCAGTGCAGCCTGCTGCTGCTGCTGCTGCTCACATATACTGAACACTGATTGGCTATATTTATAAGCTATTACATAACATGTTAAACTGCTCCATGGGAAAACTGAGGTGACCCAGTTAAGATATCAACCTGGCTTAATTTATACAACAGAGAGAGAGAGAGAGAGAGAGTGTGTGTGTGTGTGTGTGTGTGTGTGTGTGTGTGTGTGAAACAGACCGTGTATTGATATTTTGCTGGTTTAAGTCTGCCACAGAGGAAACAGTGCATTTATTATCAGGTGAGTTAGGCAGAAAAAAAAAGCAAGGGGTAAAATAAAGGAGAGGAAGCTGCAGGAGGAGTGGTGGGAGGCCTGCATGATGCAATATAGGTATTTATACCTTATATTCATTCATTTATGAGTATTATGAAGCAGTAGTATTTAGTTTTTGTCCTTTTCTTGAAATATGTTAGAACAGTGTCTCTCAAACTTTTTACACAGTGTACCACCTCAGAAAATATTCAGCTCTCCAAGTACTTTTTCTTATGGTGAAAACTGCCAAACCATGACAGTAAAAGACCATTAAATATGACATGGAATATGTTTTCCACATTACAGTAAAACAGTCATATTTCAAAACCTGTATTTCTCCACCATTTTAAGGGTATTCGTACCGAATAAAGTAGTGTTTTATATTAGAGATTGTTAATTTTACAGTAAAACACTAATATGTCATATTCTACAGTCTTTTACTGTCATAGTTTGTCAGTTTTTTACAGTAAAATGTAAAAAAAAAAAAAAAGTGTAGGATTTATGAAAATATACTAATTAATATTATGTCCAATTCCTGTCAATAGAGCCTCCTAAATCTTACACACTGGACAGTTTAGGAGATGAAAAATCAATGTGCCTCGCCTCGACTTCCTTTCTTCTTTCAAAACGTCTACTCCTGCAACCTTGAAAAAAAAAAAAAAGATCTTCTTGCCAGCATGTATGAACCTTTTTCTGAAGAAATCAATAAAAGCTCAATCAAGATGTTTCACACTCTTAGAGGAAACTAATGATCCAGGTAAAACTTCGTTTTGTAGGTCCTCTCGCTGTAACACGTGCGTAGATCAGTGACGATAATCAAAGAGGACCGACATGAGACCAAACACAAAGCTGTCTAAACCACCTCCAGATAGATTGTACTGTAATGTAGTGTATAATTAATCTGAAATGAGCATTGGCTACATGTGAGCAGAAACAAATAATCACAGTATGTCTTCCCACCTGCTGTGCTTCTCTGAGTGTTTGTGTGTGTATGTGTAAGGTGAATACAAATGTGAAACCCTCAAGGTCTCTGTGTAAGACACCGAGAGACTGTGTTTATACCACCTGCAGTGATTAATTAATCGCTATATTAGTATGTGTGTGGATACATTCATCCCAGCAAATCTTTCAGGTGTGAGAAGGAATCTCCTGCTGTGGCACACACACAAACACACTCACACACACACAAGCACACACATGCACAGGATGATTGACATTATTGGATTATATGTGCAGAGCTGTAAGCGAGTAGAAGACATGATTAAATTATTTTATTTCTTGAGATACGTCAGAGTGATTTATTAATCACTTAACTGCTCTATATTGTAAATTATAGTTGTCCACACACACACACGCACGCACACACTCAACACACAGTCACACAACCTGCAAACAAACTTTTACGTTAAATCGTCTTAAAAGAATAAAAACAAAGAGGCGCGTCTTTACTTAATGTTCATTTTTACTGATTGATTTCTGCAACATACAAACATTTTTCGTGTGTGTGTGTGTGTGTGTTTATGTGTGTTCGAGGAGGGGGCACGGGCATGTGTGTGTGTTAGGGAGAGGCGCTGAACGAGAGTCCCACAGGAGGCAATGAGCAAGCAGCAGCGAATCACATCGCTCACGCTCACGCCGCTAATGATGATTGGAGGAGAGAGGGAGGGGAAAGGGGCGGGCTCTCACTTAAAGGCACAGGTGGGCTCTTTTTTTTTCTGAGATCGAGGCTTGTGTGCATGTGAAGGGGGTCAAGACGGGTCAGATGTGCTGGATAAACGGAAAGAAATGCAAAAACATGAACAGATATGAAGAGTGTTTTCTCAAGACGTCTGCGGATTTTGTGACTTTGGACCACCAACAAGTTAGAGATGCTTTGCTAGCAACGCAGACGTGTTGAAAATGACTTTTAAAAATTAGGCAGAGACGAGGGCGGGAGAGAGGGAAGCTAGAAGAAAGATGAAAACAGCAGGGAAAGTATGAAGGAAGTGGAAAAATAATGAGATGCTCCCGTGTCCAGAGCAGGAGATCTATCTCTGCTGCGTGTTTTACAGTAAAAGAGTGAGCGGAGAGACAAAAAGTGTGAAGAAGGTGTGAAGGATGAAAGGTTTTTGGGTGGGGAGCAGTGGACTTGTGACGCAACAAACAACCGCATATACAAAAATAACTTTTAAAATACCATTTACAAAAAAACGACCATTATTATTATTATTATCATCATTAATATTATTATTACAATCTTATTCGAAGCCCGTTGTAGCTATCTGAAAGAGGGGGCGGGGCTTTACTCAATGCTTTTCCTCTGCCAACCAATTTAAACCAAAAAAGAAAAAGAAAATTTAAATCTTTTTAAGCATAATAATTCGAACATAAAAATAAAAACAAACCCTGAAATATTTGCCAGAAGCAGAACAAAAACAAAAAAGGGCAGCAGAATAATTTACAGTTTGAAGGGAAACATGGTGGAAGGGAGGAATCATCATCATCATCATCATCATCATGCACTGACTTTCTTACATCTTCTGTTAATAAGAATATTTAAAGAGATAACAAAAAACAAAATCTGAAATATTATATACCTAAACTGCCCTGTACAGTTCTTTATCTTTATAAAACAATGCATATACTGTATAGTTATGGTAGCTAATGAAGAAGTTAGCAGAGAACAATACAAATCAGGAGAAAAACAGTAGTCCTGGGTCCCTAGCTGCTGTTGTCTTATTGGATCTTTGTCTCACTCATACAGAAGCAGGTACAGTTTGATTTTTAAACCAGACCGTCAGACGAGAAACCACACAAGTCATGTTTATGGAGAAGAGGAGTTGTTTTGAGAAGCCAGAATTTATATTAATCTTTCAAATCCCATGTGAGTTTCAGGTGGTGTGAGTAAACTGGCTGCTAAAATAAAGAGACTTGCGTGGTTGTTCATCTCAGGGCCTCAGAGGGAGGAGAATGAGAACAGGAAAAGTAAAAAAAAAAAAGTACAACGACAAGAAAAACGAGAAGAAACAGCAAATTTGAGTCCCAAGTAAAGACCAAGAGAAGTCAGAGAAAGAGAGAGAGAAATTAACTGAAGAGAGGAGCCAAATGAAGGAGGACTGTCATTGGCTGTCTTCTCTATGAGGCAGACTAAGGCAGGGTCATGGTCCCAGCAGTGAGAGCCACAGAGTCACAGAGATGATGAGTTTGGTCATTACTGCCCTGTTTAAGGTCATTTTAACACTGTTGTGATGGAAAGCAGCAGATGTTGCCTGGATGTAGCTTTAAATGTTATATGATACAGCTTTTCTAACTACTTTCTGTGTTTTATTGTGAAAGGGAACACTACTCTTTGGCAAATCACTGACACGTGCCATCTCCGACGAGTTGAGACAGCACTGCTTTAAAAGGATCTTAAGCCTCGAAAATGGTGCGAATCGCTGTTTTAAGCAGACACTTCCCATCTTTATTTGGGCCCTATGGGAGCAATCAACACAGACTGTTTTATTTAGTTCAGTCAATCGATAAAATCCTCTTAAAACTGCTAACACCTTTTACCGAACTTCTTAGTTTCAACCTCCAGTATCTCTGCACTCTGCTTTGTTTTCTAAAGCTACACAAAGCTGTCAACATGATTACTGATGTCCACTGTCACAGAACGATATGTGATAAATTAAGAAACGGGTCTACATTTTGGGACATGCTCTTGTTTGCTTTCTTGCCAAAAGTTAGATGAGAAGATTGACCTCACTCTACTGTCTATAGAGTAAAATATGTTAGCTTAGCATAAATACTGGAAATGGGGGGAAACCGCTAGCCTGGCTAAGTTCAAAAGTAATAAGTCCATCTAACCATGGCATCACAACTCACTAATGAATACTTTACATCTCATTTGTTTAATCAGTCCACAAACAGCAGTTTACTGTGCATCATGTGCTATTCCATGAGGAAGTCACTACACCTCGCCAGGAGAGGGTCCAGCATATAAACCACCGTAACACCAAAACTTGACATTTTTACCCTTCAGTTTTTGATACAACGTGCTAATAATGAGCTTTAGATTTTGTTACTTTTGAATAAAGCCAGGTTTGTGGTTTGCTAAGCTAAGCTAAGCTAAGCAGCTTCAGCTTGATATTTACCATGCAGACATGAGTGGTATGAAACTTCTCATCTAACTCTTGGCAGGAAGGTGGACAAGCCTCCTTCCTCAAATGTCAAACAACATCTAAAACTCTGCTCTGACCACTGCAATGACCAAACTATATCAGTCTGTGACTCTGGTAAACAGGGCGGTCAGCATAGAAATATAAAGAACTAGAGCTGATTTCACTGCAGCTAACACAGGTTCAGCTTGAGTGCTTCCGTTTCTACGCTGATCCTTTGTAATGTAGCACCAGCACACAGAAAGAGGAAGAGGGAGAGAGACAGAGAGAGAGAGAGAGAGAGAGAGAGAGAGAGAGAGAGAGAGAGAGAGAGAGCACCCTGGCAACCTGTACATACCCAACAGAAAAGGTTGCATCATGGGTAACAGATTATCTAGCTTCGAAGATTGTTGTTCATTTAGTAGGAGGAAGCAGACACCGTCTGGGAGTTCAGTTAAACCTCAGGAATCAGCTTCTGATTAAAGATAATTCCTGATTCATGATGAAAAAAAAAAACGTCTTTCTCATTTGGTATGAAAGAAAATGCTCTTTCTGTTAATTAACACTTTTTATTTAACATATACACCTACATCCCTCGTCATTTAGCCTCAGAAGGGATAAAACGTCCATGATGTGTCTAGAGCTCAGAGAGAAAAACAATCTGGATCTACTCACAAGTCGCCAAAAACGGGGGAAACACAGGAATTATCCTTTAACCATTAACAGGAAAATGACCAGACTGATCCCAGGTCAGCGTCTAGAGAAGTGGAAACCTCTAACATCAGCAAGCTGAGTAGGGAAACATGGGCTTTGTTCTAAAATGGACAAGCCACTTGACCGGTAAGTGTTCTTCTGCTATGCACAGTGGCACTTTGAAGGAAGGACTGAGGAGGAGGAGGAGGAGGAGGAGGAGGAGAAGGAGGAAGAGGAGCTGGCACAGAGTTACACAGAAGGTGTTTCTATGTAAAATTGTGCTGTCTGTCTGTCTGTCTGTCTGTGTAGCATCTATCAACTTGGTTTTTGGACCAGTCAGGTGAGACCGGTAGAGTCCATCTCCTGACAACACTGTTGGTGGATGGGCAAGATGGATCGTTCCATCATGTCCACTCCAGGGGGGGTTCCCGAGGGCCTTTGGGCTGAATGCAGCGGTTACCGAACCCTGATAGAAGAGGCAAAAAAAAAAGTACTTAAGTGGGTCTGTTTCACTTTAAACTGAGTAAAAAAAAAAAAAAACACACACACATCCAGAAAAACGTGCCTTCACTTCTCAAAACCATCAAACATTTTCTGCACATTTTGCCCAAAGCTAGGTTTCCAATCAGCAAAAGCAACACCACACATCACAAAAATGATGACATTAATAGAAACCATGTTTGTCAGCACAGTCTCCTGCACGAGCATTACTCGTGCAAATAATATTTGTCATCCGGTGTAAACCCGGCCAAGTGGCAGAGTCCAGGCGCAGAAAGCATGTAAAAGAGGGAGAGGACAGCAGACTTACCCACCCAGATCTGCCTTCCTGTCTGTTGCCGTGGTGCCAGCAGATGCAGGGTCAGCTGGAGACGTCTTCTTAACACACTCTGACACATCTACACGCAGGGAAACAAGACACACACACACACTGATTAATGGGGTGGAAGCACTGTGTGAATATCAGTGGTGTTGTATAATAGTTTTAGTGATGTATGACCTATTTAAACGTCATTAGTTTCACTGAGGGAGGTCTTATATTTGTTAAAATTGTAATTATTACCAATGAATTATTCTTATTTCTCTCATTGCTAGCATTTAACTTCAATGTAGTTTGTACAGGAAGTGCTACATCAAACTACTCACATTTAATAATGATGTCTCTTTATGATATTTGGCAGCTGGCTGATTTAACACATGTAGCCCTCAGGCTATACTAACCACAATACACCCACATGTAAGAGAAATATATACATTAATATGAGTGAAATGACTTGAAACAAAAAACTTGATCATAGTGCAAGACATTTAAAGGCTTTAAACTTTTTATTCTTTATATTCAGAGCTGGTAAAAGAAGTTAAACAGTTATTCCCTCTCGATTATTCTGTCTCTGACGCACCGAAACTGCTGAAGCGATAAATTGGCAGTAACCGCCATCAGTCAGAGCGGATAAGAATACGCGCACATTTTTCATTTCGCCTCTCTATAGACATGTTTTTATCTTTTCTCTCTCTTTCTGTATCTCTTTCTTTCTCGTTATTACTCGCTCTCTCGCTCTCACAGCTGCCCTTTTGACAAATGCTGTCAGTTTTATCGTGCGCGGGCTAATTTGTAAAACACTGAAGGTCTGTTTCCCGCTCTGCTCTGCTGACTAACTCCCGTGAAGACGCATGAGCGCGGACATACGCGAGGAACAACCTCTGCACGCACGCACACGTATAAACGAAGAAACACAAAACGGGGTTGTTAGGATGTGTGTGTGTGTGTTTGTACCTTTATGTGAACCGCTCCATTCAGCTGATGTTTTCATCTCCAGAGGGTCTGACAGAGAGAGCAGCACAGAGAGTGAGTTTAGCAGAGAAACAGCTGACGACACATGAAGAAAAACTTTAAGGCAGACTCACATTCCCACACATTCATGTTCCTTTCAAACTCACTGTCCTTCACGATATCTCTCCATTTTTCTTCCTCATTCATTCGGCCTCCATTAAACCACCTTTTCCCTCCATACTTGGGGCACCACGGTTAACCTGTATTTTAGACTGAGTCTGTGCACACGTGATCATAAACAGCAGATGATCACAAAGAGGAGACAAGACGCTGTTCTCACTCTCTACCTTTTATACATTTCCCCGTCTGTGTGCATCCATTTTTAAACCACTACAAAAGCAAGTAAGCTGTGTGAATTGTGTCCCAATTCCACACCACACTGTAGTACACACACACACACTAGCGTGTACTATATACTAATTGTTCTAGCATACTTTCTGTTCAGTTAG
Organism: Protonibea diacanthus; assembly: GCA_028641955.1. Lineage (NCBI taxonomy): Eukaryota > Metazoa > Chordata > Actinopteri > Sciaenidae > Protonibea > Protonibea diacanthus. The sequence goes on along the minus strand of CM053997.1, from coordinate 10,533,478 downwards.
GCTACAAGAATAGAGCCGGACAGATACTGGAGTTTTGGGGCTGATGTCCTAAATAAGTATTCTTTATATTTAGAAATAAACACACATTTCCTGCAACAATCCCTCAAACGTGATTATCAAACCCTGAAAAAGATATGTTCTGCAGGTAGGATCTTTTGCAGTTAAGTGATATTTTTATTGTCAAAAATGAAACTTCACTTGGAAATCAATAATTATCAAAAAACATAAAATAAATATACATAAAAAAAGCATCTTATTCTGCATTATGTCCTGTAAAATAAGTTTTCATAGCAGCACATATTGGATAACATACCAACATATCTGTGATAAGTCTTCAAACTGATGTATCAGTCGGGCTCTATGCAAGAATTGGAACTAATACAACAAAACGTCACTGTTTTATACTAACGGGAAATTATATGTGAGGTTAGATGTCCAACTTCGACTTCAAAATCTAAGAATGATTTTCCAAAAGTTGGATAGTTTCTGAGGTGATTCTTCTGCTGTGTGCAGCTCATTTCCTCGTGTGCATTACATTGTGGGATAATAGTGTTCATCAACAAAACACTCTAAAATCAAGCTTCTTTTTTCAGTCTGTATTCCTGCTTTTTTGGCACACTTTATTTGGTCAATTTCATGTATGCAGTGTGGATTGGGACGCCGCTTGTGATCGAGTCTCTTTCAAAGACGGCGTGCAGATCTAAAGTACTGCCAATGGTGCCCCCTTGTGCTGTAAACCTGATAAAGCCTCTCACAAAGGAATTGAGCTCCCTTTAGACGACGTCTTTTACATGTTCTTTTCGTCTCATGTGCTCTAATTCGGACGGATATTTGAATGCTCTCCTCTTCGGATATCAGAGTGAAAAGGAAAACAGCAGAAGGCAACAAGGTGGCTGAGTTATTTAAGAGACCGTCCTGCGAGAGAGAGGCCTGATACCTGCAATATGTGTGTCCATCTGTCGGTTTGAAGTGAGGATGAGACAGACTGAAGCATGTCTGTTCATACATTGTAAAGTACCAGATGAAGTGGGAATAGAACATCATAATTCCTCATTTTTCAGCCCGTATCAGAAGCTGCCGACTGTTTCAAACAACTGCTGCTGATGGTTTTCAATCACACTGCTACGCATTAGTACCCTCCGATGCTTCATGTTCATTGATCCATCCTTCTTGACCAGCCGTTAAAACAAAAACACACCAGAGGAAGTATTCCAGGAGGTCACCCAACGAATCCACAGCCCTGGAAACACACCTGTGAAACTTGACCAATGCAAAACGCACCTGTGGCCAGTATGAAGGACTCGGGGGTTCTCGCAGGGAGAGGGGGAGGGGAGTCATCGCTGTCCCAGCAGTCTGGGTTAAAAAGGTCAGAGGTCAAACGAGAAGCAACATTAATAACTGGCCGAGGAGAGAGACAAGAGAGTCAGTCGGCAGTCAAATGTGAACAATGCAGAGAAAAGCTGAAGAGCTGAGACTCAACGAGTCCTGCTCTAGAGATGGCGGCGTGTTAAATACACAAAGTGAGTGAAGCTTTGATCTGTTTAGTCACTTAGGCAAGGCAAATATATTGACAAATATTCTACTAAATGTTGTTTTCAATATACTGTTATTTAAAATGACTTTATGAGAGGAGGTTGTTTCTGAAATGATCAGGTAGTGGATTAGCAGTAAATCATGATAAAAAAATGTTCCATGTTTATGTTTCTGATGTCCTGTCACTTTAAATAAATTTACCAGCATGTATTTATAATTTTTATTACTGTGTTCTCACTGTTGCTGTTATTTGTGTTTTTTGGTAAATCACACACACAATACTAAGTTATGTTCTATTCTTTGTATTGCAAGTGTATGCTGTTTAAATCTGCTGTTTAGTCATCTGAATTGTTTCTGAATGAGTCACATTATCTACTGACACTGTATCAATGCTAATAATAATAATAATGCTACCTCTGTCAGTTTCAGGACTATATCTGACATGAAATCTCTAAGGGAGGAAATATGTAACAGTAATTGGTGTGGCGTGAATGAGCTGGGCAGCATCGTGTCACACCTTCCTCAAACACCGCTAATATAAATTTGACTTTTTATTCCGGTTAATACATTAAAAATAAGTAAATCTACTTAAGTTACATGCAGCTAAAATTAAATGACAAGCTCCAGACAGAGTGTACTCTATCTTTATGGGGCCTGTTCTCCTTGATAAAGAACTACCTTAAATGCACGATCCAGCTAAAATAAATATGTCTCTTTTTAATTCAAGGACAATATCCAAGCAGTCATTTTGTACTAATGACCTTAATACAGAGAGAGTGTGTCTATTTTTCTTCCATTCATCTGTAGAAGGTGGAAATACTGGGGCACAGCTGTCTGTTGTTGATATAATAAAATGTTAGCCATGTTTCTGGGCAGAGACTCTCTCTGACCCTAAAACAGGGTCTCTTTTATGGCTAATTTTCTGATCTAGTGTCAGTCATTCATGTGACGGTAGTATGTGAGTTTGTGGTGCTGTTGAACTGTGCTGCATTATAGAGAGGTGAGAGGTGTTTCTGTTATCTAGGTTACCTCGAGTGGCTGTGAGTGGCTGTGAAGTGAAGCCAAGTGGCAAAAAATGCAATTCCTTAAACGGCCACTTGAGGCTGGCTACAGACAAGTCAATCAGACGGAGTCAATCTCCATAAGTCCCCATGTTAAAATGTCCAACTTTACAGCAGAAATAAACATGTTTACAGCCTGGTACAAAAAACTATTTTCCTTGTTCATGACAACTGTACTAACTATAATTTTATTAAGGCTAAGGGTTATGCATAATTAACAGCGTGGCCGCTTTGATTGACAGGAGGGTGCTGTTACAGCTCCACCACTACGTCCATGCTTTATAAAGTCTATGAACTACCTTCGCTGATATAAATGTAATATAAGAAAAACACAAACAGCACCACAAGCTTCAGCCTCCAAAATGATCATAAAGTTAAATCAATACTTTTCCTTCATGAATGTATTGCAGGGCTGTTATAGTAGACTACATTAGGTTTCATTAGGTGTACCCAATAAACTGGAAACTGAGTATATATCATCTGTGATCCACTTTACCCTACAATCACTGCGTCTCGTTTCATGGTTTTAAATGAACTCTGCCGACTCATATTGCTCGAAATCCAAACATTTTCTACCCCGATGGCTACCTCTTTTTTATAGAACCATTTTTAACTCCATGTCTAAAGAAATCCTCACCATCGGGAATCACTCATTTGAAGCTGAGTGTTCTTTCCTACTGCATTTAAGACTGCCCTAGGAAAGACCATAAATCAGCCTAGATTAGAGTGAAATTAGTCTTAATGAGGGTCAGAGTTAGATGCTGGTTCATCTAGCATTGCACCATTTTCAGGAACCCATTAGGTGACTGTACAGCAGGTTAATGTCACCGTAAGTGATGAGGACAACATGATGCTGCAGTTCCTGCTCTACCGTAAGTGCTGTGAGCAATTCAATTACAAAGTCCAGCTTCAAAGACAAAGATTATAGAATGAAAATGATTTTTTTAGGGATGTTAATCAATCATAGTTTGTGTTTTTTATTTATCTGCTTCTGTTGTGATTTTTGCTGGATTTCAATGAAGAGAAACTGAACTGGCCTAGTTTTATCGACGTGACAACAGTGATATTACGAGCAATTAATGAAATTATATATATTATTAATGACATTTTAATATTTTATGTTTATATATATATATATATATATATATATATGTGTGTGTGTGTGTGTGTGTGTTTTATTTCTCCTTAGTTTGCCTTTTGAACCTACATACATATGCAATAAAAATAAGTTTGATTAATTGGTTCACTGATAATGCAACCAGCAAAACAAGCAGCCACCAGCTTCCTCTTGACCAACCACAAAGCAGCAATTTGCTCAGTGCGACTCATCGACAAGCAGCCGTTAAGATTCTTGCCAACCAGTCAAACAGCAGCCATCAGCGTTTCATAACTGATAACAAAGCGTGACCGCAGCCCAAAGTAAAATGATGTGTCAGAAAGCCAAGCAGACCAAAACGCCAGACAAACACAGTCCGCTTCAGGACTGTGAGGCAAATATTCCTGCATTTAGTTTTAAATATTGGATACGCTTCAGGAGTGCATGATGTATGATGGCCTGACCTCACCTTAAAATGAACCTGTAAGATTAATCTGAATTTTAATTAGACCTGTGCAAACTTATTAGAGCTTGACGGACAAATTAGCCTTGATATTAGCTTACTGTAGATATCGATATTAGCACGTATGTCGGCTGATAAGTAACTGTTCATCTCTTTTGTTCATTTCATTAAACTTAACACTTTTTTTTAAATAACAAAATATTCTTCACGTTTTATTTTGGTTGAGTTCTTATTCATAGAAATGTCAAAAGTGTGTTTGTTGTAATTTAGAAACAGTGTCAACATTACATAGTTTGTCCACCACTGAGCACTTTGATTTTATGCAGAACGTCCCTTAAAAATTTAATAAGATGTAAAAAATCCAAGAGCTCATCAGAGATCATCATTAAACAATAAACTTTTTATCTATCTGTTCCATGAAACTGTTTATTAAAACATATTCCAGGTTTAATTTGAAGAGATTTGACATCATGCACCCTGACAGTTAAATCCAAATATTTAAAAATGCAGTAAAGTCTTATTCATCAAGCTTTCATAAAACCATTCATGATCCAAACCGTTCCAAGCCAAACTCCAGTGAACACCATTCCACGTGAGCTCCAATCACAGCAAGAATCAGATTTCAGAATCTCGTGATTTTGAAATCAACAAAGAAGAAGGAGCGATTCTCAGTCCCCAGAAGATTTAAAAAAAAAAAAAAAAACCCACATCTCATCGTTTGCAATCATGATAGTGAGGCCATACCGATGCACAAACAAGTGTGACGCTGCTCTGTTCAACCCAAACGTGCGCGCGCGCGCACACACACACACACACACACACACACAGTGTTGGTGAGTGTGTATTTATCATGCAATGTTGATCCTTCACCATCTAACATGCACACACGGTTTCTCTGCAAACACACACACAAAACTGCAGTCAAACAAAAACATACAAAAACAGGATTTCATTCGCTCTTCCTCCCGTTCTCGCAAATTCGCTTAGAAAAACAAACACACGCACACACACACAAGCTGAAAGAGAAAGAGTTGTTTTGACAGAAGTTTGCCTGTTAACATTTGCAGCATTCCTCGCAAACCAACCAATTAGTCGTATGGCCATGCTACATATGAGACTGGAACTATCTCACTTTGTTTGTTTCTGTGTGTTTCTCTCCCAGCCTCTGTCTTTACCTGTGTGTGTGTGTGTGTGTGTGTGTGGGTGGTGACGGATTAAACATGTCATTAGCATGTGGCCTGTCTGAGACCCGTCTCTTTACTGACTTGGAAAATGACTCTACCGTGTGGTTTCCCCTGAGCATGTGTTAGCTAGACTCCTCAGAAATGAGCTGAAGTGACCTCCAGGGTTCAGCTGAGTTAGTTAACTGATGTCTAAACTGATTTCTTTAGCTAATCCAGACATCTATTTATTTGACTTCCCTCATGGTTGTTAATTGCTTCTGTCGGGAGTTAGTTAAAGGAATTGGATTCACTCATTAAGCAAAAGCAGCTGATGGACGTACTTGCTGTGGTTGCAGAGGGTGACGGAGAGCTCTGCCCTGCGATCGACATGGGCAACACCTTCCGGGCTGGCTGTTGGTCTCCGTGGTGAGGGGCTGCGGTTACCATGGCCGTCGCCGTGGATACATTAGTACGATAACCCTCCTTCGCTCCGGACATCTCTCCGTCCCCCTCCTCGTCTGAGTTGTCGGAGTGCAGGGGGTTGGTGAAACTTAGGGCTGTCCTGACGGGAGTGGAGGAGGACGAGGAAGAGGATGAGGAGAGGTGGGAGGAAGAGGAGGAGGATGGGGCGACGCGGTCCGAGGAGGAAGAAGAGGAGGATGTTTTGGGGAACTGTTTTTCTGGGCTGTTGCAGGGCTGAGCCCACGCCGCGTGGCCGGCCTTCGTCTCCCCTCTCTCCCCTCCCGGCGTCTCCCCCTTCTCGCTCTTTACGGGGAGGTGGTTTGGTCTGGCTAGGACGCCTCCGTCCGCTTGACTCTCCCCGCATCCTCCTCCTCCTCCCTCCGTGCCCGAGTCCTCTGACAGCGAGGAGCTCGATGTCAGCAGGGATTGGCCAGTGCGAGCTTTGAAGGCGTGGCTTCGTTGCAGCATTCCCGTGCTGTTGGCTGAACTGCTGCCAATTCCGCCTGCTACTCCCATGGAGGAGGAAGTGTCAAAACTACGAGGTCCTTCCTGTAACGGCACCTTTTTAATCTCGATGCTCAGCTTCCTCTCGATCCGAGGAGCACCAGAACATTCAACAGATGGGGAGAGGGGCGACGAGGGAGTCTGGCTTTGGCCAGATTCTGACTTTGTCGACACTGACGACAATTTGTTGTTGTAGTTGTGATCTAGATTTGAGACCTGATTCTGCTGCTTTCGACTCAGTGGATCTTGGTCTTTCTGCTCTGAGGGACTCGTCTGCTTGTTTGGACTTGGTTCTGACTGGTTCTGCTGCTTATCGGCCTCTTTATTCTGAAAGGGAAAGGACATGAAAAGATGAGACGACATCTGGAAAAACAGAAATCTGCAGCCATGTCTGAGAAGGAGCCAGAGTTAATATTTAGGGGAAGATGATCCAGCAACTTCTGCCCACAACAAACCATGAAATTCCCAAAAATTCCACATTTTCACACAGTGCTAGCAAAGAGACGAGGCGAGAGCAAGTCTTCTTGTAATAAACACAGACTATATTTTTAGTAAGAAGAACCACCCAGACTATTTCTGGATTACCCCTCGCTGCAGTTACCTGTCCCTGTGTGGTAGCCAGGACATGTATGACAGGTTTGGGGTGGTAGCGGTCGTTGTCCTGCCGTACGTTGGTGACGGTGGGGAAGGCTGAAGGGGGAGACGGGGTCAGGATTGGGGGTACGGGATGAGGCTCCGGGGGCTGGAGTATCTCCTCCTTCACGTCACCTTCTGCCTGGGAGCTAAAAGAAAAGAGAGAAAGAGCTTAGATAACAGCAGATAAGCTTTCCACTGAATAATATTATGATAATATTATAATGTGCACTGAGAGATTTTTTAATAAGACATGTCCATCCCACAGAGCCAAAAATATTAAAGAGACGCTGTAATTAAAACACCAAACCCGAAGCCAGATTTGCACAATCACGAATAAAGACCGCAGGGGAAAATTCTCATTCACACGGCGACATATTTGACTTTTACACTGTGATAAGTTGTTTAAATGTTAACGTACAAACACTCTGCTTCAGACAAAGAGAAACTTAAAATGAAGTTTTAAAGATTTCAAATGATAAAAAGGAAAGCATTTCATCATACCGGTCAGACAACTTGCAGACATCTGTAGATAAATTATTCTGTCTGACGAACTTCGAATCAAAGTAAGATGATGAAATGAACTTCCTACATTTATTTTGTACTTCAAATCTGAAAGGGAGTTTCTGTTTATGGTGTGAAGCTCAGTTTTTCCACCACTAGATGGCATAGTTTCATCCAACAATATGTTGTGGGGTATGTCTGAGATGAATGGCACGTCCTCAGATGTGGAACATCGTCACATTTTGTGGATTTGTGTGAACATGATCCGTTGATGCTGAATCACCACTGAAGAGTTTCTCTCTCATTGTATTGTAGTTTGTATCTAACAAAATCCCCAAGGGGATATTTAAGCATTATACTCTCTTCTATTTATTTCTATAATTCCCCTTTCAGCCAACAAATCATACAAGACGTCATCTACCAGCTAGTTCGGTAAATCTTTCTGTTAGTACGTTATATTGTCGACAGTACTGCATTAAAAAGTGTAACACTTTCTTAAGAAAACTCTCCCACATGTACAGAACTGTGCCTTTTGGTTATAAACTGCTTATAAACACACCTATAGATATACTCAGTGTGGGTGTGAGAGAAATATACAGGATACTGAGGTTTTGAAGCCCGCCACACAACGATGGAAAGTTAAAACATTAAGGCGCCACAAAATATACATTTATATATGCATGCACACCAAAAACAGTGAAAGGAAGTGGTGGTGTGCTAAATGAAGAGCGCATGACTGTAACAAGAGCCAACATAGGAGTGCACATGATGCTGCGTGTCTGTGTGAGGACGACGAGAAGACAAGAGCAAGAGCAAGCTACAAGTACGGGGGATTTTCTTTTCTTGATCAACTTTGGAGCCGCAGTCACACTGCGAGTGGCTTCCTCATGAGGCCTCGGTATCACGGCAACATGAAGTTTTCTCTCACGGGTCACTTATGAGACACTTCTGAAGCTTTCTTTAATTAATTTCTATTTCTATGCAATCAACATGAGCAAGCATAAGATATATTTAATACTAACTCAGATGATTCCCACTGGTGCTGACTGTTTCCATGGGGATATGAATCATTCAGATGCCACAGGGTTTTTATTCAGGCCCAGTGTTCCCTCTATGATAAGATGAAACTTAAATGATCCCAAAGGAGGAGCGCAGCCATTAGAGGAGCGAACACTAATAAGTCACAGAAAAACAAATAAGCAGAGGACGTCCATGAAAAATGCGAGTTTGTATTAAAATACTATGAGGGTTTGTGTCGGGTGAAAAGCAGCAGCAGTGCTTAACTTTCACTGCAAATCTGTATGTATGCTGAGCTGATAACACTTTATTTAACTCTCTAACTTTTACCAGAAACTCCACTATGACCCCAATAAACACAACCACCGTACCAAGTACTGTTTGTTCATCTATCTTGATTTATAGCTAGTTTTTCTTTATTTTCTTAATTTAACTTTAATGGTGTAAGTCTAGCTTTCTCCAAAAAAACATTTTACTTCTTCACCAGATTTACCTGTTTTGTTAGAAGAAATTCATGCTAATCATATGTGATTGATGGAAAATACTACATATTAATAATTTCATCTACCTGTAACTATATTACAGTATTAAAAACATTTTTTAAATGTTGCTTATAAATTCTGAACAGGGGACATAAAAGTTCAGGATCTCTAAGAATCTGCGACTATTTTATAAATCTTAAATATGCTTCAAAGAGCGCGCACACACACACACACACACACACACACACAAACCTACACACGAACACGCATGTATGCACACAGATGCGCACCCCCTCACAAGAACTTAAAATTCATGCACCAACCACCCACACTCACACACACACACAGCAAGTGCACCGTGCCCTCCACACGTATGTACTCTGCATCTTTAATCAGCGTGTTGGCTCAGAGAATGACGGGATGAGCTAGAAGGAAATAAAATTTAAATAGACACTTCCTGGTTTCAGGTTGTGCTGAGGATGGATTCATACGGACGGCCAAGAAAAGTCGCACAGATTTAGATGTGTGTTGGCGTGCTGGGTGAGGTGATTATATGATGATTATTGACTGTTTGCAGACAACAAATGGATACATGAATGCTTACAAGTTGCAAAGTTTCTACAGGAGACACATGACAATGTAACCTTAGATGGCTAATCTCACTCGAGACACAGCCATAATATATGAATGTATGAATTATTACTGTAATAAGCTTCTAACAATAACTGTACTTCTGTACGGTCAAAGATCTTTAGTAGGTTGAATGATATCTACTGAATTGGCACAGCATGAAACGTCTTACTGGACTTACAGCAGCAGGTTTGGCTCACTTAACACAACCAGACACTTGTAAGGAAACTCTAGTTTTAATATCATTTTCTTTCTATTTTTTCCATGCTGTTGTTTTTCAATCTTTCCCAACATGTATTTATAAACTGATCAACAAATAAGCACACAGGACTGAAGAACACTGAAAGCCACCTTTTGGCAGTGGACAGTTGCAGTATTTGAGATGATACAGGCAGGATATGAGTCTTCAGGGCGCGGCTGTGAATGTATGTAAAAGCCATGACTCAGTATCTGTGACCTTGATGTCAGCCTCATTGAAGTTCCTGCAGTATGTTTCATTCAACACACACACAAAAAAAGATTTCCCACACACACACACTTACACTCCTGAAGTGACCCAGAGGGAGTGTGGACGGCAGAATGTGGACTATGATGGTAAAAATAGCTCTCACCATCGCTCAGGCTTAAACTAGGCCTTGACATTTTTTCTTTAGGATGACACAAAGTGAGAAGACTCTTACTAAGTGCAAGATTTAAGAGTCAAGGGGAGAGAGAAGGAGAGAGAGAGAGGGAAAGCTTTTGTATTTTGGCAGCAGATCAAATTTGTATGTTTCACTTAGAGCAGAAAGAAACTTTTTCAGTAAACCGATCACTAGCAGCTACATCCCAAAATTAGGACTTGTGAAAAATGTTTTGCTTTCCCATCAAACCGGCCGGTGCAGCAGACAAATTAAGCACACACTCACAAGAGCATGATCATTTTAGCAGCGAGAGAACACAACAAAGGTCACGTTGGCTCCGATTAAAGAGTTTTCTGGTGTTACGAAGGTCTAAACTGATGCAGAATAACGAATGAAAATATAGAAATTAAATCTCATGGATAAGCACGGAGCAAATGATTCACACACAGACGCACAAAACGCTGTCAAACTGGACATTTTTAGACAACGCTTCTAGCAACAGGTAATTAAGTGAAACAGTCTCCTGGCAACAAGACGTCCTCTGTGACATTAAAGCAACAGTACAGAGCCGCTATCTTGTTGGTTTGTTTAAAAAAAAAAAAAAAAAGTTGTATGTATCGCTGCACTAACAGCCTTCTGTGGATAAATCATAAGAGGAGGGACAGAGGGACTTGAAGATGAACTGGCTGAGAGAAAAGTGGAGCACAACCCCTGCTAAGCACACAGAGCAAAATTAAAGAGGAGGGGGAGCAGAGCGATGAAGATGAGAGGATGAGAAAAGAATGGAAATTTGCCAAAGAAGGAGTTACAGAGAGAACCAGAGGCATCTATGTGTATTTCTATGTGTTAAAAAAAACACATGTATATGAGATGAAAGTTGTAGCAGCTCTTCTTTAACAAGCCCTCGGGTTGTGGTACATGCAACACTGTGTAGAGTTGCAGAGTATTGGTAAGTGTTGCAAAATGACCTATAAATATAGCTCCTCCTCGGGCCGAAAACAGTTTGTTGAACAGCCAAACAGAAGTTAACTTCAGTAAAAAGTGGAGGCCGGGTGCATCTGTGGGCCGACGGGGGAACTAATGTGTCAGAAAGCTCCGGTTCGCTTGAGGTGAAAACAACGCCTGCTGCTTCTATTTGGTCTGCTTAATATGTTTTCATTGTGCACTTCATACAAACTGTTGTGCTGTGATTTTTATTTATTTATCGAGTTCCTCCTACAAAACACAAACACCCACTGTGATCAGTGACGGGCCACTTCACACCTACTGCTCACTTCTGGTGTGAGCTTGTTCATTCATCTGTGTGGAGGATGAGCGCGGGTTTTTATTTTATTCTTTGACATCCATTTTGGGGGCGTTTTTGTGAACTTTAAGACTTGAACAGTTGAGCTAATAAGCTTTAAAACACACACACACACAGATTGGGAAAAAGGTCAGACTGTCCACACTTAAAATATGTCTTACCTGCGTATGCGAGGAGGTTTGGGAGGCGGCGTGTCCCATCTCTCATCGTCTGACTGGTGGCCTGCTTTATCTGGACTGCTTTCATCCTGTTCACACACAGACGCAAACATACGAACACACAGTTTAATGTGTGGTTTTTAATCAAACAGCAACCTCTGTGGCTGTGACGTCAAGTGCCAAAAACTGCAGTTCCTCAAACGGCCACTTGAGGCTGGCTCCAGAAGTGAGTCAGTCTCCATAAGTCCCCATGTTAAAATGTCCAACTTCACAGCAGGAATAAACATGTTTACAGCCTGGTACAAAAAACAGTGTTGGTCTCTATAGCTAATTTATCCATTCATGACAACTGCACCGAGGGTGAATTTATATATAACTCACCTGTTCAAATTATATTAAGGCTTAAAGTTATATATATTTAACAGTGTGGCTGCTTTGATTGACAGATAAGTGCCATTACAGATGGCTTGTTTGAGCAACCAGGCGTCATATTCAGCCTGCCTCAGGTCTGCCAATTATCCATGCCTTTGCCAATTTGACGTTTTTCACATTAGCTGGACTGCCAACATGGCGGAGGCCAGAGCCACAGATTTTGAGCTTCAAAACAACTCTTCGGAAATTCTTTTTGCTGTCAGTAAGGGCTGAGCAGTGACACTCCTCAGCTCAGCAAAGAAAGACACCGTCTCAACTGCAACATGTTCCCCTCAGTATATATCTTGGCCACAAATCTTACATAACCAAATTAAGGGATTCAAAAAGTAAATGTTTATGTTTTCAGACACATGATGCATGTATTGTTATCAGATTTGATCAGCCCTTATTGTTCAGCGCTCTCTTAAGCAATGATACACGTAAAACAGTCTGTATACTTCAAAAGAAGTTATTGTGTGCCATGGAACAACAGCTCCATCAAGCTTTGCCGACTTCCTCGAACACACCTCAGCAGCTGCAGTGAGTCTACAGGTATTTTCAGTTTGACAGCATTCCAAATGTGATTTTTCCTTGTACTGTCGACCTAAAAACCTTCATGTGTTTTTGTGTTATGCATAGTAAGGTGCAATAGCTTGATTCATTTTTGGGTGAGACTGCATTACCCAAAAGCCAATTTTAGCTCACTCTGCAGCAGCAGTTTTTATAATTGCTGTTGAAATGTAAAGCACCTCTCTCTCTCTAACAACTCTTTCTTCTCTTCTATGTATTTCTGTATCAGAGGTAGAAAGCTGCTAGAAATTTGCTTCAGTGAAGGTTCAAAATTGTTCCTGAAAGAAGCCCCCCCCCCCACTCTTCTTATTAGCTCGCCTTCTTCTTCTTTCTCTCTTCCCCCGTGACTCATTAATTTGACTCTGATAATGAGAAGATGACAGGACGAATCGCACACTCAAAGACGAGGTTCGTCTCTCAGTGCGTTCGCGTGAGCTCGTTCAGCGTGCGCGGAGTAAAGACGGAGCATCTCATTCGGCCGTATACGCGTGTCCGCGTGTGTGGTGTTACAATCAATTTGGAATACTCCCCGCAAACAGCGGCGCCTGCGTGCGAGCAGAAAAACGTGCGTGGGATGTGTGCATGTGTAGGCTTATTGTTCGCACCGCCATTGAAAGCACCTATGTGGGTGTTTTAGTCACTAACAATGGCTGACTGGACGTGAGTCAATGTGTGTATGGACTGAGTCAGTGCTGCACACTGATAATGTTTTGCTGACCGTGTGTGTGTGTGTGCGTGCGCACAGTGCCTTCTTGGACTTGTAACTCTTGAAGATAATGACATGGTTATAATCAGTAGCAACAAACTTGTGGTGGAGTTGTTGTCTTCCTCCGTGTACGCCACACCTACGCTTAACAAATGATTAATACCACAGAGTTTCTAAAAGTATCGGACAGCACAGCACGGCACAGCACGTCCTCACCCTGACACTAAAAGACATCTTAGGATTGTAGGTTATGGTTCAAAAAGGGTGTCAGAGTCTTTTCTAATGAAACAAGGTTGCGTCGTGTTTGTGTGACCGTCTCTTGCAAGGGTCTCCCTTTCCCAACGGATGTCTATTCTCAGACTCAAAGTGCATTATGGGACAGGGATGATGTCACCGGAGCTTCCGAAGCAGGAAGTCAAGTCCTGGATCGCTGCCAGCGCACTCTCTCGTCGTCATTCTGTGACCTCTGTCTTTAGGCTTGTCAGTGTTGCACACTGTCTCATTGATCCTTCTTCCCTCTGCCTTTTTTCTCTTCACACATCTACATCTGCATGACCAGTTAAACTACATTTTCCAGTAAGCGTGGAGGAAGTTAATTTTAAAATAATGCAACCTTTCCAGTAGAGCGTGATTTCTGGTAGTGCAACCAGATGGTAACCAGATGCTACAGCGTGCTAAGATGCTCAGAACTGATCGAGATTTTTCTCAACCACCGTCGTCTTATGTTTCAGGAGAGAATCAATCAGGTGGACTGATCCCAAACGAAGCAGACTAACTGCTTCATTTGGTCAATAAATGACTAAACGTAAACAGTAACATGATCAACAGTACAGGGAGGAAAATAATTGTTTGATCCCTTGCCGATTTTGTGATTTTGGCTTAATTTGCGCACTGACAAATAAATGAATAGCCTCCTATGAATCCTATGAATGAATAGTCTATCATTTTAATGGCAGGTTTGTTATAACAGCAAGAGACGGAATATTTTAAAAAAGTATGCAGTGAACTTTTTGGTTTGATTGAACTTCTGGTTCAACGGGAGGACAACAGGGGTAGTTATAGACACCTCGTATATGGTGTGTTTGTTAGTGTGTGTGTGTGTGTGTTTGGGGGCAATGGAGGACAGTGTGAAGTAAATTAGAATGAGGGCAGTGGTGACTGACAGAGCAAAGCCTTTTTTTTCCTCCTCGCTCTTGTAAATAGGTCTAACTGTATGCAGTCCTCTGAGAATACCCTGCAGAGGAGAGATCGCTCTCTTTCTGGCACAAACTCAGTAACTGTCTGTGTAAAGAGCAGAGTTTTCTGAAGGCCTCTCCTCCCCTCTCCTCTCCTCTCCTCTCCTCTCCTCTCCTCTCCTCTATGCCTCCTACCCTCTCCTTCCCCTGTGACTAATTATTTGTGTTTTTTTCCCCACTCCGAGAGTGTTACTCAGCGACATCCTGTCTTTCTTCAACACCAGACAGCATTCACAGTATTCTACGTGTGTGTGTGTGTGTGTCATACCATGCCATCGTGTATCTGCGTGTTGGTGGGGCTCTCAAGTAGCTGCAGTTGTTTCTGAAAGAGCTGAGAGATCGCTCTGTGAACTAACTCGTACTGCTCCTGGAGAGAGAAAGACAAAGACACAGAAACAAGAGAGACGAAGTGAAAGAGAGGCAAAAAACAATTAATATCAAAGCCGAAGTGTTCTGATGTCTATACTCAAAAACATCCATTTACACAGCAATGAAATACAATCTGTGTGAAAACAACAGAAGGACCTTCACTGATGCACACTGATTTAATCTCTTTACTTTCCTGGTAAAGCAGTAAATGTGTTGCGCCGCATTTTCAGAAATTACATTAGCGTCAGTGAGAAGCTGTATTCAAACATGTGTCAGTTTGTATCAAGGCAATTCTGTAATTTATCTAAAAGGGCATTCCCCCACTCCATCAGTGTCAGGACACGTGTGTGGGAGGAAACACCATAAATAAAAAGGTACATAACGACACAGAGGATGCTTGGTGATTTGTTAAGCCGATACACTCTGCTTATTTTGAATGTACGCCACTTAAAAAGACACAAATACGGCTGGAAAATGTAATCCAGCAAAATCTACAAAAAAAACATGCAAACACACACACCCATGGGAAGATTTTGGCAAAACAGCTTTAACGAGTTGCAATGTGTACATTTTCAACCAGTAACGGGAGTGAAAAGCCTCGACACGTAAACACTGCTGCAACAGAGGAGCCAGACCAAATAAAGGGATGTTATGAAAATCTTAAGAGTAATATGTTAGTAATGTCTCAGATTGTGTGAATTTCCCCCCAAAACACAGCTTTAAAATGAACCCTGCTGCGTTTCCCTCGTTTTGGGCTGGTTTGAAAGCTGTCAATCAAACCCCGGTGCAGAACAAACGGCTGAAGCGAAACCACTTAAAAAGAAGGCTCTCTGTCCGCCTCCAAGCAGAATCTGGTGTGGTTTGTTTGTGGTGTGTAAGCCAACGGACCAACGACTGATGTCTGATCGCAGACGTGTCGAGGAAGTGGTCTTCTAACTGATCTGTATACCTGATAACGCAATCACAACGATCACAACCATGGTTGTACATATGTGTATCAGCGTGAGAGTGTGGGGATCAGTCAGACCTTTAAAGTGGCAGTCTGTTGTGCTTGTAAGTTTCACGATACGCACAGAAATATATACATTTGAAGAGCTGCATTACTTCCTGTTACTCAACAGAACACGCATGCACAGACGTTTCCCCACATGCGTCCATGAAGCACAAAGCACGCTTTGTTTCTGGTCTTGATCACACTTTTTTACAATCTATCATGTCATTCCCCCAAACTCCAGGTGGAAGCATCTTAAAAGTCATTACTGTAAACAGCTCAGAGTTCAATAAACTCAATCGTTTTAAAGGCTGAAACTGAAATATCAGATTACTTTTTTTTTTTTTTTTTTTACAATAATGTGTGAAGCCCTGACAGGTTTAGTATTACTCAACTCAACTTACTTCACATCCAAAACCAGATTTGCAACCTCTGGAGGAAGGAACTTAATGCACTTTTTTTTTTACTGTCTGCAAACAACCTGTGACACTTGAGACACTTTCAGCTGGTGGAAATCTATTCATCTGACAACCACACAAACATCATGCTGCGTGGACACTTCGGGTAGCTATGCGCACTAGCATCCTAACACTAATTGGCTTTTTGTTTTTTTACATCTTCTGCACATTACTCCATTAATTTTGTATTAAATGCTGCCTTTCAGTTAGCTTAAACAGACCTCAGAGCAGTACGAAAGCAAAATACGTTTAAGTTAAAACATAAAACAAACCTTGGTCTGAACAGCAGAGTGTCGTTGCGTCCTCATCTCTTGGATCAACCGAAAAACATTAAAATCTTCTGGAATTTTCTATAAAGGGCACAAAAACAACAGAAGGGTTAGTTCTCATTTGAATCTTTGTGTTAAATGTGTAAAAAGTGTGTATTTGTACAGGTATATTTTAGGTATGTGTAGGAGTGTGTGTGTGTTAACATACCCCAGCTTTGAGGAGGTTCCATGTGTAGTCAATAGCACAGATAGCACCCGTCCTCCCACAGCCTGCACTGTACAGTCACAGTCATACAAATTAGAGTCAACAGAGGGACACGCATCTTCATGGTAATTACACACACTCAAATATAGATATTAACCAAATATCAGCTCTGGATTTATATTCTTAAGAGGACAAACTCTCACGTGTGTTTGTATGCATGCAACAACGCCTTGCCCAGACAGGATGGAGACAGGCGTTACACAAACGCTGAGATTATGTGGCATCACGCCTGATGCATCAAATCATAAAACTTTATCCCTCTGCTACTCTAACAAGAACTGTTTCTCCACACACACACATACACACACACACACACACACACACACACAAACACACACACACACACACACACACACAAGTACAGCACACATCAACCCACACAAGACATCAGAGATGCGGCTTTAAGTCCCGCTGTGTAACAGAGGAACCAGGAAATGTCCTCAGGCTGCTCATTATACCTGATTACACACACATGGAGACAGTTTGTGTGTGTGTGTGTGCATACACGTGTGCAGCAGAGGACCTGAACCTATAGCCTCATGAATCAGTGTGTTGCTTGTTTTCAAGTTAACTACTTCATCATTTCAAGGTCTTTATTGGAGGAAATAGTGCAGTCATCTCTGACACAAATACCTTATCTAATCACTATAAGACTTGTTATATGATGACCTCCCTATGATGGCATAAGGTCTTAGCTACTTCATTTATTGCAGCTGCTGTGTTTTAGCCAGTTATTGTCAAATCGCAGCCATTCTGGATCCCTGTGGTCAAGATTAGTCAAGTGAAACAGTTACATGTTACATGAAATTGAATCTACAGTATATCGGAGCTAGATTTAAAACTGGCTTTTGCCAGGAGTAGATGTGTATTTGTACGTCTGGTTCAGCTACTACTGCAACATTTCTCTGCTGTGTTGAAACCTGATTTCAAAACACACAAACCCATGCTGGCCACCTGTTGCACATTCCTATTGCCTCCTCACAGAAAACCACTGGCACTCTCATGAATCATTCAGCTTGACAGCAGAAAAATCTGATTCAAGAAATCCGTTTCACGACTTGATCTTCTCATGTGCGACCTTTTTTTTTTTTTAAATGTTGCCTTCGCTACAGTACGTGCATACACGGCTGGATCGGCGCTGGCGTCTCCTACCTGCAGTGCACACATATAGGGACATCATCGTGCTCTTGGTATTCTCTCATGAGTCCGATCATATCCAGTATGGAGTCGAACGATGAGGGGACGTCGTGATCCGGCCAGTTCATATAATGGAACTGTGTTATCCTGCGAGTTTCCTGCGGTGAGACATACGGAGGAATATCTTTAAAGGGGTGGGCAATATTTTAATATTAGAAGCTTGAATTTTAAGTTGCATAACGATGATATGGACACATTTGTCAGTTATGTCATTGCTTGGGGCGTGAATTTGATTGTGTGATTTTGCATACATGTGTCATCCTGTGAGATCTACCACAATCAGAAAAATATCGTCAATAAGAAAGCTGCTTTTATGTGTTAAATACGTCGGAGAACTTACATTCTCATACTCCACCATCAAAGTTCTGATAAAGTAGTCTGTTCTGGCCTGCTCTGATTCCTAGAAAACAAGAAGCAGGGAGAACAATTACACAATCCTTGACTAAAAAGGTCATTAGAACAAAATGTGAGAAATGCAGGGGTCCAAAAAACAACACACACACACACACAGTTGTGATATTAGAGATTTGTCTACTTACACAGGAGATTCTGAAAGGGCCAAAACTCATGGGCTCCTCCTCGAGCAGCGGGAAATACCGCTCGCACTTTTTCTAAACAGAGAAGAACAGGAGTTAGCTTTGGCTGAGAACAAAATACCAGACAAATACCACAGCTTCCTGTGCACACACACACACACACGCACTATCTGGCTTGAAATAAGTAATTAACGTGACATGTGGAACATCGACAATGACATTTACACAAAGGGGGGGAAAAAAGATGATACTTTATATACCTACATGTGCAAAGTCATACTTAATTATTACTTTGGTTTTAACCGACTCAAGGTTTTGGTAACTGCCTTTAGCGACCTCTCAAGTTTTTTCACAAAACAAATATGCAAGCACACTTAGACAGGCTAGAAAAATACATAAAATACCAGAAATTCCTCCACCAAAGTTAGAACATCTTCTGAATTCATTACTTTATATGCCAGACTAAGTAATAATTTTATTTCTACTTTTATACTTCACTGAATAAGCTACATTTTTTATATATTCAAACAGACGAGAAGAGAAGCATACTATAACAGATGTGTGTACACGCAGATATGCACACAAACATACGCGAGGAGATTAAATATCACAGCCTTACCCTTCCCATCTCGAACTCTCGACAAGCCATCACAATAACCTGTAGAGACACAAACAGGAAGGATTACAATCAATATTTACTCTCAGCCTCTCACAGCTAAATGGGACATTACTAAATATATTCATTCCTATATGCTCTATTTATGTTATACTGTCATTGCCAAAATAAGGTCCAGAGACTTGTTGGAGCGCTCTGCAGCACAGGGAAAAACCTATTTTTGATCATTTGTTTCATTTTTACATCGATACCTCGTCTCATTCTCTTTGATCCTGCAGGAGTAATATTCAAAGCTGCAATCTCAGTGCTAGTTAAACCTAATCACAGCTCCCGCTTCTCCCTCCCCCTTCATATCTGTCCATCTGGTTCAAGCATAAGCACTCTCCATCTGCCTCTTAATTCCTGACAACCATGTTAAATATTTTTTTTAATTACTTTAATTATTACACCCACTTTTGTGAAACCAAAAAAAAAAAAAAAAAAGCAGCATAAAGTAACAGCTTTCTGTTTCTTTTCAGCCAATACAGACGGACTACAAGTTTGCCACGTTGTACTCACAGCTACGTTGTACTCCCAGTTCATCCTCCAGAAGTCGATGACAGTGTTCGGCAGCGGGCCCTGAGTTGCGATATAGGCCTCTGGGCCGTCCATACCCTGTCAGGAGAGATGGAGAGAAAGAGAGACAGAGCAAAATCACAATTTTTTAAAAGTATATAATATGTAAAGGACTTTAAAAGGACATTTTTACTAACATTATAATCTAATCACAGTGTCAAACAACAAGACCATACCTTGATAAAGTTAGCATTGACATAATCTGTGTCCTGATTGGTTGTTTGTAACGTCAGCTTCACCCTGCTGTGGTCAACTGTGGAGAAAAAACAAAGAGATAAATATTTATTTAAAGTGTCTTTCTACTAGATTGTGAAATAGAAGAAGAGAAAGAGAAAATAACAAGATTGGGGGATTAAAAGATGGAAAAAAAATCTGATAGACTAGGATATAGTGAAAGACAAAGAGAGGGCAAACGAGTACAAACTAGAGAGAGATGAGATGTAAAGAGGTTAATGGACACACAGCAATATCCTCATTCCTAAGTGTGTGTATGTGCGAGTACACATCTGTTACAGATGAGCCGGTTCTTCCTTTGCCTTATCAGCAGCTCATTCACTAAAAGCCTTAATGAATGAATGATTGGATGGAGAGAGGAGGGGGAAAAAAAAGAGGATAAAGGTATAAAAGTAGAACAGATGTTGGGTCATGGAAGCTTCCCCCTGAGGTCATTAAGTACAGCAAGAGCTGAGTGTGTACGTGAGACAGAAACCATTACATGAGCGATTAAACCACACTAAATGTATGTGCGTACATGCCATTCCCTCTCTGTCTGTCTCTACCCGACATCCTCCCTTTTACTTTGTTTTGTGATTTTCACTTTAAAGCTGAGGACAAATACAAGTTTTAATACTGCTGTCATGCAGGACACAAGCAGATTATATTCTGAGGCATTGTGTTTGCATTAAAAATACATATGAAACTTAGTCGAGCAAAAGTTATTAATGGAAAGGTTATCACTGTGAATCGGCTGCAGGCATGCAAGCAAATATCTACTAAGAGCTAAGTGGTTGCATCAGAACATTTGTTGCAAATCTAAACTTAGACGTTTGTCCGGTTTGTTATCATTTTAGTACACAGCAAGGTAGATGACACAAGATAAATAAGATAGTAACAGGGAGTAGGAGTGAAACAAGACGCCTGAGAGCTACGCTGGCTGATACACTCAGTCATGATGGTATTTCAAGCATTTGTTATCACTATCGCGGCATGCAATGATGTTGTTCAACCCAACAGTTCTGTTGCATGCCCCATTAGTTAAGAGGAAAGTACAGACACCTGTTTTTAGTTTACTTAAGAGTGAGTTCTAGTGACCAATATAAACAGCCAGTCTTGCCATTTTTTAAAAAGATACACCTAGCTAAATTTAATGTCTAATATAACGGTCCTGCAATAAAACCTACTATCATGACGGTTAGGTTAAGTTTGTTGTTGACACTATTTAGCTTCATTGACTCCATGCTATTCAAATAATACATAAAATATTACAAATACCTTTAGTACCTTCCAAGGCTAAAGCCTTTGAAATCAGCAGTAAGTTGAATAAACACCTCTCTAAAACAGCTGAATTATAAACATGTGATTTATTGCAGGGTTGTTGTATTAGATCTCATTATTTTTGTCAGGGAACACCTAATAAACTTGCAACTTAGTAAATACTCTTGTTTGGGTTTGAAGTCTGAAATAAATGAGAGAGCTCTAGCCCCAAATGTAAATTGCCAGTCCAGTAGGAGCCTGGTTTAATGTGGAACCTCTGACATAAAGTACACCATCATCAGCATAGAAATGGATACTACATCCCCAGCAAGCAAACAAGCTTGCACATCAAAATGAAATGCAGCCATTTTTTATGTGTTTGATAGGCCAAAATGTCTGCTGTGAGGGAAGATGCATATGTTGGTGTTTGGACTTACATGGCAGTATATCTTTATATCTGTTCTTCTTGACATTCTCCTCCCTCTCTCCCACGTTGGTGGGGTAGATCTTCTCCGTCCGGTATTTAGTTGATAACCGTCGTAACCTCTGGAATAAACAAGAGAAATGTTTGTAAGTATAAATGGACCAATAAACAGGGGTTACACTGATGATGGGAACACATAGGAAAGAGAGCCTTCAACATTCACACCACAACAAATACCACAGCACTGTCATCACATGCTGTTCCTCTTTGCATGACTTTACGACTTTTTGTGGCCAAATTTAACAGCACTGACACTGACGAAGACACATTTAGTTAATGAGAAGAGAACAATTACAACGTCCTTCTTGCTTGACAGCAGGCTAAAGCTCAGCTAGCAGTCCTCAGCCACTGTGGCCCAGAAAAGTATTTCTTCAGAGGCAATTCAGGTGAGGGTTCCTCCACAGAGGAGAACTTTATTAAAGCTCAGGGCCGGAGGATGAGCCGAGTCACAATGAGACATAAGAGAGATGTGTTAATCAGTACAGATTTTATGATACTGTTATTCTACCAATGTACAGTATCTATTATCTTTAAAATCACTGGCAGTCATTCCAACTTAGCCAACTGTATTATTTGTATAGCACCATTTCTCACAGATATACAGATATTAATACGTACAAATACACAGACCTGCTTGCAGGCAACACTGCAAGAGTTCTGCATTAACGAAACACCAAGATTTACCATGAAATAATTATTTATGTTTATATCATTTGATTGAAATCTACACCTTCATCTAACCCTAACCATCTAACATCATTTACAAGAAGAAAAAGGTGAAATGTTTGGGTCATCAAATACCATCCATGTGACACTGGGATGTCCCCCTCCCTCTTGTTCCTCTTAAAGACATTGAGACACTGAGTGGTCTGAGTGGGAGCTCAGCTACAAATCGGGGGACTTTTTTTTTTTAGACTTCTAGTGAATTTCATCGTGTAGCTTCTTCATTCACGACTTCACTGTGGCCTAAAGTGTTGCAGCGAAACTTTTGAAGAAACTTCAAAAGAACAGCGAGACGTTTGTACCATAAAAAAAACTCCTGCTGCTCGACTCTGATAGTGCTCACATGATATTGCTCTCAAGGGCCTTTTTTTACTTGATTCTCTCCGTTGGTTCAATCACTTTTCCCCTCTTTTTCTGAGACAGTGAGGAAATTAGACATCACTCCACTGTTTCTGACTCTCACTGTCCCCCTCCTCTCTCTCTCTCTCATTCTCTCTCTCTCTCTCTCTCTCTCTCACTGACTCTGAGAAAGTCGGCGTGGGCGTTCGGGCTGCTGGAGCCTCGTGTGAAAAATGGTCCTACCTCTTCTCTCTGGCACTGACTGCAGGCTTTCCTTGTGTTACTGTGACAGGGACACATACTGTACATCCAGATTCACTCTCAAACCTCCAGACTTTTCTTCCTGTGCCTGTTTCTCTTTTACATTTTTCATAACGTCACTCCCGTGCGGCTGCAGAGACTTTTACTTCAACTTTGAGTTGTCTTCTTGACGCAGGCCTTCGGTAGTTTAATAAACTGATGGGCTGTGCTCACTGAATACACTACCATATAAACAGTTTAGACTAGAGGCACAGAGGCACCCTGCAGACATAATGAGTTTTTCACCTTTCATTTTGCATCACTCATCTTTGCAAACCACAACGACAGAGAGAAACCGAGGGAGAGGAAACAAGGGAGAAAAAAGGAGGTACAGGCAGAGACTGTGGGCGGCAACACAGCTGTGCTTGTGTGTGTTCATTTATGTGTGTGTGTGTGTGTGTGTGTGTGTGTGCGTGTGTGTGTGTGTGTGGTAATAGCATTAGAGCTCCTCCGGCCTCATGTGAATTACATTTCCAACAGAGGTCTGCTTCTGTGCTGGGCCAGAGCCCGGGAAGACACACAAACACAAATACACACAATTAGACACACAATGAGCAAAGGAGGCAGGCAGTAGTGATTTGTGATGGTTTGTGATCACCCCCCCCCCCCCAAACCACAAAACACATTATGTGGAGACAAACATGCACACGATCATGCCCGCTAACACTGTAATGATGATAAGTTCCCTTTGTAGCCCATTTCACTTCATTTACAGCAAAACTGGAGACGTACTAGTCCCATTAAAGGCGACGCTTTCTGACATTGTGTAGCACCTAATCAATGACTTGTTTTAATTTATGCAAGACGGACAACGTCAGCTGCCAGTTTGGAGAAGATCTGATGTTTTTACAAGGGTACAACTTGTATAATTATGAGTGTACACAGTGTTGAACAAATGCCTCGTTGGTGGAAGAAAAATGAATGACAAATGTTCAATAAACGCATCAGTGTAACCCTGTGGTTGTAGTAAAGTACGGAGGCTCCGCTGTCATACCATTTTTAAACAATTTCCATCAAAGCAAGCTGTATGCAAACGTCTTAAGCATTCCACTTTGAGCGCTGAATAATTAAATGCGGATTAGGCGTGTTTTTTCCATCAACCTGAATGAGGTTAAGCGATGTCTGACTTAGAGTGTAATATTAGGAATGTGGATATGGCACATTCTGTGGTGAACGGCTCGCTTACAGACAGCTGTTTAAAACGTCCATAAAAGGCTCTTCATCTACCACTTATAGTCAAATTGAACCACTCATCAGGCTGATAACTGATTATTGATAATAAAAATACACCGTGCACATGTATTAACACTTACTACATCATTGCAAATAAGAAAAAAAACTTGGATGGACACCCAGCTACTGTCTCTCTCACCCCTTTTCTCTTTACTTTCCATTGTCCCGCAGACAGACCCTGTCTCTAATTATTCTCACTTCCTCTGTTACGTAAAACACACACAGACACACGCATAAGAATGCACATGCAAGCATACGTGCGCACTCTCACAAATAATGGGTAAGCCCGGAGGATGCAAGAGAAAGCCGAGCCTGCTGCTGTACCTCTATTAAACAAACCAACACAGGGGAGAGAAAAGAGAGGAAATGCGTGTAGGAGAGATGAGATGTGAGTGTTTTAGATAAAGGGGAGAAAATAAGTGATTTGTAGAAAGAGGAGGAAAAAACGCAAAGGGGGGGTGAACAGAGAGGAAAGAGAGGAGAGAGAAAAGGGGAGTTCAGGAAAGAGGGAGAGCCAAAGCTTTTAAGAGGCTCTTGGTAACTAAGCTAATGGGTTCTTTTATTCCTTGTTTCTGTCGTTCATTCACACGCTGCTTTTACACACTCTGTCGCTTCGCACTAGCTTCTGTCCTCAATGGAGGGAGGAGGTGGAGGAGGAGTGCAGAGAAAGAGGGCAAAGGAAAGCAAACATGCTTATTTCTATCATTACTCGAGTGTGCGCCTTGATTCAAGTCTTATTTGTGGCACCGGCGGTTAGAGGTGAATGATGACAAGTGGCGGAGCGAGTGGATGAGTGAGCAGGCACACGGGCACGTCTCTCTCTTCCTCATTCTCATAAATCAGTCTGAGCGTTCCTGTAGGCCTTAACATTGATGACTATTGTCATTATCAGTTAAAATGCCTAATTAATATTAGTTTATGACAGTGACAGTGAGCCAATTATTCAATTAGCTGATAGAAACTGAATCTACTATTAGTATTCTCGTCATAAATCTTTTGTTTATGTCTTTAGTTTACGTTTTCATTCATCTGATGCTTTTCTTGATCATATGTGATAATAAAACTAAATATTTTTGACCTTGGACTTTAATAGGATAAAACAAAATATTTAAATACATCACCTGAGGTTCTGACAAAATTAATAAACAAAGGAATAAAAAAATATTATATTATAATGGATATAACAGTTTTAGCCCTTGAAAAATGCCTTTAAATAAGTCTGCAACTAACTGTATACTGACTATTTTTTAATCAGGGATTAATCTGCTGTAGGGATGCAATCATTTTGATTCTGATGGTGAGTTGTAGTCTGAGAAAAAGTCCCGGTTTCACTGAATTCATTTATTCATTTCACAATGCATAAAATCAGATGAGCCTTTTGTTTGTTTGTTTTCGGAAAAATACATGAAAGGAATTGAGAACATCTCTTATGAAGGTGTGATGTACTTGAGAGGATTACAGAGGTGGGGCGTTGTTTCCGTGAGCCATGAGATGCTCCGCTTCCTGCTTTGCCTCAATGGTCACAAAAAAAAAAAAAAAAAAAAAAACCCACGGCGTTTCAAACTGTGGTTAATCGTCGCAACCCTGAATCTGCTCTTCATCTTATTGATTAATCGCTTAGTGCTTGTCACCATTTTCCCATCTTTAAATATCTTGTTTTTTGTCCATCCAGCAGTTGGAAACCAAATATATTTCACTGACTCACTGAAAAAGAAACCACATAATGTTACGCACTTCTGCTTCACATTCAGCTCAGCTGACTTTACAGCAGATTTGTTTGTTTAAAACAACTCGTCATATGAAGTGCAATTACACTGTATGCAGGCTATGTGAAAAGCACAGGTACAAGACATCACAGGAAACACTTCGCTGCACAGGAAAGGGAAGTGACTAAAATATTAGAAAACTCCATAAGGGTTTTTATGGTTTTCACACTTTTAAAGATAAGACTGCACTGAAACCACCTACTCAGCACTATTGTGGTCGTATGTGCATATCGTGTGAAGCGCATTACTCAAATTTGAAGACAGCGGATGGACATCGGTTAATAAATGATGTTCACTTGCACTTGTGTTATAAAAGCTTGACTATTTTAAACCTTTCCGACAGACTGAGGCGCAGTACCTTCGTGCTCTGTGCTCAGTCGACCGCGGCTGTGTACCCACACTGGGTTTTATTGAATTACACTGGATTTTGATGCTCCACAAATGCCACTCCAGTGCTTTTATCTCTCGTTTGGCCTCAGAAATATGAGCACAAGTGACAGATTTTTCCCCTCACGTTGCTTCTGGTCCTTCCACACTCTATTTCCACCTTTCTGTTCCCTGTTTCTTGCTTCCTATCAGTGAGGGGAGTGAAACAGCATGACTGAGTTGGCCAGCTTCCTGTGAAGGCTCCACAGGGCGTTGCCCCCCCCCTCCGAAAAAGCTTAGTGCCAACTTCACGGACCCCCTTCAGGGTGCGACCAAGTCATGTGTGATCTCAGACACATTTCTTTACAATGACTTGACTTGGCCTGAAATGACTCAAGGATGCCAGGGCAGTTACTGGGCAGAGAGAGAGAGAGAGAGAGAGAGAGAGAATGTAGAAGAAGATAAAGAGTGCTTGAGAGGTAGATGTGGGTAGAGAGAGGTTAAAAACAAGACAGATGTATTTGTTAGTGGGTCTAACCTACTTTCTGGCTCCTGGCTGAATAAGTCAGCATTGCTATACTTCCCTGGCACACTGAATAATTCACACACACACACACACACACACACACACACATAAAAAGAAACACGTCTTGATCTCAGCAGTAAGCACTGATTGGCAGAAAATATGCTCTTCCTGCAGAAGTGGTGGGAAAAAAAGGGTTTTTCTGTGTGTGTGTGTGTGTGTGTGGCCAGGAAGTGGGGGTGTAGAGCACCAGTGACGGTCACCTTCCATGCAAACCACACACACACATACACAAGCTAAAATAGGTCACCCCTTACAATGCTCTCAGAGAAATCCATCTCACAGCGCTGTGGGCATGCGGGGAGAAAGATGCGCTGCTACAGCACAGAGACTAAAAGGGTCTGTACGAGCGCGCCACTCTGCTTCTCGCCCCTCTGTCGATTCAATAAGCCTGATTGACGTCCTCACTGCCTCTCTTCCTTGCATTAGTGAGGCAAAAAAAAAAAAAAATTGGAAAAGTGCAAAGTCATGTTTAGTTTTACAGAAAAATGTGACTGCACTGAATGTTTTGAGCACATTAAAGAAATAATTTGAGTCTGTGTAAAGACAATTCTGAGATTTCTTTCAAAATACATTAAATATGTTGGAAAATTGTTGCTGAAAACGTGTGAAAAGACTCTGAACGATATGTTGCTGAAATGTGTTAGTCCAGGATTTTGTGGGCGGTCCCTAAAGGGTGGCTCGATGACACACGGAGGCCACCCTGAGCATACCCCTGCACCCTTAGCAGAGTCAAGCTAGCTGCAGCCCTCTTTTTCCAGTCTTTATGCTAAGCTAAGCTGGACGTAGTTTCATATTTACTGCACAGACATAATTGTCTCATCTTACTCTCAGCAAGAGAGCCAAAAAGTGGTGTGTTGGCAAAGAAAAAAAAAAAAGTCAGGTGTCCACTGTTAGTTTAACTGAACTAACTAATCAAGCTCAATCACTAAGGAAATAATATGAAACCCCACCCTGACCACTAGTATGAGTCAGGGGTCCAGACTGTGTGTGTGCGCGTGTGTGTGTGTCCTCCTCATTAGCTAAAGATCCCGACAAAGATCACGTCAGACAATTAGCATCAGTTGGCAGGCTGTATACACACATGCACACACTCATGCATTGTGCAGTCGTTTACACTTTATGGCTACTGGCCAATAGTAGGTCACTGAAGCACTGAACACACACGCACACACACACACACACACACACACACACATATATAGGGGTGTAACAGCCGGTTATTCACTGGCACAAAGCAGAATGTGCTTTCCTGTAATTAGCCATCAGGCTTCCCTTCTCTCTCTCTCTTTCTGTCTGTCACTCTTTCATTTTCAATTCCTAAACATCTGACAGAACAAATCTGTGCTATGCAACTCACAAATGCAGCAGCGCAACGTGTGAATTATGACGAAACCAAAAGCAGAACATGATTCTAAAAATAGGAATCCCCAAATGATCGTTTCTTTTGGGGAGACAAAATCATCCTTAAAAAAATAAAAATAAAAAGACTGAAATCCTAAAAACAGCCAAGTAGTTACTCATTAACGCAGGAGAAATCTGTAAACAGTGAGTGTGTGCATCAACCTCTCACCTGTTTTGGCTGCACATGCATCTTGTGTGTGTCTTGTGTGTAAAATGTGGTTGGGTCACACAGACCCCAGGAAACACCTGGCCTCAGCCGAGAGCACCCGCTTCAACATGCCACTTGAAACCGCCGCCATCAGCTTTGGGCTCTCACTTCCTTTGTCACCTAAAATCTCAGCCTGACGTGTTCAGTGCACTGACCCGTACAGTCCTAACTGTGACCTCAGAAAGACGGACACGGGAAAAAATTACTCATGAGGCTTCCTTTGAATGATGAGTCGGTGTGTTTGAGTCTTCAGGGAAGACAAAACAAAGTGGACGGAGGAAATAAAAAAATGTAAAAAACGGAGGAGGAAAGACGTAGTGGGGAGAGTAGATGTGGAAAAACTTAGACGATAACCAGAATACCGTCTTCGGGCTCACGCTGAGGTGTGTAAAGTTATCTGTGACAATAGCTGTGCTTCCTCCGCCTGTTTTTATAAACAGTGGAAATTTGAAAAAGCTTAAATGCTCCAAAGTTGAACTTGGTTGTGCAATGAAAAGTAAATAAATCATGACATACAAGAAGCATGAGCCTTATGCTGCATTCAGACAGGACTGCGAAATGCAGATTTTTTTCCATTCATTTGAATGGGGGTAGCGCGTGTTTTGGTTGAGCTTTGGTTGAGAAAAAGAGCAGGGTCTAATGTTTGGAAAAACACAGCCCAATCGATTGACGGCCGTCAATCAGATGCGTTCACATCTAAACTGACGTAATTTACACTGTAAAATAGTGGCACGGAGACGTTTAATTTGGTTTGTGTCGTGGTGGTTGGGGTGAGAGAGAGCATGCATTGCTCAGGTGACTTAGCCAGTGAATGAGAGTGAGGGAGCGCCGGCATCAATAAAGCCAGTTAATCCGTGAAAAAATGTTATTTTCGGAGCGGTTACGCTCAGCACAAAGAGACGCACCCCCAGCTGATTAAAACTTTTTTTTTTTTAAAAAGTATTTTTCTGAGGGCGTTATCTTTTTTATGATGTAAAAGACACCGTGACGTAGTCATAACGGAGCCACACAAAACGTAAGCTACATTACAGTGTCCAGTAGTCAAAACTGGGAAGTCAGAGAAAGAAGAACGTCTAACAATGTGCCAGAATAAAGGAAGACACAAAAACACACATCTATCAGTCATTCAGGGTTTTAATGTCCACTGAACCCCCAGTAGTGCTATTCTGCAGCTGACTACCATGTGACTTTCCCTGTTATGATCAGAATGACAATTATCACAGCATGACCTCCCCTCTCTCTCTCTCTCTCTCTCTCTCTCTCTTTTCATCATCATTTGCTTGAAACCATTTACACCCTCCAGAAAAACTCACTACGGAAGTCCAAAAATACACGGACATCATCATCGTTAGGGAAAGCACTGACAGCCGGGCGTATTTCTGGAGCCCCGGACATGCGACCTGAGAGGCTTGACATGTTTGAATTTCAGTTTAAATTGTTGACTTCACTGCCAATACTGAGCAAACAGAGTTAACTTTTACCGGTATTTGCCTGGTGGTAATTTCCTGCTCTGGATTGAGGCCTGCAGCAGGAAGCAGATGTGGACAAACCGCATATAATCCCAATCATCTGGGACAGGAGCTCATTGTGTGTATAGTGTGTCCTTAGAAGTGTAGTGTGTATGTGTATTAATCACTTCCCAGCTCAGATATTCATCTCTTACTCCACCCATAATCTGGAAATGTTTGTGTTTGTTTACTGGTCTAATAATTGAATACACCACTGGTACCTACGAGCACCCTGTTAAGGACACTTCAGCAGGGCGGATGCTGCTAACAGGTGTGTGTATATGTACATTAAAGCGTGTGTGATGTGTGTGTGAGCTGCTGTAGACAAGATGACTCCTCAATGTAGCTATTTCCTTTCACCTAAGTCACACATTACACACAAAGAGGGGGCAAAACGGCATAATTTCCGGAGTGTTTGGACTGCGTGGTCTCCTTATCTTGATCAATAAAAGATACTTGTTGGTGTGTCAGCGAGCTTTCATCACGCCAAGCCTCTTGTGCACATACACATCAACTTCAGAGCGGAAATATTGTGTTGCGTCTCTTCTCAGAAACACCCAGCTTAGGGGCAGGAGGCTGGTTTCTGGGTTAAGCTGTGGGAGAGGGCGGGTGAGAAAGAAGGAGGCTTGTGACACCGAAAGAAATTGGGAAGTCTTATTACAGTAACATGAGGCGGGCTTACACGGGTTGCCACACACACACACACACACACAAAAACAGCAGCCGACCCCTGCAGCGTACCCCTCTGCACCCACGCACACAAACAAGCTAATAAAAGCACACAGCCACACAAACACACACCAGGCTTCTCAATTTTTTCTAAGCCAGCGATAGAAGATGGCAGAGAAGACGACAGCTAAGAGCCCCAAAAGTATATTACTTTATTAGTCCAATACTTTACTGCTAAAGTCAACAGAGCTGATAAAAACTTTCCGTGGAATTTGCACCGCTTTGATTGAAAACAGAACAACAAACACGAGCACAAGCTCCCAGTATGTGATTGAAAAAATGGGCAGTTTATGTTGGCGGTTTTGTGCAGGGAGAGCGCAACAAGACAAACTTTAAGACTCACCCCCCCCCCCGTTGATGCTCTGATGAATAAATGCAGAACTTTCTTAGATAAATTTACTGAAACTCAAACACCTAGACTTTAAAACTTGCCAAATATAAATGGTCTTGGTTTAGCTTCTCAGAGCGCCTCAAGCTATTTTTTAAAACACACACCGACACTGATGGTGGTGCATGATTTCATGAAAAACTATCGTATAAAGTGCTCAACTGGTCTCTCATACACTCAGGGTCAGTCTTAAAAAGACCAACGAGTGCAATTTAGTGGTATTTAACGATGTAGTTCCTCTGCAGCTCAAAGGTAAAACAAATGTGGTCACCCAACGCGCAAGGAAGCCCCATCCAGACCGGGTGTTTAGTTTGTCTGCTCTGGGCTACTGTACAAACATGAACGATGGCAGACTCTGTGGAAGAGGACCAGCAGTGTCTGCAGATATAAAAGGCTCGGTCTAAGGTAACAAAAACACAATGATTATTACTATTAAGTGATTATACACTCATGAACACATAGTTATGTATATTTACTGACGTGTTCTGTAAATACATCCCCCTAAATCTGACACACTGGACCTTTAACACTTGGGTTCTACTTTCAACTTTCTTAATCTGGGACAACTCCCTTGACACACAAGTCCAAACTTCTCTTAAAAAACACACAATGTGCTGGCACTAACCCTACACACAAGTGTGGTCCATGCATCCCTGACCAGTGAGGTGTTTGCGTGTAACATAAAGGCTTCCAGATCATGTGCTGCAGGCTCGGATGTGGCACTTAACATCCACACAAAAACTCTAAAACGAAAAAGAAGAAGAAGGGGAAGCCCCCTGGTGAGAGTGGAAATTGTTACGGCGCACAAACACAAACCCCGAAAGAACACACACATAAACACACACACTAGCGGGTTAGGCATTGTCGCATCTCATTTTCTTGCCTCCCCTCTGAGTGTTTTATGTCTGCACGACAGGACACATGTTTAGAGAAGCGTGTGTGTTTGCACTTTTTCGCCTTCTTTGATGTGCTGCTTGGGTGTAATCTGCTCGCAAAGGTGGGGCACACACACACACACTCATACACACACACACACACACACACACACACACACTCATACAGGGGCTGATCTCCTATGCTTAAATCCTGTCTAGACTACAATGCTGAGCCCAGTGTTCCCAAAAGCATGTACAGAAACAACGCAAACGTTGGTGAGATGACACAGGTAACACGCTAGAGGGTGGACCGATCACCGATTTTTCTTTTAGTTTCCGGCAGCGTGGTTTTTCTCAACTCTACATCAGGCTCCTTTCACGTCTTCCAACTTGAGCCATTCTGTAGCTCACATTTGCTGAACCTGTGAAATTAATTTTTTTTAACACCTCCATAAAAAAAGAATCCTCTTTCATACATGCCCCACAATATCCAGGCATCTGTTCGTGTGCCACACGGGGGCACCTGGTATATATAAAAAAAGCCAAAATTGCAATGTGTTGCTCTTGGCTCCATGCTTGACAACAAGTTAAAGTTCCTAAATATCCAAATACAGATTAAAAGCATGGAAAGCAGATATTGGATATGGTATACATGAGGAAGAGTGGGAAAACCAGATATTTCATAAGTGTTCATAAGTGTTTGGAGGAAAAGGAAACTGCTCCGCTGTGCTCAAAATTACTGTTGTTTTGGGGAAGTACAATGCGAGCCCTTTCCCATACGGTATGTAAGGATGTTCCCCTGCAAGGGAAACTTATGCATTTTAGGTATATGCCAAGCGGCAACCTCTGCGGCTGGGAAATGAAGCCAGTGTGCTAAGAACTATAATTCCTCGAGCGGTCGCTTGAGACAGGCTGCAGAAGTGAGTGCCTGTATTAAAATCCAAGTCCAGCTTCACAGCAGAGACAAACATGTTTACAGCGTGGTTCAAAAAAGGGAGTTTCCACTTGATTGACAGGTAAGTGTCGTTACAGATGGCTTATTCGAGCACCCAGGCGTCATCTGTCCCGCCTCAGGTCCGCCAATGACGTACGTCTCTGCCGATATTTAGATCATGCATCCAACATGGCAGCGGCCAGCGTCACATTTATTATTATTGTTGTTAGTATTATTTTATTTCTCTCATCTTTACTTAATGTTTTGTTGTATGGTGCACTTGGTACTAAACTATTTGTTGCTGTCATGGCCATTTTCTATATAAAAAAACTTAATAAAGTACTCAAGTAGTAGTTCATAAATACTACTATCACACTGCCGGGGTTTGGAGATCCACCAACACTGGTGACAGCCCTGAAAAACTGCATGCATGTGCAGGGCATGTTGGATGGAAGTCTGTTAAAGCACGTTTCTTTGGGGCTGCCTGGTGGTCTACGAGTTACAGGAGGTTTCCCATAACACAGAGGTCACAAGCTCAATCCCTGAAGCTTGTATGTCTTTCAACAGCTGTGTGTTCAATCAACCTGACCTTGAGCTAAACTCTATACCGCATCACTCAACGTACTGCGAGCTACTGTCACCTAAACACAATCAAAGTGCATGATTTGTACGTTAAAAACAAGAAGTCCGAATCAAATCGAGAAGATGATTCCGCACAAAAGAGGAGTGCCTCTTAGCTAAACCAGACAAACTGTGGAGTCTTCCCTCTCTTTCTCTCTTTGCTCAAATGAAAGTCTGTGTCGAGCACAGACGCTCTCTGCCCACAGGAAGTGACACATCAAAACTAAGGCGCAAAATACCATCTCAAGAGACAGCAACCAGTCGGCGCTCCGCCCATACGACAGTGAAGCCTCTTTTCACAAAGCCAGATTTGTGAGTCAGCAATATAACTTCATTTATGACAATAAAATTTCACACCTCATTAAATATATTACAATGGAAACGTCGAGGTCACACGATTCGCTCGTGGGCAGCAAAGCGAACCGACCCTGTGCTTCTTCACCTCTAATTTGATGAACTGAAATGGGGTCAAGGAAGTTTCCTTCCTTTTTTTCATCTGATTTCAGTTCTTCTCTGGAACAATTTCAATTTAAGTGTCAAACCTTTTTAAAGTTCTTGGTCATGGTGCAGGACTGTAGTTGTTACTCTTACTGTGCGCTCCTAAATGAGACGGAAAGCTGACTAGCTTGCTAACTACTAATGTAGCTGGTGTTCTTTTTAAATATATTTTTTGGCCTTTATGACCTTTATTTGACAGAGACAGCTGAAGAGTGACAAGAAATGTGTGGAGAGAGAGACGGGGAATGACATGCGGGAAAGAGCCACAGGTCGGATTTGAACCTTGGGCCGTCGCACCAAGGACTGAGCCTTTGTACGTGGGGCGGACGCTCTACCGACTGAGCTGAACGACACCCGGTTGTGATGTATTTAATTTAATCAAAGTTTATCTCTGGTAATCTCATTTTAGTTTGCAAACAGTATATTTTAAATGTTAAAATACATAAACGTAGACAAACTTTTTAAAAATTCAGTATATTTCTTATTTTTGTTGATATGTTTTTGCCTCTCTGTTTCTAAATCATGTTACATCTGACATCGTTATTTAGCAAATGTCCTCCAAAAATCATCTTTTAAATCTTCTCTGGATGTGTCTACAATGTTGCCTCTGTAACTGGCTATTTGTTAAAAAAAGCCCTGGCACTCTTACATAAGCGCACTAATAGCTGCTTTGGAAAGTCGTGGGTTGACAGAGTCAGTTGATAACCACCCTTGTGAAACAAGTAAGATTGCCATTGTTTAGTTTTTGTGGAACCGGCGACTGCACAGATGCCCCAATTTTGCAGAACCTGCGTCATGACAGAGACTCCGAGACTCAACAGTACAAGTTTTGCCTTCGATCTCGTTTGTATCCCTTCGACTTAAACCATCATCATCCCACCAAATTGGTTAAAATGATCATACCGCCTTGTACTGATGACACGCTGCATGATATCACTGTTGAAGCTTAAATCTTTTGAATAGTCCTCACTGCTTTACTTTAGTGCAAGCTTAAAACATACTTCCAAGGGTCAAGGAAGAAATTATAGGCAGATACTGGCTTCATGTATATTTGTGAGAGTATATAGCGGCATGTAACCTTGCTAGTCGATCACTATAGCTTCAGGGTTATGACAAAAATGTGTCCAATTTAACTCCAGAGTCTTCGTTTTGCTCCATCTTCTTGCACACCACAGGAGGCCCAGATGTACTCGCACCATATGCACAAATACGTACCGTGTAATTAGATCAGTTGTTGACGTGCCTCCGTACCAAAGCCACTAAACAAAATTACTAAAACTCCCTGAGTGTACTAATTCTGACAGCCCAAAAATGGGTCACAAAACGATTATTTTGGGTTCAGACATAACGCGACTGAATACCAGAACAACGCACTTCTCACATTTGGGGAGAATTTCAAGTGTTCCTGTTTCATCAAAAAAAAAAAAAAAAAAAAAAAAAGCTGAAAAAGAGGACCGAACAAAGCATATAATCGCCGGCTCGTTGCCCTTCCAGAGCACTGTAATTATCCCTATAAAACACATTCTATATATAAACAACAATAGGCAGTTAAAGTGGGTGTTATGTCAGTGTGTTCTGGTGACTCAGTACGCAAAGGAGCACACCCCGTGCGCTTGCGGTATTGTGAGTTTGACTCCAGCAATTGAAAGCTTTGTGCAAGGATCGAAATTGGTACGACAGACCAGCAGCAACCAGCTAAAGCACTTACTTACATGTCGGCTGCGGTTGATGAGTTTTAATCGTGCTCAGTACGCTGGCACCGAGCCCACCTGTGCTCGAACCGAACAAGTTTCCTTGTCTACAAGCTGGTGTGTCTGCTGAATAATTTAGGTGAAACTCCTTCATTCGCTCCCTGATGGTACCAGCTTGAATGCCATAAAGATGATGTTCAGCGAGCCTGCACGATCACTGCGAACAACACCGATTAAAAGAAATGAAAGTGCTCACACGACAACAGATGTGACACTTATATGAGCTGTTGAAGAAGTCAAGTTACTGTCTGGAGGGATGCGTGATAGCCCAAAGGCTAATAGGAAATATGGTTCGCTGTATAAATGAATTACTGTTGTCTGAAAGAAATCAAGAAGACAAGCAGTAAGCAGTGTCCCTTAAGTCTGAAAAGCCACATGGTCTGGAGGGATGTTGATAAAGGAGCACGATTTTCTACCTCAACAACAAGCTTTAGGGCCACCTCGCCTACAGTCCCACCCGTTTGTACAGCAGCAGCAGCAGCAGAGGAGGACTGTGGTTGTAGTGAGCATTTTAACAAGGCGTGGATGTGTGTAAAGTTATGAATGAGAAGTGTGGCGGTGCTAAAAGAAGAACCTACATTTACCGAGTCGAGTTCACATTGAGAATTCAGGATTAAGAGCAGACAGTGGCCCATAAAAATGCAAAAAAATAGAGATAATACTAGACAATTATTCCAATCCGTTGTCATGTTGAAATTACTATTATGAAATTAATAACCTGTATAGACGTAGACGAGCCCAGTTCATTTTGCATCTCTCTCATAGTCTGGGTTTTGTGCAGCATCCACAGACTTCCCTGTTTTCTTAAGCACACACTCGAAGGCCAGGACTGAACAAGCCATCAGCACACAACTGGACACATACACAAGAGTTTTTTCTTACTCCACAGTGTGCTATGTACCTAATTTCACCCAGAGAGGTCTGTCAAATTGTGTAGCTTAGATACAAAGTGTGCCTGGGAGTTGATAAAGCTCCAGCTTTAAAGCCAGGACAAAATGTTATGAAATGGGCCAAGAAAGAATGTTGCAAGCTCCGGCAAGCAGCTTGCATGAAGTAGGGAAGTAAGGAGAATGGTGTGTGTGTGTGTGTGCGCGCGTGTTTGTAACTGTAGGCAAAAGGAGAAAAAAGTTAACAGCTCTGACTGGCTGATTAGCCTCTTTTCCAAACAAAACTAGCCTGAAACATAACATGAATCGTAAAGAAAACCCACCTTCTGCTGCTACAGCTAGTTAAACTGTAACCAAGGCCCATTTTTATCTGGATCATTTAGATACATTACACGCATTTAAACCTGCAAATGAAATGTGCATGCCTCCTCCGGTTAGCACTACGTTTCCTAGCGTATCTTTAATCACAGCCATTACAACTAAAATGACCCACATAATGATGCAAGCAGTATTATATTGGTGTCATTCTTGTTGTGGCTATTTCAGCTATTTCACAAGCCTGGGACAGGTCCTATTTTGAGTCTGGAGTTGCAACACAGTAACGTACAGTGATGCAGGGTGGGTAAACTCAAGACTGCAGGTCAGCGGTCATCATAAGGCAAACAAAATACATTATTTTAGCTAGAAATATCTCTTTCAACGTGAAATAAAGGATAACAAATCACTATATTGCCTTGTAATCTGTGTGTATGTGCACTCCCTGCATTGAATCCAACCTTTATGAAGGCTATTCAACTGTCTCTAACATTTTGCTCATCCTATTTATATCAATAAAGGTGGATTAACCTTGTTTAACAGAAAGGTATTGGCTTAACTGCATTTTCTTTTGCTAAATGCGTGAAAACAGTCATCTTGTTTGATAGAGATTTCCAGCAATAGACTAACAAAACTATGTACAGGTACACCATAGAAGATAATACATGCAATTAAGCTCATATCTGGTATTGAGTATCAGAGAGGACAATGAATCACAGCACTGTATCCTAACAATCAGGCATGGTTAACAGCCTAACAGCATTTACCTTGCAAGCTAAGCTACCCCAACAATGCTATGCAAAAAATGAGCCCAGGGCTACGAAGTGACGCGAATATATCTTGTTTTGGTGCTGTCTCTGTTATTTCAGAGACACTGGAGCCGGTTTGAGGTTTGGAGAGAAAGAGAAAGAGAGAAAGAGAGAGAGAGACAATGCTAGGCCGCCATGTAAAGCCTGGAAATGGGAGGAAAAGGAAGAGGGCAGTGTGGCCGCCCCTGCCTCACCTCCTGGGGGATACAGGGAACCGGGAGACGGGGAGGGAGGGAGGGAGGGAGGTGGGTCGTGGAGGAAAAGGTGGAAAATGTAAAGGCGGAGAGGACGTAGGTGGAGACAGATGTAAGGTAAAAGGAGGCTCCTGTATATTTTCAACCCACCATAAAGTCGCTGCCGAAGTTGTCCTCTCCCCTCTCCTCGTCCCCCTCGCTCATGGCCTTCACCCCCTGGATAAACTTTCTCAGGATGCCGGCTTGGTCCATCCTTTCTGTCCTCGTAACGTTTCCTTTTATTCTTTTTTTTTTTTTTTAAAAAAGCAAAACAAAAAAAAACAACCTCCCAAAGTAGCAAGGGGGCAGAAAATGTAAAAATAAAACAAAAAAGGACACTGGGGAAAGGGAAGAGGGGGAATAAATAAAAATAAATAAGCTTCACGGATCCTCCCAGAGAGTCATCGTCGGTTCACAACACCTTCTTGTCTCTTATTATCGCCCCATGTTGTTTCTGCCTTTGCTTCTTTCTTCTGGGCTGTTTTCACGATAACGGTTAGTCCCAAAGAAAAGCAGCGGCGGCCCGGTTTTCTGCTCTACAAACAACTTCCCCACGGTGGCTTAACATAGGCTGTAAACACTTGGTTCTGTAAGAAAAGAAAAATAAAGACAAAAGACTAAAAAAAAGAAAAGGAGAGCCCTGGTTTGGTCAGTCTATCTACCCCTCCCTGTCTACCTCGGTTGCCACATTCACACACTGCTGCTCGTTATTCGCTACTGGGGAACATCCGGACTGGGCAAAGCCAACGGAAGAAATGGCCCTCCCCTTCCATGATATACCCATCTGTGATTGGACAGCGTGCTCCAGGGATTAGAATATCATTGGCTCAAATGGGTGTAGCTCTACCTCAAAGCGAGCTCTGATTGGATTGGATGTGTGTCAGTCGTTATGACGCTGTTCAGTATCATTGTTGATATCATGAATGACCAAATTACTGTAAAAAACTCAATACAATAAATTTAACATTAAAATCTGTGATTAAATATTTAATATTGTGACTTTTTAAAATGTATATTTATCATTTACAGTAATCTTTTTGTAAATTGTATTTTATTACTTGGAGTATTTACACTTATACCAGTGTTGCTATGTGTTGTTTGTGTATGTATGTCTATATGTTTATATATTTTATATAATTACCTGCTTGTGGACCAGAACACCAACACTTTTTTGTTAATATTTATACATAATTCAGACACAAAATATCCGGAACCTTACCTGTGCAATAACCTGTAAATTATAAATTATTTATTTTCACTGTTTTTTTACTTTTATATATAAGATACTTTTATTAGTTTCACATGTATATATGACAAAGGAACAAACATACACAAAATCAGCACCCTTCACTACCCCTCTTATCTTTGGCGCTACCTTCTTACTCTTATGTTTGACCTTTCGGTTATGTGTCTAAAATAGTTGCTTACATAAGAGGTGAAAAACACAAATAGTTTACTTCAGTAACTATACTTCCTTTCTTTTAAAATATTGATGCATTAATGTCACAGTGTTACTGTTGTGTAAGAGGTCCAGGTGGCACTGTGTTCAGTGGGAGTGGGAGTCACTGACCTGCCCCCCTATCCAACAGCTCTGATAATCCTGCAACTTTATAGCAGTTACTGGATTTTAATCTAGATTATATAAATATGTGTACAATATATTGCATAAATGAAAGGAGCTGTACAGTTTTGTGCAAAGTATTCACCAGGGAATGTGCAAAAGTTCACAGAATATCTTAAATGTGCATCATTGTTATTCAAAGGTAGCAAAAAAGGATGTGTATTATGTGTCATATGGTTGAGAGAAAACTTGTGGCATCAAGTTTTGGACACATGCCTCAGGGACCTCAAGGACTACAGGTCCTGTAGAGATGGAAGATTGCAGTTGATCATCGTCTCAGTGGACCAAATGATACCCTTCAATCTGCCCTTGTCCTTGGCAGTGACAGTAGTGTACAGGATGAGAAGTGCACCATCATTGTCTTTGGCCGCAGGAAGAACATCCTCTCTGGATGGATGGACGGATGGATGGATGGATGGATGGATGGATGGATGGATGGACGGATGGATGGATGGACGGATGGATGGATGGATGGATGGATGGATGGATGGATGGACGGATGGATGGATGGACGGATGGATGGATGGATGGATGGATGGATGGATGGATCCATACGTAGCTGGGCGAGGATGGGGGAAGATACATAATCTGGATTAAGATGCAACCACTAATGTTATCGTCGCTATGGCAGCAGATTATACTGTATGTGGTGTTACATAACTTTGATTCAGTTCATTTAAAATTAAATGCAACTGGCAACCTGCTGAGAAAGAGAGAGCAAAGGAGATGGAGGGAAGAGGAAGATGATAAATTTGTATTCAGCAGAGAGTTGTCGGACGACTCAATAGACACTTATGCGTGATTAACTGTCTTCCAATAAACACACACAAACAAGCAGAGCAGGGTAATCGAGTGACTTTGTTTTCCTTTCGTTCTACCAGTGACAACAAACAAACCCGTCCATTCAGTGTGATGGAGAGGGAGAAGGGACGCTGTCGCCGTGCCAACAAGCTTTCACACACAAACTGCTTTCTGTTGCTCTTGTCTTTAAACTTATTTGCTTGTTATCCTCAGTAAATATTGAATGTTTTCTTTGCTTTCATACTCCCCTCTCTGCGTTTCTGTCCTCTTCTTCATTTAATAGACACGAGGGACACAGTTGATGTCTGATAATAAAGTCCTCTCCTCTCCTGTCCTCTCCTCTCCTCTCCTCTCCTCTCCTCTCCTCTCCTCTCCTCTTCTTCTTCTCTTTCTTTGAGTGGGATCTATGTTTGCTTGTATGATCATTTTCAAGTCACATTCTCAACTGAGTGATAGTAAAAATGTCTAAATCCCTATTGGAAATATTCAAATGTTTTGTTTTGTCTGACCAACTGACCAGAACTCAAAAAATGTCCAGTTCACAATCCCATAATTAAACTCATATGAAGCTAAAACCAGGCCAGGATTTAAAGTTTCACTGTTTTGCACTTCTGCTATATTTAATTTTTATATTTAAAATTATATCTTATATATCTTTTTCTATTACTGTCTTGTGTATTTTTCATATGGTTGTTGTTGTGCTGCAAAATAAGAATTTCATTGCCGGATAAACCATGTGTTTTTACTCACATACGACAATAAATCTCTTGAATCTTGAATCTTAACAATGTTCTTTGCGTGTGTATATCTGTTATAAGTGTGTTCATTCGCTGTGTCTGAGTGTAATCGTGTGGCAGAATCATTACGTGCGTCTGTATTTGTGGTGAGATTTGTTTCTTTCATCCACAGTTCAGTGGAAACAGGTCAAGCAGACTGAAGCGATGAACACACACTGAAGAGTACATTTTACTCTGTGTCTATGTGTGTGTGTGTGTGTGTGTGTGTGTTATGGTTGTATGGGGAATAATATTTTAAGAAAAGGCCTTGTGGCCTCTTCACTTCGCCCCCCTCCTCCTTCTTGCTGTCACTTCCTTTTCTCAGCGCTGGTTCTGGTTTCTCTGTACTGTATCTGAACCTGACCTTTGACCCCTCTGTGGTGAAGACAGGGGGGGTCCACTGAGCACAGCAGGGATCAATTACATATCATATTAATATTCCCTTTTTCCTTCCTTAACCACTCTTCCTCTTTTTCTGTCCTCCTCTCCCACGGTCCTGCATTTCTTTTCTCTTTGCCTACTTTCTCCCCTTTAACTCCCCTTTTTTCTTCTCCTCCCTCGTTTAATCTCCCCTTCCTCCTTTTCTTCACCTTTTGCTCACTCTCTTTGCTCTTTATATCTCTCTCTTTCAGGAATGTGCTGCTCAGAAGCAGCTGAGTGGAGGAATGTTGCTGTAACAAGCCCATACACAACCCCAAGGGAGGGAGGCTCCCCCCACACACACACACACACACACACACACACACACGCATACACACTATGTCTTTCTCTATGTGACGTTTGTTCGTTGACTTTTTTCCTCACTGCCAGACGAGCTGTTCTCCCTCTTCTCCCTCGTGTTCTCTCTTTCACACGTGTGCTCCTGCAGCATGAAGCTGCATGTTTGAGAACACAGCAGGATGAACATATCTGTTCCTGACACACAAACACACGCAGATAGACGTGAGCCTGCCTGTTGCAAGCAATGAAGTAGGGTGAAAATGTCTGCCCTCGGGGTAGAGGAATGACTCAGTGGTATGTTGCACAACCCCACCATGCCTCCCCACTGTTAGAGGCATTAAAAATCGGCCATTTAGTCAAAGCCGTAAAAGAATAAAGCACCTTAACCTCTGCAGATACCTCCATACATGTGACAATAACATCCTATCATGCTCCGACACATGACAATCCTCACCCACGGGCCTCTAAAGGGTCGCTAAATGGTTTGATGAGTGTGAAAATTACTGCAAAGGCCATAGCATTTGGTTGAAGAGATGTGTCCATCATCAAAACGCCTTAATTCCTTTTGGAGAAACAATGTTTATCCCTCCAGCAGAGCTCCAGAGGTTTCTGTTGTGCCGTATTAAAGCACTTTTTTTGCCGACTTTTCCTGTAATTTGTCACCTGTCTGTATCTGGAACTTGCTGATGGAAAAACACTCAGAAAGAACGGAGAGGAGAGGAAACTGGGATGGGTTTCAGTCTGGAGACCCAGAAAATGTGGACGTCATCTACAAGAAGCGGTGGAAGAAGTTGTCGAGATCCTTGTGTGCAAAAATAATAATTATAGTGAAGCTGAAAGCGCGTGTGTAATGCAGTGAAGTAATAATACAGTATCAGGCATTTGAAGTACTCAAATTAAAGCACAAATACTTGCGTAAATGTACTTTCCACTCTTGATTGCAGCTTCATAACGCAGTTTTATAACGTTACTGAAACATACAAACAAAAACAGTCCACATAACTGGAGTCACATGGAGCCATGTAACTGTATCACACTTTATCTGTGTGATGTGAGTGTAATAAGAGTGTATGAGGGTGTGTGTGCACAAAGTGGACCGAGAGAGTGGTGGAGTGAGGTGGGTGATGTGGCACTGCTCGGCCGTCTTGTCTGTGTGTGCAGCAACACCCTTAGTATAACCCTTCCCTCAACAGCTTCCAGCCAGCCTGTCTCTGTCTTTACCAGTGTCTCTCACATGCACACACACACAAACACACATGGGCGCAAGTGCATAAACACACACACACAAACACACACACGCTGGCAGACAGCCAGACATTGGTGGTTGGACGCTCTGTCAGATTTAGACATGTAATTACTGTCCTAGCTTTTGAGAGCCGTGTATGTGTGTTTGTCTCTGTGTCTGTGTCTATTTAAGTGTACTATATGTGTGTTTACATGG
This sequence comes from Protonibea diacanthus, assembly GCA_028641955.1. NCBI lineage: Eukaryota > Metazoa > Chordata > Actinopteri > Sciaenidae > Protonibea > Protonibea diacanthus. Next base: position 10,489,825 of record CM053997.1, on the reverse strand, counting down.
TGTGTGTTTATGTCAGGGACTGAGCTTCACTGCTTGTCTAATAGCAAACAGGACCTGGTCGTATAGTCCAAAGAGACAGTAGACAACTTCCAATAAGACAAATCTGTAGTCTAGATATGTGAGAGACATTTGGAGGGGAAAGAATCAATCAGTGGTGTGAGTGTCTTTTTCCAGTGTTGAAATGATCATGGCTTTGAGATACTGTTGTAAAGGTGAGGCCAGAAACTGTGGAGTAACTTGTTATCCACTGGCGCTATCTAGTGGACAACATCCGTACACTACATGTTTACGCACAACAAAGCTCTCAAAGCTGAGAGAGTCAGATAGTTCCGAGAGATCCAACTTCACAATTACTCTACGTCCACATGCTATCAATCAGTCACACTGAATGCCGAGATATTTATAGATTATGGATGTCATAATGCTGCCTGGCAACAATTTCTGATGTACTGTGCTGTTAACTGTTAAAAAAAAAAAAGTAAAAATCAACTATAAATAAAATAAAACAGAAAAATAACGTTGAATTAAAAAAAGAAAAAAGAGCAATAAATCAATAAAATAGACATTTTGTTCTGATATTTTCTGTTTAGAACGAAAGAACAGAACTGTGACGTCACAGAATGACAGAGAATGACATCACTGCTGTGTCATGCGTTCATCCACTGCCACAGCCACTGAACACATCATATCTGCAAGCTGCATACTGGTCCTCGAACCTCTGTGCTGTCAGACTGAAACCATGAGCGACAAGAGGCAATGGTGAGAAATTAAGCGACTAATATGCAAAGTCTTCACCCAGTCCTTCGTTATGACACGATGAATATTTCTTAAATATCTCACCAGGTGGCTGCCAGAAATCAGAGAGAAACATGCGAAGAGAGGAGATGCCCATGACCTCCTGACGTCACATGCCTCCAAGCCCGGTGCACACGGCTTGACTCTGCCAAAAATTGGCAACGGCTCAATGACAACACAACAAACAGTCGACATAAAGGTTAGTCTGTCTGAAAGTGTCTCTAGTTATAACTAGAATTGTGGGAGGCATTTTGCAAGTTGTCCATTTTCCTGACGTTCTCTTTGTTTTTACTTTTCTCCTCTGTGTTGAACATCAGTGTACAGGTAGTCGTGCAAAGGTTTCAACCCACTTTCCACCTTTACCAGTTAAAGCTGTTGTCCCGCAGGAGGTCAAGAAGTTGAGCACATGCTTCTCAGCCTCCAGACTTGGCTTTGAGAGACTGCCCATGATACCTACAGGTGAGAAGAGCTGTTTGAACAAAGTGAAACACATTTTTACCACAGAGAAAACTGAAAAGTTACACATTGTTGACTTTATACAGCTCAAATATAACCTTGTTTTGCTGACTCATGTCTCTTTCATTCCTGTGCAGAATCCAGCAACAAGGATCGCCTGCTGAATCGAGACAGACTGATGCCTGTACGTCTACCCCCACTTGATACTGAGACCCAATCCAGCTCCAGCAGCAGCTGCAGGCCAAAGAGTGGAGATCTCCACAGGCCGCCGTGTAAACTGCCACCAATTTCTGAGAGCAAAGAGAAGCTCGAGCAGAAGCAAAAGAAGAAGCATAAGATGCTCCCAGATGCAAACGGACAGAGTGCCGAGTGTCCCAGAGCAGACAAAGCAAAGAAGAAGAAGAAGAAAAAGAAGAAGAAGATAGAAGATGTAAACATCAAACTTCCCCCATCATATTTCACATAAATGTTGTTGCTGCTAAATCTCTTTGTATTTATTTTTCTATATACTGAACAACAGTTCACCGTACAAGAATCCCCAGATCAATCTTTTTCTGTTTTCATTTATAAAATATCATCACTTATTCTGCGTTTAAATACTCTGAATTGATTCAGGAAATGACCAAAAACAACTTACGTTTACGTTCATGTGGCAAAGCCCTGAAGTGGTCAAAGTAATTATGACTCTCGTCTGTCAGGAGCAAAAGAGGCAGGAGTGTGTAATGTTGTTACAGAGCCACAGAGGGCACAGGGTGGGGAAGTTGAGGTATAGAAAATGTGACTTCGACACAGGCAGCTGTTGCTCGTTTCCAGTTTTCTACACTGACGCTTAGTGCTGGTTTCTTATAATAAAGAACAAAGAACCAAACAAGAGAAACAACTAGACAGCTGCAGCGGGAATACAATAAAACAAAAATAATATAAAGAAAGCATGTCTGATAGATTTAATATTTATATAATAATCTATTTTAAATCTATTTTAAACTATAAGAACTGTAACAGCTCAGCAGACAGTTCACGTCGAGGTTTTGATTATGAGTCTGTTTATTCATACAGGAACTGAACATCTCTATTTGTTTAGTAGTTTTTGGTTCAACGATCAGAGCCACTGAAATGCTTTGACTAAAGAAAGCACCATGTGTTATGTTTACCATCATTTTGTCAAAAGCTAATTTGACTTCAAGTGTGGAGTTTGAGCTAAAAACATGATCGTTCCATGAATATATTAAGCCTGGAATCAGGGTTAAGTTGGGAGCGTAACAAAGTGGAAGTAAAGAGGATCCCTGGAGAAGTTTTTGTATTATTTAAGGTCCAGCTCCTCTCCCTACCCTGTTACTTTGAGTACAGTCCCTTATATGTGTCCTGAGCACAACTACAAATCCAGTCTGGATCACATGAGGTAAGTGAGAAACTATGGTGATCTTTTCTTGGTATTATTCACCCTCCATTCACAGGTGGAGTCCTGACAGTGGAACATCGGTTTCCTCCTCCTCTCTGCTCTCAGGATCAAACATCTGTCTGGGGAAATTCTTTGGTTGTTTTCCTCGTGAAGCAGCTGGAGAATTGAAACTGTCTGCTGAGCCAGGTGACAACAAAAATACACTTTGCAGGAAGTGCATTGCATCCTGTGGATCACGTCATTGTTTGTGACAACACAAGCATGTAAACTAATTATTTATGATTTATATAATTATATTTGAATAATTCTGCTAGTTGCTTCTAAGATAAAGTAAAATACTTTGTAAATTGTACATTTAATTCCTTTTTAAAAAATCTTTTCTTGCCTTATAAAGAAAAAAAACAGCAGCTGTACAGTAAAGCTTCTGTTGCTCTCCACGTCTGGTGTGTACTGTTGCTCATCTTCCCAGCGTCAGGAAACATAATAACATAACAAGAGCGGCAAGGACATAAACCTACGTAAGTTTAGCAACAATAAATAATTATTACTATATATATATATATATATATATATATATATATATATATATATATATATATATATATATATATATATATACACACACACACACACACACACACAATATAAGTTTTAATGAATGTGACAAAAAGTCTGTGGAAAAATGTGCTTTAATAAAGTTTGAAGTGTAACATAAGTAAAGTCATTTAAATACATAAACAATAATTTAAATAAATACAGTTCTGGACAAGATTAACTTATACCGTGTAAAAAATAATTAACTTAATGATTTAAATTTTCACATCGCAAACATCCAAACAAGTGCAAAGACACAAAGTTCAACAAGTGAGGACTGAATTAAGACAACAAAGCAAACGTACGCTGTGGTTACAGTAATAGAGGCATTTTTGTGTGTATTCTTTTTTTTTTTTGTGTGTGTGTGTGCTTTGATCCACTCACTCGTAGTTCAAGTACAAAATAATTGAGTACCAGTAAAAACATGATTTCTGGAGGAGAACAGCATTTTGTGACTCCCACCAGGTTAAGATCAGAGATCCGTGTTTGTCCCTCGAGCCCTGAGCTTCCTGGTTTTAATGTCATGGCTCTAAATAATTACAAAGACACTCTGGTGGAGGAATGCTAACACACACACACACACACACACACACACACACACACAGGCACACACACACACACACCACACACACATCACACTCATATACTCAGTGTCACACTCGCTATCACGCTCACACCACGACAGCCTGCAGCAGGTCTGTGTGTATGAAGAATGTAAAAGTATTTGAAGTATATACAGAGGCAAACGAAGATCTGTGTGAGCCTGGACAGACGCTCTTCTGTCATCTGTAAACAGCTGCACAGCGCAGCCGTTATCACAACAGTGTCTCCATGAATGTTTTTTCTCTTCTCGGGATGTTCTTCTGTCAGTCTGCAGCTGCTCCGTCCTCTTGATTTCACTCGATGGTGAGGGGCAGTTTCAGGTCTCTGGATCACGCAGAGTAAAGATATTAAATTGAATTGTTTTAAAAGGTGGTATAAAAACAGAGTTAGTTATTATATAATAATAATAATAATTATTATTATTTAAAAGTACAAATAAAGACAGTTATATCCTCTCAAGTTTGATTTTCTTACACATGCACATAGACTGCAGATAACTGATGAATCTTCCCCACGACAAACTAATAATAAAAGTAAAGTAAATATGTGATAAATCACTACCAACCGCCGCATGATGGACAACAGTAACTTCTTACCTAAGCCATCGGCCGTGTCCTCGGTCAGGGGGTCAGAGTTTATTACATACTTGTTGCCAAAAATCTGCACCAACTGGTCGAAGAACTTGCATTCCTGTTTCTCTCCTCTGGAGACAGAATATCAGAGCTTGTTATGACAGCAGTGGATCAAATGATAGGAGTCTTGCTCAGAGTATGCAGATGTCCTACAGTAGAGCTGGTCGTCTCTCATGAGCGAACAGACAAGACTTACCTTCTGCCTTCGAGGAAGTGTCTGAAATTGGCCCTCAGCCTCTTTATCCTGGTCTGACACTGTTCAGGCGTGCGCTGGTAGCCCTGGCTGGCCATGACCTCGGCGATCTGGATGAAGATGTGTTTGTTCTTGGTGCAGCCCTTCAGGTTCGTCTGGATCTCCTCGCTCCCCCATATTTCCAGGAGGGCCTCTGTCTCACCGTCGCTCCAGGGCAGCTTAGAGCTGTCAGCTGTCCATGGTGTACCTGAGACAATCAACAAAGTGTCAATGTCTATATGGTATAATTACAATAATGAGAAAAGATGTACAGGCAATTGTTATACACTTAGAGACAGAAAAACATATTATACCAATTATCCAGTATATAAAAAGAGTGCTCATTTACAGGAAACAAGGTGAGAAGCACAAAAGGATGTGACACTGAATGCAACACAAAGTGTGCTGCCTAAAAGTGCCTAAAAGAGTTTTATGAAAGGAAACGACTAAAAAAGACAATCATGAAGAGAGATTTTCACCTCCTTCAAGACAGAGACAGACAAGTTTTGTTTCTGTGCGAGCTCTTTTGTTGCATCTGTCATTTGATTGATCATTTCAGTCGCTTATTCTGTCTCAGGTTCAGTTTTGATTCGATTTTTAATGCTAAAAATATGAACAAAATATGAGAAATGTGCTTCCTTGCCAAGAGTTAGATGAGAAGATCGATACCTCTCTCAGGTTTGTGCGCTAACAATGTAGCTAGAACCAGCAGCTGGTTAGTTTAGCTTTCATGCTAAGCCAAGCTAAGGGCTCTTTGAAAATGTGACAAAATTCACCTACCAGCACCTCTAAAAAAAAACTCACAAATGAATGATTCAAAGAACTGAAGTGTAAACTCGACTTGTAAAACCCAATGTGACATTTTCACACGTTTGGCACAGATCATAAAAACGAGATTTAATGTGTTAATTAGTGAGCGTCTGAGGTGCTGGTAGTGAGATCTTGCTGTCTATTCCAGTCTATGCCAAGCTTCTAAGATGAGCTAACTATCTCTTGGCTGTAGCTTCATATTTTACAGAAACGTGAATAAATACAGTACATGAACACCTCCACTCCAGCCTCCACCTGTAGGCTGCCTCACTCTGAGGGGAAGTGATCATTCCCTGCCGGGCTGAGCTTTCTGCTGCCTTGTGGGGAGTTACAAGGTCACATCAATGCTGGACATATTCTCCATTCATATAATAATCAGACGTGTAGCATTGTATTGTGCAGTGTAGATTGTTGTAGAAAGTTTCACCTTTCTTTTGAGCGGGCAGGTGCGTGTAGTCATCGGGCTCATCTGTTACCGACGTGTCTGTGACTGAGCAGTCCACTTTCAGCTCCTTCCTGAAGATTTCATCCATCTCGCTGAAAAATTTAAAATCCGCCCTGAATTCAAAGGAGGAAAAAAAAAACAAAAAAACAGATTTCAGATGTCAGATTTCAACATTTAAATGTGAAGCGTGTGATTAGCCATCAAACCCTAATCACACTTAAATCCCAAATGATTTGTAGTTATTTAAATTTTGACATCTAACCAGCCAAAATGTCCTCCTGATGCTGGCTATGATTATGATGTCAAACACGTTTCAAAGAAAAAAGCATCACAGTGTCATCATCACTGACTTTTCATGGAGGAAGCCGTGTTTAAGGCGCTTAATGCGGGAGTAGCACTGCTCCGACGTCCTGATGAACCCTCGTTCACCCATCTTCTCGGAGATGTACTCAAACACGTGGCGGTTCTTCAGGCAGCCCCTCAGGGTGAGCTGGACGCTGTCTTCACCCCAGATCTCCAGCAGGGTGCGAGTCTCCTGGTCCGACCAGGGCGTCTTTTTGCTCAGGTCGGACAGGAGGTGGCTGGCTGAGGGCTGCTCGTCTAAGCGGAAGAACAGGAGATTCATTATTGGGTTTTAATTTTTGGTATTTGTATAATATCAGCACCAAAGGTGTGATGACATAAATTGTACAATGATTATATTTAAAACGTACACAAGTCAGAATCCTTGTCCATAAAGGGTTGCAAGGTGGCGTCAGCAGCAATACTGTCCACATCAGCATACACGGAGTTATCACCGAGCACCGGAGCCAGGAGGTGAAAGTATCGATACGCAGCTGGTCGTCCTCCACTTCTGGAAAACGACAATCAAACTCACAAATTTCAGCTGATGTTTTCATGATGTCTCACAATCGCTCGTCTGTTTTACTTACCTCCGGGTGTTGCAGTACCGCCTGTAAGTCTTCTTCAGCCTTTTGATGCGGTTGTGGCACTGCTCCGCCGTCCTCAGGTATCCCATGGCAGCCAGTTTCTCCGCGATGTCCGCGAATATGTGCCCGTTGCGGACGCAGGTTTTCAGGCTGTGCTGCACGTCGTCCGCAGCCCACACCTCCACGAGAGTGACCGTCTCCTGCTCCGTCCACGATGCCGTGTTCACGCCATCCGCACCTATCTCAGCTGGATGCAACAGCAAGCATAACTGATGTTTGAATCTAAAGGAGCTTTTCTTATACTGCTGTGTGAATAAAAGGAAAACCTACCTGGATCTTGGTCTGCTTGTTCGTCTCTTTCATCGTACTCATCCACAGAAACCGCCTCCTGTCCAAGTATTTGTTCCAGCGGCTTGTAGAATCTAAAATCGACTCTTCTTCCACATCTAGAAGGTGTGAAAACACATCAATATTTCATTATTATTTGATTTTATTTGCAAACAGATAAGAAAGGCAAAGATTAATCTCACTTCTTCTTGTCATAGCACTGTCGAAAGTTGTTCCTCAGGGACTTGATTTTCCAGCGGCACTGCTCCGAGGTTTTCAAGAAGCCGAGGTCTTGCATTCTCTCCGAGATGTCGGCGTACACATGTCCGTTGTGGACCGAACCCCTGAGCGCTCTCTGAACGTCTTCATCGGCCCAGATCTCGATAAGCGCCAGGGTCTCCTCGTCTGACCACGAGCCCGGCGCTGGTTTGTCTGTCGACATGCTGATTTCTCCATCTTACAGTAGAAACACAGAACTCATCACTGTCTGTACAGGCTTTGGTATGCTTTGGTGTCACAAGTTACTGTAGTAACAGAAATAAAATGTATAAATGCTATTAAATTTCCAATACATAGACTCCCAAGTATGTGCTTACACACATTAAAGCAAGACTACGTCACTTCTGAATGTAAAGTTAAATGAATAAGCAACAAAAAGGACCCGTTCTTAACTTAAAACACTCTCTTGGTTTGGTATGAGCAGCAGCTTATGATGGCTACTGTTAGCCACCCGTGCTAGACTAAATTTTAATGTGCAATTAACCCATGATTGTCACATGTTCAGAAAGTTTCATGGGCTAGCTTCAAATATACAGAGGACATTCACAATTACAAGATAATGGTATATGCTAATATGTAGTATTTATGAATCAGCATGTGTGTAAGTACAAATATCATTCATAAATCAAACTGCTCAACAGTCGTCCATTATTATTACAGTAAATTAGTTATTTTTATCTGCTGTATTAAAGTCTACAATATTGTACTTATTTATTATACTATGATTGTATTATAAAGTCGACAATACTATACTGATAACGTATTCATACCTCAACTGTTAATATACTGCACACATTTCAATTAAATGAAATATAAATGGTGTGGATGACAACTGACCTCAACAAGTGAGACCATTCACCTACTTAGTCTAAGGCACTCTCATAAGAACGTGAGAATCAAGCTAATAGTTAGTTTACAGAAAATATACATTTTCTACAGGGATTTACAGATTTACAGGTGATATATAACCATTATGTACGTATAATTAGATTTTTTTTTAAATGTAGCAATTGTTTTGTGTGCAAAACATAAAATAAAAAAAAAACAGTGAAAATGTTCAATTTCTTGTTTGTTTTCTCAGAGGAATAGTCCAAACCCAAAGACATTTGATATACCATAATACAATAAAGAGAAAAACCTCATATGTGATGAGACAGAACTACAAAATGTTTTTTTTTTTTTTGCTTAATTATTTATAAAAACATATTCTAAGAACATAGTTCAAACACAGCACATCAGTATCAATAATGTAAGACTATAGGATGGGAGCTACAGTCAGTAAACAGTGTATTCTTGAGTAATGCTTTTTTTCTATCCGCTTGAGCTGAGGCGATATTTACCAGTTTCAGTCACTGATTCACTGTTGGAGTCTTCTGATATTTCGATGGAGTCCGTCACCACGGTGGACGATGTTGACGGCTGTTTGTCCAAGATTTGTTCCAGCAGATCGTAAAATTTAAAGTCGACTCTGTCAGTCCCCGAGGAGCTGTGGACAGAAAAGGCAGCTGTATTAACACGGACACGCCCTGCCGACAGTACAGTACACAAACCGAATATTCGTGAGCAGCTTTTACCTCATGTTTTCCTGACACTGTCGATAGTTGGCTTTCAGACGTTTAATCCTGGTGTGGCACTGCTCTGCGCTGCGGGAGTAACCGTTGGCGCCGAGTTTCTCTGATATTTCGGTGTAAATGTGACCGTTGTGCGGGTAGCGTCTCATGTTCTGCTGGACCTGGATGTAAGTGAAAGAGTAGGGAGCAAAAATCTGAAATTACACTGACAGATTTTCATGTAAATCTGGAAATAATCTGAAAGTTTGAGGATTCAGAAAGTCAAAGCTACTTTTTCTCAGCAAAGAACGTCAAACTAAGGCTGAACTCGACGTTTCTAAGGGGGCACAAACCACTTTAACAGCTCAGGAGAGGAAACAAAAAAAAAAAGAAAACAATATTATTTACTGATGAATCCAAGTTTGAGATTTATGGCACTGACAGCAGGCTGTATGTAAGAGATGAAGAGAAGAGGCAGCTCTTCTTCTTGCGAAAATTTGCCCGAATATACACTCCCCTTTCATTTATAAAAAAAAACATATTATTCCTTTTATCACCTCGGGCTAAATGTCTACTGATTTAATAGTTTGTGTGCTCGTGGAGCTCTGCTGGAGATACTTTGCTTTTGAACAGAAGGACGAAATCATCCTATATGATCAAAGCTTTCAGCCACATTTAAAGAACTAATGAAGAGAAGCGAGGTGGCAGATTTACAGGGGAGTTAAAGGTCTAACTACATCATAGTTAAGATGCCAAATTAAATTTTGATGTTTGATACCTGTGGGTCTCCCCAGATCTCCAGAAGGATGATGGTCTCTTTGTCCGACCAGGGGACTTTCTTCCTGTCTTCCTGGATGCCCAGAGCAGACTCTGAAGAGACCCAAAGAGAAAAAAAAAAAAAAAACATGCTTTATTTCTTTCTGACATCATATATTCACTGGTCACTTCACTATTGTTGATGCTACTTCGACTATTGTGTTCTGATGTATACTGTACATGCTTTTGAAATGAGTTATTACTACAATGAAAATCCATTTAGTTGTCTGATGACATGACAGTTTGGCATTTAAAATATGTTTAATTAATGTTTCTGAGACGTTTGACAGAAGTATAACTGAAGACGTTACTTTGGAGTGACAGGTGTAATAACCTGTCCAATAAATGTAATAAATAAAATAAGTTAATAAATTAAACTTTTTTAAATTGGAAATGTGTCATCTTAGGCTTCACAATACCTAGCAAAATTAACTTAAAATGTAATATATAGCTGCACCATATAACCCCATACAGAGTGGGTATCAAAAGAGAAACAAGGCATAAAGAAACTCTGCATTGTGGGACACATTTTTGGTGGCTCCCTGAAGAAAACGGTCCATTACCTGAAGATTTGTTCTTTGTGTTCTTGCTCAGCTGCATCTAGGGCTCCCTTTTATTTTACCAGTTTCCGAACTATAACCTGTCACTGCATCAGAAAACTTTTAAAGATTTATATAATCACACATTTTAGCTTTTAAAGAACTCTCTGAATGAGATTCTTGTCGCGAGGTGTCAGGAGCACACAGAGATCACTCATGTATAATAACTGGATGTCAAGGTGTAGTGTGATTAAAAAACACCTCAGCTGATTATCTGAGCTCTCTTCCCACATCTTCCACAGTCACAGTCAGAGAATTTGAGCTTACCGATTTCCTGCTGGGTGAAGGAGGGGAAGTCCATGTCTTCTGGCTCTCCTGGTATGTCATCCAACTGCGGCACCGAAGGGAAGTCCTTCACTAAAATCCTTCCCAGTTCGTTGTAAAACTTGCACTCAACCTGCTCCTGCCCCTTCATGCTGCATCGAGAGCGGACAAACACAGTGAATCTACAGACATCTTTAACTTCTCCTTCCACTCTTTCTTTCTGTAAACATACGCACTTGTTTTGGTAGCACTGCCTGAAAATGGATTTCACCCGTTTCAGTCTTGTTTGGCACTGCTCCGGTGTTCGTGAGAAGCCCTGTGCGGTCATTTTTTTGGATATGATGGAGAAAATGTGTCCGGTTCTGGGTAAACCCTGAAGCTTGTCTTCACCCCACGTGTTGATGAGGGCCAACGTCTCCATGTCTGTCCACGGGACACTTCGAGTTCCTTAAACAAAGATATGAAACACAGTGTGTGTCAAGTATAGTACATTTATAATAATTTTAATCTATGTAATCTCTTGTATCTATGTTTTTTGGGAAGCTTATATGAATAAATAATCCACAGACAAAGTTTTGTTAAGATTATTTTAGAATAGAGATTAATCAGAAATGTTGTGTGAATGTTACACTTTGCTGCACTGTTTTATAATTATTTTGTTCCTCTGTATCTCCTGTATTGAATCATTCTGATTGATGAAACAATCCTTTAACGTCACCTAAAAAAATCTAAAATGGCCGCTCTGATTTTAATTTAATAGATATAATTTATTTTTAGAACATATTTTATTCCTTAAGCTAAAATGGCAAACACTCTCTGTCTGCAGCTTCTTCAATAGTTCAGTAGATTTTATTCAAGCTTTGTTGCTGTTGGTTGAATTAAAAAGCAGTTATGAATACATGACTCTGTTATAACCACTGTTCACTGTTTTCTGTTGCAGTCATAAGCTGTCATAAGAAGTTCTTATGCAGTCATAAGAACTAAGCTTAAAAATGTAGTACATTTGTGGATCTGTCACGCCAAGCTGAGTTACAAAACATATAACATCGCTGGTGCAGCAGTACAAAAGTATGACACTGTACCGATCTCCACTTGGCTCGCGCGGCCGAGAAACTGCAGGTCCTCGTCACCATCTTGGGACTCGTCTTCATCGACGACCTCCTCCACATCATAGCTGACCTCTGGAACAGCTGAGGGAGCCGAGGAGCCAAGTATCCGCTTCAACTGCTCGTAAAATTTATACTCCAGCCTGGAGTTCCCTCTGATGTTAGATCAGGGAAAAGGAAACAGCCATTTTACTCAAGTTGAATCTCTAATGTTTCACAGATTACAGTTGTGAGATCCGACAGATTGCAATGATTGAACAGAAAGACAAGCAGAAAGGACGGTTGGCGGTTCATTTTAATACCCACTTGTTGTTCTGGCGGAAGCATTTCTTCAGTCGTTTGATCCTGGTTTGGCACTGTTCCACCGTTCTCATGTAGCCTCTCTCTGCCATCTTCTGTGCGATCTGCGTGAATATGTGACGGTTTTTCAAGCAGCCCTTCAAAGCCCGCTGCACCGAGTCCTTCCCCCAGATGTCGAGCAGATTGAGCGTCTCCTCATCCGACCAGGGAACTTTTGTGTCCGTTACAACTGGGAAAGAACCTTCCTGAGAGTCTAAAATGAAACAGGAAAAGTTAGTCAAACGTCTAAGATTAGACTGATATATGCAAGTATCCACTGATCCGCACATAAACTGTACAAACCTGTATAATCTCCCCATATCGAGATTAGAGGAGATTCACCTGAATTCTCATCATCAATAGACGATTCCCTGAAGAGACAAGAGAAATACATGATGGATAAAAGTGACAGATGGACTCACACACCTTTTTTCCGACCCGACGATTCCTCTAATTTTGTGACCCTGCCTCAAATTTTGATTGTTTGGATCTTGGAATAATAATTACATTTACTACAAGTTACACAATAACTATTTTCAGAAGATTAATGTCAATCCATCATGGAGACGTTGAGACATTACACAGAATACGTGACAGTCTTGACACCACAGATATGCCAAATTATTAGATCCACTGATTGGTTAGGATGATATTTTACTAAAACGTTAAGTAAACCTGCTGGTAGCTCCAGAGTAAAAGTCAGGGGATCACCAGATATACCAGGTTTCATCCTCTGCCTATTATATATCAAGTTTTATGGCAATCAACTCAAAAGTTGTTGACATACTTCAACATGGCAGAGAGACAGATGCACCAACAGACCAACACTGCCATCCTTAGAAACATGTCACTGATGAAACTATGAGTGAGGAAGATAAAACTGTGTGTTGAACAAATGGACGAAACATTTCTAACAATCTTACAAGAAAGCTGCTGCCTCCACAGGCTGTTTTGTGGGAACGTCCACACCTCCGCTCAGCTTCCTCTTCCTGAGAATCCGCCCTCCCCTCAAGCTTTGGCTGTTGTCATCAGCTGCTGAATCTGTGTCCGCAGTCTCATTAGATGCAGTGAGGTCTATGGTTTCATCACATGGCTGTTCGCTAACTGCGTCTTGCGCTTTCCTCTCCTGAGAAACGTTCCCGCCTCTAACCCGCAGCTGCCAACTGCCCGAGTCTCTAGTGTCCTTCGGTCTTTGTCTCGCTGTCTCAGAGCTCCTCCTGCTCGCCTTCTCCGGGCTGCTTGTGTTGAAGGGAGCGTCGAGACTTTCTTTGTGCTCTGGAGGATTTGAATCTTTGAGAGCAGGTGAGCAAGCGGTGGTTTTCATGACAGATTTGGTCCCGGGAGGCAAAGACAGGGAGGAGAGGATGCAGTCATCCATTGGCAATAATCTAGGATCTGCAAATTAGACAGTACATGGATAATTAGACCCCAGCATGGTTTAAACACAAGAAAAGCTCTGTTGAATTGAGCATGACAAAGATGCCCTCTTAGTACTTGGTTTCCTCTGCTGTGTCAAACTATAGTAAATAATATCTGCTTTGGAACTCATTATTCAGGACATATGGAGAATTAAGGAAAAGCACTTGTTGGAGGTTTTCTAAACTGTTGTTTAACTGTTTATCACAGTTATAACCAGTGGGGCATACAGTACCTTTCTCTTCAAAGTGGCCAAGGTTTCTGTGGTGTTCAAGTACAGCCTTCATGTCCTCTGGCGGGAAAATGGATTGTAAACAATCGCCTAGGAATGACGGAGCGTCTCCGAGCAAAGCTGCCAACTGAGAAGACAGATCAAGTTACTGGCTTTGGTAAGAGCTCCGCGGAGAGTTCAAATAAAAAATAAGTTAGTTTGTTATTTTTTGCTATTCTGCTACACTGTTTGGTACAGAGGAGGAGGAAGCGGTCCACTGGGACACTGTGCTGCACCTGCGCCCGGTTAACCCTCCTCTATCTCTGTCTCTGGGTCAGTGGTGCAGACAGATGAGCCCCTGCACTGAAGCTACTGTATGTGCCCTAATAAAAAAAACAAACAAAAAAAACAACAACAAAGCGATTCAGTTTGAAATAACGCCAGAGCTATTGTCTTGTCTTGCACTTATTCTGATGGTGGGATAAACGGCAGAGACAAAACAAGTAGCGCAGCCCTCCCATGGGTGCCTGATAACCTCCCCAGGCAGCAGTTCATTTTACATCAACACTGCAGTGGGCAGGTAACAAAATAGGGATAGAACGGTAGCCAAAATATGAGCTGTTACATAAGCATGAATGTAAGCAGCAGCGTGGCTTTGAATGATGTGCCTGTTGGAAAATGCATCGATAGCAGCACTAGAAGGGAAAGCTCACGGGGTGGTGGGGAGTGTACACAACATATTTCATACCAATTCAAACAAATACACAGAAATAAATTAAAAGTAATTAAGATAACAAGGAGGTAGTAATATTATTAGGACTATGATCATGTAGTTGGCTGATAATGCATGCCAAAAATTCAAAGAGTTTAAAAAAAACATGGCACCTGTGTGAAGTCTGGAACTGGCATCAGCTCCTCCAGTCTTGATATGAACTCCCACACCAGCATCTCAAGTGCTGCATCATATTTTGGGCCAAAGTATACAGGGAAGACCTCCTGCAGATGAGAACGAGAGACAGAGACAGAGAGGGAGAGATACATTTAAGATGAGTTGTTGTTGGGAAACCGTGTCCTGACCCAGTGAGTTCACTGCTGCAGTATGCGTTTGCGGATGGGGTTGTTTTGATGTGCACTGATGTACAGCACGGCTATGCTCACTGCACTCACTGACCGCGTTTCGAATATTGTGTTTGGCACAGACGCTTCAAAACCTTGAACTCCTGAAATGGTGCAGCTGCCTTCGGGATGTTTCTTCCTGTCACATCTGCATCTAGCGATTCGATTAAAGCGCCATCGCTTGTGCTGTGATGATGAAGACCGACGGGCCTGTTTGGTAGCCGTCTTTACTGTTAGAGTTATAACTTAGTCCCTCTGTGTACGCAGAGAACACCAGACCAAATTCAGATCACCACAACCAGAACCATTAGGAGAGATAATCAGATCAGGGGAAATGAAATGGTCTGGACTGCTTTGTACTGATAGTACTGAGTAGTGTTAAACGCAGTCAAGTCAGCCCGAGTGCTGATGGAAAAACTATTATAACAAATAAAAACATTTCCCGCTCTGCCAAATAGAAAGTAAAACAACATATTAAGGAGTGAGTGCCATACCTGGAAGAAGTGTTTTCTTTCAGAGGGATCCTCCAATAATGAATGCACCAACTCCACAAAGTTCACCTCCGATTCCTCCACCTGGTTGATGGTAACCTGTTACACACGTGTGAAATGCTCAAAGCAAAGAAAAAGGACGGCAAACTCTGGCATTTGTTCGGTGCACTCCTGACATTAACAACCCAACAGTCAATCAGCCAACAGCTGACCCAGACGACTTCCACTCGATGTTTACTTACATGGTGATCCTTGGCTGTGCTGATAGGAGCTTTAATTCTATCCAGATGTGGCTGAATAGTCTGCATGTCTACTGGGTGCTCACCTCGACACATCTCCAGCACCAGCTGAATGTAAACACACACACACACACACACAAAAATCAAATACATCAACAGTCCTGGTACGGTACGGTACGGTAAATGATGTGTACAGATGTACAGAGGGGTTCAAAAGTCTGAGACCACTAGCCAAGATATTTCTATTTTCCATTTGTTTGAACCAATGTGAATATAATGTTAATAGAACTACATAAGCAATAATAAGTAAAATAAGTAAGTCAGAAAAGTATTTTAAGTCTTAGGCAGTGTCCTCATTTAGGATCTGAGGGTCCTGAGGGTAGAAGCTCTTCCTGAGCCGCTCAGTGCTGGCTTGGTGTATCCGGAACCTTCTTCCTGATAGCAGCAGGGAGAAAAGGCCGTTATCCGGATGGTTGGGATCCTTAATGATCCTCTTAGCCTTATTTTTGCAGCGTCTGGTATAAATGTCTGTAAGGCAGGGTAAAGCACAACCTATTGTATGTTCGGCTGAGTGCACCGCTCTTTGCAGAGCTTTGTGGCCTTGTTCTGTGCTGCTTCTGTACCAGACAGTGATGTTCGCTGTTCGGATGTAGGAGTAGAAATGACTCAGTATTTGGAAAGATTTTAGAATATCTTAGTATTTGGTTTGTCAAGTAGTTCTTGCAAAGCTTTGAGGTGGTTCAAGGTTATCACCCTGCTGTAGTATGAATCCTTCCTCCAGAAAATTGCAAACCAGAGGTGGACTGGTACTTCTCCTTGGTCAGGGTGTAGCCAGTTCAGAGCATGTGTTCAACTCCAAAGTTGGAAAAACAGCCTCAGACTGGAACATTCCCACCACCGTGTTTCACTTCTGTTACTGCCATAAATTTCATGGCATGGATTCATCAGTAATTCCACTGTGACATGCTGGTATTTCTAAGTCTACCTCATGCATTGGGTCTTGTTTCACCCCCCGAGAAGTGTTTTGAACACTGCTATTCATCCTCTGAGACGACAAGACAGCCTTCTTTTGACAGAACCTTTACTGATTTAAATCGTGGATATATTTTCCTTTAAAAAATAGTATAATAATAGTAACAGTATTTGTGATGAAGATGCTTTTCTAGCTCTCAGGGAACTAAGCCTGATGTATTGATCTTCTGATGGTGGGGTCACTTTTGGCCTTTCTGATGACGACTGATCCCATTTGTGCCCTCTCAGAAACCTAGCCCAAAGTCCAGCCGTGATTTGACTCTGAGAAAGCCCCTCTATGCTGAGAAAAACAATTTGACTTCTGACACTTTGACTTACTGTCTGAATCCTCAAACTTTTGAATTATATCCAGTTTTACGTGAAGATATTTTTAATGTGGTCTCAGACTTTTGGAGAAAATACTCATGTCGCAAATCCAAAACAGCACTGAGGTTATCTAACAATGAATTTGCATGGTTACCATCTACTCACTAGCTGATTAACATTGATTATTAATTTGAAATTCACCTCTTGGTTTTTATTAACAAGAAACAACCTAAAATAAGCACAAGTGCCACCTCAAACAGTGATAAATACTGACCCTGGACCTGAGTCCCAGTATAAGCTGAGCCCTCTGACTGTAACTCATCAGCTCTGGGACCAGCTCCGTCACCATGGTAACAAACTCCTCCAGCATCCCATAGTGGTCCACAAGTCCCTGCTGCACTACTTGCCACACTGCAGCTGATAAAAGCTGCAAAGGCGGGGCCAGGAGGCGTAGATAGTGGACTGGAAGATCATTACCTGAAGACAAAGTGAGCAAACATCTATTAACATTTCACATCGCTGACTATTAAAACTAGTCCGATCTGATCTGATCTCTTTTCCAGAGTGCATCAACAGGCAGCAGTGAGTGTTTCGAATTGCAAACAGCCTGATAGAAAACAAGAGTGTGAGTAAGAAACCCAAGACGGGTAACCCAATAACCAGGTTACACGAAGCACCTGAACAAAAAAATCTATTGGTTACATCAGAGGTGGGAAAGACTTTTCCCAATCTATCCTCTGATGATTTTTCAGTAACATCTATAGTTGTGTTCGACCCAGACACAGTCATCTGGTAACTATTTTTTATGCAAATAACTCCATCTGCTGAAGATTATGCGATAAGATCAAAAGCCCGAGAAAAGCCTTGAAACTGAGCTCGTTTTGTCAGCTATTTTCTTGACTGATTTCTCAGAAATTTACGACATCAGTCACAACATGACAGTCACCGACACCGATTATCACGCTGATTATATTGTCATCATGGCACCTGTCAGTGGATGGGATATATTAGGCGTTGATGTGTTAAGAGGAAGGAGCAGCTCTTGCGATCTGCAGCCGGTCTGTACCTGGTGGTCAGTGATCTGACTAATTGACGCACACGGTGAGCGCGAAGGTTGGCCTGTCGAGGTACGAGCTACTGTGGCTCACACTGTTGAAAAAGTTCATGCTGGTTCTGATGGAAAGATGTCAGGAAACACACAGTGCAGACACCAGGTCATATATACAAATTAAAGCGATAACTTACGTCATTCACTATTCTCCTTTTAACCTGTACAATCATCATTACAACATACCCCAGTCCATCCACCTGAGTAGCTAGCTGCGAGTAAATTAGGGGAACTTCCTCTGTAGCACTTTCTACACGGCACAAGACATAGCAGATCCAGCAGACTGGTAGATCTGGATTTAGAGGGTACTTCCTACAGAGCCGGAAACATAGGAGAGACACAAAAGACCCGTGGATCACTGATTCAGCAGACCTGGGTGACCCAGATTCGCTGTTTGAACTCGGTTTTAACAAGACAGATTCAGACTCTTCAGTGGATTTCAGGGAGTGGTGTTGTCATGCTCTGCATGCTGTGTGCACTGATGAAGACTTCCCCCAGTCAAATGTAAGAAGTCAAATACAGAAATAACCAAGATGATGGAATGTAAAAGAAATACCTGGTAACTTACTCACAAACATTGCAGATATATTTTTTGTGTCAGATGAACATAAACATTTCGAACTACTGAGCAGCCTAATAATGTTAATGTTGATGTTTCATAATTTTTTAATAAGATGAAAATTTCCAGAGTGGCCCACTCGCAGAAGAGCTCTCAAATTTGAATTCATTTAGCTTGTTTGTAGTCCAAGACAGTGGGGCTCATGTTTCATTAGTAGAATTTAAATGCTTATTGACATACTGACTCAAAGGACTCATAAGATCTGGGTCTGTTTAGTGAGTGAATCAGGAAAAAGTGTAAAATGATCTGAGTTTGACATCTCTAGCCACCAGGATGCCCTATGGGAAGAAGGCAAGCCGAGGCAATGCACTTTAGGCAATATTCCCTTGGGAAACTTTGGCTCCTGCCATTCATGTGGATGTTACTTTGAAACCTAAGCATTTCTGCAGACCGTGTACACCCTTTCATGGAAAACATTATTCCCTGATGGCCTCTCTCAGCAGGATAATGCGCCCTGCCACAAAGCAAAGAGGGCTAAGGAATGGTTTGAGGAAGATAACAACAAGCTCAAGGTCTCGACTTGGCCTCCAAATTCCCCAGATCTCGCTGCAATCGAGCGTCTGTGGGACGTCCATGGAGGCCTCACCTCACAACTCACAGGACTTAAATGATCTGCTGCTAACATCTTAGTGCCAGATACCACAGCACGCCTTCAGAGGTCTGGCAGAGTCCGTGCCTCGACGGGTCAGGGCTGTTTTGGCAGCAAAAGGGGGGACCTACACAAGATTAGTCATTTGGCGATAATGTTGTGGCTGATTAGTGTATAATAAACTTGCAAAGTAAAAATAACATACACCGCAATCGAGGAGTTTGCATAGATTGCTCACTCCTACGTGTGAAAGGGAAACATCTCAAAGTGAACAACTGAAACATGAAGGTTCCTCACATGAAGGGTGACGGCTGAATAATGTGGCTTCTCTGATATGTTCAGATTTTTAAGCTGCGGCAGGAGAAAACGTTGTTTTGGAACATTTATTAGCTCAGATTATTATTATTACTATGATTAATCTTTCCCTTATGACATGTGTGTTGGCTCAGTAGTTTATAGATCTACTAAACTGATCGTTTTGTCGTTTTACACAAGCAAAATGATCCAAAGCTCTCTTAAATGACAGTACATATAATACATCAGCGCTTGAACAAGCAGTCTGAGCCAACAACATCCCCCCCCCCCCGACACCATACATGTTGTCCAGCAGCACAGTATGCATTAGTGAAGTTGATTTATAGCGGCAAAGTGCCGGCTCAAATAATGACATGACAGTGGTGCCCTCAGACGCACTGACAGGCAGCATCCATCAAACTCAAAACAAACTCACATCTGCAGCTGGAGCAGCCTCTTGAATTTCTGACAGAATATAAGAAAAAAAAAAAATGAACTGCAATAATCTTCTTAACAATAGTAAAAAGGGAACTACTGTGTCACATCCCGGTGGAGAGATGCACCTGAGATGATCAAGTTAGTACACTGCAGGAATATTATGCAGATATCAAGCAGTTAATTTAAGCGTTAAACTAACTGATGACAGCACAGATCAGGGATCACTGTCAAACTGGATTTGTCATTAGCGTGCACGCACCTCGACTGCTTCCACTTTCAGCCCCGCGTTTTATTTCCATTTAGCAGCTGACAGAAAATAATTAAAAAAATTAAAAGATAAAAAAAAAAAAAAAAAAACACACGTCCAGATGTCCCCCCCTCGGGTTGTAGCGATCAGGGAGAAAAAAATGCTAATAAGCCAAATAAATAAAAAAAAATCTGTTAATTTCTGATTGATAAAACGTCCATCTGCGATCGCCAACCCACAAAACGTGAGCGCAGTTGTGAAGGACGCATTGACAGCCTCTTGTTTTTATTCTCGCAATTGGGAGGAGAGACAGAACAAAGGTTTCTGGTCTCATCCGCCTCAGTCCAGATCACGGCAAGCCCTCTTTCCTGGTTGGCTGACGAGGACCGGATCAAGCGAGGCAACTCAGACTTCACGACGCTGGATGGCGCCATTGGCTTTTCCGTTTAGCAAAAAGGTCTGACCGGTTTAAGGAGAGGTCTGGGTGTGTGTGGAGGTGCAGTACCTGCGCGTATTCACATATTTTGCTTAGGTAAAGGTGGAAATGTCACGATAAACCATTTTGACATGAAACGGTAGGCAGACACAACACAGGTGTTACCAATTATACTAATTAAAGTCCCCTTACATTCAGGTCAAACGGAGTCAGGGTGCTGTCGCTGAAAAACTTAATTAGTATCATTGGAGACACCTGCTGACCGTTTCATATCAAAATGGCTGCTGTGAAAAGGGTCTATTTAAAGTAATTTTAGGTGAAGTAAAGGTCTTAACTTTAGCAGAGTTACATAAATGTCAAAATATCAAGTGAAAGGACGTTATAAAAAAAAATGAAATGAGGGATTGGAAATTTTCTCCTTGTTCTGTTTCTTAAATTGTTTAATCAACATTTGTTTTGCCTGTTTTAATTCATGTGTAACAATTCATACAATCTCATTCATCTGAGTCAATGATGGGCTTGTTACGGTGTGTAGGGATTTTTGGATTTCTGCGCTTTTTGAACTTTTCACCTCTCTCACTAAAGCTTACAATTTATGATTTATGATTATGGTCTGATAGAGCACATCTTCACATCTACAGGATGGATTGGGACTACATGAAGAACCCCCTTTCCATTAGGGAGGTGCATCAAAGCATTCTTCTGTCATAAAACTGAGGCACCAAAAACATCCTCTAACAATTAAAATGTGCCCAGAGTGGCTTTGGGTTTGACCTGAGGTGCTGATGTTTATTACAGCAGTGGTAACAAGCAGTCACTGAAAGGTTTTGAAATGATCCCATTCAAATGCTATAGCCTTCAAAACAACAACTGAGAGAATATCCTGACCCTGACCTGTCCACTGGACCTCTGAAAGTGTGCTGTGGTATCTGGCACCAAGACGTTAGCAGAAGTCCTGTAAGTTGCGAGGTACAGACTTCATGGATCGGACTTGTTTGTCCATCACATCGCACAGACACTCAATTGGTGTGAGATCTGAGGAATCTGGAGACCAAATCAACACATTGAACTCGTTGTTGTGTTCCTCAGACCATTCCTGAACCCTCTTTGCTTTGTGGCAGGGCGCATTATCCTGCTGAAAGAGGCCACCATGAAAGGGTGTACGTGCTCTGCAGCAATGCTGAGGTAGGTGGTACGTGTCAAAGTAACATCCACGTGAATGGCAAGACCCAAGGTTTCCCAACAGAAGATTTGCTAGAGCATCATGCTTCTTCCATTGCTCTGTGGTCCAGTTCTGATGTTCACATACCCACTGTTGGTGCTTTCTGCAGTACAGCATGAGCTGGCCTGACTTGTCTGCAGCTACACAGTCCCATACGCAACAAACTGCCACCAGCAGCCACCTTTCTTTCCATAGTGCATCCTGGTGCCATCCACGTGATGTAAATGAAAAAAAATGTGATCCATCAGACCAGGCCACCTTCTTCCATTGCTCTTTGGTCCAGTTTTGATACCCACATGTCAGCCTCATTGTTGTGGACGACAAACAGTGATGCACCGTGTGTTCTGACACCAGAACCAGCGTTAACTTTTATTTATTTGAGCTACAGTTCATGTTGGATTGAACCACACGGGACAGCCTTCGCTCCCCATGTGCATCAATGAACCCTAGCTGGCCATGTGCCTGTCCCTTCCTTGGTCCACAGATCACTGCAGGTTTATCTGCACTTGCCCATTTTCCCTGCTTCTAACACATCAAATTTGAGGACAAACCTGCTGCCTAATACCTTCCACTCTCTGATAGGTACCATGATAATGACCTATCATTTCATGAGATCATTTCAATGATCATAATGTTATGGCTGATTGGTATATATGAAGACAAGGAGTGCTGAAGTGGTCCTGCAGCTCCTTAACTCCTGTGTTCAAAAGTTGCAAGTAAAAGTACAGCATAAACATACTTAATCTACTTAAAGTCAGATATATGTAGAATGGAGTATGATACTATGAATAAACATGCATTTTTATTTGCTTTTCTGAGGGTGGAGTCATTTTGACAAGACTTGTTTATGTTTCTCCTCTAACGTGTCACCCATCTGTGAGCGTGTACACATACACACATATGTACATAAAAAGTAAAAGTTATGTTTGACAAAAACGTAAGCAACTACTTGCCAGACAACTCCTTGCTCTCCATTTTCTTCCAAGTCAGCAAAACTAGGTGTTAACTTGTGATGAACTCACTTGGTCTCTTATTTTGAAAGCAGGGAACCGGAAGTTTTTTTTTTTTTTTTTTTTACCTAAAACGTGAGCCAAGCTTCACTATCCTTGAAATCATTTGTGTTGGACGTATAAATAAATATAAACAGGACGTACAGGTTGACTGACAAACTGCCAACTCCGCTTTTCTGCTACTAACGGTTACGAAAGCTAAGCTAAGCTAACGCGCTCCTGAAATGGTAAAAAGTCCAGCAGGTCTGTGTCTAAACCGAGTATGCTTGTAACTACGTATTAGAGAGAGATTATATAACACGTGTAATAACATTAAACGCTTCTGAGTAGTTCTGTTTGGCCACCGTAGAGTTTAATTTGGTCGAAATGTACCGCTAAGTTCAGAGAGGAGTTGGATTGTTGTTGTTGTACTACAGCGGCTCCCTCCCTCCCTGCCCGACTGACAACCAGCGCGGATCAGGCTCATTACCGCCACCTTCCGCTGCGGAGTGTCTTTGCATTGCCCCTGTTTAAATCTGTTTAAAGGTCCAGTGTGTAAGATTTGGAGTATTTCTTTGCAGGAATTGTATCAAATATCCACTAGCATGTTTTCATCAGTGTATAATAACCTGAATATATGAATCATTGTGTTTTCATTGTATTAAAATGAGCCTTTATATCTGTATATATCATATATAGTCGGAGAGGGTCCTCTACCATGGAGTCAGCCATTTTGAACCGCCATTTTTGTACAGTTGCCCAAAATAGACAAACTACAACTGATCTAGATATGGCTGTTTGCTTTTTATGTTTAATTTTGCGGCCAGTGTTTTTCCCACATGCTTGGAAGGAGAGGATAAGGCTTGGCTGAGTATTCATTTGGTTGCAATCTGCAACTTCACTGCTTGGTGCCATAAATCCTACACACTAGACCTTTAATACCTCAAATTATCCTTGTGTCTCATCTCTCTCCATCCTGTCAAATATCTGGCAGTGATAAAATATAATTACTATAAGTACTTGGG
Organism: Protonibea diacanthus; assembly: GCA_028641955.1. Classification (NCBI taxonomy): domain Eukaryota; kingdom Metazoa; phylum Chordata; class Actinopteri; family Sciaenidae; genus Protonibea; species Protonibea diacanthus. The sequence goes on along the minus strand of CM053997.1, from coordinate 10,465,872 downwards.
CAGAAAGTAGGATTTGGATGGTTTGGATACTCCCTTGGTTGCAGCAAGAGAGAAAAAGAGAGCAGCGGTGGCTGAGTTATGACGTACAAGTGAATGACGAGAGGGAGCATTAGTTTTTATTTTCTGGTTGTTTCATGGCAGTTACATTTTAAAACACAAACGTGCTTTGACTGTGTGGTCAAAAGTACCAATGGAAAAAACCTAATAGTATAGACTAAAGCAGCCAGGAAGATTGGCTCATTATCGCCACCTTCTGCTTCGGAGTGTGGAGCAGAAACTGAATGCCATCCATTAATCCAATCTGGCTAATAAATTCAGAGAAGGAAAATTATACTGCACGCACTACTTGACAAGTTAATGATCTTTATATTATATTCATTGTCTTCATGATGAAATTCTTGGGTTCCAACTCTCTATCATACTTAAAAGATTACAGCCTGAAAGAACAATTCATCATTTGTAGACAAAAACAAAACAAAAAAATCTCTTTTGCAACTCTTTTGATCATCATTTAAGTGATTTATAAAAACACCAAACATTCTCTGGTTACAGCTTGATAAAGATGTGAAAATATGCTGTTTCTCTCAGTTATATCATTGTAAATATCTTTGGGCTTGGCCATATTTAACTTTTCTGACATTTAATAGAATGAATGATTAGTTGGTTAATTGAGAATATAATGGTCAGACTGTCTGACTTGCTGAGTTCATCATGTTGGTGACAGAGATGGTCCCAGAGCTTCTGAACTACAAGCAGAAGACTGAGCAGTGTGTGGACATCTCCTTCTGCTCTTATATTTGTGGAGAGAAAACAGTCAAAGTAGAGATGAGAAATGAAAAGGAAAGTGGCAACTGGAAGTGCAAATTATTACAGGCTGGCTGTTGGTCTGGTTGAAGTTTTTATGTTATCCTGATGTATGTGTGGGTTCCTCCTGCAGTCCCCTGCAATCCTCAGGCAGTTATAGATAATGGATGCATTGCCGTTGGCTTGTTGAGACAATGAGTGAGGCTATACAAACAAACTGTCACAGTGAAATGTGTAGTGATTTAATTGATCCTCCATAATGGCAAAGCTGTTGGCTGACTGATTCAGTCGACTGAATAGCTACAGCACTCTGGCAAGTGCTACAGATCATCAACGTGTTATGAAATCATGCACAGCTGATACATTTGTAGTGGGATAGCTACTTTTATCTGAATAATATATATAATGATATTTGATATTTTTGTTTCTGTCAAAGCAGGTCTTCTCTGTACAGTATCGAGCCCATTTGGATACAGCACTACAGATCCTGGCGTGGGAGTTCTTCTTCAGACTGGAAGAGTTCTTCCAAGTACCAAGTTTTTCACAAGTAGGCTGCAGGGTGAAGATAAATCATTGCACTTTTTAAAATTAGCCATTGTTGCCATAGTTTCCACTGTGTAATAACAGCTAGTAGAGTACAAATGTTTCCAAAACACAGAACTGCATGAAGGACAAAGAAGCAGGAGTTTAAAGTCTTTACAAATATATGTTATGGCTTATGTTTGATTTCTGCAAACTCTTCTTTTCCAGATATTCTCCATGTTTAACATTTCTTCCCTTCACTATGAATTTGAGCAGTTTGTCTCTGACCCTGAGGACCTGAAGAGGATTTTGCAGTACCAGCAGGAGCAGCAAAAGTTGACTAAAAGTAAGAATCTTTTGTGATGCTAATGTATCATTTGCTTTGCCAGTTCCTTCTCACCATCCACTCCCTAATTAGTGGTTAGCTCAGTTAGCCGTGCAGCTGGTGGTCCTGACTATGCCCGGACGGAAGCTTGACACACCAGGGGAGTATTCGTATTTACGCCGCCAGCAGAGAAGCTTTGGACTGCAAAGAGACAGAGGTTTTCCAACTTTTAGTTACTAAATTAAGTAATTAGTGAGTGAAAATGTGGCATCAGTGTATCAGTGCTATGGGGAAAAGGAAGATACGCTTTTTCGCCTTCATGTCAGGCACTATTCTCTCCACACTTGTGTCTAAACAGACTTTGGCAGAATCTGAAGATCATTTTGATCAAAAAACGGATGGGGGAGGTGTAGACAGCAAAGAAACGCCAGAACAGAAGACAGCGAAGCAAGAAGACAGTTGTAGCATGAAAGACATTTTCGAGGATGATGAAGAGACTGACGACAGCTCCACTGAAACTAATTCAAACTCTCGGCTGCACGAGTACGAGCTGTCACCGCTGACTTCATCTCCATGTTCTGAAGAAGCTGGTGAGGCAGGTGATGATGATGAGCATCTTTTGTATTGTACAGGACTTTTTGAGTAATGTAAAATATTCTCACTCTGGTTCGGACAAAATCTTGCTAATTCTCTTGTTTCCTACTGGCAGAAACAGCTGGTGAAGCTGCCTTTCAGGCACCCAGATGCTCAGTGGAAAGCAAGAAGGAACATCTGGATCTGAGTAGAAATAAGGAGCCATCAGAAGAAAGAGTGAACCAGCCATTAACAGGAAGCAGAGCTGGTGTAAGCATAAGAGCCATAAAAGCCAGTAACAACACCTGCCTGGAGTGTGGCAAGACTTTTGCATCTCGTTCCTCCTTGAAAAAACATGACATTGTTCACTCATCGGAACGGCCATTCAAATGCACTCAGTGCAACAAGTCTTATAAAAGACCTGAATCAACATTTCCTTATTCATTCTAAGCCTAAAGTCCGGTTGTTCGCTTGCAGTCTATGTGAGAAGAGATTTAATTCCCAGGCTTTGCTTACAGCAGGTCTGTTTATGTTGGAATTTTGAGGCCAGTATTGATATTGACATTTAAGAGCTTAAAAAACTGACCAAGAAATGTACTAGGCGGGACATGTTACATTTTACACCTGAAAAATAAACCAGTGTTACTACTCTCTGGTGGATAATCTATGTAATGGTGACACTGTTTCAAGCATCTTCTGTACTCGGCTGGCATATGATGCCGATCCATCTGCATCCTAATATCAGATAATATTGGATTTACTGGTCAGGCTTTCAGTGTTACTTATAATAAACTTCTTTCCATAGGGTTTATACTTTCCACAGGGTTTATAATGTGTATGACCATAATGAATATGTACCAAATATTATAAACAACTTTATTTTTCTGTAAGTTTAGCCACGTTCTATGCACGTAGGCTATTAACCCATTCCTCTAAAAACGTTTCATACAAACTGTTACATAAAACACATGAGACAAACAATCAAGCAAATTCCAAATCAAATTTTTACGACTATAGACAGAAAAGATATATTGTTGAGCTTTTTAGATGACGTTTTATTTTGAAAAACCGGAAACCGACAGCTCACCTGTACTCCCGTAACAACCAAACGACTTCCGTTATACGTCTCACGCTTTCAGAAGAAAACTGGATACTTTGAATGTCAGTATTTTAACAACAGGGTCTCACTGTACTGCAATTGGTTAAGCATCCACTAAAATAAAGAGCAAACTAACATTTGGTGAAGTGATTTGGAACAGGACAGCAGGAGAATTATGACTGTGATTCATGCCTAATTAATAAAATGTTGTAGCGCTAGCACCTTTATTTTGAAGGACGCGAACCGGATGTTTCAATGTTGGTGCTGACGCTGACGCAAGTTAGCTAGGCTACACTTTCCTGTAACAATGTTTACATTGGCAATAACATGAAACATTATCTACAAACGCACGTGTAGTCTTCCAAAATAAAACTATCGATCACAGGGGGCTGCCAGCTCGCTCCTTATAGTTGCAACAGTTCGCAAATAAGCTAAGCTAACTATCTTGGGCGCTCCTAAAATGGCCAGATATCGAGGTATGTTTGACTCTTTGAGCTTCTACTCATGGCTGTGATGTTGGTAGTTGTGTGACTATAGCTATGCGAGGCACAGCTGGTATTTTCAGCGAGCTACGGGCTTGGTGGAAGCTAGCGGCTAGCCTGTTCCCTAACAAACAGCGGCTCCTGTTGGTCGGCTAAAGGCTAAAGGTTACATAGACAGAGGTTGATAACAAGCATGCAAACTTGTTGATATCGTGTTGTATGTTTTCATGGAAAACATCACCCCAAACTTGTGTATGTTTGCATGTTGAATGCCTTTGAAATGGGATGCAACTTTTAACTTTTTTTCTCTGCTTGCATCCTCTGTCAGATCCTCATCTTCCTCTGTCATCCCTGCGCCTCCTGGTTCCTCCACTGAGGCTGATGTCAGCCTGCATGTGGCAGGTGGCCCTGGAGCGAAATGTGTACCAGTATGACAAACTGGCTGAGTTCATCACGTTGGTGACTGAGATTGTCCCAGAGCTTCTGAACTACAAGCAGAGGACTCAGCTCATCCTGGGACTGAGAGCTCGAGTGAGTGCGTGTGAATAATAACATGCATTTGGCATTTTGTCATATGTCCCTACTGAACATAAATATATGTATATATAAACAGTGTTTGTTGTGTTTTTCAGAGCATTTTGGAGTTTCTAAAGCAGGAGGAGGATCCCGACTGCAAAACTATCAAGGAACACCTGGATATCTTCCAAAAGAGTGCAACAACCTTTGAGGACGAAAAGGTAGGACATGTTTGAATGAACTGTGAATGAATTTTTATTATTGGTGATGAGGGGGACACTTGAATGGAAAATCTGATGATAAAGGTGTTAAAGCAAACCTCTCCTCGGCTTCATGGCAGGATCAAGATGATGGAGAGGTGGAGATATCAAAGACGACATTTGTGGAGCTGGTTCAGATGTTACTTGGTGACAAATATGAAAAGGATAAATTTCTCAAGGTGAGTTCTCCCTCAGATAGATTTTGGTTTGTGTCCATCTGTGTTGAAGCTGTTCGTTTTGTTGACGTTTTGGTTTCTAATAAGGATGTAACACCCTGCATTTATGCTGTTATTCCTGTGTAAGGATGTGTTTCCAGCGCTGTACGGAGGCTGTTATGATACAATGCTGCAGATCCTGATGTGGGAGTTCTTATACAGACTGGAAGAGTTTCTCCCGGTACCAAGTTTCTCAAAGGTAAGCAGCACTGAGTTATGTCTAGTCACCTTGTGACCAAACTTTGTTTATAGGTTCTGTACTATCAATTCCCACTTTTCCAGGTATCCTCCGTGTTTGACCTGTCTTCCTCCGACTTCCAGTTTGACGAGTTCGTCTCAGATCACAGTGATCTGAGGAAGATTCTGCAGGATCAGAAGCAGCGAAAAAAACTGATTCAAAGTAAAGACCTTCTGCCTTAGTGGTAATAAACACCACTCGATACATCAAATTCTGCCTCTAACTTGAATATTTTCTGTTGCAGGTGAATTCTCCTTCATGTCAGACACCATCCTGTCCACACTAGCATCTAAACAGACGTTAGTACCATCAGAAGGTCACATTGAGAGTGTAAAAGATGAAGAAAGTGGAGATAGCAGTGATGAAGAGACCGACGACAGTTCCATTGAACCAAATCCGTCAAACTCGCAGTTTCAGGAGAGCGCGCCATCACCACACACGTCCTCTCTGTACACCGAAGAAGCTGCCATGGAAGGTAACAGCAGTGAGCATGTTAAATTTATGAGATATCTGACATGTGATGTTAGAAAGTGATTATTAATTTGTCTGTGCTGCTTGTTGCACTTTGGTTACACTGATAACAGTAGCTCAAAGCTTTTTGGGGACGCCTCAGTGCTGCTGCTCTTACACAAAGTACAGTCTAAGAATTCTCAGTGTCTTATGGAGATATTTCCCTGTATTACCAGCTGCTAAAAAGACCTAACCACTGTGTTTTTTCCCTGCAGATCATGCCAGCAGCTTAGTCCCTCAAAGCACTTGCACACAAGTCATACTCGTGGGTCAAATCTCAGAGCAGCCCGCTGTGGACAGAGTCCAGGAGAGTTGTAGCAAAGGAGAGATGAAGCTGAACTTGCGTTCCGCTGCGGATGAGACTGAAAAATACACATGTCCGGTATGCCACAAAAACTGTTGGAAACCAGTCATGTTAAGTCGTCATCTAAGAACCAAACATCCGACATTCAAGCAGCTGTACCGCTGTGACAAATGCGAGAAGACCTTCCAGACGAAGCGCCGTCTGGAGCAGCACTTTCAAGCTCACACTGAAGTGAAGCCGTACGTTTGTTCCTACTGCGGCAAGGGGCTCCCGTGTCCAAAAGTGCTGAAAACTCATTTGCGACTCCACACCGGGGAACGTCCGTATGCCTGTAAGTTTTGTGATAAGAAATTTGACCAGCCGTACTCGCTGACGCAGCACATCAGAGTGCACAATGGGGAGAAACCGTACCTGTGTAGTGAATGTGGAAAAGCCTTTTCCAACTCCAGTGCCTTTCTGGTCCATACACGACTGCACACGGGCGAAAGACCCTATCACTGCAAGGACTGCGGGGCAAAATACATTACGCTGCAAAGGCTTAAGGTCCATCAGCGAATTCACACGGGTGAGCGTCCATTTGGTTGCCCCCACTGTGGTAAGCACTTCCGTATACAATCTGCTCTCATTACACACAATCGGATTCACACCGGAGAGAGACCTTATAAATGTGTCGTGTGCGAGAAAAGATTTTACTCCTCACACAACCTGAAAATACATATGCGAAGCCACAGGACGACGAGACAAGAGAAAGCCTCTACAGAGTGATCTTTTCAGCGTGGACGTGCTCTCTGAGACGTGGAACATCGAACGTTTGAACAGTTGGCGATTATATTTGCATGTGTTGAGTTGTATAGTAACTAATGTCCAATCTTCAGATTGTGTACGGCGTCCCAACATATTTAAGTCTACGAGGTCTGCACACTAAAACCTTTTGCCCCTTTACACTGTACACTGATTGCACACTGGGTTTGGATCCACTATATATGCATATGCAAGTAACTATTTCTGTTGTTATTATTTTGTGCATAGGAATATTTTTTGTATATCCTGTGAAGTTTACTTCAAAGTTTGAACATTGCTGAATAAATCAAGGAGAAATGTCACAGGTTCTCTGAGTGTATTTTCTGTCTCTACTATGTTCCCTGCCCCCGTCACTGAACTCAATTACAACCTTCAATTTGAATATTATCACAATACCCTTGATTTTAAAGGCTCAGTCTATACCTACATGTTAGGTATAACTACATGTAATTCACTTACAAAGATAACACCAGTATGGATTTATTATACGTTGTGGATAAGGGTGAACTACAATGGTTGTAGCAGGGATGAGGGAAGGGTAGGTAGATGGAGGAGTAAGGCATAAGAGGAGAAATCGGGGACATTAATGGATGGAGGAGTTTGGAGATCGGCTGGTGTCAGCTGGCGCCAGGAAGACCGAAGGGAACCGAGAGGGAGATGAGACTGAGTGGGGGAACCATCTCTTTGACGCTTTATGGATCAGGTTAGATAGATGTGAAGTTCAAGGCGTGGTGTTTGTTCCTGAACCAAAAACGAACCAGAATTTTATTCATCATGGTCTGTGGAGTCAGTAGAGAGAGTCTACTCTGTGTCCCTAAATATTCAAGTCTATTCAGTCTACAAACAAGAAAATACTTAGTTGTTCGACTCTATCTGACTCTGTAGATGCTTCTACGTTATGTACCTATCTTTTGTGTCTAGGGAGTGATTAATCTAAATCTTAAATTCAACACTAACCCTACAGTGACCTCAGGACATATGCTTGACTCTGTATAACCTCCATATGCGGCATACTAGAACAGAAAGTTCCCTCACACTGAGTTATTCTGTGATCCTTATGAGAGAGTTTTAACGTCCTCACGTTACTAATAGAAAAAAAAATAGTTTCCTGATGTCTTATATACTGAGATGCTAATATTTCCTCTTTATTAAGACAATTCTCCATGTCAGACACTGTCCTGTTTACACTCACATGTGTCAGAGTGATATATATATATAGACATGTGATGGATGGGAACAAATACATGAGGGAGAAATCAGCGTGAAGAAATAAAGAACAGGCGACGCTGAAGCGAGGAAACAACTGTACTGTAGAGGACAACTGTGAGGATGATGGAGAGACTGACGACAGCTCCGATAAAACTGCACCACCGCTTTCTCGGCTGCGGGACAGTGTGCTGTCACTGCTCATTTCAAGTGATGGTGGTGAGCATCTCTACTATTCTGGAGAACACAACAAAATATTACCCGGGGATTCACAAATTCCGCAAACTGTGGTCGGAAAGACCTTAGAGGAGAATTTAAGCTGACTTGTACTGAGTTGTTTTTTAATACAGGACTGTATCTTTTCATTTCCTTTCTCAAATTGAAGAGGAAAGAAGAGATCGAAATTCAAAATATGCACCGGAAAAAAAAACATTCTTCAGTCAAGACACTCTTCCAGACAGATGCATCATAGTCACTGTGTTTGTCTTGTGCTGGGAAAAACAGTTTGGATGAAGGTCCTTTGTGAAAAAACACAATGTTTTACCTGTTTTAATGGCTTTGAGTAGTTTCTAATATCAACTCTGAGGATACTGTTATTAAAGCCAAAGCATGATGCTATCCACTCTATCTGTGTGTGTGTCATGTGAGGTTAAAGTGATCCATTAAAGTTCGGTTTAATTTCTTTGAACAACGGACTCTGACTGAAGCAAAGCAACCATGTTTGTTTGGTGCTAAGTTAAATATAATGAAACCTTTGGGAAAAAAACAACTTTCACACTTCTGACTGTGTGTGTTGATGTGAACTGTGCAGGTCGTAACTCAGATTTCAACATGAGCTCCTCACTTACCCTGAGGGAAATCAGAAAAGTACTTGTCTGTAAAGTTGTACACATCAAGAGGCTACAAGCAACAGTTATTTTAATTACTTTGATTATAAAGTTTCGATTTTCTTTTTGATTAATCAGCAAGTCGACTGCTTAGTTCATTAAATGTCATTGTGATGTCTCCAAACCGCTGCCAATGATATGATATTAAATTTTCATCGACGCAAAACAAAGAATGGCAGCAAATCTTAAACTTTTCAGAACCCGGAACAGGCGAACATCTGTCATTTTGGCTTAAAATGACAAAAACCATTAATCAAAACTGTCCTGATTATTCTTTCTTTCATCAAAGCACACAGCAGAGAAAAACTGAGTGAATTCTTCCCCAAAATCTCCTGTTAACTGCAGAAACAGCCGGTGAAGCTGCCTCCCAGCCGCCCAGATGCTGCAGAAAGCTCGGTGGCTTTAAGTGAAGCAACATCTGGATCTGAGGAGAACCGAGGAGCCATCGAAAGAGGATGTGATCCGGTCTCAGAGAAAAAAAAACAAAAAAACTGAAGCAGCGTCAAATTGTTTGTTCGCCTGGAGGACGCCAGAACACAACCGGAGAGAAACCACCCCAGTGTCTCTGCTTTCACAAGATGTTCAAAATCCAACATGAAAGTACATCTCAAAGTCCACATTGTCATCAGGAACATTGTAGTCTGATGTAATAGATTAAAGCCTCGGCTCATTTATTATTCAGGACAAGCTGTTAATGTGTCTCCGCATGACAAAATCACCTATAATTGGATGTTGTAACTCAAAAAAAATGGAAATGGAGCCACTGTAACAAGGGCGAAGGTGTACAGATCCATCACAGGCGTTAAAAAAAATCATAATAATCTATAAAAATGCTTCTCTGTGTTTGTTTTTCGTCACACAGCCTGGCATGTGTGTCATCTTTTGACTGCACCTCCTGCACTCACTACTGCAAACGTCCACTTTCTCCTTCATCGACACCAGAGGGAGACACATACCTTCTCATATTTCAACCCAACGTGGCCAAAAACACAGATGAAGGGAAATGTAAGAAATTCAGTTGCTTAAACTTCCCTAATGGCATCCCTCCCAGGAAACAGAGCTCAATAATTCATAACAGGCATTCATAAATTTCAATGAGTTTCTAATTAGGAGGAGCCCAGAGTAATTGTCTCTGAGGCGGCTCTAACAGGAGGAGGATCATGCTGACAGATTGACAGAGTCCTTGTGGCAGATTGCTGCAAATCACCTAATTATAAGTAAAAGTCAAACTTTGGGCTTTTAATGATGATTATTTTGGCTTTATTGGATAATTTCACGATCAACAGAGAAATTAAGGTTGAGAGAGGATTACGCGTGACAAATGTCCCAGACGTGAATCAGACATTTTCATCTTTACTTAATGTATTTCATTTAAATTGTAACAGTTTGCACTTGTAGTTGTTGATATTCAGACCTTTTTGTGAAGTCTGTCGTGTAAAAGAACTACAGTGATCCAACATATTGTTTTTTATGTTTTAAACTTGTTGGAGCAGTCATGTCTTGTTGCTTAATCTCTTCGCACAGGTTTAATTCAAAAGCAGATTTATGTTATAGGTCAACTTTAACACGTTTTCTGTAGTATAGGTTAATTTTAATGTATGTTTGATTATGTTTGCTGGTTTATTGGATGCTAGAAATCCCCCCTGGCTCAAGAAAGTATCTAACTAGAACAAAAGTACAAGACAAGAATTAGAACAGTGATACATTCAGTCCTACTTTTCAATATGTTTCAAAATGTTTGCTTTCAGATACCTGAATATTCTGCATTTTAGAGGCAATTTGTGAATTTGTATATTTCTCTGCGCAGCAAATGATCGACCAAAATACAAATCAGAAAACCTGATGTTGAAGCCCGGAGCTGGAAACCGTAAACAGTCTGTACGTTGCTAACACTGTGGACCCTGAGGTCATGTACTTTTGGATTTTTAGAGTTGGGAGTAGTTTATGATGTAGAATGAAACACTTAAGCATGGTGGGGATTGTTTTAGGCTGATTCTAGTATTTTAAAATCAGCTTATTAAAATTTGATCATTTTAAAAATAAATAAAGGATTCGGTATTTCTTCAGCAGAATTTTAATTTTGTTAATAAAGCGCTTTATATCACAGACTGCAATTTCTTAAGAAGATTCCTGGAAAGAAGTTTGGAATTAGAACTGTACTAATTACTGGACAAACTTATCTAACTATCTGTCTATCTTACAAATTATCTAACAGTTCTTTTAATAGTTTAAATTAGTTTTAGTAGCTAGTTGACTTAGTTGAACAGTTTTTGGTTTCTAGAGGAATTTGCTCTTGGAGGATAGGGTTGTCTCAATTTAAATACGGCTATTGTGCACATACTGGAAATGACTAAGCAATATTATACTTCTTTTTCTTCTTCCTCTGTGCCGAATTGCAACCAAAAATGCAATCGCAGCATTACAACCAACTTTTGACTGCCTAAATATAAATATAAAATATATACAACTTCCATTTGTATATGGCACTATTCACGACAACCGCTTCAGTCCCTCCCCTTCCAATTTGTAGCCAAAATGGCGACCACTGAGGGCGAGAAGTGTCTATGTAAGAATTTAATATTTCCCATAGGTCCTGGCTGTGACCTTAAACTCTTAGATTTAATAATGTGCTTCATGTTAAATAAAGTATTTTGAGCTTATTTGCTTTTTGCTGAGCATTAGACAAAAAGATTGTCTCTTGTAATTGTTCAATATGAAGCTGGAACTGGGACTAGCTTAGCTTAGCATAAAGACTGAAAACAGCAGAGAATCAGCTAATCTGGCCCTGTAGCTAAATATGTATCTAAAGAGGTCTTTACATTTAGGTTTTTGTATGTATTAAACAAAAGGATATACAAGGTGTGAGCTTTAGAGGCTATATCTCTTTCCATACTTTATACTAGGCTAAGCTAACTAGCTTCATATTTAATGGACAGATATGAATAAGATAAGAACACAAGCATATTTCCCGAACCGGCGAACGATTCCTTGAAAAATGCTTGGAAGAGCCTCTGATGATGAAGACATGTTGATACAACCATCCCAGAAATATTGATATTAGCCTGCCAGGCACATTTGCTTGACTGAATTACCCCTAATGCTTGAGGGGAATGAATAACACCCAAGTGCAGTAAAGCAGACAGTGTAATAACAGCAATCACTTAGTGGAGTTCATTTACAGCAGTAAAACAAAGGTCACTGACATCTCCGTCCGGGATGTCTCATAGATATTAGACTCTATTTACTGATGGAGGATAATTTAGTGCTAACCCTTAAGGACGGAAGCTGGTGACTGCGGAGGGACATCCAGAGGTATTTTGTATGTGTGCGAGCACATGAGCTTTGGCTTGGCAGGAGACACCGGACAGGTGGATGCTCAGCCAGCCAAAGTCCCATTACTTGCTCAGGGGGCAAGCGAATGTATGTGTGTGTGTGTGTGTCCCTGAATGTGTATGTGTGTGCGCGTGCATGCATGTGGTAATTACTTTTTCTCTCAGCGTGTGTGTCAATGTTTGTGTGTGTGTGCAGACGGGGTGATTAGAGATGGGTGGCGGGTGGAGGGCTTGTCAGAAGTTATCTTCCCATCTCATCTCATCATAGGCAGTCTGGCGGATTCCCTCGATGGCTCAACAGCCCGACGCCGCGGTGCTGCTGTCAATCGGGCCGTCAACGCCTGCAGAAATCGATGCCAATCTCCCTCGGTTTCTATTTTTAACCGAGGCTCAGCACCCAGGCCTTTGATAAGGATGCTGCCTCCTTTTGGCTCTCCTCTTCGACTCAGATGAGCAGCCCCCCCCCTCCTTCCAACCTCTTTCTCCTCCCCTGCTGATGAGAGGTGATAATAGACAGACAAGATGGAGCTAAAAGCTCAGACCCGCTTTGAAAGAGGCTGTCATGGTGGAGAAAATGATGATTGTTAGCACTATTACAAGTAGCGAGAGCCATACAGGTTGTAATATTATTAGTCAAAGACATGATTGCATTTAAATTGTCACTTTTATCAGCGCTAGGACTATTACCTCTGGTACAACCACCAATAATATACTGCTACTACCTTTACCGAGGGGTTAGTGTTAACTGGTAGTAAAAGTATTTCCCCATTTTCATTTCCATGACAACTGTAACTTCGTCTGCCGATGAAGATCATGTATTATGACATGAAAGACCATCACAATTCATATTTTAGTTTAGAGTTTATTGTAGTTCTTTTTACATAAAACTTTATTTTGCTAACTCACATATGTACACAGGTGAGTGAGGATGACAAGGCCTCTGTCCATAGACCATGAAGGGTTCACTGAATGGTTGGATGATCATGAAAATTATGTGAATCTGTGAGTTTGGATTAACCGGGCAAAGCTGGCAACTGCCCCCTCAAATCCCCAGGTTCACTGTGTGTCAGTTGATTTTCTGGTAATTTGATTACTTGAACATTTGTTGGGAAATTTGCACGACTAAAGTACAATATCAACATTCGTCCTGCCTCGTGCTGCGATCTCACGGCTCTGTCTTTGTAGAAGAGACAAGTTAATCTATAATGTTCTTACGTGGCGCATTTTACCACAAAACCTGGAGCCAAGTTGTTAGGATGAACATTTAGTGGACCCAAAATGCAAACACCTGTCTCAGACCAGTGAGAGTTTAACAGTTTATTTAAAGGTTGAATGTGCGAGGGTGGCTGGAAGTCGAGGTAAGAGGGAATCCAGTGGCTGGTGCAGAGCTGGTGGTGGTGTGACAAGGTCCAGAACAAAAACAAAGACAAGACGGAGCTGATCACGGTGGGTGGAAGATATATTGGAGTGTATAGGGAGATCAGAAACTAGCAACAAGCATGTAAAAAATCCAAGTCTGGGAGGCTGAGCTGTCTTTTGTACTGCAGAGGTTGATTAGATGAGGAGGAAGAGGCAGTGAGGTGATCAGGCAATCAGTCAGGTGGGAGGAAAACCGGCCACGCCCAGCGACACACACAACAGAGAGAGACAAACAGATGCACGAGGAAAGGGAAAACACCGGAAACAAGGAGACACAACAGAACAGTATGCCAGTGCTTAGTTGAAAGTGTAATGAAGCTGCTGTCTACAGTGTGCTTCGGTTAATGCACTTGATGTGAACTTGGAAGCAGCAGAGGCCCAAACAGGTTACAGTGCCTGTATAACAGGTCTTTAATCTGTACAGCATTGAGTCAAAGGCAGAAAATAATCGATCAGGCAGGCAGAAAATAAAAGCTGGAGTGCTAGATCAAGACAAAAGACAGAAGCAGAATAATAATAATAATAATAATAAGAAGAAGGAGAATAAAGTAATCCAGTGTGTGTGTAAATCAAGGCCTTTGCAGTTGCCACATCTCAACTGTAAGAGCTCCTACAGGAGATTTTGGACCGACTGCTAAGATCATCAAAACAGCAAACGAGGGAATATCTGTTGGAAGAATTATGTCTCATTCCTCCAACAAAGTTTGAGAGACTTTGAAGCTGTTGTTGAGACACTTTAATTTATTTAATTTATCACCCATCTGTATATACCGGAGCATAAAATACCCAATACCCCAGTGTCAACAACTCAGAACTGATTAAGCACGTAGCGAGACAAAGTGTACTTATCGCCACCTGACTATTGTTTCTCCTCCTCCTCCTCCTCCTCCTCCTCCCCCCTACACGGCTTGTACTTTAGTTCCCTGTGTGTTTTCTAGATGGGATGGGATCTCCTCTCCTCTGTGGACCCGACGGTGCTTTGTCACAGCTCAGTGTGCGTCGTCGCAATAGGAGCTCCTGGTAAAATGAATTCCCTCCTCATGAGCTCGACTTCAGATGTTGCACATTAATAATCACTATTGCCCCGTGAGTTCTGCGTCGACAGCAATCATGTGCCGACGAGAGTGATGTTGCGCTGGGAGTTGTTGGAAACGTGTCACCGATTAATCGTGTTTGACACAAGGGTAATGGCGTGGGGGTGAAAAATGTTTTGTTTTTTAAAATGAATATTTTGAAATGAGGTCATCGTTGGTATTTTAAGTTTTAAGTCACCTTCATAATTTGACTTCACTCACAATTATGTTGAGATCCTTTTCATGGTTTTAAGTAGAACAAAAAAAAAAAAAAGACTTTGATGCAGACACAGCAGCAGTGAGTAGGCAGTAGGCAGATCGGCCTGCTGGTTAGACAGAGTGTTATGTAACTGAGAGGTCACAGGTTTGACCCTCATGTCACCCAGTGTTCATCAACAGCTGTGTGCTTTGGCACTGTGCCCTTGAGCAAAGTAACCCTAACTTATCTGAAGTCATGCTGCATTAAAGCACCGTCCAAATATCTAAAATATCAGAAATAATCTTCTGTTTTCAGTGTTAAACAGGAATAAATTTATCCAAAAGATTCAGCTATCATCTCCATTTACTGTATTTTCCGGGAAATATCTCGTGGCGTTTCTTTTATTGCATGTCTATTTTGCTCTTAAGTTGTTGGCAGAACTCGATTCAAACATTTTCCCTCTAATTGGGTGTTTTTGTGGATGCCGGATTAATCAGCCGCAGGGTATTTAATGTTGTTTGGGCAGCTGAGAGGTAATACAGCCAAGCCATTAACATATCATTAAAGAGTCCTAAGCACTGTAATTGCAGCCAGAACGCTGACGCTACACTCTCATTAAGTGGACTCTGAGAGGGGAGACGTCTCGTTGTGATGGGTTTTAGTGAGATGTTGAGAAAAATCTGTATAACTCAGCACACTGTTGTCACAGTGGGATGTCCACAGGTCACACTGTGAGCAGAGATCGTTTCCAAAATGTTGCATCTGAACTTTCATCATTTAGAGGTTGCAGAAAAAAAAAGGTTGGTTGCTAACATAATAGGTTTTCAGACATGCTAACAGCATCTGTGGATGATAGCGTTGGTCAGTGGGCCCATCACTTTAGTTCAGACTGAAATATCTTAATAACTTTTGGATGGATTCCCATGAACGTTTTGTACAAACCCTCATCCCCAGATGATTAATCCAACTGACTTCATTTGATGCAATCGCATGAAATTTGCAGCATATATGTGTGGTGCCCAAATGATAATGACTTTGGAGATGCCCTAAATTTTCATCTAGCACCACCATGAATTCGACATTTCTGATTTTGTCCCTATCCAACTATCGGATTGCTGACATTTGGTACAGACATTCATGCCCTATATAACCAAATACCTGCAAAGCCTCATCTGTATTTTAGTGCTTATTAGCAAATCTGGGCATGCTAACACGTTAATTTGGCAGAGTTTCAGGAGACGGACTTCAACCATGCCACTTCTGACATTTCTATTCCTATAAATACCATCCTAACCCTCATCTCATCCTCGTTTCATGTGACGGGGGTGGCTGTGGCTCGGGAGGTAGTGCTGGTCGTCCGCTAATCAGATAGTCGGCGGTTTGATCCCCGGCTCCTCCAGTCTGCATGTCGAAGTGTCCTTAGGCAAGATACCAAACCGTGAATTGGTCCCAAAGGCTGCGCCATCACTGCATAAATGTGTATGAATGGATAGCTCCTAAAACTGATGAGTATTTAGCACCTTGCATGGCAGCCAATGCCATCAGTATGAAGTACAGTCCATTTACCATTTCCTCCTCTTTTGCTTTCTTATTCTACCCTCCCACCGTCCTAATTTCTCCCACTTCTTCCTACTCAAACCTTTTGGGGCCAGGGACCCCTTACAGGAGAATAACCTTTACAAGGACCTCCTTATGCCGATTAAAAGATGTTAACTGCCATTTGTACTCCTAGATGCCATAGAAATTGTTTATATTTTATAACTTGGCTGGCTTCATAGCTTAATTTGCTAGTACCTGAAGACAAAAATTAAACTTGAGGTAACTGACATCATATTTTCTAAGTTTAGCCGGTTTCTGTGTTATCACTTGTCATGATAACACAGGAACTGACCCAAAATGCAGGCTCAGACAAAGGTTGGCAAGAGAAGGGGATTTATTTCTTTGAGGAGGGAATGGCTGAGGTGAAGCAGTGGGTAGATTAGACGGTGGAGGCATGGAATGTGGGGTGTCGTTGGTGGTTGGAGATGGTTGGTGGAGAGTTGTTTGTGCTAATTAGATCATTTGCGAGAGCTGCAAGTGTGTCCTCCGGTCCCGAGCAAAGTGACAGATTTATGTTAGTATTTACAATAATTTCGCCAGTTTTTAATGTCCTAAACTTAATGTAAGTGAGCGTCATTGTCTCACAATGTTTTTTTATTGACATAGTGGGTCCCGTTCATAGTTATGCACTTTTTAAGTGATACTTGATACAGGATAACTTTATTAATTTATTGCTACTTTTTTTCACTGACCCCCGTGAAGTTTCCGCACAATGCAGCAACAAACTGAAGCAGTTTGAGAGTTCCCGCTTCGCTCACAATCTTTTCCGCTCTGTTAATAAATCATTTAAACGTATCTTGTGGATCGCGTGGTCATGGTAAACTGCTAATATGCTTTAGCATTGTCACCGTTAGCATGCTTACATTAGCATTTAGCTTTAAACTTGCACTGCCACACTTGCTCTTTTCCATGAAACACATCAGCTTGGTGAATCTGTGTGAAAGCTTAGCCGCTCTCACGGAGTTCACCTGGTAAATCCACTGCTGCGCTCATGAAATGAGACGTAAACGAACAAGGCGACAAGTTAAAGGTGGATTTAAAGCTAATCAAACAAAGGGATTATGCAAAATTATGTCTGTATTAAGATTAGGACAGATTTTATTACAGAAGTTAAACTTTATGATAAAAAAAAATGTCATAATTTCGCTTTGTGCATAAAACTTTGTGGAATTTAAAAAGACTTGTTTTGGTGACTCAGCCTCTATACTTCGCAGGACTCATCTGTGTCAATATTTGACAGACTTTCTGGTTTAATTACAGATTCCCTTTTGTGCACTCGCCCAAATTTCAGGGATTATCCAATTACTGCCTGCGTGCCGACAAACAAGGGGGCCTCTTTGCCTTTCACTAATTGGAATGAGGAGTGATGCCAGTGCTCAAAGGAGAGGCCTATCACTGAGAATTATTGAATAGAGAAGGAGTTAAAAAAAAAAGAAAAAGGATATGTGGTCTGCCTTGGGCTGCTTGTGGATTTCCTCTGATTTCATCAGAAAAAAGATGGCTGAGGCGATTCCCCCAGACAACAGCCAGCTGGTGTGTGTAGGCGAGCTTTTGCTGCCCAAAATCTCAGAGAAAAGAAAGTGAAAGAATCACGCTGTGCCTCTGCAATTCATCTTCTGCATCAGAGTTACCCCTAAACAATCCTTCAGCTCGCCTGCTGTTAGGCAATTTTGCGGGATAACATGCTGCAGCGAGTGTGACATCTTTATTCCTTAATGAATCATGCAATTGTGGTGTTATGCATGGCAATGTCATGGCTTATAGCAGGTTTAACGTGAGCATTTATTTATGATATTTCTGTCTGTTATTGGCTCACATATAAACCAATTAATTACTATCTACTGAAGCTTATTTATAGCTGCTGTTGCTAATAATTGACCATGTTTTTACTGCTGTATTCCTGCGGCTCCCTCACTGTTTGTACTTCTACATGTTGTGCACATAAACCAGTTTGTGTAACCCTTGTGTCGACTTTTTCGCAAGTTCTTATCAAATCCGGTGAGAGATTTGAGTTAAACAGCCAGACTTACAAGAAAAGACCTCTTTGTAAAACTGGAAACAGGAGACCTCGTGTATATATGTGTGTGTGTAGAGCTGGGGTGTGTGTGTGTGTGTGGCATCTGAAAAAAAAGAAAGACACAAAAAAAGACTTTGACAGACAAATGAAACAAGACATATTCATCAGGTTGAACAGGCGTGATTCATGATTTATTGAGCAGCATTGACGTTACAACAGGGAACAAATGAAGCAGAGAACACAAAAGAGCATTATTTATTACAGGAAAAAAAAAGTATAGCCTGAGGAGGGTTGCATTACAGTCATACATTAAAGCTACTGTACAGAAACACACCACATTATCGCTTCTGTCAGATGAAAGTCCCATTACTCCAATTCTGATGATTTTCATGTTTTTACCTGAACTTGAGGATTATGTGACCTTGTACAAGTTTCACAGCCCGGGGACTCATGAAAGCCATTGCATAATTTGAAAAAAAAGAAAAAAGCACAGGCTGTCACAGTGGAAATGAGGCTGTGTGCGCTGTGTGTTATTTCACCGAACATTTTGACATTTTGGAAATGTGAGGTTTACAGCACAGTCAGATCGCAACCGAGGAACGCGGGGAAACGCGTACACAGCCTCGGGCGAAGCAGAGGATGGCATCAATCTATTCAAACTTCCTCCCTTCATATGCCAGTTTTAAATAATGCAAACGCTTTCCCATAGATGCCATGGTGGTTGATTCCCACCTTTAGATTCCCACGGACTCCTGCTGGCCCAAGATCGAATCCTCTCTCAGCCTCCTCTAATGTTTCTCCACTGCTCTACTATTCTCTCAGACCTCCTCGTGTCTCTATAGAGAAGAAGAAAAAAAAAAACTCTACGTAGGAGTGGGAACCTGAAAAATAAATTAAACTGATAATGCAAGCAAAAGAAACTTCCCATCCCTCCCTCCCACTGAATATTAGATCATAACAGCTTAAAGCCCTGAATAAATCATTAAACCTCAGCAGACCATATCTATTGCAATTTCATCTTGGATAATTATCCACCACCTCATGTCAGCGCAGAAGTAATGTCACTCAATTGCAAGCATGTGTCACACTCTTCCAGGGATTAATAATTCATTTTTTGGTTTTCCAACAACAATCCATTTAGGCTTTATTCAGATGCTGTTAGGGAGGAGAGAGCGGGCGGCTTATTTTATAGCAAATACAAACAGAAGTTTGACATTTAAACCCAAACCCCACAGCGCCAAACTGGACCCAACAGGAACAGGATAATTTGAATTTCTTGCTTAATTGGTTGACACTGAGTTCATTTCAGGGAGAAAGTTCCCATTATTAGCCATTTTGAGCTGGCTAAAATGTCCCAGACCCAATTTATGAGTAGACAGGAATTTAAGGGGTTTGAACTGAGCTGAGTCACAGTTTTCAGAGCTAAAAAGCTTTAAATGAGCAGCGTTTGTCTCATCAGTGCTCTGAAATGAGCATATGGGAATGAATGTGAATGACTGAACGTGAATTTAAAAAACAAAGTAGGCATCCAGTGAAATTGAATACCTCCAGACTTGTTGAGACAAACTGAATGATTAAATATTTCTTTATTTTTAATTCTCTTGCTTTCATAAAACCACTATAATCAATGTGTTTGTTAAAAATGGATCAAATGACTACCCAAAAAATTATTATTATTATCTGCCTCTGCTCTATGAACCGTTTTAACATCTTTCAGCTTGTTTTTTTGGTTTTCCGTCAATTTTACTGTTTTGGCAACTGTCAAGCCAAAAAAACAAAAAAAAAACAAAAAAAACAAACAAACTCTAATCACTGACTGTGCACACTACCTCTATCTGCCCAGGACTAAAACATATTGAACATATCAGAGCATTTAGCAGCTAAAGAGCCAGATATTTCCCTCAGCAGTTGCAGTTGGTGGAGACCAAAAACAGAGCTAAAAGCTGAAAGGTGAGTGAATATTTAAATTCCTAATTTAAATTCCAAAACATGACTTCAAATGATTGTTAGTGCATGTTTAAGCAAATTATACCATATAAAAAAAAAAAAAAACACTCAATTGGATGAAAATAATAATAATCAGTCACCAAGCTGAAAATGGGCAGTTAAAATTAAAATGCTGGAGAGGGAAATTGATGATTTTGGTGTGCAGTATCTCACATATCAGCTCAATTCAAATCAGTTCACATGCAGACAGGGTTTATTTTCACACTTCTGTATGTCATAAAAGTGTTCTGTGACATGTTCTCACCTTTGCTTTGTAGTGTTATGTACATTATTATTACTATTATACAAGATGACCTACCTCTGTACGTTGCTTCCTTTCTATTGTGGCACCCACTCCTCCTGATCTCTATTTTGAGAACTTTCCAGCTCCAGTTTTGTAAGACGACCCCGGGGCAAAGGAACGCAGGAACGAGTTTAAAAATTCAGGGCACATGCAGCCAGCCAGCATGCAGGTGGGAAATCTTTGTGGAAAAGTAGGTCTGTTCACAACTTTGCTCAGATTGATTTGTCAGCCCAAAACCTACAGTACATTCTGCACTATTGTCCTAAAACCAATTGTTCAATTAAGGATAATAACTGTTTAATTAAGTCACTTAAAAAGATTTTTCACATTACAGGTCTGGTCTAAGAAGATTACCCGCTCTCTGCGACGATTACCATGTTCTATTTTTGTTGTGTGCACATTCTTGATAATGGGCAGGGCACTGATGTGAACATGGCAGCTGTCATATCCACGGGAAGCTCGCTGTGTGTGTTGGCCAGCGCGTTGAGCACTCACCGCGTGTTTAGTGGCTTCTACTCCTACATGAACCCATCTACCATCACGTAGGAATAAAAAGCCATAAGACACAACAGCAATCTCACAGGAGGGAGGAGAAAGAAGGAAGGAGGAAGGAATATTAACAAAAGGACTCCACGCTGCCAAAAATGAAAAGGAAGGGTTGTGCTCTCACCGGGGAAGTTGAGGAAAAGAGGAGAAAGTGTGGAAAGTGATCTTCCGGAAAGGCAGGGAGCTGGGGAGAGCATGGTTGAGGAGAAAAAGTGGATTTGAAGAGGGGAGGGAACAAGGGAAGGAGAGAGAAAAGGTGATTTCACAGGCATTCAAAAGACAGGTAACCCACAGGTGATACAAGTATTTACAAGACCATGCTCTCTGTTTGTCTTTCCCTCTGTTAGATTATGTGCTTCTGTGTACAGGAGATGAATATGTATTGCAGGCATTGCTCAACGCTGAAATTCCTCTGTGTGTAAACTATATTTGATATGCTCGAAGCAAACTGCTCTGATGAACCTAACCAAACTCCATCTGCTCTGTCTCAAAATAAACACACGTTCTGGTCTCACAGGCATGTTTTAATGTGCAGTGTACGGCACATGCAAGCCTCAGATGTTGCACACATAAACATCTAGCCCTTAAAACTAAGCCATGCTTTAGTAACATCCACTTCATATTCTCTGTTCGCAGCTCCTCCTGCAGTAGGAAGCCAGTCACGCCCGTGTGTAAAGAGGTTACAGTACGAGTGTATGCACGCACAAGTCAGGCACGTCCAGATAAATATGTATGACTTCACCGCGGTAGGTTTCCTGCTTTGTATGCTAATGATCTTATACAAGTTTAATAATGCAACTGCGGTGCACTGAGGGCGGGGAGGTGGAGGAGGAGGTGCCGTGCGGGGGCTGACACACGGAAGAACGGACCTGCGGATCCTCACAAATCCTCTGTTGGGGCTCCTGAGACGAGCCGTGAGTAGTGAGGTAACAGATTACATTTAATCTTACTAATTGGGTTGGAAAAAGGTTGGGTTTCAAAGCACTCAGTTTCGGAGAGTGTAAAGGTTGCCGTTGCTCTTGATAAAACAGGCCATTTTGTTTTATGTCCGACTAGAGATGCACACAGGAAACATCATTTGAATGGCTATCATCGTGCTGCTTGAATAGTGACCTGCAAATAACAATTCTGTGCAAAGAAGCGACTCATACTGGTGAAGAAACGGTCTATCTATCTATCTATCTATCTATCTATCTATCTATCTATCTATCTAGTATATGAAGCAGATAAAACTTCATTCAAATGATCCTTATCCTTATTTTCTTCATATTTCAAGGACCATTTTGCACGAACACTAGATTTTGAATGAAGCACAGTTCATTACATTTCTTCGCTACATGTATTTGCCAGCTTGTACAAGAGCTGGCAAATACATGTAGTATTTGCCAGCTCTTGTACAAGCTGTACATGCTACTTTAAATAAATAGTATGATTTTAGAAGTGAAACATCCCACATCATCCCACAACAGATGTCAAATTATTGTAGATATAATCTAAAATTGGCTCCACCTCAACCAGCTACCACATTAAAATGCGTCTTACGTGTTAAATCATCAGTAACAAAAATCTAATAATGCCTAACAACAATAACACTATTAAATGAGTCTTCTTTTTCTCCAGTAATAGACGTCAATACTTCTTCCACATCTTAATTGCTTCACATATTATATTTAACAGGTTTATTTAGCAATCAAACCTGCAATCATTAGAAGTTCTTTAGTCGACCCGGTGGTACTGTGACTCAGCATTAAGCAGAGGCTTGGGTAAGGGTAAATGTGTGTGGGCTTTGCGTGTGGTGTTTTTGTCTGCACATCGTGTTATCTGAAAACACATCCTTGTGTCAGGTGGTTCAGGCCCCTGGCGTCGCGGGTCTCGCCATCGGCTCCTGAAGGATCCTGCGACAAACACAGAGGAGAGGAGACGTGAGACGTGCGTTCGCAGGAGAATAATAATTCAACCTAAAGAGTGAAAACCTTATTACTCCACCGCTGCTGTTTGGTTATTTAATGAGTCAATCTCATGGCTTCGCTATTGAATTAAGGGTCATTATCTTCTGTTTGTTGAGTACCTCCAATAACAAGCACGTCCTGGAAGAGGTTTCCGAGTGCGAGCAGTAAATCTTAAAAAACTTTTTCCTTCTTCCTGAGAAAGTATGAAGTCTTAAAGAGCTCCTGCTGCGGTTTTGCAGACACACCCACAACTTACAGCTTCAAATAGCCATTAACCACAAACCAATTACGTCCCTTGTTGAGCAGCAACTACTTCTTGATGACGAGTGCGGTTTACAATGCCTAATGAAAAGTTAATAATGAGCACATTCCTGCACCTGCTAACGTCTCCACTGAGGTGAAAAATCTTGAGAGTAGGTGGATTCAGGATTAAAAACATGAAACATATGGTTAAAATATTCCATATGGAAAGGCGGCTAAAAAAAAAAAAAAAGTTTAGCTTTTAATTTATCATCTAAAAAGCTCTGGAAATTGTTCGGGATAACACTCCACACAATGAGCTGTGACATCTTCATTGAAAAATGATTGATTGGACTGCCAGGGAGTGAGGCTGTTTGAGAGACAGATCACTCAAACAGTCAAGCTGTAAAAGCCCAATAATATGATGAATGGTCTATTTACCCAACAGATGAGGAGAGACTTGCATAAAGATTAAACGTGCGTTTTTTTTTTTTTTTTTTGGACGCGTCCTGGTCACAGAATAGATTGGAAATTTGAATAATACGTCTGTGTTCTCTGTCAGGGAGCAAGTTGGAAATGAATTTAAGTTGCGAGTGATTTTCAACTGCGAGTTATGCAGCCCGGCTCATTTATCACCTCGGATTGTCTTCCAGCAGAAGAGAGAAAAAAAAAAAATGGAGTTTATCGATTATGAGGCTTCACACCTGTGTGGATTTCCACCTGCACGAAACACCATGGGTCCTCAAAGATCATGAAAAAGTGTGGCCATTTGTGATTAATTCCCTCTGCTCTCTGATTTCCATCCTGCACAAAGAAAGTTTGAGCCGCATTATCATCATGGCAAAACCATTATTAGTTAGCCATTATTCTCCTTCACTGGAGGCCCTTGTTTCTATATACTCATGTATCATAAATGGACCATTTAACACTTATAACACGCACAAACTGTATCTAAAGTTAAGCCACTAATCACTTAACCAAACAATGTCTCTGAGGATCATGAGCGTCTGTTGATATAGTGACCCAATTTTTTTACACATACCATCTATAATTGATGTGCAATAGATGTAGCAGGCTCAGATCTGATAAGGGCTTGGCTCTGATGGATCTCCAGATAGGCTTTCGTGGGGGGAACAGATGTAGAGCTGTGCATCAGAGAGGGATGGGGTTGCCTGTGATCGTTTCCACCCTGCAGCGAACAAAATAGCCCTCATATATCCCTGTAATCTGCATTAGCGCCGGAGCACAAGCCAGGAGACAGCACAGAGGGGGATGAGTAATGGGGCTACCGCTGATTTGGCAGGCCTATATTACACCTCAAAACTGAGGCATGCCCAACTGGCGAGAATATGAAATGAGGATGTCACAAATGAACATCATCCCCCTGGAATGCAGTATTTATCAGGCGATACTGCACACGAAAAACATGTTTTTGAGCAGCCGACGCGCCATTATTTAGACTTTTTCTATGTTCTTCCGGTGGCTTGAGTAGCTGAACTAGTTGTGTTTTTGTCAATGGTGCAAAGAAACTTACATTTACTCAAGTACTGTAGCTACATTATACATCTACTCCATTAAAATTCAGAGGAACTTAATATACTTACAGATTTATTTGGTAAATGTAATTATTATTTTATATAAGAAAACATATGATTAAAAAACAAGGTGACGTGTGGTTAGATTTAGAGTCAAAAGAATCGTCTGGGTGATGAGCTTCATCGACATGGTAACACTAACACTTGATTAAGGTACACCTTAATCGACCATGGGAGATGATGGGAGACGACCATTATCGTATCCCCCATTCCTTCCACCTCAACCTCCTTCCTACATGGGCTTTGTTGCTCTACGATAAAGTCACATAACTTCCTCTTTTGCGGCTGTCATAATTACTGAAGGTGTTTGAGGGATTTGTCACTGTAAGCTGAAATCATTTTGGGGCGTTTGCTCAGAAGGCTTAATTTAGATAAACTGTTTGAGGTCCAAAGACGTCAAACTCAAATAAAACTTCACAAAAACCAAAAGCAGATTTATCTTGTAACCTTTCAGAGAGGCCCAACTCGTCACCAACTAAGTTACCTAGCTGAATATAAAGTATTTCACACTGCTCGACCAGCTACACCAATAAATCAGCCATAGGGGCCATTTTCCTGCAGAACACGTGTTTTTAAATGTCATTATCTTACTTGTTTTTAAATCCAGGACTCATAATTGAGTACTTTCACTTAAGTATGTTCTTCTTCTACCTCTGGCTTCTCTTTGCTGGCACATTTTGACTCGTTTTCTATTCTCGGTAGGCTGTGTGGATGAGTAATGACCTAACACTGCTTTGGCATCTTCTGTCTGTATTACAACCAAAAAACCCGGAGCCACGAGCAACTCTCTGACTGGCGCGAATACGAACATGAGCCCGGCGCCAGGGCAAGAAACAAATGTTTCTGTCCAGCAGCAGCAGCAGCCGCAGCGGTCTGTACATCCTGAAGAAATCACATCCAAAACGAAGCGTATTAAACTCCAGACCCAGCGGGGGGATGCAATTAGTTACATCTACTTTATGTCTCTAGAACTTTCTGAATCAGCCTTAAAGGAAGAGAAATAAGTTATTTTTAACAGAATATTATTAATTATGTGAGTAAAATTTTCAAAACAGGAAACTAGCTGTAACCCACATAGCAGAAATCTTTTCATCTCATCTCAAATCCTAAATCCTAAGAAGTGAGGATATAAAATGAGAGCATAACAAACACATTGCCTGCATTAAGCTCTTGTAATGGCTTGTAACAGGATATGCTTACTTGCTATCTGAAATTAAAGCGTAGATATTACATCCCTTGAGGCCAATCAAGTAGTTATGTGTATATTCTACCGGGACATTAATGTACTCATATCACGCTTGTGTTTGTGTGTTTGTTGTTTCTCCGTGCGTCTGTGCGAAAGTAGTTTAATTTCCTCTCATAATTCATGGTTTTCCATATTAATAGATTGATTCTGGTGCGCTCGTGTTTGTATTTACAATTAAAATATCTCATAAAGAAAACACAAAGCTCGGGGAAAGAATACAGTATCTCCACGTTCTGCTAATGTCATTATTTTTGCTCCACTTTGAATAGAAATGTGATTATCAGGACGAGGGGAGATAGCGTGCCGCGACGTGACAAACGGCGCAAAAACTTTGAGTTCTTCATCAGATACAAACCAAATCATTTAATCAACACCAGTGCCTGAGAACATCCAGCATATGGCAGCATTAAATTTACATTACAGGGTGACGTGCAGCAGGAGCGTCTGTACTTCAACGCATCTTCTCTATACGTATGCCTCTGCTGCTGCTGCTGCTGCTGTCGCGTGGCTTTTCATTATTGGAGCGACAAATCAGCAAAATGGAAATGTTGAGAAGCCGAGAATAAGACTGGAAATGAGTCCAAACAATAAGAGCAGAAGTGCTATCTCAGATAATAACTCCAGGACGATGAATAGGTGTTGGAATGTGTCCATTGAAACCTTTTCTATTATTGTACCTTTGACGTTTGAGTTGCAAGGACTTTCATCAGACAACCTGCTTCTGAGGCTTTATTGAGCTTTATTTGTACAACACCGAGCAGCTACAGGTTCTCGAGTCATTAATAGACCCTGGCACGCTCAATAGGTCATTGTTTAGTACTTTCTAAACTTTCTGCTGCTGACGTCTTTCCACTATGGGGGTATGAGAAGATTGCTTTTTCCATTTCACGCGTCTCCACAATAAAAAGTGCCTGTGGTAGCATTTTGTGAGCGGGTAGAAGATTAACTCCAGAGTCTCTGTTCAAGTGCAACATCTGACCGACCTGAAAAGGTGAAAACGTGTCGTTCACAACATCAGATATTTTATTTATTTTTTATTCATTTGTTGCACTTATTTGTAAGATGCCCTTTATTGAGAACGAAGGTGTTGGATTGGGCAATTATTGCTGCTGTAAATGACTTTACACATTCACAGAGGTACTGATGTTGACATGTGTGGATCATACATGTCCAAAATAAAATAGTATATATAGTAAAGAGTGTGTACATGAAAATCACGGCTTCCTGGTGAAGCTAAGGCAGTGCAGGTTATTAATCTGATCAGTAACTAGCAAAATTAGCTTCTGATGTGATGAAATTCATGGCGATAACAGTGTGTTACACTCGACTCACTTGAATGTACACACTGCTGCATAACATATGATCTCGACTATAGGCCTATAAGGTATTCCTGAGCTCATGTTGGGGTCACTGAGCAAGATAAAGGCTTGTTTTTTCTTGCCAGTGTACGCACTTTGCCGAAAAGAAAGGATGTTTATGTGGGGCAGCTAAAGAAAGAGATTATTAATTGTCTAAATATCGAAGCCATCCTCCCAAGTATGCAACAAATCACCCTTATCTCCTCTGTCCTCTCTCTCTCCCTCTCTCTCTCCCTCCCCACTTTCATTACTCATTGAAGGTTTTCTCTCTCCCGTTGACTCCAAAGTGAGAACATTTTCATGAAGGCAATAAAACGCTCATCAGCAAAGGCCTGAAATTATTTTTTAATATGACGACATTTTAATGAGGACTGAAGGAGATGGCTGGTTTGGCTGATGGCAGCGCCTCTTTATCAATGAGTGGCAGGGAGGAACTAATGACACTAAAACAGACAGGCTGCTATAGTCTCTCTCTCTCTCACACATACACACACACACACACACAACGCACACTTTATATTCTATATTTGCAGGAATGAAATTAAGTTTTGCTGAGATTTAAGTATTCGAAAGATAGAAAACCATTGTTTTCCTGTGACAGGCCACCTATCGCTGACTATATTTGACCTCCTCTCTGTCCGTCCAAGTGTTTGCGCGCTCCGTCTCTGATTGGAATTTAATCTGAGGACTTTTTCCGTTTAGCTGCTTGAAGAAAAAAACCTGTCAGATGTGAGCGCTGAGATGGAGTACGCTGCCAAGAGGTCGTGTTATTGGACTGGAGAGGTTATGATGAAATTACAGATAGAGCCAGACAGGGTTCAGAGTTTGAAATACGCAAGTCATGAGAAGTGCACATCCGCTAGCTGAAGGAAAAAAAAAAAAAAGAGCCTTGTGTATCATCTGCATTGATATTCAGGCAATAGCTTTTTATGTTCAATGAAAATTACATGCCCTTTGTAAGGATGACCCAGGCTTCAAAACTATAACACAGCTGAGACATGTTGTAAATTAATGTCACAAGAGGTGAAAGTATATATATTACTGCAGAGAAGTGCTAAATTACTGCCAGAATGTGTTTTGGATGTGACTTTCACTTGAAGGCTCGAACCTAATGAGTTGTCAAGCAAAGGAACAAGCGAAGGCTTTGAAATGGTAGTAAAGTTATGATAAGCAGCAAATTAATGTCAAGATAATGTCACTCACTAAGATGCTTTACTCATTACGCCCTAAATATAACACAGTGTCTCATGTAAAGCGCTTACTACCTATATTACACACTGCATCGCTTTATGTTTTTTTTTTTTTTTCTTTTAATAAAGCCTTCAGTTTATGATCTTACTCCAGTGAGTGGTCAGACTTGGCTGACTTTGCTGCCCAAGGTCAGGACAAAAGCGGTTTGCGGAGGAGAGCCCCCTTTTGCCCACCCGACGCTAAACAAAACCCACTTCTTTTGCCTCCTTCCTCTTTTGCCATACAAGGTCGTCTCACGCTGGCTACGCCTCCGCAATTAGCATGCAGCCTGTGGCGTGGCCTGTCTGCCGGCGAACACACGAGCACGGCGCCCTGCTCTCCTAATGAGATGCCAGTCAGTGAGGGTGCCTGCGGGACTGTGAAACTGAAAAAAATATATAAAATAATAATAAAAAAAAAAAACTCCCGGGGTGTTCGTGCACCACCTCATGGGTGGTAGAGGAGACTATTGAAGTGCACACAGCTGGCCCGGGCAGGGCAGGCAACTAATTTTATATAACACACACTATTTAGCCGACGCTTTCATCCAAATCGTGGCACTCTACCATGAATGCATGCATTTTTAGCATGGGCAGACACAGAAGGTGTTGTAGCTCTCTGCTTTGGGAGAGCTTTAGCTACACAGGACCTCGCCGGAGGGCAAACTGAGTCACTGAATGATCTGAATAGAAGTGGATGCAGCGGCTGTGAGCACAGAAAACAGCCCATAGAGTTGCAAAGACATCTTCAATGTAAGTCAACGTAGAAACACAGGAGTCTCCGAGATAAGGTAACAATCATATGGGTTTCTGCTGTGGCCATCTGTTTTCATTATTTCACCCTTTGTCTCTGAGAAGTTGTCTTTTTTTGTATCGGTTTGGCACAACGGACGGCTCTTACAATACCCAAGAGCCTCGGCTGCTGTTGTTATGGAGAAGAAGCTGGTCAGAATCTGAGCCGAAGCGAATTCAAAAGACTTTATGGTAGAATTTCTGGACAAAATGTCGGAGCTGTGATCGCTGAATCCGCCAAAACTTGACCCAGAATTCAAGAGTAAAAAAGAAAAAGTTTTCCTCAGCGGCGTCGTCTTCAGCTTTCGCCAGCTGTTAGCAGCAGAGTAACAAAAGTTTAAGCTCTGCGATTGAATGCTTCTTGGAGAAACGCAGCTTGTTGATATGCAAGCTCAAAAGGTTGGCTCCTACTTTTGATATTTTTTATCAAACACTCAGATATATGCGAATACAGTAGTTTATCTGCTGTGCTGATAATTCAACTGGGAGAGTTTCAGGCTGAGCTAAGCCGTGGC
This sequence comes from Protonibea diacanthus, assembly GCA_028641955.1. Lineage (NCBI taxonomy): Eukaryota > Metazoa > Chordata > Actinopteri > Sciaenidae > Protonibea > Protonibea diacanthus. The sequence goes on along the minus strand of CM053997.1, from coordinate 10,435,731 downwards.
CTTGAACCAGGAGTGTCAGAAATTCACCAAACTTCCTCTTAGCCCAGGTGATCTGGGCGGTTTCTGGTCTCTCTGGGGTTCATCAGCAAACAAAATGTCATGGATGTATTATTGAACAGGCTCAGTCAATAGTAGGGATGTCCCAGTCATGCTGTGTCCTTGAATATATGCCCATATTTTGTATAATAATCAGTGGAGAGGAGTGTCAGTGTGGATCTGTATGGTAAGTAGCTTCGTGGTGGGGGGGCGGCGTTCACATGCTCACATGTTCAAATGTCTCCACAAGGTGAACGCAACACGTAAAATATAGCGTGTGAGATGTGTGCAGATGCAAATTGAAGCCGAGGAGGATTATTTTCTCTTCGTTTTGATGATGCAGTCAAGTGCAAAGCAGAGCAGAGCTGAACAGCTTCAGTATTCCCCTTCCCAGAATCAGATCCTGTTCATACCGCATACTGTATTCGGCAAAAAAAATATCACCAGTATTCAGAGTATGTGCTTCTGATCAGCTATTTCATTCACAGCTAAAACATCTGTGAACAGATGCTGCTTATTATTTCAGTTTTCAAGGACAATTTCGTTATTAATAACCGAATAAAAACGACAGTAGAGGTGACTGGTGAAACGATGAGAGTCTGAAATTATATGATGCATCAACAGGCTTCGATGACCACTTTGTCTGTGGCCACATTCAACTGCCTTTTCACCTCACAATAAAAAGAGATATAGTGGAAACATCAGCGCGCCCCTGCGCTGATAAAATATTCATCCCACCAGTGGTTAAGTTAGCTTTTTACTGCATATTAATAGCGCTTCTGTGCAGATCTACTTACATACAGTGTGTACTGTTCCTCAGCACTGCATGAGGCGTGGAGAAAAAAAGAATCACAAAGCACATTTTCCTACAGCGAGGAGGTCATTATAATGCAGATCTGGTCTCTAGTGCTCCCTACAGCAAAATGAAGCTTTTAGGATGTGTGTGTATCTGTTTAAAATCTTAATCGCACGGCAGAAAAAAAAAAAAAAAATGCACTAAGTAGATGCTATTAAACCATAATATGAACAACATGACCTCTATAGGAAATTGAAAGAGCAGTCTCGGTTCATAAAGGCAAACAGGAAGGTTTTGTTTCGACGTCAGATCTGGGTCTGATCCTCTGAGGCGTTGTGTATACACAGTGTGCCATGTTTTGACCCAAATTGCCTCTTTTTGCAAAGGGGATTGATGTAACTAGGCCTTTGGAGGGATCTGTACTAGATGTTTTACCCAGCTACATGAAAGTGTTAGATTAAAGTGGCTGGATGATGTTTGCAAAATGCCATTCCTCAACATCTATCTATCTATCTATCTATCTGAAAGGTAAAGGAGACGAACACACAGGATGAGCAGTATATAGCTGATCATACACAACTTAAAGCAGCCCCAGGGGTGAAAGACGTGAAGCAGCGACATGCCTCACAGAGCCTTGGTGCCTGCTAATGGCCCCCTGTTTGTAATGGCATCCGTATAGCACCGCTTGACGAGCTGCCAAAGGGGGTGTTCTGTTATTGCGGAGCCAATCACCCACTAAGTATTTGCTGGCTCCTATTTCCTTTCTGCTAATGCGCGAGCCTCCCCAATGCCGCAGCTAAATCGACTCTTTACGCCTGACTTGTCACCCTGCAGCGACGCACAGAGAATCCCAAAGATGCATCGGCGGAGGGCAACACGACGTCTCTGTTGCCATGGATACGTTTATGGGCAGGGATGTGGCTGGGCGGGTTATGATGCTTTTACTGCAACCCTAAATCATGGAAAGTGATGGTGTGCGATGATTAGGGTGATGAAGCTGACGTGACCTTTGCAAGGGTGTTGTTAGGCAGTGATTGCTCACTTTAATGTGTCTTTGGCTGTACTGTGTCAGATGGTGTGTAGGACGTGGGTGTGTGTTTTGTAAACGGCTCCACTAAAAGCTCGATTCAGAGGATCTTGAAAAAGCCAGAGGTTGAAAGAGGACAAAAAATATTTTTCTCAAGTAGTAAAGGCACACACACACTTCACTGGAGCCGTGTCCCTTTTATCCACACGCTTTGCACTCGGGTTGGACTTCAAATTTTATTTAAAGTGGAGATATATTCTATTTTATGTTTTATTATTTTGGTTTGGATGGTTAGTTAAACAAAACAAGGAATGGGAATACTGTGATCTTATTCACTATTTTTGGACATATAAACCCTATCTGTTATTTTTTAGCTAAAAAAGCCAACAACTCGAGACCCCTAACAGCAGTCTCAATGGAAAACAAACTAGTATACATCATTGGTATACATAATATGTTTATTATACAAGAGAAAATCTGGGACTTTTAGTCGTGAGGCGAGGACTTTGTGAAATAAAAAGCTGAAAGACAGACACTGAGCTGGGCTTCTTGCTGATGGACCAGTACGTAATATTAGCTGGCTGCTACGTCTGTGCCATATTACAAATACCAAATCTTACGTAATGTTATTTTAAGAGGTTTTCTTCATCTTAGCTAACGCCTAATGGGTTTCTGCTAAGAATACAAGGCTCTCATATTTTGGGATTTTTGGATGTCACATAAAGCAGCAGCTGGCCGGAAGTCTGACACACGGACAGTAAAGATTATCCGATCAATTTTCAAATAAAACACGCTGTGCAGACTTCTGATCATAAAAACACATGAAAGGGAAACAATTTTAATATGAAGCCTGTTTACTCGTGGTAGAAGCACATAAACCAAGAAAGAAATGATCAAATCTGAGCCAGGTGGTAAAATCTGAAACACTCCTGGTGGGGTATGAAGCCACAACGTCACAGAGCCGTGCCCGGTGGAAATTTTGGGTAACTTGCTCTCTATTTTCTATTTTCCTGTGTACAGTTTGTCATACGTTTTTGATTTTACCCGACACTGGATGTGAACGGTTGTATAAAGCACATTACCTAATGTTTCACCTCTAAGTATCCTGCACATCTATTGTTGTTGGATACCAAAACTTACTCAGAACAGCATAATTACAAAATTTTACAGCGCTGTGAGAGACAATAAGACAAAGCACTAGGAGGATAACAAAGAAATGAAAGCCAATTAATAAAGTTACATCCCTACATACAATGTCACTTTATTAAAAGTTGTTGGCTGCTTCTGCATAACTGTCTGTGAAAGTTTCTAAGTGAAGATTTTATAAGTAGCCTGAGTAACCTCCTGATAGCTACAGTTAATATAATTCTGTGATGATGAACTATTGTGCCAGCAGTCATTTTTCACATGGGGTATATTGCATACTCGAAGGAGAGTCTGTATAGATTTTTCCAGCCAGGTAGCAATGTCAAACTTAAAGGCGCACCTGCGCGGTAAACAGAAAGGTGTCCTGCTGATAAGAGCGGCAAAAAGCAAAGCTATGAAAGTGAGAGGCAAATAAACTCAAAAAGATGAGTCCTCAAGAGGCCTGTGAGGGAATGAGTAATATGTGAAAGCGAGTCGACGGCTAGAAAGCCCAGACATACTTTGCCCCCCGTTATCGGCCCGCGCAGATGTGCCTCAGCCTTCTCTGCAGCGCTCCCATTCGCCACATCCATCACAGAAGTGCACCTTGGGAGATTGAGAGGATGGTGCAAGCGCCAAGCCCACCATCTGCCGTCGTTTAGAAATAAATGACAGGCCCAAACCTAGTGGGAGCCCGTCTCATTCCACTGCCAGCGTCGGTGCGGTGACGGGTCCGCCCAACCTTCCCTTTTCCCTGAAATCTATGTGTGAGACCCCTGCCAGTCATGCTGGAGTGTGCCTCTGAGAGAGACTTGGAGTGGATTTGGTCGGTGAAGCACAGCCCTTTACTCAGGGGAGCGGGCAGGTGGAACAGCGTGGTGAAACCAGCTGTCTCCCCACTGATTACAGCAGCCAACACGGAGAGAACTCATAGACTCGAGGTGGATCCGACTGGAAAGCATCTCGGGCTCCACTTTATTTTATTAGAGGTTTATTGATGATCCACAGATAAAGAAACTATCACTTATAACAAGCTGGGAGTTTTATGGAGTGCCTGCAGGTAACGCTTTTTATTCCAACATACTCCTAACTAATTGATATTTCACACACATGCAAAGTAATGTGTGCAAAGTCCACTGCGGAGGGAGACAAAACTGTGCAATTTAGCAGTTTTCCCAAGGTGGAGATTAAGAAAAATTAAGTAGTTAACTGCACCAATCCAGCTACTGCGCGAATGATAAATGAAAGCAGAGGAATCATAAAACTAACACTCAGACACAAGCCTCATCAGGGTGAAAAACCGCAGCGCAAATAATTTGCCTAAAACACAAAAAAAAGCCTTCGCCTCCTTGTCTTTAATCTCCTCGAGGATGATTTCCTGTAGCTTTTCTTTGCCAACTGTAAGAAGAGGCAAAGTATTACTTCACTGAGTTCTCATACGTGACAGCTAATATAAGTTTGGCCCCAGAACTGAGACGGGAGGTAGACTTTATTAATTTCATGGATTTGGAAATGAGCCGTGGTGATAAGGCTATCACTCTCTTATCTGGGGATGGCGGGGGCGTAATTAAGCCGATAGCCAGCGATGATGAGGAAGTGGTGTGAAAAAAAAAAAAAAAAAAAGGGCCTTGGGGATACGAGGGCGGAATCTTCAGGGCTCGTTTACCAGAGGGATGATTAGATTGGCACTTAATTGCCACCTTTTCTATTTTTAGGGTGGGAGGTTTTTCTTACGAGGCCCCCCTCCCCCACCTCTTCTTCGATTTTTTTTTTTTTAATTCCTCTTTTTTTTTTGTGGTCAAGGTCAGTTTAAAGATTGTTCGATTGTCAGAGGGGCTGAGGTTGAGTCGAAGGGGTGTGAAGGCGGCTTAGATCGAGGAGGAAGGTGGGGCGGTGGGGGGACGTGTCCGCCTTGCTTGCCTGTGTGGATGTCTGGGAGATTGGGGTCAAGAGTAGGTGGACTGCAGTGTAATAGCGCAAGACAGAATGTTTGCTAGAAATGGCTAAGTTTCATCTCTAGAACTCCACCAAGAGCACCGAACTCTGATAATTGTTTTGCAGCAACAAAACAGGCTTACCAATCACTTTTTATTGATTCCTCTCGCCTCACTGTCTCACTGCACCAAAAAAAAAAAAAAAAAAACTCAAAGCCTGGACATCCTCTGAATCCCCTGAATCCTATTTCACGTCTGATAATGACCAAGTTGACCGGATCAGAGCGCCTGCTACAGAAAACCATTTCATTATTCTCTCTCTCTGCTGTGGCGGCCTAACATATGAAATATACTTCATTCCAATCACAATCTGCAGCACGGAGAGCGAGTATTGTAACTGCTCTATTCTTCACTAACAATTACTGTCAGGGTAATCAAGACAGAGGAAGAGGAGCTGCCCCGAGGAGGCCAACAAAAGTGGCTGCATTGGACAGATCTCAGGCATGAAAATGTGAAATCACTGCTGTAACATCAAAGTCCTGTGAAGTCCAGTCACCTTTAATATTTGCACTTCACTCATCTCGTGCTTCTAATTAAATTTAAGCTTTGACTGGTCCAGATTGGCTTGATTACATTCAACGTCTCATCTAAAAAAGTGCCAGACATTAAGCATCACACTGAACTCCTAAACAACGTGTAGTTTTACAAGCCCACGATCCGTCGGAATGATGTCAGACAAATACATCACAAGTTACGACAAACGTCATTGCCCAGTGCCAAAGCAGGAAGTAACGTCCTCCATATGCAGCGAGGCGGAAAGTTGGGGGTGTGGAAGTCGGGATGATGAGTGGGTGTGTAGCACGTCAGACTCTCCCACCGAAGAGCTGCGATTAAAGCTCGTCTCTTCATTAACAGTGACCTTCCTCTGACGTCAACACCACCGTCTTTCCTTAACCTTATTCGTGCCGTTAGTTGTCAAGATTCTCCAAAACTCTGCCTGTGGCGCTCAGGCCCAAAGAGTCATGAATATATATTTTAATGTTAACAAAAAGCTGAATTAATTCACTTCTTAATTTAAAAAAAAACTGTAGGTTTCTCAATAGTGAATTTATTGGGGGACTATTTCCAGCTGCGGATTGATACACATATATGGCACTTTAGTGAGTAGTTACAGTGTGGAGCCAAAACAGTGTGACTGATGTGTTTTAATTGTTTTTGGACAACAATGAAGCGCTATGGCACAGAGCAATAAGCTATATCAGACAATAGTAGCTGGATGCATTCATTGTTTTTTTATATGGGGATTTGTTGACAATAAGAAAAGTATAGAATAAAACCAGTCTTATCCTTTAAATGTCACAACGCTGACATCACCGAGGTATTGGATTTGCAGATTATGGTTTCTAATTCTGGCTGTGATGTAGCTCTGCAACATCTTTGAGTTAAGGGACAAAAGAAAACCACAGGCTTCAGTCCAGTGGCATTTCTTGAGGAATTTTAAGTGTCCTCTGTGTGCAGTAAACTTTGATAGGGTGACTTCGAATTACCTGTCCACTAAGATATGATGAAGCAATGCTCAAAACTAATAAAGACCTTTGTGCGAGATGTGAGAATATTCCTCTGGTGCCCCATGACACTCATGACACCTTCCAGTGTAAACACCCCAGTCTGCAGAAAGAGGCTGCAAATCGGCAAAGCCTGTCTGTAAAACCATAATCCCCGCTCCTCCGACAGATGCACGGGAGAATAGAGTGTTATCACCCTGCTTGACACACTCCTGTGTTTTCTCTCAGCATCCTCCGGGGTTTATCATTCCAACATTCATTCCATTATCACGAGCACACCAGGGCTGTCCTCGGAGCAGGGGAACGAGACGACTTGTCAGGGTCGCAGAACAAAGAGGGACCATGTCGAGTAGAGGATTAGACTGGGAGGGGAAGTGTGGCGCTCTGGCGGAGGGAAATCAAGGGGAAAAAAAAGGATGCAGGAGGAGAGGGAATGTGAGGGATGTAGGAATTTAACAACGGAGGGACAACTTTGTTCTTTCTCTTCTATACTGTTGATTTCTCCTTTGTTAAACCTTTACATATCACCCCGCGAGGAAAAGACTTTTTTTTTTTTTTTTTCTTTGAATTCTGTTATCTCGGGTGGACGCTGCTTTTGATTTGCGCACCACAAGGGGACGGCTGACATTGTGCAAAGGAAGGAGATGTACTGAACTATAAAAGGAGGCCTGAAAGAATGACAAGAGTACAGGACAGTTTGATGTAATTAGATGGGAAACTTCTTCTTCTTCTTTTGTCAAGCACATTTGAATGGTGTCTCTCTCCTTTGTGATCTACGGCCTGTCTTACATAAAATGTCTGCTTGATTTTCTGTTCATGATGTCTAAACATTCTACAGAAACAAGAATATATTCATTACAGATGTCTAAAGGTGCTTACCAAGTGCACTTTGTAACATATAGGGCTGCAGCTAAGTTACTTTTTGTTAATCGATCTATCGTTTGGTTTAAAAAATGCTTTTAAAAAAAGCAAAAAAATCAAAGATATTCTGTTTGTTATCATACAAAATGAAGAAAATCAGCAAATATTCACATCTGGAAGCAGAACAGAAGCAAGTTTTTGGCCTTTTAGCTTAAAAAATGACAAATTTCGAAAAAAAAAAAAAATGGCTAATAGTTTCAGCTCTTGTAGTTCTACCTCTAACACTAAATTATGATGCTGCAAACTCATAAACCTTAAGCTTATTCCACTCTTTCACTGACTATAAACGGCTGCAAGCTGATGTAATTTAGTTATAAGCAGATAAGATAATGATTACATATTCAGAAATTCCTTTTAATGTTGAAACTGACTACAAAATGAGGGTTTTTTTGGCTTTTGATTTGGCTAATACGCAACCTGATACTGATAAAGTGCTCAAACTGAATTTAAAACAGGACTTTTGTTCTTTGAAGTTTAGATACGAGACCAGGTTACAATTATTATGAATATCTTTAATATAATTCTGAAGTTATAGGGCGAGTAAACACTGTAATCCATCTGCGGGAAGGTTTTGTAGTTTCATAATATCTGAATACTTCTTAGTTAATCAATTATGCATTAAAGCAGAGACAGTGTTTAACCACAGCAGATTAAACCTTACCATCTGCATGTAACACACACACACACACACACACACACACACACACACACACACACACACACACACACACAGGTGACACATCATCCTACAATACATCCAAAAAGCTATAAGGCGCAGACAAGCACAGGCGGACACCCCTAGATCCCACACTTCATTACGCGTCCAGCCATCCCTGACTGGAGTAAATCGATGCAGGATAATAGCCAGCGCTCTCACCCCTCCATCACTCCATCTCTCCCTCCTCCATCCCACTATCCCTCCATCCATCCCCCTCCTCCTCTTCCTCCTCCCCCTCCTCGCCACCATTCCTCCATTCGTCTTGCTGCGCCTGCATCCACTCATTTAGCCTTTCTGCTTTTCCCTCCATCCAAACCCCCCTCCCCATATCCTCACGTCACCCCTCTGTCCTCCAACGACCACCACCCTCCCTCCAACAGCCGGTCTACCCTTCTTTTCCACCCCCATCCATCCCCTCTTTCCTCTCCATCTCACCTGTCTGTTTTCATCACTGCCGTGGATCATTCCTCTTATCGGGCGAGGCGCCTGTAATACCGCTGTTGTATATAACATGTCTGTTGTGATCACTGACAGCTTGGCCGTGCTGCATTGACAGTAACAGGGATAATAAGCTCATTTTGCATGCGGTTCTGTGTCACTTCTGTCTGTCTGGGCTGCTTCCTATAATTTAGGTCCGCTGCATCTCTGGGGAAGGAGGCATTATTAGTCTGCCGAGGATTGACCGGGGTGTTTAAAAATTCCATTTCCTTAAAGGTGTCGGTTTACATGCAAGCAGAGAACGTGTTGCTGTTAGACTTTGTAATGGCTACATTACCTTCATTTACCAAACTAAATTGATAATAGCTGCCAGAGGAGGGGTATAAAAGCCGCTGGAACGGTCAAAGTTTTTGCAATTCTTCAAACTAGCTTTGGAAATAATTTATTGTGGTTAATGGCCCACTGCAAGCTTGTTGCATACAATTAAAGCCGTGATCCATTATCGCCAAGAAACAACAAAATGGCCTGTCATGCTTGCTTTATTCACATTCATGAGGTGGAGGAAACATTTGAACCGAGCACCCTTATCACTGTTGTTGGACCCATAATCCGCATAATGTAACGAAATGAATGCCTTTTTTATTTACGATTCAGTTTTTGTTGTCATTTTTTTTGTATTGTTAAGCAACTTTTGCAACATTTTTCAACATCCCAAGTGCTCCTCAGCAGGCCACATGAACTCAAATTTTAGGCTTTAAAACCCACAGCGACAGCAGTATTATATATTCACTATAAACTATTACAAAATGCGAAAGTGCTCACTTTGTGTCAACACCACGCAAGCAGGCAACCAGTCAAACCCAGTACTCAAAAATACTGAATTATTAATAATTAAGCTTTAAACCAGGGCTTGATTTGTGATTTGCAAGATTTTTTTTTTCTTTTTCTGGTGCCTAAACAATGACAGTGGTTTGAGAGGAGGAAAAAAATAAAAGATGCATGAAATATTCAAGGGAAGCGTGATAAAGTGAAGCTCGAGCAATCGAAAGGAAGACAGCTCTCTGAGAAAAATCTGAGATCAAAGACCCTGAACCTCCCCTGCAATATTTCACACATTCAGGGTGTAACACACGCAAACACACACACGCATACACAATAGAGGATAGACTGCCCAATTAAAAAAAATTGATACTTTAGCAAATATCTGAAAACCTAGAAGTAAATGTCAGTCTTCAGTTATTAATGACCTTTATCAGTGATAATGATGTGGTTGGAGTCTAGATTATGAACTAATGAGTGAAGATACTTGTAGTTAAGCAGCTAAATGTCTTAAAATATAATAGTTTATTGTACATGGATGATGCACAAAGAGTTCGCTGCTCACATAACAAACATTTAAATTGGCCAGTTTTGTGGGGAAAGCCTTGAAATTGAGGAAAAATGCCTCTTTAGCAGGATCAGGCTTGCACCATTTCTTTCCTTTCTTCTGCTGTTCAATGACTTGTCATAGCAGGGAAAGCACAGGTGTTATCAATAACACAACAATGGCTCTGTTCCATTCAAGTGTCCCAGTAAGTTGGACAGTCTAACAGCGAGCCAGCATACCAGGAGACCTGAAAGTGAAGCAGCTACGTGTCTATTCACTGACTTTTAGCTCTGTTTTTGGTCTCCACCAACCCCCGAGGGAAATATTTGGCTCTTTGGCTGCTAAATGCTCCACTATGTTCGTCATCTAGTCACTAACTGTGTCTGTCTCTGGATTTTTTCTCTGAAATCATCAGCGTGCCATGAACCAAAACAGTAAAGTTAGCTAAACAATTAGCTGAAACTCACATGGGGAGCTCCCTGTGAACCTTATGGCAATGATTGACTGGCTATAAATTTATATTAGAAATAATGTTACACTGTAATATGTAATATTACACTGCGTACAGATTTGCCAGGAGTGAGTCTAAATGAGTTGAAATGTTCATCCTAAGTACCCACAGTCAAATATTTACTTACTTACTCCCTCAGGCTGTGTACGCCTGCACTTATACCATCTGTTCACATAGCTCATGCTATCACACACTGGGTCTCTATGTTCTGTGGCCAATTCTGAGTGACACTATCAGAAACCAAGTCTTTCTGTACCAGAGTGCTGTTGGTAACATCAGCAATCTGAAAAGTCCATTAATTTTCTAGAACATGGACTACATCAGGGATTTTCCTGAGAGTTATCACAAGTAGAAATCATGTTTGGAGGGAAAAAGTTGTCTGCAGCTGAACTTATTGAGCAACATTTCCCATCAGTGCAACATGTGATGTGCCGCACACATGTGTTACCTCATTTACCGCCTAGAGCTGGAGCAACACTGACTTCTACAGCTGGCAGCTATCAGCTATCTAAAAATCAGCCAGGGCGTTATATAACAATGTGAACACCGTGGCTGTCTGGAGGAGAGGAGACATTGGAGTTTACTGTGGAAGTCTGTGAGCAACAGCAGGTGGATGGAGTGACAGGAACATTTCTGAAGGCGAGATATGGACGCATAAATCAAATCTGGATTAAACGCACAAACTCGACGCTCAGCGAGTTATATTTTATGATTTATTTGGAATCTCTTGTCGGCTCTGAAGCCCATTTTTCAAAGCATGATGACACTGATGTCCACTTTTTTTTTTCCTCCAAAATCTGTGTCTGAGGAATTAAAAGCAGCCGCCTTCTTGTCAAGACGGAGACGAGCCAAAATGAAAAACAGCGCGTGTGACTGTTTATTTCAAGAATCCGTCTGACCGAATGATGACAACGCAGCTGTCAGCTCCTTAAAACATAAACAAACTTTTAGGGAGTCAAATATTCATGATGCCGCCATAAGAGCAACCCATGGATCAGTCACACTGATGCTAACAAGGGGGATATGAAGTGGATGTAACAGACGGAGGGTGAGGCAGAGCAAACACTGCGGCAGCAGCTGCTCTCCGCAGTACAACCATTAAGACGGGAGGAGGCGACGCTCCTAGGAGAAGGCGCGTAATGAATGTGCATTGGTGGCGCGCCTCAACATCTGTGCACCCCAAAGCCCTGCCATACCTTCACCTTCTACCTTCCACCTTCCACCTTCTACTGTACCTTGTCGTCGATACACCCATCTCCCCCCCACCTTTTTTGTTTTCGTTGAACCCCACCCTGCTTCTTTACGTGTCCAACTTTTATTTATTTTTTTGGTTTGTTTTTAACTAGAAAAGGTGGAGGTGAAAGTTAATAAAAGAGATAGGGGGAAGTCAGACTGAGAGGAAGGAGGAAGAGCATCCCCCATCCCCTCTATCTCCTCCTCCACCTCCCTCCCCCTCCTCCCTCCACCCCCTTACAACTTTTCTTTGGGGGCTTCTTATAAACCAACCATCTATCTCCATTATGCCCCCGAAATTGCTATTTGTCGCTTTGCGGGGAAGAAATAATCAATATGTCTTGTGGGGGCAGCGAGCGCATTAGAGGAAGCAAATTGATGTCTCTCGCCCCAGCGCTCCTCACCCAGCACACTGCACCACAGCTAATGGGAAGCCTCGCTGGCTGGCAGACAGGGAGCCAGCATGTGTGTGTGTGTGTGTGTGTGTGTGTGTGTCAATGCACATGAGTGAATGAATGAGCGAGTGGTCAGGCAATAGGGAATTTGTAAATGCAAAGTGAATGCCAGTGTTTGTGCCGCTCATGTGTTTGTATGTGTGTGTGTACACCAACATCCAATATGTGTGTGTGTGTGTGTCCTATCTGTTTGTGTGTGTCCAGTGCCGACAGAGCCTTATCTCTCCCAGCCATCCGGTTTTAGGTCTTTGGGCTGTCAGAGGCAGATAGCCCTGTCACTACCGCAGCATCCTCTTTCCCCGAGAGCCTTGAAGGCTTCCTATACCGACTGACACTTCCAGAAAATCCCCACCTGATAAGTGCATTGCAGACGGACGTGACTCGCCCACTAGTCTATCTCCTCTGCCTGGCTTTTATTTCATTACACCGCTCTATCGTTGTCCATCACGGGTCAGAGAAAATAAACATCTTTCTCTTGTTTTTCACTCCGACAACTGCAAATTGTTAAATCTGTTGTTTCTGTCTCGTTGCTTTGACCCCTCATCAGCGCCACGGAAGAATATTGTATTGAGTTTTATCTAACAAGTTTCCTGCAGACAAATCGTATAAAACTCAAGCTAAGACGTGTGCTGGGTATTAATGATGAGTCGTTGCTCCGTTTCATTTGTTTTAAATTTACAGCATATTCTATTGCATCGTACCCAGAAAATCTATATTTAGTTTCTGTGTTACGGATAAAACGTGTTCTTGGAATCAATGGCTGCAAACTGTAACAAGTATTATTCCTTTTGATGTTATCTCCTCAGCTCTGAAGGACAAACCTTTCTTATTTTCTAAAATCTGGCGGGCTACAATGGGGCTGAGAAGACTGGCTGACTAGCTTGGAACTGTAGAAATCTCTTTATCTAGTTATTGGCAAAACCGAGCAACCTGCTGTTTATAACGCTCATATGTTAAATGATTCATTTTGGCTGTTAATGAATGTTTGGACGACAAGCTGCTCCTTCTCTTCCTTTAATCAATTATAATTCTATTTGTGATGATGATTTTTTTGAATTTATTATTCCTATTTATTCACTTTTTTCTCCTCTACATCTGCTAGAGATAATTAAAATGCTCGTACACAGATGGCAGAGGAGTTTTTGCTATATATACTTTGAATCCTCAAGTTCAGGACAGCTAATCTATCAGTTAACAAAAAATAATTTCTTGAGCAACCTGAAAGAAGCGCTTTCTGGATCTAGCTTCTCAAATGTTTGCTGTGTTCGCTGCATTTCGTCCTCAACATATCAATTTATTTCTGATCACGCGAGAGAGTGGAGATGATAAAATGTGAGAGGTTTTAGATTAGTTAGATTCAAATCTCATGGCGGGCGTCCCTGCCTGCTCTTTAGACGTCCACAGCGAACGCAAAAAAGCACAAAATGCAAAATTGACATCACGGAAGTAGCGAGAAAATAACATCACTGTCACCGCATTACAATGTGAGGAATGAATATGTAAATAGTGTGACTATGACACTATGAAAGTGAGAGAATAAATTCATCTTTCTGTCATTCTTTAACACACACACAAACACACACACACAAAATCAATCTCTGGCTGTGTCATTGGAGTGCTCAGATGGCTATGTGTCTCATCTCAGACGCAGGACGGGGGGTGTCACAACAGGATTCTCGATTATCCATTTATTCGCTGCAGAGGGCATTAGGGCCTGTCAATCCTCATTTACCCGGGCTGCACTTGCACAAAACTAGAGACATGACCACCCAAACATTTGGCGCTGGCCGCTTTTAGCACGAAATGACACGACACGAGGAACACGTCTCCAAACGTGCCCGTTTGAGATTCCTTCAGCCGAAACTACTTTCTTATTCTTTTCTTCATGGTGATGTGTTTTAATCCAGAGAAAGATATCCCTCACTGATTAAGAGATTTAAAGGATAAGACTGGTTTTATTGTAGATGTCTCAAATCCCGTGAAAACACCAGAACGAACGTGTCAGTCCGTCTCAGAATACTTTCTGACTTTCTGGAAGTATGTTAATTCCTACTTAAGTTGTAAATCTTTGAAAAGAAATGACAAATGTATCATTTTGTCTTTAAATACGTCTTAATTAATTTCCCAAAACAGCAGCAAAAGTTACTCAAATTGGAGAAAATTGTTTATTTGTTTGGGGACTATTTTCAGCTGTGGATTAATACACATTTAGCGGCAACCGTTACCTTGAAGAGGAAATAGGAAAGGCTGAATCTAGAGGCAGTGTTTAGTTTGACCATGTTCACTGTAAAGAAAGCTGTTAATAAACAGCAAATACTTGCTTCTATAAAATGATATTTTTTAAATAACCTTTGAAATGAGGACATTTCCTCTGAGGAGAGGGAAGAATGTAAGATGAGATTTATTTTGTATATGGTCTTTTCCTTTTGTAGGTGTCACCAGATGTGTCTGTTATCATACAAGCATTGGATACATTTTTTTGGCATTACAAAATGTTACTGGGGTGTATTTTCGGGACCATTAGTTTAGCAACATCCAGTGTTTTTCTTTGTTGTGGTTCCTTTTTGCTGTACTTCCCAGAGAGCACCTGTCAGTCACAGAGCGCCTCCACTACTGAGCTGCCTTCTTTTTCTTTTTTCGATTTTCGTTTGATGAACCTTCCGTGTGCGAGTTTTGCCTGCTAGGTTTTTCTCCCGGTGCTCTTGGTTTTCTCCCACCGTCTAAAGACAAGGAGGAGGTTAGGTTAATTAGACACTATAAATCGCCTGTGGGCGTGAATGGTGAGTGTGAAAGGGCCTTTTTCACAGCAGACATTTTGACTTGTCAAACTGTAGCAGCAAAAGCGCCGGTGTTACTAATAACATTAATGATGGCTGGATTGTATTCAAGTGTGACTGTGAGCCGACACACACAATACCGGCGCCCTGAAACTGAAGCAGCTAAACTGAATCCGGCCATCATTAGTTTTATTTACACCAGGGCTTTTTCATACGGTGACATGTCAGAATGTCCTCAGTGAAAAAGACCCGTGGTTGCTTGTCTATGCATGTCAGTCCTGTGATAGACTGCTTGTCCAAGGTGTGACAGACTAAGCACTTTAAGGTATAAATAATGAATGGATGTAACTGTGACGACTGGGTGGCACTGTTTTTACAAGAGCTGTGTTGCGCGTTATTCCGCTTCCCTCTCTCTCCCCTCATTTCCTGTCATCTCTCCGCTGACTGCTGTTTAATTTAAGGCATAAAATACCCCGACAAAAAAAAAAAAGAAGACAAAATCCAAATCACCGCCTTGTTGTTCACTCATGCGATATTCCCTACATTATTAATACTTGGTAATTTAGTCTGTAAGGAGCAATAAACTCAGACTCAGACAGATCTCAGACACAAGGCATCATCCTCGTGTGTCAACAATGACAGCGTCACATAATGATATTTAAACATTCATCAAAATGCTGCATTGTATTGGAGGATTCCTGACAAAAACTAGTCTGCAGTTCATTTTTTATTCCATTGTAGCATTTTTTTAGGACACTATGTGTCCCCGTAGAAAATAGTGGATGATAAATGTGGTGCATTTAAGGTGACTTTTGACTAAATTCTGGCAGATAAATTTACTTTAACTGCAGCTTGAATTATGCGTCACTTCATGTACAAATTGTAAGAAACAGATTATAAGTTGCCGTAAGAGTAGCAAGTCATTTATCTACATAAAAACAACAGGCTACAGCCACCCTAGCAGCTCTGTGAGACTGTACTATTGGAGGTGCTAACACATCTTAGTCTGGCATGTTAGCATGCTTATATTTCAACTTGGACCAATCGACCAACACTGCCATCCTTAGAGCTGTGACAATGACTTGTTACTCTGGTGGCAACCCTCTTGTCTCTCAAAATACGTGAGAAACCCTATCTAGAGCAAGTTTTTAGCTAGTTTTCATGCATAGACCGTATAGATATAACGTATCCGTGACGTCACCCACAGGTTTCTGAAGACACGCTAATCTAAAAATGGGCCAAGACGTGGACCCACCTGTCAATCAAAGCGACCACCCTATTAATTATGCATAACTTTGAACAGGTGAGTTCTATAAAAATTCACCCTAGAGACCAAAACTGTAAGTGTAAGCATGTTTCTTTCTGCTGTGAATTTGGACATTTTTACATGGGGGCTTACGGAGATTGTTTCACTTTTGGAGCCAGCCTCAAGTGGACATTTGGGGAACTGCAGTCTTTGGCACTTCCACACTGGCTTCACTTCACAGCTATGGAGGCTGTGGCTTGGTAAAAACATTGAGGTTCAATATAGCGGCCTCCGTGGAAGAGGACTTGCTCCCTCTTTAAATATAAAAGGCTCAAGATTCTTATTTCAAGAGATAATCATGTGTATTATATTACATTTCTGCCATATTCTGTGAGATCTTACGAGCATTTTGAAGGCAGTAAAAATAAACATCTATTGTGTTTCTATGTGCAGGCGAGGAGAACCTGCTCACTATTCAGAAATTCATCTTCCTCTACTGTAAAACTCTGCAGTGTCTCCTCCAGTGTAACACAACAGTGCTGGAGAAATTATTCCACGACCAGCTGCATGCGACAAACAGAACAATTGCGCGGTCCCGCAGGTTAAGTCACGGTTTTGATGGATGCCGAATCAACGCTGTCGCTGGAAGCACAGAAGAAACCATGGCAATTAGAAAAGCCCTGTGTGTGTGAGAGAGTTGGCCGCTGCATGCACCGCTGGGCATAAATGAGTCTAGCAGCCCGGGCAACGTAGGCAGGGCTTTAACACAACACCGCAGACACGCCTAAGACTCCCATTGTGCCTCTCGCTAATCCATTTCCACCCTAACAAGCTGCTGCCTTCGAAACCAGCCATCCAACCGCAAGCCTGTCCACCGTCTGCTGAGCTTGGTTCAGCTCCAGTATTCTGACTTTCAGCAGCCATTTTAAGCTCTCTCTCTGGCAACACTTGCCCCTTCTCTGTGTTGAAACAAAGCTGTAATGTTTTAGCATTGAAGTGCTGCTACTGTACTTGTTTGAATGCTGGCTGTGTTTTTTTTTTTTTTTTTATAGTGACTGTCTATTAATCTGGTTGTTTATGTATCAAATCGGAAACTCTGGCATCTGATAGAGGAAATCAGCGTCGCATTTACAAAAGATTTAGCCGTGTAGAAATGTCCAATTCGAGGTTGGCATTGGTGGAGGAGAGAAATGAAGGATAAACTAGATCCGAAAAGGCACATTCAGTATTAGGCTGTATTGTCAAAACCAGAATAGAAAGCTGTCCTCGGCATCACCTTAAAGCTGGACTCGATGTTGATTACTTCAGTAACCTCCAGACATTCATACTCTGTGTGGCGCTCAGGAGACGGAGGCATAAACAGAAGGAAAGAAATGCCCCTTTAGTTCTGTGCTAATAAAGCAGCCGAGACACCACAGAGAAATCAACTGTGCATTTCCTCTATTGAGCTGAAAATTGTGGAGGCACTTGAACGGCACAATTTATTGTCCTCGCAGCCGAGAACGTTACCTCGGGTGAAAAGAGGCGAGTAGCCGACAAATAAACAAAATTAATAAGAACATCCGAAGCCAGTCTGCGCGCGCGTGTGTGCCTGTTTTAAATAACATTTTTATTGAAACCTCGAAAGAAACGGAGTGTTTTGTTTAATTTCTTTTAAAACTTTGTAGCTGTTTTTTTTTTTTTTACGCCTTTGCCTGACTGCACTCCTTATCCCACCTGTTATCAAAGTGACAAACTTCCCTGTGGGCTTGAGCGCCGATGTACAGAGACGCTGGGAGATAAAATGAGATGGCAGCGATATGATTTCAGAGGGGGGAAGCAGCTTTGGGTGGCTCAGCGTACTGTTTAAATGTCTTAAAGTCTTAAGAGCAGATATCTTTTTTGTTGTTACATTTTCTCACACTGTGATCTATGTAATAAAGTAATAAAAAAAAATAATATCAGAGTCATCTCTAAAAGTTTCTTACAAAGGTTAGTGTTTGAGGGAATTATGCATCCTCTGGGAAATACTTCTGAAAATGTAGTGCGCTTATTTTTCTGACCCCTCACTAATTAATCTGAATCTTTATGTATAAAATAAATTGAAATAACCAGTGTAAGTAATACATTTATATAAGTAGCAGAATCCACGGATAGTTTATGGAAAATAGATGTTCCTATGCACTGAACATTCAAGAGTTTAACCACCGTCTTTATTTAGATGGATACAGGTGTCATGAAAGGAGGAAGACGGATGGCATGCGACAAAGCTCCCCCGCTGGAATCAAACCAGGGACACTGCACACATGTTTAGTATCTCAAACCACTAAGACACCGGGATCTCTTTTTTTAAAGGCATTTCTTTGGCAATGTTTGCTTTATTTAGACAGATGACTGTGACAGGAAATGAAGGGAGAGAGCGGCTGCAGTCAGATGGTGACACCTTTCAGACACGGCGTGCTGTTTTGTTTAAGATCAGGCTGTGATCTGTCTCCCTCTATTTCCAGCCACAAGTGGCAACTCATGTTTAAAATTCAGATGAAAGTCAGCGGTTGTTTATTTTACATCGTATAAAGGCTGCATGTACTCAAGCAATGTTTTTATTACAATACTAGTATTAGCAGTCACACTAAACAGTCTTGTGGTTAACTCCTAACTAGCAGGATAATGATTCTCCAGCAAAAAATGAGATTTAAATGAGATTTTTGTAGTATTAGTTTGCTAGTACAGTTGAATTCATGGTAAAAAAAGCTGACAGCTGACCAATATAAGGTGTACAAGACAGCTAAGATGTGAGCTGGGGTTGGATGAAACTGAAACGGTCGTACAAAAAGCCGGTTGTGAGTTTTTCAGTCTAAAGAAATATGAATTATGTCTCCAAAATGAAAAAATGAACAGCCAAACTTTTTAAGCAACTGAAGAATCTGTGTACTAAACAGATATCAGAGCATTAATGGGATTTCTACAACATATTTCTGCCTCAGATTTCACAGCTGCTCTCATGTCTCGGAGCCCCTCAGAGTCAGTCTGTTAAAAGTAACTGCGCGTTGGCAAAGGCAGACACAGTAAATATGAACAGAATAAACTCCAGACAATAAAAAGGCAGCACATCAATAACTCCTAGGCTGGGCTTAGCAGGGGGGCTTATTGGTTTAATTCTCAAAATACACCGAGATGGGAGACTGCATAAGAACAAACAACTGAAGGGGGAGTGTTTGTGTGTGTTTATGTGTGTAAGCGTGCGCTCGGAATCCAATCTACCATCTTTTTCAACACGTACAGCAGGCCTAGTGCAAATATTAGCACTGCATCTATTGGGAGACAATCTGGCTGTCACCATATTGTTTTTTTTTTTTTTTCTTTTTTTTTTTTCTTTTTGCAGAAGCATCAGTAAACAGAGCTGAACAGACTGAATGTTGCCTCTGTTGTTTTGCTGCTCGAGGAGAGGTTGTGCTGGTAATGAGCAGTAAGTTCAATGGCTTCCATCCTTACTGCTGTTGTGCCTCGGTCGGCTTGTGCAGCGTACCGGAACAATAGCGTCGTTTGTGTGTGTTGTTTCAGTTGAATGTTATTTTGTTTAGCATGATGAGCAGAACAGCACGCAGGGTGGCATGTTAGAGTAATTCCATTACTTCTGTGTGGCAGCTAATCACACTCTACGCTTGTTTTTTTTTAATTCCCGCGATCTGTTTTTAGTTACTTTTTTAAAAATTGGAATGTAATTGCTTCAGTTTTCCTCACATTCATTGCATACAGCAAACAAATATCATCATATATCATTAAGAGAGAGGCTGTGTGCAGTGTTTAGTCACGATAACAACATTAAAACATGTTCGTCGGGAGAATTGAAACAAAGAAAACTTGTGTGGTGAGTGATACAAACACGTTACTACTTGAAAAATCATAATTTAAATGAACTTGGAGACCAATCAAAAATTGCTTTTAGCAGCAACACATTGGCAGGTCTGCACCACTGAACCATGTCCTATTTCTGGTTATAATGACTTGGATAAGAGTTACAGTGGCACAGATAATGTAAATTATGGACCAGACTACAATATAAAGTGAAGAAACACAAAATAAACTGATAACTTGACTTGAAAACTGTGATTTTTTAAAAGTAGCTTGATTGGTGGTTCTTATAAATTTGGTTCTTTTGGATACATTTGGACTCCAACAACATTTCTAAAATCTTGTCTTTGGCTTGCAAAAATAGATTGTTTGGCCATATTATCACAATGCAAAGTCAACATATAGTAAACCTGTTAGCTAGCAACTGCCAAATTAAACATCACACAGATACAGAGCAACTTTAGCATTTGTTTGGAGTTACCTGTCTAACCACATGATGAATTCAAGTTCAGCATTGACTTCCTTCTTGCTCTGGTTTGGTCTCCACCAACCCCTGAGGGAAATGCCTGTCGCTTTAGCAGCTAGTTAGCTTGTTGCTAACATTGTGTGTGTACTCTCCAGTGTACTGTCTGTTTATTAGAGCTTTTTTTGATAGGAGTGGTGAAAAAAGAACCAAAACAACATGCTAAAAAGCTCCATATAAGTGAGAGGCGCTGCACTGTCTGTGGGTTTGTCTCCATGAGTTATCCCTCTCACGTTACACACAGTCAACTGATCCATTGTTCGTATAGAAATACTGATTAGAGCAGCTTTAAAGATCAGTAACAAAACTTTCTTTTAAGTTTGTCTGTATTAAATTAAAAGTAACTTTCCCAGACAATGGAACAAAATGTTATAAAGAATATGAATAACTAGCATCTGTAATGCCGACACATACTGATGTGTGTGTGGCTTGCACTGAAGCATCAGCGCACACACACACACACACACACACACACACACACACACACACAGGGACATCTTTGTAGAGTTGTTTCTGTATTCTTGCCCTGTTGAACGAATGACTTTCCCTCAGTGATAATGTGAAGCCTCTATCTTAGGCGGGAGCGCTGACGTCTATTAGATCTATAAATCATGTTAGGCGAGGGGTGGGGGGGTGGGGGGGGAGTGGGGGAGAGAGAGGGGGGTGCAGTGAGAGCTCAGGGTCGTAAATCTCATTACCTGAGACTGCTGCCGACCTCCCCCCGCCGCCTCACCCCGTCCTCAATCTCTCCCATTATCAGCTGACCTTGACCGCCAACGCAGACACTTACACTCAATCAGGGCTAGCAGAGTGTGTGTGTGTGTGTGTCTGTGTGTTACCGTGTGTGTGTGTGTTTACCTGTCATATTTGTGCTGTGATATTTGGAGCTCCCTCCCTATCTTAAATGAGGCACAGGGACTTTTTTTAATGAAAATATCAGTTTATTCTTGCTCCTGTCATCCTGTCATTGGCTTGTTTCCATCGAGCTTGTCTGTCACCGACTCTAAGAGGTAAACACACGGTCCACTTTCAAATATTTGCGTGTTGTTTTTCGGGCTGTACAATCAGTACTTTTAACGTTTAACTGTGCCTCTTTCAATCAGTATAGAATGAGTTGCACAAAATAAATTAGATCACCTTTAAAGGCAATTAGTGCTTGATTGATAAATTGACAATTTATAAACAGAAACGACCCGTACGGTGAACTTCAGGTAATGAATTTCTAGATTCAATCTCTCACGAAAGCACACAAATGGAGGTAAAGCTTGTGATGTCTAGAGTTATCATTTCCTTTCACTCTGAACAGATTGCAGTTCTGGTTAGCTGAGTCACTTTCCAAACTGCTGTAAAACGGCTAATAAACCCACACCTGTAAGCACACCACGGTTCATTTAAAGTCTAATGATATAATGTTGAAACACAGACCTGTGACCTGTGTAACACTCACGCTTTAACCACTACCTGTCTGTCAGAAGTGCAACACAATATGGAAGTGTTCTTGAAGTAAATCATGCATTCAATAAATGTTAAATGTTAGAAAACATGCCTAAAATGACTGGGTTTATGTGAAATTCAACACCCATTGTACAGACATTCATGGTCCCCAGCGGATGCATTGACTTTTCAGCTCACTAAGTTGTAGCTAAACGGCTACAAAACTGATGACATTTCCATCAGCCTCAGTTGTACTTTGTGTTTAGTGCTATGTTAGCATGCTAAAATGTGATAAAGATTCATATCGTCACTGTCACGTATATCCAAAAACCCTTTTCTCAGAAGCTAGCTCACAAAATGAACCAAAACACTGTAATGACACACATTTATCAACAGAAACGATCATCATCAGTGAACTATTTCATATTTGTTATGGATTTACGTGAATGACGTCCCTTTTTATGTTCGCCTCAGGTGGTAAACGATCAACAGCAAGGCCGTGCTACACGTTTCTACATAGCACATTGGCCTAATCACAGCTATTTTACTATTTTAGATAGAAATCAGCATAATCCAGACTAATGGCCACCTGACACTGACGTGTGTATCAGATCACAGAGCTGAAAACTCATGTTGCAACAAATTAACAAAAAACAAATTAAATGATAATATGCACATTTGGTAGCACTGTTATTGCCAGCTTCTTAGCATGCTGGTCTTAGCCTTTAGCTCTTCCTGATTGGAGCCTCACAGAGCTGTAGACTCATGTTAAAATTGCTTTATGATATCAAGTCAGGTCTATTGTTGTCTTGTAAAGCTCAAACGCTGTATGCTGTGCAAGTAATTAACCAAAATGAAAAAATTTGAAATGATCTTGTATCGAATAACTTTTCGCTGGCCGTGGTCATTTGTTGCAAAATGTATGACAGTATGATATGTTGCAT
This sequence comes from Protonibea diacanthus, assembly GCA_028641955.1. Lineage (NCBI taxonomy): Eukaryota > Metazoa > Chordata > Actinopteri > Sciaenidae > Protonibea > Protonibea diacanthus. The sequence continues at coordinate 10,412,851 of CM053997.1, read as the reverse complement.
TGTACATACGAGCTGTTTGTGTTTTGTCTTTTTCTAAATGATTATATTTACATTTTAAATGTTGCACAACCTGCTCTGGCACTGCTGCATTTACATCATTATTGAAGCCAAAAAAAAAAAAAAGTTAATTTGAATGTGAATTGGAGAGAAAGGGGCACATTCAGACCAGGAATATTGTAATTACACGGCATCTGCTTTGCCAGCTGCATGCTGCTGTGCTGTCTTTTATAACAAAGTGGTATATTACTATTGTTTATAAAAGCAATTATTCTGTTGAACTTGCAGTGATTTTCTGCTCTGCACAACGCCGAGCAACACTTTTTTCTTCTTTTTCTAACAATACGTCAGACGCCTGCCTCTCGTTACAACTTTAGCTGAACCCTCTTGACATCATGTGTTAGGACAGATGTAACAGTGCGCAATAAACTGATGCAGGGGGAGCACAAGAGCCATCAATAACAGCTCGTGCTGCAGGAATATCTCCTTTTTGGCATCGGCGGCTACATAAACTTGGCAAAACTTCGACAAACAAAAAGAAAGTGCCGTCCAGGTCACACACGGTGAAATGTCTTTTTGTTGTGTAAATCAAGCCTCTGGCAGTGCCCTTGGTTTCTCTGCTGACTGGCTGAGATCTCCTACTGCGTTCTGACTACCAGCACCAGTGAAACAGACATAATGAATGTTTGACTTCCACACAGAGTCTGGCGCTGCTTGCAGTCTCCATATTTCTCCCACTTTCTGTCTGTTGCCCGTCCCTCTCCCTCCTCCTCCCCTCTTTTTCTTTTGTTTTCTCTTATTTCTTTTTGTTTTTTTCCCCCGCCTCTCTTCCACATGTAAAAACACATAAGCGCACGGGACGCCATTAAAAAATCATTCCACGTAATTTGATCTGTCACCGCGGGAACATGTCAGTATGTTGTTATGTAATTAACTGTAGCCCTTTTAAAGAAAGGGAAACGATTCGACCGCTGACACAGAAATCATTTCATTTGAATTAATCAAATTAAAAGTAGCCTAGTCGTGTACAAGTGGCGATATTTCTGTCTCCTCCTTACATCATTTCTTCTACTCTGCCGCTTCCTCCAATGCATCTTAATGGGTTTTCATGCCTGGAGCAGATTCAAGGCCGGAGCGGGAATGTGCTGCATTGTGGTATATCTGGCTGGTTCAATAATAACTCATATGACAACACTCTCAGCTATCACACAACCCCCAAACTGTCACTGTTCCACCACTGTGCCTTTGGGTAGACAAGTTCACCCTGAATAATTTAGCCATAGTAGTCAGTGAGCAAGTTTGCCCAGAGGAAGCTCTTGAAAAGTACATCATGTCTACCCCGAGGCATGATTCATAGGATGGTGACAGCTTCAGTCATGTCTGATAGCTACGGATGTGCACAGCACTAATCACTAGTAAATCCAGGTATATCACACTGTAACTGAGGACCTGACCCGGGGCATGAGAGTCTGTGTGTGTGTGTGTGTGTGTTCACCAACACTAACAAGTAAGGCGACTCTGAAATAATCACTTTACCTGGATGGGAAAGTCTCAATACAGCTGATGGACACATTTAAGGTTATTTAGGCTCCCAAAGTGACACTAACACTCCCTCTCTGTCAGTACAGCTTAACTATGTTTGGTACACGGATGTTCTTCAAATATTAAGTAACTCTGCCCCCTGTTTTCCACTATAATTCTCCCTCTTTGGACTTCTGTTGTCTCTTGTTAGTTTGAAGTTCTTCTGCATGACATTCAGTACAATGTAACCTTGTATTTTGCAGAAGCGGACGTATGTTGAATTGCAATTTAAAGGCCCTGTGGGTGGAATTTGAAAATTGACTTTGGTGCCCCCGGTGGTAATCTTTAAAAAAGACATTGAGGTAGACAGATAGCCATTCGCACTAGTCACCTCCATGAATTCAAACCACCAGGATTGTCTCATTTAAAAAAAAAAAAACAAAACCTCATCCTGTCAGAATAATTTGAAAGATGCAAAAGTCACAGACAACTTCCACCCGTGTTGGCTTTAAAGCTCTGTGATTACTCGGTACAGGAGGTCCGAATTCATAACTGCAGTCATAATTTTGGACGATTTTATCATCCTGAACGGATCAGGATAGTCAGTTCTGACGTAAGTGACGCTAAATGCTTCGTTATGTTGGTTGGTAATAGTCTAATATTAAATATGTGAAGGTTCTTAGTCGCCCAGGTCATCGCTCTTTAAAAAGAGTTAAATTTAAGGCAGCTGGACTCCATGATGACGTTTCACCTCTCGTCTAAGAGGCTTCTTCAGTTCTGAATGCTAATATTAATATTTTACTGTGAGAAAGTCTCCTTACAGTTGTTTTCTCCCTACCACCTGTGCATTTGCATTCGAATCTGAATAAATAGCCTGTTTTATTATATAATTTTCACACAGTCTTGTGTATGAATATGCATAGTGCTCATTACTTTTCCATCAATTCGTATATATTTTCCATACTTCCATGTTCAGTTTCATTTAGGACTAATCCCAGCATGCACTGGGCAAAAGGCAGGGCACCGATCACTAGTAATAATAATAATAAAAATAGTAATAACCTCATCTCATCTCTGTCTTTGTCTCACACACTCACATTCCACCAGTGTCCTGTTCCGCTCTGCCGGGCTCTCAGGACCACCTGAGGGAACCACATCACAGGTTTGTTTTTCCTGTATCTGCTCCATCAGAGAGGAGCAGGCCTCATTAGTGTGTGGCCCCTGTAGGGTCCTGGGGCATCTCAACCCACACAGCCAACCTCCAGTGGCCCTTTGGGCCCCGAGCCCCAAACACAACAAATCACTGAAACAAAAATGCGTGCTAGCATCCCTAATGCCCGAATCTTTACACTTCAAAAACACAATTATGCTAATGCCAGGAATCATTTGCCATTCCAACTCTGATTTAATGCGGCCTTTTAGTGGGGAAAGCTAATTAGAGGCTTTAATTAACATGTGCGACACAAACTGAAGAGAAGTGCGAAGGAGCCTGTCGATCATGGAGGAGCACAGCGAGAGCGGTGAAAGAGGGAGAGCGAGAAAGGGAAGTCTGAAAGCTATGCAAATGAGGCGAGGGAGCGCCACGGGGAGGCGTGGATCTCTGCCGCTACAACGGTTTCTGTAAATATCACCGTGACCCGTAGACAGAGTGGAGTCATCTCATTAACACAGATTGGAAGGTGTCACCAGAACTCAGCCCACAAGGGTCAGCGTTGATACGACGCAACCTGAGCATAGTGAGGGTACCATCATTAAAATGGTGACAAAACACAGGACTTAAGCTTGTGCTCTGTAATGCAAATATTCTATTCCAGTCACACCGTCCTTTTTCTGGATAACTACTGCAGGGCAGATGGCCCAGTGCGCTGCTGGACACTCGCTAGACCTCTATACAGCACCCTTATATAGCTGCAGATATATATGCTGCCTGAATGCACACTGTGATTGCATTTATAGGCTTCACACAGGCGGTACACAGGTTCCTGTAAATTAAACGGCAACATGCGGACACAGGAGTCATCTCATTAACGCAGGCTGGCTGAAAGGTGCTCTGCACAACCTGGCATCACGGTTGCACAACTTGAGCTCAGGATATCATCATCATTACAACAGGTAGGTATAAACAGATTGTGAGAGTAATCACCTTGGTGTTTTTGGGGGGTTTTTTTTTTTTGGTTTTTTTTTTGCAGCACTGCAGTTTTTACCCATGAAAATGAACTAGGCCTCAAAAAAACTGAAATTGAAATAGAAGACAGGAGCGGAAAATAAGAAACGTCAAGGAAATGTTCCTATTAACGTGGAAGCTTTTATTCTGTTTTCACTTAGATTCACATTTTCATACAGTTCTGCTGCACAGGGAATGCACTTTAATGTCTAATATAAAGATATTTCAGGGCTTTATTCATTTCACAGTTTTATTGGTTAAAGTACCTTTTGTGCCACCAGTTTAAATTGGTTCTTTTTGGAGTTTCATCAAAACCCATTAGGCAGCTGAGTAGGATGTAATTTCCATACTTGATCTATGTGACAGTAGTTCAGCTTAAACTATTACCTCCTGATTAGCAGATTATATATTGCTAAGGAGTGTTTTAATTTACATTTGATCAATTAAAACTTTCCCTTTTTATTGTAGTTTATATAAAGGGCACATTATTGTTTAGTTGTTTCTGTATGATTCCATTCAGTGTTTTTGTTTTATGCTTTTAATTAAAATGTTAAAATGTACTGTACATATTTTACTATGTAAAGACTGTGTACTGTAGGAAATTATCATTTTAGCTGTGAGTTTCTGTGGAAATCATTTTGCTTTCACTTTCTGTGGAAATCTGACAACATGGCTTCAATCCTCTGTGGGCACTACACTTTTTCCTATTGGGGATCAAAGCAGCAGCAGGGGAGTGAAAGAAGGGAGTGAAATGTGCAGCTCGTCTGATGGTTACATGAGTACCACTTTAAAATTCATAGAAAGAACGGTCCAGCTCTGTCCTGTGTGAGGACAACAGTTTGGGAATATTGATCGTCAGTCAGACTTTTTTTTTTTTTACCTGGTTGTCAAAGAATACATTTTAAATATTAAAGTTATCATGAAATCAAACCCTGTTTTTGACTTTATTAATCTTCTGAGTCAAAGTCTTCAGTGTTAGTGGCGGAGTCCACAATTTTGCACAAATTCCTTCCTACGCATGATTCACAGGAAGCGGTGCAGCATAAGTAATCCAGCATTACTGTTTCTAAGAAACAGCATCACTGATTACTGTTCGCTCTCCGATGTGTGTGTCAGCGATGAACATGAACATTTAAAGTGCTCAACTGGCAAATCACATGGTGGCTTTTATTGTGAAGTAGGCACAGGAAAGACATCAGACCAAATCAGGCGCTGCTGTGAAAATGGTGAAAATGGGCTGCATCGAGGCGTTGCCAGAAAAAAAAGTAAAAAAAAAAAATGTAGCCACCCGTGGTGGAGAAGTTGAAACGAAATTTTTTGAAGAATGGCAACTTGGCGTCAAACTGTGGCGGCCATTTCGACAATCAACTGATCAAACTGCTCCACCATTACATCCTGAAATATCGCTAAAATCGGAGTTCATGGATTAAAACTATGATACTCTCCCAGTTGTGTCCTCGCTTGGTTTATTTTGTGTACCTAGATTTTACGTCTGTGTCTGGTTCCTTTGGTTTGTGTCTGTTTGTTTGAGACATTGGTGGTTGAGCTACATAAAGGATGAATGAGGAGAGGGAGCGCTAGTATCATGAATGCTAGTAAATAAGAAAAATAAAAAGTTATTTTCTGACTGTTTCACTGCGGTTACATAAAATTAAAAACACTTTAACTGGTGTTGTTACTGCAGCGCCTGATTTGGTCTGAATATGGCCTTAGTGTTGGCGGCTAACATTCATAAAAAAAAAAAATGCATCTATGAAACAAGACAACTGGGATTATTGGCATTTTTTTTTGGTCAGTCCAGTTTTCTATATTTCAGAGGAGCCACAGTGAGAGGTTGCACACTTCCAACTCCTCAGCACGGTAACCAAGTTTACTACTGTTGTGCTGAAAAGTACACCCGCCGCGTGCAGCATGAAATCAGATTGCGGTGCAGCTTTTATTGACTGACCTCTTTATCAAACCAACATGAGTTTGTTTGGTTGCACTGTAAACAGATACACCTGCTGCTCTTTTGTTGTATATCTGACAAGGTAGCTGCTCAGCGAGTGTCTGCTGTAGTGTTAAACCACAGTTTCTGTCACTAAATCAACTGAGATCTTTTAGGATTACAGCTTTAACATTTCATTCAGTTTCTTTCTGCAGTAAATCATATATATGTGTGAATACTGATCTGAAACCTTAAAACAATGAGCGCTCTCTAACACTCCTGCTATAAAACATCATAAATACTCTGAGGGATCACTTGTCATTCATAACGCATCAAATACCGCTCACACTTCATAATGGTTGATATACACTTTGGGCTACATGCATCATTTCAAGGATCTTTTGACAAGAGACAGTAAGAATAGTGAAGCTCACCTCTGTGCTCAGTCTTCTGACAGCCAACAGTCTTCATGGTACATCATGTCCTCTTGACCTGCAGACAAGAGGCACAGAGGAAAACAGTGAGAAATTTCAGAGCTGCAGGAATATTCATCTCATTTCCAGCCAAACTAAATGATGACATGTTTTCAGCCTGGAGGTAGACATCATAGCCGAGCTGGAGTTTCAGTTCAACCATCTTTAATGCAACAAAATGTTTGGCTACACTACGAGCTGCATATTTGCAACTGATACGTACCTTTTACCCCAAATTATTAATTACATCTGCTTGGAACCATCCAAAAACACATCGCATGGACTACAATGTACAGAAAAGATGCGTATCTACATTCAAAATGCACAAAAAAATATATAATATACTAAATATCTTAAGAGAGTGGCTATAATCAAGAGTCAAACGATGTGTAATGCGAAGGTGGTGGTTGAGAGCTTTATAGCTTGTTTCAGGTGCTCATTATTTCAGTTTTCTGGACACAAATGTACTGTTTTGGTTCATTCAAACAGCTCTCATTCAGTTTTTGGTTGCTTTTCCTGAAATAGCTGTAAAACAAACAAAAAGAAACATACATTACCTGTCCAACAGCAAATGGCAGACAGACAAAGCTAGCTAGCTACATTTAGCATGTAGTGGCTAAAGTGGCTAAACATTTTTATCAAGTTTAAAAACATTTTCTCTGACAGTTCTGTTGTTAAATGTAAAAAAAAAAGTGATTTTTTCACATTTTGACATTGTATTTTATAGCAACACTAAGGTGCCTGATGGGGGCGCTAATATCTCTAACTTGAAAGGCAACAGCTGCCACACTTCTGGTCCGAGAGGTGACGCATCTTATTACTAAAATTGTACAGGCAATGTAATGGATGTCATGTATTTAAGTCTGTTATTGACCTGCATTGTGTTGATTCATCTCTAAATTGAACATTTAGCATCATTTGTCACGTGTATTTTAAAGCCTCTCTGCAGCTTTGATAGCTACAGTGCACGACTGTAGTCATGACACATCAAACAAGGTGCTCTTGTCTTGTTTAAACACTCCCTGAATTAACACTGCAGCAGGACAACATTCATATCCACTTTGTAGCATCACTCTCAAGGTCAGTGACTATTAAGTGGTTATAAAATATGTCCTTCTCTAATATGATTCAGTAGAAACTTATTTGCCTGAGGGCATCAGGGATGGATGGCATTGCATGAGGTGAGCTCATACTGAGCCGACAACCAAAGAAACCTAGAAATCCCATCTGTCTTAGAACTGAGGTTTAAGCAGTTCAAGGTAAGTAGTCAAGTACATTTACTCAAGTAAATAAAAGGACCTCTAGGTTGGGAGTCACTGGGCTAAACAAAGAAACTAGCTTCAATTCAATCAGCTAGAATAATATACGTTAATGGATTAGAAAAGAAATTACTTTGACAATCAATGAATGATTTCAGTAATTTTTCAAGCAAAAATCCCAATCATTGTCTGTTTTGAGATTTGATTTGATGCTTTTCATGATTGTATACTTAATTATGAGTTAATTGAGTATAAGAATGATTAATTTGAGTTTTGGACTAATGCTTGTACAAATCAAGCAATTTGAAGATTGCTGTGTGGGATGTTTTTTATGGGTGTTTTTCACTTTTTGACATTTCATAAACTAAATGATTAAGCAGTTATTCAAAAAAAAAAATCTTCTCCTGATTATTCTTCTGTACTTTTACTAAAGTTTGACTTTTAGAGTATTTTTTAAAGTAGACTGGCACTTTTACTTAAAGTCCATGTAAAGGCAATTCTGAGATTTCTTTCAAAATACATTAAATATGTTGGGAAATAGTTGCTGAAAACATGTGAAAAGACTTTGAACGATATATTACTGAAATGTGGAGTTAGAGGTTCAAACAGTTTTTCACCAGTTTTCAGTTCAGGATTTTGTGGGCGGTCCTAAAGGGTGGCTCGATGACACGCTGAGGCCAGCTGAGTGTTTCAAAGTCAGTCATGTCATTTTCTGAACTCATCTGACACATTTCAGTCGCTTCAAAATTGCTGTTTGACTCTTCCCACGTGAGAACACTGCTCATTTTTACCTGATTTTGACACCTAATTTCAAAAACTTGTTGATATTTTTAATTATTCAAATTTGGCTGGTTGCTTAATAACACTTTCTTCTTTGGTCTGACAAACTCAGAACCCATTTTTATTCTTACTTTATACAAATAAAGATCTGAATACTTCTTCACTCTTGGACCTGCACTGCTACAACATTAAAAACTCTTTGTCGGCGTGAAGTAGATATTTGAAAAATGAGGCCTCTACTTAAGAGCACACCTTTATTTGTATCTGTCCTGAAAGAGCAATAAACTCAAAGAGAATTCTCATTATGTCAGTAAACAGTATTTCATACAGCTCATGAAGAAATCAATATAATGTAGAGAGAGATGGAGCTGAAAAAACAAAATGGTAGTGTTGCTGAGGTTGGCATCAGAGGGGCCTTTATAGTGAACTTGATTAAAAGAAAATTGCTTTCAAGTGCTCTCAACAGGCTGGGAGGTTGAGTGGGAGTGCTCTTGTGTGCAGCGCTGGTGGAGTTTCGCAAACTAGGCTTTCAGGGTGAGGAAACAAGATGAAGAAATGCCTTGAAACTGCCTGAAGACAAAGAATGTGGAGGCACTGGTGACATGGTGGTGCAATATTACTGCTATTATCATTTTCAATACATTACCATTTACAGAGGACTTCTGAGACTGGTGAGATGAAATTCATTTCTGTCTCAAAAATTATTCATTTCCCAATACTGGGCTGTGATGAAAGGAGTTTCTGTTGCTATGTAAAATAACACATTTTATTGGACCTACTTAAAAAAAATATTTTAGAATTAATATCTACATCTGCACATGGCATAAATTGGCATAAATTGTTGCTTCTAACTGTAACCGCAAGAAAATGAAAGAGAGGGGAGATTAAATGTGTTTGCACGTGTGTGTAAAATCACTCAAAGCGGTGAAAAATAAAATCACATAATTGTAGATTTTAGCTTGTTAAGTATTCACCTGACGGAAGTGTCAGATAGATGGGTTCTTTAATTTTGGAGCTACCCAAATGTGTGTAATTTATTTCCCCTTGAATTCAAAATGACATCAGGAGATCAAATACTGTCCCTGATTTCCATGAAATGTTCACCTAATTGGCTTTTAAAGGGTGGAGTGAGCGCTGGTGAATAATTGAACTACTTGGTTTTAAAGTAGTCTGACTTTTGGTGAGAATACTATTGGAAATCCATTATTGTGCAGGGTTAAACTTTTTTTTTTTTTAGAGCCACAATCCATAAATTCAATTTACATTTGATTTAATTTAAATTTCACATTCAGGAACTCATTAAAACACATTTCTGGTCATGTATGAACACAACATCAGCAAAAAAACAAAAAAAAACAGAACATACAGAAGCCTCTTTAATGTTGTAGTAACTGAACTGTGTGAATAACATCACCATATAATTGTGTTTTTAAGTTTACTTAAAGCGTATTCCTCTTTGTGTATTTGCTTTAAAGGTCAAATGGTTCAAAGAATCTGCAAATAATGAGAATTATTCATTCGTTTCACCTCTCTGCATTGAGCTCACTGCTTTGATTCTCACAGTAATGTTTTAGCCTACTGTGTAAACATATCCACCGCTATCTGAACATCATCTGAAATTCATTTGCATATGCAGTGTAGTGTAGCTTAGTAAACAACGGGCCCGGAGAGATTAAAGTACAAGTAGTCTTCTAATTGAATGGTCTTATGTGAATTAATGAGCCTGTTACCACAAAAATGCTGTAGGTGTGTGTCATTTTTTACATTGCGTTCATTTTGTTTCATTATTAACAATATATATATTTTTAAATAATTAGTTTTACTAAACTACAATGTGCTTAAAATTGAGTGAAATGTTCCATTTGACATTTGTAAATATGTTTCTATGTGCTTTCTTGCCACACTCTCATATCTGTTTGATAGATATGAAGCTACAGCCAGCAGCGGTTTAGCCTAGTTTAGCATAAAAACATTTAAACTGAAGAAAACAGCTAGCTTGGATCTGTCTGAAGGTAACACACCTCTAAAGCTCACCAAATAACCCCTTATATAGTAAGGCATAAATATAAATAACTGGAGTATCTACCATAGATCTCTCTATCTCTCATCTTTAGCCAGCCTCAAGTGGCCGTTTGACGAACTGCAGTTTGTAGCAGTTGCGCAATGGCTTCATTTTACAGCCACAGAGGTTGCCCTTCAGTGTATTCTGGTCGCCTGGCAAATGTTACCGTCCCGTCCAAGAAATAGATCGTCACATAACTGCCCGGTCACGGCAGATGGCCGCCCACCATGAGCTGCGTTCTGCTCAAGGTTTCTGCCTCTTAAAGGAAGTTTTTGTCTTGCTACCATCGCCAAGTGTTTGCTCAGGGTGGAAATTGTTGGGTCTCTTTAAGTAATATTCTAAAGGGTACAGTCTAGACCTGCCATAACCCCCCATAAAATCACAACTTGTTATTTTATCCTAATGTTGTTTCCTATTAAAGAGTGAACAGGGTAGCTAGTACCCCCTGTTTCCAGTCTTTATGCTAAGCTAAGCGAACCAGCTGCTGGCAGTAGCTACCCTTTAAAAGAGGGATCAATCAACTCATCTCCCATTTTCCCAAAATACCATTTCTATACCAACTTCTGATTAGTGCCATTTGGGACTGGAAGCAGTCCCAGCATGCACTGCATGAAAGGCAGGGAAACACCCTGGAAGTGTCGCCATCCGATTGCAATTCAAAGAGACACAAGTCATTAAATTTAAAAGATCCAGCCTCTAAAGTCTTCCAATTTTATCACCCAGACAGCCTACAATACTTCTTTTTAAGTTTGTGGATCACTTACTTGGAATGCCAGAGATTTTTATTTCGGAGAGAAACTATGCGAGATGCAGCTGACAGCTAGTAGTGACTTGGCATTAGACGGAACATGTAGCCCACAGACAGACACAGAGACAAGATGGGACACTTCAGTGACCACGCTCAGATGGGTGAAATCCCCCGGTCTGACAAACTCATCCCACACGATCGATAGCTCCTATGACAACAGCCCCTCTCGTCACAGGCTGGAGAACAAGCTGTTGTGAAGGTCTGAGAATGGAAGATAGGCCCCGGAGGGAAGGCTTGATTTACGAGCCCAAGTCAAGATAGAGGCACAGTCGCCCACGCACTGTAGACGGCCTTCCTGCTGCATCAGTCTCCCTCTCCCTGCCTGCCTGCCTGCCTGCCTGTCGTTGTACTTGTCCTGCTTCCAGTGTCTATTTGCCTGCCTGTTGACAGCCAGAATGGGCTGAAATGACATACCACCCTGAAAAGCATTTCATTGTGTTCTTTACTTTCGGCTGGATCTATTTGGTGGTGAAACCCTAAATGTCACCGTTAGCTTGTTTTACTCATTTATTTATCTATTTTTGCAAACTTAGCCAGGGAGGAGGTGATGCATGTCGATGTTTATATAGATAATGCAGGAGAAAGAGCTAATTCTAACATGTCATGTATAGTCGGCTAAACAAACCGGTGACAGTCGGGAGGGTTAACTGAGCTGCTAGACAATACAACCTCCGCCTAGGTAAAAAAAAAACAAAAAAAAACAAAACACATTATTTTGTGGGGGACGTATCACCTTCAGGCAATCGTACACTCAGTAGCATTTGTGGTGGGAGACAGAGAAGAAGACAAATATTGAATCAGCTTCATTAAGGTGGTGCAGAATTGGCTCGCTGTGGTGGAGGACTGCATTAAGGTTGACTGAAAACACTTTATTTTAGTGTGCCAGTGGGCTGTGTAGATGTGGGCTTTGTCTTTTTTCTGTTTTTAGGTAAGAAAAGAAGAAAAGATGTGCTTTATAAAATAGTACAATAAAATTAAATATTTCTTATTTATTTTGAGTAGACTGCATCATTTTCATTATCAATTAATCCACCAATTATCTTTTGGATTAATCGGTTTGTTCTTTCAGTATCAGAAAGTCTCAGAATTGATCCACACACTGTTCAAAGTCCAAGTATAAAATTTAACAATTAATGATTTGGCCCTAAAAAAGGCTTACCATCAGTAACAAGGTGCTACAAAAACTAATCTTCCTGCAATGTTAGAACAGCTGTGGTTGACTGAGTATCTTTGACCAAATACTACGTGTTACTCATGTTTGGGTATCGTGAAAAATCTTATTAAGAATGAGGACGAATTCGTTCATGACAATATTCAGTGGACATGAGACATGCCATAAGCATCTTCTCTTATTATATGGGAGAAGATGTGTAAAACCACACTAACAGTCCAGAGGAATCAGATAAGATATGTTTTAAACTCCTAAATAATTAAACCTTTTTGTTTTTGTTCTCCTTTTTCTTTCTTCTTTCTAGATTGACTCGTTAACTGGTTAATCGCTTGATCGTTTCATCCATTTGTCTCGAACCCTCCATCAAAATTATCATTAAAAAAAACCTGAACTCGTTTTCGAGTTTCTGGACTCGCTTGTTTCGAGTGTGGGAGTTGTTGTAGGAGTTTGGACATATTGTAATGTTGCACTCGATGCACTGTGTCAGCTGATGAAAGCAATAGTGGCAGCTACAGCACTCTGCAGCATCTTAAATGTGAAATATAGATAGAGACAAATGGGTATTTTAAACGCCCCTTTGAGAAATCGAAGTGAAATCTGTCATCGCCTTGTTTAGCACTTGTCCACACATCCTGGCTACATTTTAAACCCCAAAGTCCTTCCAACATACAGTCACACCTCCCTCCCCCCCCCCTGCTTTAATTTATCGAGGCTGCTGTTGAGCGAGTGAAGACACCCTGCCTCCATCTCTCTCCTGAGCCATATCAATATTCATGGGTCTGCCGGGTGCGTTTGTGCGATGGCTGTCTCATTAGCCTTTGATCCCCTTGCGCGAGGCCTGTCGGAGCGTTGATGCACCAACAACAGAGCAGCGTTTGAAGTGTAGAGAGAACAGCTGCTTGCATTGATCTCCATATACTTTCTTCGCCATCTCACACGCACATCCACGCATACACAGATGCTGCCCGCAGGCATATGAATACATGCATCTACTGCACTTAGTACAGTGCGAGTGACCCCGCTGCAACAACTGCTAGCTTATGACGACTTGTAGATAAAGAGCTGAAATGTAAAAACAAGACGTCCAGTGACAAGAAAATTAATCGAGAGCCAAATGTTTTGTTAAATAATCATTTCCTAATCAAAACTGGCTTAAATTCAGTGATTCCAGCATCTAAAATTTCAACATTTAATGTTTTCTTCAGTTTCCTGTGATAGTCAACTGAATATCTTTGAGTTTCAGATGGTTGGTCAGAAAGGAGACATTGAAGACGTCACCTTTGTCTTTGGAAATTTGACATTTTTCACTATTTTCTGACATTTTATAGACTAAAAGAATAATTAAACAGTCAAAAAAAAAACTGATCAGATTAATGGATCATAAAAATAAGCATTTCTTGCAGCCCCGATAATACACACAACATGTATTGATGAAAAACTTGCAGGATAATGAGTCAAATCTGCAAAACGACGAGCTGAGCACTACAATTATGTCACCTCTATCAAGACATGTAGTAGGATCGTCTTGTATCAACAGGTATTATGCAAAAACAAGCCTCTGAAATTTTCATACAGATGATAAGTCAATAAACTCTGTTGGAGCAGAGAATACGGCACTGAAAATTAATAACGAGGTATTTTCCCTAACAAGATAGAAACGCTAAGCCACTCAATTATAGTGCAACCTGGAACAAAGCAGTAAAAAAAAAAAAAAAAATCGCTGTAACAATCTCTTATTTGCTGCCATGCCATTATGAAAATGATAGAATTGTTTATTTTATAGCTTAATCTACCTTCTCTTTAGGAATAATCCAGACATGACATCATGTGTTATACAGCCCAAGCATGATACTGTTATACCACGATGCCACTGAGAAACACGGGCTCTGCTCAGATGTTGAATGAATCACCCTCTGCTTTTTTAAAGACTGAAATGATCACACTCAATCACCAAATTCCCACCACGATTAATCCTTTCGCTCTCCGTTTTAACACTTCATTTCCTCCTCTTATCTTAAGACATTTTATTTATTTATTTATTTATTTTTTAACTGAGCAGCCAAGAGTCAGAGGGTCCAGTCTGTATGACATCATGACATCTGCACAAAGACGGTCCCTGCGCTAGTCCACTCAATAATTCTCCACTCTGCTCTGAAATATCTGCTGTTATGTAAAGACCACAGTTTAAAATTAAGACTAGAAAGCTTGTCTGGGCTATTGCCCCCGTGGGAAGAGGTTAAAAGATCAATACCGCTGACGTGCCTGATAACATTAGACCATCCTTAATGGCACTAATGAAGAGAGTGGTTGACAGATACTCAGGGAGACTCGGGTCAGTTACCCGCAGAGCCAGTTTAGTACATAAAATGGGGTTTTGGATAGTTGTCACGGTTTAAAATGTATTTTTAATGACCGTAGTTGCACTGAAAACTGTTTTTATTCATTATTTCTGAGCGCTTGAGACATTTTTAAAGACATAGTCCATTTACTATAATAGCTTAAGATCACAAATGTGGGGGAAAAAAATGTGAAAATGGAGAGAAAATGTGTGTGTGTGCAATATTTCCAAACAAAACAGGGGAGACAAGCTTTAGTACAAAGTGCACATGCAAGTTAGTCATTTTTATGGTCCCAGTAATGTATTCTGCTCTGCTCATAGACTGTGTAACTGTGAGTGAAATGATGAAAAGAATAGAAACAACATGTGCCAAGTTTCTGAGGTGATCAGCTCTTTTCTGTGTCCTTTGTAACACCAGGTCACACTGTGCTGAGAGTGAGTCTGATTGCGGGAAATGTTATCAGTCTTTAAATGTCAAAGAAACTACATCTCAGCAGAATCGCTGCTGACATTTTGATAAATCAGACTATTTTGCTCACACACACACACATATATCCTCACACACACATACACACACACATACACACATACAGACAGAGCAACCGGCTGCTGAAAAGCCTTATACTTGGCAGGATCTTTGCACACACACAAACCACACTTAACACCCCCAGCGCCTGACTGCTGCTTGCTCCACAGTCCTGGTAAAGATGAGGAGGGAGATGAAAGGAGGAGAGGCACAAAGGAGACAGTGAGACGAAACGTACCTCACAGCGGACGTCTTGGTTTTAACTTCAGGGGGCTGCCGGGATGCACCGGAGAGGCAGGACTGTCGACTTCTCCCCGTCTTCTTCCTCTCTCTGTCTTCTCTGGGATGGAGACTCAGGAGGAGATCTGCTCCTTTCGCCGCCTCCTCTCTGCCTCTGGCTCGCTCTGCTACTGTCTCAGCCCCTCTCACTATCATACCTCCCCTCCCATGCTGCCCCCTCTCCTCCTCCTCCTCCTCCTCCTCCTCCTCCTCGTCCTCCACCACCACCACCCCATTTTTTCCCCACCTCTTTTTACTCCTCCCCTTTTTTCTATAACCTGCTCCCTCCTGGCTCTCTTCCCTCCTACACCACTGTACTCCTCAAACTCAAGGGTGACAAAAGAAATCAAGGCTTTTATCATGCCAGTTTGCTAAAATATAATCACAAACAGGCTGTTTAACATCTGGTACGGTGGGTTTTGTCTCTATTACATGGCTGAGAAAATCCAAAATCTGTGTGATTACAATAAAAGGGCTGCAACTATAGATCATTATATTTTTTGATTGTTTTGTTCCTATAAAAATAAAGAAAAGGGGGGAAAATGCCCGTCATAATTCACAACATGTCCCATATGATGTATTCACATGACTTATTTTATCCAACCAACAGTCCACAACTCAGAGATGTTCAGTTTATCGTCACACATGATGACGAAAAACTGAAAAACCGGAACCAGCAGATGTGTTTGACGTCTCTGCTCTGAAAATGACTGAAACGATGAATCGTTTGTCAAAATAACTGCAGATTAATTATGAACTAATTAAGATTAAATAATCGTTTCAGCTCCTCTGTGGACACAGATGATGGTCCAGCGTTGCTCAGTTGTGTGCAGATGATGTAAATTCAGGCTATCATATGTTGATTTCCCTTAAATCGCAGAGGAAGAGCTGGACTGTAGATAAAGACGCGTTTTTAAAAAAAAAAATTCAGATAATTCATAGAGTTTGGGGATTGCGCGCAGCTGAAAGTCAATATCAAACGTCTGTTGCTCATGTTTTGTACATGCGCTGATGGTATCTGGTGCGTTACTCATAGCTTCCCCACTGTCTCATTGAAAAGAAAGTGCTAAAAGAGTGGACTGACGAATGCAGAAGGAAAATAGAGAGGCACTTATGGTTCAATAAGGTACTTTGGATAAAACCACCCAGCTGTGCATTTCCACCGCTGATGATAAAATAAATGTATCAACTGCCTTTTCTTTGAGTCAGACCTGCGTCAGATGACCACTCGTGGATTCCTCAACACTGGCCAGTTCTCAGTCTTTTTCTCTCTTTCTGTCTCCATCTCGTTCTCCCCCTCTCTCTCTCTCTCTCTCTCTCTCTCTCTCTCTCTCCCATAGAGAGCCCTCCACTGCCTCTGCCCCTGTTTCCATAGTGACACTTTTCCCCGACTCTGGCTCAACATAATCAAGTGAACGGGATAGGGGTGGGGGTTGGGGGCTGGAGAGGGAACCGGGAGTCGCGGTTGTTGAAGGAATGGCCAAGAAGAGAACGATTAAAATGGGGCAAACAGCGAGGGATAAAGGAGCAAATAATGAATAAAGAGAATGTCAATAATGATGGTTTGTCAGTGGCAAACAGTGTTTGCGGCTCGAGTCCATCGTTGGGTTCAGAGCAGGTGCTTTGAAAAGCCTTGGCATATGGCTGAAATAATTATCATGCTCATCAAACAACTGGATGGCCACTTGTGCTTTGTGACAATGCTCCCACCAGAGCAGAAATGAATTATGGGATCGAGTTGATCAATCTGAATTTTAATGTGAGTGGTGCTCAGCATGGGTCTACTGCATGATACCAGGCGGAGATGCTGCCTTGGATGCTGGAACAAAAATGATGTACAACATTTAGAGCAGATATGAGAGTTAACACATTCTGCTGCAGCCTTTTAGTCACGATAGACAACCCAGTCTCACGGCGGTACGCGAAGTCGAACCGTCTGCTGGTCAGTCTGACGCTATACCTGCATGTCCAAAATTTCACTAATCCAGTGAAATATCTCAACATCTACAGTACCACTGTATAGACAAAAAAAAAACCTGAAGATACCCAGTGCACAGCAATGCTTCTCTCCTGGGTGCCCGCTCGCGCAGAGCAAACCACAATAAACCAAATAAATATTTCAGTGTACACCAGCACTGGGTTGCACCGGCTACGTGCAAGTTCTCTCCTAAGTTTGGGTGTAAAGTTGACACTAGAGGCTTAGTAACTCAATCAGCCGTTCAAAGCGGACATACTTGGACATTAAATTAAGTTATAACTAAGGCAATCGGCCAATCAACAAAGATGGAGCTCTATCGCTGTGGCTACACATCGCACATTGGCTTTCGGGCTAGCATTAGCATCGTACTGTAGCATTCTTAGTAAGCTAGAATGATATTGAAATATCAATTCAATCATTAAATTAGTCTCCAGTGGATGACAGTGTTGGAAAATGTCTGCAATTAAAGAAAAATGCTGCAGTAAGGAAGAAAAACAGGAGTTGTACTTTTAGTGAGTGTAACTCTGTAACTTTTTGTGACTATTTTGCTGTTGTTCAGGATCATGTTGTACCTTATGTTTCAGTACTAACAACAGCTTATCCGCACACTAAGCTTTCACATCTGTGTCTAGAGCTGCTAACATGGCTGTAGACATTCTTGTAGCTGAAAGAGGAGAACAAGATGATACCAGCACACTTTACTGTGGGATGACCGTGTCCTAACGCTGTTACCACGTACTACTGGACACATAATCCTTTATGCTCGTCATTTCCTAACAGAACAGCTGCTCTTCCTTGGACGTGGCTCACCATGAATCATTTGTTAAACAGTCAGTTCGTGCTGATATTGCTTACTTTAGAAATAGCAGCAAGAGTCCCCGGGAGGACAAAGAAACACTGTGTTGGTGCAGATCATTATTTTGCAGCACTGATCACCACTGAATCGCATTATCGTCAAATGCCGTTCCTCTTGTGTGATCAACTTACAGCAATATGGCTCGTGAACTTTCTAATTCTCCATCGATCCCCAAGCTGTTGTGTTACGTAATGTAATCTACAGTTTTCTCTATTAAAGCGAAATAAGACATTTTAATGCAGAGCAAAGTCTCAAACTTGAGATACAAAACGTTTTATATAACCATGAAACATTTCTAATATTTATTATTTAATTTCCCATTAACATTAATCCATTACATTACAGATAGCTTGTGTGAACTCCCGGGTGTCATTTGGCCCACCTCAGGTCTGCCAATGATCCACGTCTTTGTTGATTTTCAGGAGGCAGACGAAGCAGGACTACCAAGATGGCGTCGGCCGGAGTCACCATAATCAGAGCTTCATAACATCTCTTCAGAAACCTGTGGGTGATGTCATGGATACGATGTCCATATTTATACATATATGACTTTCACAAAACATTTAGCATTTATTAATATCTTGTCACTTGTGGTCACTATTAGCTACTGTTGCATACTCTCACTTTACATCTGTCTTTATTCTTAGTATCACCCCAGATTAACTATATTGCTGACTATGTATTTCTATTAAATCATCTAAAGGAATGTCTGAAAAATGAAACTAATGTAATAAATTAGACATGCACAATAACATTTGATTTATCATACTGACATTAGTTTATCACCAGGAAACTTTGCATTACAGGTAAATATTTAGTTTTAGTAAATAATTGTTAGTAATATTTCCTTTTACCGTGTTGGTAGATCATGTTTGTGAAAATGAATTACAAACTCAGACTTTTCTCCCAATATTAATTCATTCATTCTGTTCATTAAGCCCTGTGAAAAAAACATAACCGAGACTCATGCCAAGAGCGAATTATCTGCCGCTAACTTCTTGGAAGGAAGCCACCTGAACAGGGTCTGTTTCAGAAAACCACACTGTTTCCTGGGGATTTTTTATTTGGGTCCAACATACTTCAGCTGAGTGCCAGAGATGGCCCAATCCGATTGAGTTAAGTGTGACTGATATCACATCATCAAAATACACTCTACTGAACAGCTAAGGACCATAAACGTGTGCTTGTGTTAGATTCAAAGAGACATTTTTGCCATGTGTTTGGATCTGTATATGAATCAGAGCTAAAAATCTGTTCAGTGTTCTTATTATGGCTGCCTCAGTGTTGTCACTTTTGTTTGAAACAAAAAAAAAATGCACATCCTCTCTCTTTCTCTCTCCCTCTCTGTGAAAGCCAAATTGGATGTTGGGCTTCCCCCTAACCACCATGCTGGCAATAACCCTATCATCCAATTTGGTGATAGCCCTGCCTATAAGAGTACTACCTGGCCAAGCACAAACTTGTCGGAAAGATTTATGTCTCTCTAACTCTAAATTCCAATCTCAGCCTGTTAGTTATCCCCGGCTTTAGTTTAGTTGGCAGGATGACTGACAGCCGGCTGATTGGGCAGCCGTGGATTTCTGTCCCCTCAAGTCAGATTCTGGAGGGATTCAACCAATTACTGCTCAAGGGCATCAAGACAAGGTGCAGAGCATCGACACCAGTGCAGGTTGTACTCTAACCCCTCATGGCGCTTGTGCACGCCAGAGGGTACAGTAGGATGCAGAGAAAAGGAACAGCAGAGATTACGGGAACACAATCAGATCTGGCAGGTTATGTTTCTCGTAATTGGAAGAAAAAGAGCGTTTCAAGGTTTCATAGAGACAAAGGAAGAAGCAGGAGGTGGATGACAAGCCTGTGTCATTGTCAGTTATTGTCTGAGTCTACTTAAAGTCCCCTCTCTATCCCCCTCTATCCCTGAGGATGACTGCCAACAGGTCAAAATATTAAAAAGTATTTGTACGGTCAATTATATATTGGTGCTTTACTTTAGTTTGCTCGCAATTTTTAAGGAATTTCCAAGAAACAGACCTGACCTGAAACTGAGAAGTCTCAACAAGGATTAAAGTTTGGATCGGCTTTGACTGCTTTCATATTTAATTGCTTAAGAAAAGAGAGTGTAGCTAATGTGAGGTGAGCTAGCAGTCAGTAATGGATGAAATATCGCAGAAAAACTCCCTCCAGGTGTCAGGTTTGGTTACGGTCACACATTTTTAGCTGTGTCCAGACTGGTTGGGTCTTAAAGAGTGTGGTCAGGGTTTAGACTTGTGCAATGGCTGCAATACTTTTGGCTAAATTCAATCAGGCATAGGTGTGACGCGTTCTGTGTTAGCCCCACCAGAAGTAAGAATACAGCGTTTTATTTTCAACAGAGGTTTAGTAGGCAGTAATGCAATACAGTATTAATTAGTATGTTTCCATTAGTGTACAATCACCTTGTCCTAAAATGAGCCCTTTATATCTACAGTACAGTGAGAGCGGGTCCTCTTCCACGGAGTCCACCATGTTGAACTGCCATTTTTCTACAGTTGCCCAAAACAGACAAACCAAACACTGATCTAGATATGGGCTTTTGCCTTTTATGTGAATTTTGCAGCCACTGTTTTTCCTACATCTTTGGAAGAAGAGGGTGAGGCGTGGGAGGGTATTCATTTGGTTGCAATCTGCAAATTCACCGCTAGGGGGGCACTAAATCCTACACACTGGACCTTTAACTGTGTAGCATAGATAAATATTTAGAAGCACATAAACTAGGGAAAATCTGAGCAAGTTAACAGACTTTGAAACTTCTGAAACGATCCTGGTGGGGTTGGAAGTTGCGTGGAGAACAGACCAAAACGATGTGACGGAGACATGCCCGTTGGGGTTTCGCCGTTATGCCTTATGTTAGCAATTGACTGGAATACATTTATTATTGCCTGTTTCCCCTGTAAATGTAACATAATTGTTAGAAAATGACTGACTTCAAAAAAATACAGGGTTACTGTTATATTACATCTTCAACTTTCATGAAGCTATTTTCCACAGTGAGCTAAAAAAGTGAAATGTCATCTCAAACCTAACCGATGAATCTGCCCTGAAAGGTTACAACAGCCCAGTATAAATTTAGTAATCCTTTATATAAAAAAAAGAGAGAGAGAGTTCTGTTCACTACATATCTGCACCGACCCATTTAATGTCAGCCATAGACTACCAAGATGCGTTAAAGGGTAACTCAGCGTGTGCTATCTCGAGTTATCAACTGGTGACATCTATTTGGAGCATTTGCAGGTTAGTCAGTGAACACTTACATTAAATTATTATTAATGCGTTTGCTGTAACTGGTGCTCGAATCCCAAATCCAGTGCAATAAAAAATTAATCACAACTGTGAGCAGAAACTAAAGGTGATTTTAAATAAATAATGTTGGTTTAAACTGGATTCAGTGGCACAAATCTTATTCGATACAGAGAAGTTTTAAAGAAAGATAGTTTGTTTTTTTGTTATATTAGTGATGCCGTGGTGTGTATGCACTGTGTCATATCGTGTGTGTGTGTGTGTGTGTGTGTGTGTGTGTGAAAGACACACACAGGGAGAGCAGACACCTACTTGTAAATGATGTCTTTCATCTCTTGACTTCAGATGTGGCTGTCACCCACTTCCATTATACAGCAGGATGAAGTGGGACACACAAGATAGAC
Organism: Protonibea diacanthus; assembly: GCA_028641955.1. Lineage (NCBI taxonomy): Eukaryota > Metazoa > Chordata > Actinopteri > Sciaenidae > Protonibea > Protonibea diacanthus. The sequence goes on along the minus strand of CM053997.1, from coordinate 10,391,032 downwards.
TGTAAGATGGAAGTGTGAGAACAAAGGAAGCCGAGAAACGTCCATGCACGCACACACACACACATACACACATACACACACACACACACACACACACATGACGGCGGGTTGGACTTGTATAATCACAGAGAGCGAGAAAGAAATTCTTCTTCTTACTTGAACATGCGACGTAAGATTTCAGGACAGATAATCTTGAGGATGTCGGGGTGTGGAAAACGAATGAACAACACTCTAAGCTCCCTCAACAAACACCACTGTGGTGCCCTTGAGGAAGCCACTTAAACCCCAAATCGCTCCAGTGGAGCTGCTCAGTGGCCAACAGCTTCAGACTGTGGCTGCACTGGATGAATGTCTGCATGAATTTGAAGCACAAGGCTGAAAAACGCAGCCAGCGAAACCCCTCCCAGGATATATTTTAAAGGAAATCTGAATCTAGGCGGCACCCGGGGGAATATCAATTCATTTAAGCCAAGGCGACAAGGTGTAAAATAAAAGTCCCTCGGGGAAATTATAGTCTGATAAAACAGGACAGTCACATATTACAGTAATACAGCTAGCCGTGTTCACCTTGGATATCCCAGATCCCGGTGTAATTCCTCTCACTCTCTCCTATCAGAGTCAGTTCTTATGTTTTCAGTGACAGCTCGGACAGCAGTCAGCAGTGGCGAGGGGAAACTGAAATTGCTTTTTAGTGTCTCCAAACTTCCATTTCCAGGTAGATTTACTTTTAACAGAATAATCCATGGCTGAATTTCATGAGGAATTCTCACCTGTCAAATGCAGTGAATGCCAGTGTCCTCAGCTGAGACACAGATTATGGGTTTTTTAACGCTCGTAATCATTAATTTATATAGTGTTACATCAAATTACCGGATTTACCGACAGTCATACATCAAGTAATTAGTGGTAGAGCTCCTATAATGGCAACATCCCTACTGCTGAAGTGTTTCGTGCCAAGACGGTAAATGTTTGCGAGCTCAACGTGACCTCTGACCTCCTGCGTCAAAAACTAGTGGGTGCTAATAGCATAGACGCCAGCTGGATATTGTTTTGAAATTTGACAAATGAACTAAAAATAATCAGAATAAGGAGCTTAGCAGATGAAAATTAGATGATGAAACCTGTGGGTAACAATCACCTATTTATCTATGACTCTTGGATAACTATACTTTTGAAACATCTATCCATCCAAATAAAGAAGACAGGGTTGCACTCAGTTTATTTAAAACATCTGTCTGGCTTTACGCGTAACGTTTCCGGTTATCAGGCTTTCATCCATGTGTACAAATGCAGGAATACAATCCCTACTTAAGGGTGCAGGGGTAAGTTAACAAGTGAATACAATCGCTAATCACAGGAACCACAGAGCTCACAGATGAGTCAGCCAAAGTCCAACCATTTGTCCATTAATCTCTCTGCTCTTTTAACCACAACATGTAGCTGACTCAACCGGTCGATCTCGGTTTTAATCAATCATATTTTATTAGGTTATTTGAGCTACTTCTGAACTACAATCTTTCCAAACAGCTAAATACTTGCAGACAAAAATCACGAGTGGAAGAATGTGACATGATGTATAGATTTTACCGTGGAGCCTCAGGACAGGAGAGCTGTATTAATTTGTATGTATGGTCACATAATCCGTCTCTGTGATGTAAAGTCCCTTCTGTTACCTCAGGATTGAACTCAGGAGCTCATGACTACTGGATATATTTTTAACGCAGCAAAATGTCAACGCGGATGCGAAAAATGAAGTTTTATGGATGTTTGTTTTACTTTGTTTTATCAAGCACCCTGTTAGTTAATGCCAAAGGCAATCATCGCCGTCCTCCGGAGTGAGCCGAGCTGAAGACACAATTAGATAAACCTATAGTACAGTAAGAATTGACACAGCGTTAGGCCAGCAGTGTTAAATAAGTTTAACAGACATTTGCTTGAGGACAGAGACAGAAGAGAAGTGGGGGGTTGTTACTACTCACCGGCAAAACTGATCTTAATGAGAGCTGCATGCAGAAGAGGATAAGCAGCACTCTTCACCTTACATACCAAGACCCTGGCTGCTGAGACGGCTTCATTAAGCCCAGCAGACTATGGGCTGTCACTCCTGAAAACGGGCAAGGCGGCCAAAGGAATGGGAAACAACAACACAGTAATAACGTTGACATTTACAATAGGCGTCGGATATCATATCCAATTTCTCCCTGCACACCCTTAATTCCTTTTTAATTGCTTTTCCGCGTTGGTTCCGGGATAAGGCTGTCTCTCTTCATTTATGAAAGTGAGGAGATGGGGACAGTGGTGTGTGGGGGGACGGCTGATGATATGTGTGTGTGTGTGTATGTGTGTGTGTGTATGTGTGTGTGTGTGTATGTGTGTGTCTGAGGGGGGTATCTGATGCTAAAGTTGGGGGGGGGGCAAGCTGCAACGCCAATACTGAAATAATTGGTGCTTGTTTCAAACAAATGAAAACACTTTTTAAAAGAGCTTTGTTTGATGAAAGTAACTGAAGAAATAAATGATTATGATATACATGATTAATTATCCTGCAGCACGCCACCGAATGAATATGTTCATGAGTTTCAAACACTCGTCCTTAAAGGGTGGATTACCCTGTAAATGAGAAACAAGTATCCCCGTTGTCATCAAAATACAACATATGGGGATCATTAATAATCAACATTAATCAATATAATTGATTGAACAGTTCATTTAAAATTGCAGTAATGGCCGCAGAAATAGTTTGACATTTTGCTTTCTTGACACGAGTTAGTGGTCTCGATCTTCTCCTCTGTCCTGCCAACTGGAGCGAGTTAGCTTAACTTGGCATAAAGAGAGGAAATGATGGGGAAACAGCAACCAGCACCTCTTAAACTTAGTAAGAAACACATTTAGTTTATAACACTAAAGTACAAAGATTGCAGTAGTTATATGTGATTTTGTTTCCCCTGTGTTCAGGCTTTATGCACGGATAAGCTAACAGGCTAACTACAGCTGTAGCTCATCGGCTTCATATTTATCATACAGAAATAAGAGTTCAGATCTGGAGCGACTCTCTGCCTCCACATATATTTTATCTTTATATTTTGGTAGTCAAATGTTGCCGTTAATGCTCCGACCGGTTGCAATTTGGCAAGAAGAAGAAGCAGCAAAATGTTTTCATCAGCCGTACTTGAACTGAGACAAGCTAGCCTCCTGAAATAAGCGCACTATGCAAGGAAGTACACAGTATACATTAATGTCTAACAAAAGTTAGCACGCTTCACTAGAGACACAGCTAGATTTTTTATGCTAAGCTAAGCTAACCAGCTGCCGGTTGTAGCTTTCTATTTAATGCACCGACATGAGAGTGATATTAATCTACAGAAAGTAAGTATATTTCTCAAAAATTGTAACAAATTCTTTAATAATCACCGATTCTACCAAACAATGAGTCAGGAATTACCGGTAAACCTGAAATGATGGGAAACCTAACAGGAAGTACATGAAAAATACAGCCATTTTGTTCTGCGTTTTTAAATATTGAGCGGTAAACAACATCAATCAGGCATCAGGTCCATCCCGCTGCTGACTGACTGGCGGCACAGCCCAGTGCACCACATAACTTGGCAACCCTGGAGTTACTTTTATCCAGCAGAGTGTGTGGTGGTTAATCAAAGCCCATAATTTCCATAATTCATGGATGCCCATCTGTTTGCCACCTACTCCCATGCCCAGTGCAGAATAAACAAATTCAGGAGAGGGGCCAAGGGGCTATTTAATGACAGCATCAGCCATGGCTTGTGCAAATATCCCCACATATACACACAACCACACACGCACACAACAGCGCACATACAAATGTAGTCTAATCAATCTTCCGGCACAACTATAATTCATTCTAAACACAATTGTTTAATCCATCTAAGGTGCAATGTTTGCATCATAATTCACAAATTGAGGTTAACTAATTAGGCTTCATGAGTGTAAGACCATTACTCATCCCCATCACACTGTGTCTTTTAGAAGACTTTCAGATAACAACTCAGAAGAAAAATCTGATTTCCAACCATCCAGTTTCCCACAAAAGGTTTATCATTGTACAGATTTTCTCCTGATAAAATCAAACTACTTTGATGTTATTGCAAACGCTGGGACGGCTTCGTGATTGAATCAGCAGAGCTAAGGATAGAGAAGGAAGCCGATATAGCTTAGAGGGAAGTGGATTTGTTGTTCTCAGCCAACATCATTTTAGTAGTAAAGCAGCCAATAAGGAGTCATATGTGACTCTTCCTCTGACATGTGCGAGCTGTAAGATGCTGTATATTCTATATTTTACAACATTTTTTGTTTAACATTTGGTAACACTGAAGATCACTCACAATTATTTTGTATATATGGGGTATTAATACAAAACTCACTGGGTACTCAGTATAAAAAGGAAGAACAAGACAGGAAGACTATCTATTAGTATCTATTATTAATAATATACACATACAGACACATTTAATATCCATCCATCCATTTTCTGTAACTGCTTATCCTCCTCTGGGTCGCATGGGGCTTTAGGCGAGAGGCTGGGCACATCCTGGACAAGTTGCCAATTCGTCACAGGGCACATTCAGACAAACATTCACACTCCCACTCACACCTATGGGCAATTTAGAGTCAACAATTAACCTCTCAGGTTAATTAACCAGTTAAGTGCATGTCTTTGAACTGTGGGAGGAAGCCGGAGCACCCGCGGAGAACCCGCGCAGACACGGGGAGGACATGCAAACTCCACACAGAAAGGCCGAGGCTCGAACCGAGAGCCTTCTTGCTGTGAGGCGTCACTGCCGCCCACACATTTAATAATACATTTTTCTGGTTGTTGTTGTCTGTTTTGTTATGTTTTTTGCTTGTTTTTTTCCCCTCTTTACCTTGCTTACTTTTTTGAGTATCCGAGGAGGGCGGAGAACGTGTGCTTGTATGTCCGTGTATTATTAAAACACAAATAAAGATGGGGAAAAAAAAGAACAACCTAGAACAGATTTTATGCCCTGACCCATCATTAGCAGCTCAGGTAATGACGACCACCAGGACAGCATTAGAAGCAGAAAGCTCTCTTAATATAATATAAGTATGGAGCATGCAGGCTGCAAAATAAGGCAGCTCCTTGTTCACCAGTTTTACGCTCCGGGTACAATGTGGTTTCTTGTTAGTATTTCATTGGTACAAAATATTTACGCTATAATTTGCGGCTGTAATCAAGTTTCCCAACATTTTTAACATCCAGACTTACTTCCTCCACAAGCCTCCATTTAAAACGCTGCACTGAAATAGAAAAATAACATTTAAACTGAATAATACTGTTGTGGTTTAATGACTGGAGGCTAGGCTGGTGCCTGCATGCTGAGAGCTGCTGTCACTTACTTTAGAGTTTTATTCCCTAATGAGACATACTGTATAATACATCACCAAAAGTGATGCCTGTTAAAAAAAATTCAAACTATTAGGCTTAAATGTAAGGATGGCTCCTAAACATAATGGGACAACAATGGTTAAAAAAAAAAAAAAAACAGCCTGGTTGAATATAACAGCATTTAAGGCGACAAATCTTCAAGTATGGTCTGATGTCAGAGGGTCACCGATGTAATAAGAGCCCCTCTGACCCAGCTGTTGAGCTCCATTTAAAGTATTAAAGCAGTAATTCACTGGGGAGAGAGACTGACGGACAAATGACTTTTCCCACAAAAACACCTGGTGTGATAACCAAAAGTTCTCCAACTCTGCAAAGTATCAAAAGTGCTCATCCAAAGTTTGAAAATTAATCTGAAATCGAGTCTTATTTGGAGAAACTTTTATTCCAATCAATTTTGAAGTCTGTCTTCAAACACAAAACCATCTGGCCACACAGCTCAGAGTGATTCTGATTCTCAGTTACTTGACTTGTGAAGTGCATGTTAAGAGGCTGCTGCAGACTCCACTTCCTGCGATTCAGAAACATATTAAAAATTAAGTTGTTTTTATCCTTCGCAGATTTAGAGAAGGTCATCCGTGCCTTTATCTCATCTCGTTTAGACGACTGCAAAAGCCACCCTTGCGTCTCCAGCTTGTTCAGGATGCAGCAGTAGCTTTTCTCTGCTGTACGTGTGAACGCCCCACCAAAAACATTTCATAGATGTTGACTAGTATTTTGATTTTGGGGAGGTATAATATCGTAAGACTGTCAGCCCACACACATTAATATTTTCTCTTTCACTTTTTCTGGCCGGATTACCATCTGGCAAAGCGGGTACCTACCCAAATGTCCAATCATATCAGCAACATGTTTCATGATTTCTTCACGTGTTGCGGCCATAGACAGTATAAAACATGGACATTGTACCTGGACGTCACCACAGGTTTCTGAAGAGTCATTGTGAAGTTCAGAGTGTGGTGGCTCCATCTTCATCACTCAGAGTGGCTGCTGTTCATTGTGCATCTTTATAGTTCATTTCCCCGCTCATGACAACTGTACTGAATTAATATAACTTACCCATTCACATTATATTGAGTCCAAAACAGTTTTTGTACCAGGTGTCCATTAGAGGAACTGCAGCTTTTGGCAGTTTTGGCTTCCCTTCACAGCCACGGAGGATGTCTCTTGGTTGCAGCGTGCATGGGGCAGTATTAAGAGAAATCTTTTGAGGGTTTTGAGATCCAAAAACAAAATTACAATGGAATAAAAAGTGTGTTTGTAACTGCAAAAGTGAGCATGTCAAGCTAGCTAGCTACTTCTATGTAAAGTAGTCATTTACTTTCAATGCCAATAAAGATTTCATACTATTTGTTATTTTGTGGAGTTACAGATTACATTAAGATGATTAGCACATCCAGTGTGTATATGAACTCTTTTAATTTGGGGAGGTTTAAAACTACAACCCATCGTGAAGCTAACTTGATTGTTCAAGTGTGTCAGCTAACAGCAGTATTACATTACATCCCCTTACAAGCTAGCTCCACACGGCGCTACAGGAACAATGCATGTTTCTTTATGTCAATGTATGTGTATACAGCCATCAAATACATATTTAAGACCATTTTACAGTCACATTGCTCTCATTTTAAAGAATTCAGCACTAAAAGTCAGCTAGACACAGCATTTACTGTTTACTCATGGAGCTAACTATCTGCTTGCAACATATTGGCAATCATCAGGAAGCAAGGCTTCGGTCTACTTCTATGTGAGAAATATGAAATGAACACAATATTCAGCACTGTATAGCAGTTTATTCATTTCTATTTTTAAATATATTTCATTTATTTATATATTTTACATTTGATTTTCATGTTTTTTTTTTCATACGTAGCGGCTGAATGATGACCGAAAGAAGAAAATTAGTTACATTTTTGGAAGCTAAAAAATACAATCGGTGAATTTGTAAGTAAACGATACAAAATTCTAACATTTATATAATATACAATAATTTGTATACATAAGAGTTAGTGCAAGTCAGTGATGTTAGCCAAGCACAGTTCATCTAACCAGCAGGATGTTTACAGTGAAGACGTTAACACTTTGAGGGGTGTTTCAACGGACAGGATTACATTGCAAACCCAAGTAGTTTCAACCAGCCCCGGTTTAGAGACACAAACTGGGGCTAGTTTCAACATGAATCGTGAGCCAAGAGAAACACTTTACTTTTCAAATAAAACATCTCTCTCAGAACCAAATCATTATTTACCTCGGTTACATTTGTCATGTTGTATCTAGGAGCCACATGTAAAACTTATCAAACAGCTGCTCGAGTCCCCAGGAGAGCAAATATACGATTTAACTTGTCAAATGGCTCGAGACATCGTGAACAGCATTTATCCATAATTACTTTCTGCTCATTCTTGTCAGGGTAATTCTGTGTCTTGAAATATCCCTGAGCTGCAGCGTTTTCTAAAATAGCTTTTGAAACACCACTTGATGGCTGTTTCCATAATGGCTCCATCATCTCATTTCTATATGCACTTTGATTGAAAAGCACCAGTGATGGCACAACAGAAAGCAATTCTTGGCAATGTCTTGAAGCATGAAGCAGGAAAAAGATGCAGCCAGCAATGTTGGTAAACTTATTGTCATGTTTCAATGCAGCATGGCTCTCGCTTACATCTAGAAATGTGATCTTTGCCGTAATTAAATGAGAAGGCGAGAAAATGATGTGCAAGTTTTGCCATTTTTCTGCTTGTATACACTGAATGATCCGCCTGCTCTTTAGCAAATCTCAAATCTCCATCAGCGTAAATGTCAACAAGGCAAGGAGGGACACAACAAACCAAAAATAAAATTAATCACAGATGAATTGTTGCATCCTCGGTAGCCTCTAATTAGGAGTCCAAATAAACCAATCACACATTATTGCATGCATGCAGAGCTGCCTATTGAACGGCAGCATTCAAATCTAACCTTTCTAGCACTGCATATTTCAGACTTCGATCTACTTTTAAAATAGGCCATAGATTGATGTGATATGTAGACGTTATTTACATTTTTTTTTTCAGTAAGGCATGCCATTATTCAAAACTTTCAGTCATTGAGAGCTGTGTTTCATTTATCAGCGGCTTACAGTCTCCGTGTCACAGCTGAAGTTGTTGCCATGACGATAATACTGCATATTGATGGGTGGAGGGGGGGGTTTAGGGAAAAAGAAAAAACTTGCCAAGTTGTTGTGTGAATTCCTCTGGGTATCTTTTGCACTGCAGAGCAAACAACAAAGCGAGATGTTTCACACTGGAGGGAGGAATTCACTTTGTTATCGTACGTTCGCAGTACAAACACCGAGCTTCTTCTTCTTATGGGCTCAAATGAGGGTCAATAAGGTATCGAGCTTGTAGAATTCAGAAATTATTTTCAAAGTGCGTGGTTGTTTATCATGCTTTGAAAGCCTGTGAAGAAACCGGGCATGAGAAAGTCAAGTAAGTTTGAGAATTAGTAGGAAAGATTTGCAGATTTAGTGAGAGCGCATACACAAAATTCAACGTTCGAAAAAGTACTCAGTACACAGTATATTTTATACACTATTTGAACAGAAATCAAAATATGCTTTACGTACTAAAAGTAAACGTACCTTCACAGCCCAAAACACAGCCAAGGTTCTTTGTCCTATATATTACTTAGACACTCATTTTTTAACTGCAAATCTTTTCTACAAATTCAAGGTTTGATATACGACCACACACAGACAGATCAAGAGCTTATTGACCATTAAGAGTTCATATATTGTCAAGCAGTTTGTGTCAGTTTCATCCCAGAGAACCCGAGAGCAATCTCCTTTTATGCTTCATCAGCTACAAACTAGTGGACACAGTAACAACCCAACATTTGTGGAGTTGTCGTTGCATTGTTTTTGAGCGTTTTAGCCTGTAGAGAAAAGTCTACTGCCGACTTTCAAATCCTTTCTTGTGAAACTGACGGACAGCAAACCGTGGAAAAATAAATGCGACTACTGTTTGACTCAAGTTGTAACACTTCACGGGCGTCGGTTGCATACATATAAAAAAGTACATTCATCTAACTATCCATGTTTTTCACACTAGCTTTGGTTCATATGAGACATCTTTAGTTTGTTAAAGTGTTTAAATCAGACAAAATGATGCAGCATGTGGGTGTGATACTGCATTTGGAAGCGTGTGTTTGTGTGTTACAAAACAATACGGACATGTCTGACCCATGAAAATGAGTAAAGACAGAAAACATAAAGGGAGTAACTTTCACACAGTTAACTTTCACCTGCCTGAATAACACATATTTTGTCGCCACCCGGTGGTCAGACTGCATATGTAGTCATGGTTGGACTTGCAGGCTGCAGGCTCAGAGGCCGCTTGTCATCGCTCCATTCACGTTTCGAGAGCTCTTGGTGAAAGTGTTCAACTGAAACAAAGAGGAGATTAATGGCTCTGTACCCAAAATGAACCGTATGTAAACTATTTCACCAAGAGTTGATGATCATCTGTTTTCTTTTATATAACTTTTTTAACTTATGGGCAAAGACTTTTCCACTTTATTTCTGGTTAAACTTGATACAAAACTTCAAACTTAGGTGAAAGAAAAGGAGCCAATGTTGACTTATACTGACATCACTTACCATAACTAGGTATCACCTGTATTTTTATTTATATGGCGCATAGTTCAGTAGCTACCTTGAGTTCTGTTTGAACGTTTAAAACTTATTGACGTCTGGTTTTCACAACACCAGAGTAAGGCAATCAGATATGGCTATGATTATAGCACAGGTGTGGTGTCGGTGTTTGTGCATGCTCGTGCATGGATTACGTTTACGTGTGTCCAAACTTTGCGTCCTGATGTTTTCCGCAGTTCATGATCTACGACATAAAAATGAAGTTTATCCGCACTGTTGGACGAAGCCTCCCCAGTCAACAATCTGCTGGGTTGTTGTTGTTTTATTATTCTGAGAAAACAGACAGTTTAAGTGAAATCCTCACTCGCCCAGAAAGTAGTTTGCAAAATGGATGTTGACATCAGTTGGAGTCCTAGACTGTGGAAGAGTAGGCAGTGCAGGAAAGACGCAAAACAGACGGTCCTCACTCATCTTCCATGTAATGTTTTTCGCCAACATCCTCTCAGCTTGCGGTGTTCCTAGAGCTGAGTTTGTTTCATTGCATTTCAACAGTTCGGGGTGTCAGTTTGTGGGTGTTTCAGTCATAGGAACAGTCCTGGTAACATCAGGCCCTCCCTGCTGTTCAAATAGTGTCTCCTGGACAAAGTTTGGGGTCAGACGTAGATGCCTTCGGGGTTGAGGCTGGAGGACACGGTGCTTTGAAGAGCGCGAAGGTCGCTGGGTAAGAGACGTGAAGAGCCAAGTCGTTTCAAAGAACCGGACTCCACTTCTGTAGCAAGCAACAAAAAAAAAAAAAAAACAAGGACAAGGGACAGGAGTTGATTTAAGAAGCCTGTGACCAAAAACCTTATTATGAGAATGAAAACAGGGATTCTCCTTCTGACTTACTGTGAAAGTCTTTCAGCATTTTCAGGGCTGCTAGTGATTTGGTCCATGTAATGGGGTTACAGACTTAAAGCTGTTACAGCACAACAAGTCTTACAGCCTAACATGTCATTCCCATGGTGACCACAGGGTGACACTGTGTACGTACAAGTGTGAAGATGATCCTCTATGTAAAGCAGCTCAGTCAAAATCTGGTTAGCCGTGAACCTGAACTTTTTAACAAGGTGAAGGTAAGTCACAGAGTCCCTGTTAGTGTTGGTTTAAGTGTGTTTGTGTGTGTGTGTGTGTGTGTACGTGCCGTTGTTGTTTTCTCCTGCAGGTTGAGCGGGCAGCACGGTGACCTTGGTACCAGTCTGTTGAATGAACTGCTGCAGGTTGACCTGTCGCAGCTCTTTTGTCAGCTGCTCCAGCTCCAGCTCCTTCTCCTGTGACGGAGAATAACACAACAACTGAGCGATGTCTGTGTCGCAGTGAAAGAGAAATACAATGCGCACTGTGAGAAAAAAAGAGTATTTCCTTTAAAATACTGAGAAATTACTGGGTCTAGACACAGATTCAGCCCATTTTGACTTCTCTCAACTACATATTTGCACTGTAACTAAGGTGGACGTGAAAAACAATAAGGGATCATACTCTGCTTGGGATCTCTCCACAAGTCAAACCACAGATGAGACAGCTAAAGAGAAGAGTTAGCTCCCAGATGGTTACGCAACCGCAGGCGAGGGGATTGTGTACTTATTCAGGCCTCTCTCTAATCAGGCGAAGAATGCTGTAATACCCTCCCTCCCTTCCCCTTCTCATTACCTCATGCTTCCCACACCCTGCTGGACCTCGCCTGTACATAGAGCACTTCATACTAAGATGCACGCGGCCAAGGATCCGCTGCACATCCCTGCAAGCTAGAGATTAAACTTTGCTTCACTGCCCACAATTTAATGAGCTTAGATTTTTATGGTTCCACCTGTGCGCGGAGGACTCGATTTTCACACGCGCCGCCACGCCAAAGTTATCAAACTTTTTAATGAGCATTTTTCCTTCGGCATCCTCCAAACGTGCGGGGCGAACTTGCCAAGGTTGCTTTAGATTTCTGATGATTTTGAGGCTATGGTATATAAAAGAAAGACACTGAAACAGTAGGATTTGAGCTGACCTGTAATCTCTTGCTCGACTGGCCAAGTGAGCGTTCCAACGCCCTGCAGCTGCTCTCCAGCCGCGCCGTGTGTTGGCTCTGCATTTCCAGCTCAGCTCTCACTTTCTCCAGCTGTGCTTGCACCTGAAATCCAGAGTAGAAGTGAAGAGAGCAAGCCAGCGCTCATCACAACTTGTCAGGAGAAGATGGGCTAAAGAAACTAATCCTCACAGTAAAGATGTAGGTGGATTCACATGCTTTAATGTGCTCAAGGCGTATAACTGTGAGTTCCTTTGCTGGAACACTTTAACTTTTGTTTAAGACCTTTTTGTAGCTATAGATATGGATATTACATCTTTTTTGAAGATATTTGTTATTAAACAAGCTAAGAATCTGCTAGCAGCTCTGTGAGGCTTTACTTGGGCTGGTGCTTTGACCTAAACGCATGCTGTGTACTCTGCTTGGCTTTCATACCTCCAACAAATGAAGTAAAATGTCCTTGTTAAATATTAGTTTTTGTACGACCAGCACACCAACACAACCTGAATGAGACCTCAGCAGTTCAATAAACTCTGTTCCCTCTTTGCTTGTTGCCGTACCTCCTCTTCATTGACCTTCTGGTTGAGCTCGGCCTCCTGCTGCAGCCGCTCCTGCTCCAGGCCTGCCTCCATACTCTGCGTGATGTGAGAGAAAATAAATAATATGGAAAAGCTGGCACAAACAATCTTCACAGAAAACCAATGCTAACTCTATTTTTTTTATAGAAGGAAATCGTTTGCTGTAAAGAGCAACAAAACAGCAGCCAGTGGAATCAGGTAGCTCACCTGAATGCGCGCTAGGTACTCCGAAAGCTTGGCTTCACAGTCGCGTACGCCGCCCTGCAGCTCGGCTAGCTGTTGCCGGAGCTGCCGCTCGCTCTCCAGCTCGATCTGCAGCTCGTTCTGCCAGAATTCCTCCTCTTCCATCTCGGCATCGTTCCTCCTCACCTTCTGCTCTAAAAGCAGCAGCTCCTCCTCCAGGTTTCCTTCCTGAATGAAAAAGACAACATAACTTGCTAAATAAAGACAACATGGTAAAGAAATGAAAGGTGATACAGGGATGCCTACTGCTTTGTGGGAAAGCAGTGTAAACAAGATTTGAAGACATGACGGTTTAGAGTGCAGGTGTTATGGATCTGTAAGTAACAGCACTGGCAGCTGTGGTTTTGCTCACTTCATTGGCCTCGCCGACGCCCTCGTCCCAGTCTCGCAGTTCGGCCTCGCAGCCCAGCAGACGGCTCTCCAGGGCCTGTAGTTTGTCTCTCTGCAGCTGCACCAGCCGGCTCAGCTCTCTGGCTGGACTCCCAGGTACAGATGATATTCCAAGGCCTCCAACCCTGCGCAGGTTCAAGCTCACACCGCGCTGCTGGGGCTGTTTGGCTGGATGAACGCCGGTGGGACATAAAAGGATGGTGATTGGATTGTTGACAAGTAAAAGCAGAGAGGGACAGAAGGAGAGAATGAGGACAGAAACTCAGAACTACCACAACAGTAAGCTTGAATACACTTTAAAAAACTACCTTCAGCATCTCTGCTTTTCCCAAATATGTCCCGCAGACCTTTGGCCCCTCCAGTGAAGGTCAAAGACTTGCGTTTGGGTTCCCTTCGTTTGAGCGAGCGGTCTGTCCCTGACGGGCGGAGCTTGGCCAGAGGTGGCAGGCTCTGCCGGTAGAAGCCACGCTCTGGAACGCGAGCCTGCCCGTCAGAGGTGGGCCGCTCGCTAACGGACGGGCCGGTTCGTTGGAGGATGAGCTGGACGTCGCTGGCATACTGACCCCACTTGTTGAGGGATACAACGGGATTCTCATGCGGAGCCAGGTGACGTTCTGTCTCACGCCATTTCTCGATTAAAGTGTACCTACCAGTGCGTCCTGGGACAAAACAAAGAATATGATACATGTTAGTGCTTAATTACAGACATATCTCCCTTTTTGGAAACAGGTGATGTCCCCACACCAATCAGGACACAGTAATATTTGAATGTGATGACAGTTGTGGGTTTGTTTTCTTATTTTTCCTGGTCACGGGCCCTCATCCTGAGCCAACCACACCTAGAGAGTCCTGATGAAGCACATACATTGAAATTTTTTTTTAGATTGTAGCGTGAGCAGATGAGGTCTGGGGTATTACATCACAGTGAGATGAAAAAAAAGAAAAGAAAGATAAGCAAAAACAGGAAGCACAGGTGCAGGTCGTGGACCACACGTGGTCTAGATAGAAAGAATAGAAACATTAGTCTACATGGTTATAAAAATCCCATTCTCCCCTGGTATTTATCACACTTCCCTTGAAGGGTGAAAGTCATTTTCTCCATTATGTGGATAGAGTTGATTATGCTAATAAGAAGGGTGATGATGGGAGGATTCCTCTGGAGCCTTTTTTTAATTGTTATTTTACTTACTGCCATAAAGGTCTTCAAAAAGTTACGAGTCGCTCCCACCGAGGCCTTTAGGAATATTTCCAAGGTACAAAGGAGAAATCAGATTACAAGTCTAGGATCTCTGAGACCAAATGGCCCACTCCTTTCCAAAAAGGCTTAACATGAGGGCACGACCAGAAAATGTGAGCATGGTCTGCCAAAACCGATCCAGGCTCCCCCCAGCAGGAGTGCTCAGAACTACTATATTTGGATTTCTGGATGGGTTTAATAAAAAACATGTTCCATTTTTTGAGCAGAAATCTCTACAAAACCAACATATGTTGAGTTTTGGCAGTTAAAGCAAGGATGTTTTGCTTCACAAAACTATTGATTGTTGCTTATTTAGACATGAATGATTAATATGAAGTTTACAGTTTAAGAACATGAAGTTCTCCAGATCTATTCTGCGTCCAGATTTCTCTCTGCAGATCATCTTTTCCTGCCAACTTATTTCGAGGCTGTTTGTAAGTGCGCTTTAGAGGACACTATTAAATACTTTAAACCGCTGCTCTGTCCTTTGTGGCATCCCTATCTTAAGTCCTGAAGGGGGCTTTATATACTACAGTTCTCATTATCCTCATGCACTTGACAGGCAGCATCTTATCCTCTTCAAGAGACACAGGCATGACTTTCTGGATTAGGAGTGGTGGCTTGGATGTAGAGCTAACTGTAGTTAAATCCAAAGTTTTACAGAAGGCGGTCTACTCTAAATTGGTTACTTTTGCAAATGAAGATGATGAGTACGGTGACATAACAACAACACTGTACTGACCCATTAGTTTTTGTTGTATTTAGGTATACATATATTGGAAATAAGTGTTCTAAATTGTACCAATTATACATGTTCACTAACACTTTCTGTGTTGTAGATGGTATAGCTCTCTCCTTTAGAGCTCCCTCTGACCTCTGGTGTTTCCCAAGGATCTAATCTTGGGCCACTTGGACACATGAGTCACAAACAACACAATTCACTTTGATTGTTATGCCGATGACACCCAGATTTATGACTTCTAAAGTAATCTCCATCACTTAATGGTACTGTCTGATTTAATTCTACATGTATTAGTGTATGTTGTTGTTGTTGATGCGAATTTCCAAGAAGTTTCTGTAAGCATGCTATCCAAAATGTTAAAAATTGAGTTGCAGTTAAGAGAGGAGAGACTCGTTGACTTGTCTTTCACAACTCTCCCACGCTTGTGCAGCATTGGTAGTTTCAAAGAACCAGCATGCTCAGTGAAAGGACTTTACAGTGGGAAAATCCAGCTCAACAAACAGTGATTGTGCTGGGAAATGTCCAGTGGTTCACGGCTCCATGTGTGTGTCCGCCTGCATTCTTCTCTGTACACATATAGATAAGAGTAAAACAGTGCCCATCCTACCCTCAACCTCCTCGTACACAGTAAGGGTCCTTGTAAAAGAGGCACATTCATCACGACAGCCATTCACATCAAAGTGCCCTGGCCCGGACAAAAGGCACAGAGAACACAAAGGACAGTGAACGCCATAACTCTTGCTACACTGTCAACGTGAAAGACGTGTTTCAACTCTGAGAAAGATCTATCTACGGAGGTTTACGAGAAATCCCCATCAAAATCTGACCATCTCAACAACACTACACACTTTAAAGAAATAATATTCTTTTGGATTCACAAAGCTTTAGTATATAATCCATGTGATGACTAACAGTGTGTCAGCTTATTTCTTTGCAATTGTAACAGCATGTCAATAAACCATAGTCTGCAGCATGACTCATCTTGTTTTGTGCAGCTCATTTATGGTGGAAATCTCTTCATGCCCTCTAGTCACTGTTCATTTTACTGCAATTTATCATCTTCACTATGTCTAACAAGTTGCCTAGCCAATATTGGATCCAACCCATATCACAGCAAATCCCCACAGGGATTTATGTTGGACAAAATATCATTTACAACATTTTAGTTTAAGTTTTTTAGCACAGGAGCCAGATGGAGAGGATTTCATCACAGTGTTGAATCTAGGTGGTGGTCTTTGCATGTTATTGGTTGGCCATTTGGATTTTCCAAGACTTACCGATCATATAACCAATAATCATTACTTTTTATTGCTTATATTCTTTTTATATTACACCTTTTTCAAGCATCTACCACCTGTGAACACAAAAGATGAGCACACCGTTACTGTCTCATATTGTAGTAAGTAGTTTTGAGCTTACCAATGGCTTGCGCCAAAGCAATGACCACTTCCTGGCATGTGGTGAACTCTGTGACCCCGCACACGATGCGCTGCACTCCATCCACCCACACTTTCAGCTCCATGGCCTTCATCCAAAGGCCCTCATTCCTCCACACCACAGTAGGGTGCTAATAATGTTTTCTGTCCATCCTACAAAGGAAAAAAGAAAACAATATTCAGTGTAAAACTCTTGTAAAACAAAAAAGCTGCACCTATTAATACTTTTGTTAAAATGCGAAAGTGGCCACTCATAGTGACAAACCCCAACTGCACGATATCTGCCACTAAACAAGACACAAGCAAAATTAAATAACATATAGACTTCATAGCCTGATTGCCTTCTCTGGTACTTTTAATTGGTTCAAATCTTATTTGCAAGCATGGATGAATGCTCATCTTAAAGCTTTAAAATGAACCGTGGTGTTCCCCAATACATTTTCATACCTATGCAGATGACACACCACTTTACATTGCAGCATTTCCTGATGACTCTGGGCCAATAGATGCCCTTTAACTGCATTTTAGATATCAAGTTAAGGATGGCAGAGACTTTTCTACATCTTAATCAGAGCAAAACTGAAGTCTTGGTTATTGGTACTGAATCTCAGAGAAACTGAGTGCAAAACTGCAACCATGTGCATTTTATCTTTAATTTAGTTCTTAGTTTTGAGCTCCATATTAGGAACATAACCTGCAGATTGATTACTGTAATGCTCTACTTTCTGGTCTTGCTAAAAACAGCTCAGTTACAATTACTTCAAAACTCAGCTGCACATCTGCTGATGAGAACCAGAAAGAGAGCACACATTACGCCAATTTTAAAGGCCCTGCACTTGATACATGTTTGCTTCAGAATTGATTTCAATATCATTTCATTGGTTTATAATGGACATCTTTTAATTGTCATGACCCCACCTATTTATCAGATTTCTTTTTAAACATACAAACCCTATAAAGCCCTCAGGTCTTCAAGTATTGGCCTTTTAATTATCCCTAAAGTCAAAGCAAAACCCCACAGTGAGGCATCCTTTTATTGCGATGATCCACAGTCCTGAAGACCCCGGGGCAGCAGATTGTTGTTATTTATAAAAGCAAACTCTAGACCTCTTTGTTTAGTCTGCCTTTAATTTATTTATTTATTATACTATTCATGCATTTTAATCTGTTTTATTATCTAGACGGTTATACATTTTAATCTGTTTTTATACTTGTTACATCCTTTTTGCTGAGCTTTTATCTTTTTCTAATGCTGCCTCCAGTGTTTCCTCACTATAAATTGATGAGATAGCATTTCGTGTTGTTATTGAGTGTTTTGTCTAAAAAGGGGTGTGAAGCACTTGCATTACTTTGCATGAAAAGTGCTATACAACTAAAGTGATTGATTGAGTGACTATTTTAATTACCATTTACTTGAAATATGATAATTTTGGCACAATATGATTCCTCTAAAACTCAATATTACCAGCTGTTTCAATAGTTATTTCTTACATTTTACAGAATGACATTGCAACTTCAAGGCAACACCCTTATTACAATATGGAAAATGGATCTAAAATCTTGGTACAAATAAACAACATAAAGTGACACCAGCTTCCTGTAAACCGACCACCCACAACAACTTGCAACACTTTTGAAGTAGTTTCCTGTAACGCTGCTGACAAATTGCTGCAGGATCACACTTGTGGTGCAGTGATTGTGACCGTCTAACAGGCCTCATCCAACATATTTTTCATTTGCCGGTGTCAGTGCAGGAAAGCTTACAGCGGTCGCATGCACGCAGAACGAGAGCCATTTCAAACTGCTGACACAAGCACCTCAGCAGCGAGGCAGTCATTACGAACCTGGCAAGGCCACGACAGCGAGCCAGCGCAACAGAGCAGTAAAGGAGCTGGTGCCTAATGCTCAGACTTTTGCAACCCTACTGGGCAGCAGCCCTTCTTTTTCCTGACTGGGCCATCAGCTCAGCTCTGATCCTTGACTTCCATATCACTTTAGGCCTGCCTTAACATTTTCGGCGCCTTCCATCTTCATCACAGCTGGAATGGGACTCCCAATCCTCCTGCAATTTAACTACCAGTCCCCCCTTGAGGCCTTTTCCTACTGAGACTGCATTACATTGCACACTCTTCTGCACTGAAGGCATCTGGTAAGGGCAAGGCCTGCCTTTGGTGGAAAGCAGGATGATTTGTAACTGGAGACAGATACTGCAGGATGCTTCTGAATCCAGACGCCTAGTAAATGAGACTTTAGCCGTGAATAACGGGGGGGAACGGAGAAGAAAGGAGAGACAGTAAAATTAAAGAAAAAAAGGGGGGGGGAATGAAGGTGAAACAGCAGAGAGACAGATGGATAAACAAAGCAAAGAAAGTTCATGAATAGAAGAGTAAGAGAGGGCACGTTTTTCCTGATCAAATTCCAACACGCTCAAATATAATCTGAAATCTGAAACGGTAGAAGTGAAACATGCACATGGCAGCTCATTTATTAATATCCGAGCAGGGAATGTGTCTAACCCGAAGACACTGGAAAAGTTCCTAAAGAAACATTGTCAGCTTAACAAAAGGTCTGTGACATGGTTTAATAACAAAACACTGTCTTAACAAATTATGTGATGACGCCTGTACATTTTCACAGCTGCAGTTCAAAATGTTGTAATACAATGTTTATTCAATGACGAGCGAGACTGAAATCACACCGGAGGACGAGCCAGTTGACACCAGCTTGTAAACCTGAACTTTCCCTCCGTCTCTCTCACACATTTATATACACACACACACTTGCTCTGGACACATCTATGTGAGAAGTCATACTGACAGACATTCACTCCTCTGTGAGACAATTATCATCCACCTATCATCAAAACATTTTCATTTCCACCCAAATAATAACAGAGAGGCTGAGAGTTTATCTCTGAAATTACAACTAACAGAATTTTTGTTACTTAAACAAGCGATTTTTACCTTTGCATTCTTTGGCTGCTGGTTTACTGAGTTTTCGTAATAGCGTGACACTGACAGTCTCAGCTTTCACGTGACAAATCGTTTGTCTGTGTAACATGAAGTGTCAGAGCACTACTAATGGAAATGTGGTGAGTGGGTTGACTTTATGATGCTACAGAGATTTTGATGTTTGAAAATTAGGAGTTGGAGTTGTGTGTATAAATATGATTATACTGTATGTGCTTGAAGCAGAGACACTGCAATGTAAAGTGGCATGTCATCAGCATAGGAATGAAAGTTTGTGCCTTAAAAGTTAAAAAGGGTAGGGCCTGAAATGGAACTTTGGGGAACACCACGGTTCATTTTATAGTTTTTAGATGAACATTTATCCATGCTTGTGTTTGGTGTGTGTAAGCATGACTTATATGTGCTTGTAGAAGAGTTTCTCCTGTTTAATTTAATGTGCAATATGACTGTATTGTTACGGGATTAGTGCAGTGTCTTGTGCTTTTTGTTGCGGAGCAACCCCAGCTCATGAATTTAAGTTAAACAGTTAGGCACTGAATACATTTGGTCTCATAAAAAACAGTAAAAATGACAAACGTTTATAAGAAACATGAGTCTGACAGGGCAACGCGCCATATAAAGATTGCTTGGAGCATCTTTTCAGGACTACAAGTCACATTTTCCAACAACAGTTATATTTAATTAAGATCCTTCAAGACACTTTTTGGCTGCAAGCACAGACGGGCTGCGGCCCACTAAAATGTCAAGCATCCCCATCACTGATGTCACTAACTTAAGTTGTTCTTTTGTTGGGTGTACAATTAATTTCATTCCTCATGCTCCCACTGACCCTCTGACACAAACATCACAACATATGCTCGTAGGTGTTTGACAAGCAGCTGTGCAGAAGCAGATGTTCAGATGTGCTTTAGTCGAACTGAGCGCTAGGTACAAGTTTTTATGCTTTGATGATGAAACAGCCTTTTCATAACCCACCGAGACGAAGCTGAAGTACACAGGATACAGAAGCAGTGATGTGGGAACATAACTCCACACCGGTTTCAAGCTCATCAATGCTCAACTTAATCGAATCAAGTCTGTTTCCTCGTGGAAACGAGCTTCGATTTTCTTTACCCCGCTAACAACTTCCAACACTTGAATCACAATGAGGCTTTCCATGCCTCAGCCATCTCCGTGACTCTGTCTCGACAGACGTTACTGTTATTGTTCTGAATTTTCATCATACTTCTTCGACTTCTTTCTCTCTGGTTACTTCTTTGATCTCAATTACAGTCACTTTGAAGCCCCCGCTACCGTGTGCGTGGATGAATAAATCATACAAGCAACATGGAATTTACACAAATTAGTATGCAACAACATGCAAGTTCCTATTTTGGTTCATTGTAAATATATACGTCTATATTTAGTATCAGAATAAGCTATACATCTCCGCAGTGTGTAACCTCAGGAGCTGTGGGAAAGGTGCTGGAGCTGTTGGAATTTCCTTTTCCATTAGTCACAGTTTAATAAACAGACAGACTCAATTCTCCACATTCCAGCTGTATACTGAATCCTTCACCCAGTAATCTATTCATAGAGGATCCGGGATGAGTTCAACCTTTAATGTAGGAGAGCACCGGCAAAGAGTCAAAGCCACTATACAGGTACACATAGATGAAGCTTCTGTTACTGTGTGAGGCTGTCATGATATCAGATTTTCAATACACAATACAATTGTTGTAGCCAAAAGAATTCACATTAACGATATATATTCATATATAGTATAGATACATAACATCTATAATACAGCTATATAATAGATGTGGAGGCTCAGGAAGCAGAGCGGGCCGTCAACTAATCAGCATGGCGAAGTGTCCTTGGGTAAGTTGCTCCCAAAGGCTGAATGTGAATAGCTGCTGAACTGATAAGCAACCACTGCCATCGGTGTGTGAATGGGTGAATGTTACATGTAATGTTAAAGCACCTTGAATGGTGGGAAGACTAGAAAGCAGCTATATATGTACAGTCCATTTACCATTCATATCTATAGACAATTTGAATATCTACAGTGTGTTATGGGGGCATTCATAGTGATTTCATTATAACGCTTTCCGATCCACTATAGCCACAATCCTGAAACATAAGTGACTGATGATGTATTATAACTAGATGCTGACTGATTTCATGCATTAAAAAGGATTTATGCTGCGTCATAAGTGATAATTATGTGGCTACACTCAAAACACAAGTATAAGGAGGTGAAGAGATGTACAAAAGCATACAAGATGAACAAATACACTCAATCTAAACCACAAAACAATAACAGAAACACACGGAAATGATCAGATATACATTATTATTAGGGGATTAGGGATTATAACGTGTTAAAAATGAAAAGGCTGCTATATTTACAATAGCAAATATTAGCATATTAGCATTTAGTTTTACTGGATTTGCATTTATTGTTCCTGTGAGGAAGTGGAAGTAAAATAAATACAAATAACAAAATAAGGCCAAGAACAGCAATAAGAAGAATAAAAAGCAACACAGACAGAATGGATTTTTTTAAGCTATAAGAGTCAGTAGAGGGGACTGAGTAGACTAGCATTCATTTTGCCGTGGAGAGGAAAGGTTGCTGCTATCAGTATAAATCCTTGCTGTCGGGCAACTTTTGCTGCAGTCATTTGGTTTCAGACATGAAGAATACTGTGTCGTCTGGGCTATGAACCATCGAGCTAAACTTAGTTGTGACTTCAGTCTGCCTCCCCTGAAGTTTCATTCTCGGGATGCCACAAGAAGGCAGAGTTAGGGAGGGGTCACGGCGTGGCGAGTCAGTGTTTCTTACATATATCTCCTCAAACAGGGACGGAAATATTTAAGACAGAACACAGAGTACACACAGACTGTCGTTCATTTCTTGCCTGGTTGAAGCTCTCTCTCAGTCCATCACCTAATGAATTGATATATTAAGGACGTACTATTCATAATATATTAGAGATAGGCCTAAATTATTACTGAAATTTGGGGCACCCTGGTGGCTTGCATACCCCCATATGTAGGGTGTGGCGGCTAGGTCACAACAGCCCAGGGTTGGATTACGACCCGTGGCCCTTTGCTGTATGTCATCACCCCTATCTCTCTCTGCCTGCCTTCCTTATTCAGAAATAAAGGTTCAAAAAAATATATTATTTCATGCTATTTTAAGATATGATTAAGTTGTAATTGGATGTGTTTAAGTTTAAGTTTCAACTTTTATACTGATACAGTGGTTTTTTTTATTACTTTGTATATACCTAAAATATCTTTTATTTGACCTTTAGGTTAAGTACTAATAAATATACTCGATAATATAACTAATTTTATACAAAAAAGTGTATATGAATAGACTTAATTGCAAATTACCGACATCTCAAAATAGTACACCCAAGTGCGCTGATTAAATTTAGTTCAATATACTTTAAAATGCAGTAATTCATCAAGTACAATGTTAGTGTCAGTCGTACAGATTTTTTTTTACACACTTGAAGCACCTGACGATGTGATTTGAGAGACCTGGTATTGAGATGACGTGACGTTTGAGAGCAGCGGCAGCAGCAGCAGCGAGCAGCTCAACAACAGACGATGACGCAATCAGGACAGTTTTTACAGCAACAAGGAGGAGGTTGAGAGGCAGCAGGAGGGGTCCACTGAAACAAGTGGTGCACAGACAAAAGGGCATGCTGCAGTGTGTGTGTGTGTGTGTGTGTGTGTGTGTGTGTGTGTGTGTGAGTCCACATGGCTAGAGGCATGATTGGATGCAAACAATCCCTCACCATGGCGACACAGCACTGGCTTTGTCCAAACCTTACACAGATGACTGGATTGATTGGAGGGCACGGTCTGGGAAAGTAAACTAAACAATCACTAACAATTAAGAATCAAGCCGTGCTTTTCCTGTCACTTCCTCTTTGTTTCCTGCCCAATGTTGGCTGCGAGAATACATGGAGGTGTGCACTGCAGCAAGGGTTTCTCAAACTAAGGATTAAGTGTGGTGTTGCTGGAACATCTCAGTTGGGTCTGCTGATGGAGATTAACCACACCGCCGTTTAGTCGACCTCCCAAAGGCAAAATTCATCTCTGGCTCAGACCAACTACACACAGTCATTATATAAAAAATACCTCTATACATCATAAAGTCACCTTTATAAAATATTCATTACTGCTCGCCAAACTCAAGGACAAAAGTTAATTATCTAAGTACTTTAAGCATGTAAACATGGTTTATACTACAGAAGTCTACAGTAATGCCAGAAGTACATATAGGTCCAGTGGTGCTCTGAGCTAAATGCTAATGTAGGCATGCTCACCATCTTACGTTAGCATGTGAACGTCTGCTGATTAGTGTGAAACGTACACTAAACACAAAGTAGAGCTGAAGCTGTTTGGTTCATCCTCAGGAGACCATGAACGTCTGTAGAAAGTTTTATAGTAATCCATCCACAAGGAATCCAAACTTCGGTATGTATTCGAAATACAAAAAAACTCAGGATGTCACTTTCATTATTGATTAATCTGTTGATCATTTTCTTAATTTATTGTTTGTTTGCTCCATAAAATGTCAGAAAATGGTAAAAATAAATAAATAAATAAATAAATAAATAAAATATTGATCACTGTGTCCCGAAGCCCACGGTGACATCCTCAAATATCTTGATATGTCCACAACCCAAAGATATTCAGTTTATGGTCACAGAAGACTAAAGAAACCAGAAAATATTCACATTTTAGAAGTTTAAAATCAGATAAATTGGACATTTTTTTCTGAAAATATGACTCAAAATGATTAATTAATTATCAAAATAGTTGCTGACTACTTTAATACTCAACAACTTATTGATAAATTGACTAATTGTGGCAGCTTTAGAGCTCAGTGGCCCTTGCAGTAACGTGTTCATGACTGATTTTGAGTTGGCACAAAGCCTCATGTTATACAGCAGCATCTGTTTCTCTTCACTGCAAACCGTATATACATGACTACATGAGTAAATGTTGCCGTTCCCACTACGCACTATTGTCGGTCCACCGTGAAATCTGATTAAAGACGTTAGAACA
Organism: Protonibea diacanthus; assembly: GCA_028641955.1. Taxonomy (NCBI): domain Eukaryota; kingdom Metazoa; phylum Chordata; class Actinopteri; family Sciaenidae; genus Protonibea; species Protonibea diacanthus. The sequence goes on along the minus strand of CM053997.1, from coordinate 10,366,247 downwards.
ATAATACAACCTCCCATTTTTCTTTTCAATTTTCAACCTGTCTCCACCTCTTCACCTCTGCCGCTCAATGGAGACGCCTTTTAGAGATTACTTCCACATCAACTTTGTCAGCTGAGGAGCGTGAGGTGGCTGCAGGTTTAACAGAAGCTGGAATGAGCTGAGTGAAAGGCTTCAGGGAGTAATCAGACAAAACAGCTTTCCACTCAGGTAATGTCAATCATCAGAAACGATATAAGATTTTCCTCTGAACAAACAAGCAGTGGTGTTTTATACGGATAGATGGATGGATATGGCACTTGGCGGGCATTTTTAATCCAGCGGGCAGATATTTGTCACCATTTCACACAATAGCACATGTGGAAATAAGTTTTGTTATTCCTTCCTCTGCTTCGTATTTGTTATATTTCTGCTGAGAACGACCGCCATATAGTCAAGTTGCCATCTTGCAGTCTCAAAAGTTAACTAATCAGCTTATTGGAGACAATAAGCTTTTAACCCTGTAAGACTCGGAGCTTAGTCGACCTCGAGGTGGTGGGACAGAGGACGGAGGATGGGAGGGAAGTGACACAGATAAACTGAACTGGATTTTAACTGAAAAGTCTGTTATTAAATTAGAGTTTTGCACTTTAGGAGTTGATGATAGGGTAAATATTGACTGCCGGGAATGACATGTTTACTGGTTTAAAAAAAAAAAAAAATGGATATTCAGCTGTTGGTTTAAAGACCAAAATAGACAAGATGTTTAGAGAAGTTCCAGCTTGTCGTTTGTGAGGATTCGCTGCTTTTAGTCGTCCTGTGATAGAAAACTGAACATCTTTGGGCTTAGTCATTGCTAATAAGTCAAAACAAGCAACTTGAACAGCCATTTTTCTGCATGGTTTCACATTTTATACACAGAATAATGAACCGGTTGATCAAGGAACATAACTGTTGTAGCTGCAGTTAGTTGTTATGCTGTCAAAGGACATTTAAACAGCTATCAGAGACAAAACAGACAGATTAAGACATGAAACTCATTCCTAATCTATAAAAACAGGATGGGATGTCGGGCAAAACCAAACAAAAACGGAGTTCATGGGAGCAAAATGTTTGTCAGGTAACATCGGTTTAATCACAGATAAAACAAAACACCATTTACGTGAGCAAATTTTTTATTTCTACTACAAACACGACCTGCCCTTGCTTGCATCACACGTGTGCTTCAAGGACTTTTCTACTCTCTGCTGTCGCCCGTATGACTCAGTTGAAGGAACTCTGATTAAAACCACTGCTGAGTGAGCACTTATAGCCAAATTCTATTAGGAGATTCATCATTGCAGGGCTCAGCAGACACACACACACACACACACACTTACACACTGACCACTCACTCACTCAATACACTCACTTCCTGCTGGCTCATGGATCAGGTATGTTACCATGTGGAAAATCAGCCACTCCATTTAAGGATGTATTCTTGTGAGGAATATGAACATACTAGTGCTTTTTTTTTTTCTTTTTTAAAAAAAGGAGAATCTGTTAAACAAAAGTTATGCACCCTGCCTGTATTAGCTCTCCTGTGTGTTTCCCCACATATATAACAAAAAGAGAACTGCTCATTTTAACAGCCTACAGTCTTGTTTTGATGAAACTGACGCATTCAGTCCACAGTGGAGACACTGACTGCATTCAGCCCTGTGCAGAAACCCCCCCACCAACCCCAACAACATACCTCTTTTTCAGCAGCAGATCACAGTGTGTCAGAGCATTTAAAAACTCTCCTGTTGTGCTGTCGCTTCAGTTATTTCTCTCTGGGTTAAAATCCGGTACTTTCCAGCTGCATGTTATGCGGGCCACTTGCGGGGAGATCCTGTGTTATTCCTGCGCCTGCAGCGGAGTTAACGGTGTGTGCGCACATCCACACGCCTCTTAACCGTGTGGATGTAAACACGCGTCCGTCCGGTTACTGGACATCCGACATGGGGCTTTTAAACATCTGCTGCTCTGCTTGTTAGCCTGCTGCTCTGGTCGTCACTGAGAGGAGACCACAGGGGGGGTTGTTGTACATTACATCGGAACTGAACTGGGACACCGCAAGGCATGATGGACCGGTTAAAGCTGCAATGCACTGGCGACGCTAATGGACCCCGAGATCCACTCAGCTGCTGTGATGCTGAGCCCAGTCACGATTTTTTGTTGTTGTTTGTTGTTGTTGTTTTTGATCCGAGGAAATGCATCGATGATCATATTCCTACAAGTGTGTCACAGTCTACATCTGTAGTGACTCTGCACCATCCAGTATGATCTAATGTGGCAGGCAGTTGGGGGAAAATACTCAAGTACAACAAATACATATATGTTTTTTTACTCATTTAGTTACTTTGCAGATTTAGATTAATGGCAAATATAGGTTAATCAACAAATAAACTGAGTTTGACTACCCTGCAATATATAAAGTTATCAACATTAGCTCCACCTTTACCAGCTGCAGCATTAAAGTTATGTACACATTAGTGCATCTGTTTATTTTTGGTAAACAGTGTGTTATTGATACTAGTATGTTTTCATTAGTGTATAATCAGATAAAAATATGATTTTTTTGTTTGTTTTTGTTACCTTAGAATGAGTTTTTTTTTTTTATATCTGCAATCAGCAAGTAACCTGCAAGATACCACTAAATCATAAACACTGGTCCTTTAAGTAGTAAAAGTTAACAGTACATTCTTCCACCACCGGTTACTAGTTGATATTTTTGTCTTTATTTCTTTAGGCTTAGTTGTCTCTTGTCGTCTCTGGTTTAACTGCTTATTTTAAACAGCCTACTCTTGTTTTGAAGTGTGCTGGCTAGATTTTAATACTCAAAACTCAAATCACTGTGGCATCTTTGGAAACTTTGGGTTTAGTTTATTACGTTTGAAGGCATGAAAATACGGCACTGAATAGTTTCTGTAAAGTTTTACAAAATCAAACACAATGCTTGATCAAAATTCTTAATTACATCCACTGTACACCTTGTTCACTGAAAAGTGCAGAATTTAATGTGCATGTGTTAAAATGTGTTTCGAACCTTAGGTTTCTTTAAATGGAAATATTCAACCACTCTGGCACCATTTTCATCACACGGAAATATTCTGGATGCCTTGTGCACAGTTTAACACACATGCCACCAAAAATACAGCCTGACATAATTGGCATCTTTGGAAACTAGAATTTAAATATTTGTGGGTTTGAGCATGGACACAGTGCATACTACATGGCAAAACTTTTATTTTATACAGCATTGTCAATTAAATGGCTGAACAGTGTTTAACAGTGAAAACCTTAAACATGAAATGAACAGTCCTTATATCCTTTTATCATAATATTACAAAAAGTTATAACACATTTATTACGGTAAAATTCTGGCCACCACAGCTGACAGTTTTTTTTTGTTTGTTTTTTTTTACTACAAAAACAGTTTGTTTTTTACAGTCTGAAGGTTTTACAAAGTTTAACAGTTAGAGATTCATTTTATTTCTTATACATAAGAGGCTTACTTTTATTTGAAAAACTGTGTGTTTGTGTGTGTGTGTTCCTATTTAAATTCCAGCCGACACTCATGTCTTCATGTCTCACAGCATTAATCATGACAGCTTCCTGTTGTGCTGATCAGGCAGAATCACAGATGACCTTCAGTTTTTCAGTTTACTGTAGAGATTTTGACGCCGAATGAGTAGCATTTTTGTCGTGCCCGTCTTTGACTGCATCTGCATTCAGGCGCTGCGTTGAGTATTTAATCTGTTGCTCAATTACGTAAGCCGTTCCTCACAAACTCGTTTTCTAAGCAAACGTCCTTACATGGAGTCATAAATTCAATAAATGGTTCTCCTTCGAGCCAGCTTTAATTTTAATAGCACTCGTTCACTCCGGTGTTGTCGGTCTATATATCAATTTGGAACTTAACTAATTAATCCTCAGCATATGGTTGCACCCTTGTGACAATCAAGCCACGTGTGATTGATGTTTTCTTGCAGGCGGTGGGGACGAGCTTTGACAGATGCTTTCAGGATTTAAAGCCCATCTTCAAACTTAATGCACGCCACAGTGAGGCCTCCGTTTATCGTGTCACGGTCGTGACTTAAAAGCAAACCAAGGATCACAGAAAGTTGGGGTGGCGGTTGGGATTGGGACTTGGCTATTTTGTTATGTAGATGCAGCATTTGAGCAATTTTGGGTCGAAAGGTTCAAGGCAAAAACAGCATATTTTAGTCTGGGAGCCAAATCATTAAAGGTCCCCTGACAGCTGTTTTCACTTTGCCTCATTAGACCTTTTCTCAGGACTGTGGGAGTATACGGACTGCGCTTGATGACACCTTTCTCACTTTCTTGTTAGTTTTGTCGCACTTGTCAGGACGAGACAACTTTCACCTTTATCATCCTGTTGCTTGATGAAACTCGGTGTCCTTGCACAGTTCCACCAAAGCATCAGCCTGAGCTGAGGTCTAATCAGCCAGCCTGTGTGGGTGTGCAGGAGTAAATTGTACCAGCCATTTTAAGTTCAAACTTAGCGTAGATATACAAAAAAAGTTCTTAAAGCAACATTGTGTGATTTTTCTACCTTAACGTAACAGCTTTGTTTGTCATTTTGATGCTACAATGACTTGTGCTGTGTCTCAGTTCCTGTTACACTTGCCATTGTGAGTACATAAGTGCGTTCATACTGTTAATTATGACACTATGGTACACTCGTAACAGTCAAAGTTGAGTGTGGAGCGCTGGACACTTCTCGCCCTCAGTGGTCGCCATTTTGGCTGCTTGGCGGAAGGAGAGGGACCATCGGCATTGTAAAAATGACAGCTGAGGAAGCTGCTGGAATGCAGTGAATACCACAATATACAAATATACACCGAAGACATGTTTTATATTTATATTTTGGCAGTCAGTTGCTAGCGTTAATGCTCTGCCTGGTTGCAATTTGCAAGAAAGAGTGGTAAATTGTTGTCATTTCCTGTAAGTGCACAATGGTGGTACTCAAATTGAGACAACACTACCCTGCTGAAAGTAGTACACTACGCCAAGAAATACATAGTGTGCACAGTATATTACATATCTGAATTGAGACACAGAATCTGATTTCACTAGACTACATGTCACAAAAATAACACCACATACCTCAAAAAAGTAAAGTAATGCTAATAGCATGTTGCTAAATGAAGTAACTTTAGTTAGCATGAGCTGATGTTTCCAACAGCTACATTTAAATATAAATAATTTATTTCTCCATCTATACATAAATAAATAGTTTAGTATATCCCCTTCCACAAGTTACAGCTCACAATGCTACAGTTATTCCCTATTTGCATGGTTGCTGTTGATAGAGACATTTTCTATCAACAGATTTAACCTTGACCTTTACAAATGAGGTCGCAGTCAAGCAGTCAAAAAAACCAAAAAAACAACAACATTCAAGTTAAAAGAAAGATTTCCTCACACTTCCCGGACTGCATGCTTTTTAATACACCCAAAGTGGAAATCCTTTTCCTTGAACTGAACAAACAGAACTAGACGCTGAAAGGAGGTTATGTGGTCTGACCGCTTGCTTTAGCTTAAAGCCTTTCAGTTAAGAGTAAATTAGACTCCTCGCCTCTCTTCGCCGCTGTGATAAATTGCACAGCCTCATCACTGTCACTCTTTTCAGTCCACCGCTGTTGACCTTCTGCCTCGTCCATGTCCGTGTGGCTGTGTGCAGTTTGCCATCAAGTCAAGAAGCCTGCTCCTGACCCATCTGTTGTCAGGACCTACAGACTAGAATGACTTCTTTTAATCCTTTTCTCAAACTCTGTACCCGTCACAACACAACCTCCTTGACCCCAATCAGTCACGAGTCAAGCGAGCACTCTTACTCTCTGAATTTCAAAAGGTCTCCACACTCCTCCCTTTTCACAGTCCTCATCCTCCTTGACACGTCTGCGGCTTTTGGCGCAGTCAGCCACCAGTTACTCCTTGGCACCGCTGCAGACCATGAGATCTGAGAATTTAACTGTATATTGTGTCTTTCTACCTGGCTGACTGCATCTATCAGATTTCATTGCTGGAATCCCTCGAGTGCTCAGTCCTTGGCTCCCCTCGTCCTTACTTTCCAAGTCATGAATTCATCTTTTCTCCTCAGGTAAGATTTCAGATGCACTCTCTGTGTTTTTTTTTTTTAAGTCTCAGGCTGAAAACTTTCAGGTTGGTTTATTTTACTTCTAGATTGCTTCTGGAGACATCTGAACACACATGAGACATCTGAAACTGAGCCGGGAAGAAACCTGGAACATCAGATTAAATTGCGGTCTACCCAAAGACTTAAGGAAAAACTTTCACTCTCATTTAAGCAGCAGTAATGTCACCATTTTGTCCTTGTTTATTTGTCTTTGTAGTAGGATAAGGACTTGGACACTTAAATACTCACAAATAAGTACCAGGATTTTGTAGTTGCAAACTAATCCCGCGTATGTGCCACTGAATGTCGGCCCTTTGTATCCTTTGTATGCTCGAACACAAACACCCTTCATCTGGTGAACTTGACCGGAAAATGTCAGACATGGCTTTTTGCTGCCATATCTGCATGAAAATTAGACCACTATTAAAGGGACACACAGTATTTTTTTGCACATTTTCTTCAGATTTGTGTGTAAAAACTCTGATTACACACTGTACACGTCCCCATTTGGGGTTAACGTCCACTTTAAAACGCCCAATGTGTAACACTGAGGAGGATCTAATGGCAGAAATGGAATATGATATATTAGTGTCTAATCACCTGAACATCTACAGAGAAAGCTTATGTTGTACCGCCATGAAGGGACAAACTAAACACTGGCTCTAGAAAGGTGGCGGTCACTGGAAGGGGAGGATGAGTCAAGGGGGTTGCAATCCTGTACTATATACCATTAAATCCTACACACTGGGCATTTAAATGGAGCAATGCCTCCTTTCAAATCCTCATCACTGATTGCATATGCTGTATATCTGCTGGCTGTAACCACCACTTGTGGTAGAATACTGTGTATTCTGTCCAGGTCACGGATCAAGGTTTAAAGAGTATCATATGAAGTCGTTGTCACAACCCAAATTAAACTGTTGGCTGAGATTTCACGAGCTCACAGCGCTTTCATTTAGATTAGCTTGATTTTTTTCAGGTCAGGTTTTCTGTTCAGCTCAGACCGTTGTCTTTGCAAAAGCTTGCGACACCGCAGGCCTGAGATATTCTGCTTTGTCTGCGGAGGGTCTCTGTGACTGATAAAAACCTTTGTCCCACTTTCATAAGACCGCTCGCTCGCTCTGCCTCCTCCTCCTACTCTCAAGGAGAAACTTTTTTCGATAGACATTGCCTCCTTAAACTCAATGATTTCTTTGTTTCTGCCAGTTGATGACTGAATGTCAGAAAACCTGTGATCTGGCAAACTCTTTCCCTTTTTTTTATAAACTGTTTTTAATTAGCTGTGCTTTGGCCAAATCCTTTACTGCTCCCCAAGACGGGGATTAACTCAAATACTGACAAAAACAAAACAAAGGCAAGAAACTAACTGGACTTGAGGGGGGGGGACATGGGGAAGCCAAGGTGTTTTGCCACAAAAAAAAGGGGGGGGGGCACTTTGATTTGGGTTGACTCCAAAGCTGCCAAAAACATATTCAAAACAAATTTTCAAGCCAGAAATCAAACAAAAAGAGGCGGCCGCACCCTCTCAACCATAGCACTAGTCACCGTGTGCAGGAACAGACTGAGACTTTTTAAAAACTAAGCTCGGCTGAAGGAAATGAGCCTCCAGCTGAGCTTGTTAACAACGTCTGGGTCTAAAAACTGAAGTTTATGAACTTTTAACAGACCAAAAAGTCTTCTTTTAAGTCTTTTTTTAACCCTCATGCATCACTGTGGACATTTTTGTCCATTTGGGCAAAATTTTTCCTTCCTTTATCTGGCCATCGTTTTGGCTGTATTAGTGCATAAGGTACTTTTTTTTGTAACAAAGTCTCTCTTGATAAATGTTGGAATTCAAATTTAATAGATCAATAAAACACTGAAAAACCCTCTTAAGTCATTAAAGACAGAAATGTCCACGTCGAAAAATCTGCTATAAAAACTTCAAATTCATACTTTTTTTCTTTTTTCTGCATAAACAACTTCAGCCTTAACCCTTTAAATGCCAGGTTACTTGATGTTATTTATGAAAAAAAGGGGGAAATATCTCATTGTGATACTCGCATATAAATCTTAATGAGGGTAAGAATAAATTAAACTGACTCTTGAGGGTTAAACTAGTATCATAGCTTGAACATGGTGATTCATCAGTGATGATATAAAGTGTTGTTTTCTCTTATTATTGTTCGTATTGTATGATTGTTGACAGACCAAACTACATTTAAATTTTAGAAGATTTTAACTTATAATTCATGACATTTCATACTCCTTTTCTCACATTTCATTGCACGGCTGTGTCTGTAACATCAGGTCCCCGTGAAGTACGATGAGCTCTGTACTTATAACTGTCTGGTCCTGACTTAAAAACACCGAGCATACTGTGTCTGAGTTCGACGTTACGGGGTGGTACTTCATTCCAGACATTCTCAAAAGATCAGAGGGGTAAAAAAACAAAACAAAAAAACAAAACTTGTATTCCATATAAACCTTGAAAATGCTGCGTGGAGTTCTTCAAACTTCATTTTTGATCCCAAATGTTCTTAAGTGTTTATGTCAGTGGAAAGCAATTTGCCCTTGAGTGCTGACACCACTGACAATGGCGTCAGTGTGAGGAAAGTGGCTTCACTTTAGCTTGTTTTCCACTGCTGCTGGTCCCGTGAAAGAACCATCTCTTCCTCTCTATGAACTCTGTGTATTATTATGTGACAACCCCAGTATGGTCCAACTTCTCTCCACCCATTCTCATGTGTCTTGACACCTGTTACCACTGGCTATTTTGGGGTGTTTAACACATATTAGTTATACGTTGAGTCTATAAATATCATTCTTCAGGCTTCAGAGTTAATCCCTCAAACACTGACATACTGAGGGAAAATAATCATGTATGTGTTTAATTATTTTTATCAGTGAACCCCATGATGTTTTGTTTTTAAATCTGGTCGCCTAATTAATTTCGTTACAAGAGAAGGAGGCTCTCCTTGTGAAATAAGAAATCTCACCAACTCTCAGAGCGACATAAGCTGTGGAGAGACAAGTCGGCTATTGTTAAAAGGATTTAGCTTCTTCAGAGCTTTTTTTTCCCCCCCATTTCCTTGCACCAAAAACAAGCCTTGAAAATCATGGACTTTGTCACCAAAATAGTTCCCAAAATGGGTGAATTAGAGATTAGTAGCAGGAAAAAGAGGAAAGTGCACAGTTTAGTTCCTCAAATAGAAAGGCTTAGGGTTTAATCTGAGGGCTAAAACACTTTAAAACATGTGGGATTGGGAGTTTATGAATATGAAAAATAAATGTTATTTGGGGATAAAGTACCACTTGGGGACAATTTCTAATAAATCAAACTGAATGTTTTCTTGGCTCTTTATTCAAGTGGCTGATATGTTAATGCTACAACACTGCCCTCTGCAGGATATGTCAGCAACAAATCTGCATTTTCTTTTATTGACCTAGAAAATTCTACATAATTACATCTGAAAATGTGATTATTCCATGTCCCTGTTGTGCTGAATCGTATGAAACGCGCTTCACATTCGGCCTTTCCTGTTTTAAGATCTATAAAAGCACAAAACAAGGCCAGAAAACAAGAGAAAAAAAAATCATATCAGTGCTCAAAAGCAATTTTCGGTCATGTCATGCTGCATTATGTCCTGTGCACTTGCAGATGGGGGCTCGGTGCTTTCATGTCCTCGCTCTGCGCAGGCGAGGAGAAGCACCGATACAAAGCAGTAATTGCTTTGTGGGGGTAAATGTTAATTTGATTTAGAAAATTCAAACACCCCTTGAAATCAAGTGAGGCCCGTGTAGATTTCCCAGTTGGGATCAGCTTCATTAGACAAAGTGGATCTCTGGGGGAATTTAGCTTTTTAAATAAAAAGTGTGCGAGCCAGACCACCAAGGCTTTGAGGATGAGATTAGTTCCTGCGAACTGTGACTTCTACACCTGTATCTCAATTACTTGAAAACAGTAAAGAAACCGCACCTATAGCCCATTCTTCACCTCTTCCCTTGACCTTTAAAGCCTCATCTGGGAGGGGGTGATGTGGACTGTCAGCCAGCCTCCAGACTCCTCCTCTCGTTCAGCTGTACCGCAGTGCAGCTCGTCCTGCCAGGCCCCCGCAAGGTTAACACCACTTCAGGGCCTCAAAGTCACAGAGAGGCCTGAGGGATGATGCCAAACATCTGTGATTTTTTTCCCCTTTGCCTCCTGGCACTGGCACGGATGTCTTGATCTCATTTACTGTGGTTTTAATCTTAGTCATGCGCTGTACTGTAAGTCAGGCTCCATAAAGTAAAAGGTCAGAAATGATCTTTGCGCTTATATATATTGATCTTCAGCACTTCTGAGCTGCTTTTTGATGAATGAGTCGACCTTTTCTCAGGTAACAGAGAGATTAATTCACAGAAATCTCATTCACTGTACATGTAATATGAGGGGTTATTTACAGTCTTTTAAACCTCGACAGCGACTGACCTTTTATGTCGTAGCTAGTCCTTCTAAAAGGTACAGTAAGAGTGATTTATAAGGGGAAATGAATTTACGACTAGGATTTCTGAAGTCATTTATTAAGAAGGTTCCCAGGACACAGTGCATAATTTGTTTGATTTAAAGCAGTTTATTCATTGGAGGAAACAATTCAAGTTAGACAGCAAAAGATCAGCTCGTTGTTGTATTACAGCAGGAATTCATCCTATTTAAAAAACATTTTATATACACTCATATAACAGTTTGCTGTTTAGTCAAAAATAATGCTGCTCGTTTGATTTTCATCCTTCACAATTTCCTTGGTGTTAATATCTAAACATTGTGGTTCCTTGTTCAGTTACTGTCTCATGTGAAGTGCTAAATGAACAAAATAAACACACAAGAGAAGCAGAACAACTATAAAGCTGCCACGACAGTAAAAAAAAAAGAAAAAAAAACATCTACGCAAACATAAAGAAGAGTTTTAACTAAAAGTTTCTACATTCTTCTGTCAGTTTTTCATCACTATGAGGCAGCAGGACAGTGACTAGAAGTGTCTGATGATAAAAACTAGAAAGCGCTTTAAAGGTCCCATGAAATGAAATCCGTTATCTGTTCTGGGTTACAGTAAAAACATGGTGGTTCAACATGGCAGACTCAAGCGACAATGTCCGTGGCTGTGAAGTGAAGCCAATGCGGAAGTGCCAAAACCTGCAGTTCCTTGAACGGCCACTTGAGGCTGGCTAGAGAACGAGTCAGTCTCCATAAGTCCCCATGTTAAAATGCACAGCAGAAATAAACATGTTTACAGCCTGGTACAAAAAACAGTTTTGGTCTCTATAGCTAGTTTCCTTCCTACAACTGTACTCAGTCTGAATGTTTATATAACTCAAATAATATTAAGGCTTAAAGTTATGCATAATTAACAGCATGACGCCTTGACAACAGTTAGGTGCCGTTACAGATGGTTTGTTGGAGCACCCAGGTGTCATCAGCCTGCCTCAAGTCAGCCGATGATCCACGTCTTTTCCCCATTTTAAGATTAGAGGCAGGACTATCAACATGGTAGAGGACATAATTTTGAATATTATATTCAATTTCTGCCATATTTTTCTAATGGAAATGTAGACAAAGTTTTGTCTGCAGCAGTAAGAGGAAAAAATTAAAAGTTTGCCGACTGTTACTAAAGAGGAACAGTGCATGAGTTCTTGGTATTTTTAAATCTTCAGCTCAGTCTTATGCAGAGTTCACAGCTTTTGTTGTCCTTGGATTGATGAAATCAACTTTCCTATACCCACACTGTGGAGAAAAACACAAGTGTTGATTTCAGAAACTATATTTATGTTGTACTTTCTTTCACTTTGGTGCCCCACAGTGGGCAATATCAAAAACACAAGGCATTCAGCAATAATTGCAGCTTCAAGGTGGTTAAACAAGTGAATTAAATACCTGGCAAACTAATACTAGATATTTAATATTGCAATGAAGTGTTTTTTCCTCATGGATTATTATCTGTAAAGGGTTAGCTACATCAGGCAGTTACATTTATATCCTCTTACAATATTTAGCAGCATTTACTAAGTACTGTACTTAAGTACAAATATCATGCATTCATAGGTCACTCCACAACATCTCAGAGACAAATACTGTACTTTTTACTTACTTTTCAAATTACATTTTTTCACACGTTTCCTGTCTACTGAAAACCAAGAAAACTGTGTGTGTCTGGATTAGAAACTTCTGATAAACTGAAGGATTCAACGTTCCTTTAAGGGTTGAAGGAATTCTCTGACTTCTTCGGATAAATAAACTATTAGAAAAACATACTGGCAGGAAAATGCACGATCACAAAGCTGAAAAAGTTGACTCGACAGGACAGCAACACTACAAACACAAGGTGATCCTATAGACCATGATGCAGTGCTGTACATTAAACTACCCAACAGTGTATAAAGTGGTTAAAATGATCTCAACATTAAACAGCAGTAAAGTGAATCCAAAAGTAAAACACTGAGAGTCATTTTGCTTTTGTTACATTGCTGATACATTTAAGGGTTTGTTTGCAGGACCTTTACTTGTAGTGGAGTATTTTTACAGTGTGGAACTCACCTTCTTGTAGGCCCCATGAAGATCAGTGTGTTTCCACATGGTGTGCAGCAGGACACATGCTGCCTGGCCCGCTCTGGTTGGTCCAAAACTATGAAATTGAAATTGGGAAATATTCTCTCTGATCTAAATACTGTATATATGTATAATGAAGGTATAAAAACACTACACATCAGTGGTTAGAGGTTCTCTGCTCCTATGTGAACTCTTACGAAATGAGGTGTGTGTAAGCTGGACTAACCCGTTGTCCTTGTTGCTGATGTTGATGATCTTTGGGAGAGCTCCCTGATTGACGATGGCTCTGACGTGCTGCCTGTCACTCTGACACAGGTTAATCAGGATATGACACAGAGAAACCGTCACCTCCGTGGGAAGGTCAGTGCTGGTGTCGTCGTTGGGGAGCATGTCAACCACCTCTGGCAACACCTGCTTCACTTCAGGGCAACAAATAAAATAAAAGATTTAAGGAACAGGTTTGTGGTCAACATGGAGACGAAATGAGCTCAGGTTTGAAGGGAAACAGTTACCGATTTCAGGGTGCAGTTCCTGGTAGCGCGAGAGGTTTTTTACCAAAGATATGGCCGTCTTCTTCACATCAGTCTCACCCTCCTCCAACATCTTCTTGACATGCTGGAGGCCATTTTCCCGTTGAACAACGGTGAAGGCGATGGCTTCAATCAGCTAGGCCAGGCAACAGAAAATACATCAAATACAGTATGTGCAATGTGGTGCTGATGATTACACTGGAAATATATCCCCATTCAAAATTTCTCTTTACCCAGAGCACCTCTCTTTTTAGATTGTCATGACAGAAATCCTGACAATCAAAAAAGCACATGTGTGGGACATTTCTATTACTAGAGGAGGTCTAGAGGAAGGATACAACTCTCCAGTGTTTTGAATTTGGGCTGCTGTGCCCATTTTTAACCACTAGATATCAGTATTCTGCACAATCTTACATATTGTACCTTTAATCTGTAAAAAGTAAATGCATCCCTGCCACTATTCCAGATGACTGAACTACAGAATCACATAGTATTGGAAATACACTACATGATATACCTCATCTGTCCCACAACTAAAATATTAAAAACAAATATAGATCTATAAAAGTCTAAATAAAGCCGTGTGGTCAGTAAATAGATCTATGCTGTTGAAACAGAGCTGAACTGATGTTTCTGTCCTGTCTTACTGGTCCATTCCCGGCCGTGATGTTCTGCAGGGCTCCGATGGCAGCCTCCTGGGTGTAGTGACGCACGCTGCGGGCCATCAGTGACAGGTACATCCGAATAGTGATGGCGCTCCACAACCACTCGATGCCATGGGGGTTAGCGTTCTCCTCCAGAAGGGGGCTCTGTCGCTCCAGATGCTGGTGGAGGAATAGAGTCTGTGAGCTGCAGTTGATTTTAGATCAGCAGGTTCACTGAGTTCATCTTGACGAGAGGAAGCTATTTTTCATGTTGTTTTTTTGTTGTTGTTGTTGTTTTTTATCTCATTGTGCGTGTCTGTGTGGGCATTTAAAGCTCACTTAACCAGTGAAGACTGAGCATCCATGCCAGTCTGCTACATCACTCACAGTGTCCAGTGCAGTCAGTGAGCAACTGCAATGCAGATGACTGTTTAAAGAGCCTAATGAAATGAAAAATACAATTCACAACCTGTAGTCCTGTGTGCTTTCTTCTTTTGTGCTGTTACATGCTAAATATACCAAAATACATCCACATATCTCCACTTTCTCCTCATGTAGCACAAATATAACTAAATAATGACTCTTGACTACATTTGATCATTAGCTCGAGGGTCATATCTAGCAGAGCAATATCACAGTAGTGGGCGTGTGTTTGGATCACACACTTATCTCTGCATTATGTCTGTGACTGTTCTTTATGATTTGGACCAGGCCCCTTAAATGATCCCTATCAAATATTAACCCCCCCTCATCATGGATTATTGTCCGAAGGAGATTACCTCTGTGATCTTGGCACCACGATATGAAAAGCAGCCGACAGCCTTTGGTTTGGGAGCTAAGCTCTGTCGTGATTCTCTCAGATCCCTTGTGTACTTCATAGGAAGCTCTGCCTCTAACTGATAAGACAGGTTATGCAAGATGCAGACGCAGTTCTCTGTGGACTTCAGAGCAGATACATGGAGGATTTATGTGAATGACATGACGTGCACTATCGAAGAGAGAAAAAGTGGTTTAAAGTCGAATAAAATATACGCTGCAGATGTAGAAACTCCCACATGTGGACCCATAATACATTGCACTATACATCAAACCGCTGAGCAGTTTGTTATGAAACGGTCTGTGAAGATAAATGCTTTCTCTGGAAGGCTTTTCATTTTCATGTCACCTTGTCATCTGTCTTGTAGTCAGCTATGGCTCCCCGGATGTAGTAGACCAGAGAGTCAATAAGATTCTCACACTCCCTGATTGCTTTCCTGCCATCTGGACCAGCAGAGCTCAGATTTCTGGAGGCAAAAAACAGTCAAAACAATCAAGCTAATGGGGCATTTGTGTGTATTTCAAATAAGATATGCCATTTTCAGTCCTACTGAACCATATTAGCACTGTTAAGTACGAGGAATTCCCATGTTATAGTACGCCAAATAAAAACATGAAGTCCCCTTCTGTCAAATACATAATTGAAAAGAAAAATGGATGCACTATTTTGGATCTCAGGCCTTTCCAAAGCCGGACTAACAAAACATTTTTATGTAATCCAACTTCCCCAGGAAAATAAATATAACCATTAACATTCTAGCTCCACACAGCGAGGTCTTTGTGCAGACACGAAATATAAATCGGAGAGGAACTCATCATTTATCTCATCCAGAGGGAGTTCAAAAGGTTTGAGAACATGATTAGGAGAACCGGAGAACATTTGGCCAGCAAGGACTGAGTGATTTCAGTTCAGCAGAGCGGAGAGAAGAGAGGACTCGATGAATAATTCAGTCTTTCTCTCATTTGATCTGGCTATAGTTGCCAGGGCAGCAGTGCGCCTGATATCTCCAGCTTTGTAAACAGAGAGATGATGTCTTAACAGCCGAGCCAACAGTATGATACATAAATTACCACAAGCACAATGATGAATACAAAGGTCTGTTTTTTCGCCACGCTAACTAGATGCTAACTAACCTTAAACAGACTGCTGCTCCCACCATGTAAGAAGGAGCTCTACCACGGGTCCTTCATTCCAACAGCTATGAGACTCTTTAGCACGTAAATATTTCTTATTTACGAGTAATTTAACTAATAGTAACTTGTGTGTACGAGCTGCTGTGACAGGTGAAGAACTACTGAACATTTCAACCATGTTAGCATAGCGCTAATAAGCATACCAATACATTTTACACCTGTTGTAGCATGCCGATGCTAGCATTTAGCTCAAGGACTACCCCAGAAAGCTCATAACATGGCTGCAGAGTCTTAGTTTTGACAAGATGTGATCGCTTAACTAGTTGATCAAGAAACTATGTATTTATTTAACAGGTCTTCAAGCAGCCGTCCTGCCGACTGTTTGTTTCTAATCTATTTTTGCCAACACGATTCACCAGAAGTCAAAAGAGGGCAAATAGTTCTTTCCACAGAAACGCTGTCAGTATTTACTGGCTGTTATAACAGCCGGATTCAGATGAAGAATGATAACAGCAGTTTACAGGATGTTCAGGGACTGTTTACTCATAACTCAGCCTGGCAGAGACAGATACTGTAGATTTCTGCTTCTCTGCCATCTGTTAACTCCTGCCCATTTGTAATATCATAAACTTATTGCCTTTCGCAGCGCAGTGGCTCTGCTTTTCTTTCACTTTCACACATTTCTCTCCATTCTGATCCATGCTGATCAGAAAGTATGATTTTGTGGTCGCTGTGGTGGTAAAACAGTGAAGCATAATCAATCCTTATTCAGGATATGTGATTTGTTTGATGTCTTGCAATGTGCATGAGTGTTTTGTCTCAAATTCTGTATTTAGTTTGATATAAGCTGATTATCTGACACCAGGAGTGGTGTCTGTTTACTCCTATCTGCAAAAGCTCTCTCACTATCTAGTTTCAAACCCAACAAAGGAGCCTTACCTCAGGCAGCCGGTGGCATTGTGAAACACAGCGGCATCAGCCAGGAGCTCGTCTTTTGGGTTCTCGCCTTCAGAAATGCCAGAACTTGGTACCAGGACTGACTTGGTGAGGACAGATAATGCCTCTCTGGAGATGCGCTCCTTCAAAAGGTCATGAGAGGAGAGGTTCCACAAAAGACCTGAGGTGGAAATGCACAGATATATTTATTGTTTGCAAACACATTTAGCAAAAGGAGGCTAGTTTGGGTGGGAGTGTTTCTGAAGAAAACTGACCGGTAAGTTCTCGTCTGGTCTCCACATCACGGCTGTTCTTCAACGCAGGCAAAATGATAGCCAGACCGTCATTTTCCTTCACCTCCATCTTGTTTTCGCTACTCTGGTAGACAACATTACGTAGAGCCCCAGCAGCGACACGCTGCACCTCCTCGTTGTCAATGCGGAGGAGATCCAGGAGCTTTTCAATCCCGCGGAGATAGTACACCTAGGAACAAGAGTGGATTGTTAATAAACAGATTCATTGGCATGATCTCTATGAGCATTCAGATAGTGTTCTCAGGAAGGAGTGAGATCATCTCTGTTACTTATTAATCATGTTTTGAATCACTCTATACAAGGCATCTGGTTAAACATACAATCTTTTTAGCATCTGCGTTCCTGAAACATTGATTCTGTATGTGGCTGGTGGCGCAGATAAGTGTATCCTCATTATCCTGGGTCAACAGATTCACGGCCCTCTCTATCGTCATCTCTGGAGGCTTGTTCTCTGACTTCCTGTATGAGAAGACAGCCACAAATTAAAAGCTAATGTCTCAAGATACAGCTCATGGCCTGAATCACACAATACAAGAATATATTCAATTATTAAATCTGAAAATTGAACACAGTCTTACAATGTGCTGATATTTTCCGCCTGTATCTGTTGAATGGGGAGCTCTACTTCCATCGGCCTCCCCGTGTCCACCTCCAAGCTGATGACTGAAGGTGGGTGTGACCTCCGCATACTGTGCTGCTGAGCAGCCCTCCTCATCTGAGCCAACCAGGACATTCCGTCATCAGTCTGGGCAGCACCAAGCATCATGGTACCACACTGTGCCAGAAAGGTGTGTTTGTCCTTTTTGACCACACTTGTGTTATGACCCCAGCGAGAGTCGTAGTCACCATTTTGCCGAAACGTTGCGCTTGCAAACTGCGGCGCTGCTGCCTTCTGTCTGAGTGACGTCCTGCGGAAGCTCCCGAGTCCGGCCGTGGACGTTTGCGGCCACGTGGGACGCGGTATCTCGGAGAAGGCGTACCGATGAAATGAATCAGAGCCAAACGAGCGGTCCAGCAGAGTGCTGACCCTGTGTGACTGGCTGTGTCCTGGGTGGCTGTACGTCCCGTAGCGGAGGGTACTGCAGTTGAAGCGACTGCGAGGAAACTCTGGGCTCGGCGGTGGAGACACTTCCACCCTCCTGGAGGGTCTTTGCATATGGTTGTTTGAGAAAGAGCAGTTGGTGGAGCTCATAAATCCATTTACCTACAAAAAAAACACACTTTAATATGTTGTAACCTGTTTGCTTGGCTGGTACTTCTCTGGAAGGACTATAAATTTACCTGCTGAATGTTGACTGTGTACAGATTTGAGTTCTGAATTTATAACTCAACATCTGTATACAGAACAAACTTCACTACCAGGGGATGTTGGTGTGGTTTAAATTACATGACTGAAATGTTTGAAATGTGCTGTATCACCAAATAACAATAATAAAATAATAATATATCGCACAGGTTGGAGCCTATGCCAGCTGACATGGACATGGTGGTGCAGTGGTTTGCACTGTTGTTCTCTCTATGTCTACGTGGGTTCTCTCCAGGTACTCCAGCTTCCTCCCACAATCCAAAAACATGCATTTAAGCCTAAGGTTAATCGGTGACTCTAAATTGCTCGTAGGTGTAAATGTGAGTGTGAATGTTTGTTTGTCTCTATATGCCCTGGGATGAACTGCCGACTTGTCCAGGGTGCACCCTGCCTTTTGCAGCAAGTCAGCTGGGATAGGCTCCAACAACGACTCTGATGAGGATAAGCGGTTACAGATAATGGATGGAGCCCCAAACTGACAAAACATAGTAAAATGTGAACTGATAAGTCAAAAATACAACTGCATACATTATTATTAATGATTAAAATGGAGTTTAATGGAGAGAAACCTTTAAACTCCTCAGTTAGACCACTACCACTAAACTATTGATAAAATATTTAACGTTTTGATGTAATGAATGTTTGTGTGTGCATTAACTTTTAATGTATCTTATCAACTGATTAGTAATAAAGGAAAAAACACCCATTTATCTTTCCACTTTTCACCTGGTGAAATAAATTAAATTTCATTCATTTTATTTTGTCACTTTTAAGACTCCATACATCTTGAGCACACACTGTAAAAAAGTCACACTCGTGACCTCAAACATCAAACTAAATGTGAGAACACAATCATCATTCATTTGACGGACCTGAAGGCTCTGATCGGAAGCTAACAGCAGCAGACGATTTGACTATTCAAACGAAGGCGTACAATATGTCAGGAGCAAAATTCAAATGTAGGACAAGTAAAACATGGAAAGAAGGTATTTGATTTTATCTGTCATGGAGAACTTCAAAGACCAATTGGACCAGTTTTCGGATCAGATAAACCTTTTAATGACAGATAAACTGTGTGTGTGTATGTGTGTGTGTGTGTGTGTGTGTGTGTGTGTGTGTGTGTGTGTGTGTGTGTGTGTGCGCGTGCATGAATAAATAAAGCGATCAAGGTGAAACAGTCCCGTACCTTCATGTTTGATAAAAGTCCATCTGTACCATCGAAGCTCTTTGCTGTGTTTTTCTGTAAATGGACACTACCTGAAACAAGTTGAAGAGGTTTTGTTAGAGTATCCTGTTACACACTGTAATTACCTAAACACATCGCAACACTGACACTTCCTCAGGGGCACGATTCCCACCCTGAGCTGCCTGAGCTAACAAAGTACAGCACACACTCACAGTGCTGCGTCAGTGTGGTTCAAACCAAATGTGTTCATTTGCATGAACAGGGATTGACAGGACAGAAGGCGTAGGGAGCAGATAAGGCAGAGACTTTAAATCCTGTCGGAGTCTAATATTTGTAATGTGAGGATTTGCAACCACAAATATGATAGTTTACTGAATATTTTTGACTTTTAGCATGGATAAAACGACATGTTTCAAGACATCACAATCTATTTTCTGACTTTTTATAACCCAACAATCTATTAAATACGAAAGTAAGTGATAACAGATTAATCAGTGACAAAATAATCATTAGTTGCAGTCTTATCAATATGTATTTTAATCATTATTAATCATTTCTTACTGACAATTCATTACGCAACAACCTTTCATGTCCCAGTCTTGGTCCAAAATTTCCTCACACATAATTTCTTTACTTCCACTTCTTTGAAAATATCCAAAAGCCAAAAAAATGACTTTCATTTGAATTCATATATCAGAGGCTGGTGTTGTAAATATACAATAAAAATCTATCAAGAAGTAATAACAAACTGAAAATTCTTATAGTTGGTTGATGACTGACTGACCCACCCACATTTTGATTCATGCTACTAGTAATAAATTTAATAAATTAGGGCATAACCCCTCGTCCCTGGATGATATATTAATTTCAAGCTCTGTCAGCTGCAAGTCCAATCTCTCTTGAGGTGGTTGAATGAAACTGCAGAAACCTGTTGGACAAGCAAACTACTATGAGGCATGCATTCCAGCAACAAAAATGTCTGTGTTTAGTCTAAATGATTGTAGGCTATACATAGAGGCCACTGACAGGGGTTTGGTAGATGATAGCAGTGGATTTAGGACACCTTGAGGGGCGTCAAAAGATAATTAACGCAACAGGAAGTAAGAAAAATATTGTTGAGATTCTTATTTAAGGCATTTCTTCTGAGTTTGACCTTCTAAAAAATAAAATACTGGATGGTTTTAGTTTAGTATCAAACAGTTAGAGTTGAAACAACCTGAGAGGTTTATGATTGAGCTCATAACAACTCATAAACATAATCAGCTGGTTACAATGGGTCACAGGCAGACACTGGTTCACGTAACCATAGTTTAATAGTTTAGGTGTGTGGTTTAAATCTCTCATGCAGTAAACACAACTAACTAAATTAAACCCAAATGGGTTGTAATTTAAAATAATTATTTAGTGAACCACCCTCTGAAAAATGATCCTTCCAGGTCTCAGCTGTGCATCCTGTTGTGGATACCTGTGTCACATTATCTGACAGTCTTCACCTGTACATTTACATTAACCACGATCATAGAAGAAATCCGAACATTACCATTGGACATATTCTTTCTCGCCTTCCGTGCCAGTGTGAGCTGGACCTGCTGATGGACGCGCAGGCTCCGGTCGTTTGAATTCACTTTCATCGAGGACATTGGAGTCGGCTCGGCCGGCAGAGCCAGACTGCTGTCCTCCAGCACGAACGAGTCCAGCGTGGGTAACGCGGTTTTAAAAAACACCTCATCCATTGTGAACTAAATCGAGTCTAAGAGAGTCGGTCGCTTCATTTAACTACACAGGTACGCCGTTCCTGGATCCAATGTTTAGCCCTGCTTTGTCCCGCTCAGGTGGACCGACCCACGTCCTGACAACTGAGGAGGGCGGGGCTAGAGGCGACGCACCTCAGGTGTCAGGTGTCGCTGCTGGGCGGTTGGATATCACTTTGGCGTTACTTTTCATTATCACAGTCACTGTGTAATGTAACTAAGCTAAGTAGATTTATTCAAGTAACTGTTATTGGCTGCCTTATTTTTATTTAACCGTACTTTACTGAAGAATTTACACTTTATGCCCATTTCGGGAAAATATTGTACTTTAAAAGTTTAGTTTAAATAGTTTAAAGCTGCTGATTGTAACCCCCTCATCTCAGCCTCTCCTTCCTAACATAAAGGAGAGACTGTAATAATGTTAAATATTATACAATAATAATATAACTCTTAAGGGGATTTTACTATAAGTACTTTTACTTTTTAAGTAGATTTTAATGATATAACTTTCCTTTGTAATGTATTATTAAACTGTGGTGTCACTACAAGCCTAAGGTCTGAATATTTCTTCCAGCTTTATAACAAACAGACACAACATTGGCTTTGACCCACTTTTGTTTATCAGTGTTGAATATAAATTTTGCTGACAAGGTGGTTGAACTCTTCAAATGTTTGTAGCCTCATACACACAGCAGGTGCAGGTTACAGCTCACCTGGTGATGACTAATACTAACTCTACGGGTTGTTACCCACATGATCGCTTTTCCACACCACCCACACAGGGGAAACCAGACTCAACCCACTGGGTGTGTCTTACCAGTGAAAGGTCTTACACATAGCTTATGTAGGTTTATAGCCATGCATTTTTACAACTTTAATATCCAATCATGAATGATAGTCTGTTTTTATACAGGCCGCAACATTTGGCTCTTTGTGCCTTTGACAATAAACCGCTGGCAGTTGCTTGACCTGTTTTTTTTTTATTTCCTAGATGAGAACAAAGACCAACTTCTATTATATTGTACTCTATTGTTAAGATATTATATTATGTTCAATTATGTTATTGCGAAACAAAGCTGGATCTCTAGGTAAAGCTGTCTTGAGGGCTCAAAGTTGTATGTGGATTTGTGGTGCTCATGGGAACCTCCACCGTTTATGAATGAGTCTAGGAGTCTTCTGAGGGCCTATGCAAATCTTTTCCTGGAGTCAAAATGTAGTTTTACAGCCCGTGTCATCTGATAGTGTGTGAACTGTCTAACCCAAAAATGTCATCCATTAAACGTGTAACATTACAGATGCTAATCCCTGCTGAGAATGGCCAACATTTTTACCCCGGGGCTGTATAGCAGGTTAATCTAGTCATGACTCCAAAGCTATTAATACACAACAAATACACACTAAACCCTGTTTGGGTTTTTTTTTACATAAATCAAATGCTAATCAGCTACTGGCTGCTTGTAGAAACAAAGCCACTGAATCATTTGGCAAATATTCTTCGTACAAAAACATTTTGTCTCATAGGCTTATAAATGAAAATTCAACAACAGTTACAATAAGATTTCTCCCCTTTAATGCAATCTTTTTCTCAAAAACAATCTTTCCAGTCCAGGTCTTTAAATCACGCTCACACTGAACTTTTTTTCTGTGCATAATATTCATGATAAAAGGGTGACAAGATGTGTTGTTTTCTTTTTGATTGTTCGGATACATCCATGTGACATGACAGTGTAACAGTCAAGCTGTCCAAATCCGGTCATTTCAGTGGACGCTCGTGTCATTACACATTACACATTATCCTCACAGTCGTGCTTTACCCATAAAAGCAGCGGCATTCACAAGATCAACACAGACCCAGGCACCAAACAAAAGCTCCAACAAGCGGAGGAAGAAGGTGTTACTCGGCTGTAAAACATTTTAAAAAGATGAATGGGTTTAAGTCAATTTATTGAGGTCTGAGATGATCAGTTACATGACAGGTGGATTTTTAAAAAATAGGGGTAAAAAGAATAAGTGCCTGTGGTTCATTAGTTATCGTTTCAACAGTGATGGATGCAGCTAAACACACACCTTTTCACATTCTAGATTATATTCTGATATTACATTAATCAAGTTCATAAAACAATGTTTAAGATCATTATTATTATTAATTTTTTAATCTTGGCGTATTATTGTTGGTGTATTATAATGTGACATTAAACAATTTCCCACCTGAACACAAACACATTTTTCAATTTGGCACGTCGTTTTCCACGTTCATCAACCAACAACACACACACACCCACGCACACACACACACACACGCACGCAGAGGTTTAAGGTGGTTGAAGTCCTCGCTTATGCCCAACAAGGCTGTAAGTTTATGATGGCTGAAGTGCTGTATCAGAGTTTTATATCTGTGTCATAACGTTGCAGATAATCAAGTGGATGTCTGGGTCACATGTGTAAAGTTAAGAGAGGAGACGTGTTTTTTTTTTTTTTTTTTTGGCATGAGCAATAACAATAAACATTCGTCTGTGAACGTGTGTGACAACTTCAACATTCTTCTGGATATTACCGTCCTGCCCTTTAAACTTTCAAACTGCATTCTTCACCCCAAAAATCCAATTTCATAATTTCAGTTAATACTCAGTCTGGTGTGTCTGATGCACTCAAATCAGTTAGCAAGATGCTATATGTATATTTTGTGTTTTTAAAAAAGGAAAGAAAACATCTCTTAAGTTTGTGTAATGTCCTTATTCTGGGCTGTCTTCATTCATAATGGACAAACACACTTTGATTTCACCAAATCACAATTTTAAAAAAGCGTTAATTCAAACCATCTCTACGTCACTCGAAGACACAAACCCAACCGACCTTCACATCCCAAACCTGTGGCACATTGTCATCAATACAAATATACTGTACATACTGTTCTCCGTGGGTTTTCTACACGTTTTGTTTGTTTGTGTGTTTGTTTCAGCCATTTATACATTGTTTAAAAAATATATAAAATATTAAGAGAAATTTTACAGGTCCATTCAGGTTAAAAACACAATGTTCAATGTTTCTCTTCAAAGCTTATTTACAAATCTCTGTATGGTCACCAGTCGTCATTCAGCTGTCAACACAGGAGTGAGGAGGTGTCACTTTGCAGTGTGAGCGCAAACACAGAATTATCTGAAATGTGACTGTTTTCTTTGGATGTCTGACCAGCCACTTTATTCGGCACACCCGTACAATCCAATGTGATCCAGCTCTGCCATAAATTTAAGAAGCTTGTAATGTTTCAACTTTCGAGAGGCATTCGTGCGACTACCACGTCCACTACTGAGGTTTGTAGGAGCGTTAAACTGGCCTGCGTTATATCGAGATGTGTCTGTAATATTTAAATACATGAGATGATGTTAGAAACACTGCAAGAAAACATGCACTCCTGTACAACAGCAGCACCCACAAAGACCCCAGTAATAAACGTAAAGTATTACTTCTCTCGGACAGTGTCAACAAAAACCAAAACATTACAAGCTTCGTAAAAGTTGAATTTATGGCAGAGCTGCTGTGTAAGAAAGCACTAGACTGTACAAGTGTACCTACTGACGTGGCCGGTCAGTGTACGGTCAAAGAGGCAGACTGGAAACATGGAAAGAGAAAGAAGGGAGACGTTGCAGAGGTATGAATGTTAGACCCCCAAAGTTTGAGTTTAGGCAGTAACCAAAGCAAAAAAACAATAAAAAAAAAAACAAAATACAGAAAGACTGCATTACTTTCTATTTTTGAAGCAGTAAAATCTACTCCTGGTAGAGTTTTTGATGTGAAATTCAATCTGGGATCAGTGACTCTAAAGACTTTGTGGAGTTATTTGTAATGATTAACTGAGTTACAGGAACTGTGATCAGCATTTTTCGACATTTTGTACCAAACCATGAACAGATGAATCAATAACATAACCAGCAGATGGATCCGTAACGATCAGTAGTTGCGAGCTGCGGCAACTAATCTCAGTTACTTGCAGATGGTGGAGAAAACAATCACATCATACACAGAAATGATGTCTTTTGGTGTTCTTTTTTTTACGTGATAAAACTGCTGAGCATTCACTGAAGGTAAAACATACTAACGATTTAAAGAAAATCCGTCTGTTTCAACTCGACCGACCCTCCTAGCAGCGCGTAACACCTAAGGCAAAGATGTACTTAAATACTTTCACGGTGACAACATGGGAAAGTGAAGCGCCGCTGACAGGCGCGCGGCTTTAAACGGACAACAGATCCGTTTGTCGGATCAGTCAAGGTTAGAGGACTAGTAACTTCGGAGGCATTGGCTCACGTTTAACTGTAAATGCAGCATCGTGACTCAGATCCTGTTTTCAGTTCACCGAGGTATCAGCTCACTGACAGCTGGGACGTCCTGTGAGATACTATGCCTTTGACCTTTGACCATGCCAGCTAGGGCGGACAGACATTTCTATCATGATGTTTTTCATTATTATTGTTGTTAATTTTTAGTTTTGTTCCATCCATTTTTGGGGATTTTGGTTTTTTTTAGCTCAATTAACAGATGAGATCCCTGAAACATTCTCAGGTTTTAAAATGAGATCCATGTCGTATAATATGATCTTATCATCACGGGCTGATGACATTAAACATTCCCCACATGGACGTGCTTTGGGGTCAATTACTCTTTTATTGACTAGAAAGCATATCCATTCTGCTAAAAAGAAAATAAAAATGACCGTTGGTGAAATAAAACGACCCAAATATAACATTCATACAAAGTTTCTGTAAGGCATTCCTTCACCAGGTCATCGACGCCTGCAGAGTCCGCTGCAGCTTCCACTTCCCAAGCTTCAGCTCACCAGTTTGGCGTTTGCCAGCAAAAAGAAAAAGTGTTCTTGAGATAGTTATTATCCACAGTTTTTTTTCTGTCAGAGAGACTTCTCCCGCTCTGTCACGTGAGTCTTTTAACACAGTTCTGGCGATGGCTTTGGTCTGTCCTGCAGCTAAGACTAGAAAGTATACATACAGGAGAGCCGAAGCTCTTAAAAAGTCATTAGATTCATGCAAGACTGTACAGACGTCTGTCCGAGCCGGACAGGACACGAGGTTTGGGTGCAGTCCTATCTGCAGGAGGTGCCCAACGCGCTGCCCGTCGACGGAGTGGTGGCGGTGGCGCTGTAATGGGGGTAGTTGTCGTTGGGCGGCGGGCTCGGGAGGATGGAGTTTCCGTTGGTTGGTGAGCAGCTGAGCTGGAGCCTCCGCAGGTACTCGGCGTGGACGGGTTTGTGGCTCTGCAGCACTTTGATGGCCTCGTCCACGGTGAACCACTCCCGCTTACGGCCTGCAGAGGGAGACGCAGCGCAATGTTTGAGTTAAAATGGCAGCCTTCATATTTGACCTTTATTTTATAGCACAATTTGAGTCATAACGCAGATTCTATCATTTCTGTGTTATTATACATCAGATGAATATATAACACAGCCTTTACCACTCTTATCTTTTACTACAGGCTGACTGAAGCTGCTTCTTCTGGTACAAATGCAACAAAGATGAAGAAAGTCATCAGCTCTGACAGCTGCAACATGTTACTCCACCTTAACTATAAATCGGAAGAACTGCAATAACTTAAATTGGGAAGTAATGTGACACAGTACTGAAGTATTCTGCAGCAAGCTACCACAACGGACTTCTGCAGCATGTATATTTTATCTTCAGCTAGTTTTTGTCTGCTTAGTAAAAAGATAAATACGGCACCGTGAGGGTCACGCACATAAATAAACAGCAGATGTGCACGCATATACAGAAAACATAATAACAGGTTAGGGATGCTCTCCACTGAGCACTTATCAAAGTAAGGCTGGACACCGGCGTCCATGCTGCTGACAGCTGTGATATACCGCAGCCGAGATCAGTCGCCTAGATTTATAGGCACCTGTTGTCACCGCATACCCCTATGTCCATATAGTCTCCATGCGTGTGCGAGGGCTTCAACATAAATAACAGGATGCGGCATGTTAAAAAAAAAAAAAGTGAGCTGGTTCTCGGCGGAGCGAGACGCACGTCACATCGTGGCAAACGAGAAGGTGAAGAGAAACCGTACCTATGTTGACGGAGTCTTCCCAGGCCTCCAGCGTCTCTGTGACGGTCAGCACGTACACGTACGTCCGGTGCTTCCGATCTTGGTTTTGCTTTAAGGACGAGAAGGAAAGGAAGCTGAATATTTAATGGAACCATAAATACATCCACATCTGTAGCCATTTTCTGTCCAGTTGATGTCCAGATACTTTGATGCTTTGGACTACCTTTCTCTTAACCCTTAAGAGATTCATTTTGTGCCAGTCATTGTTTATTTTCAAGCCATTTTGACTGTGCTGAATGACTGTAGATCAAATTTGAGGATTTTAATTTTTACATTTTTTTTTGGGAATTGTTGTCTCAGTTCCTTAAGTTAGACTAAAATGGCTGAGCTACACAAAAACCGACACATTTGTTCCTGACGACAAATAACAGTCCACATGTCTCTGAGCATAAACTGATGCATTCCTTTAAGTTAAGATTTCATTTTGTTCTTTCAATTTTTAATTTTATATTTGTCCATCAGATGGCGCCACTTTTTCTCCAGGATGGAAAAGATAAGGATAATGGTATGTGCGTTTAAAAAAAAAAATCCTTAAAATGTATTTTATGGAAATTATTTTAGTTTTTGGGTTTTTTTTTTAAATATAAAAACCCAGTGGGGTTATGTAAACATACTGACCTTTAAAAGGTTAAAACCCCAAAATATTAATAATATTTGATAAGTATATTTCAGGCTGGAGTAGTTTTAAAAGACTGACTTGTTTAAAGTGGGAAAAAAATATTAATATATATTTTCACAGCAGTTTTTGGGACAAATCCAACCCCTTTTAACACAAATCTGACATGGCACGTTAATGGATGAGATAAAGTTAATAATTTCCTGGTTATTCGTGCGTCTTATACTCTTGTAAGACCACTTTGTTTTGCATGTGTGTAATGAAGATGCCAAAGGCTTACCTCAAACACTCCGAGCAGACGTCCTAGCTTGCCCTTCACGCCGGCCTGAGGAATAAATGAAGAAAAAAACATTATAAAAAGTGTGTTTCCCACCCCGGCTCTTATGCACAGAACAGACAGACTGCCGAGGACGCTTCTTTGTGTGATTTTAAGAAGCTGAGGCCTGACAGCACAATAGAGCGAGAAAAGCAGTGTTGAAACCACAGACTTCATTCTCTATCAAAACAATGGCTATTGTGTATTACATTTCAATGTTTTAAAGGACTGCAGGTTCGCCTCTGTGCACTGAACTCTCTACTGTAAACTCCCAGGCTTTGTGTTGAAATGCTGGACAAACAATTACCTAAATCCTGAAACTTTCAGAGCTAAACTCCAGAATCTCAGCGCAGGGACTGAGACATTTGTGTCCTCATCAATCAGTCGATTAGCTGAAGATTTGAAAGACAGAACGGCGCTAAACACACAACACAAAACACACAACGTAGTACATCAGACACACACCGTGTCAGCTCTGTGTGTGTGTGTTAGACAAATGAAAGCATGGGTATTTGTATACGAGGCCAAACAAATCAGAGTTAGTGGTTGCATACTTGAGTAGCTTTTAGCAGATTTTTCCAATTTGCTACTGACAGAACTACGACTCTTTATGTCGTCTGGCATGTCGTCCTTGCACTGAGCTGTGGCTTTCACAGAGAAAGAGTCTGTCTGACGGCGATGGGTGATATTTTTTCTTGTGGAGTTTACAGAGCAAAAGTGAGAGAAGTCACGTCACGGAGGAATCGTTTAAAACTTTATACACAAGGCGCAAATTCGAGGAAAGTCTAAAATTCTCCAAACTCAGAAAACGGCGTTGTCTCCGGTATCCGACGGTGATGGTGCTGCATTATTTATATTTTATCCAGAATTTTTAAGGTTTGCTTGTACAAGAACTCTGCTGGTTTAATGAGCCTGCCCCCAGCATGTACGAGAATAAGACGTGGGAAAGGATCACGGCATGCATAAATATCAGTTTGTAATGTCCTCAGTGGCCTCGCAGCTTCTTCAGCAAAGCTACAGCAGCCTTTTCTCTGAAAAAGGTGTAAGGGCTTCTTGTAAATGTTAAAGACTTGCTTAGGTGACGTATTAATTATTTGTAATGTCCGTTCACCTGAAAAAAAAAAAAAAACTGGCATGAAATAGTATCCCTACGGAAATGTAACGATGTCCCTTTCATAACACTTAACAGTTGCTTTATTAATTCAGCTGTGCTTCACAGGAATCACGTTACTGTCAAGACATATGACTTCTCCAGCTCCCTGCATACTTCACAAGTGTCACTCTGCCCCACTGATGTGTCCAGCGGGTTGGGCTCGCGGGGTCTGTGAATGCGCAGGAATCCAGCGCGGAGCCAAGTTTAGACCGCTGACGTTGCCGAGAACACAAGGTTCTCGACCGGAGGGACCACTGGAATACCAGTCGACACCTCAGTCATCCAGCCACTGACACCGTGGCCCTTCAGAAATCTCAGCCTTAGCATGCGTGTGGCGGCCAACTGTTTGAACCACGCAACTCCGGTTCTGGTTATTGGAGCGTGTTTTGGATGAGTGTTTTGAGTGGATAATGAAGTGAGAGAGTGGTGTAACTCCAGGGATGCACATGCGTGTATTTACGACCTTTTGAAGGATTTCTTACAATAATGAATGGAAAGAGCTTTCTCCATCCAAAACATGACAGTCATCATATCCTCAGAAGCTGCACACTGACCCAGAAGCGTAATAAAAATGCAAGCATACACTTCTTTTTGCATTACGGCAGTATTTTATCCCTACTTAACTGTCTTCAGTTTCAAAAAGTTCCTAACTTGTCCTTAATAATAATACTAACTTTTTTATATAGCCTCTTTAAAAGAAACAGAGTTTTAAAAAGTGCTTTACAGAGCAGCGGACCCAACAGAAGGCCACACAGGATAAGATCCAGAAAAGTAAAAACTTAAAAACGAAACACATTCAAGGATGTTAAAGAAACGATAAAAGGATAATCAATAAAAATAGAAGTAAGAGATGAAAAGTCAAAGTCTGTAAAAATTTTTTAAGAGCTCACTGATTCAGCGAGCGTCATCTCCTCGGGCAGCTCGTTCCAGAGTCGAGGTGCTGTGATAGAAAAGGCGCGATCGCCTCTAGTTTTTAGCCTTGACCCTGGAACAACCAGAAGCGATCCACCCGAGGATCTAAAGCTGATAGCTGGCTCGTACGAGATTAGCATTAGCATTAGCTGGCGATATATTAGGGGGCCATGACCTCGACGGGCTTTAAAAGTAATCAGTAAAATCTTAAAATCAATCCTAAAACACACAGGAAGCCAGCAGAGGGAAGCTAAAATTGGTGACACGTGATGTGCTGCTGCGTTCTGGACATGTCAGAGGCGTGAGAGTGTTTTTTTTTTGTTGATATCACAGGGGAGTGAGTGGCAATAGTCCAGTTTTGTGAATATGAGGTGTGGATTATTATTATTTTGAGAGCATGGGTTTGAAAAAAGCATGCCTGGACAAGTTCACTGACATGCGGTTGAAAGGTGAGGTGGGAAATCAAACAGATACTAGCTAGCTTTCTGTCACATGTATATGTTATAAGGGAGTACTTTCAACACTTCTTGGTGAAACTACAGCAGAACGGGATGTTTGGGAGAACAGCCGTGACCTGAAAATACAACTGTTTGAACGCAGACTTTTACAGCAGCAGTGATAAGACAGAGATATTTCCAAAGGGCATATTTTGTCATGCTGCTTTGAATGCCTGTTATATAATGGACAGGTGGTCTTCAAATGTAGGTTAACACTGTCAACTACACCAAAAAAAGATGAAACTGCTGTGTTCCACCACTACTCCCTCATTTTATTATAGCACAAAATGACTTCAGTTTGGAGTCAAGACTTTGCTTATGTGATATTTGTGAATGTTAAATTGCCGTGAGAATGATTTGCTGGCTTTAAAAGTTAAATAATACCCAAAATGTATGAAAGATTTTGAGTTTTTTGTTGAAAGTATGAATTACTAGAGCTGAAAAATGCATTAAAAAGTGTGAAAGGGAAGGCACGCTCATATTTTTTGGTTATGTTTGAAGTTTAAAGGATGTGTTCAACACCCTGAGGGAAGTTTTACACCAAGATACACCTTGGTTCAGTCCCTGAAGCCTTGGGGAGGAGAGCCCAAATCTACTATTTATTACAGCTGCTATTAAAATGGATCACAAGGACATATAACACCTGACTGATGTGAGGCTGCAAACACATTCATAAAGAGGTGTAGCCCTGCAATGAGTCTGCTAATGCAGTAAGGGAGCTGTGAAATTCATGCTCCACCTTCAGATATCGAAGCGGCTGGAAGTGTGTTCAGATGAGATAATGACACAAAGTGAAACTTTGTAAAACTGTTTAAAAAAAGTTTAAAAGCAATACTGTAAATAATGTTAGCTGCAAGTTAACTACACTGCCTTAGTAGAGACTTGAAAACATGGAAAGGGTCTAATTAGTCTAATTAGTATGAATGTGATTAAAAGCTTATTAAAACCATTAATGTATGAAAGATGTGGAACAGTTTGAGGTCTGAATGAGGCGTCTAGCTGAAAGCATGAAGGAGTAGACAAGACTTGAACAATGTTTGAAAATGTGTGAGTGTGTACTAATTAGCTTATCTCAATCAGCTGTGTGTTCCCATCTGCAATTAAAGGTTGCCATGGTGATTGTATCTGCTGTGCGTCTCCTAGCTCAGAGAGTTCATTGCATAGAGCTTTTTAGTTGAGGCGCACCTCGTGCTCCTGCTTCTAGCTCGAAGACGGTAACTCCTATCGACTAAATGGTGACATCGTGAGGAACGGGAGACCCTGCCGAAGGGGCTTGATTGAGCCAGGTTTTCTTCTTTCTAATGCTTCTTTTCTTCCTGGTCAGTGCTCGTTCTGGGCAATACTGCCCCCCCAAACGACTATCCTGGTGTGAAAGCGCCCTTAATGTTCGGTTTACATAAGAGTCTATGGAGCAGTCGCTTCGCATGCCTGTCACTGAAACTTCTTTCACGCCTGTGTGCCATAAAGACTTTAGATTGTAGAAGAACACATGTTGTGAGCATTGAATTCTTAGGTTTATTCACCTCCTCAAACACCTCTCGCACTGCGGCACCACACGGCTCCTCTTCTGGCTCCATCCCACCTCCGGGGACGATCCACTGGTCCGGGTGCCGACTGCTGCTGACCAGAAGAACCTAAAGAAAGAAAGCACATGTTTAAGAAATGTATAACAGGTCAATTGCTTTATTTTACCTTGAAATAAGGAGTATGCATCTCCATATGCTCCTTTAGCCTGCAGCCGAAAGACCGTGTAGTTTCAGAAATACATTTAATGGGACATTTTCCTCTGGTCCTAAAAGTACATGTATATTTGCCTGAGTGACTTCTTTTCTCCCTTCAGTGGCTTTGACTTAGGGCGTAGGATCGGGCAAATCCTCCACAGTTAGCCTGAAGTGTCACTAAAACCGAAGCAAAATAGTGACCTGTAGAAGTTTTCTTTTGGTTTGCATCGGATGGTTTGAGAGTTCGAGTTAGACAGTGAAAGAAAAAGTTATTTCCTGATTGTTTCACAGCGATAATGTTTACCGCAAATAGACACCCTGCCAAATAACCCTGCGGCAACTCACCCCAGTGCCAGACTCTGTATGAATGTACCCTTAGTCTGTGACATTGAAACTGAGGACTTAACATGAGACATGACCCTTGACCCTTTAGACTGCTGTCTGAAGGACAGATGACTGACGATTGGTGCTGCCTCTGCTATTTATGCTCCGTTGTTGCTGACAGGATCCTAAATCAGCCACAGCGTTAAATATTCAATCCTGACATGATATTTGGGGTAATGACGGCGTACAGCGTACATTAAACAAATATGATGGATGATTCTTATATTTTTGGGGCTTTATAATATATTTTTTTCTTTATTTTTCATGTTTTAATTCTCCTGTTGTCGCCTATTTTTAGCTTCTTCTGTCTCAGACGCTGTCATTTTCCAGTCTGACGTTGAAGCTCAATCAAAGCCCGCGTTGGATCGGTACCAGCCCAGCATGACCTCAGCAAACAATGCATGTAAACCAAGCATGAGCCACTCAGATCCTGTCAGTGCTCCCCGTAAGCGGCCCTTGCGGGGCTTGAATTACACTACAGTTGCAGTGTAGGCTGATATGCGCGGATCAGATGCGCCTGTGTCTGCAGTTTCTGGCAGTATCCATATAGCAACCACAACAGACACAAGCACACCTGCTGTAAACATTATCACATTTGCATGGAGCAATTCAATCACTAATAAAACACACTGTGTGACAGGACACAGGTCGTAATGATATCAACAGCCAATACAGGAAAAGCCAATTAAACAGAATTTAGATGCGGCCTTGTCAGAGGTTCATTTGCGATTCGGCACATACAGCTTTTGATTGTCAGTTATTAAACTGTTTTATAATACACAACGATCGGTGAATTTAAATATCCATGCGTTAAAGAGAGAAACGTGTGTTAAGCAGCTTGTGCGGCATATGGTGACACCCACATCTGCCACCCATCTGATCACCATATCCAGTAATCTGCTAGAGGAGTCAGTCTGTCACTTAATCCTAACTCAGCGTTCGTATAGCTTCCGTTACGTTCTCTAATGGGATTGTGGATGCAGATACCGGAGGCCCTCAGACGATCTTCTAAAGGGCTGAGGCCGAGGGCCAAACTGATTGGATGGCACATGCTCGGCGAGCGCTGTCGGGTGCCACCTTCCTCACGTGCCGCCGGCTCGTCCACCTGCTTAGCCGCGGACGATATAGGTTAGGGTGAAGGGCGGAAAGTGGAGGAGGAGGAGGAGGACGATGAATGTCAAGCTTGATGGTGTGGATTAAGTGTGCACGTTCAGTAAATGTTCTCTGGAGATGAAAAGGTTGAAGGAAACACATCAAATGTGTTTGTACTATACAGCAGGTGCAGAACTTATATAGTGTACAGTAAGTGACGTGTGTTATGGGAGGGGGGCATTTACAGGAATTGTATTAATAGAGCTGGGGCAGAACATGACGTCTTCTCGGGAGAGTGCAAACTGTAAAAAAAAATGTGCAAAGTAGAGCCTCGTAACTCGCTTGACTGAGCTCTTGAACAGGCAGGTCTTTGCCGAGGAGGTGAGCGAAAACAAGCAGAAGATTTTGTCCTTTCACAATCCGAGAGATTTGTTTCAAAGATTCAGAAGATCTTTTTGGTTCTTTTGTTTTAGGAATAACTGTGCTGCAAGGCACTGTTTCACCTCTTATCCAAGAGTTCTGACTGACTTGGTGAGGAGATTCGAGTATTTAGCCTAGGCAGGATCGTAGATCTGGCCATAGTTTCCACTTGGTTCGTCAGAGCTGGTGTGAACGATGTTGTTCAGGTCACCTGAGCTTCTGTGTTGACGATGGTCGTTAAGAGTCAGCGATTCACACTCAGCCTCATTTGACTCTAACCATCGACCATCCATCGTTATCAGAGTCAAATGACGCCAAGTGTGAATCGCTGACTCTAAAGACCGTCGTCAACATCGAAGCTCAGATGACCTGAACGACTGACGTTCACAGCGAATCTCAGGTGACTTTAACGACACAGCACAACGAGCGCTAATGAAGCAAGTGGAAACTGTGGTCGGGTCCCACCAGTCAGAACCAAATGGCAACCTCCATAGCTGGGAAATTACTTTAGCCTACGCGGAAGGGCCAAAACCTGTAATGCCTCAAGCGATCACTTGAGGCTGGCTACAGAACATTTCAACCTCCATAAGAGTATTAAAATGTCCAACTTCACAGCAGATACACAGCAATAAACAATTCTTGAGCTTCAAAATGGCCCTACGGGGTGACATCACGCATAGGCTGTCCATTCTTTATACTGTCTGTAAGCCTCCTGGACGAGAGGTGAAACATCTTCAACCA
This sequence comes from Protonibea diacanthus, assembly GCA_028641955.1. NCBI lineage: Eukaryota > Metazoa > Chordata > Actinopteri > Sciaenidae > Protonibea > Protonibea diacanthus. The sequence goes on along the minus strand of CM053997.1, from coordinate 10,330,939 downwards.
GTTACTCCAGTTGGCGTGGCATTCTTGATGAAACATGACCTGGATGACTGAAAATCATCATCACAGATTTCTTGTGCTACGGGCGTTTATTCATCCTCCCTTTTGAACGTGGACCACCTGCCAGAAGTCTGTTTTCATGTGGGCCTTTATTGTGTCACGCACTTCTCTGTGGGATGATTATTTCATGACATCATAAAAAATAATTCACCCATTCTTTAGGATGTATTAAGAGATTTCAGGGCTTTCCAACCCACTGCCCTCACTGATTGTGTGTGTCAAACTGCAGCCAGCAAGGCTTAAAGGGAGATCACTGATGTCAACATGTCCTAAGCCAACAGTGTGAGATGTATACAAAACAAAGGCCACAGAGCTTCTGGGGCAGTGAGGACAAAGCAAATTTCTGCTTTGGTTGTTCCATTTTTATCTTTTGGTTGTTGCCCCACAGGAACTATTTGTCCATCCTCGGTATTGCATGCATGGCTGCATTTAGCTTTTGTTTTCATGAATTTAGGAATGTAGAGCACTGAATCAACATATTACAAACTGTATGTAATTACGAATTTGTTTCTTCGCATGTGCTTCTCAGATGAATACAGCTACACATTCAGAAGAGGGAGCAGCGGGGGTTTGGCGCTGCCTTTTTAAGCTTTGCAAAAAGACACTTCAGCAGGAAGAGACGTTTGTCATCACAACAAAAATTGACCCTGCAAGCCTCTATTCATCTGTCTGAGCACAACTCTATTGGAAACACAGTCAGTTCAGTGAAATGCAACTATTTGAAGTTCATGAGGTGGTTAGCAATGTGAAATATGGTTAACAACCAGTTTGACTGACACCCACGGCATAGTCAGATGAACTAAAGTACCCCTTAGAGCCATCATGTTCCACATGTGTTCCTTTGAACTAATTTTAAACTGGATGTTGCTGAACACTAATTTTTAGACATATAAAGTGGACACTGGTACAACATTTTTTTCCACACATTAAAACTTTTACTTAACCCTTCACCATTTATCCACAGCTTTAGCCACAACTATTTCAAATATTACATGTCAATTACTTCTAGCAACCATTTCTCTATTGCTTTTAGCTATCAAACATCTACCTACTTTTAGCTATATACCATTAATGACTACTTTCAGCTAACATTAAGATAATCCTCAACATGTATTGTTCAGGTGCTACAGCTGACTTGTGTTGATGTTTATAGTTGAGCTACAAACCTTTCCACTGTTGATGTACCCTGGGGTTAAATGTACTATGTTTGGGAATCACTGACTAAAAAGACCCGACATGTGGGGCGCCCTGGTTGCTCACCTGGTTAAAAAAAAACAAAAAAAAAACACAACACACGATCTATACTCAACACTTTCCACTTTCAACCAACAGAAAAACATTATTGCCTTGAACTCCGAAGGGTACAGTTAGAAGCATGATGAAAAACCAAAACAAAATAACTCACACAGTCATGATAAATGGGTCACATGACAGCTGAACTCTGAGCACAGAAAGCCCACTTATATTTGGAAAGTGTTGGGTGTAGGAGAAACCCCAGAGGAACACTGCCGTGTTTCCCACTGACATTTTACTGTTTTGTAACTCACACCATTTCCCAGGGGGCCCCAGTGTTGAACAGGAGGTGGGCAAACTGTGTGCTAACATAGAGTAAATCTCCTCTGGGGAATGAAAAACACCATGGACAATGGTCAGACTTATGTAGCGTTATCTAGCCTCTCCCTTCTCTTATCGTGTGAATGTGATTAGCTCCCAAAATTACTAGTAGTAGTACTAGTTGCAGTTGTAGTTGTTGAAGTTGTAGTAGCAGTAGTAACATCATCAGTACTTCTAGTACCAGTACTACTAGTAGTAGTAGTACTAGTAGTGGTGGCAGAAGCAGTAGAACTACAACCAGTACTCTAGTATTAACAGTAGGAGTAGAAATAGTTGTAGCAATAGTAACAGTAGCTAATAGTAAGCAGTAGCAGAACTTGTAGTAGCAGTAGCTGTAGCAGTAGTAACAGTATTAAGACTAGCAGTATCGGTAGCAATTGTAGCAGTAGCAGCAGTAGTAGTAGCAGTAGTTGTGGCAGCTGTGGCTCAGGAAGCAAAGCCTCCTGTCTGGATCAACTATGTAAAGTCAAGAAGCTTCAACTGCTGGATAACCAACACAGCATGTCATGAGAACTGATTTAGAAAAAGATCATTCAATTTGAGAGATCAGAACTATCATGTCATGGTAATGCACTGGCTATGAGAGTAAGTCCTCTGGCGTGGCCTCAAACAGGGACAGCAGGCAGGGATATTCTGGAGGACATAAACACCTCCTCCTCCTCTTCCTCCTCCCGAGGAGGAACGCCTGTAGCTGTCAAATAAAGAAGGCTCCAAATGCCAGGCCAGGCCGGGGGCTGGGAGGAGAGAGTGATGGAAAGTCTAACGCACTCGAAATACACAAGTGCAGGGGGGGGGAATCAATAGTGCTAAGACAGTAATATTGTCGCTGCATTATACAGGTATCAACAAATAAGAGAGGAGTCGTAAATAGTCATGCCAGAGACAAGCAGCAGGAGAGGCAAAGATGGAGAGAGACTGAACGCCTCACACTGATAACCAGCCTCCCATTTCCAGTGTGACATTATTTACAATCTGCATCAATATGTACCATCTGGGTTACAATCTGACAAAGATGGAGGGTACTGCTAGAAGAGTTGCCCCAATTTCACTCTAAATAATACATGAATTTGTGGAGGTTTATTCTAATATAGTCTGAACACTAACTAATACAGTATGTAAATGAATAGGTTGCTTATAAATCATTAAACAAAAAGTGGACGATTGGTGATTTAAAGTTTAGAAATTAAGATTTAAAAGGACACTTTGACACTTGAGAGAAGTGGGAACACGCTGACATATTATCACCCCTTGAGTTGATACAGCCAGCATTTGCTTATTTACACACCCAGCCGATATGCTGCAGATATGAAGTGACATTAGTGTTCATTTGGAGTCATGTTTCCGGGCACCTGGCAAACGGCAAGTCCAATATTTACTCTCCTTTTAGCTCTGTTTTGGTCTCCACCAACTCCCAAAAAGGAAATGTATCTGGCTCATTAGCTGCCAAATGCTGCACTATATTCACCAGCTGGTTGCTGTGTTTGTGCAGGTAGTGTACAGTTAAAATTTAGAGCTTTTTTAATGCACACAGCTACATTGACACTGAACCAAGACTGTACAGTTACAGGCTAGAAAACCAAAACAATGAGTTAACTGCTAGTGAACATGGGCCCCAAGCAACTCATATGCTTTTAGCTAACCATTATTTATTTTAGATTTAGCCAACTGTCAACATGTTTGCTATTAGTTTTAGCTAACAACCCTTAATAAACATTTCTACAACGTATCACTGCACTATTATGATGTTAAATGATTAAAGAAGCTCTCTTGGCCCCAAGCAACTCATATGCTGTTAAACTCAGGTGTCCTCCTCAGCTATCACCGCCATGACGTCCCCCTGTAAAGTCAGATTGGTTTGTTTTCCTCAGTCGGGAGTTTAATTGCTGTCGTAGAGTACCTCGCCCCGAGGGCTCAGCTTTCTCCTTTCCTCTCCAAAACAAAACAGTCCGGCGGCACGTATGGCTCTTATTTCACCACGGTCGAGTCTCCTGTGTCTAGGAATTGATTGTGTTTGTGTAGGCATGTGTTTAAGCTACGTATTGATAACACAATGCCCCGTATCTCAAGCTTCTTTAGACAGAAAGTTGCCATTGTTCGCGCCCAAAATTGCAATCAGAGCACCAGATTGGTTCTCCTACTTCAAGCAGTGCCATCTCCGTGATTACATGAACAGACATGCATGTCAAGCCTGAAAATCCTGAGTGATGGTCACACCTAGTCAAAATATTATCTGATTGTCATTTCCTGTGATGAGAAGTCATCAGAAAACAATCACAGTGTACAAACAGGTTCTGAGAGCACAGTAGTATGCAGACATTGTATAACAACAAACATATTTCTAATTTTAATATCACTGACGCGAGAAACTCTCTGTCATAATGTTGACATAACAACTGCACATGTGCAAGTGAGTGCATGTACGTGTATGTGTGTGTATAAAGCGTCTGATCTGGGTGTTGTACAGCCAAACACTGGAGGGCTCAGGCGAACCTCTCCGTGCCAATCTAGTGACACCAGACTGTGCTGCTTTTACAGTATATTGTGCAACAGTCTGTTTATGCCAGGCTCAAAGAGACGGCTAAATTTAGTGAAGCAAGAGTATGCCACAATAACAGAGATATGATGTTTGCACATAAATACGACTTACTAGCAACACGGATAGATGTCATGATACATGGATATTACAAGTTCTACAAAGGAACCAGTAACTTAGCAGACATAAATATGTTTAAGAATAACTTGTGAGTAACCCAAAACACAACCTTATGCACTGAATATAACAGGGCTCTATCTAAACTGCCTAATCAACAACTTACTAAGATATAAATGTGGCTAAATACAGAGTGAGTTTTGGTCCATTTAATACTGCCCTTGTATAATTTTAAAAATGCATAACTTGAAAGTCATCTACATTAATATAGGCTCTCTGGTTAAACAGAAGTATCATCCTAAAACTTTTTTTTTTACTCCTGATTACTGTTATTATTGTTGTTGTTGTTCCTATTATTACTTATTTATGTACAGACTCACATTCTTTCCATAATAACTATTATTATTTATATGATTTCTGTTCTTACTGCTATCCTTTTTAAAGCATTTTTAATTAAATGAATTAGAGGAGTTTGGGAAATACATTTCACTATGATTGAACCTCTATGATTATATGTGACAAATAAAGTGAATTAAAAGTCTATGTAGTCATCCTTATTCGCATCCAAGGAGGGAAGGGACAAATATAATCACTAGGTACATTTTATTGTTTGTTTTGTTAGTTTTCTGGCTCACTTTGATGACTCTTTCATGAGTCTGTGTATTTATTGGTTTCCTTTTGAAAAGTGTGTTACCAAAACACACAAACTATATGTTATACTAGCCCAAAAGACTGCTACTCCCACCATGTAAGAAGTTCTACCACAGGTCATTCGTTCCAACAGCTGTCAGACTATTTAACACCAGCATGACTTTTTCTATATCTTATTTATTTATTAGTAATTTCTTATCAACCTTGGGTATACAAGCTGTTGTGACAAGTGAATTTTCCCACCGTGGGATCATTAAAGTCCATCTGATCTTATATTATCTCTATTAAAATATAACAGCTAATGTAATAATGGATTTACTGTATTGCATATCGCCTGTAAAAGTTGTCGTGAAATCTCATCATGAAATCTCCAATTGCATTGAACTCAACAGTCCCAAACTTCTAACAAAATACAGCTAGTCACAACTAGCAAGCACTTCTTCGTCCGTAGTCTTCTTCTTCTACTATTCCTTCTCTTCTAACTATGTCGGCAACATAGTGGCAAAACATGTTGTGTGCCGCCTTTTGTCCATTCTGGGCTACTGTAACAAACATGGCGGACTGCGTGTAAGGAGACCCGCTCTATGTGTAGATATAAAAGGCTACTTCTAAGGTTATAGAAACTATAATGATTAGTTTTATACGGTGATTATATAAGATTGAAAACATAGTTATGCATGTTATATTCGATTTCTGCTATTAAATCACCCTAAAAGTTACAAACTGAACCTTTAAGACACAACAACACTCCGCCTGTCACCCCCCATATTCATTATTTACATGGTAAAGGCCCCTTTAAATCCTCATCCACATAGTTGCTACGCAGCTGCCCGCTCAAGGCCGGCGGGATGCAGCATAATCATGAATGGCCACTGCCTGGTCATGGATGCTTACCCTTTCGTGGTATTAAATGTGGGCGACGTGACTCGACATTTGATAGATATATTTAATAATAGACTCACGGCCTATATTCTTATCTCCTCGCTCAACACGAGTCGATGTTAAACGCGCTATTAAAGGAAACGTGCAACAGTGCGCCTCGCCCCCCTCTCTGCTGTTAGCCGCCTCAAAGCTAGCAAGGAAGTAGTTTTGATTTGCTTTCAAAATAAGAGCTTTAGGTTTCTCTCAAAGCGGTTTCGAACGGGTTTTTTGGAGTCGGGGGTTTTATTTTGAAATTCATAACCGTTGGTAGCGTGTTGCTACCTTGACAACGGCCGTTTTTCTCTCGGTGCTCCTCAAAACTAGCCTAAACTGGATGGCCCCAAGGCGCATCAGCAGCAGGAGCGCGCAAACACACACCAAAACATTGGCGTTGAGACAGACAGAAACACGTTTAAATCATAGCTGCATCTAATGGGATAAGCCGTAAATCAAACCCAGTTTTCAGGATTAAATATTAATGTCAATTTTATTCATAATCTACCATGTGTTGTTTGAATGACTGGGTGCAGAGAGGGGGTGACTAGGCCACAAAGTCATACACAACCCCTCTGTATGTTGTTCATATGGTCCACTTACACATAACGTTATAATGCGGAACCTCTTACCTCCTCTTCACGTTCATTCTTGAAACACAGACATGCAGCTCGTTTCTTGAAGCCCTCGCCATCGTATGTCCTGGTCTGGTTCGGCTTCAGCTTCATTATGGATTTATACTGCCTCCTTTTTGTTAGATAAAAACCGGCAAAAACACAGAGAGAGAGAGAGTGGAGGGGGGAGGCTGTCCAACGAGTTAACAGCAGAGCCGCCGCATCGTTGCTGCTCTCTGCATCCGTGGTCCGAGATGGTCAGTAATAAAGAGGAGGAGGGGTTGTTGGAGAGATCCCAAGGTACCCGTCAGACTATCCTGGATTTGTGTCTTTTTCTCCAACCGGTGCAGTCTTGAAGATAAATACAAGTCAAGGCTCCAGCTGATGCGTGTTATTTCCAATCGGCGGTGTGTGTGCAGCCCCGCAGGCACAGATCTTATGTAGACTACAGCCTACACAGCACAGCCCTCCTCTGGATCCATTTGCGCATGGCCGCTGACTCAGTACAATGAACAGGCAGACTGGAGTTTAGACATACAGATCACTCCTCTGAGGTAGAAATGAGCTCATTGGCTGGGAAGGCTTCAGTGGGTGGAGCTACACTTCTGGTCAAAACAGTGACAATAAACAAATGCGTAATTTGTGCAGGTCTAGCAGACTCGTGCTGCAGAGTACCGGACCATTTAACAAATAGAGTTGCTTCAAACGGTGCAGTCATATTTCATCCAGCACTGTGTGAAATATTTACATTAAATAACATGTTGTGGTTACCAGACTCCCAGAAATGTTGCATCTGAAATAATATTTTTAGCTTTTATTTGTGTATTCAATAACTGTTAACTGTGCATTTAATTCTCAACACAAATATGTAATTCTGATTGACTTTGTTTGTTTCTTTCTAGGTCTAGAAATAGTCCAAATTAAATATATTAAGCCTGAAAATTCTGGAATCAGACTATAGAAATACAAAAAAGTCTAATATAATGTCCTCAAGGTTGCTACAATCCCAAAAATCCCCCAGAAATGTATGTGACAAGACCTCAGTGCCTTCAAACTTGATGTTCCTGTGGTGCATAACTTGCAAACTTGTAAAGAATCTTTCAAATAGACAATGTAACGATTTACACTACCAATAGTACAATCGTGGTCCACAGAGGATGATCCTATCTGGCTTTGGAGATGCCCTGACTTTAGTGAGACCAAATGGTCAAAACTACACTACTACTTTCCACATCAAAATCTAAACATATACAAGAAATTGATAAAATGGCACATTTGGTACAGACATTCATGGTTCCCAGAGGGTGAATCCACTGGTGATCCCTTGACTTTTCATTATCTGCTGCCACTCTGAGTTTAACATCTGTGTGTTTTTTTATTGAAAAATCTCAATGTCTATTGAATGGATTGCCATAAAATTTGATTAAGACATTCATGTTCATCCCCTCAGGATGAATTTAACTTTCAACTTTGGCGATCAACATTCAATTTGCTTTCATTATTAGGTGTATTTATTTATTTTTATAAATGTACTCTATTTTTATGATGCCTTTTGACTTTTGAATACTGGCAAACACCAAACTACCAAGAACACAGCAAGAAATGTCAGTAATATTTGAAAAACAATTGTTAATTTCCAAAATAAGTATATTGAATTACATTAAGCTGCTTCAGTTTCCAGAGTCTTGATATTGTGGATGCCCTATTATCAGATGGGAAACTCAAACGATACAGACAGATTGTCCTGAAAATCCTCACCCTGCTTTGATCTTGGTGGGATATAAACCAGCACTTCTGAAGTCAAAGATGCAAACTCAACACAATATGTGAAGAACACCGTATTAGTCATAAGGATTGGAGCCTCACTTCTACTCAGATTATTAGGCCTTAGGCTCAGCATTTATTCCATTAAAGGCTGGCAAATAAAACCAGCACTGAATAAGCTCAGGTATTTGTCATGTTGCAGTCAGCCGTGACATTTTTATTGCTCTTTTATGGGAGTTTTCTTTTTGGAGTTCCATGTTTCAGGTTCCTGTTCCAGTGTTGTACATTCAGTCTCCTTTTATTTGCTGAAGGAAAGTGAGCATACATAAAGTTTTTCATGTTCAAAGATCGGTGACTTGAAAAAAGTCCAGTGTTTTGCTTAAACTGAGCACTGCACTGTTACTTTTAACACCTCCCCGATTCTAGTTTTTCTGTCTTGTGTCTTTTCACAAAAATGTGCAAAAGATCACGTAATATGTTGTCTAATCCAGCGTGTTGAGAAATCACTGATTGACTCCCATCTTTCACTGCATTTACATCATCAGTGAGGTCGTTCTCAATCATTTTTACACAATCATTGAGGCACAATATCTGAGGTTTGAGAAAAGTTTTAGCATATGACCGGAGGTGTTGCAATACAAACTGGGAAGTTGTCACTAACAAATATGCACCACTCCTAACTGCTCCTCCTGACTAAACATATTAGTATCCAGTTTCATTTCATATCTGATGGCACTCCTATGTTGTCACTGGGTTCATGTTAAAGTCATATAATTTAAGGTGGATGAATATAGCCATCCCTTCCCTTGGTAACTACTCCAAAGGTGTGGTTTTAGAAACTAATTGCACTGTAAGCAGCCGTAACTTATTAACTGATTAAATTCTTTCACCAATTCAATTATGTACTTCATAAGTGACATGGGACACTGTAGATAATCAAATGATAACATAGTACAGTGCAGGAGTGGATGACACAACTTCCTTTACTCTGGTTCACCTTTGACCTGCAGGCTGAGGATGATCCACATGTTGTAACTCGCCAAATATAATCAAAGAATGAGATTGATCATGTTCTTTAAAGAGTGAGAGAATACACTTGTTTGCGAAGAAAATCAAGTGTTGTTGTCAATCTTTATCTTATCTGACAGCCTATAGGGTAGATAACATTCTGGCTAAATCGACAACCTAATGCATGTAGTATCATGAATCCCTTTGACTTTAAATACTTAAATAATATTGAAATAATACTGAAATAATGGCTATCAAAACAAAGCAATATGCAACATAAGATTTCACTCAGAGACCATTAAACTTTGTACATTCATGGTCCCCAGTGGAGGAACCATTGTGACTGGAGATACCCTGACTTTTCCTGGATTGCCAGTCATCAAATACTCAAAACTTTCACCTTTCCACAAGTCTCAACATGTACAAGAAATACTGTAGATAAATTGGCACATTTGGTACAGACGTTCATGGTTCCCAGAGGGTGAATAATACTAGTAAGTGGTTCCCCTCAGGTGGTCCCCCCTCAGAATGAATTATAATAACTTTGGCGATCCCTAACATTCGATTTTGTTTCAGTATCAGGTTAAATTTTGTGTAAAATCTGTATAATACTCTGGTTTATGATACATATTGACTTATGAATGCCTGCAACTCAAATGACATTTCTACCAGATTCAGCTTTGTTATGTTAGCTAATATGCTAAACTAAGATAGTGAACATGGTAAACATTACTGCTGTACATCAGCATCTTAGCACTGACATTGTGAGCATGCTAGCATGCCAACATGGAAATTAGCATTCTCACAGTTGCTTCCCTGTTGTTGATGACTCCCTTTAGTCATTCACTGGAAATACTGGGAGTGGAACTGAGATTGCAGAACTAACTGATGAGCTCACAAGTGGCATTATCGGCCTGACCTTACCAAAATGTGCAACCAAAGTCCCAGGATGTTAACCCCACCAACTCTTTCTCACCCATATTGACCCATGGTTGCACACATTTCTTTAGCATTAAATTGTGGGGATAAGTACCCAGAGATTCCTTGGCACTGATGTAAAAATCACTACATGTACAAGTCATGTTATCATTTTAACAGCAGTGGTTATCACCTGAATGTGATGGAAATCCAGTAAGCCTGCAGGTCATCGTGTTACTCGAAGTCAAACAGCGTCATCATCTTGTTTTAGCAGGGTTGTACTGGCATTACACTGATCTGATCATGATGTGATGACTTGATGATAATAATATGATGATGAAATAGTAATTGCAGACCATAACGAATGCAAAAAAATAGTAATCAAGTTAAAAATACATTTAATACTTGTTGAAGATATAAAAACAAACAAAAACAGACATCTACATGATGTAGAAAATGGATAAAGGGAATAAAAGAATATAAAAGATGATAGTTCCTCAAGATTCTTCTGAAAATAATGGCTGTGGGAAGCTGTAGATGATAGAAGATGTTTAAATGAGCATGTGAATTGTCATATATTGCTCAGGTAAGTGTATATTTGATAGATTAAGAGGTAACCTAAGTCCAAAAGTGATTGGGGAAAAAATCAGATTATATAAGAACATTTTGGAGGAGGATTACTACAGGATTAGTACAATTTTAGAGGATTTGTGTGAATGCTATCAGGGTTTGGGAGACATGTTAGAAAATTAATATATTTATAGAATTGTAATGCATATTATATATATGACGGTAGGTCGCTTATAATGGGCTAAAATTAGACTCTTGCACCCGAATGTAGCAACAGATGCTTAGTCATGTCATCATCTTAAGGGCACCTCAGGAAAATGAATCTTTCTGTCATCATGCTACTTGAAGTGGTTTATCATCATCTCCTTGCAGAGAGAAGGAAGGCAATTAAAGATGTCCCCTTTTAGCCGAGGTGTGAGGGGAATAGAAGGATCCAGTTTCTCCTGGCTCGCACTGAGACAGATGGAGGGACGAAGGAGCCAGCGCTGAACGTCTGCCTATTGCCGTCCTCGCTTTATCAGGAGAGTCAGAGGACATCTGCTTCTTGACACCACAACAGGCCCAGACACACAAACACAAATACATATATCACACATCATAAACACACACAAAGATCCAGCGTAGTTACATCTATAGAAACACCTCTCATACATAAAGTCTAATCTCTTAATTTGCTTGTGATCCACTCAGTGTTTGCAGCCAACTCAGATTACGGATATAAAATCCTGAGCTGATTAGCTCACCCATAAGTCTCTTCTTTGACCTCAGTGCCATGCCTTCAGACATGAGGCATGTGAGCGAATGACTTCCTGTCAAAAAGGAAAATTCTGTGCGCATAATTCTGATCAAGATGACGACAATGACGCATCATTTATTCCCATCCTAAATTTAGTGAATGGATAATCATGCCGTAGCTATCAGGCTAATTTTAGCCCGGGCCATCTGTTTCTTCCCATAATCTCTCCATTATTAGACACCAGTTTTAAAGCTTTAGTACACTCAGCCTACCCTTTTATTTATTATGAGAAACAAAGATAGGACAGTTGTTACTCAGGCTGAGGTGAATCTTTTCACGGTATGAAGCTCATCCAATGATGAAGTGAGCTCCTGACAGCTGGCCAAGGCCACTAAGATGGATGTGAGCTGCTGTCACCGTTGAATATAGAGTCTGTGACGCCTTCGCAAATTGATCCACGTCCTCCGCCACAGATTTTTCTACACCACAGTAGCAACAGACAGCATAGAGAACCTGAGCCTTCTATGCTTTGTCCTAAGCATAGTGTTGGCTTCGCTAGTACTTCAGTACATTCACTGTTAGCCCAATAGTCTGAGAGATAGTAATTAATGTTAGCTATAATATACAACACAACACTACCATATTATTGTGTTGTTGGATTTCACAGAGCCAGACTTCTGTCCCTTCAGATACACTAAAGCCTCTCACCTCCAAGGTGATTTAAAAGATCAACAACCTCTAGTGGTATCCAGGTTAGTAGGTGAATAGAATTGAATGTGTGAGTTCACAGCATTAAAATTCAAAGACCAAGACAATGGGAGCAATAAATGGTCCACTGAATTAAGTGTCTACACTTTTTGCTGGAGTATTTTCAACAATCAATATGAATCTGTCCACAGTGAGAAATTTGAATCTCTGTTAGGAGAAATATTCACTCTCCTTCTATCTCTATTTTGGTCTCCACCATCTCCCAAAGAGAAATATCTGGATCTTTAGCTGCTAAATGTTTAGCTATGTTCACCAGCTAGTGACTTACTTTGTATGTCTGATGTTTGGTGCTGGGTAGGTAGTGTACAGTGAATTTATCAGAGAACAAACATATAAATGAATTAACATTAATGACTATAAAATGAATACTAACTAGAGTTGCAGCTGTATAGACAAGACCTGAACGATACCAGCCTTTTTCCAGTCTGTGCGTCGTGAGATGACCGTGGAAAACAACTCGCATCAACATCTCTTAACAGTTTATACAACAGAATAAATACAGGTTTGGAGGCTGCACAGGCAGGAATGACAATAAGTTGGTTGTGAGGGCTGAAGGACACAATGGAGGGTTGTTGGTGTATATTAAAGCCTGTCATTATGATAGCTGTGGATAAAACAGACTCAACATGGGTAAACATTACTTAGGAATGAATTACCCACTACAATCAGAAAGACAAGGGCGAATAGAGCAGAGTCGTATCTTATTTTTTATCATTAAAATAATATAAAAAGGGGAATTTAAATAAATAATATAAGTGCAAACATATTTTTGATGCTCAAAAAAAAGAGGATTTGTAATGCCATTGTTAACTACTACTACTGTTGACTGTTGAGGCTACCTGTGGGTAAATGTTTCTCTCACAATGATGCCTCTGTCTCCTTGAGGTGGAACAAAAACACAGACACTCTATAATCATGTGAAGATTAGGCTTTAAGGGCCATAAACAGAGCCAGACAGTGACAGTGTGATTGCCAGAATGTGGGAAAATTGTCTGAGACAAAACCCCACAGTGTTGATGACACACACAGGACTAGAAAAAGATGTCATTCACCTAAACAGGTAGACTTAAAACGTGAGTGGCAGTAGCATGGAAGAGGAAACTTCCACCTTATATGAGAGTAATAAAAACAGAATATCCACGAGATCGAAGCTGGTGGCCTTCTCACCGCACACTCATTTACGCGCCAGTAAGATACTTTGAGAAACAACGTTAACCTTGGGGTGTTTAACAAAACACAGTCCACTGACTTAAGTGCTGCTACGGGCAACAAAAATAAAAGGTTTATTGTTGTATGCAAAAAAAAAAATGGTTCAAAACAGGAAAAAGCGCACGTACCAGAACTTTACAAAAACATAGTTTACTTACATACTTGAAGAGCACAAAGAGAAGAGAGGCCATCATCAGCTGTGCTGACACAAAAGCAGGAAAAACCTATAAAGTCACCACGCATGGGCCAACAAACAATCAGCTATTATGGTGTTCAATAACGCGTGTGTGACAGGCCTTGTTTTGTTTTGCCCTCATGCTGAAGTTTGCAAGGGCAGGAGATGAAGTAGGTGACACCGGGCGACACGGAAATCATTCATTGAACTGATGTAGCTCTAACATCTACTCTATTTCCTGGCATTACAGTACGAGATCAAAACAACCAGACTTATATAATGAAAATATGACATCGTGGTGGTACTTTAAGTTTTTTTTATACAATATATGATGATTGTTTTGCTCATTGTGACTCACTTGCTCTACTTATCTGACTTTATATATTCCCTGGAGTTGTTTTTATGTTAGCAGATTGTATGATTGTATTCTGTTTGTGAACCTTTCACTTTTAAGTTATTTGTATGATTTAGCCTCGTTGCTGTTCTTTTCTTTATAATGTGCACGTTCCTCAGTTTTTCCCCTTGTTTCTTGTCACATGTCCCAGTTCCCTCAGAGGCCCTGGGCACAGAAAGCATATTATATTCGTATGTTGTTTGAATCATTTTTCCATTTTGTGAAATTCATGTCAGAGTTTTCCTCAATAAAACCATTTAACAGAGGTGGTAAAGCGACTCCAGACAAGATCCTGAAGCATCTCGCCTGGAATGATGGCCCAAACAATAGCCCCACTCTTTAAACATTTACTATTTGCTGTTTGAAATAGTGACTCTGGTCTTTCCCTGGAGGATAATGTTTAACCCATGTGAAAACCTTTGTGGATGTGAAGCCAATGCAGAAGTGCCAAAAACTGCAGTTCCTCACACGGCCACTTGAGGCTGGCTACAGAATGAGCTTCACAGCAGATAATAAACATGTTTACAGCCTGGTTTTGGTCTCTATAGCTAATTTCCTCGTTCATGACAACTGTACTGTCTGAATTTTTATATAACTCACTCATTCAAATTATATTAAGGCTTAAAGTTATGCATAATTAACAGCATGTCCGCTTTGATCGACAGGTGGGTGCCGTTACAGGTGGCTTGTTTGAGCACTCGGCCCACCTCAGGTTCGCTATTGATTCGAGGATTAGATTAGAGGTAGCAGCACTCACTAGTTCACTAAGTAGCCTTTATATCAATTATTTAACATCAATAGACAAACTAAACTTTCATAGTTCCACACTTCACTCCAGCATCTGCTGGAAGTCTGCAAAAAAGAAATAAAAACTAAACTCCTGCAAAGGTGACTAAGGTTTTTTTCATCTGAGCACTTACAGTAAGTACAGTGCACCATGGCGTGACTTGACCTCGCATTGCGCTTTCAACACTGCAGCAAAATCCACCGTGTAGACGTTTTCTATATGTCTCAGCAGCAGAGTCTTTTCCTCATCCCTCCCCTGAGGTGTGGCGCTGTTTTATGAATGAGCTGTTATGCAAGAAAAGGTGACCTGAATACAGACAGACAGAGAGTGAGGCAGCAATGGAGGGAGGGAGGGTTGAAAGTCCTGGCTGGGATTCAAGTGACATCACGGTGTTGTGAAAAAAAGTCCCCAATCGTATGATTCATTTTTGTTGTGGTTGTTTACTGCTAAATGACATCTGCTGTGGATTAGGCCACATCAGGTACTATTATAAATACGTGTTGTATTTGCCAGTGTAATCACGGTAAAGCTGGAGATTTACTGGTGTTTATCAAGATGTTCAAGGTATAATCATCATAATGACCCGATAATAACCAGCACTGATTCTGCGGTTATCGTCCCTGCCAGACGACGTGGCAGCGTGCCAAGGAAACAGGGATTTAGGTGCATGTGAAAAATCTATCACTTCACCGCCTCATCGGGCAACAGTCGAACTTTGCATGCTGTTTTGCGGAGTAAATCCACTTTAGCCTACACCTCCGCCAAAGGCAAATTCCTCACTTTTGTTTGAGGCCGATTAGCCTGAGAGAGCGCGAGCTGGTTTTGCAAAAAAACATTTAAAGTTTTAAGTTTAGTCCTCTCTATGCCTGCTGTCTCCAAACCACTGAGCTGTGGCCTCTTGTCCGAGGTTCATGTGACTTCAGGGTTGGCTGTCTTCGAGAAGTCTTTCTATAGAAGCCCCAAGCAGTCATACATTTTAATTATTTCATCTTCTCATGATAAGGGGTCAGCTTAATTTGTTTTCTTGAGATCTCTAGTTACTAATGTCATTACCTTGAAATAACAATTGTTGCTATCCAGATATAACAGGATAATGTTCTCGATATCTCACGATAACGAAACTCTGTTTTCCCGAGATGACAACATAATTAATATGAGATCTCGAGAAAACAAAAAGGTTGACATAATGACACAACTGTTTTGATAAATGATTAACAACTGAAGTCATTTTTGTGCAACCAGACAGTCTGTAGCCGCATTAGCAGCTCTGTGAGGATGTTTCGAGCTAAATGATAACATAAGCATGCTAACATTTGCTAATTAGCAATACCCAAAGAAATATTAAACAGACTGTACTTATACTGTACAGCCCGTTTCTAGTCTTTCAACCACTCAAGGCACTTTTACACTACATATCACATTCAACCATTTACACACTGACAGCAGTGGCTGCCAGGCAAGGTGGCATCATTATTCCAGCGCTAATCACATTCACACACCGGTGGCACAGCCTTCGGGAACAATTTGAGGTTCACTATCTCGCCCAAGGACACTTCAGGAGGAGCCAGGGATTGAACCACAGTTGGAATACAGTTGTACAGCTAAGGCTGATGGGAATGTCATTAATTTTGCAGGTATTTGGTAAAAAAAAAATCAAGTTATTGAAGACACTGAAATTTTATGGCAGATATTTTTAGTCTGGAACAAAGTGTCGGATTGTCTGAGAGACTGACGTTGCCATCCCTCAAATCACACTGCTAGCATGCTTAAAATGATCCTTAAAATACTTCCAGGCGAATATTTGCGTTTCATTTTCATAGTTTAGGATAGGATAACATTTACTTGATTATTATAACTAGCAGATTAATCAAAAATAAAACATTAGCGTCACAAATTCACCCTCCCTTATTCCTGGGACGGAAATATATTTAATCACTTCATGGAGATCATAAAGTCATGGCTCAGCAACACATCACTATGACAAACACATCATAACAGGCGGGCGTCAGTCATCATAAACAGGTCTGAAACTTTTAGTCATCCCTAACAATGGACTAGTTTGATCAGCAGTAGGGAATTTCATACAGAGGTAATCAATGTTTCTGATCCCGAGGAGTTAAAATGTGTCCTAACTGTTAGCTATCTTGACCTCGTGTCTCAGAAATCAGCCGGTCTCTAGTCTGCATTAATCTAATCTCTCCATGGAAACCCACTCAAGCAAAACTCGACCAAACAGACAAGACATATTGAGCCCTGCGAGCTAAAACCTCGCTCTCAGCACCCTGTTTGACATTTTATTGATCAGAATTGTCAGCACCCGTGTGACTTAGGCAGGTGTGACTCCCTCTGATACAGAAACATGCCATCGATTAGTGCACAGTCGTGGGTTTATTTTCATGTCTGGTCGTGGTAGATTGTTAATTATTTACATGTTAACATTGCTGGGCGAGACTACCACTCCACCCATGAGGACTGGAGCTACAGCATGTGTGTGTGTGTGTGTGTGTGTGTGTGTGTGGGTGTGACCTTTCAACATCTGACAAGATCAGCACTCAGACATAATCATTTTTAGTATCTGATCACGGGTCCAAACAAAACACAGGGACAGAGTGTCAGGCTTGATTTATTAGCCCCATTAACGTCAGCCCCAACCACAGGGAGCCGAATCATTACTGAAAACTCACATCTTTGTTTTAGGGAAGAGAGGGATGTTCACACTTGTAGATTCCCATCCGAAACCACACTTTGATTTTTGTTACGTGCCTATAAAACATACGCCATCTTAACACACATGCATGGGGACACAAATGGAGGGAGGTGAGAGGAGAAAACATGAACGAGTCCAGGCTGATTTCTGAGTGTTTGAGTTGGCATGGAGAAGCAAAAAAATATGAGGGAGGAGGGATCCTTCCATAATATAAGACAATACAAGCTGCTGCCGCTGCACTAGGCGTAGCACTGCACAGGTACTTTGTTGGACAGTTAAATCCAAAGCACCCAAACATCCAGAGGCCCCTGCAAGCTCATAAAGGCAGGTACACACACACATGTGTATATATACACACGCCCTTCTATCCTTGTTCGCAGTGGCAGTTACATATATATATATATATATGTAGAGAGAGAGAGAGAGAGGGAGGGGGCAGGGGAGTGGAAGGATGGGCCAGGACAGTCTGTTCTTGCTATGGATGAAAAACTCACAAGAGCAAAAGAGGAATCCCTGCCATCACAACCCACACATCGAGCTGACTACTGCATTCGCAGAACACAAAATCCAGAAATAAGTTTGTGACAGGTTTGGTAATATCGTTAGGCAGATTTGAGAGTGCAAGGGGGGGGGGGCGTAAAAAAATATGTGAAGGGGCTAAGAAGCCAGCTGAGACTTGGATCTGCACAAGTTTGTGACCGTATAATCAGGTATAGATGTGCAGGCAATATCAAGTCGGTAATGGACCAAACGGGTAGAAATGTGGCAATATTTTTGGATTACTTTTAATAATGATATATGTTGTTAATGTTAAATCATCCTCAAAGTTTACCTTCATTTTCACTTTGGAAATAAGAGAGAAGAACCAAGCTGTAGTCATCAACTGAAGTTGTGACAATTTCATATAAAATCTGTGACCAGGCCAAATTAATTGTGATAATGTTCATTGTATTGTAATAAAGTCTGAGTAACGTTATTTCGATTCATCCTGAGAGGTCCGTGAATGTCTGTATCAAACTTGCCTGGCATTTTGAAAACAAAACACATCAACCACAACGTGGCGCTAGAGGGTGACTTATCCTCTGGGGACCATGAATGCCTGTTCACATAGTTTATCTTTCTGGGGTTGAAAATTTTGTCCTTAACAGTACTGACACTTTGTTGTTGATTTTATAAATCCTGATTGCTGCTAAATGTGTATTCCTAACTGTTGTATTGATATCTTTTACACTGCTGTTATCTTTTATGATAAATTTGACTAGACTTACATAAATTGCGGACGAATTGCATGTCATGAACATGGTTAAAATCTACAAATCATGATGTAATTGCATGTTTTTCTGTCTCAGGCTAACCGGTGCTGAAAATAACACTAAATATCACACACTGCTTTGACACCATAAGTCTGTAAATAAAGGGAATAAAAGCAGTGAAAGAGGTTAAAGCGCTCAACGAGGAAAGTTAACAACAACAGAAGAGGATTTATGCTAACTTCTAAAAATGTCTCAGTCCTAATTTACATTTACAGCAAACTAAGCGCTGGCTGCATTAATATTCCACTGCAGCTGTCTTGTGTAACATCTGTGATAAAGAGAGTCCTTTACCTAATTTAACTTTTTAAAAAGTCACAGAGATACGAGCGAGAGTGAAGACGCTGCAGATACCCGCTGTGTTCAAAGGAGGGATTCCCTTTAGGCTGGATGACTTTTGTTTTCACGCACGGAGGAGTAATAAAGATGGTTATATAACACCGGGAGGGTACAGGTGAGAGGGCTCCGACTGCAGTACCCCTCCACTTCATCTGCAGTGGGACTGAGGGGAGGAGGAGGAGGAGGAAGAGGAGGAGGAGGCAAAGGGGAGAGGGGAAGAAAGAAGGAGGAGAAAGAAGATAGAGGGAGATGACAGGAGATGAAATGGAAAGGAATGAGAGAGAAACAAGGTGGGAGAGGAGAGAGGAGGAAAGAGGAAGAGGAGAGGAAAGAAAGGAGATGAGTAGAGAGAAGATAGATAGGGATGAAAGAAAGGAGAGAAGCAGAGAAGGAATATATGGGATATGGGAAAGGAAAGGAAAGGAAAGGAAAGGAAAGGAAAGGAAAAGAGGAGTGGAAAGAAGGAGGGAATTAGAGTTGGTAAAGGAGGAAGAGCAGAGGGTAGAAGAAGGGAAGGAGAAGAGAGAAAGAGTAGAAGGAGATTAAACAGGAGATGATGATGAGGAGAGAGGGTGAGAAGAGAAGGATGTAAGAAAGGAAAGGAGAGAAGAGAAATGAGAGGAGTGAGGAAAGGAAAGGAAAGGAAAGGAAAGGAAAGGAAAGGAAAGGAAAGGAAAGGAAAGGAAAGGAAAGGAAAGGAAAGCATAATTTACCACAACTACTGACCAACGTGGGTGTCAGGCTTTAAATAAGTGCTGATGTCGACGGCGCGCAACAACCAAAGGAGGATGTTTATCATCAACTATCGGTTCAACATGTGACGAGCATGTTTTCACCTGAAGTCAGCAATCACGGCGAGAGATGATCTGTCCTGTCAGAGGAGCAGGGCTATGTTTAGGATGTTGGCTTCACGGCATCTGTGGTCGTATCACTTGTAACTCTGTATTGTCATTTGAGGCCAGAAAAAAAAAAAAAAGATCAGTATCAGTTATGATTATTTTGGCAATCCTTTCTCAAGAAAGGAGCTCATTATACCGTTTGTACACAGGGGAGGCAGCTCTGTTCAACTCTGTGTTGATTAACTGAGATGATTTAGAGAAACAATACCATCAGTCATCAATACTACTATCTGCTACTACCTAAATCATAGGAAACAACTAACCTAGCTCTGTCCAAAGGTAACAAATTCTGCCTACCACTCCTAAATGTCACTACTTAACAAATGATATCATTTCATAAGGCAATAGCTGGTGTCTGGCTAGCTTAGCTTAGCATGAAGATAGGAAACACGGAGCTCAGCCCTGTCCAAAGGTAACAAAATCTGCCTGCCACCTCTAAATCTCACTCCTTAACACGTTATTTTGTTTCATATCTGCCCTTAAACACGAGGCTACAGCTCGTGGCCAGTTAGCTTAGCCCCCGAGTTTGTTTTACCGTGTGAAACACTTCCACGTGTTCCATTTTGTTTTTATGAAAAGTGCCATACACAGATTAATTGATAGCTTACCAGAAAGACCGGAAACAGGTGGAAACATCCAGTCTAGCTCTGTCCAAGGGTAACAGAATGTGGATACCACTTTTCAAGCTCAGCTTTTAGTTTGTACAAAAATAAATTCAATTTGTTAAATCTAAATTGCTTGTTTCAGGGCGGATTTCGTGCTGAACTGTTGCCAACAGGAAGTTACTACTCCCTGTCTAGAAATGCTCCCAACAATATGGGCATTTTAGCCATCTGTAATTAAAACACGAACACATGGTGAGACTTCAGAGGCAGACATTTCTATCTGAAAACAGTATTTCCCATATTTTATAGGGTTTTATTCCTGGTAGTGTGTGAAGAAGGCTTCCAAGGGGGGAGATTTGTTTTACCAGCCAGTGTATGTTCAGTTTATGCTGGGAAATATGTGGGTAACAAGAAAAAGAAAATCCAGCTATTTACAGTAATTTCAGGGAGGTTGTTGTGAAACTTGGCTTCAATTTCTTTCTTTCTTTTTTTTTAAATAAGAAGTTAACCATCTCATCTTCTGCCTCTTGTCATCTGTCCTCCAAAGTTGGGTAAAACACATCATAAAATATGGGGGAAACAGGTCAAAGACTAGATAAAACCAGAGCCCACTTTGAGGCTGAATAGATAAGGTACAAATTGAGATTGTTGTTTAACTATTTTAGTTAACCACGAGAGATAAGGCCACAAATAACTACACATAGTTATCTTTATCACTCTGAAATACCAAGTTTTATGTGAATGTGTACTATTACCATACCAGTAGTGCTTCACAGACACAAGCTCATATTTACAAATATGGAATATGACAAGTTAAGCATGACTAAGACTTTATCACTGTCACTATATCACTTCATCCAGAGATTGTCTTAGGAAGGACTAGGCAATAACAAACCCTTCCTAGGGGCTGGTTAATGTTTTGTCAGATATTTAAGATAGTGAGGGGAATCATTTCCTGCAATTCCACTCAAAGAATGGCCGCATACCAGCTCGGATGACTCACTGTTGCCATATAAACCAAAGCCATGATCATAAAACATTGCGAAACTCTCACTTCTGGTGAGGAAAAACATGAAAAGTGCTCCAGGGCAGGTGTCTCCTCTGTACTGTAGTGAAGAGGGACAAAAAATGTCGCCACTGACCAACTTTATGGGTTGTATTTTGCTCAGGTATCCAAATATCTCAACTGAACACATACAAGTGACTTCATTAGACACTGCTGCAATGTTTTTTTGTTTTTTTTTTAAAAGACGCCTGACAGACACTTGTAAACACCTCCCAGCGCCTGCAAGCTGTCAGAAAAACATATCATTATTTCTGGTTTCCCTAACAGCAACCATAAGGTCAGCTGTCACGTGCTTGCAGTGCCATCTTGTGAACGTGTACAGAAGTGTAAGAGGAGAGGGCATGGAGCATGCACCACACATAGCAGCTCAAGTAATTAACGACTGCACTACTTTTTTTAAAGACTTGAAACTGATTAATTTGAGCAGCCTGAATATTGGACAGTAGAGTTTTCTACCTGAATTTGAGATCCTTAAAAAAAGAAAGAAATTGTACAACTTGAAACAAAGAGCTATAATTGATATTTAAAAGCAACAATAAACGTCAAGAACTGATTTAATTCCTTAATATTCTATTCATAATATTTCAATCTTTTAGCCTGTCTTAGTTTTCATATTCCTGCTATGACAAGTCAAATTGTTGCTGTGAAGATGGCTGATTTATCAAAAAAAAAAAAAAGAGGAAAATGTCAGCAGTTGTTGAATCAGGAACTGAGATTATTTTGAGATGAACTGTAGCGTGGCATTTGTTTCTGAGACACTGGAAGGATGAATTCGGGTAAACTTCATGTCTAAAAATGGTGCAATTTAACTTTTGGATGGGAAACTGACTGGATCCCACCACTGCCATATTGTTAAGAAACTAAATACATTAAGTTTTGATGATTTCGTTAAATTTGCCAAGATTAAACTCATCTACAAATAACCTAAACAACACATGGAGAAGTGTGACAGACAATATGTGAAAGTCTTTACCCACAGAAGTTAAAATGGATTATTAAGATTTTAAACCCAAGTTTAAAAAAGGTTCAAACAGCGATCAGTCATGACTGATTTAGTGCTACTGATGCTATTTTATTGTATCAGTTTATTTGGTTCAACTTCACATCTTGACTTCTGCAGGTTTGTGCTGTTTATATGCATTTCTTGACTTGTGTTTTTTTGCATTTTCTTTTCTAATTTTTTCTTATTTTATTTTGTATGTTGAGCTTAGCTTTTGTTTTGTATGAATTTCTTTTAGGTTTTAGAGATTTTTTTCTTAGCGTTTTCATTTCGTATACCTCGAGTTGAGTTTTTGTGCACATTTCAAAACAAACCCAGTATAATGTGTCAGTGGTTCATGCCGTATTTATGTCCCTATGAAATAAATAGCAGCACACGCTGCATTTTGTGAATCACAGCTGTTAAAGTGTCAACGTTGCCCTCAGCTGGACATGAATGGTTCTACCTCCTGCAAATAAAGATGTATAATGTTGAAGTTTTTTCAGTGTGTGCCCAGCTTGTTCATGGATGCTTCACTTCATACCATCCATAAATATTTGTTAGGTATCACTGAACACTCCAGAGCTCTAACTCAGATTCTGTGGGCTGTAACTTGAAACGTATCAAACGTTTACGGCCTTAAAAATCTGACACAAACTCCACACAACATAAACCAGACGAGCCTCTACGTACTTACTCAACTCAGTTTATTTACAGAGTATTTGAAGAGCCATGTTTGCAAACGTAATGAAATTACCGACAGAACTCTTCTTTTTTTATTCTTTTTTTCTTTTTTTTTTTACACATGGGGAGCTGATTAATCAGAGTTTGATCTCTCGATAGTTTTGATCTAGATGCTTCAAAAATCCAGTGAGTGACTGTTTTCTTGGTTTAGATTACTGTCAAGTCCCTCAGGGAAACAATAAATTAACCAGGTTTTAAGCCGTGCTCCTTCTTCCAGACTTGAGTAAATGTTAGAAACAGTTAGTTTATAATTCTGCGTGAGGTCAGGACACAAACAAGTCTAAGCAAACACCAAAGCCTGCGAGTATCTGCGATAAAGAGCAAGAAAAGAGATCAACCCAAAAAAAAAAAAAAGAAAGAAAAAGAAAAGAAAGGCTTAACAAAAATAGTTTTACTACAACACGTTACAGTCCTCCCCAAGATGAGCCGTACAGAAGCAATATGATCGCGGAGGTTACGGGGGGCGATGAGCCTTTCAAGTCACGATCTGATCCCATCGACATCTTTTAAAAGGAAAGCTTTGGGATTTTTTGAAGTCTTTGACACAAGGTTTGATGTGTGGAAGTTGGAGCCAATAGAAAATCTGTCATAGCATGATAATCCTTTAAATCTTGAATACTTTTTATTTGGAATATCACTTGTTTTTTTTTTGTTTTTTTCCTGCTACCACAATGACCCAATCACTTGAATAATCATCACAGATCAGTATCATAAAAAGAGCAAAAGCAGCTAAGACCAGCTCGAGGAGAAATGACGGTAAAAGAAAATTGTAATTGACGACAAAGCCCCCTTTAAAAAAAAAAAAAAAAAAAAAAAAAAAAGCCTCAACCTTCCCTTTAAAGACTCTCACGAACACCCTGAAGAAAACTACGCTCCGCTGTCCTGATATCGGTTTGATGACGGTACATGCCTTTGTTTTTTTTTTTTTGTTTTTTTTAATGAAGTAACACTGAAAAATAAAATAGAGAACAGGCAACATAGATAGCATGGACAGACAGTTTAAAAAAAAAAAAAAAAAGAAAAAAAAAAGTAAAATAAAAACAAGAACAGCTCCTACGCCCTTAAAACAAAAGGACATTTTCAACACATTTTAGTAGTCTGCTACAACACGCGTACAGTTTCTCATCAACGCAAAGAAGATTTGCGTCATTCTACCTTTCTGAATGTGTTGGGAATGGCTTTTTTTTTTGTGTGTTTTCTTTTTTTTTTTTTTTTTAAAGGCGTGTTGAAGTAACCTGCTCACCCTCCCCAAACCGTCCAACAAGGGCTTTTTTTTAGACTGAAACTTAATGAATACAGGCAGATGAAACAAACATTAAACCCAGACAGTTCTTAAGATATGACGAGATTTTATCGCAGTACGCTGAAAGAGCAAAAACATTACATCAGCGGATAGATTTTTGGATTATTAGAAGCCAAGTCCTCACCTAAGTAGGCTCGGGTATCTACATCAAACAATACTCTGTCTTTTCTATCAACCTAAGTTAAAAATGACATCTGCTGGGGGGCCACAAATTTACATCAACCGTGGACCAAACACCTCTAAACGTTAGCTGTGGCTGTTCAGTACTGTGTGACCTACAGCGGGGGGGGTTTATTTTACAGTAAAAACGATGGAATGAACATCTGTCAGTTGTCTTGCGTCTAATTCTTAAAACTTGATTAGTGCTACAGTTGTAGGATCACGCGGGATTGAGCTACTTCCCCTTTAAATCGACTCCGATTTTACATTTAAAGATAGTCTTTGCTGTGCTGAGAGTTTTAAGTGCCCCGTGTGCTCTTGAGATGATGCTGAACTACAGTAGACTTTATTATTCAGTGTTGTGACGTGTTGCACAGACACACACAGGAAGCGGGAATTCAACTAACCTCCTACGTATTCCCTAAAACGAACAGAGAGAAGCGTTTATCGTTCGTATTCCTCGCCCGCCTCGTTCATCTCTCACAAAAAAAAAAAAAAGACATACAGATGTGTCGACAAATAATGCATGTGTTAAAAGAAGAACAGCTTTAATGTATGTTTGCAAACGTACCAGTATGTGCCTAGTTCAGGACAACATATTGCATGTTATTTTTAAGACTGTAGTGGGGAGGGTGTCATTCTCTGTCCATGCATTTAAATAGCAACACAGGAGAAAAAAAAAAAAAAAAAAAAAAAAAAAAGGTTAACACACTTAACGCATCTTAGAGAGAGGAAAATAAGTCACCCAGAGGTCTGCAGCAGTAAATCTCGTCATTTCGTCAATAGATTTGGACTTATAATCTTTTTTTTTTTTTCTCTTTTTTTTTTGTGTCCGTTAAATTCAAATGTTGACAGAACAGGAGTACATTTTGTGGATCACATTCAGACGCCTCGTCTCGCTTCTTCTATACTTCAGTGTTGCCAGCGTAGAGCCTGGTCCATGCTCGAGCTGAAGGGGAGGGGAGAGACAAAAGAGAGATAAAAGGGTGGAGGGTGTGAGATGAGGTGGAGGGACACGGTGAAGGAGTGTGGAGAGTGTTACAGTGTACCCCAGATGATCCCAGAACGAGAGGCCAACACCTAAAGTAACTGACATTTAGAAGCGAACAAGCCAAACCCAGGATTATTTTCAATATCAAATAATCTGATAATTATATTTCCATTATTATTGACGGACTAATCACTTTTTAAAATTGCAAAGCTGAAGCTGACTTCAATTTGAATTCAAGTTGCTCGTTTTCATCCACCAGTAGCTCAAAACCCAAAAGATATTCAGTTTCCTGTCATGAAAGAAGCTTTTTGGTATTTTTCCATTAAGTAAGTAACTTAAAATCAACAGATTACTTGTCAAAAAGTTACTTTATACTCTTATTTGACAGTTGGCTGGTTTTAACTTGAATATCTTTGTTTTTTTTGGACTGTTATCCAACAAACGAGCAATCTGAAGTCATCAAAGTCAGCTCTGAGAGATTGTGACAGACATTTCCCAATATTTTTGGACTTATTAGTCATTTGCACGAGACAAAAAGACTGAACCATTACAAGTCAAGACTCATGATCAGAAACCCCCCATAGAAAAAGACAAAAGACAGGCCCGAATACATCAACTGTTAAACACCCCACTAGAAAAACAGAAATGTTATGATGTGTTACTACACGGGTTTTTTCTTGCGTAGACCCGGGTCCATTCTCGGGCTGGGGGGAGAGACAGAGAGACAAAATGGTGGTGGAGAGTATGAAGGGGACTGTGGATAAGGAAGGTGTTACAGAGTGTACACAGAACAAACAGGCAGCCGACTGAAAAGTCCCCGCGTTTCCAAAAAACGAAACCAGTCAGCAGTTTTGATGCTCAGTTAATCAGTTCGAAAGCTCGTCCAGCAAAACGCGTCAAAGTTTTCTCGGTTCCCGTTAATTTATTTGAGAATTTGAGAATGAACTCTGCCTTCTTCTTCACTTGTTTGTAACATGTTAAATATTGTCTGTAAACTATATTATTGCTCATGTGCAGTGCACATTGGCTACCCATGAAGAAAAACATCTTTTGTTAGAAGAAATACCTTCAATGGACTGCGTTGTTCTGATCTGAGGCGTTATCTCAGTCAGATTTGTCAGATTGCGTTGCTTGGTTCCGCCCACAGAGGTGGTGACGGTAGTTGTTCCGCATCGTGGGAACAAAACCGGACTGAATTTGAAATGCTGGCGATAATTTGATTATCGATCGCTGCGATCTATGGAAACATTTCTCTGAGAGCGTCAGCGGCTGCCGTAATACAGCTCAGCACGAATATGAATGTGCTCCTCACCTGTCTCGATGGCACTGCTTTCGCTTTTCTTCCACTGCTCTGCGACATCGTTTGCCAGGGGATCATCTGGATTGGGAGCACTTAATAACGCCTGGATAGATAGCAACACTGTACGGATCTGCAGGGCTGGAGACCACTTATCTGGAAGGAGGGAGGTTCCGAAAGAAAAAAAAAAGATGCAAGAGGAGAAAAAAAAAAAATCACAGCTGTGAGGTCAAATTTGCAAAACGAGGGAAACTTCAGGGTGATACAGCATTTATATTTGAGGGTACAGCAGCCACAGCATGTCGCTGACAGAGAGACACCGAGTAGCATGCATCAGATGAGAGCTGGAGCTGGTCAGAAACTCCTCTGTGATCCACTTTTTCCTTGATGATGGAGAACAACTCCGACTCTTGTAACTCCAGTGAATTAACAATAAATTACGGCCTACAAATCATTCCGTTGAAACATTTTCCTCGCTACCTAATAGAAAGTTTGGCAACCCATCTGCCGTTGTATGTTCTGCTCTTGCCAAGCAAACATTACACCTCGAGTTTGTTTGCCTCAAAACTTGATTTAATGCTTGTAATCACATCTGTGCCCCCCCCTCCTCCCAAGATTGCTTTCTGCAAATATAACCAGCTGCTTCTCAGACATCTCACGTAATAAAAAGCCCATTTCTGCTTGTGACAATAAAAAAAACTAAGTTTTTCAGTGCTAAGCAATTCTAAGGTGGAAGGTGCATTAGTTGCTTGTTTGGCACTTTCTGGGTGTCAGATGTAAGGTCAACATAAAAAAGGTGCAGACACACAGAAGCCTGGCGAACGACTCAATGCTCCGCTCGGCTGGCGGGCGCCTGGTTTAGGATTGTCCGTTTTCGACACGGCGGTGGCGTCACACGCTCTCTCATATTACAGCCAAACAAGTACACCAAAATATGAACCATCCGAGGCGAGGAGCTCTGCAATGCAGTAACAGAATCCTGATATTCTCACATTTGATCGGCGCGGCCTGCTTTTACAGTTTTGAGTTTTGGGAGCTCGGTGTGGATGGGCTGGGCGAACGTCATTTGCATAAACTTGCGGAAGAGTTTCATGCAAATTCAGACACAAAAATCAGCCACGGCGTATCCATCATGCACCGAGAAGACGGATCTGCTGCTCGCCATGGAAAATTAATAGGATCTGTCGACATCGGTCAACTGATCCAGTGCGTCTGCACCACTTGTTTGATTTGATAGTTGAGGATTACAGTGCCAGCTAAGTTACACTACAGCAGCTGGTGTAGCATCGAATAAACGGTGTAAGCAATGTTATGCTGTGTCAAAATGAAGGGAGGTTAGCCTCCCTCCTCACTGTTAAACCACCTTTTTATGCATATTTGAAAGTATTGTTTGTTTGGATGCGTTTAGAGTAATATTTTTAATCTTGATACTGAACCAAATCTGTCTGCGTGATGTGAAAAGGTTTAAAGTACTACCAAAACCACTGAGAATCAACAGCCAGCTCGCGGCTCTGTTAGATCGTTCCCACCTACAGACTGCGTACAGCCTGGCAGGCAGCTGTTAACCACAGACGAGATCGAACAGACTGTTAGAGTGTTCTCTACCTGTCCAGCACAAAACAACAGACAACATGCAGTAAACTGGTGAAGAAACAAATGCATGTAGCAGTTAAGAATCTAAATATTTTTCTGTTACGGGTCAGTAAAGATTGGACTCCCATGATGCCCTGTGTACAAAGGGAAAAATATCTTGATCTCGTGTGTGTCAGAAAGATATGAAAGCTATTGCTGCGAGACTCGCTGCAGCTTTAACTGTGTATGCTGCTGATTATTTTTGCTTACCTTTCAAAATGTCTAAACATATTCTTCCCAGTTTGTCAACATTGGGGTGGTAGATTTTGGTCATGAATCGCACTTTGGGAGCTGCCATGGGGTACTCTTCTGGAAGAAATAGTTCAAGTTTAAATGTGCCTCCTTCAAAAGGAGAGTCTTGAGGCCCTGCAATGACCACATGGAAGTAACGTGCATTCCCCTCATCAGGCGTAGCCGTGATCCCTGGAACAGGCTCCGCCATCAACCGCTGTGTCTCCTGAGTGTGGTCAAGAAAGAGATACATAACAATGTTGTTGACTTTACTGAGTAAGAAAAAAAAAAAAAAAAACGAGGAGGTGTGAGCAGACAAAAGGGAGTGTATAATGGATGAGGACGTACAAGTTCACCCTGCGTAGTCACAAACTCGCCCACATACGCACAAAACAACATTCCACAAGCTATTATTAAACACAGAAACCAAAAGGCAGGTGAGGGCTGGACGTGTTGTTCAACAACTTACCGTACCGTGAACAATCTCACTGTAATAAACTGCTAATTTCGTCAATAAAATGAGGTAATTAAGGCTGCTGCTAGCATTTTTATTATATATATACATAATCTGTTGAATAATTAACCAGTCATTTGGTACATAAAGTGTCAAAATCCAAAGATTTACAACCACATAAGGAAACCTCAACCTGTGAGGAAAACACCCAGCTAATTTACAGCATTTTATATAAAAATGACACAATAAATGGATTATCAAAACAGTTTGAGATTGTTTCTTTCAATACACTAACTGATTATTTAACTCACTGCTCAGCTCTGAATTATTTTAGAAACACTAGCCCTAGCAGTGTATTTAAAGAGTTAACAAGTCATCGCTTTATCTGGTGTTTATTTAAATTTGTTAAATAAAACGAGGAAATTAAGACTGCTATTAACATTATTTTCATTGCAGATTAATTTCCCAAATAATCAACCAATTTTTTGGTGTAGAAAATGTTCAGACATAATAAAAAAATCCAAAGATTTTGTCTATGATCACATAAAGCAACCAGCCAGTATTCACATTTAGAGACTGTAACCAGCTAATTTTGAGGATTTTTATTTAAAAATGACTTAAAAGATGAACTGTTTATCAAAACCTTTCTGATTCATTTCATTTCCATAAACTACCTGACTGTTGGACTCACTGTTTTATCTCTAAATTATTTTTAAAAACCTGACAGTTTATTTAAAGAGTTTACAGATGAACAGGTTATCTGGTGTTTATTTAAAATCAAAATATATGATCCAAATTGGACTTTTAATGCAAATCAAGGGATCGATGTTACTCTGCGACAGTAACAGACGGTCGACAGTGCAAATCAAAAGGAGGAAGTGCAACATTTTTCACATTTTTTTTTTTTTTTTGCATTTGATCGAGCAGGTGCACTGCAACATCTGCAGTCAACAGGAAGCAAACTGTTTTAACCTCGTCCTAGATACCATTAAAAACTACGGGTTTACATAATGGCAGCCTGGGTCGTGTTTTCCTGTCAGTATCGTGTTATTGGCTGTGTATAAACCTGACCGAGAGCTGCTGTAGATGGTGGCGGAAAAGGCTTGATCGCGCCCACTGCCGGGGCCTGGCCCAGCGAAGTTGCGGTGAGGGCTGAGGGGAGGAGACCGCAACGCAACAGGCCTTACATTTAAGCCCGATTTCCCTCCCATTGGTTTCATACAAAAAATAATCAATACTACCGTGTTTGCTTTACTACGAGTAGTTTAAATGTACCGAGGGCCACAAGGGCAGCGTCTCACATCAGCGCCAGACATGTGTAGTGACCAATCAGCGAAGCTACAGCCGCTAGCCTAGCTTACTTAGCGAATCCATTCATATGGCGACTAGGACGAAATGTCACAATTTGTCCATTAATACTGAAAATTAGCAACCAAGAGACACAGACACCGCAATTAAAGTAAGATAACAGATCTACTCGTCTAGAAAAATCTGCCACAGATCGGAGCAGACGGGAGTAAAACGGAAGTGGCAAACAAAACAGTTGCAGACACGGACCAGCGAGCTAGCTCGACAACTAGCTCGATAAGAGCTAATTGTGCTAGCGGCGCTAACGTCAGGCTACACGTTGGATGGCAGCAACTGTGCGTCCATATTCTCACTAAATAATATTTACAGTACTCCCTAACAGCATCATAAACACATACATACACCGTGCGGTATAAACTGTACCTTAACAATCCTACGAGGCAAACCGGCCATCTTGTGTTAGCTATTATATTTTTAGCCGTGGACTCGCCTTCTCTTCAGGTCGGACTGACTGAGTTGCCGGGGCGGGGATAGTTAACTCACTCTTCCGGTGGCTCCAGGTGACGTAAGAAAATATGCTGCTGTTCAACAGTCTAGAAAATATATATATATATTTTTGTATTTATTTCCAGTATTATAAACATAATTTAAAGCTTGAAAGCCGTTTGTATGATATGGAAAAAATCTGATGCAAACCATGTTTTCACTTTCTCTTCAAGCCTTAAAGGTCCAGTGTGTTTAAGATTCAGAGGGGTTTATTAAGTAAATTATTTATTTAAGTATTAAGTAAAAAGTATGTTTTCTTTAGTATATAATCACCAGAAAATAAGAATTGCTATGTTTTTGTTACCCTAAAATTATTCTTTTTATCTACAGAGGGAGCGGGTCCTCTTTCACAGAGTCGGCTATGTTTCTAAAGCAGACCACCACTGGCGCTTAAGACGGCCCTTTGCCTTGTTTGTGACTTTCACAACCACCAGTTTCTCCCATTGACAGTACAAAGAATGGGCAGAGCCTGAGTGACGTTACGTACAGGTTTCTGAAGCTGAAAATCTGTAACGCTGGCCGCCACCATGTAGGCTGTACTGCGTCTTCCGTCTCCAGGCTAATCTAAAAATCTTCAAAGATGTGGATCATCGGTGGTTGTTATTTGCTATAGCTCAAATTAGCTATAAAGACCAAAAACTGTTTTTTGTACCAGCCTGTAAACATGTTTACTTCTGCTGTGAAGTTGGACATTTTAATATGGGGGCTTATGGAGATTGATTTTTTTCTGTAGCCAGCCTCTAGTGGCCACTTGAGGAACTGCAGTTTTTGGCACTTCTGCATATAGGTTTCATTTCACAGTAACAGAGGTTGCCACTTTGTACACACATAAGGAATACAAATATAAATGTAAACAATGAGAATAAATAAAGATAAAGAATCTTAAAGAAATGTCTAAATAAAATTCATGTTGCAAAAATAATTTAAACTGTTACTGCCTCTGTAGAGAAAGTTTTTCATGGTACTTCAAATAAGAACATGAAGAGGTACATCTGAGGTATGAGTTTTATGGGTAGACTTATGGGTAAAATCTGTGGTGAGACCATCGTCTACTAATGAGAACAAGTTATTCAAGTGTGGCCACAATATGAAAATGTCTGTCTGCATTGCTTCACCAGTGCTGAAAGGTTTTTACTCTGAAGAAGCAGTACATGTCAGACGTGCCAAAGTAATAACAGTAGACTTCCACAATCCACCAAAGAATGCTAAAAATGTAAAATACATACTTTGGAACACCGGCTTTTGTTAATGTTTGTTGTTGTTTTCTGTAATATCATTGTTTAAACTGTCTTCTTGTGGTTTGCAGGACCCTGACCACTCTATCCAAGGCCAGACTTGTCAATAGGACCTCTTCGTTGTTCATATTTTGTGGCAAAGAACTACAGCTACATTAGCGGCTTCATCAAATCTAATAAAAGCACTTTTAATTTGCACTGCCTCTTAAGAGACAAATCAACATGGAAGATGTATTTATTTTCATTACACAATCAATTATTAATATTGTATTTAAAGCTGCTGATGTTTATACTCTCTTTTGTTTGCATGTTTAATTTCTGCTACAATAATAACAATAAGATATTAACATACATACAGAAAGTCTGAGGATGTAGATAAGACAAAATACATTTCAAAGCCGTATATATTTGTTCCACTGTGGCAGCACTGACTCAAAAACCCATGACAACCAACTTAATGTTTAACAGTTTATTATACATCATTGTGACAGTAACACCAACAAACATCATCTGCAGTTCTGTAAACTATCTGTCCTTTGGGGGATCCTTCTTTCTGCGTCTCATGTGGTACCTGTGAACAGTGAAACAGACCGAAATTCATTTTTGACCAATATCGACAGAAGGTGATGTTTTCTCTCTGTCTCATACTCTGCTTCATAATTATATACTGCAGGGACACTTTATGATGCAGTGGAAGAATAGAAAAAGAAAAGGCATCAAGAAGTCACAAAGTGTCTTCAAAGTTGACAACTGATCTAGTCCTGATAAGACTATAAGATGATAGGTGTGAAAACAATTAGCATTTTATGGTAGCTCCCTAAAAATGTGGAAACAATCTAAGAGGCTAAATGAGAGGTTGTTGCTTCTTTCTGTTATTTTTCAGTGACAAGTTTAACAAGTGATATAACCAGAAAGGTCCAAGTTTTTCTGAACAACACAACACATCTTCCACTGTAAATTAATAACGTAAAATGATTGAGAAAAACATACTAGCAGTGGTGTGAAAAGCCTTTGTGTCTTTGTACTTACTGTCCGATTGGATACCACCGGTGTTTGGTGGTGAAAAACATCTTGCTCAGCTCCTCTATGGTGGGCCCCTGCTTGTTCCTCAGCACCTCCTTGCTGAGGTGAGCCTTTAAAACCTGATCGTGGGTCTCAATCGTGTTGGTCACAGGGTCTGGTCGTTCTATGGGCTGCAAAGATTTACTGTCATGAACAAGGTTCCCTCTTACATGTTTTAAAATATGTTAATTTCCATCAATTTCTTTGTGCTGATTATTGATGACTTATGTATATCATTATGTAAAAGTAGATAAAATATACAGAATAAGAACAGTAAAAACAGTTATCACATTTTGTTGTAATAACCTGTGCCAGCATTCTTAAAGTTAGGAGTTAAATTTTTACACACTTTTTAAAAGCATGCAGATCCTAAAAAAATGAATAATATGTCTTCTATGACAGAGGAAGGTGAAGAACTGTGGAGGGCACAGAAACTGCAATATCAGGTCTAAAAGAACTGATCCTGATTAATGAGAATAACTAGTTATAGATTCTGTCATCAGACAACATGATATTAATGAAACTCTCTTACCTGGGTGAGCTCGTAGGGAATGTCAGGAGCGGGGTGGTAGCACACTATGGTTTTCCCATCTGACGTCACGCCGATGTCCACATTACTAAACCCAAGAAAGTGGAAGGTTACTGTCCTGATTAAACCCAGGAAAC
The DNA here is from genome assembly GCA_028641955.1 of Protonibea diacanthus. Taxonomy (NCBI): domain Eukaryota; kingdom Metazoa; phylum Chordata; class Actinopteri; family Sciaenidae; genus Protonibea; species Protonibea diacanthus. Next base: position 10,296,576 of record CM053997.1, on the reverse strand, counting down.
TTCATGATAATAACCATTTTTGATGGAACAACAGGAGACCCTGATCATGCATTCACAACATTTACATAGCAAGTATTCTGGGTAATATTTTTACATAAATACTGCAACACTCTATGACATCTGTTCCTCATTTATTTAGTTCACGATTACTGTAATAATTACAGGTTTTACACTGTTTTTACAAAGCTGCCACTGTGTCCCGACACATTACAACTTAAGACCATCCGCAACCTTTAGAAAACATCCTGAAAACACACAACACACCACAGATGCTCTGTAATTACAGGAAACATCAACAGAAGTGTTTCTACAGGACAGTAGTGCCGAACACGGCTCAGACACACTTGCTATTGCTTTCAGTTTGTGACTCAGGATCTGTGTCAGTGTATGTTTAGACTCTGCTCTGTGTAGGCGTGTAAAGTGACACACCATGAAGGACCTTTTATAGCCAGTAATCATATGGGCATTACCTTCCTGAGGGGTGGTGGCAGTTATCATGCAGGGTACAGGTCATCTGCCAACACTTGTGAACTTGACAGTAAAGTTTAATTCTCGTCATAAACCACCTCATAAATCATTAAAATGACTGACAGGGCAGCGTAGAGCAGTAGCACAAGTCAGATCATGTCACAGATGTTACACATGAGCGTCAAACTGCAGCAACAAAGTCCAATCTGTGTTCATGGAAAAGCTTCTGTTGTCATTTTCTGTATTTGCTGCACCTGTAATGTATTTTCAGTGTGTTTTCTGAATGCTGCTCGTGTTTTATCAAGTTGATTCTTCGGTTCAAACTCAACTTAACATACCAGTTGGAGCTATCAAGTGAAGGACCACTGATACTGGACTTCTGTCGCACTGGCACCAAACATGCTGCAACAGAAAGGTGAGACTCAGTTATTAAATTATAATTAACAGGACAAATTTCAACATCTTAGCTAGAGATAGAGAGCTGGAGACAAACTTCAGACCATCATTAATGATGTTATATGATTTTAATCAGTGAAGTCCGGATTTAACGAAGAAGACTCAAAGTTAGGGCACCTGTGTCACGGTTTAACGAGTGACCGTGTTAACTGGTGACCGTTAGCCGAATACTTCTATTGAAACAGGAAGAACACATACATAGCACAACACATAGCTGTCGAACAAACCACCAAAGAGGAATCAGGTATGTTTTTTTTTTTTTTACATTGTAATGAGATTCATTCATAAATTAATAATTGAGTTAATGTGGGAAATTCGGCTAACGGTCACCAGTTAACACGGTCACTCGTTAAACGGAAACACCTGCTAACGAGTCACGGAGGGTTTACCGTTATTGTTAGAAGACGCTGAACGTTTCTATCCTATTCTGTGCTGTAAATACGGATATTCCTGTTGCTTGTCTCACAGGAGACACTGTTCAAAATACATGTTTACATGCTAGCTTAACGTATTCTCAAGGTTAGCCCCTGTTAGCTCGTACTGCCTCTGTCGCTTCGTTAACGGTTATAAACCGACACGACCGCCAACAAACACTTGTTTTAGATTCAAGAACACGTCTTACTTTGTACAGCTCGTAGCGTTGTGCCGTTAGAAAGCCGTGTGAGCAGACTGTGGAGTCTGCACAGGTGACCCGACGCCATGCTCAGTTGTATTCAAGTGTGCGCCGTTATAATAGGTCCGTCTGAACACTCAGACTTACTTTGGTTCCACATTTCAAACGGGCTGTCAAATGAACAGAATCCGGCCTTTAACCGTGAGTCTGCCATTTTATATCATCCATGAATTCACTACACATGTAAACAAACCTTCTGATCTTATTTTAAAACGTTATTCACTTAAAACACATTCAAGAGTTTTGTCCACGCTTGTTCATGTGTCCTAAATGCAAACTCATGGCTCCACTGAAATGGTTTCTGATTTTAAAGGTCCAGTGTGTAGTATTTAGTGGCATCTAGTGGTGACGCTGCACATTGCGGCCAACTGAATACCCTTTGTCACACTCCTTTTCAAAACATGGAGGAGAAAATACAGCGGCTCACGGAAAACACACAAAAAAGCACTCTCTAAAGTTTGGTTTGTCCGTTTTGGGCTACTGTAGAAACACAGTGGTTCAACATGGCGGACTCCATGTAAGAGGACCTGCGGTGTCTGTAGATATAAAGGGCTCATTGTAAGGTAACAAAAACATAATGATTCTTTTTTTCCAGGTGAAAATTCAGCCAGCTACTGATGCATACATAAGATAACTGCAATTACTGTCGTGTACAGTGACATACTGTATATAGGCTTAGTACAACAGGATGTATGATTTGGTTATAGATGAAAGTGAAATATATATATATATAGCAACTAGAGTTTCAATCTGTGTGTTTCTGCCTGTGGCTTATTATGTTGGTGCTCATGTTTGCTGTCTGCTTGTGAACTGTTAGAATATCCAAATAAGAGAAGAAGCTTTACACATATAAACTGTATTTATTTATTGAATATACAGCATTTCAGAGTATTATTTTCCAATACTTGATGTGAGAGCACACACACTTCTTTTTAACCTTTCATTTTTTACCAGGAAACCCAGGTATGCAATATCATAATGTAAGCGACACATTTTCATGTGAAAATAGTCTTATTAGATTACATTTGGAAATGTAGAAAGAAAGGCAAAGACCTCAAAGTGATATAAACAATTCAAATAAAGAAAAAAATAAATGTAAGAAACACATTCTTACACATTTCTGTGAGAGTACAAAGCCTCTGTCGTTATCTGTGCAGAGAGACGAGCTGAACACATTTTTCGGGTGCTTTAAGCTCAGTTTGCATTCTGAACATTTCAAACTCTTCATGAACGCAGCTTCATGTATTCCAAACTTTTCTCCGAGAATGAAGCGCTGCGTTACGAGGAACGCAGCAACAAGCGGAGCAGCTTTCCACACGTTTTCCATGGATGCTCAGTTTATTCATGTTCACAGGTTGTTGATGCACTCAGACGGTCACTAGGAGACTTCCATGTCTGCTGTGGCTGCGCTGCTGGATGCCTGCGATCCGGCATTCACAACCAGGCGCTCTCGACTGCCAAAAACCTCAGCCACTGAAGGCAAACAATGACAAACGTTTGAGCATATAAAGTTTGTGACATAAAGAACAAAGGAAAGAAAGAAAGAAAGAAAGAAAGATTTAGTGTCAACTTTACCTGCTGCAACATCACTGATATTCCAAACTCTCAAACCATCCTTCTGTCCCCCAAAGGCGTAGGTGAAAGGCTGATCAGGGCAGCATGCTGCACAGAACAGCACACCCTGTCCACAGGTGGGGAAGTACGTTGTTATAAGTCCTTTAACAACCATAAACTCGACTACGGGGGAAAGAATGTGTCATGTACGTATATGTTCTTACCATTTTCATATCCCGTGAGTGCACCAGGTTGGGTTTGTTGCCCAGAATGTCCCAAATCTTAACGTGTTTGTCAGCTGACGAGGTGACCAGGCATCCTTTAATCTGGCTGCTGAGATCCAAACCTGCAGAAACGTTTAGAGGTTTTCATTAAAAATGCATTTGGTAAGCGTAAAACCAAAACATTTCTGGTTTCACAGACGATTTCTCAATCCTTTTTTCCATTTTTTCTACGCCCACTTATTTATCTTCATGGCCACAGGATGCACTGTGCGAGAGACGAGGTTCAACCTTTCCTTCACAGAGCTAAAACACCAAAAACGAATGCTCACAAGATGCCTACGTGTAAATGACATGGTGGAAAACATGTAAGAAGACAGGCCCTGTTGACTGTGTTCCTCACAATGTTTTCAGACTGACTGGAAATAAAGCAGCCACAAGTTTCCTCTCGTCTCTTTGGTTTGTTAACCCATGCTTTTACCTCACTACATGAGTCACGACTGACAGTCTCACCGCACAGGGCAGAGGAACGAGTGTCAAATGATTTGTTCTTTTGAATGTGAACTATTGCTCTCTTTTAACACACTTTTACCTACCTGACACTTCTTCATCGTGAGCCCTCAGCGTGAAAACAGGTTTATCGGAGCGCGCATCCAGACAGTAGACAAATCCATCCTCTGTGCTGGCCTGAAACAACCAAAGCTCTGAGTTAACCACCGAGCTTGTGAAATAAATAGCAGAAGACAGATAAATAAGGATACACAGGATTGCACAATGATTATAAAGCAATACACAGCAGCTGCATTTGTAATTATTATTTAAGACCGTAGAGTTTTAAAAGGAATGTGGTTGAACCTATGAATTATTAGTTCCTCCTCTAACAGCACTAATGAAAAATAAAACAAAGTCTGAGCACTGGATCTCTGCATGGTGTGGTCAGAGGAAAAAAAACATTTGCTACTGACAAGACAAATATGCTTGTTCACTTGCCTAAACCACAAATTACTAACGATGACAGGTGAAATCAGACACAGACTGTCTCATCACTGCAAGACTGGACACAAGTAAAGCAGTTAGCGAGAGAGAAAAACTGCTGATCGCTGCAGAAGAAATCTGTGCACCAACCAGGAAGTTGCAGGGTGAAAAGTGGTTCCAGACCAGACGCTCAACTTGACCGCTGAACCTCCAGGTCCGATAGCTGCTGTCTGGACTGCGGCAGTCGTACAGGACAGCAGTCCTGGAAGGACAAAATGTTAGTCTCAAGCTTCAAAATCTTTTATTTCCTTAAACTCATGACACTAGAGAACACTTACTTGTCGTATGATCCCGATATCAAAGTCTGTGCCTCAAACGGGTGGAATGATAACGTCTGAACCTGAAAGAGAAAAGATTTAGATTTCAAGAAGCTGAATATAAAATATGAGTTACGTCCAGCACAATCCTTTTTTTTTATTTAGTGAATACCTTGTCGGTATGTCTGCGCAGAGTTGTGGCTGGTTTGCCTTGAGCAAGATCCCACAAGATAACTGTGTCATCTGCTGATCCACTGGCCAACACATTTCTGAGGAAGAGAACGAAGATTTGTTTCACGGTATAGGAGTGAATTCGAGTACATAAACATAATTAAGTACTATATTGAAATCTATCAGTGAACGCTCCTTGACCTCAGGATACTGACCTCACCAGCTTGTTCCAAGATAAATCCAGCACTGCATCTGTGTGTCCCTCAACAGGATCTGCTGCTGCTGCTGCCGCCCCCTGGCATCAAGGAGAACAAGCAGCACTGAGTTAATAAAGTTCCCAGGAAATAATGCAGGGGAGCAGGGCGAAACATGTCTACTATCAATGGGGTAAAAATTGTACAAATCACTGCAAAAATACAAGTTAATCATGACATTTACAATTGTGGTTACTACAATTTCAGTCTTCATTAGGTAAGTATGTATCCCATTCAGCCCAGTATTCTTTTCCCTTTTCCTTCTGTAATCGTACCTTAAATGAACTTTCTCAGAACGCTCTCTCGCCCTACACACACACTTGTATAAGAACAGGCTCGTACCTTCTTGCTCTTCTTTTTCTTCTTAGCGGCCTTTTTGCTCCCCAGGGAGAAGGCTGGCTCTAAACAGTCCACCACATCCAGGTCCCACACATCTATCTGAGGGGTCATGTTGCCCACAGCTGCATAGTTAGCTGTAAGTAAGAACACATAGAGGAGGAGGTCAGTGACACGTGCTTTTTAGATAGATTCAATTAGTTATATATTAAGGTTTGTGCTCGCTAAACTATTGCTGTTAGACACTCAAGTCTCAGCTGAACGCCAGTCTTAACTGTGGGAACATAGAAGTTAATGCAGCTTGAGGAGGTTCATCGGAGCAAGGAAAAAGTTTCTTACCAGGTCCTTCTCCAGGGCTGGGGTCAAAGTTTAGCCACTCCACACACAGTGGGTAAGCTGGCAGCAGAATATCATGATGAACGTACAGAGAGTCCTCCTCTGAGTTATAAACTGTAAACAAAGAGACCAATCATTAGATTAAAAGTTAGGATATACAAACAAAAGAAGACGTTTCCTGTGTCTTCTCGTTGTGTCGCACATGAAGACGTTTACCATGAATCTCTAAATTGCAGCAGTCCTTCTCCGCCCGGCCTGTCAGGATGAGATTGTCAGTGGGCTTGATTTGGAAGTCTTCACGTTCATACTGATCCTAAAGGAAAAAACAAAGCTAAAAGTCACCTCAGAGCTCAAATATTACAGCGTTTTTTTGCAGGTTTAATGACTTTCCTGCACTGGAAAACACGTGGGAGTGGGACTATACTGAATCTGTATGCATGTAATCATCGAGGGCGCTCACTGTGTCTTTGATGGTGATGTAAGGATCCTCATCATTAGAGCTGAACACTGTGAGACCAGCCAGACTGTCGCCGAGGTTAGCGGTCACTAAGTTGAAGACAAACAGTAGATTCAGGGTCAAGACTCTCAGATACATACACAGAGAATATACATACTGTACATAAAGACTGCCTCTTACCTGAGTCCTCTTCATCATATTTATCCAGGCCGTACTCCGCCAGCTCGTCATCTTCGTCCTTTTCTTCTTTATTCTCATCCTTTGGAGCTCCAGCGACGTCCTCAAGATTCTGTTCACAAGCAATACCTTCATCCTCCTCCTCTTCTTCCTCAGCTGCTAGCTCCCTGATTAACAGAGTGAATAAAAGAAATGTGACACCAGCTTCTTCGGGGGATGAACAGTAACATTTTGATTCCACGTTTAAATCCAGCATACCCAAGCTCCTCTTTGGCTTCAGTGATGATGCGCTGTAGCTCTTCTTGGCTCAACTCAACCTGAAATGGAATTCATAACAAGTGGATTAAACAAGATAATAAGCTCTGAGGAAATGCAGAGAATAGAGATTGTGAATTATAAACTACCAGCTTTTGTTATTTTGCATTTTTTTGTTTTATAAAACTCTAGTTAAGATTTCCAGTAGTAGTAATGAGCTGTAATTATTCAGAGGGATTAAAGATGATCATGCCCATCATCACCTTTTCCCACGGTTTAATAAAATGATGAACTTAACATCAGAGCTAAGATTTCATTACTTTTCCACAGGTTTATTTACATTTTTAAAACATTCCTGCAGAAGCAGAAAGAATCGTACATGAAGACAACCTGTTATACCACTTGTACAATCCAATGTGATCCAATACAAGAACTCTGCCATAAATCCTACTGTAATGTTTCAGTTACTAAAAGCATTTGTTGATGTTTAAGTGGTTAAATTACACAGTTCATTGATTATTAAGTAATTCAAATGTGTGGCAAATGTGTGGTTGTAAGAAGTGAATAACTCTTCTACAACATAAAGTACATTCATCTTTTCACTCTTACCTTACACTGACTAATTTAGAGCATTTTTAGTTACACTAAAATGTACATTTATCCTCCTGCTTAGCTGTTTTTGAAGTCTTAAAAGGTAACATTAGCAACATTAGCTATAACCACTGTTGTTAAACAATGTGATATAAGATATTACCCGACAGTCATTATCTGTGAAGACAAACACAAATGTTAACGCCAGGATAAACGGTTTAAAACATGCTTACTTAAGTCGGTAGGGTCGCATGTGTACCTGCCATGTTGACAGATTAGCCGCCTGTCGGCTAATGTTAGCTAGCCCAACACGTTAGCTTACTTACTTTGTCCGGGGTTTCCTTGGCAACGCCTCTGCTCACCCATCCGACACAAGTGATCTGGGAGCTCATCCTGGAGAGACACGCTGCGGTTTATCGGTGAAATGTTACAGAAATCAAACCTGTGCTTGTAGTCCAAAAATGCTCCACTGGGCAGCAGACACACAGTGGGCGGACATGTGAGTAAAACAACGTGTCGCGTTGGATGGCGTCATGAGAGGGCTCAAAAGTCCGCCTGATCAAAAATGTAGCAACAACATAAAACTACTCATTGACCCACTGTGTTTTAAAACATACACTAACACAGGTCGTTTTAAAATACTGTATATTGTATAATTTAAATAGCAAGTACCTGTAAGTACAACATGCAATAGTAAAGCATCAGAAACTGCAGTTCCTCAAACGTCCACTTGAGGCTGGCTACAGAACAAGTCAGTCTCTATAAGCTCCAATGTTAAAATGTCCAACTTCGCAGCAGAAATAAACGTGCTTACTTCAAGGCACCTCGGCAGTTTATGTTAAGGAATTATTGTAAAATAAATATATAAAACAGACATCCAAGAAACCATTGTGTACCCTTTTCTTAAAGCACTTGAAATGATTCACACTGCACAACAGTTTTCCCATGACTAATACTCGTATTCCCATGATCCTCAAGAGGGTTAACTGGAACAAAATTAAACACAGATGACAGAAAACTATTTGAAAAATGTATTTTTTTTGTGAGTAAGACTCTAAATAGAAACATGAGACACACTCCTAGTTTTCCTCCTAGGCCTTCCCTCTAGGGACTTACATCTTTCTGCATCGCATTATAAACTTCTTGAAAAACTCTTGTCAATGCTTGTAAGTGTATTTTGCAAAACTGGATCAACCACTGGATCAAACTAAACCAAAACCAAACAAACAAAACCAAATGCTGCTCTTTGCTATAGGGATATTTTCAGTACCAACAGGCAATTTTCTGAGAGGAATAAGACCTCCTCTCTGCAAATAAATTTTGTTTATTGTATATATTGATTAGTATTTGGCTTTTTGTTGCTAATTTGGGTCTGTGTTTTTGATTATTATTGTTCAATTCGTCTTGAAGATGGTTTCTTCCTCCACGTGTCTGAAAGACAAACTACAGAGCCTGTCTATTGTGTAAAAGTGTAACAGGATGTTTCTTCTTGATATACTGGAAGATGAGCGGCACACCGTCACTCTGATGCCAAACAGGGCCTGAAGTCGTACCTTCAGGTGTGATGCTGAGTGCTGAGGTTTGTGGATGAACCTGCGATGACAGACATTATCCACCTTGTTGAACCTGTTGAATAACCAGTTGAGCTGTTTTTACCTGGCACCTTTCTCGTTAAGTTTACAGCCTGTGATGCTTTGCATTCTACACCTCCTCTCTGCGATGTTCAGGTGTCCATTCAGGGGCCTGCTCTGGCTGAAGAAAGCAAGCTTTTGACGCAGCCTTCAATGGTGTTATTAGAGAGCTCTATATGTGCACCTGGAACCACAGTGAACATATACAGAGCTCTGGATGGGGTCTTGTAAACTCTCCTTTATTATGTTTTTATAGTTTTTGGTGGCATGCACCTCTGCACCAACCAGATTTAACTTTGCAGACTTGCACAACACATCTGGCAGGTAACGCAGATTCTCACAGTATGACATCATGAGAAACTGGAAACTGTTGATTCACAAAAGGATTCAGGATAAAACACGTCCTCCGTATTGTTGAATATGACATTGGGTAAAGTTATCCTTGGATTTAGGCCATCCTGAAACTCTTTGTTTCTCTTTACGCCGTCAGACTTGTTACAGAGATACGTATTAAAATGGGTATTTCAAGCACATGTTCCTGTTTACATTATACTGTACACATATTTATGTCATAATGTCTTCTTTGTGACGCAGCTATCAGCATACACAGTGTTAGATCTTGAGATTAATTATCTTGATTTTTCATTAAAACAAAAGTTTGTTTTCTTAAAATAAGAGAAAAATAAAAACTAAAAAATATTAATATATAAAAATATTATGTCAAATGCTACACTTTTTTTTGTAGAAGTGTACTCCAGGTATCACTGTTGTGTTTTTATTACAGGTGCCACGACGACAATCAATGGAACAAACATTGGTAGAAACATTTTTTTTTAATCTAAATCTTTGAAGTACAGGAAGGAAACTTTTATATAAAACATATTTATGGCTTTGTATAAAACAATAAGACAAGACAGACTGTCAGGTATTGATATGATACTGTTGACAAACATGCTAGTTATAGTGCCACTTGTTTAAATCACAAGGCGGGGAGGCAATAATACAGCAGAGGTACTGATCTAATATTTCAGCAATGCCACAGGAGAAGATTTGATTGCTGTATCGCTTTTATCACAGGATCTAACATGCAGTCAAAATGTCGCGCAGTGCAGTGGTCATGGCACAGGACTTGAACTCTGTAAGTGCGAAACAGTTCAGTGGATGTGGGTGCATGCGTAGAGAAAGAGACATACTCACATCATCAGATACTTCTCAAGGCTGATTCATTTGATTCATTAAAATACAGGCTATGCGGTGTACTGATAGGAAAAATTCAAAACATTCTAGTGGTTTGTAAACTCGTATACGTCAGACTTTTACATGGCATCAGCTCCAGTTAGTTTCTGATTTGGCCGCACTGAAACTGAATCCACCCCTGAAGAAAGTCACAGCTTAGCTGAGCTTATGGAAATAAAGGCACATTTAGTCAGTATACGTGGCTTTAAGTGGGTGACTCCCGCTATGTCATTACTTGTGTAACACTGAGAGATGTTTGACACATCGCTACAGCTCTTTAGTTCCAGTAACAGAGACAGAAGAGTAACAACGACATTGCATTTAAAAGTGGTGCAAATTTGGTGAATAATAATAATAATACTGATATTTCAGGGAAGCATTGAATTAAAACCCAGCAGTGGAGCTTGTTTTGAGCACCGCAGCATGTAGCACAATGGACGGAGTGAGGCTAAACTAAAAACTAATGTCGCCATAAAACTGAAAGATGCTTTAGGTAAAAAGGCTCTGATAAAAAAAAAAAAAAAACTAAAGGGCGACATGCTAGATTTTTTCTGAGCTTTCATACATGTATCGCATCTTGTGTTTTAGCTCAAACAATGTTGAGGTATCCTAAGTGCTACAAGTGACCCATCTCCACGATATTCTCGTCGGCTGAGGTGGTATCAAAAAACTAGTAAGTGGACTTTGAGTTGGGATTGTTTTGTTGTTAGTCACCAAACGACTGGTGTTATTTAGTGTGAGTTTGACATTCATAGTTTCACTTTCAGAGGTGATAGACGACAGATGCACTGTTCTTTTTCCTTTTACACTCTTTGGCCTGACGTAAGTCAAACACACAGAGTGCAGACGACGCAGCAGTCCTTTTGTTTGTCCAACAACCACGTAGGAAACTTCAGACGTCTTGGAAGAGATGTGGATAGGTGGTGTATGTACAGTATCAGGGATGAACTTCTTCTTTTATACATTTATCTTCTATTCGTCGATATCAAGTTCCATCTCCTCCATTGCCACGTTCGCCAAACTTTCCCTAATAGTCTCTTCCTCGGCTGGTTTCAAACGTTTGGTCACCAGCTTGAGGTTGGTCTCGTGAAGGATAACCTGGGTCAAGTATTTCTCTCGTTTCATCTGCTCTTTGACAGCGTACGGGACGTCTGGGATCACGTAGGACAGGATGAACTTTGTAAGGTAAACAATGTGCTGTGAGGAGAGAAGAAGACGCCTCCATTAATTTGTTTTAATAATTAATGTTTCCATAGTCATGTTTTAGTGTCGGGAATATTTGTTTACCTCCACAACAATTATGAAAGCCATTTTGGCAGCGATCACATGCCAGTAGTAGATATTGTACTCGTACTGCTTGGGGTGCCCGGGAGGATACCGAAAATCTCGATACCTGAAGTAGAAAAATGTTTAATAGTTTCTTCCAGAACATCCCGATTTAATAAAGTTGTAATTTCTCCACAAGTTTCCATCACACCGTTCTCTGTAGTCATTGTGACACTGTGTGGAAACTGGACGGCTTGCTCTGCTCAAATGCAACACACTACTGTGAAACTCAAGAGTTTTGTCTGTCCCAAAATGTTATACATATATTTAGGGAATATCTAACCACATGCATAGTATCAATAATATCTCTAAAACTACGCTGAGTTTTATAACCAAATTTCAATTTAAAAGTATTCACATGTGTACCAATATTGAATGCAGCACACAGAGATGAGTCGACCTTCGTACCTGCAGGTGGTGATGTTGGGCATTTTGCCCAGGGGCCTGCTATAGTTGGAGAAGTCATTGGTGTTGAATATAGACAGCGAGCTGTTGATGTAGCCCTCCATGGTGTTATTAACGTGATTTCCATACGGGTACACAGAGAAAGACCAGTAGTAGACCAACCGTGGAATCATGTCTGATGTAAAAGCAATGATCATGGCCTGTTGAGACACGAAGATTCAAATACATGGTTACTTTTGAATCTGTAGCTTGTTGTATTTCATTATATGAAGAACAAACAACAAAAGTAGGATTTATTGAATGCTGCTTTTGATTTTACAACTGTAACTAACATTTGTCGCCACAGCTAATATAGCGATGCCTTGAAGGATGGGCTGCCATGCGCCTATATGCTGAGCCTTTTCTGGCACGATACGGCGAAACTGAGTGGTCATTTTCCAAGCGTCAACCCGAATCTCAAACAGATTGTTGACCAGAGCCAGGATCGGAGCCAGAGGGAAGGACGCCACGAAGAGGGTCACAAAACCAAACTGGATCACTGCGAGAGACAATGAATGCACACAAAGATACACTTATTAAAGTTCTTAGTTACTTACTAGATTCAAACTAAACTGGGTTATACCATTAAAATGTAAACAAAGTTTTTGCTAAAGACTTTGGTCAAGTACGAATCGGTTGCCAATAAATAGATGTGCTGTAACACAGACTTCTTTTATTATGAAGAAACAATTTCCTCCTCAAAAACCACAAACTTTTGCATTTTTGTTTTACAGTAATTACACAACATGTTAACTGGTGAGCTTTAGAGGTGCTGCAAGGAGTATTTATCAACTAACAAGGTAGCTAAAAGCTCAGCTAATCACCTCCGGGCTGTAGCCCTGCATCGAACATTTGTTTGCTATTTTCACAACACGTAAGTCTCCATTAAGTAAACCACTGCTTCATAATTACGCTGTTTCTAAACTGAAGAATGTCTTGTGCAACAGGCTCCGGGTGTGCAGCTGTAAATGTGGCAGATGAAAGGACTGAAGGAGACATTTTCCCCTCTTACCCATCTCCAGATATTCATAGAAGAGTCCTAGTTTTGAAACAGGCTGGAGCTGGTAGTCCTGTTCCCAGCGAGGAATCACCTTCTCTGAGGTCACCTGGGTGCAGTAGCGGAAGATCAAATTCTTCACCCACCTGTGGAGGGATGGAAGAAATCATACAGTAACAGTGACTCAGTATGATAGCAGTGTTGGTGTATGAGTAGCTATTAGCCCTGTGGCCTCGTCTCCTGTTGTAACTGGAGACATGCTGCATCCATGAGCTTCATATGAGTCTTATAGTCTGACTTCTTACGGTAGCAAGACCTCTTGTATGTTGTTCCAGATGGCTTTTCCACCCATGATGATAGAAAGCTGAGTCGTCAGCTCAATTAGGCAACCACCAGGATCACACTGCAGGACAACGCGACACAAGCCAAGGGTGAAAAATAGCATAACAAGTAACAATACTAATAAGTTAAACACGTGACAGCTAAGTTGATAGATTGTACCTCCTCATTCCGGTATTTTCCCATGAGATAAACAGGATCTCCAGGAAAGCCAACCGCTTTCCCTTTGGCGAAGGCGATGTAGAAACAGGAGGAGTAATAGTTGACGAACTGAAAGAGGAACATCTTCAGAGTCAAGCTGTTCTCGTAGTCCGTCTTCGTCCGCGGAAGCTCTGTTTTCGTGCATCAGATAAAAGAAGGGTTCAGGAAATTAAACACATGCAAGTCAATAAAGAGCAGGCGTACAACTCAGACTCACCGAAGTCAGTGATCCAGATGGCGAAGCGCTCATAGAGAATATTGAGGATCATAATTACAACAAAGCTGATGAGGGAGGCTGTGACAGAAGTGGCCATCTGGGGAGTCACGTACTCCTTCAAAGGTTCCAGCTCCTTCAGGTCCTGAGCTCTGAGTCGAGCTGAGAAGGCAAAAAAAGCCGCCAGCCGATAGACAGTGATGGCCACGATGGACGCCAGGATCAGCATAATCTGAAGGGCAAAATATAATTGAATATTAAAAAATATTATTGTATACTGAAACTGGAAAGAACAGATTGCTTTATTTAAGTCAGTGTCAAGTCATGACATTACCCAGAATAAGACTGTCCCAATTCCTATTGACACTCGAACACATCGTCCACAGGCTGTATAGGGCACTTTTTCTTTCACCTAAATCACAAATGAACACACACTGGACTTTAATATCAACATAAAAACATTTATAGGAACAAAGTATTTCTAAACAATACCTTTCCAAACAAAACCAGGTTCAATAAAATATAAAAGTTTGTTTTATTTAAACATTAAACCATTTTTCTGACTATTGGGATACAAGATCAGCTGGAAAAAAAAACATCTTGGTGTGTGATTTACCCCTGTGACTGGGTTTTTCCTCTCATAGATACACTTGGCTTCATATTCAGGACGAGGCGGCTCTTCCTGCTCCAGAAACTCCACAGTGTCCCACTCATACTCCAGCTCCGCCTGGTAGCGCTTCCAAAACTCCAGGAACAAAGTGACTATATCGAGGAACCGGATCAACAGGAGCAGGAACAAACAAGCGGGACAATCAGGAAAGGTCAAAGACGGAAACATTATATACACAGTGTGGTCTGCAACTTCCTCCGGATACACGTAAAAATCTGTCTCGAAAAAAGGGCAAAATGAACCTTTCTAAATGTAAGTTATAATTACAACTAAAATGTCTGCATGTGCTCTGTGGAAATGTTTTGTGAAATTGTGCGAAACTCACCCCAGATTGCCATGAAAACCGCAAACACCAGCGTTCCAAAGTTATCAAATATACAAAGTTTCTACGTGGAAAAAAGAGAGAAACATGGAGGTCATTGCCGTCACGTCCTGCTTACAGGCAAATCTATTCAAAACACAACGGTTGCCGTGCCACTGGGTATAATAGCAGCCGCACAACATTTCAATATGGAAATTCTGTCACTGTATTGTGTGTCGGTGCCCTAAGAACTGTCTTCAACACAGCGTGAGGAGCAGAAATCCAAAAATGATCCTCAGAAATGAAAGAGAACCTAAAGCATGTAACACCACTGCGGCCTGAAGAGACATTTAAATGCTAACACGTTTGCCCACAAATGTTTGCTGACACAGATTTGCGTCTATTGCATATTTAGCGACATCAGCAGGAGGATAAACTGAAAAAAACTTTGTTCAAAACTTGTTCAAATTTAATGCCGAAATAAAATCAGACTCACTTTTGAAGCCTCGCAGGTGCTGTTCAGCCTCCAGTATTTGCATTCCCTGTCACACTGTGGACACATCACAATTTTCCCTCCAATTTCAGGGTCGCACACCTCTTTGCTGCAGCGTTTTAAACACAGGGCAGAGACTATTACACAGGGAACTCCAAAAACATCATATATACAGAATTTATTGACAAGTTCGTCATTCAAAACCTCTTGGGGGCGTTTTATAGAGCGTACCTCCAGGTGCTGGTTTCTTGAGTCTTATATCCGTAAATGAAACAGCCCAGTCCGACAACAGCAGCCAGAGCGAGCATTATCGTGTAGAAACCCAACCAGGCAAAGTAAATGCCGATCTTCTCCCCGTAATACTTCCTGTGGGAAAAAAAAAACAGTGACTGTACTGTTAGGAAAACAAAACTCAACAGGACAAAGGCATAAAAGACTTTATTCCTGCAGGAGCACACAGGAAATATAACTGCAGACCAACACTTTTTATTGACTTTTCAGTTGAAGTTGAATTGAAACGCTGTCATGAAAGACTAATTTGAGTCCATTAAGTTCCTTTTTTGTCATAAAAGGTTGTGTTAGACCTTATGAGGTCGAGTGGTTGCATCTTGTAGAAGCTTTTGGGATGAGCCCATTCTTGATAGAGCAGAAACCTCTCGTTGGGGCAGTCCTGTTCTTTGGACTTGACGTTGAACCTGCACTGAAAAAGCCAACAGACAGATAATACAAACAAATGAAACATTAAGTACATGTTTAGATAACTAATAAGCCTAAAACCATGTTGAACATGACTTCTACAAACAAACTAAATGAGATAAAAATGGATGCTTATATGAACATTTACACTTACATCATGGAGAGGATAGGCAGCTTTGTACACTCCACCATCCAACAGTTTGGTGATCCCAAACTTCTTGATGCTCCCTCGTATTTCATACGGGGCACGGCTCAGGATGTAATAAGCCTGGAAGATGAAGAGGTTTGATGCTTACGTCCTTACAGAATTCCTGAAATATGAACTCGTACGCGGCAACAACATGAGACAACTTACCATCCTGCTCCTCATGGACGGAGTGAAGAACAAGTCTTTGTCCCTTATGTGGAAGTATTCCAAACGGTCCTTCTCAAAGGGGGCGGTGAAGTACTCGGCCTCTTTCTTGATCAGGTCCTCGTTGGGGTAGAAGTGCTTGGTGATGCAGGAGAAAAAGCGCCACGGGGACGGACGCGAGGAGAGGTCGTTGGGCTGGATTGGAAGCTTGATGTGGAGGACCTCGGCGTAGGTGCACAGCACGTCCCACGGCATGTGGACTTTGACGAACATCAGCTTGTCATTGATCACCTGCAGAACACAAAGACGGATCGGTGTTCAGCGCGAGACGCAACAAGAGAAAGCTTACAAAGGGTGCAGGCTACTTACAGATTGCGTTGCCTCCAGCTCCATTCCCATCTTCATCAGGCTGGCCTCAAAATACTCTCGCCGTCTCTACACGAGGAGGACAGAGTTTCAGTGAGCTTTGTATTTTAACACTCACAGCTGCCCTCTGGCAATTATGATTCACTTTCTGCACCAGATTTACTAAAATGCATGCCAAGTCTGCAGAGTAAATACTGAGAGCCTTTGTCAAGGTTAGTGTACAAAAGTCAAGATGACAGCTCAAGGCATATTTCTACTGTGGTTTTTCATGGAAAGAATGTGCTTATTGTGCCCATAACGTACATTAGCACCATGATGATCTTTATGTCACCCAATATCACAAATCTAAAAGAGGCTTAGCGGTCTGTAAGGTGCAACTTTTATGTTCTTAGACGACCTTTTATTATGTTTAGTTAAATCAAACTGTAGAGTTGACAGCTCAGTTATTTGCGCACCGGCCCCAGTTCCATAACATAGGCATTATTTACACTGCACATAGTGGCAACAGGATGATGACACTGTAAGCAGGTCCTGACAGGTTCTTGCGCTTCAGTGAATTCAACGCCGGGTACACTTTTTGAACTGCTACACAGCTACACGGAAAACACATAAAAAGCTCTGAATTACTCTGGAAACGTATGAAACATATTTAACTAACAGAGAGAGCATCACTCAGGAACGATGAATACAATGAAGTCTTCTTGTTCCAACTACTTTTAAACTTTCTGATGTGTTATTTGATTAGCTGGGACCATTATCATCAAAGGCACCTTTATATTTTTTCACTCAACCCTGTTACGTCTGCACCGTTCTAAGGAATACCTTTGAGGGACTGCTGACATTAGACATGAATAAAAACATAGTCGTGCTTGTTATATTCAATTTCTGCCACGCTCTGTAAATAAATAAATCTCACACACTGGACCTTTAAAAGTCCATTTAGCATTTTAAGCTAACGATTTAGCAAACAGTATCTGATATGAACCACACCCTTCAAGCAGTCAGAGTCCAAGCAGAGGGAAAAAAGATTTTGCAACTTCTGTTTGACCCATGTCTGGCTCTGGAAAACAAAGTAAAGGGAGTGCCTGGTAGAGACTGTTACTCCTCACATCCCTAACTGGATTTAGTCCGCTTTGGGATGATTAGAAATGGGGAATTGCATCAGTCTCAGTGGATCCGTGGTGATGAAGTTCATGAGCTCTGACACAACAGGAACTGGCTAAAACTGGCTGATCAGATGTGATGCGCTCCTGTGAGTCGCAGGGTGTGCTGCTGCAGAACAAACAACACATCCAGCATCTTATCAGTTCATTAATTCAACCCATTAAAGACCAAAAATTTACAACCCACCATTTAATGTCGCATGATTTTAGTCTTTACAGGGCGCAGTTTCAAAACCACTTGGAGGTTAGGATTGCAACAGTGCAGGTAACAGCCTCTTAGGCCTGTGGATCTACAATATTGTCAAGCATTATATTACACATCGCTCACCGTAATCCTGTTGTGAAAGACACTGGTAACAATCAGCGACAAACAACACACCTACGTATTTCAATTACTTTGTGTGCATCAATGCTGGAAATTTAGATTTGTGTTATGTAAAAGCAACAAGTGGCTTTACTAACATGTAGAAGAACTGTTTGCTTTCTGTTTTAATGTTTGTTCTCCGCTGTGTGAAGGCTTCAAATTTCAGGACCAGCGCTCAAAACTAAATTTAGATAAGGAGACTTATGATCTGACCAACGTAATCTGTTTCAGTGGTGTAATTGAAGGCGTCACGCTCTTCGTTTCAACTTCCCACGAGGGACGTAGCCAGCCTGAGCTGCTCCCGAACAAATCACAATGTGAAATGACGAATGGACGTGAAGTAGAAGGGGAACTATAAAAAACAATGCACGCACAGCTGTTCCCTTTCCTGGTTAATTAAAGATTAAAGCGTCACTGTGCACACTGTGCTGAACATACAAAGTCACGACTGATTTAAATTCCAGAAGAACTCAAGACTGCTGCAAATAAAAACTCCCTTTACAAACAGGCAGGTTGGCATTTGTAATAATAACATACACGGGAATCTCATATTCAATATGTTTCCCCAGTAGAAGAGCTCATTTGCATTCCAGTCTGTTTGTTTTCCACACAGTTCACGCTGTTAATTGACTTTTACTCTGTGAATTTGATGCGAATTTATAGAAAATCTACAACTAAAAACTAGAAAACTTCCTCTCTCTGTCCACATTCTGTCATCTCTCTACTGTGTGTTAGCTATTGGAGGCGAAACATGAAAACACCCAAAACATGTCAGCTTTCACAGATGCTTTTGTGGAAGAAGACTTCCGTTTAACAGCTCAAAAAAGATGATCACAGATCAAAAGACCTACTTTGCGCCTCTGGAACGTGTGCCTCTTCTCAAAGTCCTTCTTGTCCTCATCTTCGTAAACCAGGATGAAGTCGATCCTCCTCACGCCGTCGTTGAAGAACAGGGAGTCCGGCTTGTCATTAAACTCTGCCTGAGGGCAAAAACAAGGCTCATCGGACAACTCTGCGGCCTGAAACTCGTACACCTCTTCCTCCATAATGTCATACATGATGCATGGAGAGAGGAGCGCTCTGTGTGTGTGTGGACGGTCTGTGCAGAGATACTGGTGTAAATGCTGACCTTCACCACCCTATTTAACGAGTGATGTGGGCCATGCAGAAGAAGTAGGACGAGTCAACAAACATTATGACCCACGCCCTTATCTCTCTCTGCCTCTCTCTCTCTCTCTCTGTTTCCACACAATCAGACTTGTGACAGGTATTAAAAAGCTAACCACTTCCATGATCCACTGACTTCAGTAAAGGGGGGGCTACAATTCTCATACTAACCTTACAAAAACACAAAGATGCGTAAATAATATTTAAAGATACAAGTGACGTGTCTCCCTGCACCTGAACAGTAGGGCAACTTAATTCAAACAATCAATCAGTCAATCTACGCCCCATATGCACACATATGAGGTACATTTGATTGATGTGCTGCTAATGTCGCTGTGTTGACTCACCAGCTGTGCTTTCACTACTTTCGCTCCTTCTTTAATACTGTGATATGTTGGTAAGAACTCTTCGGGATAAACTGTGAAAACACAAAATACAAAGATGTGAATGCAGACATGAAAACATTAAAAGAAATATTAAACTTTATACATATTACTGTAACTTGAGCCCGATCAGTCCGGCGGCAGGCTGATTGTCATGTTTTTATTACAAATGTATGTACAGGTATGTAAAAAGACTTTACTGGAAGGAATACACATATTTGTACACAGGTATGCACACGTTATATATTACATTTGTTTTTATACATTACATTATCACATAATGGTTATTTAATACAGTAACATTTTCAGTTATAGTTCAAATGTTACATACCAAAGAAATAATACTTATAATAGTAACATGAATGCTGGAGACCAGGTTACTGATGTCCTGACAAACTGAGGTCAGCTGAGGTCTGTTTGTGTGTACTGTACATGTGAACTGTTCACTACCCAGAGGCTCTAAATCAGGAAAGAAAATCACAGGTGTATTGTAAGACCAATTTTAATTTTACTATACAGAGAGTTTACATATTATTTCCACTCTTTACACAAGACTGTGAACAGTTATTACAGGAGGGAAATATCATATGGTGTGTAGTGATATTTCTAACTTCCTTTCCTAGAAGTTAATCAAATGATCAGCTGAAACTCATTACCCTAACAACTGTTATTTCCTGAGTACATTATTATTATGTGGCGCTCCTCCTGAATCGCCTGTGAGGGACGGATCCCGTCGAGATGATATCGCCATACCTCCTGTTCAGCTGCCATTTACCTGCTGTTTGCTACAGCACAACGACAACTAAGCACCCAGCTATGCCCCAAAAGTTCTGCTTTAACTAAACCAGTTCAAACCACAGCTTAACTGTTCAGATGCTTTAATAATGGCAGTATAGCATATGATCCCAGCCACCGACTAAACTCATCCTTTGTACCGCTCCCATCCGGTCACAGCTAAATGGGTGGAAAAATGTGCTGGATATAATGTATATTTTTGTGGTTTTTGTTGTGTTATATTATGTGTTTATATTAAATAAAAAGAAGAGCAGCTCATATGTATTATGTATTAATATGGGCCTCAAAAATCTGGCAATAAATAATGGCTAATATAGTTAATGAAATGAAACATGTAATTCTTAGCAACTGTTATGTGCTCAGGTCGGTCCATCCAACAGTCCAAATTTGAAATTTGTCCACTTTGTTTTATGACCAAATACATGCAGAACGTATGACATGATCATCAACGTCAACTGCGCTTTGAGGTTAGAGTCATTCTTTAATGTCTTAGACAGTAACTTGGCATTTTAACTTATGTGTTTAGTTTTTAAGCCTAAAGTTGAAGGAAAAGATCCATACCACTCTTAAGTCTGTGTGCTAATCACAGCGCTAAAGGAGGAGGCGCTAATTTTTTTCATAAAGACTGAAAGCAGGAGGAAACAGCTAGCATTTCTCTTTGTGTAGCAATTACTTAAGAGAGACACAATGTGTTAGTTTATGGTAGGACAGAGTCAATCTAGCAGCACTAACTTGAGGACAATTTCTTCTGTAGAGTTATTAAACCAGGCTAACTGCTTCCCTCCGTAAGGTTAGGCCTTACGCGGCTGCTAGCATGTCTACAGACAACATTCATGTTCTAGTTCACCAGTGTTCACTGAAGCGGCACAGACTGTTCACTCATTACGAAACCAGTCACCCTCCTGTCTGTTTCCCTAAATCTCATGCTGGTGTTTTTTTTTGTTTTTTTTTTACAGCTTGCACATGATTGCGCTCTGACCACACAGTTACTCCCTGGAAAAAAGAAAAGAAATAGGTCACCAGTCTGCAATCTACAGTATGCAATGCAGTGTTTACCCCAAATCGAGAAGTGAAAGCATTCACACCACTGACCACATCAAAACCAAACAAATACAATATTATAAGCTATAAATCTAAATGCACTGTTATGTCTCATAATAAAAGTTGTTTTTTTTTTTTTCACAAAACAGATGACACAACATCCAGCATGGAAACTCCTACAATCTTTCCATATTAAGCAGAGCACTATGAAAAACTAACTAAAGACAGATGTTGTTTTCAAAACACTGACCATAGTTACACCCTGGGAATCTTAACAGGGGAATCACTACTCATCAAATAAGACTTTCCTGTGACAAAGTCCTCTGCTAGTCTGACGAAGCTTGTTGCAATAGTCATCTGTTATTGTTAAGACAAGTAGGTGAACCAGTAACAAATGAATCCTTAATGACTTAATGTGGCCCTTAAGCTATTTTTATTGTGATACAGACATATTAATAACTCGCTGTAATACAACAGCCCGGCTTTTTAATATTTAACTCCTCTCACTTGTGGAAAACACGGCACAAAAAACATATTAGAACAAGAGCATTACAAACAGCTTGTACGCGGTTTATCCAGCTTTTATGCTGACGTACTGTAGGCCTGAATCCTCACAGCAGGCTGTATCATGAGTGTAATATCACATCTAAGGTTCTCAAATTGTGGTACGAGTACAACTGTTGGTACGCAGCTTTCCTGTAGTGGTATATAACTTATCATCTACAACAGTTTGAATGAAAACTGATATCATTTTGCTGGGATGTTATCTAAAATAAGTTCCTATTTTGTATCAATATCAAAATGATACGTCGTCATGTTTATTCACGTAGTGCGTGCAAACATCCACGACTAGTTAGGAACCAAAATATGACTTGAGATAATAGGTGGAGGTACAATTTATGTTTCAAAACAGCAATCACGGCTCCAAACATGAAATATTAAGAAGAGAAGTGCGGCTCAGGGGTGCCACTTTTCTACCAAATGAACTGGATTCTTGAACTGGTTCTGTTCAGGATTCAACAACAACAAAAAAATCTTCTTAATAAGAATAAATCTGCCTCCTGTGTAACTGTCTGTAGTTGCTGGATTTTGACCTCTGTCGAAATAATTGGAGAGATGAATCTTTTCTGAGGTGGTACGTGGTGTACGTTCACACTGTAGTACCCACATTTTATTTTCTACCGCACCGTAAAATCTCCACCGACACCTGAGTCATAAGCCAGCGAAACCTCTGCAACAAACAGTGAGTCAGTAAGTGTGATTCTTTTGAGAAGCACGGTGAACGTCGGCCCATAAGGATCAGCTTTTTTACCACAACCCGCCCGCCCAGCGCTCACTTCCTCTCTTGAGAACATCCTCCATGACAACACACAAAATAATAAGAGCAAACCAAACAAACAGAGAGAGAGAAAAAAAGCATAATTCATAACAGAAACAGATGTGCCAAACTAAAACTTACTCTTAGCAGCATTCGCATGACACACATTGTATTTGACTTGAGGGCTAACAGTTTAACACGTTTAATGCCAGCCACTGCCATGTGTTCTCACCATCTAACAGGAAATTCGAAGGAAGGACACGAGGGAAATCGTTCACAGGAACTAAATCAGCTCTAAGAAGTTGTTTCAGTGCCTTCAGGTGTATGTGTTGACGTTCAAAAGGATCACTGATGTTTAACTGTCACCGAAACATGCTTGGACAAATCCTCCCTGGTCAGATCTGTGGCATCAACAACGGTAGTGGGCACTAAAATTAGACTTCCTGCGCCAACCTAGTGTTCATTTCACACATTGTGAAGCTGAAACTATAACATTTAACAGCCTATAAATGTCTGCATTGTTCTGCTCTTATCCCAGCATCACAGGCTGGAAAAAAGTGTGACATGAATAATTCATTACAAGTCAATATAGGCTCCATTAAGCGCAGTGCACTTTGGCATGGTCTTTGTGACCGAGTGTGAAAAGCATCGGTCAGATAGTCAGAGCCTTTTATTGACAACTGCTGAAGTTAACCCCAAGGATCATTTGTCTCTCAGTCAACTGTGATTGCATGCAGTAGCATAATGTACATCATTGTGACAAAACACAAAAGAGCCTGTAGATCGGGGAATATTTTCCATAAGATACGTAAGTGTGTGAGCTGACAGCAGTACAGACATTGTACTGTATTCCAGGGTTAAGTTGCAGTTTCACTTTGTAGTGTCAGGGATGTAAAAAACGCAAGAAGCAAAACATTGCTGAGAGATGTGATCTGTGTTCAAGATATGGTGGTGTGAGCTTGTGCCCTCGTGAAAATGTGTGCACCACAACCCCCTCACTACTTTTACACAGTTGTTCTGCCATGTGTCTAAATGTTAATTATATTATATTACATACATTATATACATATTATTAGCAACAATATGTACTAAAAGTAGTCAGATGTTAAAGGTCCAGTGTGTAGGATTTTGTGGCATCTAGTGGTGAGGTTACAACCAACTGAACACCCCTTGCCTCATGCATCCCCTTCCAAGCGTGTAGGAGAAGGTGATGTTAATGGTAATCTTGCAAAAAACATGAAAGCCCCTACTTAGAGCCAGTGTTTAATTTGTCCATTTTGGGGTACCGTAGAAACATGGCAGACTCCATGAAAGAGGACCCGCTCCTTCTGTAGATATAAAAGGCTCAAGGCCAAGGTAACAAAAACATAATGATTCTTATTTCCAGGTAATTATATACTAATGAGAATATTAATGCCATCTTATAACATAAATCTCACACTGGACCTTTAAGTAGAGGTAAGTTGCTGACAAAAAAAAGTACAAATGTGTCAAAATTGTACTTAAATACTACAATCTGAGTATGATTTACCACTTTTAGTCAACTTTAAAAGGGGTTAAAATAAAGTGTTTAAGCTGGGAACATACTATGAAGTAGAGCGGTGATGAATGAGTGGGTGGTAACCCAGCCATGAACATGGACTAGCCTAACATGTGTTATATTTCAGGTTATCAGAAGTGCAGTGTGCCTGTGATAAAGTCCAAATTTTGTCCATGAACCAACAACGAGACTACAAGATTAAAAAGCCTGTTCTCTCACCAACATCCTCGTCCATCATGCCCAGCTCAATATCACCCTCCTGTATCTCCTCCGTCCCAGCCAGAGAGTCCATCTCGGAGATATCGTTGTCGCTCATAGTCCTTGAGCTTAGGTTTCAGTCACATGGAAGCAAAACAAACCGTACTAATCTAAACTGTCGTTACAGTAGACTTAAAGTGCAGCCCCGTCCTCGGCTCATTCTTGCTTTAATGTTTCCCAATATTAATTCAGCCGCTTAAAAGTTTGGTTCAAGTTGTGACTTGAGAGAATGGAAATCAAACGGGTGGGGTCGGAGGCGGAGGAGAAGGAGGAGGAGGAGGAGGCTGTTGATATTTGGTTCAGCCACATTTGATAGATCAAGTTTCGCCCGTTGTGGATACATTCCTCAGTGTGTTATCTTAGCTGTTGTATTTTAACGTATGAACACTTGTGACATCCTCACTTTTGCATTGTTTAAGATGTTTAAAGGGTGTTTGGCGTACAACCAGCCCCAAACGTTAACCCCAAAACCGTACGTACGTTGCTCGGTTAACGTTCCCAATCAGAATGACGACAAAATCAACCGTTACTCGGTATCCAGCGACGGTTTGTAACTTTAAATACATTTTTGTGGTCGCACAAGGGTCTACAGTCTCCCCGGAGTTGTAGCATGTTTGCTTGTGGTGGAAATAAACTTTAAATCCAGTTTATTATCTACAAAGACTTCACCGGGGCAGCGGCAGAGGAGAAGAGCAGGTGTTACGGTTAAACGAGCGACCCTGTTAACAGACGACCGCGCCTGTCGTGGTCGTGGTAGCCATTTTTCTTTTTTACCGTCTTATTTCTTAACGGGGTGATAATAAATGTTGAGGTGCACTACCAGTGTCAGACAGTACCTGACTGTGCAGGGCAAAATACCAAAATACATTTTAATAATTCCCCTATGGAAAGATTAATGAACAGCGGTGGAAAGTCACTAAATACATTTACCAAGTACTGTTTAAGTACTACTTATTTTAGTATATTTTGTATTCTATTTTTAGTATATATTATATACACATTTATATTTTTTCATTCTATTTTACTATATTTTGTATTTGGGGTAAGCTCAGCTACTTTTCTACAGAGACGTATTACTGTGCACGACTAACCATGGGGTAAGTTGTGATGGATTTTGAATAATTGTGCTCATATCTTCTCATTTGGATTATAAACTCTTTATAGCAGATCGAAACCATGCAGCGCATTTCCCCCATGTTACTCCTGCTTACAACCTGTTAGAGATAATAATAACAAGGACAATATATTCAAGCATAAAACGTGTCTGCATAGACAGAAATAAGATCCTAATTCTGAACTGAAAAATTGAACTAAACGAATTAAATGGTGGGGTCATTCCATATATTCATGGTTCACTCCACATATTCAAGATTCATTCAATATATTCAAAGTTTCATTCCATATATTCTAGGTTTTATTCAATATATTCAAAGGTTTAATTTATGGCAGGGGTCTAGCGCTCCAATCTGGGCTAGGAACCATTTAACAGTGCGGCTCAGCTACCCTCAGGAAGCAAAACGGTGATGGGACGCCACTGGACACATTTCCGCCAATAACAAACCTGCTAGCTTGTCACGGCTAGAGTGTATTGTTTATGCTAGTTACTCTAAGTCGGTAAAAACGGTGAGGTGATGATCGTTCGGACGCGGATTTAATAGAAAACACCCAGCTTAGTATCACACAAATGCCACAATGGGTAAGTGTGTGTGTCGCCGGTAATAAACGTGAATCAGCAAACGAATGATTCCGGCTAGTGTTAGCTGAAAGGCTAATGCGGCGGTCAGTGTCTTTAGCAGGTAGTCACGTTAGTTTGAAGTTATCGGTAAACAACACGTCCTGCGGCTGATCGGCTCACTCGTTTAGGGGTCATATAGTCAGTTTATCAGTCAGGACTTGACCTAAAGGGAGCAGCCACGTCAAATAATAATTATTTTACCAAACAGGACATTGCTGCAGTGCTAAAGCGGATATATGTGTGCAATGTCCCTGTGTTTGTCTGATTCAGATATTACACACATAACATGGCTTATGTTGGCTTATATCTTTCACTTATATCAGGCTGTATCTGTTTTTATCTGGGGTATTATACTTTATTTAGGCTGCCTGTTCTTGTTTTCTTAACTATTGTTGTGCTATAGATAGATAGATAGATAGATAGATAGATGACTTTATTAATTCCCGGAGGTATATTAGGTCGTCATAGCAGCCCGGTATATTAATACGATAAAACTACAATAGAATAAAATACTGAGGTAGAAAATAAATAAATAAATAAAACACAGAATGGGACAAGGACACTTGAATAACACAAGATAAATAGGTAGATAAGGTGCAGTGGCAAGATGATGGTAATAGTACTGATGATATGATAATGTTGTTGTTAATAACAGTATATAGTAGTAGTAATAATAATAATAATAATTTTATTTATCTAAATAAGCCCATGAAGTATAAGTCACGTGTATGACCATGAAAATGAATCTTCAGCCTAAATCCAAATAACTATTTACCCCAGGGAATATATAGGGAAATTAGGATTAGATGTACGTTTACACATTACTATGACTAAGGAGAACAGAAGGTAGCAATTTTACCAGCAAATGAAACATTTGAAAATGAAAACTTTATAATTTACCCAGAGCTTAACGTTGCTGTAATTCTCTGTTACTCTTACAGATCCGTGCACGCTACAGATTTGCAAAACAAAGATGTTCTCCGTCTCTCACAAGACGGTCTTTGTGGTGGACCACTGTCCCTACATGGCAGAGTCAAGTCGCCAGCAGGTGGAGTGCGACGTGCTGACGAAGAGTCGCGCTCAAGGGGTTATCCCTTTGGCGCCCGTGTCCAAGTCCCTGTGGACCTGCGCTGTGGAGTGCTCCATGGAATACTGCCGGATCCTCTATGATATTTATCCACTGGACAAACTGGTTAGCTTCTTGTTTGTTTGACTGAAATGCTTTAGCACATTCTGTTTCTCCACCACTGGTTTCACTTAAGTAATGCAACTAAGCAGACAGTTGAGGTCACTAAGGGGAAATCTAACATGTGAGCATATGTTAGAAAGTTTTATTAAATGTATTTACAGTGCACCCATGCGCTGCTGTTAAACTTTTCTTGCTCCTCTTTCTTATTTTGCAGGTTAACTACATAGTGAGTGATTCCGAGTTCCACATCTTGAACAGCTGGAGGCAAGAAGAACAGAGCACTCATGAGGTAACTCGCTGACCACAAAAAGCTGCAACATTTCTAATAAACATCAGTGACTGTATTTTTTGCAGAAGTCTTCTTCAGTATTGCACTTGTGATATAACGACGCGTTCTCTTCTCCTCTCCGGCAGCTCATGTCAGCTCTGGCAGCTGTTGGGCCACCCAACCCACGCGAGGACCCGGAGTGTTGCAGCATCCTGCATGGGCTGGTTGCTGCGGTGGAGTCGTTATGCAAGATCACAGAGTTGCAGCACGAGAGGCGCACCGCCCTGATGGATACAGCCGATAGAGTTGCCAATAGGGGGCGTATTATCTGTCTAACCAATGCTAAAAGGTAAATTAACATGATGGTGATCAACATTCTGCTAAAATCAGTGTGCTTAATCAGCGTGTTCACCATGTATTTAACGTTTTAAGACATTTAAGACTGTGCTAATGCCAGTCTCTTTGTGTTTTATCATACAGTGATACTCATGTGCGTATGTTGGAAGACTGCATCCAGGAAACCATTTTAGAACAAAACAAGCTGGCAGCTGGCTCAGACAGGTCGGTTTCATGTGTCACTTGACTGAAATGATTTTGAATTTATTGTGGCTGAAATACGATGACGACAATTCTCTCCTAATAGAATCTTATGCATATGTGACACCGCATACAACACGGCGATTCTTTACTTTTGGGAAAGGTGATGAATGACACATAGATTTGTCTTCTTAGGCTGATGGCCATCCAGCAGTGTGACCTGGTTCTAGTTCACATCTACCCACAGGGTGAAGACACGCTGGTGTCTGACCGTCCAAAGAAAGAGGTGGGTTTCACTACGTAGAGTCGTAAAGGACAGCAAATGAATCATGCTTTGTGAAAACATGACGCTTACGGTTACATTCAGACAGAATCAGGCCCTGCGGCAAACTGCTGCAGGGTTGCGCAGCAGTGTGTGGGGGTTGTAGGTGGTGAGGAGGGCTGCTGGGGGTGTGTGTATTTGTGCTGAACGTAGCCGCTGTGAAACAATCGGGAAGTAACTTTTTATTTCGCTGATTAACCAGCTTTATTGAGGCGGGCACTCGCTCACTCTCATTCACTGTCTATGTCTCTTGACCAATGCTTGCTTTCTTGCTCTCAAACCATCGGACACAAACCAAATTAAACTTCTGTTCTGCAGCGTGAACTATGAGCTGCACTCATATTTAGAAGCCAGGTACATAAAATAAACAAAGCCAGAACACAACAGGTAGAGTGTCAGAGTTTAGTCCATGAATTCACCCGGATAGTCTCAATTTCAAAGACATTTCAGCTGACTGTGGAGGTTTGATCGGGCTGATTGGCCACCCGATCGGCGGCCGTAGCGTGACAGACTACCCTAACTCAAATGAATGGAAAAACACACGTTTTCAACACATTGGTTGATCCTGTCTGAATGCGGCCGAACGCAGGATTTGACCCCTCGTCGCAGCTGTCAGTTCTCACCACATCTTCCTCTCCCGTCGCCTCAGATCTCCCCTCTGCTCACCAGCGAGGTTCACAGTGTTCGCGCGGGGCGCCACCTGGCCACCAAACTCAACATCCTGGTCCAGCAGCACTTCGACTTGGCCTCCACCACCATAACAAACATCCCCATGAAGGTACGAGGCCCCTTGTTGCCTGTGTTGGCCTTGCACATGCTTCACCAAAAATTCAAACTCACATACACTTTGAAATATTCCTTTTCTTTTTGTTAGCACACAAATGTTGCCATGTCTAGAATGCAGTGAACCACTCCCTCTTTTTACTTGATTGATTGCTTTGTTTTGTTATTTTCTCTCACAGCCTTCACTCTTCTTTTTTTTTTTTTTTTTTTGCCTGCTTAATCTTCATGTATGAGCCCTTCCTCGCCCATAATTACTCATGCAACTTTACAGTCTCATCTTTTTCTTTCTTTTTTTTTTTCTTTCTGTTGATCTCATCTGCATGTTGATATGACCGTGAATCTGCTGCTGGTTTCATGCTGTATTTTCTGTTTTGCTAGCCCACATTAAATGTTTGCGACCAGGTTAGTACTCTTATCACACACACATCAAAGTGAGGAAGGGTCAGAGTTTACACCACGTAGTGTGCAGTCTATGTTTTTGGAGCTCCACTGTTGCATCAGGCCTTACAGTGTCTACTCATTTATTTTTGATGTGACAGTTGGTCTACAGGTTTGCTGGCGAGGCTCCAGTAAAGAACAGGCAACTCTGGTTTCACGTTGGACACCCAGGGAACGCAGAGTTTGGGGTCTGCACACCTGAAATGAACTTTTTTTATTAATGAAATGATGTAATCACTACATGGACTCACCATCTGTTTTAAAATACTTCAAATTAATCAGGAAAATCAACCATGTTTGGCTGTTATTGTGCCAAATTCAGCTGTAAAATGCAGAATGTTGCCAAACACATGTGACCAGCGTTGCCTCTTCTGAGTTATTAAATACTGTAAGTGTCTGTCAGGTGTTTACACCTTTTTAAAAGTTGTCCAAACTTTCCCCTGGTCTGTTTCCCCCATCAGTTCCCACTCATCCCCACTTAAGTGTCTTTGTGTGGTCCATTGTGCTGTCTGGATAACTAGATTTTTTTTAAACCCGACCTTTAAATGTTTAAACATGATTCCACCCTGTAGCTGCCTTAGATTTCCACGTGTATAAAGCTGCCAAATTCAGATTAAAACGTCTTATTTTATCAATAGTTGCTAAGCCTTACTTTTGGGCCCGGGCTCAAACTCTACTTTTTAAGATTGAGTCACCCAGAGAGCGAACCTTTTTTTCATTTACTTTGTCCATTATCATTTCCCCTTTGGAACATGAAATCAGCAGTGTTAAAGTGAGTTCTTGCCTCTTTGTGTGTGTGTGTGTTTGTGTGTGTGTGTGTATTAGTTTGCATGTTTTTAAGAGCTGACTCCATGCTGACCTGTTTTTGTTATTGTCTCTGCGGACGGACAGGAAGAGCAGCACGCCAACACATCAGCCAATTATGACGTCGAGCTCCTGCATCACAGAGACGCTCACCTGGAGTTCTTTAAAAGTGGTGAGTGTCGATAAATCAGTTACATTTATTTTATTGAAACAGTTTTATTAAACACAGCTGCGCTAAATAAAGTAAAGTTCAAAAGTATCTGTGTAATTTTTGTTGTTTACATTGTAAGCACTGTATTAGCAAAATTTGGAGATTCTTTACGACATCCTGGATGATTTAATGTAGGTTTAATTTTTTATTATTTAGCATAAAAAAATGAGCTCATCTCAATGCCGTCTCTGTGTTGTGCAGGAGACTTGCACATGGCTGGCACCAGCACTCGAGAAAATGGACTCAAAGAGACGATCACGCTGAAATGGTGCACTCCACGAACCAACAGCATAGGTGGGCCGAGTCAGCTGGAGCTCCTGTTTGTTAACTGTGATCTGAGATTCCTGATTTTAGTTTAATTTGTGTGTTTGTTTTTTTTTTTCCCACCTCAGAACTGCATTACTGTACAGGAGCCTATCGCATCTCCCCCACAGATGTAAACAGTCGTCCATCGTCATGTTTGACAAACTTTCTCCTCAACGGTAAGCTGGATAAACCCTGTTCTTAATCTGTACTCTGTCCGGTTTCGTGCCCTCAATTGATCTGCACACTGATTGTTCGTTGACCGCCTCCCGTCTTCATTGATCACAGGTCGATCGGTGTTGCTGGAGCAGCCGAGGAAGTCGGGGTCAAAGGTCATCAGCCACATGCTAAGCAGCCACGGAGGCGAGATCTTCCTGCATGTGCTCAACAGCAACCGCTCCACCTTGGAGGACCCTCCCTCCATCAGTGAGGGCTGCGGAGGCCGAGTGACAGACTACCGCATCACTGTACGTTCAACACACCGCAGCTGGGTTGCAGTATACATCGTTATAAACAATTCCTCAAATAGTAACAGTTTTTTTTTTGTCTGTTTCAGGACTTTGGTGAATTTATGAGGGAGAACCGGCTCACTCCTGTGTCAGAGTCGTCACATGATCCTTCGGGGAAGCTACCAGCTGAGAGGGCCAAAGCTCAGCTGGAACGTCACACTCGATACTGGCCGATGATCATCTCCCAAACCACAATCTTCAACATGCAGGCGGTGAGCAGCATGCACAGATACTCTGGATCTTCTGGATTTTCTCCCTGCTGGGTGTTTCTCAAGAATTTGGAAAATCTGGCTCATTCCTGTGTCTGTGCGTCTTTCTGTTTTCCTCCACTAGGTTGTTCCTTTAGCTAACCTGATAGTCAAAGAGACTTTGACTGAGGAGGACGTTCTCACCTGCCAGAAGACCGTTTACAACCTTGTAGACATGGAGAGGAAGAATGACCCTCTCCCTATTTCCACAGTGGGATCCAGAGGCAAAGGCCCCAAGAGGTATTTATTCCAAAACATTTGATTTCCTCTATCTCTTGGTCACACGAGCATCAACATGACTTCTGAGAGTTACTAATGTTTATGCATGGTTGTCCCCAGAGACGAACAGTATCGTATCATGTGGAACGAGCTGGAAACATTAGTGAAAACTCACGCTGGAGACACGGACAGACACCAGAAGGTACTGGAATGCATCATCGCCTGCCGCAGCAAGCCTCCGGAGGAGGAGGAGAGGAAGAAGAGAGGGAGGAAGAGGGAGGACAGAGAAGACAGGACAGAGAAAAACGGCAGCAAGGACACGGACGACAAAAGCTGGCAGGACTCGGAGAGGTCAGTCGTGTTTTTGCCCGACACTGTTTAGTGGTAAAAAAAGGAGTCTTTGCTGTGTTCACTAAACTTCCCGTTCTCTTTTTTTGAACTGAAGACTAAAGGGATTGCTGGATAAAGAAGATCAGGAGTCGGAGGTGATCAAGGATTCCCCGGACTCTCCGGAGCCGCTCATCAAGAAGCCACGCTTGTCCACAGAAGAGGTTCAGCCTCCAGAGAGAGCAAAAGGTACTGAATTCATGAGTACATGAATGTATTGACATGACATTTTTGTCAGCAATATATGACATCGGTTCATTATAATATAATTAATGGGGGTTTGTCTCACTGTTGCTGCAGGTCCCGTCTCGCTCCTCACCATGTGGACCAACCGCATCACCGTAGCCAATTCCAGGAAGCATCAAGAGTTTGTTGGCAGAGTGAGCTCCGTGAACAACAAGTTTGAGTTGTACCAGCAGCTCAAAGACGAAAATGGGTGAGTTACCGTGAAATATCTGTCGCTTTATGGATGTAACATTGGATCTGAAAATGAATTCTTATGTGACATTATATTTACAGGATGGATGTTCATGAAAACGGCAAGTCCACCAGATGATGTTACCACCGATCCATTGCTTCACCCCCGCCAAGGATGAGATTGTGGACCACAGTGTTTTTCAGACTTGGGTGTCACCTTATGCTCCCAAAACAAGGACATCAGATAAACTAGACGGTGAACTCTTAACGAGGAATTTCTAATTTTTTTACCCATGATTTTGTAGATATGCTGTTCACATATTGTGTAACACAATAAAAGCTGTTAATAGAGAGTTTGACTTTGGTATATTTAATGTGATAGTGATTTTGAATTTTGATGCCTGGTGTCACTAAAACCTTCAAAAACAGTTGTTTTAATATTAATTATAAATACATACAAAATATAATATATGCATAAAATTGTGAAATAATCAAAAATATTGACAATACATTCAGAGTTGGATGCAGCATGTTCTTATTTCTCTCAGCAGGCTGTATTTTTAAAGACCACGTGTGTAACATTTAAAGAGATGTATAGGCAGACATGGAATATAACATGCATAACTATGTTTTCATGTGTGTATATTAACCTGAAAATAAGAATCATTTTGTTTATGTTACCTTAGAATGAAGCTTTTATATGTACAGATGGAGCGGGTCCTCTTTCACAGAGTCTGCCATGTTTCTACAGTAGCCCAGAACAGACAAACCAAACATTGGCTGCATACGGCCACTGTAGTTTATTCTTCATGCTATGAAGGGTTAGGTGAGCTGTATTCAGTTGGTTGCAATCTACAACTTCACCACCAGATGTCACTAAATCCCAAACACTGCACATTTAAATGTATTTCTCTTTCAAAGTCACCAAATAGGGTAGAGTCTGTTACATGATTGGCTGTTGCCAATCAAAAGTCAAAATCAACAACGATTTCTTAAAATTGGAAAAACAATTGACCAACAAGTGAAGTAGTGTCAACTCAGGTGTTTCCAATGATACTAATTATGGCTTAGTCCCATTTATTGCAGCAGAGCATGCAGCACAGCAGCACCCTCACTCTGTTTTATCTGAAAGGAACGGGATCTTAATTGGTATCATTCGTTGCACCTGTGTTTACCTGCTATTTCATGTCCTATTCCTAAATTCTTGATGTTAGATATTTGAAAAGTCATACTGTGGAGGACGAGGCTGTAGTGCCTTGTCAACTGTTTTCCTTCCTTCCTCACGTGTTAATGGCCTTTCATCCTCTTGTGAAAAGCTAATCCACAGTCTGAGCGGTGGTGGAGGCAATTCAGGATTAAAAAGCGGAGGCCGCCTTGGTCTTATGGCACTCAGGTCCCTGCTTTGAACTGACGACATCCTGCTTGCAGGCCAACTGCTGACCATTCTTGACCTCCCCCTGCAGAAATAGAGAATTACAGCAACGAGCAGGACAATCAGGATGAGAAGGCAGACAACAAGGACAGCTGTAAACATGGCAGTCATCCACTGATATTGGTTCGTTTGTTGTGAGGTGGCAGCGATAGCTGGAGATGCAGAGACACAGCTATTGGAAGTGGGACTGAAGGAAGTGTTGGTGCCTAAACCTGGAGTTAAGGTAGTGTGGACAGCAGTGGTAGATCCACTGAATATGGGAGTAGAAGTTACGGAGAAACAGTCTTCTCTGTAGCTCACAGGTCCAACTTTTGTGATGGGGAACTCTGGAAGCATTGATTCTCTAAAGGCAGGGTTGACTGATCCATCAGCAGACCTCATTGCCAACCACATGCTCCGTATCTGATCGACCAGACAACGTCTAACTCTTTTCTGACCCATCCCACACAAGCTGTAGTTGTACCAGGACACCACAGTGGACCCAGGCCTCATGGAAACAACAGAGAGGTGGTGGTTGCTGGAGCTGTTAAAGAAGCCAGACAGTTTTCTAAGCAACAGTTCCACCCTGTGGCGGTGACGGAGGATGGAGTGAAGACTGCGTTGAGCCGTCAGGGTGAAAACATGGCAGGGGTCGACAGGGCTACGACGGAGATCCATTGTGACAGGCAGCCAGGTGCTCAAGCCTTGTCTGTCCTGAGCGGCCAGGTGGAAGTGCTGAGGTGCAAAGTGCAGGTCCACCTCCAGAGGAACACCATGAAGCTCCAGATCATCCAGTGCCAACCAGGTACCAGCGCTGATGGGAGGCCCATCAATAAACCTAATCTCCAAGGTAAGAGTGTCTGCCTCGCCATCTTCTGGATCTAGGAAGGTTTTAGGTGGGATTGAGTAGTGGAAGGGGAAACCAACAGTGGCCATCAACACTGGAATAGACTGCAACACTTTGGGTGGAAGATTCACTGAGCCTGAAATATAAAATAAAACCATGTTTAAATTATTGCACACAATTATTGAATAAACATGCCTGTAAACAAACAAATATATGTAAATCTTATCTATATCTACATATTTAATAAGTTAACTGTTCATTTGTAAAAACAAATTCAGTGTTGGATGTTCAAGGTACCCTGTGGAGGTTTTGACTACTAGTATTGCTACAGTATATTCCACTAGTTGACAGCTGGTGGCGGTAATGCACCAAAAGAAATGTGGTGTGTGTGGTAAATGTGGCAACACACCAGATAAGACAAGTGCAAAAGATGCCTGCAAGGCAAACAATGGATACAAACAATGCGGGTGTTCAAATTCTTCAAATATTTTAATGGGAGGAAAATGCAGTCAACATGTTTGTCAGCTCTAAAAGATAAGACTGACGGTCAACAGAACTTTGTATGGTTACTTAAAAACTCCACAGGGTGCCTTTTGTGTGTTTTCTTGTGTGTGCATGTGTTTGTTGTTCCAAAAAGTTTTAGGTATCAACTAATAAAAAAGTATTTCATCAATGTTTAGTTGGGTCATTCCTACACAAAAACAATGTATCTGGGAAAAGCTTCCAGTGCCGTGGTTCATAGATAATGTTGGCAGCTGCCCACTACAACCAGTTTGCTAGCCGAAGAGATTTACATTGAGCTTGTTGCTCAGTGGTCATGGTACCCTTGGTCATGGTGGTACTTACTTGAGATCAAAGCTGAGGAAGGTGTCGGTTGGACTGAGCTCTGTCTTCGAGATGAGGACGATGCTAATAATGTGGTTGACATCCCATAAAATGGACTCAAAGATGTGCTCAGAATCTGCTGCGTGGGTTGTCCTTTTGAGATTGGCCCACTGCTGTCTGTTTGGCGGATTAACAAGGAATTCTCTATACTGACACAATTGCCACAGAGGGCAGATGAGCTGGGTGCTAATGATGTGTATGTGATTACTGAGAAGTCACTGTCTTCTAGAGGAGGAAGAGTATCTGAAACGTCCATTTGTGGAGTCGCCGTGACATGATTTGTTTCTGTAGTCGTACTTGCAGATGGATGCATCGTTGGGTTTGACGTCCCACTTGAATGAGACATTAAAAACTGTGATTGAAAAGAAGTCCAGTGCTTTTCATCGTGTGAATAACTTATCAAAACGTCCTCTTTTGTGCTCTCGAGGGAGGTACTCTTGATCTGTGGGGTACAACCACTGACATACACATGATCCTGTGCCTGAGATTGGCCACATAACAGGAATGAAGGATCAGGATTGTGGATTTGATGAATGAAGGATGTAGTGTAGGGCTCCTGAACAGCAGAGGGAGCGGTTGGATCAAGATGGTCCTCAGATACTTGTCTAGTGCTCTCACGTGTCGGAAGAGGAGCTTGATATGTCACACTTGTAGCCAGGACGGCTGTAGTTAAATACATGATTAACGATATGTGGGAAAACATATCAGTTTGCTGAGACTCCCCAAGCAGCAGTGTATCAAGTGTTTGTTGCATTGATGGCATGAATTGCGTACTTTCATGAGCTGACTTGGCTGATGTTTGTTCTTTAAAGGGTTGGTCTTTGAATGTAGTTAATGGAACAGAAATCATATGATGGGATTTAGTTAAAGGAAGGCTTGTTTGAAGGGCCCAAGATGGGTATGTTGGTTGTAAAATATCGGAGCTTATAGACTTGGAGACACCAATATCAGGTGGCAAAGATTTGAAAAATGTCTGCCACGGTGGCATTGTAGATGATGCCTCAAGAGACTCTAGAGTAAATACTGGATTTATCATGGCGGATGTCTCAATCTGTCCGCTAAAGAAGTCAAACTCGGAGGGTAAACCTGGTGTAAACATCATGGAGGGCTCCAACAAAGACGTCGAAAGAGAAGACTCCAATTCAGTTTGTCCAGACAATGTCAGCTGACCTGTTAATGTGGTAGATGACACATCCTGAGTTGTTAGATACAGAGGGGAGATTACATCCTGAGTCAGAAGTGAAGACAGATGTTGGACTGTATCAGAGTGCTGAGTTATTGATAACTGCTCTGTCATTAAACATGAGGTCGGTGACACATCTGGAAAGAGCTGAGTAGACGGTATTTTGTTTGATGACTGTGGGGTCTTTAATCTGGAGTTCAGTAGCAGGACATCATTATAACTCTCTGTCAGGGGTAGATGAGAAACAGATGGGAGGTTATGGTGTGTCGGTTTGGCTGTGCGGTCGTCTTTAATAGGCCCTTTGTGATAGATATCGTGACCTATGGGAGAGAAAATGCAACAATTCAGCACAACTGAAACAATGGAAGCACCATGAATGCAATAAATTAATTGGAATTGTCATTGGGATTGTTAAAGGATGTACTTAATTTGTAGATGTATTCATCCAGCCATCCTTTCACTGATATATCATAAATCAGTTGGTTCCCCACCAACAAACACAGTCTTAGAACAAGTAGTAGCAATAGTAGTAGTGGCGGTTGTGGCTCTGGAGGTAGAGCAGGTTGCCTAGTAATAGTAGTGTAGCTCGGTAGGAGTAATAGTAGAAGTAGAATAGTAGTAATGGTAGTAGTAGTCCAGCTCAGGACTCAGAAGGTAGAATAATTGTAGTGTAGCTCAGGAGGTTAAGTGGTTGTCTAATAATCAGGTGATCAGGGTTGATTCCCGGCTGTAGTAGTGTGCCTCAGGACGTAGAGTAGTACAGTAGTAGTATCAAGCTCAAGACTCAGGAGGTAGAGTAGTACAGTAGTAGTAGTAATCAAGCTCAAGACTCAGGAGGTAGAGTAGTAGTAGTGTATCTCAAGAGGTTAAGCACTCATCCAGTACTAGAATAATAACAGTAGTAGTATGGCTCATCAAAGCCAGTTTGACATCATTGCATTAAAGATGACGATTAATGATAATGAGAAGAACACATTATACATTACATTATTCAGACTTTACACTACATCATACACTGCAAGATCGTTACCGCCACTGCTACTCGCTCTTGCAGCTGCATCATTAAAATATCCTAAATCAACTGCTTTTGTATCGTTACATATTTGGAGCAGTGGGACACAAACAAACTGCACATAGATCTGTTTTTAAT
Source organism: Protonibea diacanthus (assembly GCA_028641955.1). NCBI lineage: Eukaryota > Metazoa > Chordata > Actinopteri > Sciaenidae > Protonibea > Protonibea diacanthus. Next base: position 10,258,194 of record CM053997.1, on the reverse strand, counting down.
GATCTGAATCAGTTATACTTGTTGTTAATACTGAAGTTCATTTACATGTAACTTCCGGCAGTAGCGGCTTTGCAGCCATTTTGCTGTTTGTCAACACTTCTGAAGTGGGAAACATCATTGCTGTTGCAGACATGAAAGTTTTTTTCCCACTTGGTTGCTCATAATTAGCATGATGTGAATATGGCTGTAGACAAAGTTAGTGGCTAGCAGGTAGAGTAGAGCATTTAGCCGCTAAATAGCACAGCTGTAGCACACCACCAAATGCTAATGTGGCTTGATACTGTATGTCTGCTAACATGTCCACTATGGTGAAATATATAAATTGTATGTGGTAATAAAGTTAATGCAGGGTTTTATCCACTCCATTCATCATTCTTCATCTGATCCTCAACATAACATGCAACTCTAACATAGTCATTTGTTTTCCATGTCATTCATGCTTCTCATGTTTCCCTCACTACATTAGCCCATATGTTCTCCTATTCATTCAGCTTCATTCAGCTGTGGGCTCCCTTTCAAACAAGGTCAAGTCATTACAACATATGACCTGAATGACTAAGCAGCCCAGAACAATCACATATAGTCATATAGAAGTCAACAGCAGCAGCCTTACCCAGTGAGCTCACTGTGGGCTGACTTTCTGAGTCAGTGCGGCTGGCTCTATAAGCACCAGTCCAGAGGGGGGTTTCCTTTGGTTGGGGTCGGAGGGTCAGACGAGTGGCGAGTGATTTTCTGTCGACTGCCTCATGTGTCAGCGCTGAAGTGACACTGTGAGACTCCGGGGTCAGCGGCAGCGAGGTGTAAATACTGTACAGTGGGAATGATGGCGAAAATGAGAAAGCGGTGTCAGCCGAAGTTTCTTCAACAAAAGTCCTGACTGTTGAAATGTGTTCAGACAAAAAGGGTAAATAATATAACTCTGTGCTCCAGAAGTACTGTTCGTTGCAGCCAGTCGCTTCTACGAGAGGTTTTATGTTTGAGGCAGTTTGCTTGATATATTCCTGAGAATTGTGAAGTGATCTGCAGCCTGATTCAAGGAGAGGGTTAGCATCCTTGCTGTATGGGTACAAAGTTGTCTTCTTGATAGAGAAAACAGGATTTGAGGACACCTGTTTTTCTTGCACATGATTTGTCTTTAAAATAGCAATAGATGTGTCAGGATTTATGTCAGAGTGATGCAAAGTCTGTGCATGAGAGGGCTGAAGCAAAACTCCTGCCATCTTTTCAGTCGAACCCTCTAAATGCGTTGGCTCCAGCCGTGACTGTGTGTGGTTCACGTGCAATAAAATGGTCGACAAACTTGGTTCCAGCTTGGTCAGAGGAAGAGAATACATGTATGAATGCTCATGTCTCGCAGTCTGATGGATCTCAGTTGGCAGAGGTGCTAATTTTAGCCTTCGCAAGTCTCTCTTAGCTTTGTGTCGGACCACTCCAGACGCACAAAGCACGCTCCACCCCAAAACAGGAGCTTCCAGTAACCTGTCCAACCCTCCTGCCTTCACACTGTATTCGATTACTTTGGCTAAATCACGTCGTTCTTCTTCTTGACAACCGAAACGCCACAGAAGCCGTGCAACATCTGCCGAAGCGTCTTGTCTCCCACTACCTCTTGTAAGCCCTCCTCGCCCACAAACTCTGAGCTTTTCTTGTCGTTCTATATGCGATTTTCTTCTTGAAAACAGGTAGACAAAACCCAGTGGCAGGTGCAGATAATCAGCCATGGTGCTGACCAAACGGATACGCTGGCTGGCGTCAAGAGTCAAAGGGTTCAGCTGAAGTAAAAGGCTGGCCCAGATGGTCATCTCACCCTCAGGGCAGGACAAATTATCCCTATTAGACACAGAGACAAAATTAGATTTTCATTCATTTTAAAGGATAAGTCTGTACATTATGTGTATTTTTTCTTATTAGCCTAAAACCAACAGTGAAACAATCCTACTAACAAGTATGTGCGGTCAAATTGGCCAAATGGATTTGTAAAGTGTAAAGAAACTACAGTAAATCTTCTCCATGTGTTAGGAAGAACAAAAAAAATGTCTGCCTGCTTACCTCGCTGAGTCCTTGCCAGTCACTGTTCTGTTCAGGATGTGCAGATGAAAGTATGCAGCGCGCTGCTCTCCGATAACAAACACTTTAAGGTGATATATGCCACAATCTTCAGCCAGAGCCAAGCCAGCTAGACTGCTAGTCTCTCGCCTAAACACCATCCAGTGAGGCAAAGCGGCGTCTCTGTCAGCCAGAGAGAGCTGGAAAGGGGGAAAGTAAAGTTCATGTTAGTAGCTTCTTATAATTTATGAGTATGTTGAACCTGCGTGTTTATGTCAGTATGTTATTGAAGCCAAGAACTAATAAAAGCAGGTCTAACAAGGTATTATATTAGTATTTGTTAATGACGTTCATTTATCTGTGCAAAGGCTTGTCAAGCCATGCTCAGCTCACCTGATAAAGCCGCAGGTGTGGAGGGGTGGGTAGCTTCAAAACGAAAGGGGATCCTGCCTCAGACGTGAAGTTGGGAAACCCACAAACTTCGCTTGTTCTACTCGGACAATGTTGCATTTCACTTTGACTGTGCTTCGCAATCTCCAGCAGCAGCAACAGTTTGAAGTAGAAGTCCAGGGTTTTACATGAGAAGGTGACCTCTTGGTTAAATGGACCGCGTGGTCCATGTCCTGTTATTATGGGACTGAATTCGAGGTGATGATTCATCTCTCGCTGTCGTTTTTCACTTCCATCTTTTAGCTTGTTTTTAATCTTGGGAGGTAATAAAATCCTCGTGTTGGCATTCCTCTGAAACAAAAGTAGATCTCCGGGGTGTAACTGAATATGTTCATTTAAAAAAAATGTGTCCATTATTCCAAAAAGAGTTGCTTAGAAAAACACCCAGAACCTTCTGTGTTAAAAATTATTGGTACTGGTATTGGTCTGCATCTGTTCTTACCAGTATGCTGCACGGCTGCTCACTGACGAATGCACTCAGTGGTTCTGTCATGTTTCTGTTGTCCCCTTAATCACCTGTCAGGTTAGAAAAGATCAAAATATCAGCAGACTGTGCAACAAGGCAGGGATGTTTCGTCAATGCAGCGCCACGATCAGTGTATGTTTACACCAGGTCAGAACCTGATCCTCAAAGCTCTTCCTCTGCTGATAGGTCCAGTTACAAGTCAGTACTGGTTACTAGGATACCTGCAATAGTACCGGTATACTGTGAATGACTTTTGGACAGAAGGTCACAGATGACTGGTCACTCTTTAGCCTCTTCGTATATCAGAGTATTTTTGTGTCAGGAATGTGACATGCTTTGTTAAAATCATTATTGTGTGCATGTCAGTGATGCCTTTGACCAGTGTTATAGTACTCAAGATCAGTCTTGGTCTTAAGGCTGATCTCAAGACCACTCTTTGAAGGTCTTGCCTTGGTCTCAGACAAAGGGGACTCCGGATGTTGTTTCAAGACCGGTCAAGACCACAGCTTGTGATATGCTTAAAACTAGTGTTAGTGTTCATGCTTTTTAGTTAAGTTAAAACACACAAAACACAGATGTAGTCGTCTAAAGCATTTTTTTTTAGGGTTAAGTCACTCATATTTATTTTCAGAACCTGAAAAATCAACGTGGATGCACAATTGATGAGCTCTGACAGAGATGTTGATATAAGTAAACACCAATCAGTAGCTGACAACAGAGGCAGAAAAGAGAAATGAGAAAATGTTGAACATCACGTGTGCGTCAATAAGCAGCTGACAAGCTCGGAAACGACAAAAAATAAAATATAATGCCGTTATCTTGTCTTGTAAAGGGCGCCTACCAGATATACAACTACAAAAGCATGAAGCAGGGTGCCACTCGTAGAGCAGCTGAACTAAAATAAAACATATTAAGAGCTCTGAATTTAAGCGTCCAATAACACTGGAAATCAAATTAAGATTGGTGAAAATGACAAAACTCTGCCAACTTTAAATGGCTAAACAATACAATCTCTTCATGCGTCCTCACTGAAGGGCAGATGCAAGGGGACATCAATTAAACATCAAGGAGAAATCTGCCTGGACTGAAGTCCTGAGGGACTAAAAAAATCAAAGAAGCACTATTAGGTGCAGTCATAAAGACTAAACAACATGGGGCCTATCCTGAGTGTTTAGAGGGGAGAAGATCACTGCCTCGGGCAAAGTGAGGTGGGGAGCCATGGAGGATCTCCCCGATGACCTCTCAAAGGACTAAACAGGTTAAAAGAGGAATGCTACTTAGTTTGGACTTTGAAGTGTCTTACACGGTCCAGCGGCCTTTCCTCAGAGGAGCTTGTCCTCTCATGAGACAACAGAGCATCAGTTTAGAGTCTGCTACACACAGCCAAAGCATATAAAATATAATCAGTACTAACCACACTTGCTTCCTGATCACAGGTGGAGCTCGTTGTGAGGTTTTGAATGACTTTCAGGCATGACTGGATGTTCAACAGGTCGGCTGTGTTCTCACTGCAACACATTTCCAACACCATCTGAAACAGATGCCATAAAAAGACACAATTGTGTCTTATTCAGTTTTGAGTTTTGAACGCACATCAAGTTACTGTTTTTCTTTTTATTATAGTCTGAGCAGGACTTCTACTTCTTACGTCTGGGCGTAAGGAGATCTGGAGCCAGCTCGGTCACCAACCTCACCAGCTCCTCCACCTTTCTATTCCTTCTCTTCCTCAACGTTTCTGTACTCATGTTTCAACACATTTACTGTTGGTCTTGTGGCAAGATCAGAGCTAAGCTGAGCAAACAGTCTCATTTCTCTGAATTGATCTATGCTGCTCCTCGATGCTTTCCTCTGCCCATCAGGTGAGCAGCACTTTGACCTCATCTGATGTCCAAGCAGCCGGTAACATACCTGTTGAAAGCAACGTAACGTGGTTAATACAGTAACAGCTCTCAAACATGCAGATAAACCTTTTGTCATGAGGTTTGAAACAACATATCTTTCCCACGCTCATCTCCTGGTGTCAGCACAGCAGATGAATGATCTGTAGAAGTCTCTCCACCAGGGAGAAGTCTTTATCATCCCTGTACGGCTCCGTTTCCTTTATTTTTCTGTACTCCGCTTTAAGGTTATTCACTTTAAGACAGCACTGATGTCTTGTTAAACCTCACCCACGCCAATTCACTGCTGAGGAACTTAAAGACTTCATTGTTTGTTGGTCTGGTGAGGAGCTGGAACCCAGAGAGTCATCAGCACTTGGACTTCATCAGGCAGCCACCGAGTTTCATCGGTGAAAGTAGCAGCAGCAGTAGTAAACTAAACTGGGTTTCACCGCATGGCTCTTCATTCATTCATTTAATGATTAAACCTTTGTTCTGCCACATCAACACTCAATATGACTGTTTGCAGGAGAAACCAGGTTAAAGAAGCAGCATAACTACACAAAATGCAGAAATCACATAGAGACAACATAAAATGAAAGCACAGTGTTAGTATTAAATCTAGAAAATATTGCACAAGAAGAAAAAGGAAGAAGAAGATGTGGTCAAATGTGGTCAAAATGTGGTCAAAAATCAATATGCAACAATCTATATTTTCAAAATCAAATATCGAGACCGACTGATGTTTTTCTCAGTTGTTTCGATGTGCAAAAAAATAAAAATCCTACTGTGATTATTTTGCTGAGAAACTCTAAAAATGATGACGTGATTAATGCTGGGGTCTGTACCAGACAGGCGTGTTCCCTTACTCCCGGAGAATGTTTTGATTTTTCTGTATTGTCTGAACAAGGCGTCGCTAAGTGTTTAACCTCCCTGGGGAGCAGCTGATCTCTAGCAACACCTGCTGTAGCTTGTTTGAAATTGCATACACGAAAAAGAGAGACAACCTGTTTCAGGTCACGTTTGGCTGCTTTCTGGTGACCATCATCCAGGACAGACTGTGACTGAGGGCACAGGGCACATGGAGACAATCAGGAACCTTCTTGCTGAGTGGTGACAGCTATCCGCTGCACCACCTTGTCCTGTTCCATTCAGGTCAAACAGAGTCAGGGTGCTGCTGTCGTGCGTGCTAGTTCATTGTACTAAGATAACACTATAATTAACACATGACAAAAAAGTAATTGCACGGTGTATCATAATTTAAGTGAGATGTAAATAGAGGTATGCAAGTGAAATAACAGTGAAACAGTGCTACATTAGGTCATGGCGGTGTCAGTCTGACAGCTGTTGGAATGAAGTACGCCCTTTCTTACATGGTGGGTGTAGCAGTAATATATTAAACGTATCCACCATAGTCACATACAATGCATCCTTTTTATGAATGAAACAAAAGCCATCAGTATGTAAAATGTCAACATGTTGCTAGCATTTCAAAAAATGCCAGCTGTTATGTTCACCGAAGGCTCGGCTGACTAAATAACCCCTAATTTAGGTCACATTTCGGGGCCCGTTGTGGTCGAAACAGCAGTGAAATAAAAGCAACGTTCGCTCAACAGTCCTTTGCAACGCGTAGCGTTACTTCTTTTATTGCAAAACGTCACAAACAAGAACAGGACATATTACTTAATGGCTTATATACATGGCTGCTCACAATAGTATAATGTAATGGGAAAGATAAGCACAAACTCGTCACACATTTCCATGATGTTTATTATTATTATTATATCCATGTTGTATATAATTGTGTAAATATCTCAATCTTGTGTTCAATCGAACACAATTAGAGCAACAAAACTTCTACTGCTGGTGAAAAGTGAATTCCTAATAAACACAAAGCGTCCTATGTTCACTCTAAAACAAAAGTCATGTTTACAGTTGAGGGTTACATAAAAAAAACGTGTGTATTTTTCACACTCTGTTACATTTTACACAAGGATACAGTCAAAGATAAAAGGTTTCCTATTGAGGTTACAATGTGTTATTACACAGCAGACAAATTATCTACAGTCACATGCATATAAGTACTTTTATTGTGTCGTTTACATGATGCCCGTCTCTCAAACGTTGGCTATATTCAGGTAGCATCTTGACAATGTTTAGAAAATAACATTTGTTTTGACCCATCATAGATGAGTCTTTTTTTTTTTTTTTTTGTAATGTAACATCAGAAAATGACCAAAAACCTCAAAATCTGACAGCACATGGTAACTTCATCACTGACATTTATTTGTCACATCACCTAGCTATATAAACAACGGCACTGATGTACAACAGTACAACAATGGTCTTTATTAGCGGAGATTTAGCCATTATAAATCAAAAAAATACCATCAAATTGGTAGTTTCTAAATTCAATGATCAGAAAAAAAAACAAAAAACATAATTCAAAATGTGTTTTTACTACTCAAGCTTTCACGGCGACCTGATCACAACCACAAGGTAACAAACCTTGAAGAGTTACATTGTTCAAAAGGGTCACTTACGCAGTAGCTTCCTAAATCAGCGAGTTATAATTATGAGTAATCAGCTGCATCGGTGATCAACCTTGAAACCCCTAATCCAAGTGTCCTTGTTTATTACAGAATACTGTGTGTTTATGTGATTAATAATCATCGCTACCCTCGTCTTCCTCATCGTATTTTCTCTTGAGGGAGTGCTTCTTGTGCTTACCCCTGTGTCTCCGTTTACCGGTGAAGTCAGGGTTAGCGTCCCTCGTATGCAACTGCTCGTGCTTCTTAAGGAGGCCGGGGACGGAGAATCCCTTCCCGCAGGTGTCGCACGTCCACGGCTTCTTGCAAGTGTGAGTCCGTTTATGGACGTTCAGGTGGGACGCCAACTTGTAGGTCTTCCCGCACACGTCGCAGCTGAAGGGACGCTCGTTGGTGTGCAGCCTGATGTGGACCTTCAGGTTCCCGACCTGAGTGAAGCTCTTTTCGCATATGGAGCACCGGTAGGGTCTCTCTCTGGTGTGGATCCTCAGGTGAACCCTCAGGCAGTACTTGCTAGAGAACTTCTTTTGGCAAACGGGGCACGGGATCTTGGCTTTGGGCACGTGGTCTTGCTGGTGCCTCTTCAGGTCCGACAAGTAGACGAAGGTCTTTCCGCACTGGGAGCAGAGGTACTGACGGTCGCCGATGTGGTAGCCCATGTGTCTCTTCAACAAGCTGGGCACGAGGAACCTCTTCCCGCAACGCTCGCACATGTGAGGGCGATCTCTGGTGTGCCAGCGCTCGTGGTTCGACAGCTTGAAGGCCGTCGGGAAGCTTTTGTTGCAGTGCTTGCAGGGGAACGTCATCTGGCTCGTGTGGCACTCCATGTGGCGTTTGAAGTAGGTGGACTGTGTGAAGCCCTTGTTGCAGATGTCGCAGTAGAAAGGCTTTTGGCCGCTGTGGGCCAACATGTGCTTCGTCAGGCTTTGCAATTTGGTGAAACACTTGCCGCACTGGCCACAGGCGTAAGGACGCGCCGTGCTGTGCGTTTTCAGGTGGTTGTTGAGGAACGCCTGCGTTCGGAAGCTTTTGTTGCATGCCGTGCAAATGAACGGCTTCTCTCCTGTGTGAATGCGCTCGTGGTCCATTAGTTTGGACTGATACGGGAAGCTCTTATCACAGACGCCGCAAGTGAATCTGTCAGCTGGAGGCCTAATTTGCTTCTTTCTTCTTATGGTTGGCTTCATGTCATCGCTTGCGCCCAGCCTGGCTGGAGGAAGTGGTGGCAGGGCTGGGAGTGAGAGCAAGTTAGTAGCAACCTGCGACACCCACTGATGCAACGTGACTCGCTGGGTCTGGGGCTTTTGGCCGCCTGCATTCTGTACGGAGGAAGGGGTTTTGACTGGCATCTGAACTACCCTGAAGGGGATCGTTTTCAAGGGCAGCTCTCGCTGCACTTCTGGTTTCTCTGACGCTGCTGGTGCTCCATCTTCCACCCCGCTTTGCAGGACTGAAGCAGACTGTTCCGGTGTTAAACTTTTCTCTTGCTCCCTATTCTGCGTCTGAGGTGCTGCTGTGACACTCTTTTCCTTTTCAGCACTAACATCAGCTGTTTTATGACTAGATCTCGTTGTTCTTTTCTGTGGTCCAGTAGCAGGGGCTGCTGGGCTCTCAGGTTCATCTGACATCACTCCCAAGTCTTCGGTGTCACTGAGGGAGGGCGGGCTTGGTTCGTTGAGGGTGACCTCTAATCGCTTCGGTGATTCTGGTAGGGCTACCGGTTCTGCTGGTTTGGAACGGAAGGCGAGTGAAGAGAGCACACAGTCGCCCACTGAGGACGAGATGGTTGCTGCAGAAATGGAGAAGACTTATCAAATTAATCTGCTTTGTATTTAATGATTTTAGTTTTCTTTCTGTGTTTAAAGTATGCAGTACCTTTAACACCAAGGAGTCCCTTGGCCTGCTGGTGCAGCAGAAGAGTCTTCAGGTCGCTGGATTCAGGGATGAAGCCTCCACATGCCTCCAGGACAGTGGGCTCCGTTGAGATCATGGTACCAAGCTGTGGTAGAGAGGCAGGAAATGTAAATAATGAATGAGTTTGTGGTGTAGCTCACATTTTTCAAAATGTCTTCATGGCTCAATATTTCATACAGCTGAACGAATTTCTTCAATTATATCATTTAAATCTTTAAACGATCAGAAATACACTTGCTTTGATTTGTGCTTTAAGATCAACTGCAACACCGGGAACTTGGAGACACTCTGTGCCTCGCTCAAGCACTCAATGATTCCACTGAATCATTGTCAACCAGATAAAAGGTACTTCCTGTCTGCAATCAGTAGCCCACCGTGCTGTCACTGCAAATGTTAGCACATGTGCATACCTGGGAGAGATTGGGAACAGGGAGAAGTTGCTCCAACTTGCACACCAGACCTGCAGTCAACGCCTGCAGCGCTGTGTCGAACTTTGTGCCGTACTGGACGGGGAACACTTCCTGCAGAGAGAGGAGAGTGTGTGAGTTTAAACGGCATCTCTAATCTCTACTCTAATGTCACATTAAGACAGATGTGGATACCTGGAAGAAGCGCTTCCTCTCAGCAGGGTTTTTAAGCAGATTCTGGACCAGCACCATAAAGTTTGTTTGTGATTTCTCCACTTCGGAGTCCTTCTGTAACACAGGAAATGTAACACAGGTTTAATTCACACATTCTAGAGTTGAGTCTACTGTATGTTTCTTAGAAAAAAAAAGGTTGTATTCTTACCCCTGAAGATGCAGAGACCTTCAACTTATTTATGAGAATTTGAATAGCTCTGGAATCTGGTGGGCCATCTTTGTGAAGTAAATCCAAAATAATCTACAGCACAAGAAAATACAGAGACTGTAGTCATAAAACAAACCATGCCATAAATCTAAAACAAGATGCAGTTTACAAGATGTTTTTCTTCTAACAAAATATAATAATATTTATAATATATAATATTTGAAAAGCACAAATTCCTCAAAGCGAATGTGGCCGACAACTACATTCAAAGATACAAGGACTAGATACAAACTGTGACTTCAAATGCTCTTTTTGCTCTTGATGTGTGTGATTTGTATCAGACAACATATGGAGTTCATGAACTCATGCCATGTGAACATCCACTTTGATGTTCAGTAACCTGAAAGAACAAATCTTAAGGAATGGATGCCATTTTAGCAGCCTGGAGAGCACACATCACAGAGGCTCAGTGTGATGGAGGTATGTGGCAACTAAAACTGTCCGGTGGCTGGAGGGTTTTAACCTGACGGCAGCCAAAGTGTTAATCAGTTTTTGTACACGACACTGAGCCCTGACCCTTGCGAGTATGGATCCCTGGCTGGTTTAATCTCCGTCCAGTTGATTGACGCTGATTTGAAATCTGCTGTTTGATGCAAACAGATGATTTGAACTCTCACCCTTGCTCTCAATCCCAAGATGAGCTGCGCAGTCTGCTTGAAACTCATGAGCTCAGGAACAGTCTGCGTCACCATGGTGACAAACTCCTCCACTTTCCCGTACAGCTTGACGTTTCTCTGCCGTATGACCTGCCACATGTACGAGTATGTCAGCTGCAGAGGGGAGGCCATCAAGCGAAGGGAGGCCAGGGGGAGGGCACCTGTGTAGAACAACATTTGGATTAGCACATGAGAAACCCAGCAGCATGTTTTTGTAAGTTTCACGTTGACATGTCGTCTTGTTCTTCACTCTTCTTTTAATGAACTAGGTTCACACATTTTCCTAATCTCATGTACTTTAGCACACCTCATCTGCTAACTCCCTGTAGGAGCCTACATGTGTATATATCTTGTGTTGTACATTTGTTTAGATCGCACATATTCACCATCATTTCCGGCAACTGGCACATGTGATGTGGCTGTGTGGTTTCACTTTATGTTACCCGTTCACTTTGTGGAGGGATTCGGACAAAGAGGAGTAAATATTGTCTGTTGACCGTCTTGTTGTGTTATGTTTTGTTAAATTAACACCATAAAACGCATCCGACGTGACTGTGGATTTTTTTTTTGGTTTGAACGAGTCACAGGTAGAGCTTGTTTAGCCTCTCAGCTGCCCTTTTTAGCTGAGAGACGGCTTCCCCAGTCAGAGTCTGGACTCTCTCCCGGCTCCATTCCGTCTTCCCACTGCCAGCCGATACCGGTCAATCTCCAAACTCCTCCGTCCATCAACAACCCTAATTTCCCCTCTCAACCCTTATCCTCCATCCCTCAACTCTCATCCACCCACCCATAATCCCTCCATCCCTCCTACAGTAGATAGACAGACAGATACTTTATTGATCCAGAGGGAAATTCAGGCATCCAGTAGCAGCATGAGACACAGTAAACATACATTAAAGTTAGACCTGTAAAGATAAATCTGAACCTGTGCAAACTTGACTTTACTTATTTCCACTCGTGTGTTTATTAAGCCGGTCTCCCGTGTTAATTTTCCCGCCTGTGCGTGTCACAAACTACCAGCAGCAGCAGCAGTACCGGGCTCACATGTGGAGTCAGCAGCTGTTGCAGGGGGCGCTGCAGCGCTAACAGCACGCTTTAATAGCTGCAGAGAGGCTGGACGTGTGCACGTTTGCGTGTGCATGTGCAGACGACGTGCAGAGAATGAGCGCCAAACTGCAGCCGAGTTTATTTCCAAACTTTAAGTGCACGGTATGAGTGGTGTAGGGTTATATTTGGGAGTAATCAGAGCTGATATCGCGGCCGAGCGGGACATCCGGAGGGATGGATGGTTTGATCTGAAATGAAGCAGTGTGGACAGCCCCGCTAAATCCTGTTAGCTAGCTAACTACCGAACATCACCATCCTATCTGAAAAGGCTCTCCTCTGTGCAGGATGTCCCGAGACTGAAGCAGACAGTTAGTTTGCAGCAGCAGATGGTTTAAAGCTGCGTCTCATTTTCTCACCATGGTTCTCGGCGGCAGCTGCTGTTAGCCTGCTAACGTTAGCATAGCAACTCACCTGTGGTATCGGATCGTTTCTCCATGTCGTGCCCCAAAACGCGTCGCTAATTCACGAGTTCATCAAGCGGCTGCACAGATGGGATGACAATGTAGCACCTCACCCCGAAAAATAACGTTTAAACCGATTTAACCGTCTTTTTTCCGACCGTCAAGCCAGGAAGAATAATGGCGGCCGCTGGGTAGCGGCTTTCCAAAACAAAAGTCCGACTGTTTCCGGCGGAAATACATTTATAAAATAAAAGCACGGACTTTGAAGTAGCTGAGAAGGAGCAAAAAAGAAAACACAGGAAAGCAACCAAGAATATAGATTTGGATGATTATTCATTCATCATTCTACATATCTAAATTTTGTTTCAGTAAAAAAGTAAACTGCTGTCAAATGTCCAACAAAAACAAAAGAAGTTGGAGTAAAACAGGATCCAGCTCAATATGATACATTAAAACCACAAATTCTGTTTTATTACAAGTTTAATCACCAAAAAACACTTTGTTTGTTCTATTGTTATTTGTGCTATCAATAACCATGGAAATGAGAAAAAAAGAAAATGCATTTGTGTCTCTGTGTCACTCTTTGTGTCTCTTTGAAATGACGTCAGCGGTCAGGGAGGCCTGAGTAGGTGACATACATGAATGTATGATCTCTGATCTGAGATGCTTATGAGTAAGACCAAAGATCTCACTTCAAAGACCTTTTATCAGGCTCCTTGTTGCATCTTTTTGAAGTTCAATGAGTTCTTGTCACTACAACATTAATAGGATATACCAATATCTATTTCTTTACATTGCTGACAAATAGTCTCACTTTATACATATAACACTACTGACGACACGATTTTTCTCGTTTGCACGGGGTGGACAAAATAATGTTTCCTCCTCAGTGTTCTTCAAACGTTTCGTTAAAAGGTACGTTCACCAAATCACTGTCATAAAGTGCTACATATGTGGGTCATATGGTATTCTGAATCTGAATGCCAATCAACTGCACATAAAAGACATAAGCACTTTTATATGTGAATGATTAAAAAACAATGAGACAGATAACAGACAAACGGTCAAACAAGCTTCAGTCAAAGTCTTGTAAATCATGACAAGTGCTCAGATTTACAATATACATGCATATAGGGGGGTGACAAATATAGCTACTGGCATCTGACTACATGACCCAGCGCTGTAGCGCGCTTTGCAATAATGGTTTACCTCCTTTAAATGTATGTGTTTTCACAGTATTTTGTCTACCCCTCATACATTCATGACATCAATTTTAAGAATTACAACTGTAGAAAAAGATCATTACATTGTTGTAAGTGGTTTATCTTGTAAACAATAACTTAAACATCTCACAAATACACAAAATACAATACAAGAAAATTATACAAACTGCTCAGCAGAAAAGCAAGCAAACACGTAATTTGTAGACCTTATTCTAATAAACTGATGTCTTTCCGTATTTCATTGATGTGTTTTGGAAGTAAATCATTAGAATACAGAAAACTGTTATTGAAATGCTAACAATCCTCTGTAGATGAGGCTACATAGCCTGCGGTCTGGAAAGATTCTTCGCCTGTTGATTCATAGGGATCTGCCGACATCAGTCGTGTTTGTAACTGGTATTTCCTCCAGCCTACGGCCAGTTCTTTTGTGACGAGAACAAGCCCTCCTTATGCTTCTCACTGAGCTCATCCGTCCATCTATCCATCCCTATCTCCCTCACTTTCCCTCGTCCTGTCTGTCCTGTCCCTCGCTCCCTCTCTCTGACACATACAGCACAAGAGCGCTCACACTCGGGGGAGTCATGTTCTCATGACTGAACGTGATTGACTCGGTGAATAAGGCATTAAAAACTCTAACACACTCACTGGAGCCGAGCAGCAGCTATAGATCACTGGGCAACAGCTTTGAAACACAATGACGGGATTCAAAGTGCCTCTGGCGATGGCTATCTGCCATCTGGTCAGATCTTTGATACACAAAGTAGGACGCTTGTTGAACTGCTCGGCGTGTTGTTTGCGACTAGCAGGTTGGCAATTCGTGGCAGATCACAGATCAGAATAACGTCAACAACAGGCTGCAGAAGATCAAATGTAGCTTCTTCAATCACCCCCCTTTTACCTCTGGTGTTGTTGTAATGGAAATGCGCTTGTCCGCATCGAACGCATTGCAGTAGAAGTCAGAGGAGCATGTTGGGATTCAGTGTGTAGTCAGTTGACTCTACAGCAGTGAAAGGACAGTCTCTGTAACCACCGGGACACAGCCAACAAATTTCAGACAGGGGCCCCATGTCAGAATGAAATGCCGTCCTCCAAACAGTGTGATAACATTTGGACATTTTGGACATAACTAGAGCAGGGCAACACCCTGAATGGACAGTGGAACAGTTCAGAGTGGCAGGAATGTAACAAAATCAACTTGGTCTGCTCGGAGAAGGCCAAAGCCAGACTGGCCAAGATGAGACAATTAATGTACTTCACCAGCCATTTTGGCAGATAACCAACCATTGTGTTCTTCCTTTTGGTCCCAAACAACCTTGTAGGATGGCTAAACGCTAGAAGTGCCAGGGGGTGATTTTGCGATGCCTTCACGAGCAGGTGAGTTTTTCTCTCGTAGCTCATGGTCCATGCACTCAGATGAGTGAAAGCAGAGGAAGAGTGTCAGTTCACACTCGTTTATCGGGCAGGATCCTGCCAATAACGGAGCAACCTGGAAAGTGAGTTGTTGTGCTGCTGTCCAGATTTCCCTTTTTGCTATTAGTCATGCTTCATCCACTCTCGTGTTCAGGGATCGCCTCCCCCACTGGCTGAGTGTCAGCAGCGTGGGTGAGCGTTTGAAGCGGGATGGAGATAGACACAGTTGGGATCATGTCAGAAGGTGCCATTTGGTTATTTTCAGTGTTGCAAAGTGGTAAACGCCTTCCAGACTTCACCTAAAAATAATTTAAAAAAAGACATACAGAAAATCACACAGTGTTCTTATATCGTGTTTTCTGTGATGAACAAAGGACAGATGATAAATATCCAATACATTAGGTAATAACGGTGCCTCAAAGTACTCCTGAATATTTGATGAGCAGTTGTTAATTTTGCAAGAATTGCCTTCCTGGAAGTGCTCACGAGAACAAAGGCACATTATCAGCTGCGCTTTATTCGATTAACCCACAAACAGGAAAAAGCACAAGAGTGTAGTTGATGGAGAACTTAGAACTAAACAGTTTTATTTTCAGATTGTCAATATTATAAAGCACCACTACAATTTGTGGTATATATACAGTCTATAATATATGGCCAAGATATCTTCCTGTCTGAATAACTAATTGGGAAATGGCTCCCAGAAGAATTCTTTACGGAAACGTGACGACCACGCTGAAAATGACGGGCAAATTGCAACTCATTGTGGTATAGAAATTATTCATGCTCCTCCGAGACATTATTGACCTTTTATACATGCAATTATCTGCCTGAATTATGTGATAACTGTGCTCCAATATATGCATTACAGGAAAATACCTCAAAGAATAATGTGAGCAACGCGGAGAGCTAAATTCTAAGGTCAACATGCTAACAACTCGCACTTGGCTATGCCAACATCCATATGTTTATGACGTTTAGCATCTTACTTTGGCGTGTTAGCATGCTAATATTTGGTAATTAGCATTACACACAAAGTAGCTACTGAGAATGGTGGGAATTTAGTCAACCAAAGTTGAGGCTACACCTAAAAAAAAGCTAAGCTAAGGAAGAAAACACCAAAGTTATGACCGTTCGGCCGGTTCAGTGACTTCTTCTTCGTATTGTCGGTGTCATATAGATTGTTTGAAAACCCGTTTTCATGTTTCACCCGTAGTCGCTAATCCACATTGAGCTGGCTCGCCGACTTACCAACCACACTAGGATAATAACACAAGCTGTGAAGGGGATGAGAGTCAGCAGCAAGGGAGCTCTCGACCAGCTGTATTCACGACCCTTCTCCTGACCCCCTGGAAGAAGAAAATATTATTGGAAATTTTACTGACTACAGTTACACCTCAGAAACCTGATAGTGGGTAGTCCAATCATCTTGATGTTTATTTATTGAGCTAGTAGAGGAGGAGGATTCTGGTGGGACTCCAGCTTAGTTACAGGCGTAGGTACAGTGATTACAGTTTCTTTACTTAAGAGTACTCACTTTGACTTCCTTTGAGATGTCAAATGTACTCAGCAGCCATGCGCTAGCTGCTCTTAATGCAGCTTTTAATCATATAATTACCTGATTTGCCTGCGTGTTCAAGGTTACATATCTTATTCCTGTCCACAGCTGTGTGCCCTTGACCCCAAATCAATATCTCCCCACTAATAGGTTACTACGCTGCTTTAGTTTTTTTTCAGGCATCCATTAAAAATTAAAACATACAAATGAATGACGCACCTGGTTGTCGTGCGTTGCACGGTGGCGGTTTGCACGAGAAGCCGGATGTTCCCTCAGAGGCAGTTTGTAAGACGTCTTTGATGTAGTCAAAGTAAAGACCAGACATTAAGCTCCCTTCCTGATAGTGACATTGGAAGACCTGCATCGCCGTTTCCTGGGGGATCAGACAACAACCGATGATGCTGAAATAACCCCCAAAATATTATACTCTTATTTACACAACCCATGTTCTAGATTTGTCCTGTTACCTGCTCTGCAAAGCATGTTGTGATGAGCTTGTTACATAATACGTGCTTGATTTTTCCAAACCAGTGACAACATGGATATCTCAGGCTGCAAGGCACACCATACTACAGAGTATTCAGTGCCCGTGGTTGCTGATTACTTACCAGTTCCTCGTGGTCAAAGGTAAAGCGTAAACTCTTCAGCATGGCAATGAAGACAATTATGTTTTCTTTGTTGGAGGAGATGGCACCAAACATGTTGCCAAGCTTACAAAGACTTTCCTCCAAAGGATAGATATTTAACACCACCCAGCACGCACCAGCCTAGAGATGCAGGTACAAGAATAATTAACATCCCTCGTAAGTATTAAACCACCTGTATGTATCTGAACATTTCACTTCTTCATACATACCACTTCTTTGGGAATGTAACTAACAGGAATCTCATAATCAGAGGGGATATTCTGCTTCTGCGGTGGAAATAATAACAGAGAACAATTCTCAACATACACACAGCATATACTGGATGCAGACTAGAAGATTGTGTGACAAACATGTAAAGGTGATATATGAATGTGACTCAGAAATCTCACCAATAACGACAGCTTGCTCACATCATCAGTGATCGGTGTCCCAAATTTCCCAGAGCAGAGATTTAAACTTGTGAACAGACTCAAGAAGAGACAAGGTGCTTTCAAGATCTGCAGGACAAAAACATTTATTTAACACATCAATAAAATACTGCTGTATTTGTATTTGACATAATAATAAAACATTTTAACAGAAGCGTTTAATATTTTATAACCTGTTTTTACATGAATCCAGTCACACGTCCACATCTGGAAGCTGACTACACTGACACTCAGTGCCTTGCTCAAGTGGGTCAAGGGTACCATGACTGTATCTATCATATTGTAGAGGAAGCACAACCACTTTCCCCACCCCCATTTTCTGATACCAGGCAGGGGCGGTGTTCCTGACGCCGTCCCTATATGTGCATGCTGTTTAATAAAAATCTCCACAATCATGTTAAAGATGATAAATCAGACAAACATTTCAGCCCTCTTTAAAGCTTTTTATCTAGTTACTCTTCTGATATTTTTTGTGCACGTAGAACTGAAATGGTATATATCTCTAAGAAAATGTAAAATATATATTACTTAAACAGAGGATTTATAGTGGAGTGTACAATTTCTGCATATTAGTTCACAATTAGTGCTTCACATTGGTTTGATGTCATGTTTTGTAAGTAGAAATTGCTGCTTCTCTTCTACTGTTTTGTAAATCTTTATGTTTTGGACTGTTTGTAAGACAAATCAAGCCAATCAAAGACCTAAACTCACCCTGACTGAGCCTGGACTGAAATTATGAATGGCATTTTTTTTTTTTTTTTACATAAATCAGTAATCAAGAAAATAATCAGCAGATAATTATTTTTTTTTGTTTGCACAGCGGATGTTTTTTTTTTTTTTTTTTTTTTTTTTACACCTTTTATCACAGTCCAGGACCAAATGCAGAACATTTATGTGACAGCTGAAATGAGGCGTTAACATTTTGAATAATAATAATAATAAAAAACACATAATGAGCTCACTTATGATGAACGGTCACACCTCAGTGTGACAGGCAGGAATGTGTTTCCTTCAAAGGAGTTTTCATTTTTGGTGGAAAAAGAGATTTGCATGGTCAGAATGAAGCGATTATGCAGCATAGAAGAACACGTGCTGATCATCCTCGTTCAATATATTGACTGAAAGCAAACTGGGTCCATGTATCCGTTCACTTTACTCCCCCCTTTTAAGAGGGAGCAGTTACTGCAGACCTCTTAACACACATAAAAAAAAAAACCTCTTACTTAACGATAATGCAACTGTTAGAGGAAGTATTCTCCATGTTGAGTACTTTTATTTTTTTTAGACTGCACTCTAGTTTTAATTTAGTACTTTTGGTTCATTTTTACACTACTGAATAATAACTGACAGTTTTCCTACACTCAAAAGTACAGTGGAAACACAGTGACACCCTGTGTACAACATTTACAACTGTATTGTGCTGCAAGAAAACAGAATATAAGAATACAGAAAAGAGGTAAAGATTATTACTCTAAATACAAATACTCTGCTATTAAACAAGCTCAACACGTGCAAATTAAGATGCTATAAGATGAAGCAGCATCACTCTATCAGTTTGAAACACAATTAGACCAATAACTATCTGTGTAAAAAAACTGACAAAAAAATCAAATTCTGCTACTTACTTTCTTCCTCATATGGAGCAAAAATCCGCGCTTACTCAAATCCAATGCATGAAAGTGTTTCCAGTTCAAAGACAGAGCTCATTGTGTGTATGTGTGTGATGTCCAGGCGTGTAGTGAAACTTGAGGATGGGCTGGCAGTCTGCTTTCACTCCAGACAGATTGGTGAAGTCTTTTGACGTGGTGGAGAGGCCGCCTACAGGCTGAGTCACAAACACACACACACGCACACACGCACACACGCTGATGCCGTCTGAGACTTTTTCCATGTACTCCCACGTATCAGTTTGTTCATCAGGAGAAAGTGGGCACTTGTTCTCTAATGTTTCGCTTAGAATATGTCAAGGTTATTCCCCAAGCTGTCGTACAGAAAGTGAAATTGAAGATGCTCATTTGGAAATGTTTGGGGGTCCCCAAACTGACGTCTGTAGTCTGATCTTTGCTTAAATATTTATTATTTTTTCACCCAGGTTTTCGGCTTATTTGCTCAAATGCACTTTTGCTTGAGTGAGTGTGCAGAAAATACACTTGCATAATCGTCTTAGCACGCACACTGATTATTGATTTCCGCTCTCATGTCAATACCAGTCACAAAGGAGGAGAGTCAGGAAAAAAAAAAGAGAAGCAGATGTGTTAGAAATGATGATTAACCTCTCAGATAACTGTTGTGCAAAATGGGGGAGCGTAAAATCAAAAATATTTAGAATATTCTGTGTGTAATGAAGTGTGACCCACGTGTGACATGCGTTTTGTTTACCTCTGGCCTCGTTCGAATGAAGTCAGAGCGCAGCAATCAGGGAAGGGAGTACTTTGTTCACTGGAGTTGGATATGAAAACGTGACACTGTGTGAGCTGAGTCAGGTCGTCTAAAGCAGGTCACAGCTAAATATATCCCAGACGGCCGAGGACCCCGCAAAACAAAAATCACACGGGCTTCAAAACTGGAGTGATTGAGGGGGCGCCTATTCAGATCAACAGGTGAGTGAGACTTATGTGACTAAACATGATACAGTGCGTTTGTTGTGTCATCTCAGGTACAACAGATTTCTACTAATGTACTCTCATATAAAACCATGTCAAGCATGTGCAAGGGCGACACTGTGCCAGCAGAGCCTCGCTGATAAACAAGTTGCATGAGTGCAGCCAAGGACGGAGCACAAAGTGCCGACACGTGCTATTTTTGTTGCTTTTCTCATGACAATAAAAGATTCAGGCGAAAGAAGCTCGGTGTGTGCAGGGACCCGTGTAATCGTGGACTTTTTGTTGTGTTCCTTCATATAGAAATGGATGACTTGGAGCAGGAGGGCATAAACGATGAACTTATTGAGTTTGCCATTCGAGAGAGCATTCAAGATGCCTACAAGCTGCCACGTTCAATCCAAACAAACAGGTTTGAGAGAGGCCAAGTTGTCTGCATGTCCGAAATGATTTCACTAAAAGGGTTATGGGTGGGACTACCTATCAGAAGTACTTCTGTAATGTTTAATATTGATTTATTGATGGGGTAGAAAACAAGAGGACAGGAACTAGCTCTGAGTAAAACTGATGTTGTTATATTGACCTGCTATTCTCATTTGGTTGATTAGGAAAGAACCAAGTGAAGACTTCATGAAGATAATGGCAGCCATTGACAAAGGTCAGGAAATGGTAAAAGGTGCCTTGTATCAGGCGGAGATGCCATTCATTACATGAATATTACAAATGTTTCCCTGTGTGTCCTGTAATGTGTCTTCATTGTGTCTCCACAGGTGATGTGTACACTCTGCAGGAGCTGTCAGGTTGCGCGTCTGCCTTCAGAGAGAGCGACAGCAGGGGCCGGCTGCCTCTGCACGCGGCTGCTGTGCAACCACAGCGAGACGTCCTGCATGCGGTGCTGCAGGGTGAGAGTTCAGTGCAACTAAAGCAGTAGACGTAGCACACCTTGGAGAGGCAACTTTTACACACTCTTTACATTGGTGTTTTTGTACCAGCGTCTGTGTCCACGGAGCTGTCCCTGGAGGAGCAGACGGAGGACGGGGACACGTCTCTGACTCTGGCTGCAGAGGCCGGCCTGGTGGAGAACATTAAGATGCTGCTGCAGCACGGAGCTTCGCCCCACAACACCAACAGCAGGAACGAGTCTCCTCTGCTGATCGGTAGCACACAGACACAATGCACACAGTCAGTCACTTAACCCTCATTAACAGCATATTCCTAGCCAGATCACCACAAAATGTACTCTTCCAAATGACTGTATTATGTGTTAATACAGTAAATTATAGGTAATCCTTTTAAATTGCTGTTATTCATAAATGAAACTTATTAAGAACCGTAACACCTTGCATGTTCTGCACTTTGTAGCAGTGAGACAGGGATCGTACAACATGGTTTTATCCCTCATCATGGGCGGAGCCTTTGTGGAGCAGGTGTGTCTCAGCAAGTGGACGGCCACCCATGAAGCTGCAAAGGTGAGCAAGGCCACACTGATAGTAAAACATGACAGGACCAGAGGTCAACATCCAGGCGAGATTTAACGTTTTCTCCTTCCTTCTCTATGTCTTTGCATCCTGTCTCTCGCACCAGGTGGGTTGTCCAGCTATTCTGATGCTGCTGCTTCGACATGGAGCCAAAGTAACCGCCAGAGACGGCCATGGGGTGACTCCTCTGGGGATTGCGGCTGAATACGGCAACACTGAAGCTTTGGATATACTCATCCAGCATGGTAATGCTGAGTAATGCTTGACATCATGTCATGTTTGTATGCTGAGTAATACAACACAACAATTTATTCTCACTCATCATCATCATCATCGTTGTATTTTCCCTGTGCTCCACTAGGTGGTGACGTGAACGCCCAGGCCAGCAATGGAGACACGGTCCTGTACGACGCAGCTGGATCTGGGAACCTGGACAGTGTCGAGCTGCTCCTGCAGCATGGAGCCAACCCCAATGTGGCCAGCTACGCCTTCCAGCTGCCCATCCACAGGGCTGCGTATGAGGGACACATACTGTGAGCTGACCTTCCGTTCCTGAAGCATGTGTGACAGTGCAAAAGGGAGTCCAATCATCACTAGATGCGGCAACATTCTCATGCCAAAAGCTCGAGAATGTCTGAGTTTCAAACAATAATCCAGTCCCAGAAAGAAAGAAATGACTGGAGACAAATTAACATTCCTTTCCTCCTATTTTGCAACCAAATTGATGAAACTGTGGACTGAAACATGTCTCTCTCTCTCTCTCTCTCTCTCTCTCTCTCTCTCTCTCTCTCTGCACCTCACAGCTCTGCAGTGTTTTCACTGCAGCCATTTCCACAAAGAGCCTTCTGTCTTATCACTGTTTTTCAGCTCTGTCGCTGAATAACACTGTAGCTCAAACCACAATCTAATGAACATTTTTCTCTGTGTCCTGTTTTCTCCTTTTAGCATTTGTTTTTCACTGTTTCTGTCCATCACTCTCTTCCTGTTTGCCGCCCCCCCTCGCTCTATCTCTCTCTCTCTCTCTCTCTCTCTCTCTCTCTGTAGAGTCCTGAGGACTCTCATCCCCATCACCACAAAGAGAGCTATCCGGCTCTCAGGTCAGGACCCCATCCATTCTGCAGCTGACGGGGGACAGGTTGAGTGTCTGGAGCTGCTTATCCAGAAAGGACACGATGTCAATGCCTTGTTAGGCACGCACATCTCTGGTACGCCAGACTCATTTCACATACATACTTGCTTAAAAACACATGAATCTTTAACCTACAAGTCTGGGAGCATCTCTAAAAACACAAATAGTCACTGCAACATCAACATCAACTTTGATTTCTTTTAGTATGTTTCATCTTTTAAATCCTGTCGCAGAGAACTACGGCGACCTCAGGAAGTCTCCTCTGTACTTTGCCATTTCCAACGGCTATACGACCTGTGCAGAGAAGTTGCTGGAAGCCGGTGCGAGAACTGACCTGGACCCGCTACAATGCATCCTGGTTGCTATACGAGCTGAGAGGTGTGCAGCATACATATGTATGTGTGTATTCTCAGTCATTATAAATTATGTGGTGTCACCGAGGTCGTGCTGGTGCAGCCTATGACATCTTTCTATTCCTAGGTATGAGCTGGTGCAGCTGTTGCTGTCCTATGGAGCAGAGGTGAATTGTTACTTCAGACTGATCACCAACACAGTGTTCCCCACAGCTCTGCAGTACTGCCTGAGGGACCGTGTCATGCTGCGACTGCTGCTCAATAGTGGATATCAAGCTCACAAGTACGTCTCTCTCGAGGTGTTTGGGAATTTTGAGTAGATTGCACATTTTAACATTTCATGTCTGCTACACTCCTGGTAGGTGTTTCCAGTGTTTCCATGGTAATGGTGAAGACACAGACAGTACCTGGATTGACATCTATAATCAAGCCTACCAGATTTATAGTCAACCTGACATCATCACAGTAAGAGCAGGCAGACTTACATGAAAATACAACTACACCCATTAAACCCAGTAACCCAACATATATATTAAATCCCATCCCTGATTTTGTATCTTTCAGTTCTGTGAGTTCGTGTCAGTGTCATGGCTGACACACCTTGTCGGCAGCATTGTAAGGATGCTCCTGGATTACGTCAGCTACATCAGCATCTGTCCCAACCTCAAACGCATCCTGAAGAAGACGCCTGAGTGGGATGAAATCTCTGACATACTGCGTAAAAAAACCCTTAAAATTTCAGATCCATAATGTTAAAGTATGTTTTTAGCAACTAGAGACTATATATTCGTTTGTTGTGTGTCCCCAGGCAAGCCACGGTCTCTGCAGCACTTGTGTCGGCTGGTAATCAGAGATCACATGCGGCTCAGGACGCTCAATGACCCTAAAGCCATGGCTGCTGTCCCTTTTCCTCCAAGGCTGAAGAACTACGTGACCTACAGAGACTTTGACCTGTATGGTCACCGCTCCTTGACGTGAAACACATTTTTCTCATTAGAAAAGCACTAAATCGGAATATATTTTCTTTTTATATAGTTTTATATACTATGAGTGCCTTGCAGTGTCTGACTCTTTATGTGTCACAAAAGAAGGCTTGAACAATCGAAATGCCACTTTTCTTTATGCCGTTTACTTATTTTGTGTCACACAGCACAGAGAGAGGGTGGGGGGCGGTACAGACAGGAAGAAAGTGAGTGACAGAAACAGTGAAAAAACAAATGCTAAAAGAAGAAAACAGGACACAGAGAAAAGTAGTATACTGTTAATATTCCATTGCAAACCACTAACGCATGTATGACATATGAAATAGATGTCCCACGAATCTTAGATGCCCCGTGCACCCACACAGGTGTTTTCACTTGTTGCTAATTAGACCTGTGCTCAAGGAGAATTTAGGCAGAAACATCTCCAAGGTCACCAAATTACAGCAACCAATCAGAGTCATTTAAATGTAAGTTGTCGCGCATCCTGAGAAGAGGTCTAATCAGGCAGGTTAAGTGAAATCACCTGTGTGGCTGGACATTGTTCTCACTTTGTGCTGGCAGCGATCAATGTGGGGTTTGAAAATGCTAAAAAAAAAATAGTATACTAATAGTGATGTTACTTGAATATAACATGTATTTGTTGGTGTTTTCTTATATTGTATTACTCTTTTGCAACCTTTGGATCCGAATGCACTTAAGTTGAAATCACCAAAGCAATGTAAGTGTGTTCTGTGTTACTATGACCACTGTGCCGGGCCTGGTTGAATATAACCACAACTTGCCACTCAACACTCAGCAGCAGATTAAAACAAACAGAACTATAAGTGGTTTAAAAAGCCCTTAATGAACTCTGCATAAGTCCTGTTGTTTCATTGTGTTCTCTACGCCAGACTGAAAGATTTGGAGCGATCGCACTGATGATGAACTATTCATCTGTTTGTATGTGGGAGTGTGTATACACTGGTGCAGACATAACCTCACTGCAGCTTTGCAGCTATAACTGCAGTTGAGTAAACACACACAAAATTATTGATCTCAGCTAATTTTTCTCAAAACGACTGAATGCTACAACCTGATTTGTTGTCCATTTAGATGCTACACTTGTCTGAAAGGTAAAATAAGGAGAAAGCATTTAAACAAGTCTATACCATGCTAGCAGCTTTGTAAGGCTGTACTTGTGAGGCCAAATGCTAAAGGGCAGCGCGCTAATAGGCTATTGTTTAGAATTTGTAATGTTTACCATGTTCAACATCTTAGTTTGGTTTGTTAGCATGCTAACGGTTGCTAATTAGCACGCAACACAAAGTACAGCTGAGGTTCGATGGGAATGTCAAATCAGGGATCACCAAAAAAATTCAATTCAAAAAGATTCATCCTCTGGGGGCCATGAAAGTCTTTACAAAACTTCAAGACAATTTATATTCGGTCATTTCAGTCTGTAAGGAAGTAGTGAGTGACTGAAGAATTGAAGAGTTAACAGCGTGGCCGCTTTGATTGACAGGTGGGTGCCATTGCAGGTGGCTTGTTTGAGTCCTCCTGCGTCATTCAGCCTGTCTCAGGTCCGCTGACGATCCACATCTTTGTCAATTTTTAGATTAGTCAGAAACCTATGGGTGATGTCAGCTCATACCTTAGTCCTGAAGTCACATGACCTTAATCTATTGAAAAATATAACACATCTATTAGCCAGCTGAAGCTTAACTATCTTCTTACTTATCTCTTACAAGAGTTTCACAATCATTCAGATTAACTGACCATAACAAGGACGCTGATGGACACGCAGTGAGCTGTGCCAATTTTTGGCCATCGCTGTTTATCTTTCTTGTTCTGTTAGGTCCAGCTAGTCTTTTTAGGCCATGAACAAAGCCACTCATGCTGTGGTGACAGACTGCTACACTGACAGTCCACAGTCTCTGAGCTCACATGCTTTTTGTAGCTCTGTCTCTCAGAGCCATGCCTCCCAAAAAAGACGCTGCATCACGGGGCCCACACTTGGTACGTTCCCCTCTGATCCCTCTCTTAAGGCCTAAACAGCAGCTGGGGAGATTAGAAAGGAGAGGACACCGACACACACACACACACAGTCTCTCACACACTGGCCAGGATAGATCTGGTTCAGACTGGAGTGGGCTCTCATCAGAAGCACCATTTGACTGGATCTAGTACGACCAAACACCTTTACTCAACAAGGATCGCCTTGCCCGATGAACCTTTATCTCCGGCAACCTCACGGTGGACCCTGTCTTCTGTTGGAACCTCTGTCCCGACACAGCGTCTTCATTTAGGGGTCCAGATTGAATCACATGCAACTCAAAAACTAACGGATCTGCACTTATCACGCTTTGGCCATGAGCTGTTTTGGGTACCGTCGAGAGCTGAGCAAGTACGAAGATGTCGACGAGGATGAACTTTTGGCTTCCCTCAGTCCTGAAGAGCTGGCTGAGTTGGAAAAGGAGCTGGTGGACATTGATCCTGACGCCAACGTGCCCATAGGACTCAGACAAAGAGACCAGACGGACAAGACCCCGACGGGCACCTTTAGCAGAGAGGCCCTCATGAAGTACTGGGAAAATGAGACACGTAGACTGCTGGAAGACGAGATATGTGGAGGAAGTCCCAAACCGGTCAGTGATGACATTTAATTAGATTTACTTGGCATTTATACAATGTGCCAGAGGCAAAGTCAGCTTGTTTGAAGTTGTAGCAGATAAAACTCAAGACAGATTACAAGTAAAAGTCATTTGAAGTACTAATAAGGAAGGAAAATCATGACCAACCGCACTTTCTCACAATCATAAAACCATCTGTGTTAATTTAGCTTTACACTTCACGTTATATGTGCACATATCCAAGAAAACGAATCCACATAATTACAACACTGCGTTTCAATCACTGAATAATTTTATTAAAACACAGGATGAAGAACAAGACGAGGAGTGTGTGACAGAAGAAAACAGCGGAGCAGAGGATGAAAAAGATGTTGAAAATGAGAAAGAGCAGACACAAGAAAAACAAAAGGAGGAAGAAGAAGAGGAAGAGGAGGAGGAGGAGGAAGAAGAGGAAGAGAGTGAAGAAGCTGTAACAGAGGAGGAGGAAGATGAGGAGGAGGAGGAGGAGGAGGAAGAGGATAATAAATTAAAACCCGAACCCTCAAAGGATTCTGGGGTGCTGACGTCACGGGGCGACGCCCCAATGCTACTGAAGCCGCAGAGGGTGGAGCCTATGAGGCTGACTCCTCCACCTCCACCTGTGGACCCAAACGCGACTGGGAACCCTACCGTTGTCGACGATGCTCTCCAACGAGTTCTTAACAACGACCCTGAACTCACAGAAGTTAACCTCAACAACATTGACGACATCTCACAGGTACGAATATAGACAGCTGACATCAGGGGTGAAACAGGTCTTTACTTTAAAAACCTTAGGCAAGTTTAAATCATCATTTTGTTTACTTCATAGAAAGTAGTTGCTAAGAAGGTTGTAAGAGGAGGACTGCCTCCCATCTTGGGTGCAAGCCCTTGTGTCAGTCGCCTTACTGAAGCGTTAAATGAGATGCTCTGACCTCTTTGTAGTGGTGGTGGTCTTTAGGCTCTGGGAAATATAAACATCTTAATTTACTCCTTAGGAAACCCTCATCCGATTTGCTGAAGCATTGCGGTCCAACACACACGTGCGAGTCTTTAGCCTCGCGAACACCCGAGCCGACGACCCTGTGGCCCTGGCCATTGCTAAGATGCTGAGGGAGAACTCGTCCATCGTCAGCCTCAATATAGAGTCCAACTATGTGACCGGGAAGGGTGTGATGGCACTGGTTCAAGCACTTCCAGGAAACAACACCTTGACTGAGCTTCGGTTCCACAATCAGAGACACATGTGTGGAGGACAGGTTAGTTCAGCTCATTTGTCTCTGCCCGCACGCGCAAAGCGTAACCGACATGACAACGTCTCCCTTCCTCAAACTTCCCACCGCAGGTAGAGATGGAGATGGTAAAGATCCTGAGGGAAAACTACACGTTGATCAAGCTGGGCTACCAGTTCAACCTACCCGGTCCCAGGATGAGCATGACAGGGATCCTCACCAGGAACCAGGACCGCCAGAGACAGAAACGGCTGCAGGAGCAGAGACAGCAGCAGCAGCAACAGGGGGTGCCGGAGGGAGCTGTTAACCCCAGAACCACAGCACTGGTATGTCATTTTTAAATTTTTGGATTATAGTAGGATTATTTTTGATTAGTCTAGATGGGGAACATCAATTCCAAGCACCTATCTCTGTTTTAAACAGTGACAAATTCTTCAGCTAATGAGCTATATGCTAACGATATCCAACTTCAGCTCTTACTATACAACTGTTGGTTTAACTACTCGCAAGTGACATTTTAAGTGCTTTCATTGTTACACTCAAACTGCTTTCTTGTCAAATGACATTTGGTTTCACTGTCTGGGTACAAAGTGAAACTTTAACTATTTACAGAGCACACTTATCAGCTATTTCTGGTGCTTCAACTTCAACTTAAGTTTAGCTTTTACCAGGCAACGCTTCAACTGATAACTCAGCAGCTTTAATCTTGTAACAGATGTTTAAATGGCATTAGTTTCTTAGTCCCCACATAATATTTCAACTACAAGTTCTTATTCTCAACTGCTGGTTCAACTGCTTTCAGTGTTTACACCGACAATTCAACTACCCACGGAGCTTGAACTCAAAAATCATCTTTGACACTTCAGATGACTCCTCAGCTCTTTTAAATTCCTACGCTTCACCTGCTTAGTGTTTACACCTGCGCCTTTTAGTTTGTTGTAATCATCCATGTTCCTCCCTCTGTCTCCAGAAAGGAACTCCTCGTTCCTCACCTTACAGCTCACCCAGAGCCTCTCCTTGGTCCTCGCCCAAACTCCCCCGGAGCGACCTGGCTAAAAAACAGACTCCCCCTGCTCCACCTCCGCCACCGCCTCCACCACCTCCTCCTCCTCCCCCGCCACCACCTCCCCCTCAGCGGGAGAAGAAGCCCACCAGGATGATCGCGGAGGTCATCAAGGCGCACGAGGCGGGCAGCAGGAAGGCCACAAAGGTGACAAAGGTGACAAAAGGTAAGAAGAGCAAGAAGGTGAAGGCGAAAGAGGCGGGGAACGACGAGACGAGCAGCATCCTGAAGGAGCTCAAGAACGCGCTCAGGCCCGTGTCAGTGGAGAAGAGAGGGGAGGAGGGCAGCAGGCCGTCCACGCCAATGAGGTCAGCCCACGACCAGCTGATGGAGTCCATCCGCAGCAGCAGCATGCGCAACCTGAGACGGGTGAGTGGAAGGATTTGTGCAACAATAGTTATGTTTTTTTACATGACGGTCAACATTTGAGGTTAATTTCCTTTATTTCCAATGTTCACATCATTTTCAGTGGTACTGTCCTTGAAATACTGCATCAGATTGAGTTATTCAGGAAAGTACTGAGTGAAAAGTGAAAAGTGAAAAAAAAAAGTTCCTCCTCCACAAGAGAAACAAGCAAGCCCTCAAGCAATGTACTTAATTCAAAACTGCAGAGTCCCTGTACAGGAAAACTGGACAAGTAGGAAGTCTAATTTAGATGAGGATGACACAGAGTCAGTGGTGTCTGAGTCATCTCTGTGGCTGACACGGTATGTTCTGTCTCTACACTGGGGTGGGCAGACAAAAGGCTGCTTACCACCAGCCAGCACAGAGGTATGATCACAAGGCTTTTACAGCCTGTGAGACAGATCCGAGCACAATGAGAGAAACAAATAAGAAGAACAGTGTCCTACTGTTGCTTTGCAGGAAATCGATGCATCTGCACTATTTGTGTTATTATTATGCAAGCCAAGTATTACCTTGGCCGAAGCTTAAGCACGGCTTGTTACATTGTTAGAGTGGAAAATCAGCTCTGCCCTCAGATGGCGGGGTCTCCTAGCTGTGAAATTCCTGCCACTTAATGCCGGTATTTATAGAAACTGCTCAGTGGAGCTTTGATAAAGACAGATAGGACACGTTACCACAGCACGCAACGACAGCACGCACCAACAACAAAACAGCCCGCTAACACTTCATCTGTTAGCGCCAAAGAGGACATCACGCACGGGTTTGATGCAGTCCAAGTTCACAAGCGTATCAAGAAAAACAGTTATAATAAGTAGCTTGTGTAAATAATTATATTGCAGATCATTTAAAGCTCCCTAATTAACATGTTCTAACTATTAAAACCACAACTTGTTGCAATATTTAACGTGTTAGCTAGGTATTTCCCCGCCTGTTTCCAGTCTTTATGTTAAGCTAAGCTAAGCTAACCAGTGTATCACACAGGCATAAGAGTGGAGTCGATCTTCTCATCCAACTCTTGTCAAGGAAGGGAATTTCCTAAAACAGTTTCTTTAACTTGCTTGACTAATGCTGCATCATGAATATTTCACAAATGATTAAAGTTGTAGTCTGGCTAATGGCTATTGGCAACAACCAGAAAAAATGAGCCACAATAAACTGGCTTTATTCATAATGAAAAGAGGCAATTACATGGGAAGTGTGGTTTGAAAATGACATTCTTTGACATGCCTCAGAAGTCATAATTGCTAACTTTTTTGATGTTTCTCAGTCATGAACACTGACTCATGTCCATTCCTGTCATTCCCATCTTTGCCATCGCCATTGGATTTCTTGAAAAGCACAAATGCCTTGAAATATTTGCATTCTCCTTCTGATTATGTCAGCGTTTCAAACTGACGTAGCATTGTCATTTTCCAGGTGCCAGTCCCACATCATCTACGGTAATACAAAAAAAACCAAAAAAACAAATATGAATAGGTCAGTTGGTTGCCAAGAAAATTTGGGAGTCTGCATCATGATGACGATGGAGTGACCAACAATGATGAAAGCACGAGATGAAAACGTGTTGGGAATCCGGAGGAGGAAAAAACTGAATTCTTACTCATGAAAAAGGAAATTTACTGGAAATTTGCACTGCAGTTAAAGCTTTACATTTTACTAAGTTTGTTTGTTTTTTTAAGTATTTATGCATAATTGATATTTGTATTTCAATTTTCAGATAAGTTAACTGTTCACACATAAGTTTTCAAATGTTTCTGTTTTCTTGTAAAATTGTAAATATGATCTGTTGTCGGTTGAATTATGTGTCGATCTCTAAATATAGTCATTTGGTGTTTACAATAAGATTTGTCTAACTATGTAGACTGTTTTCTTATTCTTTGGTTACTGGATGATTTCCATTTCACAGAAAAGGGTCATGTTGTTTCGCAGCAGTGTAGGAAGCGCACACAGCCGCTGTTTTTTTTTTCTTTTTTTTTATCAGTGAGTCAGCTTACTGGTCAAGCACCGCTGATGCATATTCCCAGTCCGACACACTCACAATACACCCACTCCAGTCAGTACGTATACTTTGTTTGAACAATTCACAATGCATGACAAGTGAAGGGGAACAATAGACGCTCACTTCTAGTGCCACTGACGCTACAGAACAGACATCAACTTCACGAGATCAAATAAAAAGATGTGGCCTACTTGAAAAGCTGCACGACACAATGCCTTTGAAGCCAGACTACGTAGCTTTTGAAATGAGAAATAACAGTTCGTCCTCTTAAAAATGGAAAGTTGAAGTCATAGTTTGCTCAGTTCAATACATTCAGGGGACTTGCGGCTACAGCCTCACTTGGTCTGGTGTGATAGACTGAGACAGTTTGTTGATTTTATGACTTCTATATTCAGCCATTTAGGCTTAGAGTAGAGCAAGTAGAGAAAAGTGAGCAAAATGTCTGTTAGGTTAGGGCAATACCAAGTGGCAACCTCTGTGGCTGTGAATGCAGACTGCAGATGCTCAAACGTCCACTTGAGGCTGGTTACAGAATCAGTCAATTTCCATAAGTCCCCATGTTAAAGTTGTAGGTACAGTAAGTAAACTATTCTGGACTTGATCCAGGGTCAGTTGGATTACATTAGAAGAACATGACCCAAGAACTGAAGGATTTATTGAACCAAAGAATGAAATGATAGAAAGGGAGGGAGAGGCTGAGTGAGAGAGATGACGAATCAAACAGACAGAGAGAGAAGCGGCCGGCTGGGTAGGAGTGACCAAGACTGTGTGAGAGGGAGGATGACAAATGACAGAATAAAAAGCAAGAGACTGAGAGATGTGAGCTATTAGTATCGGCCGTCCTAATCCCCGTCATGCATTTGTTTATGTGTCCTGGAAGAGTTCCCTGACTCCTAAATCCACAGTGCAGCTGTTCACGGTCACAGCCTCAGGGGTGGCAACAACAAGAAAACTACAAATGACATTATGGCGAAGCATTTCCCAAAGTAAACCAGAGAGTGACTTCCTGCCTCAAAGGCATGCCACGACTCTCAGCGACGCATCTCTGAGACAGTTATAAAGTTGATTGGTATAAATATTAAATTATATTGCATGGTAGTGTAACTGAAAGCTTTGATTATTTTGCAGAAGTTTTGACACTGAGAATTGACTGCTGCACTGAAACCTGTTTGATACCGGAAGATACCAAATTTAAATCATCAACAGCATAGTTTGTTAAATGCAGTGTGGTTTTCTGTAGATGCTGGAGTTTCCCATCAGCACTTGAACGCAGCACCTGTAGGACTCCATGTAATAATAATAATCCATCCTTTGAACTACAATTACATACAATTATATCCTAATTTTTTATATCATAAGCTGAATTAATGAACATTAACTTGCTATAATGGCTATCTGGAAGCTTAATTAAAACGCATTAATTTGTCTAAAAATTATGATGTGTGTAAAAAATGGTGGGCAGTACTGTAGAGTCCATGAATAAGATGGTATATTACATGAAAATACCAGAATTGATTTAAAATCATATGCAGGGCGACACCCGTATCTTCTCAATGGCCCTCCGCGAGTACAGCGGCTCAGTGTGCACAATGCATTCCTCAGGCTAAGTGTCCTAATAATAAAACTTCCTCTACTCGAGCACAGCACTTTGTCATATCTGTCAAAGTGCCAATAGGGAGATCCTTTGCATAAAATGCATCCATAAAATGCAGCGACTTCCTGCTTGTAAATGAGGTCTCGGCTCTCAGGGTGGTCACTGCATTATCCGCACACAGTATTCAGGATTATTTTCAGGATGGGCCGAGGTTTTCATGCACCGTAGGGAAATCTAACAGCCACGACAACGAAACTGTTAAGTACGTGTATTCATTTGAACACAGAGCTACATTTTTAAGCTTCTCAGTCACAACACTCAGGCCCTTTGACCTTCGCATGCCTTTCTGATATATGCATGTGTGCACTGATGATTGACAGTGCTCATTTTAAGATGCTGAATTTCTAAATGATGAAAAAGTGCGATAAAAGGCAAGTTCACCAATAAGTGACATATTCTACTTAAAAGTTTTTTACGGTAAAAAACTATTAGCTGTGAAAAAGTAGAAAAAGTTATACCGTATTTATTAAAAGGATATTAATACTGTTGATTTCACGTTCAAGGCTGCTATTTTATTCCATATTTTAAGTTTTTTCATGAAAAGAAATGCTGTTTTGCCATAACTGACAAGAAAATACCATATGAATGTCATATAAAATAAAAGTTTTATGATTACATAGTGTTTTACTGTATAATTAACAATCTCTTACATAAAATATTACTTTGTTCTGTATAAATTCTCTTAAAATTGCGTATAAATAATTTTTTTCCCATGAAATATGACTGTGTTTAGCAAGTCAGCCATGTAAAACGTATTATTTAGAGTGCCTTGTGCATGAACTCCCAAAAAACTCTGAACCACAGATGACAATCTTTACAAATTATATCCTTTAACAAGTTCATGCTCACACTGCTGAAGACAAATAGCACTCTGTTTGTCAGGATCTCTATGGAAGCACAAGTAGTGCTGCCACACTGGTGGAAAGTGCCATACCTGCTCTAATCCTTCTCATAAGCTCTGCGGCAGAGAGAACTGATACCAGGTCAGTCCGTGTCAGCTGATGTGTGCAATCAACTAAAAATAAATGACAGAGCCATTGAACTGTTGGGTCATTATTGTGTTGGTCACACTTCATCACAGGGTCGGTTCCTGCAGTAACTTCTAAAAATATAAATGGAAAGGGCAGCTTTTAGTTTCTCGAACCATCACTCGAATCATCTTCTGCTTTTACTTCTTTTCTTACGGTTTGTGTATTTTCCAGCTTACATGCACACAACGGAAAGTTTAAAAAAAAACCCGATGCGGGACTTTATCTGAATCTACGTGTACAATCCAGGTACTCATAAGAAAATCAAATAGCGACGTGTCAAGTCTGTCAGTCTGTGTTGCACACAAACCTCAAACTTAAATCCCCTTTTTTTCTTTTGAAAACTGGAAATTTTATATTAAGTTTTCACTTCTACCTGATGGCTCAGGGGATGAAATGGTAGCACTAAATGCTGTGACAATCCTCTGCTCAGCTGTTACCAGATCTGTCCAACTCCCTGTCTGAATTTGAAAGATGCAGAGACTCAAATTAGATACACCACAGACGTTGACTGTGCTCCTTTACACACCAGTGCGACAAAATGTGTGTATAAAGTGACTTCAATCAACGTTAACAATAAAAAATTACAGCTGTGAAGGTAAAAGAAGCTCAAATACCAAAGTATGTAAATATCAACCTTTTATTGGAGTGTACAATGAAAGAGTTCATTATTTGTCAAGCCTTATTGATAAGACTTGGCGTCCATAACATCCTATTAACCAAGTTACCTACAGAAGCTAACATCAGCGAAAACATGGCTAGTTTTTCCCCAAAAAGTATCATGATATTCGACAAAAGAGGTCAGTTCTTACATCAAACGAGTGGCAATTTGTCTCTCAAAGACAGGATTTAAAGAGGACGTCAACATTCCTCTCAGAAACAGCAGAAAAACATGTTTTAAAACATCTTGATGCGACAGTTGTTTCTTTATTAGCTCTCGTATTCTATAACCCACAACATGTTAGCATGCTACTTGTTAGCATGTGCAAAATTAGCGTTCCTCTTTCTGGGATGCTAAAATCTTAACCAAGTGCTAGGCAGTGAATTAGCTTGCCAAGTACAGCATACAATGTTGTTACAAGATGTTCTTTATTTTAAAAGGACAACACTTTTTTTTTTTAACCACCGAAAACCAAATGAGCAGCTAATGTTCCCTAAATTTACAAAAATTATTAAACAGCTACTGCAGAGCTAACATGGCTACCCGAAAGGCCAAGCTTTATATGGCGTTTAGCAGTTAGCAGCTCTGGCGCCCTTTAATGCAAAGATTTAAAGCAAGACTAAAGAAAAAATAACATATTGTTCCTGTTACACATTAAAAGTTGAATTCATTAGCAATGAAACGCACTGCTACAGCCTTTTTTTGGTCTGGTATGACCAGATACTGCCCAAAGTGAGAAAACTTTAGACTGATATTGCTTTTTTAAAAAACATTTTTCTCTGTTTGTGCTACTGTCAAAGTGCTACTGAATTTGTGGCTGCAGTAGCTGCTGTTTAGCAAGTTTCAGTAGCTTTAAAAGAAAAAAACATCTCATCTGGTTGTTTGCGAGCACTGCAAAGTATATTAACTTTTATTTTATTTTGAGCCAGACTGGATGGATTTACCACAACGGGACAAGTCATGCCATTGCTGTGTATTTTATTAAAAATAAAGCAGATTTTTTTTTTGTAATTTATGTGACAATTTGGCATTAAAGTGTCGTTCTTTGTGACAAATCCACCTTTTAATGAACACATAGCAGGAATTATTGGGATAAACTGCATGTCGACATCCGACTGTTTGGTCTTTGTAGGGAATAATTGACCACTGTTCTTTTTTTTTTTAATAAGCAGTTCCTATATTACACCTCACGATTTACTAGTTAGTCAAGAAAATATCGATACTTGTTTGAATAATGCCATGAATCTAGTGTTTGTCCCTATACTGTGTCAGCACTTAGTGTCTACAACAGGAGGAACACTGCGTTAGCCCCGCTGTTTCTGTACAGTAACTAAGCATATGGACCCATTATAAGAATCAGGTGTGTAAAACTAAAATGTCTTTATTGTTTAAGCTTTACATGATGAATGACCTGATTGAAGCAAACAGGCATTTATTAATACTCTGCTCGCTACTGTAAAAAAAAAAGAAGAAAAACACAATTTCATCTGAATCTGCAGAGTGACAATGACGGAAAAAAAAAAAAGAGAGAACTAAAATTCACAACAGATAGCCAGCCGTAACGCTGAGGGCTACCTCCATGCATGCACTGTATGTAGTGTGGTGGGTTAACGGTTAAAAAATGCGTAATGTCCGAGTGTATTTTGCCCCATGACTTAAAGCATATGTATGTTCAATAATGATACAGACCTGAAAATGTCCTGTATTCATGCAGCGAGTCTTTCCTCTTTCAATCTGTGCAAAAATATAACAAGACTCAAACTCTGGAGCAAATTTACAGTCGACAGCAAATGAAGCTAAATATTCCAAAAAAGAGGATTTTTCCTTTTTTTTCTTCTTTAAGAAAATATGAGTGCTAAACTAGGATCATTTGAATAAGTAAAAATAAACTACAGAGCAATAGGGTATGAAAATAGTTCTTTTTTTTTTTTCTGCTGACGAACAATGACGACACGACCGATGAAGGATTCGTGGAAACTTATTTCGTAAGCCCTCCCCCCTTCAATCACTGACCAAAAAAAAAAAAAAAAAAACATTCAACTCTGAAAGTTCAAGAGACAACTTGATGTAAAATTGCACATGTCAATCTCGGGAATGGGAACACGGGAGAGTGACAGAGACGATGGGATGATGGGAGGCAGCAAATATGAAGGATGACTGACAGATGGAGGTGATAGACATGAAAGAGTTGGGGACGTGGGAGGAAGGAGGAAAAGACGCACAGAGACGGGGGGAAAAAAAAAAAGCAGAACATAGTTAAAACGACACGTGTGACATATTGCTATCGAGAGACGAGAGATGGAGCCGACGGAGACAGACGCGACGGAGAAGAAACAACAACCTAAGATGTGAGAGTGACAAACATGTACAGATTAAATGAGGTATTGCACAGATTAATAAAAAAAAGCATAAAGGCAACAAAAATATACAGCAAATTGATAGAACATTTACATTTATAATTTTGAAATTAAAGATTTCTTTTTTTTAGAAAGACAAGAACAATTTTTAGTGTCAGAATCATCCGGAGGGTTTCGGGGGGGAGGGGAGAAAAAAAAAAAAAAATCACTAGTCCTCCCATTCATCTTCATCCTCAAAGTCCTCATCTTCATCGTCGTCGTCGTCTTCATCTGTGGAAGAGAAGAAGACATTCACGTGAAGTCGCTGAAACCGTTGAAAATTACATTTTCCAACGTAGGAGTATGTTTTTGTGGTAACAAAGGCAAACTGCAGCTGTGGTTGCCAGTATTACAAATACAGTACAACTTTTTCTTTAATTACAATAAAAAGATATAAAAAGATACTCAGGGAATTTCACGTTTAAGGCAGTCGTTCCATATTTCACTGTATAAATGTTTTTTTCATCAAAAGAAAGGCTGTTTGCTGTATAATTGACATGAAAATAATGTGAATGTAAGGTGTTGCCAAGAAATATTATAGTGTATAGTTTTATATTTTTCTCAGTTGACGTGTAAACCTTCACTTCAGACCTTCTGATCTATTTTAAGCACTACGGAAGAATAGTTGCCTTC
The DNA here is from genome assembly GCA_028641955.1 of Protonibea diacanthus. Lineage (NCBI taxonomy): Eukaryota > Metazoa > Chordata > Actinopteri > Sciaenidae > Protonibea > Protonibea diacanthus. The sequence goes on along the minus strand of CM053997.1, from coordinate 10,220,372 downwards.
ACTTCTATTTTCTTAAAATAGGAAAAAGGAAAGGACTAATGAGGAAGTGGTGAAAGTCCACTTTATACTCTGGCCACAGTCGGTCATCTGACAGAGAGTAAATGACATAATGTCTGAGTGACTGGTTTTCATGATTTCAAAGAATTTAGGCTTAACTCAAGTGACCCGGGTTCACTCAGGTTCATTGTGAAATAAACAGACATAGTGCTTTGAGCAGATGGTGAATGACTCGCTCTGTACCTGAAGAGTGAATAGCCCTGCTCCGTTTCTGCATCACCTCCATCAGGGCCCCGACGATGCCTGCCGAGGGGGCCGGGGTGGAAGGTGCTGAATCGGTGTTGTCATCTCTCTGTAAAAAAAATGAGCAGCCACGGTTGAAGTGAATGAAGATCAATGCAGGGTTGAGTGAGAGGTGTGTCGTGTGTGACGAGTGACTGCTGACCGTTTTAAGTTGGATTCCTTGTCTGATTTGGTCCAGAAGTGCGTCTCTGCCGGTGCTGCTGGACACTGGCCTCTCCTTCTGCTCCACCTTCTTCAGCTGGGTGCCTTCTCTGATCTGACTCAGCAGTGCCGACTTCCCGGGCAGACCGCCGTCCCCTCCGTTAGCCTCGGCGGGCAGCGGAGGAGCAGGGGGTGGAGGGCCAGGGGGTGGAGGAGGAGGAGGAGGAGGAGGCGGTCCGCCCATACTGGATGGAGTTGAAGATGAGGGAGGAGGAGGCGGCGGGGGTGGCGCCGCCGGAAGTGAGGCATGGGCTGGGGGAGGCGGAGGTGGGAGGGAGCCTCGGCTCGGCGGGGGAGGTGGCGGCGGAGCGGACATGCCCGGTCGGGATGGAGGGGGAGGAGGGGGCGCGGAGATGGGAGCTCTGGAGGGCGGAGGAGGTGGGGCACCTCGGCCCCGGGCAGGAGGAGGGGGAGGAGGGGCTGAGCTGTGGTGGGGGGGTGGAGGAGGGGGGCCGCCTCTGGATGGAGGGGGCGGAGGAGCTGGAGAGAAAAATCAAAAAAGGTTGGTAAGTTTCAGTCACCCAGACTTCACAGTGCAGCTCTGAAGAACACGAATCCACTGATTTATTTTAATCATCTATGAATTTCAGAACCGGATATCTAGTTTTGGATCATCATAACAGATTTCACAACATATGTGTCAAAAATGCTCAACTTTCCACATCATGCAGTCATATAAAGAAGTCACTGAGCGCAGCTTTCATTTATCTAGTCTTCATTTTGTTTTTAAAACCGTGCCAAAATATTGGTCTGCATCATTTTTTTTTTTTTTCCAATGAAGATCTGATTGAACTAAAACCAAAAATCTCACAATAAATTTCCAAATTTGTGAGTATCCGTTCAGAAACATCCTGTTGCTTCGGTTTAACTGCTGGTTATAGAAGCGTGAATGCACGTGCATAGTTGAGAGTTTACAAGTTAAAAAGCCAAAGATAATCGTCAAATTAAGACAAAAAGTTCATTAGTGTAATGATGTAATCAAAAATGCATGTCAGTTTCCACAGTTTCCAGTTTCCACTGGTTTCAGTGCATCATGCAGTTAAATAGAAAAGCCACTGGGGGCAGCCTTCTTGCACGGAGCTCGTGTTAATTTACAATATTGTGGAGTTTCTAAGTTTGGCTAACAGGTTTTTATGTAATATAGGACAGACGTCTAAAAAGATGAAGCGACCTGTGTCCCTGCGTCTTTAACAGCGTCGGTCGTGATAACGCTGCAGAGTCTGCTAATGTCAAAACATCCAAACAACACAGCAAAAACTCTGCGCTAACTCTGGCAACTACAAAAACACCCCACACAGTTCTTGGGTCATATTTACAGTCCGACTCGACATGCACAGTCATGAGCTGTCACAGCAGGTCATGCATAGAAACCTACCACTCCACCTGGGTGGACCTGGGGACAAAACCAATCACCCTTTAAAATGTATGTCACATGATCAGGGTGCTGCAAAACACGTGCATAGATAACATGTAAACAGCACTATATAATAATGTTCACTACCAAAGAAAAACATTCCGTTGAATCACTTTCACTTCTGTGAAGACAGCCTCACCTTGTCTCCGTAGCTCATTTTTGACAGCTTCTACGCCTCCTTTCTTCTCGATGAAGTCGTAGATGACCTTCGAGGTCTCCTTGTCCTTCAGCTGAGCCTCGGAGATGCCGCACATATCAAACAGGTTCTTCAGCTCTGGGTCCAAGTTGTTCAACTGCAGAGAGAAAACAGAGGAAGATGAGACGTGCGAGGATGAAGGTTACCACAGAAGTTAGCCTGATTCCTAAACCTTTTTTTCTACTTTGTGTCAAGCGGAAAAACTTAAATCTCGTGCTGATTCTGTATCATTACGGGCTCCTTAATTTAAAACAACATCAGCCTCCTCTGCCTGTAACAGAGCGACTTTGCTGCTGCTCATATGAGCACATTCCTGCATGATCCTGTGCTCTATACATTGAGATCTGTGATGTGATTCCACCGGGTTTAATCTGTATTTATGAGCTTTGCAGCTCAGTCACACATTATGACCGACATGTAAAGTGTTGAGTCAGGATTAAAAAGGGGGACATTCGAAAAAGCAGGATTACCCAGTTTGACACTGGCTGTTAGAAAGCTAAACAAACTGGTTTATTCAGGGGGAAAAAAAAAAATCAGTGTTTAAAAAGCAACTTTTGTGATGTTACACTCTTTCCTTCCCTTCAAGGCAGCTCACAATGAGACTACAATGTCAGCTATTGTGCCGCCACCTGGTGGTGTGGCATAAGACTACAAAATAAAACTAGAAGTTTGAACGTTTCCTTCAGCTGCCTCTGTTTGTCATATTGTGTTGTGCTGCCAGAAGAGAGGATTGAGAAAAAGCCAAACATGATACAGGACACTGTTTATTTAAGAAGAAGTCATTACGTCTGTTTCCATGGTAACTTATCCTGGTGCAGTAATGGCTTAGAGGCTTTTAAATACTCATTTCTGACCACAACAACAGGTTGCTGTTTACGTCCACTGTAACAAGCATAATTCAAGAAAACTACAAACTCTTTATGTTTTTTCGGTGGATTATCAATTCAACTTCATCAAGTATTTCATCTAAAAGATCTGTGGTATATATATATTCCTTTGCTCATTTGTATTCCAGCTTCAGACTCAAGGATTTGAGAGGTGAGCGGGCTTTGTTTAAATGACGTCACACCTGCAAATCAGTCTTGAGTCCCTGAAAGCATTAAACTTACGAAACCGAATCAGAATTTCTGATTTTTCATCTACAGACAGAATAAGTCCTCTGACCTGCATGATCTCATACTCATCATCATAATTACTGATGATGCTTTTTTTTTGGGGGGGGGGGGGGTGAGTTAGTCCATGGATTATGCAGATGCAGGTTGATTCTCTTCCGTCCAAAATCTTCTTGCGTAACTCTCCTGATAACTTGGCTGCGCGGCCCGGCTTAACATTTTGGAGCTGATATTAAAATTTTGGGGGAAAAAAAAAAAATCTGTCTGGAAGAGGGATGTTTGAGCGACAAACCGATAAACCAGGAGCCAAGTTTTAAGAAGATGTCGAGGTCACACGCTCCCCCCCGCCCACCCACCCCCCCAACGTGTGCACGCAAAACAAGCATTAACATTTCATTCTTGTGTCGCTTACTTACGTCAAAGCCTGTGTTTGGATCCCATCCTACATGCCCAATGTGCCTGTGAGACGCAAAAGAGAGAGCATGTGAGATCACAGAGACACAAAGGGTCAACGGGTCGATTAAACTGCTGCAAAATCTACAATGACCTCTGTTTTTTTTTTTTTTTTTTAACCCAGGCGGTGACCTCCAGCACTATAAAAGCTGCAGCTGACTGTTCCAGAGAGCACAGCACAGATTACCAATCACACCACTCAATGTATAGGATTACAATCTGAATAGAGACAGCCAGGATTAATGCCAGCACTTACATGGGCAAGAGTGATACGGGGCCAGAATGTGTTGCGTTAACAATAAAATCAAAGACTTGCAGTCATGCCGCTGTTGTACTGTTGTGTTGTTTCGCAGTCTTGACATATTATGCAACAAGGTTAAAGAGTGTTGTGTAGGGAACCGTAGACGTTCAAAGGTCTCTCCATAAAAAAGGGAACAATGATGTTTATCCACCACCTGAACTGAACCCCGCCCTACAGGTGACTCACTGGAAGTTGCTCGGTGTGCCGATGTCCGCCTTGGTCAACTTCTTCTTCTTCCCTTTGGCCTTTTTCTCCCTCTTGGGGAAGGAGTGCACGATGTTGTTCACCTGAGAGTTGTTAGGGTAACGCTGATGACTGCTGATCTCGGGGTTTTTGATGTCGACGGTAGCCATGGGCAACGTCGGGCCTTAAAAAGGTGACAAGGAAGTTTTTAAGACAAATCACGTGGAATGCAGAGACAAAATTTGGTTGAGAGGTTTTCTGCTGCAGACAATAAAAAGGGCTACAAACTAATAATGGTGACAGTAGTCACGTCTTAAGTTCCTTAAAAACATTCAAACCAGCAGTGTTCCTGTGTTGACAAAGAGAGGCGTGGCAATTTTATTTGGGTTTTTGGATGTGACAACAGCTCAGAACAAACAACTAAAGGTCTGGTCTAAAAGACTAAAAACTGGTACTAAAGTAAACATTATTACCAAAGCTTCTAATGTCTTTGACAAATAGAGCTTTAAATCGGTTGTAAAACTTGTTCTGTGGGTTTGACAAATGAATGACATTCATTCTCTTCGCTCACATCCGTTTTGCAGATGGTGCATGTCTCAATCATTCACTCAAACTGTCAGATATGTAAACAGATATTCTTTTATTTAACCAGGACAGCTTCATTGAGATTAACATCCCCGTGAAGCCTGGCCATGTCCGGCACAAATAACAGCGAGTAACCAAACTACAACACAAAATGGACGCCGCTCCATTTTAACTCCAATAAAAAACACCTTGCGTGTTTATATGATCACAGGTAACCCAGATATACCCACATGTCAGCAAGACATCCATACAACGTGGAGCTCAATTCAGCAATGAAAAGTCAGTGTCAGCACCACAACAACTCCTCCCAGTGCCTCGCCTCCACCACATACCTTTAACACTCTCACTACAAGGACTTTTGGGAGTTTTGCTCGGCGAAGGCGAGCACGACCGACTGCGTCGCCTCGTCACCCTGTCCCAGATGCACCCGCGATCTCTCGCTCCGCAGGTGGTCAAACTGACATCGAGGAGCATTTTGCCGACCAACTTGTGAGCTCGCTCTTGGGGGCAAACGGAGAGCCGAGCGGTCGGGTCTGACAGAGTTGGGTACAGTTCGTCCTGCGGTAGAACCAGGCAGTGTAAAGTGGAGAGGCAGCTCCCTGGGCTCAAACTTCCACCTCCTACTGCTCCTCCTCTTCCACCATTGCCCTCACATTTAAGGTCCTCGGTGGGAGCAGACAGGAACGTGGTGCAGAACATCATGATAAAAGCTGACTGGGCATGAGCGTTATGGTGACAACAAGCGCCAGTGGAGACCCCAAGGAAGATTGTGACAAATTGGTTCTTTCTCAGTGAAGAAAGAAGTCTAACGACTTCCTCTTTAACCCGGCTTTGTAAGCAGGTAAGAAGCACTTGCACTTGTTTCCAGTCTTCTTCGCTGAAACCCGCCTAAAGCCAAGATGATCTCAAAGGTTTCCAAAACACAACCAAAACACCAGCACAGAAGAAGCCAACTTGTGACGGACTGGGTGCAGAAGTCTGTATTTATTGAATGAATATCCTCAGACATCTGGTGGAGTTTACACGCATACTGTCTGAGCTGTGAAGGCAGACGTCCAGCAATGCCATCAGAAGGCAAAAAGAGCCAGCCAAGACTTAGTCAGCCAGCAGCCAAACTTTATTCTTCCTCTTGCATTCCTTCCATCACAGCAACAGTTTTCTTCTATGCGAATTGTTTACCAAATTTCCGTCTCCTTGCTTTGTCCATGTGCCTGAGCTCTGCATATTTAAATCTATCCTTCAATCATTTTCTATTCCCTTGACTTTCCGTCTCGGCACCGCTGGATTATCATGTTCGGATTGGCTCACTGTGATCGTCTCCCCACCCACCTCCACTGCCGTCTCCTCCCCTCTCCTCGCACAAAAAACACAAATTCATCTAATCCCAGCGAATCATTCTGGATTTAGCGCGAGCTTTTACATAACCATTAAAACCCATCCGTGCATAATCCCACATTAATCTCAGTGGTCTCTAAAACATGATGATTCTGCTGGGTGAGAGAATGCGCAGAGAAAGGCTGAGCAAGAGAGGGGAAGAACGAGACAAAAGAGGAAAATGAAGATTTATTAAATGAGAGCAGGGGCCAGATGAGGACAATGATGAGAGCTGGAAAGGGCAGCAGGAGAAAAAGGGCAGGACAGAAAGAAAACAAGAACCAGACTGGAGATGACAGACAGTAACAGGGCTAGGATGCCTTCATGGGAAGTGAGAATGAGACAGATGGAGAAGGAAGAGAAGACGCTCCTGTGGGAGGACGAGGATGACTTCCTTTGGAAATGAACCAGTTCACACAAATGATGCACTTATTAGAAAAGTGATCCAAGCTAGAAACACTTATGCATGGCAGCATGTTTGGGCACAGGTACGTGGACACATCTGCCTTTTAGACAACAAAACAAGATCAATCATGATCCCAAAATGGCTTTGTTGCATGGTGGCATGACATGTGACCCAAAGCGAAGCATCCACAGGGCCGACGCTGTTAAGCCGCTCTGAATCAGAGCATCAGCTAAAACTGTAAATGTGTCATTTGCGCGGTAATGACCTGTGCGCGGCTGCACGCACACGCGCAGATATATTAATAAGCCAGATGGGTCAAATCATGACAGTCTGCAAGTCCAAAACTGGTTCCCTCCTGTGTGAAACTAGGCTGCGCGTCTTATGACGCATGTCCAAAAACAAACATTCACAAATGTGTGCAGTCATCAGATCACTGAGAGCGAGGGTCAGGCCTTGAAGGGCATGTCGATCACAGATCAAATCTCCACTACAGAGCCAAATAAAAACCTTTTGTTGAGCTGTTCGACCACTATCTACAATTAGTTTCTTCCAGCTATGACCAACACCCGGTCATGCCCCTTTGTACTTTACAACACAAGATAAATCAGGCCTTATCTAACTCAACATGCTACCGAACTCCTGACAAAAACAGGACTCCCAGGTTGCATAGTAAAACCTTTCACATGCTCCAGCAGACGATGTGAATACATAGTTTGTTGTTGTTTTAGTTGACAACAGGTACAATCAAACTGATCTTTATTTATACGATCAGTCCTGTCTACTGTTCATCAATGCCGGATTGTTCCCGGATGAAATAAGAAAGGCTTTGTGTGCCACATAGTTTCCACATTATTAGGGCAAAGAAATACATCCTGGAATTGTTGCCAAGTAACACAAAAACCTGAAACGCCACCAGTCTGACACACTGAACAGACACCGTCAGACACAGGTCTGCCTGCGCTTTTTACATCTCTCTTCTGCTCACTGAGTTATCGACAGTAGAAGACAGTAGAAAACATACCATTTGGAGGGTCGCGTCTCTTCTCTGTGAACACACAGACAAATCAAATCATTACAATCCTGCGCTGAGCAGTCGGGCTTGTGTTAGTGAGAAGCGAATGTGTGTGAGAGTGTCAGAGCGCAGACGTATAAAGACTTGAGAGAGTTTATTGGGTTGTTAAGATAAGGGGTCGGCGGGATTGTGCACACGACTGCACAGAATGGAAAGGGGCTGTTCGGAAAAGTTGCCAAGCAAAGTGTTTTGTTAGCGTTAAATGAGACACACACTCACGCACACACACACAACAGCTACTTTCATATCAACAGGTAAATCTAGGTCTGTAGAGGACAATGCAGGTCTCTCTTTCTCTCTCATAAGACTACAAAGAATATAAACACTAATACTTTAATGACATTGACTGACACACACACACACACACACACACTTCAAAAGACTGATGACTTGATTTTTCCAGCGGCTGAAGGTCAAACAGAAGAAGCCTTGAAGATAAGATTAGGTATCCGACGCAGAAGGGCTGAAGGGGTGAACATGAAAGACTGATCCATGTGAAGGGTCAGGAAATGACCCGCAGAGGAGAAAGCAGGAAGACGGACGGTCTTAATCAAGCGAGAGATGAGAAGAGTTAAGGACCGAGCGGCAGTGACGAGTTTGAGAATCTGCATCTGTACGGCTTTGCGTATACAATGTGTTTTCAATTTGCTCCTTAGCCTGTGAGTCCGTTCGAGACACTCACATCTCATTTCCTTTTATAGATAGATAAGATAATAGAGGTTATGATGCACAACATCATTTTGTAAAAGTGCCATTCAGTTTAACAGTTCCAAAGTTTAATTGTTGGTGCTGGATGAAAACCATGTGAATGTAATACATAAGCACACTACTCAAACAAAATACATTTCCCGCTATTTATATATTATTTTAACTTTAAAAGAACTTTAAATCCTAAAGGTCCCCTCATACAAATCATGCTGACATATTATGCCCATGAGGTCCTTCTCAAAGCTGATCATCCATTTCTTTCTTGCTCATTTTAAACTGAAACAGTAGTGAGCATATTTGTAGGCTGTTGGGCTGCAGCTGTGAGGTTTTACAAACATTTTTATAGAAAACTAATCCCCTCGACTGGAAGCACTTCCAACAAATGGCTGAAAGGTTTTCTTACGGCACCGAAACAGAGAGAATTTTGTAAAGACAACTTGAAAAGTGAACAGAAAAATACAATTATTATACGATCCGTCATCGCAAGAACTGTCAAATCTTTCTGTTCACTTTCGCCATTCGAGCACCTGATGAGTTGGAAAAAGTGTTGTCAGAGGAAGAGTTTGCAGTAGATCAGAAGAAGACTGGACGATATAGTTAAACAGACGCAGGCAAAGAAGTCCTTAACCACTGTCAATACATGAAAGCATCAGTTTAATGCCTCTGAATTCATTGTGTTCATGTATTGAAATTAAGATCTTTCTTGCCCAGTTCTGTGTGGATGAGCGCTGTAAAAAAAATGACAAGTTTAGAAATGAACTTGATCTTGTGCTCACATCAGTACAGACTAAACCAGACTGACGACAGAACGACTGCTTGTTTCACTCATTATTTGGAAAACTGTCTGCATCACTGTCGTAAAATATTTGACTTGAGCTACTTGTTGAACACAAGATCAAAATTTGCTAGACGTGTCATTTTTTTTTCCAGCGAGTTAGGTCAGTCAGTTTGTAGGTAAGTCAGCAGCAGCAGCAGCGAGTCGGTACCAGTTTTCCTCTGTCTTCTCCCGATTAGCTCTCCAACTTGGCTACGGAAACGCTTCGTCTCCTCCTCGCTGGCAAAGTTCAGACCCACTTGACATGTCTGCGAACACACACACACACACGCACAACAGAAATGTGTAAAAATGATTTCCACGATTGAATTTCCAAACCTGCTTCCATGAGGTGCGCGCTGTGAACAGCCCCAGCCTTATCGCACCACAATCAGCAATCCCACATACCTCATGGTCTGCTGGAGTTTGGGCCACTGTACCCACCCGCTAAGATATTTGCCCCACAGTGAACAACGTCCTGTCACATCATGTGCACTGGCTGTGACACTGGATGTGTGTTAAAGGCAGGACTTGTGCAAACAATGTTGTTTTACATGATGGGAGTGCAAACCTGGAAGTCGGTCTCGCGTGTGTTTCTCATGGCGGATTTCCAGCAAACAGAACTTGCAGCGTTATGCCTGCTTTGTTGAGCAAACTCAACACAGGGGTTGGGTTTTGTGAACTGGTTCTGAATTCAAGTCAGGTTAAAATTTAGAAAGAACCACAAGCTTTGCTTGCTTGTTTGCTTTGAGGACTCTTGAGTGCTCTTTTTCAATTTTCTCAAATGTAATGACCAGAAGGATCTTTGATATAAGACACCTTGATTGCTTCAGAGGGTTATTTCCCTCTCTCCCTGCTCCAGCTTCATTTTTCGTAAATACATTTTAAATGACCAACAAATAAAACTGAAGATTAAAAAGTGCTCGTCTGCTGAGCATCAGAAATAAAACAAGAAACTCACATCGCCAGCAAACGTAATGAAGTAAGATCTGGGGAGGTAGATGTTGAAGTTGCTGTACAGCTCCTGTTCAAACGTAATCTTACCATCCTGTGGACAAAAACAAACACCGGGCTGAATGAAGGATATGAGTTAGGTATCTGACAGACAGGTTAATGATACAGGAAGTCCACAGATTCCTCCGTGTGGCTATAAAAACATCACCATGAATATAAAAATGCTTGTAACGCCCACACTGGACATTAACTGTGGTGAGCACCATCATCTTGCCTGAGCCACAACGATGTAATCAAAGCAGGAGCACTTATTGTATTCACTCACCCTGAGGTCAAAGACCCTGATGAAGTAGGATCGTTGGGGGTTGTCTTTGACCAAACAGGCCACGCCGCAGCATCTCTTGTTCCAGCTGGAGTTCCTATCAGCTGTGAACACCTGGACCACTGCTGAAGACAATGTCTGGAAAGAGAGAAAGAGAGCCACAGTTACCCTGTCACTGCGATCCATGTGCAGGTTTTTAAGGTGACAATGTCGTCGACGATTTACTCCACATGTGCGAGCTGCGATGTTTGAAATAAAGCAGCACGTTGTCACTCTGTGTGTACAGTACAGTGATATATAGCACTTACTCCAAAGCTTTAAAACACCGCAGCAGCCTCCCCATTTGAAAATAAATTTATGGAACCTTGCCTCCTCAGTGCCATGTCCCCAAACTCACTAACTCAAACATTAAGTCAAGCCTGGCCTCTTTAACGACATCAAATGGTAAAATTAGCAAAGAAAAGTCCAGTTTGAAGTTCATGCTAAGCACATCTGGCAAATTTGGGATATATTGTACATATTTTAAGACGACTCATGCCTTATAAATCAACCAAGTAGCTCATAATCGGCCGGTCTATGAGCAGCTGGTTTTGTAATAACAGAACTCGAGGCCTTGCAGAAACTGGACTCATCATGCACCCAACAACATTCCTGCAATGACAAAAGAAGGTTGCAGCAACATGCTGTGTGCTTTCCAGCTGCAGGCGCTGCGAGCTTTGTCGGGAGAAGTACAAAAAAAGTACAAGCACAAAAAAAAAAAAAAACACATCTAAATAGTACAGAAAACATGGCATCAAATCATATGCCAGTTTTTTTGCTGAATAAAAACGTACTTCAATTATTTTCAATGCTAATGTTTGACAGGCAGCATGACGGTGAATGAGTGAGTGACAGGTGACAGTCGATCACGGTGTGGGGGTCAACTCGCTCTGCCCTGCAGGTGTCCATCAGTGCCAAACGCCTGACAAGCAGAGCAGAGGTGTGATTATGAGAAATGACACATCCACTGGTCAAGGCAAGGGAGCACCAAGGATACATGCAACCCTGAACTGTGGATGCTGGGAAGCTGGGTTTACTCTAATTTTATATTAAGAACACTGCAGACATCTGAACATCTCCTGAAGTCTAAAATCCCTGAAGGCTCCACACTATATTAAGACCGAGCCTACACACACACACACACTTAATGACTAAAGATGATAAATTTTAGTGTGAGCAGCATCGCAATACTTCTCTCATGCAGCATCTCCCAAACTACGTACCAATATTAAGAACATACCAAGTCGTTTACCAACATTTCTGCTGTTACTGTGTCTTAAACCTGCGTTCTCATGGCCACCAGGGACAAAAGTTCAAATGTCCACTTTATGTTCTCTATTGCTTGTTTCAAGTCTTCTTCCACACAGTGTGATGCTCATTTTGAAAATGATGGTCCCATTTAGAGTAAAACAGGCAGGGTATGCTTTAAGGCAAGGCTACCATTTGGCTGACTAGTCGTTCTCAGTCATTCTCAACATACCAGGCTCAAATCTGGCAGTGCAAATAAAAAAATAAATCAATATTCTGTAACTGGGTTGCCTATTTCTTGGCTCAGATGTTTTCAGGAACATATTTTAGTTACTCTTTAGCTGTAATACGAGAAAGTCTGTGACTGGGGACACTGGTGTTTGTTTCTGCTTGAAAACAGTGATAAAACTAAGCATGAGCAAGCAAAAAAAAAAAAAAAAAAAAGGCAACGTCTATAATGCCAAACTTGTCAACAAAGATGACGATAGGTTAACACTTGGTCTACTTTTTACGTGTTCTTGCTGTGGAAGCAGCGGGGTTAAAGGGAAAGCTGTCAGTCTGAGACTAAGCTGCGTCATCACATGCACAGCAAAGGAGCACACCTGTAGCGTGCGCACACAAAGGCACATCCATGATCATAAGACCAGATCAGACTCCCGCAGGTTTTACAGGTTGCTGCAGGGATGTTCTCACATTGAGGGGTCCGGGTTCACAGTCATTACCACGCAGATGAAAGCCAGCGCAGCCAACAGGGGAAGTGCCTGGTGATATTCGGGGCTTTTACAATGCGGTAGTTCCAGGAAATAATCCACACTTGATGACAACATACATGTATTGTTCTTTATAAGTTAGTGTTGTGTGAATGTGATGTTAGATTACACGTATGTGCAGAGGCAAAAAAGGAATATTTAAAAAAATCAAGCAGTCAGCGACAGCAGAGCTATAACGACAAGAGAAATTCCTCTCCTTAGTCCTAATATTGATACTAGCAACAAACAGTGTTTGCCTACAACAACTTGTGGCAGAGTCACAGCTTGTGTCTGACCAGACAGTAAACTAACCCGTGGCCTCATAGTTCCTGGAACATCTGAAAGTACCTCAAGAGCAGGTACTTTCTCAAAGAGTGGAAGAAGTACGATGCAGGAACAAAAACTGAAACGCCTGCGTCCTGCGGTGAAACTGCGGGTTCCTGAGCAGCTACAAAAGCTTTCTGGAAAACGTCCATGAGCTGAGAGGTGCGACTTGCCTGTGTCTGACTCCAAAGGGCTAACTCCCAGAGAGGACTTCCAAACACTGCTATGCTTTCTCTGTGGGACTAAAATGGAGTTAGCCGCTGTGTTTTTAACATGTACAGCCACTGCTGCAGTGTGGATGCAGGCGGAGGACTCAACGCAACACAGTTCTTCTTATATTAAATTGCTAAATTGCCTCTGGGCAACTACTGAAAGGCTCGTGTTAGTGGCCACATTATACGATGTAACCGCACGCTACACAGCCAGCATGAGATAACAGAACAACACGTGTACATGCAAAGGGACACTTACATCACAGCGATGGTTTGTGAATCAGAGTATAACCTCAGCGTGAATGACTCTGCAGAACGGCGTGCTCTCCCACAACTCCAGCTCTTGCATGCATCGACATTATGATGTTGAATTCAACCTTATAGCTCAATCCTACGACATGTTTGACTTGTTGCTCCAACAATACACAGCCTGTATAATCCAAGTAGGCTTCATTTATCTTTCAGCTCAGTGTCCAACTTTAAAACTCGGATGTCAGAGGGAGCACTGCATGTATAAGATATTTTTATTCATTTTTATACAAACATTGAGTTTGTTGGCAGCACTGCAGCTCTTGAGTGTCTGGATATGGATGAGAAGATCAAACGGATATTATGAATTCAGCTTCTTCGTAACGGCGACTGTAATGATGTCCAGGCTCTGAGGCCGCGGGGGGCGTTCAACAGCCTATGAAGTGCTGATTACTCCTGACAGGGCCACAGGCTGCAGGAAGTGAAGCTCTGTCTATGAAGTCATCAAAACACAAGTCTTACATCACACACGAATACATTATCTTTCTCCCATCTCAAAAAAAAAATCATCTGTTGTCATGTTTTTTCTGCCACAACGATGAAGCTCATCACTTGTCCAGCACTCACAAACACAACTGGTCTTTTCCACACAGAGAACATGGAGATGAGACAGCGCCACGCTCCGCTGGACTGTCCAGCAATGTACCTTAACCTCTTTATATTTTAAAGGCCTCTCTGACTCACGGAGGAATCCAAACTGTGCTTTAGATTCTCATAAGGAAGTCAACGCTAATATGCACCTCAGTGATATTTGGATGCCGTGTTTTCAGTTCCCCTCAAAGTCGCGGAGTGAGGTATAAAGTGCTTTTGATTGGATCACGAGACTTGCGTCAGGCGCAGACAGGTCGAAAGCGGTGTCGCAAAGGCTGTCTTTATGACTAGAAAAAAAACTGAACTGACCAAATGTCATCATGTGTTTGAATGTGAAAATATTATTTTAGTTTATGGAAGTGAATCATTAATCATCTTTGTCTAAGGAGCGATAGCTGTGTTCAGAGTCATAAATGAAATGTACCGTCTGCCTTGATTGATTGATTGTCAACAAAATCTGTCTTTTCTGTCTCTGTGCAGTCTTACTTTATATAAACGGCATTGAACAAGTTTTACTATGATCGCATTAAAAAGAGTAAAGACACGAAAGGTTCTGTTTGCAGAACCTCCTCACTCCTGTGCTTCATCCTTTCTGCACAAGCAGACCATCGCTCTCATCTGAATGCCATCCATCAGCCCGTTCGGTCAAGCTGTTCTGTGCTGGCACATATTAGGCACCATTACACCTCTTCACAAGATCTTCCAGAGAGGGAGGGGAGCGAGCGAAAGGTGGCGAAAAAGATGGAAAGGAGTGGGAAGAAACAGAAGCCGGGAGGAGCGGCCAAGAGAAGGAGAGCGTAGATGTGAGAGAGAGAGGAGGTAAGTGATGCACAGCGAGAGAAAAAAAAAAAAAAAAAAAAAAAAAAAACGAAGGAAGAGATGCAGGCAAGAGACAGGCTTGAAGAAATATGACTGACAGAAAAGGGGGGGGATAGGAGCGGATCATAAAAAGGAAAAGGTGAGACTACAAAAAAAAGGAAAGGAAGGAGAGAAAATTAGAAGAGGGGGGATAACATGGCGGAAAAGAGGGGTCATGTTCCACTTCTCCAGCACAAATCACCAGAGGAGGCCGACCACGGGACTTCCTGTAGGACAGGACTGCTGATCAGGCAGTCTGTGCGCGCACACACACACACACACACACACACACAGTGTGAATTGGACCCTTTCCACCTTTTGCCCAGTCAGACAGCGCTGCTTATGGTGAAAACAGCAGAAGGAATACCAATGACTAAGACCACTGTGTATGTATGTGTATATCTGTGGCTGCGTTAAGCTGAATCAAAGTTGAAATGCTTGCATGTAATTCCTAAAATATGGAAATATGGATTCATGGATATCTTGCGAGTCCCAACTGTCATGTGGTTTACGAAATAATGCTTCCTGCGACGCGGGAAATCCAAAATTCATAAGACATCAGATCTCACAAATCAACAAAATATAAAGAAGAATTATAGTCAGTTCATTTCTTATTGATTTGAATGACTGGCCTCACATGACTGTGGAAACTTTTTTTTTTGGCAGCAGGCAGCCTCTATCCAAGCAACAGGCAAAAAAAGATAGCCACAGAGTAGAAAAAAAAACATGTGTGGGCAATTTTATTTCTATATTAGAGCAACAATACTAAAGGCAAAGTTGCCTTTTGAGTCACAAAATCTCCCTTCATACTGCCAAGACTACAGGCTTGGAGAGCTCCGCTGCTTTCAAAGAATTAGTCAGTATACAAACAAGCCTTTTGCAGCGAGGATAAATCGAGTTTGGTTCAGGAGCCAACTAAAGGCTGTGCATCTTAAAAAGAGGTGGCAAGGTAAAAAGGTGGCTGACATTTTCTGCATAATAAGTACATGACATAGTGCACAATCACTCAGTCAGTCACCAAATCAGTGGTGTGCATTCTAATTAGATTGGTGAGCGAGACACACAATGTCTGTCTCTTTCTCTCTCTCTCTCTCACACACACACTCTTGTCTCTCCCAAACTCTCCCTGCATGCAAAGACGTGTACAGACACACAAGAGTGTAGGGCTGCGAGGAATGTTCCTGATTCCACATCTCTGTCACATGCCGAGTGACACGATTGCTCAAATGCCGGAGGAGCGTCGTCATTGGATTAAAAAAATAGGTCACATAGGTGTAGGGAGACACACCTTAAAATCATGTATGTTCATGTAAAAAGGAGGCAGGGCATCCCAACATGTGACCACAGTACGGGCCTGACATGCTGTGTCATGGGACAGGAAATGTGGCCTGTCCAAAGCAAACACACACCGGGCACCTCACACACACACACACGGTATTACTGGTTTACTGGTATGAGGTGAGCGTATAGAGGAAGAGGCATTTCTCTGTCAATCAAGCGCTCAACCTTTACTACACACAATTAAAGGAAACTATGATCACTATGAGGAAGTAACCTGAGAACGCGGTACGTGAAAGTCTGCACTATGCAAGTGCAACACGGATTTGTGCGCTTCGTCTCACCCTTATTGTGAAACTGACCAGTATTTATAGAGCAAACTCGATTATGTCACACCAAAGACACGACGCACTTGAATACCCGACGCCTTGACGTTAAAACACGTCTTATCTGTTCAGTGTATCGACAACAGGTGACGGCGCGACATTCTTTCTTGCTGATATCACTGGGTGACAGAGTTTCTGCTGAGCTACTAAGTAACTATGGTCAAGGGTATGATGTGGCTTTCAAAATCAGACAGGAAAGAGGAAATCTGAGAGCACCTTGTTGAGGAAATGGGCTGATTTAGGAACACCCCTCGATGCTGAGAGCGATATCACCCAACTTTACAGTGACGTCTTGCTAGTGCAGTAGTGCCTTAAAAAGGTGTAAAAGGAGTATTTATCGGCAGAAACGGAATACAATATTTGTTTCCTTTAGTGTGTAATCACCTGAACATAAGAATCGTTGTGTTTTTGTTGTCCTAAAATGAGCCATTTATATATCTACAGAGAAAGTGGGTCCTCCTGCACGGAGTCCGCCATGTTGAACCGCCATTTTTCTACAGTAGCCCAGAACAGACAAACTGAACACTGATCTAGATATGTCAATTTAGCAGCCAGAGTTTTTCCTACATGCTTGGAAGGAGAGAGTGAGGTATGGGAGAGTATGCGACTGCTGGGTGCCACTAAATCCTACACACTGGACCTTTAAAAGCGGCGGTGAGGTACACAATGTTTATGACCCACAACAATCATTAAGCGAGACATAGGCTCACAATCGTTGGCCGCAAGAGATAGCAGACGCAACTACATAGGCCATATCATGCCGATCAAGAGTGTGCGGTACTATATTAAGCTTATATATGGTCTTTCTTTCAGTCCAACATATATTATCATTTGATAAGAACCATAATTTAACCACCATAGCAATACTTGTCTGTGGTGAACCACTTTGGAAAGCTCTCATGCTCTTGAGGACTGCCTGTGTAAATAAATGATTGATTAATATTTAGATGTGCAAGCTAGAGAGGGGAAGGTTGACTAATAAAAAGGGGGAGAAACCTGTCCTGCAAGCTCAGAAATGTGAGAATAAGCAGCTGCAATTGTCTTGTTTAAAACACAGTTTGCAGTCTATTGAGTATGGGGCTAGCTACAGACACGGTGCACAAGGAGGACACATAAAAAAAAAATGAGTCAGCTGAATGCTAAACGTGTTACGTAATATCAGACAATCTCACAATATTGAGTCGTGACATTGCACTAGTGATCTTGACTGCAGTCACACAGCTTGCTAACAGCAGGCTACTCCCACTGGTTTCCCGTCAGATTTTTAAGGAACTGGCACGTCCTGCATAATAATAATAATAATAATAATAATAATAATAATAATAATAATAATAGGGGGAGGAGGAGGGGCCATGTCTGGTCGGGCACATTCTTCTCAGTGGACACACACACACACACTTCCCGAAAACAACCAAAAGGTTCAGCTATGTTATGTAATGCCAGTGCACAAAAATCATTGCTTTCCGTTGATGGATTTAGCAGCTCCACCTTCAAAAAAAAAAAAAAAAAAAAACTCACAACAATAATAAAAAAAAAAATCCCGACTATTAACTCCGCTCGGTGCCTTTAAGCTAGCTGACATTTCAGGCTTTCCTGGATGATTTCAGGTGTGTCAAGCTTTGAAGTTAAAAGGCGTACCCAGCGGAGGCCTAAGAGGCTGGAATGAAACTTGCTGTTGCCCGAATGTCAACGTCCCAAACGGGGACGCACCGACACGGTCGCTCGCTCGCTTTGCTGAAGCCCCCCTGAAGCCCTCCCTGCTGTCAAAACAAACCGACCTCTTTTCGGTTAGAAGAAGTCAAAAAATAATAATAATAAAAAAAAAGGAGAGATAACATACGTTACCCTCGGAAATCACAACATAAAACTGTAGGCCACAATCACCGTTACACCTCTTTAGCTAAAAAGCTTTATCTCCCGTCCCCGGGACAGGAGACACAAGTTAGCTGTATTAGCTTTTTTTTTTAAAGCCAGCTATGATACAACAAATTGATGGGAAAAACTTACGATGCATTTCCTGCCAAGGTGGTTGAAAAGGCATTCATTTTCCTGCTGTGTCAGTAGTATGGACCCGACATTTGTTTGCCGCCGTTGCGGCGGATGTCCACTCATTATTGGTGTTCAATTTATAAAGTATGCACCGACTGTAACTCGTTATGTGAGACCCAGAAAGATACATAAACAATCCCTCGGTCATCCGTGGCCTTCCTCCGACCCCCCCTCAACCTCACACCGGTTCGGTTTATCCCAGGGGGTCCTCACGGGTGGACTGCCGCGAAATGTATGCTGTGTCGGTATGCACTGCGACGTCCCGCTCCCCTTTAAAATAAGGTCAAAACTGCAGCGGCAGGGCGAAGACGGAAAACGGTAAAAAACTTTCCTGGGAAGTCCGGCCGCCAGAGAGCCCGGAGCCAGCTCCATCCAACATGGCAGGGTTAGGACGAGTCTATCTACGAGGAATGGGGGTGCACGCTTTTCTCAGCTGTGTCCCACATAAGCACTAAGAGAGGATTTCAACACTGCTAAACGGTAGGAAGTTCGTATATTATATTTTTATAACATTTAAATATATTCTGGTAAAAATCCAGTGAGGGAATTCTGTTAAATAAAATGACAATTCTCAGAGGACTACCCACGGAGGTGGTTTGATCCAGTCCGCCCGTGGCTTTTATGACAGGAATGTGTGCGAGTGCAGAATGGGAGGAGAAAAGTAATAAGGTGCAAGTTGCCAAGATAATAGCATACAAGGGTCCTTGTGAGAAGAATCAATAAAGAGATAAAGCCACACTTAACATGAATACTTTAAGAAGCCCATGAAAGAAGCATAGAGATTATAATTTCCCTCTTGTTATGATAGTTTTATTGAAGTCACAGAGGGTCAGGTCATGGTTCAGCTACACAGCTGGTATCTGGGCCGATCTCCTACAGGATGAACATGACATGAAGTGATCTGCCACCCTGTACGGAAATGCTTCTAGGTCTCTTCCTTTCATTGCAATAATCTATAAATAGCCTATAAATAAAGTGGAGTAGAATTAAGACTGCCCCAGTTGCTATACTTAGCCTCAGGGGTTACACATGGTAGTTACATATACTACATGCTTCAAAGTATACATTTCACTGTGTTTCTCCAGAATGCAGAGAACACAGCTATTTTTTGTGTTGATCAGTGCCTAAAATATTACAAACCATTGCCTTTTCACATTAGATGTTTACTCTTTACATTAATTAGCCTGATTTAGAGGCTGCCATGGGGTAGCCTTGAACAACGGCAGAATGCATTTTTTAATAAAGTGCCTAAAGGTGTTTGTAATTCTGTGCGACGTGCTCAGTCAGGCTCATAAATGGGTGTTGTTTGCAGGAAGTGATACAAAGACAAGACTTTCCCTTGTGATAAAAACACTCACAGAAGTGATCCTGCCATTGCTAACATTGATGCAGCTTGTAGAAGCTGGTTTGTCACTTTACTTGCTGGGTGTGATGTGGATTGTTTGTTATCAGAAACAGAAATTTGACATGGCTTTATTGGTGCCAACTGAGACATGTACAACTGCAACGAGCAAGGGCAAGTGTAAATTATATAAGCCGACATCATAAAGTAAAATGTCTTGTCATATTATTTATGTAGCTGGTGAATGAAGGGACTCTGATTTGCATATATTCATGCAGAGCTTGACTCGAAATAAGCTCTTCCATAATCTTCATGACCCAAATTACAAG
Source organism: Protonibea diacanthus (assembly GCA_028641955.1). NCBI lineage: Eukaryota > Metazoa > Chordata > Actinopteri > Sciaenidae > Protonibea > Protonibea diacanthus. Next base: position 10,200,263 of record CM053997.1, on the reverse strand, counting down.
CCCTGTTTAGGCACAGTACGTAAACAAACATTTCCATATTCCATGCCCTCTTATTTAAATGCCACTTATGCGGGTGCATTTCTAATGATTGCATAAGTTTATATCACTGTAGATGTTGTCATCTGCCAAACAATCTAACCTCAAACCCATCAGAAGGTGTGAAATGTCACCTGGTGCTAAATTATTCAAGCACAAATTTCATTAAAATTGTAGCCAAGCTGTCAGTCAACTTGTAATAGAGATGTTTCTTCTGGACTTTCATTGAAAAAAAAAATCTTCCTATGTGTTTGTATGCATGTTAACATGAACATATGTATGTGATCATGTGGCTATGGGCGACTGTATGTATCGTGCAAGTGTGCAAGAAACATAAGCCAGTTATCGTCCCTCAGTGGGTCGGTATGGGGGTAGAGAAAGTCCCTGTGGAGCTGACAGAAATGACAGCCTCAAATGTCACTAGTAACACCTGTTGTGAATGACACTGTGCATTAACCAAATGCAGTTTTTCATGATGAAAACACTTGACATGCTTATTTATTTATTCATTTATGGACAGATCAGGATGAATATGGATGCCAGACCGTGTTTTATAATACACTCAAGAATGAAAAATATGTATTTAATCCAATACATGAGAACAAAGCTGAGGGTGTACATGATACGTAGAAAAATAGTACTGACTGAGGACTCTTGCTGAGTTTTGGTTAAACATATCTTAAGTTAGATGCTTCCTGTCACTGAACAGCTGCTTCATGCATTTATTTCCAGTAAACTTTAATTAATTCATTTATAATTAATTCATTAAATCTATGAATGGCATAGCTCCTTCCTTTGTTGTTGACACACTCTGAATGCACACTGAACACATCCTTGTGATCATCAAGTAAAGATCTCCTCACTACGCCTAGAATTAATTATAAAACTTATGGTACCTTCAGTCATGCTGCAAAAGTGTCTTAGATTTTTCATCTTTAAAATCTATGCTATACGTGCTCTTTGACACTTACTTCCATTTACTTCCACCTGGCTCAACCTAATTTCCTGCTCTTCAACAGTGTTTTCGTCGAACTTGAAAAACCTGACTGACAGGCAGAGAAACACCTCGGGAAACTCACTGCATTACCCCACCTAGCCTTGGTTTAGTGAGGTGTTAGAGATGACTCACCCCGAATAAGGAGTTATGAAAGCACTTCATGCAGAAACATGAACAATAAAATGGCATTTCAGAGTAGAAAAAAGGGCGAGTGAGTGAAGAAAACAGACGGACAGAGAGGGAGATACTTGCTTGTCTTAAGATACTACTAATATAAGCTAATAAGTAAGCAATGGTGCTTACTTCATCAGTTTGATTACAAAGGTATAAAACCCAAAATGCCAACAAACTTTCCAGCGAATAAAGGGAAGTTAAATTTTGTTGTGGGCACTTTCAGTCAAATGCATAAAACCAACATTTCCCCCAAACTGTCAAAACATAAGTAACCAGTGACATAAGTAAGGAAGTAAAAATGTTCAATTGTTCTAGTCACAGAAATCGGATGATACCGACAGCTAATACTGCTCGGTATGCACTTAACTCACGCAATAACAAGAGAACTGAACTGAGAACAGATACCGCTGCTGGTGTGAGATACCAAACTGACATTTCTGAGCAATGACAACAAGAATGTGTGAGGTGTGACCAATGAGTGGGGAAGGCTTTTCAGTGCATCTGAATGTACTCCTGCCTTATCTTATCTAGGTGTTAATGCTGTATGTGGTTTAGGGGTTTATTTGTACCAGAGGACACACGCCCTCTGGGGCTAACCTTATGAAACATTCGTTTGACCCACTTTCAACCCAACCCATTTTCCCACAACAAAAGAAAATTAAGGTTATAGGAGAAGGAGGGAAGACAACAACATTAATATTATATTTTGAATTCTGGAGGAAGGCATCCCCTACGGGCTGCTATATGAATATTTAATGAAGATGGCCTTTCCCTATCTCATCATCATGTTCTACAATGTGGATTTTTTGGAAATATCACAAAAGGGTCAACTTAACGGAAATATATTCAAAAAGGGAAGTATTGTGGTGTGACACGGGTCGCATTTCGCCTCATGATTAGAGACATAACACGTCTGGAAGTGATTTAGGGAATTATTGCCACAGCTAGCACTAGCACCACAGGCCGACACACAGTCATAAACAGCTTAGGTTTATTACAAATACAGAGATGGTAGTAATGAGACTGGTGGTGGTTCCCAACCTGGGTCAAAACCCAGATAAATCTGATGATCATCAATGAGACATAAAGTATAAAAACATTCCTGCTTGCTGTATTATTATTTTTTTTTATTACATTAAACCTCTAAAGACTATTCAAATGAAACAGGGAACATCAAGCTTTGCCACTTACCATTTATAGTCATATACAACCTGTGAGAAGGGGACATGACTGAACTTTACTTTCTTTTAAATGTCACATGCCAAAAAGGGAACCACAGTCATATTATGATACTCTCAAAACCAGTGTACTCCTCATTTGGATAAATCTGTGTATTAATAGAACACAGTGGAATCTGAGAGGTAGAGATGAATAAAACATTTGCTAAAACCTGTATGTTAACCACAAGATGGCAGTGTTACACTAGGTAGTCCATCACTGATGCTTGGTGGCCACACTCAGCACATTGGTTACTGTATCAAATTACATTTGCCCAAAGTCTATGCCAAAACACACTACCCATCCTGCGCTGTTGTGCATAATGCCGCCTGCATACATTATCATACAGCGAGGAGAATGATGAATTTGGGGTGAAGAGTTACGGCCCATCTGCTGGAGCAATTAGCAAAGTGTTTCACCGGCCTAACAATAGAGGTTGCAGGCTTGCAGAAGAAAACAATGCGGCTCTTGCAGGAAATGAGCAGAGCACCATGGTAAATTCTGGACAATGACCAGTTATGCGTGCCTAGGTATAAGGGAACCTCATGTATCTGTTGTCAGTGTGTAAACCATACCTGATCAACTTGAGATTTGATCAGCTAACTACAGAGTGCCAATCTACCACGGATGACTTCTTGGAGGAACGCGGGGTGCTCATCGGCCAACTGCAGGAACAGCAGCCAGGACAAGGTTTTGATGTCTTGATGATGCATCAGTGCAGGCATGATGCCCCACCTTTTGAGTGCCAGGGGCACCATTATACCATGGTGCATAAATATATACTTATTTATATTATGTTGCATCAGTAGAAAAACAAACAAACAAAAAAAACAACAACATTTGTTTTGTCCCAACAAAAAACATCCAAATCCATGGCAGTGTGTAGGATTTAGTGCCATCTAGAGGTATAGTTGCTTATTGCAACCGCCTGAGCTGTCCCCGCCTTTCCTAGTATGAAGGAGAAACTATGGCTGATGTGACATGAAAAAGATGATTATACACAAATGAAAACATAGTTATTAATATCATATTCTATTTAGACATCCAGGCCCCTAAATCTTACACCCTGGACCTTTAACATAAAACTATTAAAGTCTTTGCTACCAAACCTACTGAGCCTTTTGAGCAGTTGAAAGTATTACCCTAATAATCTAATCTAATCTAATCTAATCTAATCTAATCTAATCTAATCTAATCTAATCTAATCTAATCTAATCTAATCTAATTTAATCTAATCTAATCTAATCTGTGTGTCTGTGTACAGTATGTGTAGGTCTTTTATGATAGGGTCATAAAAGGTTTGTATTATGTAGAAATCATGAGGGAAGGAAACATTTTTCACATTTGAACTATGTGTAAAGAATATCTAAACTGCCATCTTGTGACTGGTCCTGAACATTACATTTGATCAGCATCATAGTGGCATTATTGCTCGTATCAGAGGAGAGAGAGAGGAACATTCTCATACTGTTGTGATGAGAAACCAATTATTTTTGGAGACATAATTCATATATTGACTTAAGTTTTCTTGTAGTATTACACATTATTGCCTGTTACCATTACAGAAACAGACACAGGTATGCACGCACATAGCCTTCCTTAAAAACAACCAGCAGGTTCAAAGTTCACTGTCCCACTGTTCACACTGTGTCACTAGCCTGTGAAATATCCACCACCATTTGTATTACGTGTCCCTGACCAGACACATTGTTGTTGACCACAGTGCACAATTACTTGTAACGCAGAGGTGAAAAGGGCTATTATTAGTTATATTTTAGTTATTTTTGTCCGTAAACATCACCGTGTGTGTCAGATGTCACACTCTCACAGAAAGTTGAGGCGGTGTTATTAGTGCCATCTGTACACAATCTGTATACAACTCCTCTCTCGCCACCTAGGTGAGAAACTTTCCTGTCTCCTAACTGCTGGGGGAGAATGCAGACTCTGTCTGCTGATTGATAGCATGTAGTATATTATGCAATTATTTTTCCAACTAAACCAATCCTGAATAATTCCCATTTGCTTGAAGCTATGATGGACGAATAAAAGCAGCCAGAAATGTGCTGCATATAGTATTACTTAATAAATATTGCATCAAAAAAAAAAAAAAAGTGGAAAGTGGTCCTAGATGTGACCTATTTTTCATTCTCGACATGTACAAGTTCCTTTGAGCCCGAAGAGAATGACATCAACTGTGCATGTAGTTTTGAAATATTGAGGGGCAACTCATAAAGAAATTTGAAATCCCATTTCCTTCCCTGGCCTCTATTGTTGTAATTAGCGCAATAACAGTGTGAGCTCCACGCAGATGCCCAACACAGTGGGCGTCACTATGAGGACGGTGCATGCTCCACAACCTCACGCCTAGGTGTGCCTTCCTCCTCTGCTCCAAATGTCAAACTTGGCACTGGGCAATCAAAACAAGACTTTTTTTTTTTTTTATATATATTTTATTTTTTAGGAGACAAACAACAGCGAGCAGAGTGCGTCCTTGTACCAAGCTCATAGCTCTCCTCCCCTACCTATATCAGACAGAGTTATTTTTGTAAGGATAGTTTCGCTCGCTGCACTCCGGTCAACACATCTAATGGTGAGACGATTCCACTGAAGGCATGTTCAGGTACTGTGTGTCTCTTTTTTTTTTTTTTCTTACATAGTTTTAACCTGGCATGTTATGTTTGTCAACTTGGCCTTATCTTCATTTTGGGATGCTTAGATGGGATGGATTTGTGTTTGCCAGGCTTTGCAGAGTGGATTCGAATTTTGGGGAGGAAACTCAGATTTGATAGCTGAGCAGCACGAAGAGAACTTTAGATACTTTGGTATTAGGTTATGCATTTAAATGTACATATAAAGCAGCTAAAGAAATCATTCAGAGCCAATTGGACAAGTAGATAAGTCATTGCATAGTTTGTTGGCATTAGATTGTTCTAGACGTTCTTAAAAAAAACATCTTAAAAAGAGGACATTGTCTTGTTTTCTTAAAGCAACACTGGCTACCAACATGTACACATTATTTGTATGTTAGTCTGTAATATCAAGTTTGATTTTGTTTTTCTTCAGCCAGAGGAAAGGATGGTTTCCGTCACACAGAAGAGCAGAAGCTGCGTGCTGCTGCTTCTCTCGCTCACACCATCAATCTTTCCCTCTTTGCCCATCCCTACCCCCTCTACTCTCACCGTCTCGCTCTGGCCTGTTTTTTCATTATCTGTCCTGACCGCTCCTGTTGGCAACACAAACATATTAACCATTTACAACGCGTTTACCGCTCCTGCAATTCTGAAATCATCCACCCCTACCACTGACCCGACGTCTTCATCAAAAGCCTTTGCTACAACTCTGTATTCCGCAAAATCAATGCCAGCTACGTCGACTGGGTCAGTGTCACTCTTTGACCAAACGTCTTCCAGAGACGTCCTGTTATCCTCACCCTCAGCTGCAACAAATACCCCTCAGTTTGGCAAAAAAGCCGATCCAGTCCATTGTCACCCCGTATCTCACCTCCCTCTTAAAACCCTAAAACAAAATTTCTGTAATATCTCTAAGTTTCTAGCTCACCCCTGCAAATGTCAGACATTATCCCTCAAAAATATAGGACCACCTCCGCACGAAAACCTACCATATCATTTGTCCAAAATGACTCTATTTAACGTGTCTTCTGAAAAACTTCCTCTTCACACTGCTAAACTATTTCCCGCCTTCAACTCGACTTTGCTTCCAAAAACTTTGCCATCTTCCTCTCCGCCTCAGGCTGCTTCACAGGAGCTTCCCACCCCTGTTTCAAAGTCATCCTTTTCTACGGTGCTCTCACCTTTAACCTCTAATAGGTCACCGCCACCTCTGACCAAAGCTTCACCAATCCCACTGCCCAAAATCTCGACATCTCCTCCAGAAGCAGCGGCCTCTCGTCAGCCTGGACCGTCTCCATCTCTCCCCCACACCACAGGTCCACTGTTTGACCACCAGCCTTTCATTGTTAGTTGGAACATTCCTGATCTGGTGTGTAACAGGTACAATATCTCACTGGACACCTCACCCTTTAAAGGAGTGGCCACCCCTGCTAAGGTAAGGAGACAAGCAATTGGACGTTTTTTGCAGATTAATGTCCAAGGAGGCCTCTTTTGTCGGAGGTTATAAAGCTGTTCGTCTTGCAAATGTTATGCAATACTTCATCATGCTTTTGCTTTTGCAGGTCCCAGGCCAGTTCCTGTCTCTGTTCTATACAGACCGATTGGGTCTTTACCCACATGTAGACCTCAAAAGTCAGAAACAATTCAATGGTGGCATCCCTCAGAAAGGTAACCTGAAAGCCAGTATGAACAAAGCCAGAGCCGATATCAGCTACTACATCCCATCCAAGTAAGCCTCCCTAACATTAGAACAAACCCACCTTTTGCTGTTTGACACACGTAATGCTGATCTTTAACCTCAACCTTGTGTCTTACCCTCCAGAACAAGCCGAGGCCTGGCTGTGATAGACTGGGAGGAATGGCGCCCCCTGTGGGACAGAAACTGGGGCACTAAGAAGATCTACCAGACTTTATCTTTGGCCCATGTTATGCATACAAACCGCTCCCTCACAGTGGAGCAGGCCACAGAGAAAGCCAAACAACAGTTCCAGGTCAGAAGGAACTGTAGATTAATAAAACAAATTCTATAATTCTGAACAGCTATTAAAGATGGATGAATAAATCTCCTCTTCTTGCTTCTTCCATTTTAGGTTGCAGCTAGGAGTTTCATGTCAGGAATGTTGGCAATGGGTAGAACTATGAGACCAAATTATCTCTGGGGCTTCTACCTGTTCCCTAACTGCTATAATTATGGCTGGGAGAGGCCAGACTACACAGGGCAGTGCTCCAAGGAGGTGAGGAGGCAGAATGATGAGCTCCTCTGGCTGTGGGAGTCCAGCACGGCTCTCTTCCCATCTGTCTACCTGCAGGTTGGTTAGATAGTTACCCTTAATGTCATTTCTTGAATTTAAATTCCTCAGATGTTTTCTCTCCTGCACCCTCGCACTATTTCAGATTTCCCTGGCAGACAACCCCAGAGCCACCCTGATGGTACGAAACCGTGTACAGGAAGCTTTGAGAGTATCTGCCCTGCCCAGGTGGAGTGGCACCGCGCCTGTTTTTGTTTACACGCGACCTGTCTTCGTGGATCAGAACAAACGCTTCCTCAGCCAGGTAAATGAGTCATTTAAATGTTGATTTGTGTAGACATGCTGCCTCCTCGCAAGCGCTACTTGACGTCAAGCAGCGTGAGACGTCGCTGGGACAACCACTCTCTGATCTTACTTAATGAATGAATAATTCAACCCGCCATTCAAACAGATTCAACAGTTTTAAAATGACTCATCAGCGAGTGACCACACACTTGACTAGATTAGATACATCTTAGGTTACTTCTTCATCCCAGCAGTGAGGCGTTTCCAGCCTGAGGTCCAATTTTAAGAGGAGTTTGGTTTCTTGGTGTAACAACACCCTGATCAGGTGGTAACCCTCACCTGTAATCCTTATACTCTCTTCTCACCTTTTTTTTAAGGGAATAAGAACAGTGTAAACATTTTCATACATGCATACATGATTATCATTTGTCTCATTTGTAATGCGGTTTCTGTGCAGAGACAAAAATAATGAACATATTTAACCATTTGTGCGCAGGGCGACTTGGTCAGCACCATTGGCGAGAGTGCAGCGGTCGGAGCGTCTGGTGCTGTTGTGTGGGGGGCCAGCGCTGACTACGATGACCAGGTAACATCACACCGCCAGACCTCCAGTGGACTGCTGAAAGACATGACAGACAGTGCCGACGGCAGGTAGTCAGACCTGAGACAATGTGTTGCAGTTAGATGATATAAGAGTCTCCAGAGCTGAGACTGACTGACAATACCTCGGTGGCACAGGTACTGATGGACTGGTTGGTTGTGCGACAGTATTAGTTAATCCATGGCAATGAAGCCAAGATTAGCTTGATGATAGTGACTTTCACCAAAGAGACCTCACCATGTAAATTCAACTTACATCTTACATTTAGATATATTTATTGTGCATTATTCAGTGTCTTTATGATAAAATATTGTTCATTAGTCCTTCCTAAACCTTTCTCGTCTGCATTAACTTCAGTTAATGAACTTCTATATCTACTTAACACATGACAACCTGTAAAAACAATGTTATTTAAATAAATACATAAAAAAATTTGGGGAAAGGTGCCCCCAAGTTTGAAAAAAGTGCAGCAAAATGCCCTTTTGAATGCCCCTTATGTTAGATAAAACATGATGCCTTTCCAGTAGATAAGGTCTAAATGGTTGAATAGTTAACATTTCCCCGTGACCCGAAATAAAACAGTTTAAATCCAAACCAGGGAGCAGAACTGTTTCACAACTGTTCCGGTGATAAACTGGAAACAGACCTTCCATTGTCACGCATATCTTGTCATCCCTTCTGTCATATTTATGGCGCGTTGGTGAGCACCAAAGTTCACTCGAGTAGAGATTACAGACACACTTATCACAAGTGTGATATGTATAATTTACCTCACATGACTCTCGTTACCTTAGCTTAGCGTATGACTTCCTGAAAAAACTGACTGACCGCAGTAATTGGATAAAGCCAGGGAAGCTGCTGCTATTCTTTCTGCTAGGCTAAGCATAGCAGGCTTTAGCTTTATCGTTTATTCATATTTATATGCATGCTAACATTTGACTTGCTGTTTCAGACATACAGTATTACATACAGTACATAGAGAGTATGTTGTTTCTCTTCCTGCTCCTTCCTCTACTCTCTTTTCTTTGCTTCCTAGACTTCTTGTGAAGCCCTCTCATCCTACCTCTCCTCCACCCTCAACCCTTACATCACCAACGTCACCGTAGCCGCCCGGCTCTGCAGCACCTTCCTGTGTCAAGGCAACGGCCGCTGTGTCCGCAAAAACTACAACACCAATCATTATCTCCACCTAAACCCAGAGAACTTTAGGATCCTGCATGTTCAGGACCGTTACCTTGTCTTAGGGAGACCTACCCTCGCAGACCTGAAGACTTTCAGCAGGAGGTTCACCTGTCAGTGCTACAAAGGACTGAGCTGCTCTCCCAGGACACAAAGAGAGCTAGCCAAGGCCCTGACGTTTAGTGTGAAGCAAGGGCTGTATCAAAAGGCTCACACTCTGAATAAAGCCATGTTGGATAATAAGCAACAAGAGAGTATAACTAAGGATACCGTTAAAAAGAACTTGAAAGTTTAGCTTGTGATCAAAATGTTTGGTCATCGTTCTTTTTTCCTGAAACCTGAAACACACCACTTAAACCTACTGTACATTCAGGCCTGGGAACTACCCAACCCTGTCAAAGACTAGTACCGGACACTTTGTATGTTAGTCCCCGCTTGATTTGCATTTTTAGTGTTTGTGTCTGCAGGCGTTGCACTACTGGAACACACAAACAGAATGCTGTCATGATGTGTCCTTAGAAAACCTGGAGCTACTGGCTCAGCTGAGTTTATAACTTACACAAATATATCTTGCTGCTTTGACCATCTGACACAATGATCACCAAGATTTACGGGACGTGCCAGGAAGCATGACCTCATCCATGTAAAGTGTGCATACTGGAACCACTCACATAATTTTCCATAGTCTCGAATCAAACTTATAAACAAATACTGTCACTATGTCACGTACAGTTTGTAACTCAAGAGTTTATAACTTACACAGATATATGCTGCTGCTTTTGAGCGTCTGACACAATGATCACCAAGATTTACAGGACCTGCCAGGAAGCATGACCTCATCCATCTATGCATATTGTGACCACTCACAGAATTTTCCATATATAGTCTCGAATCAAACTTATAAACAAATACTGTGCTATATCACAAACGTAACAATGGGTATTTGTATATGATTTGACTGTATATGTAAATAAATGAAAAGTGAGGGGAGAGGGAACATGTTGTTGGCTCTGCGTTGTGTCTTCAATCCAGTCTCAAAATGTGATTAAACACATAAATTACTTGATTTATATATATATATATATATATATATATATATATATATATATATATATATATATATAGAGAGAGAGAGAGAGATATTCATTCAGGTGCCAGCATGCAAGTATGAGATTCAATATCATTAATTTTTATTTTTTATACCTGTGCTTTTAATTTGTCATGTTGACATAACTTCTGTGAGACAGGCCCACTGATATCCTTGACACAGGGAGATTTATAGATTTATTGTATGAGTTAGAGCACAACTATTTATACCTTTGCAGTTTCTATTTGCACACAGACTTTGTTGACCTAAGATACTGTAAATTCCCACCTTTGCTGCTCAACGCTCCTTCAACACGGATCTGCTTTGCTTGGATTTTTATGTCACTAGAGGGCAGAAGAAATCCATACAAATGCTCTGTAATCACCTTTACAGGATGTTTAGCTGTTTAGTATTGCCTATTTACACATCAGCATGTTATGAATTTTCTATCGCCAGGTTACGCGAAGTCGCGTGTGGGCTTATGAGGTCTCGACGGTACTAATTGGTTGGCTTTGGTTGAGAACAGTATGTGCCAGTCTATCTCCAACACTGGTGTGAGGTCAAAAGAGACCTATTGCTGCCTTCCTAGACATAATAGATAGCTTGCTGTTGGCGTTCCAATCCCAGGGTAATCAGATAATAGTGTCTCCAGACTAGAATGTGCTGACAGTAAAAGCATTCTCTTTGATTAGTTCTGGGCGTATAATATTTGTGGTGTTATCTGTAGGGGGTTTAGAATTGACCACCAGCATGAGTTGGGCAGAATGTGAGACACGACTCAAAAACCTTCAGTCATTACTTTGAGAGTGCCTCTATTTCTCCTTGGCTTGCTTCCAGTAAATATTACAGCATAAGACATCCAGAGGCTCCTGAACACTTTGTTCCCTGCTGACCTCACCATTGACCTTGACTTCAGCAATTTCTCCACAACACAGCAGGCGATGGAGCAACTTTAGCTTTCATTTGGGGATGTGTTTTTGGCCACTGGGAGAGTATTTTATCTCTTTTTCTCTGTTGTTTTTCAACTCTGGGAGGAATAACTTGGGTCATTAGTTTGGCTAGTTAACTAATAGCTAACTTTGCTGTGTCTTTAGTATTTAGCAGTGTGGAGTTTTCTTTTGCTGCTAGTTGAGTGTTGAATTACTGAAACAGTGCTGGATACATAAATGTATCGTAAATGTGCTGTAAAACTCAAACAATAAGCTTTAAAATGCTAAAAGCGTTAGCTAAGTATCTGTCAAGTCATCTCACTTCCTGTTTTCATCTGCATGAAAGTTTTTGTGTTTGTACACAGCAGTTGTATACTTCTGATTTAGCGCTATTACTCACATTATGGAAGTTAGTGTATGCAATTCCCATTGTGGTGTTGTCCTTGAATACTGTGGGTCACATAGAATGTATTAACCGAGTCCCCTGGGTGGTGGCGTGAGTTGTGTCACATATGTGTGTTGCTTATGTCACAGTGATCTCCAAAGGTGGTTTTAAAGTAAGAGAAAAGACAGCTTGATACATTGTTGGCTCTGCATCGTAGTTTAACCACTCACTGGCTACTTATTATCTAAAATTCAGTTATAATTTTATGGTTGGCTTTATGATTTGCTACTATAACACACGCACTTAAACTCCATGGGTCATGCTGAAAACTAGAGTGAACTAACTAAGTTCAGGACAAAGACAGACATCAACTAAAAGTTAAAAGAACGTTCTTGGTTCCTGCCTATTGGGTTTCATTTGCTGAATTTATCACAATGTCTCAACAAGGGAAGTAGAACAACACAAAGCAGGTTTGTCGCGTGCCAGGAACCAGTGTCTGTGTTCTGCATTAAAAGTACCTTCTGGAAAAATGCCAACATTCCTATAGAATAATCTGTTGCTTGTGCCTGGCTCTGTTTTCATGCCAAAGATAAGATACAGACAAACAAAAACAAGAAACTGCTGCTTGCAGATCGTAGCCCATGTCAATTGTTATGAGTGAATGTTTTGAGCGGAGCCCAAAACACCTTGGGCACCTTATAAAAGACAAGACAAAAAGGAGAAAATAACCTCCGTCCTTGTGCACAATCTCTTTTGCAGGTTTGCTCCCAACTACTCAATTTTCTTTACACTGATGACTATGGCTTTCAGCTGAACTCTCTGGAGTCTATTTTTAATGATGAGAGCAAGTATTATTAACTGCAGAAATAAAACTCTGAAAGAATAATTGTGTTTCCCAGTGTTAGAGTAAAGAAATGAAAGAATGCCAGTAGTGTCACAGGAAAATTCAGATTTACAATTAAAATTGTAAATCGTACAGTATGCCATTACTAAGTCAGCCACCATTTTCACTTTAATTTGAATTTTATTCCAACTTCTCGGATCTTTTTCTCAAAGCAAGTTTGGTCTTTAAAAAACTGAGTGATTCTAGCACAAAGTAAGTGTGATTAAATACAGTTAATACGACCATGGAAAACTCAAAATGTACAAAGTAAAATCTGTACACTCGTGCGGCTGTGGTTCAGTGAATGCAAAACGTTTGAGAATCTCAGTATAGCTGCCCAGTTAAACAAATAAAAATGCCAAAACACACCAGCCAACAGTAGTAGAGATGTATTTTTGTTGAAAGTAAATTATAGATTGAATATTTTTGCAAATTCAAAATACGAGCAGACAAGATGCTTGGTTCTTTGATAAAACACACAGACAAGAAGAAAATCTGGTTTCAAAATACTTTGATTCAATATATTTAATAACGTGCAACAGTTTTCAGTGTCCCTTCCCGCTTTCATACGCTTGGGAATATAATCATTAGTTTTGAAGTATGTTACCAGGATTCATCAGAACAGAAATCAAGCTTTCGATTTCAAATTCATTCAAGCTTTATTCAGCAAATCACAAACTCATTTAAACATTCAAAATCCTATTCATTCCTTCATTCAGTTAATACAAATAATCCAAATTTGGAGTAGTGTTTACAAGAGAAAATATTTCCTAATTATAAGGGTAGCTTGGAATGACAGGATCAGTTCCAGCACCAAGTTTAAATGCTACCGTGGGGAGTGGCTTGGCTTCAAATCTGAGCAAATCCGTCAGTTTATCAGCCACTCAATTCACAGATTCTGGAGTAGTTTACTAAAAATCTACCATTTGTTTAGTCACAGTGCAGAGTACTTATACTAGTTTGTTAATAAGACAGAGACCACTCCAAAACAGGTTGGCATCAGAATAAACGCTGGATGTCTTTACTAAATTCACTTCAAGTGAAGTTAGTTGAGAATTCAATATGTTTTATTTAAGACAGAAATTTAGGTCAGCTTTGGGCTGCCTGTCTGTCATGAAAGACATTTACATGAAATGTCCATCAGTCTGGGGTAAACAAGCTCTGATAAGCATTACTTTAGAAATGAATTTGGCTTGACTAGACTTGCTGCGGGGCTATAACAATGACCCCCTAATTTAGGATAAAAAAACAACAAACTGGTCATTAACAGGAAGTTCAGTGGTGTTTCATGACTGTTTAGCCATCATTATTTTCTCAGCAGTTACACAAAATAACATTGCACCTTGTTTTAAGTTGTTCAATGCGTCCAAAATGAAACCTGCAACGATGCTGAAAGCTACGCTGTTTTATGTTGTTTGTGCTGGATGCAGTTGAAGTTTTAACCTGTTCTGATACTGGAACAAATATCAAACCTGCGGCTGTGATCATTAGTGCTGAAGGTTAAAACATTTTTTTAAAATAAGGTTTGGATAATGAAACAGCAGTGTAGCTTCAAATATATATATATATATATATATATATATATATATATATATATATATATATATATATATATATAATATATATATATAAAGAGGAGCCACCATGGACACCAAGCCTTGTTTGTCAGAGTCGGGTTAACTCTGTTCACACAGGAAGGCACTCCAGCAACGTTTGGTTCATGAAAGATTCACAGTAAAATCTCACTCGGCTCCTCGTGTCCGTCCAGCTACAGGTTTTTCTTGCTACATATATTACTGGGTTTATCTCTACTCTAGTTGCCATGCATTGCTCTGGGGTCATATTAACAAGGTGAGCTGCAACACTTAAATATTAGATAAATAAAAAGAGATGAACTGTCAGATAGAACAATGTCCCTTCGACTTTGTCGAATATTGAACGAATCCATACACCTTTTGAAACCGAACCTCGCCGATGTTATTTTATTTGTATGTCGTAGCATGCAGATATGAGCTACAGTTAAAGCATGCCGATGCATAAACGACACAATCAACTCAAAACTAGACCTGCGACAACGTGTGTAATGTGTAATGTGGCAATCCTGCCACTGCAGTCCTTTAAAAAAAAAAAAAAAAAGTAATATTCACACTTCCAAAGTCATGATGACTTGTAAAATATTACAATATTACAACTGTATTTTATATCAGATAGATAAAAATGGCAGTAGTCTTTAATTTTAACAGGTTAAGTAAACAATTCAGGGTCCTTAAGTCTGTGTGTGTGTGTGTGTGTTTTTAATCTTTATTACTGGACCCAGAAATATCAGCTGGTAACAAACGTTCAGACTCCAAAGTAACCGGACTCTAACTTTGCTGAAAATATCAACTGCACTAAATGTTTTATTCAGTATCCCAACATCCGTTGTCATGGCAACGCATCGCTGACCAAAGACTCAAAGTAATTGTTATCTTGAAACACTTTGATATGTTAGACAAGTTAAAAGGCCAAACTGGTCCCTCGTTATACATCTTTACCTTTAAACTTTTTCTTGAATATTAAACTTTTATGTCTTTTTTTAAAATAATTAATTAGTTAATTCAATAACGCCTGGTTGTTTCTTCATTAGTCTAATGTGAGCCAGACTTTCCCTAGAGGTTAAAACCTCAAAAAGGAGAATTAAAGTCGTTTTTTCTTTGACTCCAGCTGTCCATTGACCTCCCCATTCTCCCCACTCAAACCATTCACTTCTTTGGTGCACTTAATTCTCAGCAGGACGTTGGACAGCACGTCCTGATACAGACTGAGGCAGACCCAGCCTGGCAAGTAGAGGAGGGTGATGAGTCCCATGAAGTTGTGGGGATAATGAGAGTAGTCCCAGGAGCAGGCGTCAAACTGCCTCAGGACCAGACCCCAGGAGAACTCCCAGGTGTAGATGAAGCAGATGTAGATGGGGAGCCTCCGGCACGTCCCCCAGCCTCTGCTGAAGTGCAGGTGAAGGTAGAGCTTCTCCACCACGAAGCTGCAGCTGCCGTACATCAGGAAAGACCACAGGGACGTGTGGCCGCTGAGGGACCGGTCAGACTTCTCCACCAGGTTGAACACAGAGGTGAAAAGCACCTCATCCAGGAAGCCGTGCATCCCGAAGAACAAGAAGCGCACAAAGCCCGGGAGACCGTGAAGAGGCCCCCCGTCAGGAGCGCTCTCCTCCGGGCTGGGTTTACGCGATGGGTCGGTGGGGCAGGAGGGGTGATACTGCAGCCTTGACAGCCCTCTGTGAAACACCTGAGCGAAATAGAGAGCCAGGAGGTAATGCACTGCCAGCTGCGTGCCGGATACCACCCTCACCTGCTCGGTCAAAGTGTTGATGTTCCCGATCAGGATCTGCAGCCCGATGTAGACAGACGGGTAGAAAACAAGATGAAACACGACAGGCCGACCTCGGAAACACCTCTTCTGTGAGTAGATCTTCTCCAGCGCAAAGTGGGTCAGTGAATGCATGATGCAAAGATACGGAGAGGAGAAGCCCACCAGTTTAGGGTCCCGATAATTCAGAACCCCCTGCAACGAGGAGAGCAGGACATCCAGAGTCACGCCGTGCATCCCGTAGAAGTAAAGCCGCATCCATCTCGGCAGCTCCCTCAGAGACTCCGACGCGTCCTCGGTCTCTCCGGACGGTTCTTGCTGGCGGGGCATTCGGGCCGCTTTTAGGCCACCATCCGAGTCTCCCGAACGGCCGCGAGGTCCGTCTCGACACCGGCTGGCCATGGTCAGTCAGTCACTGTGTCAGGAGGGATTCAGTTGTCCTCTTCCTGCACATTGTTGTCTGTTATGTTCCGCTGTGGCCGCACGGTGCAGCGAGCTGCGGCTGCGAGCATCTCCCGCACTGTGCAGAGTGACTGCTGCGTTCACGTACCCCTTGGAAAAAACACCGTTTGTGGATCCAGCTTGAGAGTCTTAACGACGCCCTGTTGTGTTTAGTCTCTCTGCATCTATCTAGACATTGCCATGGTTGTTGGTACAGTATGTTACCTTTCACATGGCATGGTCAACCCACGGCAGGATCTGCATGTGTTTTAGGACTCATATAAACATAGCTCCATGGTGCCACTAGTGTTCAAAGACTCCCCATAGTAGCTTTAAATTTACTCTGTTGGAAATAATTTTTAACTCACCTGTTCAAATGATATTAAGGCTTAAAGTTATGCATAATTAACAGCATGGAGAAGAGGCAGAAGAGCAAGGACTACAAACATGGCAGCAGCAAGAGCTACAAATTATTACAAAGATTATACAAAGCTTCAAAGAGGCTCTTTGGAAACCTGAGGTGACTTCACCCATAAGCGGTCCAGTCTTGTGGAAGGGTTAGGGTTAGGGTTCGCCCGAGTAATTGATTGACAGAGGCTAGTGAGAACATGTTAAGCATAACCTTTAACAAATAATACAGAGTGCTCTCTGCCTCTCCTCAACAGCTTGAATATGACGAAGAAAGAAAAGAAATTTAAACAGTACTTACAGTTAAAACTCTGCACAACACATGCAGTCGCTCATCTGGCTCATCATTTGCAAATTCCCAACAGCACCTGAAGGCAGCGTGAGAGAACGAGAGAACCTGATGGAGGAGGCGGTGTAGCTGTATTGCTGTGGTGGGGGACAGCACGTTTTGACTGTGATGCAGTTATTAATTGAGCCCCCCCCCCCAGCGACGTCCTGACGCTGTTTAATTACGAGTCATTAATGATAATTACAGCAGATTACGCTGCTGTTATGATAGACTAATATCTGTCCTCAACAAACTCGTTTTTTAAATTGAAATGTAGTAAACTAATCCATCATCTTTCATTAGAGTTAATGAGACACCCGTCATGGGTACCTAGACCAGTGTGATCAGATAGATAGATAAATAGATATGTTCATTCATCGTAATGTCATATGGGGACAGGTTTAAAATAGGCCGGTTGAAGAAAATCATGCATGTCGCCTGCATGACGTAATGATGCATCTCAGTTCCAGAGTCTCTCACCACTTCCTCCTTGTGGTTTCCTATCCTCCGTTGCCTTTCATGAACAATGTTTGGTAAACATGTATAGGCCCTGTAACTCTCAGCATGAGCCTCTGAACAGATACTGAACAGCGGTTCAAACAAAAGAAAGAACGCAGTTTGAATTTGTGATAAACTTCGCTGTACTTTGATGCAACGTGCAGAGCTGACTGTGATGACTGTGAGGAGGGAATGATCACTTCAAACTTCCTCTGATTTTAAATGAACCGCATGTTGAGGTAAATCCTAACTCCTTGCAGTCATGTTCAGTGTGTTCATGTGCTGAGGCTGAGGCTTGCAAGGACACTAGGATGACCACGGAGGGGCGCTACTGAGTGTTTGTGACCAAAATAGAGAGAGATACTGGAGATAAGGCTCATTTTCACTGAAGGGAACTGAGTGCATTCTCATCAGACTGTTAAGTGTGTGTGTGTGTGTGTGTGTGTGTGTGTATGTGAGAGACATGGTGCTCACCCTTCTCTTATTGAAATGCGCATCAGTGGTTAGACTCTGACTGAGTGTCTGGGTGGCGTACTTTGTGAAGAGGATGTGTCAGTTTGTGCTGAATGCACGCAGTTTGGTGTGCATAATGCATAAATTTGAACCTTAATATAATTTGAACAGGTGAATTATATAATAAAAGACACACCTACAGCTGTCATGAATGGAGAAATTAGCTAAAGAGACCAAAACTGTCTTTCGTACCAGGCTGTAAACCTGTTTATTTCTGCTGTGAAGTTGGACATTTTAACATGGGGACTTATGGAGACTGACTCATTCTGTAGCCAGCCTGAAGTGGCTGTTCGGGGAAGTGCAGTTTTTGGCACTTTCGCATTGTCTTCACTTCACAGCTACGGAGGTTGTCACTTGGTATCAACCCCCTCTACTCACATACCACTCTTCTATGTATGATGGAGAGAAAAAAAAGGAGAAACTTTGGTAACCATGATATGCACGAAAAATGCATATCATGGTTGATGAAAATGAAACCCTATCTAGATCCAGCGCTGAGTTTGTCCCTTCTAGGCTACTGTAGATACCTGAACCGGACCTGCAGCATCTGTAGATGTAAAAAGGCTCATTCTAAAGTAACAGTCAGGTGGTTATACACTAATGATGAGAGCCCTGTAAATCTGACACACTGGACCTTTAAGTAACTCACAATTTTTACTTGTAATGCAGTATTTTTGGACCATGGTTTCTTTTGCTTTTGTAAAATATCTGAGTACTACATCTTCCACCACTGCCACTGAGAGTGTACATGTGTGTGTTTGCGTTCTATCTTTTGGCAGTCTTTCGCGGTTTCACAGTGTGTATATTTAACAGCATGTGTTTGCACGTTGCGAGTGGCAGCCTGTCTCTGTTGGATGCAGTTTTTGTGTGCTCAGACTGTTTCTGCGCGCTGTCCATGTATGTCTCTGTGTGTGAATGCATAGAGTGTGCGGGTGCACTCAGAGGAAAACAGAGATATCAGTGGTCTTTCTGGGCCCCGTAGATAACAGCGTGTCTCTGCATGGTTTAAAACTATCAGAATCACTCCAGCACAGGAGGAGCCCACTCACAGGAAGCGGGATAAATGTTCAAATCGTTTGTGTCAAATACAGCCTACAGATAAGATATGACCCGCTCTTTAACACACACATACACATACACACCCCTAATATTGCTTCACTTCCTCTAAGTGTGCTGCTACAGACAATGGCAGCCGTTATTCTTCATGTGTGGCATGTTGACAGTAGCCTTTGAACATCAATAATTTATCACGGCGATTATTGTGCCACATAATGCAGTTACCGTAAACAAATGAGCTTATCAGTGATGTAAACAGAACGCTCGGAACGCCTAAATCTCCTCGACTATCAAATAATAAAGCTATTTTCAGGGGTAAAAAGGTTAAGCGTGTCTGGCTGGAGGAGTCAGAGTTTGTTGTGCTTGAAATTCAGCAGCAACGTTGTATAAGAGGAAAGGGCGAGTTCTGTGTGTTCAGTTCTGGCTTTTAGCCCACATTAAGGCATTGTAGTCTTGCTAGTGTTTTCTGTTCATTGCTATCAAGAATACATCAGTGAAGTCCAATAACACCTGTAGGAAGGATTCAGATTGTTCCTGACTAAAAGGGCACACTGGCATTAACTGTACTGTTATTACAACAGTGAAGCTACATTTATGATACTCGCAAAGTGAAGCTCAGTAATGGTTCCCTGTTGTAAATGGACCAAAGTGACCTCGACATAAGGTCTCAACAAAAGTGTAAACACAAGAAGTAGAGGCTGACTGATACTGTATGTGGATGTTGGCTATTGTTACAGTTTGACATCAGAGCACCGAAACAGTAAACTTTGACATTTGTTGCGATTATCATTCTACAAATCTTGTGATTGGATATTCTGATTTGTTCAGGCTTCTGTTTCCTTTTTAAACACTTGACCATGGGAAAAAGATGAATCATAGACTTCTAGCGTCTGTATATTCCCGAGTCATATTTCCAAAACCATGCACACCACATGACATTTAGTCTTTGGGTTTTATTTCAGCAGCATCATTACTCTGCTGCATCTAAAAGTTGCAAATAGACTACTTTTAAAGTAAACTACAACATTTAGCTGTTCCTGCTTTAAGAATAATAAATAAAATAGAAAATAGAAAGATATATATATATATATATGCAGTATGTGCGCGCCTCTTGGCATGCAATGTCTCCACTTAGTGGTGGCTATATTTTTAAAAACTAAATTCTGCATCTGGACTCTTTGAGGTCGCTGTAGCTGGTCATTGTGCAGCGTTGACGCTGTGCAGTGAAGCCACCTCGTCTGAAATAGAAGAGGTCATCGCTGCCTCATCCTTTGGACCACTGTGTGCCGTTTTACAGTTTCATTTCATTTATCAGATATTTTTTGCAGAGCTCTAAATCATCTCTTGATGTCTCCGAGTTATTTGGCAAACCCTTTGGGTGGTCGCAACACAAGCTAATCCTTTCCTTGTGTGTTTTACTCAGATGGCTTCCAGGCTCGATGTTGTACAATGGCTTAGTTCTTATGAAGCACGCAAACTAGAATATTGACTGAATGGAAGTCAAACAATGAAACCTGCTCATTTTCCCCGTGTGCCTGATGTCATTGTCTGTCCTTTGTGCTGATGTGTGTCAGCGTCTCCAAAGCAAATGCTGTGGATTTAAAAGACTTTTGTTTGTGAGATGATTGTGTTCTCGATATATTTCATGCAATCATCACTACATTTTCCTTTCATCTGAAGTCTGCCCTTCAGTCAAACATCTGCCGTCAGTGAGTTTGAGTCTCCATGTTCATCAGATAAAATGCTGCAGACCTTAAGTTTATGTCTCACAGACAGCTGCTCCGTTCTCTTTCTCTCCCTGGGTATCTTCTGCGCATTTTAATGTGTTTTTTCGGTGGATCCTAGTCAGCCAAGTGGAAGATATTAGGGTGTGACACTGGTGGAAATAACATCAGAGGCACTATAATTCCTGGAATATTTGTGTTAGATCAGATCATAAAAGTGCATCCTCTCGTTTGGGCTTCGTAGAATAAATTTGAATTTAAATAATCATCCAGAAATCCATATTTTCTCCCCAAATATCCAGTTTGTGTTGCTTCAAAACATTGTTTCCTCAGATTTAAACACTAGATGGCAGCAATGCGACACAGTGCGTCATGGTTTGGGTGGGCCCAGGTTTCATTCACAGAAACAAAATAATACAGTTTTACATGTAGTGCATTTTAATGCATTATACCTACATGTGTTATACCTACAGTCTCATCACCTTGTGCTGATCGGGATGTTAACAATGCAGGATTGAAGCTTATTCTACAGCTAGTGTCATCGTATGACATTCATTTAAAACCTGAACATGTTCATTTAGTTCCTGCAGGGTTGCAGAGCGTATACCTCAGGCCTCTTCAGACATATTCAAAGGGGCTCTTGTCAATGTACGAAACAGACGTATCATATTAGGTGCTCCATAGCCTCTCTTCAATCGCACAGAAAAAAAAAAAAACATTTTCTCATCAGATGCGTCCTGTTAGGCTCATTATCGCCGTTCGTGGGGCTGTAAGATGAAGCTATGTGATGTTTGATTGATGTGACGCTTGACCGAGTCCCGCAGGAAATGAATGTGAATCTGCAGTCGTGCACTTAAAATGAGAACCTCTGAAAATGTAATTTCAGAACCCATTTCCTCCAATTTGAGCCATTATTGAATGGACCGCTGGCCCCATGCTCTCGCATTGTCTCATATGGTCAGGTTGGGTAATGTGTTTGTTGTGTGTGTGTGTGTGTGTGTGTGTGTGTGTGTGTGTGTGTGTGTGTGTGTGTGTGTGTGCTCGGCGCGTGCTCATAAGCTTGTGTCTCTGTGTCGTTTTCCCCGTGTAACTTGTTTGTTTTCATTTTATACATATTTGATCTGGAGTTTTTTGTGCCTGTTGCTTATATGACAGAGTGTGCATGTGTGTGTGCGTGCTCTCCAGAGACAGGAGGAGGAAGACGAGCAGGATGAAGAGAGGATAAAGATCAGGTCCTCTTGATAGGAGGTTTGCACTATTCCCAGGAGTAGCTCAGGCTCTTGTTTGCAGTTTCTCCCTCATTAGGAATTCTGCGCAACCCCGAGACCCTCTGAGCCTCACCCAGTCACACACGGCAACACAACACCTTGACTTCCCCCGCCTCACCTACTGTGCACACTTACCCTTCTCCTCTCTCCTTGTCTCTCCTCTAAACACCCTCTCCTCTCCTCCTGATTGTGATTCATTTATATCTCACTCAAACTCACACACTCCCACTTTGTATTCAGTCACTGCCTCTCCCCCAGTACAATTTTATGAACCACATCTTTTTCCAAGTCTGATGGCAATATATATATATATATTTAAAATATATTCATTTAATACCACTCAGATAATGCTATTGTTGGAGTCTTTCAGCTGTCCCGACCGTTTCCGTCTCCTCTCATTTATTTTTTCACATCCTAACTTCGCTCCGCTTCTCTCTTATACTCTCCTGCGTAAGCCCCAGTGGCTCTACTAGTATAATTAATCTGTGCCTTCAACACCCCTCTTCACCCATCTCATTCTCCCGCTTATCCTCTCCTCCTCTCTCGTTTCGGCTCTCCCTTTCTGCAGTAACCTTAGCGACCCTCCTTTTAACCTTGTCATCTTAAATAACCCTCTCACCACCTCCTCCTCTCCTTTCTATCTCTTCGGCCTCACTCTCAACCTTTCTTTCCTCCTCTCTTCACCTTTTTACCGCCCACAGCATGGCTTCTTTTCTCTTTCAGTAAAAAAAAAAAAAAAAATCTTTCAATCTTTTGCCCCCCTTTCGTAGAATCTATTCTGTTCTTCACGCGGCATTGTTGTAACCTCTCATGCCCCCACTTGCTCTTCTTCCATCCCTCCTCACGCTCTTCAAAATCTTTTTCTTCCTCCGCTCGAAGCTGGCACAAGCCCTCGGTTTTAATTGTAGTGTTTTTAAAGTGACTTTGTGACACTTTAGGCTGCATACAAATGGAAAATTTACGGTGGAAAAAGAAATGGCGTGTGTGTCCCTTTCCCCCCTTTTAAGTTCCCTTAAAACTTTTCTTTGACAATATTTACGCCTGCATCGTTCCAAAAATAACCATTCAAGGTGTTTAAATGATGTAATCGCCTGCTACCTGTATAGCAGTTTTCATTGTTAGTGGCGGTGTCCGCCATTCTTTGTGCTGGGTTCACATCGCCTTTACGCGCGGGGGGGATTCACAGGAAATGCATTAATGTAATATGGCGTTACTGTTTAGATTAGATTTCACTGATATCGGCTGCTTCACATTAAAAGCATCCGAGTGGCAAAACAGAGGCTGGCTTTTATTGTGAAGTAGTAACAGGAGACTGATCAGAAATGCTTCTACAAAACAACACAAGTGTTGTCAAATCAACCAGGACTGAACTGATCTTATGATGATCATTGCCTCACAGCTCTGTTAGGATATTGCACTGAAGGATTTTTTCTGTATATACAAAAGACAGTCTTCTGTCATCTAATTCCTTTTGTCCTTACACCATTTTAAATTGTGGCTTCCTCTTCTGTCTTATACTTTCTTCCATCTTAATCCTCCTCTCTTACTGTCTTGTCAACTTACTCTGACAATAACAAGTTTTCCCCCCCTCCTTTGACCTTTACTTTACTTCCCTTCAAGCCCCCTCCCTTGATTTTCTGCCTCCCCTCTCCTCCTCTCTCCTCTGCATGTCTAATCAACTGCAGTGCAAACCCAGTTAGTTAACTCCAGTCCAGTGCTCCAGATGCCCTCTATGTACCTGTTTCCAGACAGTCTCTGTCCTCTGCTGCCTCAGGCTTTGTATGTGGACCTCTCTCCATCTCTCCCTGTGCACTCCTCTCTCTCTCTCTCTCTCTCTCTCTCTCTCTCTCTCAGTCTAGACAGTCAGGGCAGCAGCAGCAGCAGCAGCAGCAGCAGGAGAGGATGTCATGATTTAATTTCACTTGCCTGGGTTTGGTACTCTGGTGAGACAAAAAAGTGTCTGTTTCATGACGGGACTACTTCTGCGGTTATCTGCAGGGATGGAAGAAAAGAAAAGAGGGCAGACAGAGAGACAGACACTACTATGCTATGTATTGTGAGCCTTTGTGCATCCCGTCCATTTTGTTTACCATCCTCTGTACGCCCCAAGAGGGGGTTCTGGGAGATTGTAGCCATGGGATACCGACACTCTATGAATGTGTGTCATACTCTGATTGGTTTAGCCTGCCACCGGCTGGGGCATGTATTAGACCTGTGGTGATATGGATATGGATCATTGATAATGCACCATGTCTCTCTCTCTCTTTTGTCTGTCTGTTTATTCCCCTCAGCCTGTTCTCCTCTCTTTTTTTTGCTGTGTTTTTGAACAGCACCAATTCCTGTCTGTCATTTTCTTTGCCCACTCGCAGACAGTTAGAGAGAGAGAGACAGACAGGCAGAGACAAAGAGACGAGGAGAAGCAGGAGATTGAGAGTGATCAGTGTGATGGGTCAGCGCCATGTGCGGATGTGTAGACAAGCAGTGAAAGCAGAGCGTAGGACGTTGTCTATTAACTGTGGCGCCGGGAGGTAAACAGGAAAAAGCAGCAGGTGGGTTGACTGTTAGACCTCGGCTTTACCTGACCTCCGACCTGTGGGACTTTATGAATATTTTAGTGATTCTGTGAGGCTTTCTTTGTGACATTTGTATGCACAGCCATCGTCTGCGCTCTAGTTTCCAGAGGCGGGTTAGGCGAATTGGAAAGACTGCAAGACTGACAACCTGTCTCAGAGTTTCCTGTCTCTTACCCAGTGAATGCTGGGATAGACTCACAACCTGGAACATGATTTAAAGGTTTCACAAAATAGATGTCTGGTTGAAGAGATGTCCTAGTTTATGTGACATTTTCATTCCAATATAATATTTTGTGCAGGTGTAATGTCAGTTACAGTAATAGAATATGGAAAACAGCATAAACTCAGTTCATGTGACCTTTCGTTTGATTAAAAAGTTGCTAGATACAGAAATAAATTCAACTTTTCTTTCTGCAGGAGCTGGTTTTATTACATTATTATCATACCTAGTTAAACATTAAACAATATTTCATGTTTTATTTGATCATGTTCTCAGAAGAAATAGCACCAATGCGCTCAAAGATAAACCCATGTTGTCATTAGGTATCGCTCGAAGTGTCCTTGCTCTGGCCTCTTCTTGTGCGTTTCTTGAACATAACAGCTGCTTGGATATGGAAATAAGACACTGTGTTCGACTTCATGATGTCAAAATGCCTCACCACCCCGAAATAAAGTCGCTACAGTAAATGTAGATGGATGCCGAGATGTGACTTGCTTATTCTTGACGGGAAAAACTCGAAACAAAACAAAACAAAACAAAACCTTTCGCCTAATGAGGTCCCATGGCGGCCTGCCTACACGGGTTAACAAAAGAAACTCTCCCGTGGATATTCTTGAATGTTTGAGGCTGAATCGTGGATGTTTTTGCTCTTTATTTGTTCTACAGGAAAAGCTCTGAGGTGGGTCAGGAAGAGGTCACGCTGCTGTAGATGTGAATGACTCAACATAAGACCTGTTTAGTGTAATTA
This sequence comes from Protonibea diacanthus, assembly GCA_028641955.1. Classification (NCBI taxonomy): domain Eukaryota; kingdom Metazoa; phylum Chordata; class Actinopteri; family Sciaenidae; genus Protonibea; species Protonibea diacanthus. The sequence goes on along the minus strand of CM053997.1, from coordinate 10,174,470 downwards.
AGTTTTTTACATGTATATATTTAAATATCAAACCAGTTAAATGGCTGTGTGCTGCTCTTTCTGTCTAATATAGCTTTCCTAAATGACTAAACAGTTATTAATCACCAAAAAACACTTCCTGGGATCTAAAAATGAGAATCATAGTTGTAGTTTTTTTTTTCTCTTGGCTTCCTATTCATTAAAATTGACTTCTTGTCTGATTTTAAGTAATGTGTTACCGTAGGCGAGCCTCCAACAGAGCCTCATTGCATTCACATTAACCATGATTGACCAAGTGACTTTTTCAATCTCTTCTACATGATCATTACTTCCGGTAAAACAGAATGAATCGTGCAAGCCGCACTCTCATGTGTCTCCTTACAGGTGATTTCCTGAAGGCTTCTGTCACTATGAATAATCAGCGTGACACGTCTCCAACATTACTATCCCCGAGGAACTCATGTTTACGCCTTGTATCTCCTTATTAGACCCGCTTCCTTATTTGTCTTTCTTTGCACATGCCTCCAGTCATTCGTTCTCTCTCCCCTTTCAATTAAGCCCTACTCCTAATAACTCTTTCTTTCCTTCAGTCCTTTCCTCTCTCCTTCTCTGTCTATTCCCCCTTGCTCCTCTGCCACTCTGTCTCAGCTTTATATTTCGGGGTCAGCTATGAAATCCAACTCCTCCTCAGTCACTGCTCCCTGCAGTGCTGCTGCTGAATGTTTAAGAGGATGCAGATGCTGCATGCTCTCGTTGGATTTGCATACAATTTGTATGGAGGTGGTCACTTTCGTGCATTTTCTTTCATGCACACGGTTTCTTTCAGTTTTGCATTATTTATAGAGGGTTGCTTTTTTGAAGGTTTGTATGTTGTTGTGGTAATCGGGGGGTCAGTGGCGAATGAACAAACATGCAACACTGAGAAAATAGCATGGGAGGTTTAAAATCTGCTTCTTTATATCACGCATGTTAGCAAACAATGCAGTTTTTCTTACTTGGAGGACTTCCTTAGTGACCTTTGACTTTCCTCTGATGGACATGGATCAACACACAATAATAAAATCTCTCCTCCAACCTCACCTGTTAAAAATCTACCTTTGTATATATATATATATATATATATATATATATATATATATATATATTTGATCCTGCATGGCCTCGTAACAGTTCCAAATAAGCAGAATAACATTTCAGCTGAACAATGACTGACTCTTGTGCTGAACCATTACTCCTGGCTACGGGGGGACACATAGAAATGTTTCCAAAGGGCAGAATATGTTGCACGAACAAATACATTTTTTTCCTCACCATTAAAATTTCATCTAGCTCCAGTGTTGTTGCTGTGAGACTGCAAGTGTAACTGCAGGCTACACTTCAGACTGCAGACACCGCTCATTTATTTTCATCACGTGACGCGCCAAACTCACAAAATCACAAAACATCTTATGCTGATTTTCCCGAGTGATAATCGACCCGTCGTCTCAATAGCTGCGGTAAGATTAGCGGAGTGCTCGTGCTCAGGTGCTCAGGTGCTCCCACCTGTTCAATCTGTGAATGTGACCCTATGCGACAGCTTGAAATATCAAACCTTACTATGCGTGTTGTGCATTTAAAATCTCCTTTACAATCTGTAAATCGCAGCCAACCCACAGATGCTCGACCTTTGTGTTCGCGCGCATTGCACATTGTTCTCATGGTTCTGACAGCACACTACAACGTTCGAGCGGTTTGGATGACTCACTTGTGAATATTTCCCCGCAAGAAACTAGTTTTATCACTGCAAAGCGACGATACGCCAATACCAAATATCAAAATGAAGTTCACAAAGGAGAAAAGACAACCTTAGAGCCACTCTACGCAAGGCAGTCATCAACTGCTCAACAGTTTTTGACACAGAAATTGCACTAATGTTGCCTGACCAGCCCGAGGAAACTCTGAGCATGACAGATGGTGAGTTAACCTCTGGCCTTGTCTTGGCCTGTGGTGGCTACAGCAGAGGCAAAACAGTAATAAGCAAATGTTTCCGTATAACTGCTGAAGTTCAATGACCCGAATAAATGTTTAGACACAGATACAAACTGAATTCAGACCGGGGGGAGCAACAGTCTTTCCGCTTTTGTTTATCTGCCTCTGCTGGTGGAGAGAAAGTCGCAGCATAAATTGTGACCGGTCGATTGACGCGTAGTATTGACGCTGTTCACTTCCAATCAAGGTCATCATGATACTTGCTAATCTCAGTGGTCCCGGATCACTCAGCATCTAGTCGCATGGTGGAAAAACACTGCTGCTAGCATAGAACGACACATCCATCCAAGGAAAAAAAAACAACATATAACTCAAAGCTCACATACTGAATGATGGACCTTCAGTTAAGTGGAATATGTTTTCACAGTACAACCCATCATCCCATTCAGTTATTACTCGCTGCATGTACAGTACAAAGCCTCTGAACCGTGTGAAGGACAGCGGTGAGGACATGCTGTTTTTGTTGACATAATGAACTTGAAAATTATGTTTTTTTTTGGAGGCCGTAATCATCTGCAAATGTAAAAGAACTGGGAGGCTGTCATTATCATCATCATTAGCAAAATTATTTTTATCATACATCAGCCGGCGAGCATTTAATGAAGCGTTACAGAGGTCACAAAGTGAGTTAAGGTCATAAAGACCCTTTTAGCATGCCATGGTAAAGTATCCACTGTCCATGACTAATGCTGTACATGCAGTACATATAGCTGCACACACTCATGCATGTATTCAGTATATCCATACAAAGACACACCCCAAGCTCCATGCTCACTACAGTGTCAGTGACTAACTGGGTTAGGGGTGGGGTAGGGCATCTCTCTGCGTATCACTGACCTGCATTAAGTTACATCGTACTCCCCTGAGAGAGGATATGATCCTCTGTCATTGGAAAATGAAAGCTGAACGGAAGTAGCAGAGGAGGAGGAGGAGGAGGGGCGGCAAAGAGATGGGGGAAGAGGGAAGAGGGGAGACGGCGAGAGGGAAAGGCAGCATGTTACGGCTGACAGGGAGCGAGTGTCACAGCACATGAGTAAATCCTGGAGAGGATGAAGGGAAGACTGATGCTCACATGTAGAGTCAAACCCCCCAAACTTTAATCCATGTCAGAGTGTCGAGACAGTGGTAAGAAAACATAGTTAAAGGATGGCTCCGGTTTGTTACAACCTTTTTTTTTTTTTTTTTATAATAGTATAGTAACTCTTTACTCAGGAAATTGATTATTGAGATCAGGGAATCAATAAAAAGAAGTCTGACAGTGCAAGAAACACAAACATTCAAATGATTGAACAGATTTTAAACTTATTTGGAAGAGAAGACGAACTGTAAAATTATTAAGGCTGTGTAACACCCAAACCAGTAGTTCACTCTATAGTGAGCAGTAAATTGAGACTTTGAACCGCAATAAATCTTTGTCATTATGCACTGATATCACCGAGAGGTGTAGAACAGTAAATAAAACGTGTGATGTTGCTGTACTCTACTATATGTGGTAGATAGGGAGTGATTTCCGACACACTGTCTGCTTTCATGGTTTACTGGCTAACTTCCCGGTATGAAGGATGAGTGCGTAGTTGCTGATTGCAGCTCTCTTGCCTCTCAGCCTCTCCTTCCTAGTGTGAATGAGAAACTACGCAAAAGGCCGCTTCGAGAGCCAGTGATCAGTTTGTCCATTTTGGGCTATTGTTGAAACATGGTGGTTCAATGGTTCAATGTAATTCAAGTGGGAGGACTCCCACATTCTGTAGATACAAAGTGTTTCATTCTAAGGTAACAAAAACATATTGATTCTTATATTCAAACACTAATGAAAGCATATTATATTCCATTTCTGCCATATTCTGTAAATAGACCCACCTAAATCTTACACACTGGACCTTTAACATTGACCAACAGTACTTAGTAATAGTAGTGGTAGCATTTTTCCTTAATATCTCCAAATAAAGTGGTTTAGACAATAACTTCTTTCTAGTTATGTCACAGTACAGACAGATGGTGATCGTTCTAAATAACAAATGCTAAGCACTTCTGCAGTTTCATTGCACTATGTTTAATTAGGACCAATGATGACCGCGGTCACTTCTGGCTTCTGGTTTGTTAAAATGTAAAACACACTGTGCTCGTTTGTCACTTTAATTGAAGCTCTGGAGCTTTCAGAGCGCACTAATCTTTGACGGTGCTTAAGATTGTTATCATTTTACCTTTTTGTATTTTTAGAAGATGTTTTTTTCGGTAAAAATGCAGAACGTGGACTGTGTAGTTCTCTCTGTAGCTTAATTGGGTATATTTTAAGGAATAGAAGAAGCCACGCTAACAGGTACTACGTTACCATAACTGAATGTTTCAAAGGGCACAACTGTGAAAATAAGACCCGAGTTGGAATAAAGGATTCTTTCATGAGCAACTCCAGAATAAAATCTGTGCCACACAGCCGGGCCACAAAGGAAGATAATTGAATATTTAAGACATGGAACAGCACTTTGACATTAGCAAACTGGCACATGAAGCCTTTGGTTTGATGGTCGCAAGCTGAGAGAGCGTGGACAGATATTTCTCCTTCACAGCTTCTCTCTCTCCTTCTGTCCCCGCTTCCATGACTCACCTCTGCTCTTTTAGTCCTCTCCCTCTCTGTTTTGATACCTCTCTGCAACTCTCGTCCTCTTGTCGTCTTCCATCGCTATTCCTCTCTTTCTTTTTCCTGCACACCACCCACACCCACAGCCGTCTGCCTGTCTGTTACACACACACACACACATAGCAGATGAAGCCCTTTTCCAGTGAAATGTCAGGGGAACGTTGAGCTAATGCCAACCATTAGAATCTACCAGCATTTAAAATCTGGCAGACCGTGTGAGCGCATAAGCTCGAATATGATAAGGATGTGTGCGAGCAAATGTGTGAATGTGAGTGTTGTTACATTAGTGAATGTGCGTGTATATTAATATCTGTCATCTGTCATCTGTCGCAGAGGTCAGACAGAAGGGCAGCACCTAGAATGAAGAGCCGGAGAATGGAGGACATGTTCCATATATCCTCTTTAACCCATATTTCTATTTTTGTTCCTCTCTGCTCAGACATCACTTTAGCACCTTCAGAGCTTGATGTTCCTCCAGGTGATGTCCTGCTTTGGAGTGAAACAATGTATGTGTTGAGGAATTACTGAGGTAGTGATCTTTACTGTTAAGAGGTATAAAATAATTACATCTGTACAATATTTTTACTTAATACTTTTATTATCATCTATAATTCTAAATTTCACATGCTACTGTCAATTTCTTTAAAAGTATGGCACTAATTTGGAACTGACCTGGTTATATTCTACATAATGCATTACAGAACAAAGCCTAGATCTGCCATAAATGATCCAAAATGCTTGCCTAGTACAGTATTGTCTTTAACTTTGCTTCCTGTCGTTGTTAGTTTTGATTGTCTGTCCCACCCTGATTAGTTTTCACCTCTTGTTTTGTGTGTTCCCTTTTCATCAGTGTCAGTTTGTCTTTATTCTATGTTGCAGTATTACAGCCATTCCTTGCGTTTTGTTTTCCCGTCTGGTTTAGACTTCTGCTTTGTTTTCTTGGACCCTGCCTGTTTCGTGGACTTTGGATTTAGCCCGCTCCTTTGCAGATTTGTTTGCTTGTTTGGACTCCCTATCCCGGTTTTGAACTGTGCCTGGCTGACAATCCGTAAGCTTTAGTGCATTCACTTTTGCAATATTTAACCATTGTTCTGCACCGGTTCTTGTCTTTGTGGTCCTATTCACTCATGATTCTGGTTACCCTGCTCGAACTGTCACAGCGAAATGTTTTCTAATCAATCAGCATACCAATACAGCAATCCTGAGTACACTACGCACAACAAGATGATGAAAAATTAATTTGCACATTGACAGCATGTCAAGTCAGTTTTATTTATATATCTGAGTATCACAAATCACAATTTACCACAGAGGCCTTTACAATATGCACAACATACAACACCCTTGATTTGGATAAGGAAAAACTCAACCCACAAAAAACCTTTAACAAGATAAACTGGAAGAGCAACAGAGGAGGAGGATAGGCAGACATGGAATAGATGTGTCTACAAAAAAAATACTTAAATAGAAATTATATAGATATACTGTATGCAGATTATAAAACAGTATGTATCCAGGAAGACTCTAGGCTCAGGTTGCAAGGACAAAGCATTTCCTTTAAGGGGTGCCGTGTTTGAAAAGAATGTGTTTTCCAATTGTTAAGTTAATTTAACACTCAAATTTTAGCGTCCTACATGCCCACATAAGCTGTGTACAAGACACAATAAACTGCAACTAACTCATCCCAAAACTGCATTGTTCATCAGGGGGCTTGAGAATCTCGTGCTTTACTTACTGAGCTAGCACATTCCTCTGTCCTGTATCCTTTTATGATCACGGGTACTTGTGGATAAAGGCTCATGAAGGATGGAAATACCTAAATGTAAGTGGCTGTATGCTGCACTGCCTCATTAGATGGTTGTTTTTTTTGATAAATAAGCCGAATTCTTTCTGCAGTCACAGCTGGAGAAACCAGTGGCCTGTGCACACACGTATCCGAGCCTGTGTTTGTGTGTCTGCGTGGTAATTTGGGACACAGCACTAATGACCAAATTATAATTCAGCTCATGCACACACGCAGGAGAGGCACATGGTCTCACAAGTGTACACAAACACACACACACACACACAAAGAAAAAGCAATGATTTGTGGCAGCCTCTGTGTTCATGCCTGCTCATGTTTGTTCCACACATACATATCTGTGCGTGTGTGTGCGCGTATACATGCACTTATGCATCTGTGAGTGCGTGCATTTGAATGCTGTACGTCGATCCATCTGTGCGCCCGTCCCCTGCCTGTGTAAGATGACGAGGTCACTGGGCCGAGCCTCTTAACTTCACAGTTCAATTTGGATTTGCATAATCCTGGCGTTAATTTCCACAGGGTGCATCCATCCAGCCTATCTCGACAGGTGACAAGGGTTAGACAGCTATCCCATGTTTCGCTGCTCCACCAACAGACCGGAGCGAGCAAACACGCAAGGGGAAAGAAGAGTGCAAGAAACACTTGATAAAGAATAGCTGATGATTTATTCTCAAAGAGTCAAACACACAAAGCCTGGAAGGACGACTGGAGCTGTGAAGTCAATAATTAAATTGAAATGATGTGGAAATTACACGGAAAAGAATTAAAACTATTATTAATACAAAGAAAGTGCCAATGGAGTGGGATATAAATGGGAAATAAATTGTGAAAGAGACAAAGAGATGACTTCTGGATTGGTAAGCAGTGTTCATTTGCTCGCAGCGTCACACAAAAAAAAGACAAAACACTCACTTTTAATTAGTTTGAACCTCAAGATATTCCTTTATCGAAACGAGTCTGCGAGTTATTGTAAACTGGATGTCACTCGTGCGTGAAGGAATAATAAAAACTGAGGAGCTTAAAGCTTTGTTCAAACGATGAGCTCACAGCGATGTGAGAGTGCCACTTTTAGTCAAATACTGCCTCGACACACACATGGATTTTGTGTGTGCAAACATCTCCAGTGTGAGAGCTTCACATTGTGAACGGAAAAGAGAACACCAGCAATTTGCTCAGATCCTCCCTTCCTATTACATGTTTCCAACACAAGCTTTATGATAAAGAACTAATTCAACATTTGGTAAACAGGCTTACTATGTTAATTTTCTTGCCAAAATCAAGGTGAGAAGATTGATTACTCTTTTTGTAGTTTAACCATGGAGCTACAGCCAGGAGATGACTAGCCCAGCATAAAGACTATAAGCAGGGATAAACCAAGCGTCAACCTCCGTGGCTGTGAAGTGAAACGAATGCAGAAGTTGCAGAGACTGGCGACAGAATGAGTCAAGTCTTCACATAAAATGTCCAACTTCACAGCAGAAATAAACATGTTTACAGCCTGGTACAAAAAAAACAGTTTTGGACTCTAGCTAATTTACCCGTTCATGACAACTGTGGTGAGTCTGAATTATCATTTAACTCACCCGATCAAATGATATTAAGGCATAAATCACGCATAATTAACAGCATGGCTGCTTTGATTGACAGGTGGGTGCTATCACAGATGGCTTGTTTGAGCCCCCATCATTAGGCGGTCCAAAGATGAGCCATGTCTTTGCAGATTTTTACATTAGAGGAGGAAGAGGCAGGACTGCCAACATGGTTTTGAGCTTCAAAACGGCACTTCAGAAACGTATGGGTGATGTCACGCTGTCCATTCTTTGTCAGTGTTTGTAACACGGCCTTTATGTTAAATGAATAGTTCAACATTTTGGTAAACACACTTGCCATGTTAAGTGTAAGGTGAGAAGAATGATTTCATGTTTGTACCTATGGAGCGACAGTCGATGATTATCTTAGCATAAATCCTGGAAACAGACTCTGTACATCATGCAGCACCTCTGTGTTTGTTTAATCCTCAGCGAAATAGCACTGACAGCAATGACCCGAGTCTTATCATCGCTGTCTGGCTGCTTTTACATTCCTATTTGTATTAAACAAACAAGATATATAGCATGTTAACCAGTGAGCTTTAGAGGTGAAGGCTAGAAGATTTTAAAGCTCCAAATACAAATCCAGGCTAGCGGTTTTCCCCCCTGCTTTCAGTCTTTATGCTAAGATAATTGCCTCCTGGCTCTAGTTCCCTACTTAATGCACAGACATAAGAGTGGTATTGATCCTTTTGTCTGTGAGATTTATTTTCCGGTAAAAAATTTGGAGTCTCGGAGCCCAAGCTGAGATAACTCAAATGATGTCACTCGTGTAATTTTGTCAGACAAAGCTCCCGCAAAGCACCACACATCTTACTAACATTCAACAGCCTGTGCAGTACTAATGCATTTAGTGAATTACTTCATTTCCCCTTGATTCTGATTATCAATTAGAAATAAATCCAGTAAAAACCATTCAAATGCATATCAACCTCGATAGCGACTGCTGAAATCTCCTCTATTTCACACATTTTATCAAATCAGCCAGGTTGTCAACACTCAGTCTAGCAGGGATATGAAAAAACTGCTTTCCTTGGCAGCAGTTAATCGTCTCCAGAAGAGAAAAACGCCTCCCATTTTCCTCCAGGGTTAATAGAGGTGACAGTTGGCTCAGTGGTACCAAGATGGCCGACGCTGTCTGAGTTTGACCCAGTGACACATTTCCTGTCCCATCTGTCTGCGGGACCCAGAGGAGACGAGAGTCCCCGCCGAACATCAGGGGAGCGGGAGTGTGTGTGCGCGCGCGCGTGTGTGTGAGGCTGCATCTCTATGTCGACTTAATGTTTACTCAGCGAGTCCCAGCTTGCCTCTGAATAATTCGGCCTTGTTCATGCACGCGCACATACACACTTTGCCATCCCAGTGGCACCGAGGGTGTGCTGTCAGCCCCTGCTGTTAATTTGTACCAGGCGTGCGCGGAAAAAAAATCTAAATTTCTCTCTGCTGCCTTTTTCTTTTCTGCGTTATGAGCTCTCATCCTCTTTCCCCGCTGCCTTTTTGACCCTTCTTAGCTTTATTTCTCCCTTTCTCCTCATTTTTCTGCTTCATCTTTCATCCCCTCGGTCTCTTTCTGCCTGCCATCCTACTCTTCCTCTCTCTCTTATGCATGAGTAAATGAGAAGCAGAGAAATACATCTTATTACTCTCAAACTTCTGCCTCTGAGCTTTTAAAGACGCATAATTGAGAAGTGAGAAACAAAGAATGATGCCGCGGTCACAACAAAAAGTGGTATAATGAAATTAATCTGTCCATCTATGGGAAATATTTGGTTGGTTGGGTTTGGCTAACTGCTAACACACTAATCAGCTGGGCTAGCGCTAGTGAGCCCAAAGGTTTTCTCTACACTCTTTCTACTCTGTCTATTCCTCACTGACTTTGTTATAGTGCAACACTAGCTATCAGAGCTAATTAAGCTATGTAGCTAAGCTAACTAGCTTCCTCCATTTTGGAGTCTCTGGTTCTCCCCTCAAAGGTCAGCAGCACTGCCAAGTTTGCTTACTATTGGTCAATATCACAAATTTGTAGGTCAGAGTTCATCCAAGTTGATCTCTGTTGAACAAAGATACATCTCCATTATTGATATGTGATATGAAATGGTATATATTTCCTCACCTCAGATCTCCAAAGCTCGATTGGAAATGTTGTGAACGTTATGTAGATGGATGAAAAACAGATTACGCTGTAGCCGAAAGTTAAGTTTTAGTTCAGTTGTTTTAGATCATATATCAACAATTCAGTACTGACAGAGAGAAGAGATATCCGTGCTGCTAAATCTCACGAGAGTTTGCTGCTCTCGAGACAGAGACAGGTCTCCAGCAAGGTTAATTTTCTCCTGAATTGTCTGAAAAACACCATTTGTAGTCTGTCAGAATGATCAGAAGATATGTGGCCTGCAGAAAAAGAGCCCAGTATTTACTTAAGTTTTGTTTCTCATAATCTGAGTTCATGTTCACTTCACCCATTAGAGTCCATGGACTCAGGACTGGCTGTTTGTCTCATAAAGGGGGCTAAACCTACATGGCCCAGATACGGAAAATGACTCTTTAGTGAGGCATCTCTTTTCTTAACTGTTTCTGACTTGACACTTCAACTCCCTGCACAAAATTGCTGAGATTCGTTGCTGATTCGATACTGTTTTTGCTGTTTTAAATGCTGCGATAACCAGACTGTAAATATGTTGTTACATCAGTGAAATAAATGTTGGTAAAACACACAAAACGTTATGCAATCTGCATGAGGCTACAGTACTCACATGAATTTGGTGCTCACTTTGCTACTTTGAACGGAGAAATAACAACCTACAGTACGTGTATGTACTCATAAGTCATTAAAAATGCTTTATTTACTCTGACAGTAAATATTGATGATGCAAGTGCTTCAAAGAATATTATTCTGGACTGAACAGATTAAACAATATGCTACATGTAGATACAAAAGAGGAGGTTTAAAAAATGTATAGTAAGAGTGGCGATAGTGACCTGACGTGTAAGATAAAGAAAAAATGGAGGCACACACACACTCTGACACAGTCATTTTTTGTGATCCCCATTTCGCTGTATCTCCAGCTAACAATTCTTATAATCTTACAAACCTCAGAGATCTGATGGATCAAAGTATCTCTCCCTCAAACCTCGGTGCTATTCATCTGTCAGAGATGAAACACGTCGACTCTCAAGTGTGAGTCTCTTTGTGCATGTGTGTGTTAGTGTGTGTGTGCGTGTGTGTTTGGGCGTGTGTACCCCCTCTCTTCTCCCTCTTCCTTCCTCTTCCTTCTCCTCTTCCTCCTCCTTCTTCTCCAGTACTGAGCTGCCTGATTGTGGCATGATACAGCAAAACGCAAAAAACCCCTTGAATTAACAAAATGGCTGTCATTGTTTTTCTTCCGTCTGAAGCTCAGACACACGCTGACGTCAGGCCGGATAAAGTGGCAAAATTCCAACCTGTATCCCTCCTTTCTCCTCCTCCTTTTTGTCTGCTCTACTTTCTACAGCTCTACTCTATCTCCATTCATTTCCGTCTCTCCCCTCCCCACCTCCCCACCATTCTTTTCTGCCCTGCAACAGAGAAACAGTGAACAATTCCCCTGCATTTATTCAGAATTATGATAGTGTCTGACTAAACCCTATTTATAGCCCCACTTCAGTTTTCTCTACTGTAAATCTGGGTGCGTGGAAATGTCATGCGTGTGTACTCGTGCATGGAATCTGTGCTGAGGTTATAATCGTTGTGAGTGATGGTATATAAGTGTGTGTGTGATCTTGTACGCGTGTGGGTGGGTTTCTGTGTGTGCCAGACTCGGTGATGCATAATGAAAATCCCTGGGTCTTGTCTGGGCAACCCCACTGAGATGGAGTTTAATTGATTAAATGGTTATTATATGCTAATCTACCATTATGCCATCTATAGAGTAATGCCTTGCAGTGTGTGTGTTCAGGTGTTATCAGCGTGTTTGCCGTGTATCTAATCTATACGTCCGTGCGAGTCCGTTAAATGTGTGTGTATTCATGCATTTCGGAACGTGTGCGTGCGTGCCAGCAGTGTGTGTGCGTGTGTGTGTGTGTGTACACGTAGGGCGGGCTGATGTATTTCTGTCCAATTAGCCACTGACCCAATTCTCTCTGGCTGTCTCAGAGTCATTCTGTGGTTGTAATGGATTCGCTCTATCATCATATCCAATCTCTCTGTCTGCATTACAGTGGAACACCACTCAATTTAACTCGCACATGACGTTCCTCTTACCAAGGACAGTTCAATCAATATCTGTGGACTTGAATCCCCCACCCGCCCCCGTCGCACCACCTCCACCTCTCTAAAGCTCACAGTTTGCGAGACGTAAATGCGGGATTTTATCATGAGCTACAAGTTGACGCTGTTCCACTGACACTGATAGTTTTGTGGCCAATCTCCATGCCATCTATAGTATCACTTTAACATTCAATTTCCTCCCTTAAACCACATGAAGATGCTTAAACATTACTCACATAACGCGGCAGTAATGACTGAAACCTGACTATGTACCTGTGTACCGATTCATTCCTGCTTTGCTCTATTGGTTGCTGTGACCTCAAAGATGCAGGGTCAGACAGACTATTGACTGTTGACTATTGAATATTGTTCATTACAAGAATAATTTGACATTTTGCTTATTAGCCGGCTAACTTTGGAGAGAGCCAGGCTTGCTGTTTCTTGCTGTTTTCAGATGTTGTGCTAGACTAAGCTAAATGGCCGCTGGCGGTAGCTTTATATCTGTCTCACAGACATGACAGTGGTCTTCTCATCTAATTCTTGCAAAGAAAGCAAACACATAAATTCCCTTAATACAAAGTGATTGTTCTGTTCAGCTTAGGAGGACACATTCTTTGTGCTTGGTGTGAACACAGCATAATCGAAAGGCTTTTACAGCGATGGTGAGATCATAAATAGTTTTTAAATACATATATTTTTTTTTATTAGATAGCTGAAAACACCCGTCAGACGAAATACCACTCACAGGATATACTGTTCCTTACTGCCTCCTTATCTGTCTGCAGGAAGCAAGCGAGTCAGCCAAAAGGGGAGCTGAAGTCAGCATCATGGCCAGTGCAATTCTCACAGACTGCTCCTTTACGCCGCAAACACAATTTTCTTGAAACATTTCCAAAAATAACAGCCGTGTGTTGGCTGCACAGTTTCATTTTCTTGATTCGATGTCACCGGGGCTCTGCACTTGCAGCTAATAAACCAAGCGTCCTTGCACCATATTTCCAATGATGGCGCTTCATTGTAGATATTTATGTCACCACACTGTGAGTTCACCTTCTATCCTTTCATTCTGTCCCTCTCATAGAAAAAACTGGCCGATATCCAGGGACGCCTTTTGTCATTTAGATTGATGGTCACTGAGTGACAACATAATCAACGCAGTCAGGATGATTTTGGACGGGAGCCCATATGTTGTCACGTATCTGTTCTTGTCTCCAATAGTCTCTCTCTACTGCTCACCCTTACGAACAGACACTTTATTGGTGTACTGCCTGAAATTGCATGTGACAGTGTGGTCTGAGCGAACCTGAAAATGACATTAAATTAGTAATTACCAAGCAGCAGCCTGTGTGGCTGTGAAATGAAGCCAACGATGAAGTGCCAAAAACTGCAGTTCCTCAAACGTCCACTTGGGGCCGGCTAAAGAACGAGTCAGTCTCCATAAGCCCCTATGTTAAAATGCCTAACTCCACAGCAGAAATAAACAGGTTTACAGACTGGTACAAAAAATGGTTTTGGTCTGTATAGCCAATTTTCCTGTTCATGACAACTGTACTGAGTTGAGTTATAGTCTTAAAGTTATACACAATTAACAGCATGGCCACTTTGATTGACAGGCGGGTGCCATTACAGGTGGCTTATTTGTGCACCCAGGCTTCATTTAGCCCACCTCAGCTTCACCCACGCTCCGTGTCTTTGGCCATTTTTGGATTTGCCTGGAGTTGGCGGAGGCAGGACTGCCAAGATGACGATGGCTCTTCAGAAGCCTATGGGTGAGGTCACGAATACTGCGTTCATGTTTTGTGCTATATATAGTCATTACATATACCCATGACTGAGTATGTAATGTCTTTAATTCACTCTTAAAAGACACAGTCTGAACAACCTCACTTGCTATAGCACACACGGAACAAACACAAACAATAAAGGGGAGGCGTGCTTTCACTGTTCACTGATGCTGCAGTTTGTGTGTGTGAGTGTGTGTGTGTGTGTGTGTGTGTGTGTGTGCCTGTGCGTGCATGTGTGTGTCTATGCACATGCAAAGTGTTATCTGTTCACACACCTGTGTCAGCCAGAGACTGTATCCTGCTGCCCCACTCTCCTGTTGCCATGGTGAACTCCCTTTGGCCTACAGCAAGTGCATAGGTGTGTGCCTCTGTGTGTGTGTGTGTGTGTCTCTTCAAGTGTGCAACATCATGTTTCACTTTAAACGTGTGTGCATCTGCACACGTGCATGTTCATACGGTGTGCATGTGTGCAGGTATGAGTGTGGACGTCTGTGTGTGCGCACACGTGCTCGTTATGCGTGCACGTAACGTTTGTGCACAGCGTGAGCATTTTATCAGCCTGCGTTTTATTGTGTGCACGTGTCCTCCGCAATCAAGCATTGAGACAGATGTAGGAGCAGGGGTGTGATGACTCAGAGATGGTGGGAGGAAGAGGTCCTTGTCCTCTTTTAGTCAGGCTGTTTGTTGTCCAGATTCCTCCCTCTCTTTGCTCTTTTTTCCCACCTCTCCTAAAATAATTTCTCTTTTTGCACGGGCTCTTATGAAACCACGGCATGACATACTTAACTGATAACTATTATCTTGTAAACCTCGCTTTGGAAAGGTGCTATATATAAATAAAGTTTATTATTAAAGCAATGCCCGCATGTAACAAAGCACAGATTTGAAAAGAAGCTGATGGTATTAACGACAGGTAGTTTATGATGTTTGACTAATCTGTCACACAATCAGTAGGCAATTATGCTGGACAAACGCATTTGTCTGAACAATCAGACAGGAGCCATTACAAACAGCATTGCAGTGTCAGATTGCTGCCATGTGCTGCGGTGAAAAAGCAACGTATCCCATGACCAGTGGCCAAGAAAATCGTCGTATCGTCGTTGCTAGGATGTTGTTAGCCTTCACTGTCAATCCCATAATGCCTTGGGTTGTGTCTGTTGACCAATCAGAGGTTGGAGAAGGGTCTTCACTGAATGCCAGAAAAAAGATGCACTTGTTTGACAATAAATTGCAAAGGAATAACATCAGATTGGCCCGACAACACAAACTGATAGTGATGACCTCAAACCTGCAGCAGACATCTGTAACGAAGGTCGACTTCACGGCCACCTTAACAGCATCACATGACTACAGTATTGCAGCCATGCGGTTATCGTCGCAGCGAGATTGAGTGTACCATCATAGTGAATATTCAAACCAGAAATCCCACCAAAAACTGGTAGTCACTGAGGCCAGAGAAACTGGGCAGCAACCTGATGAGCTGCACTTGTTTCCAAAAGCAGAGGTGACTGACTGTAGCATGTGTGTGAATTTACACTTCAGCCACGCTCGTGTGTACTCACAAGTCAAGCTGTTACTTGGGAAGATGTCACAGTCGGAGTCACCTGTGCTGCAAAAAATAGGACCTTTATACTGACAGTAAAGACTGCTGCATGTTTCACCTCTGTAGTTTAACTCCATTTGATGGAGGAGGCAAATGATGATGAAGGTCTGGGTTCATTTTTTGGCTTGTGATATGTACTGTAGTCACAGTATCTCACAAGCTGTACTATGTAACATACTATATAGTGCTATAGTACAGAGGTTTGCAACCTGGGGTTCGGGACCCCCACAAAAGGTCACAAGATGATCGACATGACAGCATGTTTTTCAGAATATTTTCTATGTAAAATACTGAATATTTTTTTTACTTCATTTGGACTTAAAATATGCAAAATAAACAAGGTAAAAAAAAACCTTTTGTCACAGCACTGCAGGCGTATCTCGTCGAACCATGCTGATAAATACAGCACACTTTCTCCTCAAATGTTCAGAACTATTTAATTTGAGATAAAAGACAATAATCCCAGAGCAGTTATACATTTCTGAATTAACTCTCTGTCGTCTCAGCTTCTTTTACAGCTATCTCTCTTTTTTCAACTCCTCTGTTTTCTCACCGCCTGATTTTTGATTCTCTCCTCTTCTCCTTTTACCACTTCAGTCAGACGCTTCTCCTTTCTTCTTCTCTACTTCTTCCTCTCCCCCATTACGTTCTCGCAGCCTGTGCTCATCCCTCTCTCTAACCCTCCCCTATCTTACTTTTCTTCTCTCCTCACCATCTCCTCCCATCCTCTCCTTTGAGGCTGTATCTCTCTCCCCTTCCTAGCCCCTCACTTTATCTACTTCACCTCCCTCTCACTATCTCTTCTTATTACTGTCTCCCGGTCTTTTATTGGCTTCCTCAGCTATTCTATCTTTGACTTCTTTTTTTAAAATTTTTTTATTCTAACCTTGCCTTCCTTTTCTGGCTCCCTGTGTCTTCTTCGCTGTGCGTGGGCTCCAATTTCCAAACACTGCTGTCTGAGTCACAGGGTCACAGTGTGTCATGCGTATGCGTGGATGCTGTATTTAACAGTGAGGACATGCTGATAGATTATTCTGCCATATTTTTGTCCACGTTTTACGTTTTTGCAAGAGGGGAAATTTGGTCTTTAACACGTGTAGTTCCAAACATTTCTGCCTCAAAGCATCATCCCTGCTCCACCTAGCAACAGCCTGCACAGTGCACACTCTCCCTCTTTTCTCTCTCTTTTAACCCTCCCTCCCTGTTTCATGCTGTGACTGGGAATACTGGAGATGAATTTACATGCTCACATGCAGGTATACTGGCACAGACACACACACACACACACACACACACACACACACACACACACACACTTGCTGTGTTGCTGGTCTTTAAAGCAGATCTGATGACGCTGGTTTCGGTTTGTGCGAAAGCTTCTAAAGGATGATATTTAAAAGGAGACCTTTCAGTTACTATGGCAATGACAGTGATATGAATGTGACAGGTTCCTCGTGAATGCAGTCAGATTGAGCACATCTCCATGTAATTATACCTGGGTTGAGAGCTCACTTCAAAACACACGTACACTTCTCTGGGCTCTCTCATTCTCTCTGCTGTTATACGGCTCTGTGACACACACACACACACACGCCATTATCACCACGGAAATGTTCATATGAGTTTATACTGTAAGCGTAATAAAGACTGCTCTGAAAATGGATGGCTAGTGACCTTTAGTTTTAATATGTTGCATTAACATTCTCTCTCTCTCAAACACATGCCCACACATGCTATGTGAATATGAAATTATATTTATCTGACATGCACACACAGACACACCGCCTAGATTTTGCATAAACTGGGACAGAATCTAAATTCAGGCAGGGAATAGCGGCCACTCAGGTGATGTTTTTATTTTGATTTATTTATGTATATAAAATGGTAATTCAAAGCAGGCACCAGGCCTAATACTGCGAATGTTTTTTTAGGGTTCAGTGGTGTATTACATTCAAACTGTAAAAGATGTTTCTCATTACAGCATTTATGAACTGAGGGAATTCTTCACACTCCTCTTTCGAATTTGTTCTAAATATGTCTCTGATGAAGGCTGGTGCAAGAACCTTCAGGAAAACTGTGATTTACTTGTATGAACTAAAACACTACACCCAGATTATAATGCTGTACTATAACCTTTCTTTTATGCCCTAACCCTAGCGCACAAAATATTTTGGCTTAAAGGCTTAAATCTGTGTGGGATCATCTAGAGGCGAAGTTGCAGATTTCAACTAACTGAATACCCCTCGCCTCGCCCTCCTCTTCCAAGCGCAAAGGAGAAAGGAAAAGGGCAGAAAATCCGATTTAGAGCTAGTGTTTGGCTTCAGTGAAAACAATCTGCCACAATAGTTGGACACTCCGAGGTGGGATATAACACAAATAGGGCAAATACCAGACAGTGAAACCTTTATAGCCAGTCTTAGACATGTTGAGCACATGACTCAAATGATAAAATGCTACAGTTTCATCGGAAAGACAGGAAAATATCAGGAATAATGGCTAGACTCATGTTGGAATCTATCAGAAACCTTCAACCTTCAAACGTCTTAGTTCATATTTCAAAAACCAGAATTATTCTCCCCCCCGCTCTCTCTCCTCTCCTTGGCATGGTTTTGTCATAAGATGACCCATTAATTCATCAGCAGCTCATAATTTGCTTCATTTTCATGCCAGGAGTCATTCAGTCCGGGCAGTATCGTTTAAAGTGCTTCACGTCTGAAGAACTTTTGTTTACCTTGAGGAGCCTCTCTATGAAACAAAATGCCCAGTGTCTGATTGGAGGGTGCTTGAGATGGGATGTCATCCATCTTGAAAAGCATCCCTGTAATTAACTTCAGAATGAGATGAATTGAGTCAAAACAGCGTTTTGTCTCTGGCTACATCCCTCGGGTGAAGTGCACTCAGTGTGAGGCCCCTGGACATAATCAGTCTTGAAGGAAGCTGGTGAATTTAACCATTCGGATATAAAGAGATGCAATATTACATAAAGAAGATGCAGAAATGTATTTGTAATCTCTGTGATGCCACTAGCGCATGCATGTTTATCATATTCAGCAGTACAGGGCTGTGTTCATACTTGGTGTAACTTCTAGATACATTTTGTTGTGAGTAAAGTGTAAAGTTTTAGCAATTCTGAATGCTGAATAGTTAAAGAAAGAACGATTTTCAATTGATAAAACTGGCTGCCCACATAAGTGTTAGACTTATCCGTCTTTCACCTTGAAGAGTTAGCCTGAGGGACCATCTGTGAAGACCATATGTCTTCACACTTCCATTAGTTTAATGAGAAAGGAATCTAAAAGGTACTGCAGACCAATTAGCATCACCGTGCACAAAGAACGGCCTGTGTGGGTTTGGCCGTGCACACTGTTGAGTTTTACATGCACAAGCACGCTTGACTACATCTGGTTTCATGTATACAGAACAACATCTGCTGGACGTTTCACATTCATCAGCAGTTTGGTACTGACAGAAAGGACCCTGAATGTACGCTTTTAAAGTAGAAATTGGTACTTTTGCTTCACTTCCAGAGTGTAATACCACTGTTGTAAATATGGACAGCTATTTGTAATGATTATATTACTTATGATCAAAAACTAGCAACTCAACAACTTTGCTAACAGCCAAACATGGAGCAATTACAACACCACAAAACAGTCACCTAATGTTACTTACTAGTCCAATAGCATGAAGTCCCGCTCAGCGTCCGTCTTTTGGCCTTTTATTTCACAAAATGCTTGCCAACAACTCAAGTCAGTCCCAGCTTTACTCTTGTCTGGTTGATTTTTTACCTAGATCCTGTTCTGGCATGACATCCTTCCTCGTCAGCATTCCCCCAAACCAAGGGTCTGAAAACTTCTTCCTGCTGGTCCAAAAAGTTTGTGGTACAAACACTAAAACTTCCCCGGTGCTCTGAGCTCACAGTGTGGGCATCCAGGCTAACAAACTGAGCTAATATTAGCTAACAGCAGCTATAGTTGATGCATAGCAGCTGGAGGATCAGAGAGGAAACCAGAAAACCTTTTCTTCACAAAATACGGTGGTGTATGAGTGCCGTAAAGCGTTATGTATTTCTTGCAGAAGATCGTACTCATTGCACTTGATTGCATCAACATGATTTAAAATATTAGCAGAAAAGTTACACAATGGGGCTTTCATTTGTATTTGTGTCAATGAAGCCATAATATTTTATGAGATTAACTATATTTCTGAAGATTTTGTTTTGTTATGTTAAACACATTTCTCAATAAAAAGTAGTATACCAAACTTTGTCTAATATTAATGGAGGAAAGTATCTTTTGCTTGTTTATTCTTTCATTCTCTTGGCAAAAGTGTATGTAAAACATATATGACCATACTCAGTTCATAATGCAAGACAATTATATAAATGCAGGTCACCAGTTTCATAGATCAGGATTACTCACTAACACTTAGTCCAACAGATATACAGATATATTTAGATGATTATTCATCCCTGTATGAAACTAGGAGCTACAAAACACTCAACACAGTACCCCAGAAAAGTCTGTGTGTGTGTTTGATGGTGGTACTTGTATGCTCCAGGCATTTCTTTGGATGACTGATGGACTGCTGCAATAGACTTTAGCCATTTGTAGTCCCAGTGGGAGTAAAAAATCCCGACTGAAACAGTGTGACGACCGAGCTCTCTGAACAAGAGAGCAAGAACAAGAACAAAAGAGGTAAAAGAACAAGCCAGAGACGGGAAATAGAGATATAAAAGCGGGAGAGGCAGACACACAATGATGGAGAGAGGGAGAGAGGGGAGGTGTTGTGACACACAGGGAGACAGAAAGCAAGGCTGTAGTGTGTCAGACGCCGCCCACTTTGACCTTGGTCGCACCTCCTCCATTCACCCATTCACCCATTCACACTGCCGTACACACAGGACACAAGGCAGCACACACACACTCATGCACACACACAGGACAATACATGCCACGACCACTAAAGAGAAACTGTTGTCCGGTGGCCAAGGCTGAATTGAATGCTGCAACTTTCCTCACTTCCTTCCTGTTTTCATTTGTCTTTTTCTGTGTGTGTGTGTGTGTGTCTACTGCAAACACACAGTGTGCAATCTGAATACCTGCATGTGCGTGTTTGTGTGTGTGTGTGTGTGTGTGTGTGTATATGTGTGCACATGCTTGTGTGTGTAAGTGGGCGAGTTTGTCGAACAGAAGTCTGTATGGATGTTGTGACACGGACCCGACTGGTCCATTCGGATCACTCCCACACACCATCACACCACCGAGGCAATGCAAACACACACACACACTGCAACTATTGTTCCAACTTGCCCATGTGACTGTGGAAACGACGCCTTTTTCTTCCACCTTAAGAAACAGCTACAGTGTGTGAATTCACACTGAGTGCCACTTAAAGGGGTCTTGCTCACAGTCCCTTATAGAATATGAGAGACAGTATTAACATGATGCTTAAATGCCGCATGATTATTTTAACACTCACAATCATGGCTGGTGCATGCATCATATGTGTGGTTGCATGTGTGGCATCCCAGAATGAGGCGTTAATATGGCTCCTGTTCTTCTATTTGTCTCTCAATAGAAGAACATCCGATCCTGCGTCACGTCCAAGTTCTGTCCTCCATCTGTGACACCCCAAATTAGGTACAGATATTGAAGGTTCCTAGAGTAAGTACCATATTATATAGTGAATATTTGACACTCCAAGTACCATCATTATGGCAGAAAATACAGTAGTGTTGGCTGACCCTATTTAGCTATGGACAGTTCATGCAGGAGGCAGCTTATTCCTAATATGAAAATTATTTATGGTTGACTGTTGACTGAGTTCACGCCTGAACGAAACCAGTTCAAGGACCAGAGCTAATTTGGTGGAAAAGGGTACTCCTGATCTCCATGTCCTAATATTTCCTATTCAGAGCCATGATTACAGTGTCGTTTAACCTGCTTACTACCTTGCTGTCACATTTTAGCTCATAGCAAATCACGGGTGTATGCGCACTACGTGCATTGAATGCAACCACATAGCAGGCTGACACTGAAACAAAATATCACAGGAAATGCAGACATTATTTTAAATTACATTCTAGTGAGCTCATGTTTATTTTCATTCAAGATTTTGTACTATTTGGATAGTGTAATATATTTTTTAAAATCTATTATTTCATTTAAACATATTTTAAATTCCTCCACCGGATTGATTGGCACCGTTTTGTACACACATTCATTAGTTTCCTGATGATTGAATCCACTGACATTTGTAGTTTTGAGTGAAAGGTCTCTGCCACTTTTTAGGAGTTTTCTCTTAACTTTAGCACCATCTCCAGGTCTAGATTTTAATTTCTAGCTTGGTTTACAAGCAAATTCCTGCAAAACTACTGACGTTCCATCAGCCTCACCTGCACTGTGCTAATTAGCAAATGTTAGCATGCTAACACGCTAAACTAAGACGATAAACATTATAACCTGCTGAAAGGACCAGAGTGTAGGATTGGTGACATCTAGCTGTCATCTAGCCCCTTCACCCTCTCCTTCTTAGCATGAAGGAGAAATTATGGTGGCCACAAAGTGCACGAAAAATGCGCAAAGCTTTGAGACTTTTAGCATCAGCATGCTTGCACTGACATTGTAAACATGTTAGCGTGCTAACTTCAGCATGTAACGCAAAGCACTGCTGCGTCTAGCCTCAAAACTCTCTTCAGTTCTTACTTTTTTACCCTAATATATTGACTTTCTGTTTCGCCACAGTCTAAATTGTCGAATTCATTCACTCAGTTCATCAATCAAGTTGTGTTTTATTTTCCTGTTCCTGTTTCTATCACACAACTGTTCAGTTATTTTTTGAGTTTTTTCCAACACAACTTCTGTTCTATTCGTTATTTATTTATCTTTGGTCCGGATACTATTTGATTTTTTTTTCTCTAATCCAATTTTCTGCTTCAGAACAAACTACTTCATTTCTCAATGCCTGTTAGCTTCAGTGTCAGTTTTTGTGTGAAGACAGGACTGAATGGAGGAGACACAATGTCCTGATTTTGTACTGTAGAGTAGCCTTGGACTGAATTAAGAGTATCTCTCTCTCTCTCTCTCTCTCTCTCACACACACACACACACACACACATTAACGATGACACCCAAAGTGACCTATCCTTTTCACTCCTCCCCCCCGACACACACTCAAACATAACACGGCCACACCCTTTTTCTTCCTTTCATCCAGCAGCTCATTCACACATGCTGCTGAACCATATACACAACACACACACACACACACACACACACACACACACACACACACACACACACACACATACATTCTCTCCATCCCCTTTCTCTTTCCTCAGTTAGTCTTGCAGCACAAACACTTCACACAGAGCTGTACAATGAGCGCTCTGTGATGAAGGGAAGCCTATGTCTGCATTGTACTGCGGTGCTTTGTCTTTGACCATCATCACACATCTTTCTCTCTCTCCATCTCTCTCTCTCTGTGTGGCTCTAAACCCTCCACCCTCCTGCTACACTGTAGGCTCCAGGCGAGGAGTGTCCCAGTCCCCAGGGTCCTATATCTGGAGAGTTATGATGTTGAAACCCAGTTCATTTGCTGAAATTGCGCACAAAAAGACAGTGTGTGGTATTTCTGCAGGATGAAGAGGGAACAGAGAAAGCATACACGTTGTGAAATCATGTCCAGAGTTTTAAAAAGTTCTGTTAGAACTTTTACAGTGTGTGTTTTTGGTTCAGGCTGAGTTCACATCGCAGCACATCACAATGAGCTGCCCTTTTTTTTGCGTCATTCCACTCTTTCCTTTGTCATCCACCTCTCCTTCTGATATCTGTGTTCACATCGAAATGGCTGACAATGAAGTCTTTCTTTCCCTCCGTCGTCCCCCTCTTTCTTTCTTCTCTGTGTGTTTGTTATCTACCACGCTGAATCAATGTTCACATCAAATCACATGACTACACATGCTCTCTGTTGCCTACACTGTCTGTCCATCTGTCTCTCTCCATCCTTGTGGCAACTAACAAGGAAATAACCAACAGTTATTAAATAATGCGATAAATGGCTTTGATTGCGACTGCTTAACACATGATAATAGATAGATTACAACAAGTGTTTAGTGCTGACATTTAACAACCAAGAGACAATATTTAATTGAATTTAATTTGTGGTAATAAATGCTGCTGTTTCACAAGGTATTGGAGGTATGTGGAAGTGTCCTTGGGCAAGATACTGCACCCCAAATTGCCCCCGAAGGCTGTGCCCGCAGACTGCGGCGTTGGTGTGTGAATGCGTATGAATGATCAGCTCCCAAAGTGATGAGCAGTAAGGCACCTTGCATGGCAGCCAATGTTCTCAGTGTATGAATGGGTGAACGAGAAAGCGCCTCGAGTCCACCGAGGACTAGAAAGGCGCTCCTGTAAGTACAGTCCATTAAGCAGATGTAATCACCACATATCATTTTAGCTCAGGAGACGTTGAACAGAACCGGCAAACTGGTATTTCTGCACATTTTCTGCAGCGTCTGCGACTGCCATCTCGGGCTAATGAGGTATCAGTTTCCTCCATACGGCTTGTAGAGGTTTTTATAAAGCACCGTGTGAAGAGACTTTTTGAAATCACTGTGTGTGTTCGTGCATGCGAGACAGACAGAAAGCAAGAGGCAGAGGAGAAAATGATTTTACGAACGTCCGGATGCTCTTGTGAGTGTGTTATTTTAGTTTGTGATCTACTCACAAACAGCCTGGCACAGTGTGTGTGTTATTTACAGGTTTGTAAATGCGTGCATATATGTCTGCAGATTGCACGTTTATCTTGCTCCAGCACAAAGGTAGATAGAAGGACTTTAATAAAGGTAATGTGGTTTAAGTAATGCACCAATATAATCAAAGTTGTGTGTGATTGTGCACACACACGTCTGACTACGTGTTTTACATGCTTCAGTAAATCCCTCCAGTCTCACTGCTCTGCCTTCCCCATGACAACAGTGAGTCATTTTTCCTGTGGCTTATAGACACACACACACACACACACACACACACACACACACACACACACACACACACACAAGCACGTGCACACACACAAGCACGTGCGCACGCACGACAACAGTCCTTTTGTAAACTGTCTTTTTATGTACATACTGTAGGAGGCTGAACAACCAAATAACCTTGTACTGGGACACGAAATTTAAATGCTACGTTTTTCTCTTCGCACATCTGAGATCTTGATGGATTTCACAAGGTTGTGCACACGTGTGTGTGTGTGTGTGTGTGTGTGTCAGGATGTGAATATATTCCAAAGAGGTCTCCTTCAAAAGAGAATTTTAATTCATTATTTTACCTGCTGAGAACAAGAATACAGTCAGTGAAATCTGACAGCCCCGTCAGAATCATCTAAATGTACAATATCGCTGTATTAAAATCATCCACAGAACTCCAACTTCAAAAGCTTAACGTGGCTCTTGTAACAATCAGCTACTCTGTAGGAGCCAGCTTGACTTTTGAGTTTTTGCAGTGGTTTTATTCGAAGGCTTCGCTTTGCTCAAATGTCAAAACAAAAGTCTTAAAAAATACTGTAGTTAGTTTATACTAATCCAGATTTTGCGTCTAGATCCAGACCAATGTGAACTCAACATCTCTGCCTAGATGTTGCGTTACCTTTTTCAGAAAGTTTTGAACACAGCCAACCAATTCGAAAACTAGATCTAGATGCTGTCAGACTTAGTTTCCAGCATACTGAAGTCTTTACGCTGGACAGATTGGGGTGGATTGTTACCCTTAAACACTGCCGTCATGAGTTTGAAGTCATGGCTTCAGTAGTTCAAGATTTAAGGACAACCCACAGGTTTAACGCCATGTTTGGATATTGTAGTTAAAAACTCTGATGTATTTATGATCATTGGGTCTCCAACAAAAAGCCTAGACACACTTTCGATAAAATTCACATTACAATGCATATCACCAATGTGTGTAACATATACAGTTGCTTCTGCAATGCTGATGCAAGCCTGATACATATTGGGCATCTTCAGCAGCTTAGAAAGCTGCAGTATGTGATGCAACAGTTGAGCCGTTGTTGTTGAGAAATGAGATTACCTGTCTAAGTAAAGGTTACATTAAATCACTATAAGGCAATATTGTGCACTACACTACACTACTGACTTCAAACATGTAATCAAAAATCACAAATTATTAAAAATATCAAATCATATCTGTGATCATGGCGGACCTCTTCTGCCACTGTAACAGCTGGCACGGTTGTGGACTACAGAAAAATAGCGAGACAGACGAACGCTGGCCCAGCGGGAAGACAGACTCTGAGGTCATACAGAGGGTACAGAAAGAAGAGCGTGTTACGTGTGTGTGTGTGTGTGTGTGTGTGTGAGAGAGAGAGTGCATGGCTGAATGCATAATATTATGAAAGTCAGACACGGAATGACAGTACGACCTCTACCTGGACGTGCTGCAGATGGTTGGGTAGCTAGCTATCTGGCTAACAAGCGAAGGTGGGGATGATGGAAAGCATAAGAAATATGCTCAGGTGGAGCTATTCGTGCATATTTTTTGTCCACGGGAGTGGAGAGTTTCATGTCGTCCGTGCGTTGGCTGACAGGAAATGACTCATTTTAGTGTGGCTTTTGCAAACCGCACATGCTATTGCGCTAGGACGTGCATGCACACACACTTTGCAGGACCACACATTTGCATTCACTTGTGTATCCACAGACTGGCCTTTGCTGCCACAAAACAGCACACACAAACCACACGCAGAGCCAAGCAATACTAGGTCAGGCGTCATTAAAAATGGATAACCGTTTGGTCTGGTGTGTGTGTGCGTGTGCGTGCGTGTGTGTGTTGCTATAAAGTGTTTTTTATTGGTGTGCCACTGAGGAAATAAGAAAGTCCCTCATTCCCTGATCCATTTTGGGTGAGTCATTGGCAGGTATGAACAGGAGATTAGACTAATGCGTGGGTGTGAGTGAACATATGTGTATGTTTGCGCACATGATGATGCTCTGAAGAGAGAGAGAGTGCGTGCGTGGTGTGTGTGTGTGTGTGTGTGCGTGTTAGACTAATCTGTTCAAACAGTGATTTAAAAAGGTAGAGGTGGAAGGAAACCAGGATGAGGATGAGCAACGACTGTAACCATACCACCGATACATATTTAGAGGAGATAAAGTCTATGTATTAATTTATAAGAGGCGGAGAAGAGGTAAGAATAAATAAGTGTATGCCTTGCTTTAAAAAATAAATAAATAAACCCATCTCCATCAGTTCAATGGAGCCTTTTCAAATGAAAAAAAAAAAATAGAATATAGAAGAAGCAGGTTTTAATGCTGTGATGCAATACTTACAATACCCTCCGTATACTGTATACAGATAACAAAGTGCCATAAGCTGCCAGTAAACATTATACTTACATTTAGTCATTTAGTTGACACTTAACCAAAGTGACTTACAAAAAAGAGAAAGAATCACGGTACAGTGCGACAAGGACATAGCTACTCACTCAAGTGGCAGAGCCAGATGTCATTCACTGGAGGAGGCAGTATATGCCCTTATGAGGGCTTTCAAGTAAGTAGCTGCAGAAGCGGAGACTGCTTTCATGCGGGTAGCCAGTGGACATTAAGAAACGTGAAGCCAATTAAACTGTGTTTCATGTACCAGTGGGATAGTGAACTGCTTCTTCATCATTATGCTGTGTAATAAAAAACCTGCGTTTCTTGTTTTATTTAAATTTATTTAAGATGCTTCATGGCCGTGGTCCAAGCAGGGTCAGGCCATTTTGGATTTTGTTTGCATGTCAGCGGGTATTACGAAGCAGTTTGTACATCCTGTTTATTCTTATCATTTGCATAGAGGAGTGTGCTGAACACTCTTAAAGGTGGCTGCTGTAGACAGAGAATATCGTGGATTTTATTTGTATTGTGCACACAGATTACCCCCAGGTTTCATTTGTTCTAGTGCCAGCCGTGCGTGTTCTTCTCAGCTGCACAGATTTCTCCTCAGTGCATCTGGCGCTCAACAGAGGGGCTGTTTCTTTCTTCAAGTGGCTTTAATGTTTCTGATTATCCGAATTATTTCAGACTGTGACTACACACATGAAAAAAAAACAACAACATGATTTTGTAATTAGCATAAGAATTATGATCAGACTTTTAATTGGCCCTCCATGGTGCTGTTTGTTTCCTTCTGCATCCATCATTCATTTTTGGCCACAGGACTTAAAAACAGTATCCTGTTGTGTGTCTTAGAAATAAATAACAAAATAAATGATTTTATTTTAAGCTATGATGGTTTGTGTTTTCTCTCCCTGATGCTCTGGCCCAAACTGTTATTTATTAAAATAACAAACACAAATCTTTCCTACCGCCTAAAAGAACAAACATATCTTGAAAACAAATCAGAAGGAAGAAAAAGCAAGTAAAGAGAGAGAGAGAGAGAGAGAGAGAGAGAGATGAGCAAGATGTGAGTAGAGAGAGACACATAGTAAAAACATACCAGGCCAAACAGTGTCTGCAGGCAGCAGCAGGGTCATGCATCTCTCAGCTAAAAAAAAAAAAAAAAAAAACTCAAGAGATGTATGAAATCAGTGTCCAAATCAGGACGAAAAGCTGCAGCACACACACGCTGCACTGAAAGTGATGTGGGCGTTAAGTGTGGAGAGGCTGAAAAAAAAACCAAAAAAAACACAAAACCAAAAAGAGCAAGGAGGCAGAGAAATAAAGAGAAGATGGATTCCTCTCTGTCATAACAATTTTGATGCATCTAGACCTTTGTGAAATCTTATGACTGCGCTCCGAACAAAAATAACCATTCATCACCGTGATCTGAGAGAAGAAATCAATCAGGCGGATGATGAGACAATCGCTCATAACTTTCAAAAAAAAAAAAAGAAATGCAGGCTTATGGGAAGTGCCGCCACTTTCGTTAAAAGCAAAAGAAAAGTCTGACCTTATACATGGATATATAAACTGTTGACAAAACATAACAGATTCGAGTTTGGAGCTTTGTAAGCGTTTTGTATTTTTGTCTCACAGAGAGCAATGCAGAAGAGAGTGCACCAGTTAACACAATATATTACTTTCTGCTTTATGGGAAAACATACAAATAAAGAAATGGCACACACACACACACACACACACACACACACACACACTCTAAAGCACCATCTTCCAAAAGAAGTTTTCTTTTCACTGCAGATATTTTGACCCGCATAACAGGAAACACAGAGGTATTACTAATAATATTAATGATTGTTCAGATTCAAGTCCTGAACAGTATCTAGGCTCTGAAACTGGCACACCTACATGAAATGTAGCCATTCATCTTATAGACAGTTAAAATGTCTGAAAGATTTCAGTGTGCGCTAGGTGAGGCACAATGCACAGTCCACAGCTAATATGAGGCTTTAGCAGTGTGAGTTAGACATACCGAATCTTCAATACTTACCCTACTATTAGTATCAAATTCCCACTGTGTGTCACTGTCTCTCTGCCACAGCTCAGCAAGCTGACGGTGTCTGCGGAGGCACAAAGAGGGAATTTAACACCAAAAGAAGTGTAACTTTGGAAGATACCCAGTTTATTTGTGTAACACACACTGCAGGGCCTCATATTAGCTTCAGCTTAACTTTATCATACATTTTTACACAAAGCAAGGGCGCACAAGAGGAAGGATTGCAGCCAGGAATAATATTTTTAATGCATAAGGGCATGTTCGTACTGTTTTGAGATATGAAGAAGTGAAGATGAAGACAATGCACGGTTTAAAATGTTGCAGGTGCTTTATGAGGAGCAAGTTTGTCAGGCTTCATGAAGTGTTTTGGTGAGTGACTCAATGTAAAGATAGCTGTTGACAAGAAAGCCCCACGGAGCACCTGACTCCCTCCGGAGCACACGCAAGAACATTGCTTTCTCCTTACTTATCGCCACACTATATAAATAACACACGGCGCCCTGAGTATGCGCTGAATGTTGGCTCTATTTAAATAGTGCACTGCAGATTCATCAAGTATAATCCCCGGAGAAACTGTAAGCTGTAACAATGGCACTAAAACCTGCATAGCCCGGAGCCAAGTGTAATTTTCTTGTCCTCACAGGTAGATTCTGGCCCAGATCAGCTAGTCGTCAGCATGTTTTCCGTGTCGAGGAAAGTCTTGAAATATAATGATATGAAATGCAACCACTTCAAATCATCCACACCTCACTTGAAAATCTAACACCTCTGCTTGTCAATAACTGTCTTTCCACATTTTTGCCTGCTATGGATTTGGTAAAGAGACGTCAGTCAAGAATCAGGGATTCACCGCATCAGTTTGACACCTTGAAACTGTTAAGTACGGTCTGTATATTTTATGCATGAAGGGAATTTTGCTTTCATTCCGCAGTCCGCCCAAGCTAACCTCTTGTGACGCACCTTAGGAATACTCAGCCGGTGAGTTCGTCCCGTGACCCTGCGCATGCGAAATGTCAGGCAGTGACAACAGACTTAGGTGGGACGCAGGCCGGCTGACAGCCAGCAAGGCAGGAAGGCAGACGTGCTTTGTCCGAGGCGCTGACATTTTGGGGAAGAGAATGTGAAATATTGGCTGACATTTGTGCCAGAGGAGTGTGTGTATGTGCGTGTGTGTGTGTCCGTGTGGTTGTGCGCAAGTGGAGACAGTTGTGTGAGACACAAGCCTGGGAGCAACGAGGAAGAAAGAGCAAGGACTAGATTTAAGGCACAAACATCCTGCTGTCTGGAAGATGTAGCTATAGTCCCACATACTTGTGCTGGACAATTTAAGAGCTTACTTTCCATCTTCATGGTCCACTGACTATTTGGAGACCCAGGCATTAGTGGGATTAGTATATCTTCAGAGTAATGTAGGGTAGATCAATGTAGTTGTAGATTACACTCAATAATACAATGCCAGTTTGGTTGAAGCAGCTCTTTCCAACTTATATGGACTGTGACCCCTTAAAAGAAAGTGTGTGTGCGTGTTCGACTTGGTAACCTTCTTGCAAAGAGTTTGAGATTCGTGTTGCTCTCATGTCTGTCCATTAAATACGAAGCTAGCACCAACAGCTGGTTAGCCTAGCATAGAATAAAGACTGGAAGCAGCGGTAAACAGCTAGCCAAGCTCTAAAGCTCGCTTTGGACTTTGTTTAGTCCATTAAAAAGAAAAAAAAATCAATGTGTAAGAACAAGTTTCATGGGGAGTTGCATGCAGGACTGGACTAGTGACTTCTTAGAGTTTGGTCATCGGCGTGAGGTTGCCAAGCAACCAGCAGAGTTGAAACTAAAATATCTTTTTTTAAACAACATATCAAAACCATCATCTGAACCCAAAAGCTCATTACTGCAGCCAGTACAACTACATTCGCTCCCTTCATGCATTTTATTGTGAGTGCTTTTTGTCACTCCACAGGGTTGTAATTTTCGCCAACAAAATCCAACAACAACAACAAAAATGGTAGAAAATCTAAAAGCATTCATCCAGTGAGAGCGAGTTTCAGGCATTATTCAACCCTCAGTTTATGGGTTACATACTGTGCAACAAAACAATTCATATTGCTATTTTCAGCAGACTTATTATAAAATGATAAATGTGAGTAACACTTTGGTACGAGAATAAAAGAATACAACTAAAATCTCTTGAGACCGTTCATCAAAACAGTTTGGGATAAAATCTGGGACACTTTTGATCAGACTGTCTCCAAGACTGTGGCACCCTGCTGTGAATAAAAATAGAAATCCAGTCTCTAGGCACTACTTGTAATATTGACCGCCATTCAGTCTGACCAATAAAAATAACCCGCCATTAGCATTATCAATGCGCCGTCACTTCTGTAATGACGCCAGCAGATGTCTGTCTGTAAAGATTATGTCTGGAGAGTTGTGACAAAGCAAGACAGAGGACATCGATGTCGCCTCGGATGAATCACCCTCAGACCGTGAGACAGGTAAGAAAACACCCTGACAAGAACAAGAGGGTCATAGTCGGCGTCCTATAGAAATTACACGCAGACACGTGATGCAAAAATGCGTCCTAGTCGAAGGAACAGCTCAAAATATCGAGTTTTATGATGCATTTATGTGTTTCAGTGGATTAAAAAGCACTTATCCAAATTGAGGTTGAGCATTACTTCGTGTCCTATGATGCATGACGCTGCATATAGCACATTACAATAGAGTATAGTGCTGCAGGGGTGCCGCAAGGTGTTCTGGGATGTGTCTGCACACAATAGATAGGTTTTTTTTTTTTTCTTTCCTCCAACACCTGCAGTCTGAAAAGCCTCAAGGAAATGTTCTGCTACAACCCGACAAAAGTATTTGAGTGACAACACTAATGTATGTCTATAGTAATATGGGAGAAACCAATGAAATACAATGAACAGAAGAGTGTTAAAAACCTGTCGGCTGTGCTGGAACCAAAACAGAGATGTGTGGGACAGTCAAGGACAATTCAGTGTAACCCCCCCCGACCGTCACTGGTACACAAAGTGACGGTGAACTTACCCCCCCACCCCCATCGCCCCCAGAAACAACACTGTACAGTGCAGCAGAGGATTGCATTGCAATGAAACAGCAGTGGAGCCTGTCAGTTGTATCGACAGGATTTTTTTTTTTCTCCTTCATACCTTTTGGCAGGTTAGCCTTTCTTGTGCGTGAGATACTGTGTGCCAGGAAAAACAACCAGAACGTGTGTGTGCCTGTGTGTGTGTGTGTGTGTGTGTGTATATCGGAGAGAAAGAGCAAGAGTAGGGAGGGTAGGATGATATGGAAGAAGAAGAAGAAGTCTTATGGGGAGGAGAGAGAAAGCAAGGAAAAGAGGTGATGCCAAGGTACCCTGCTGTTTTCTCTCTGACTAGAGGGCACAGCACTTCCCCTCTGTATGATTCTTTTTATCACACACACACGTGTGCACACAAACACACACACACACATATGGGCTTTGAACATTGGTTCCCTGTAAGCCACAGGAACCTGAATTATTGACTGTAAACGCACACAATGGAGAAACAGGACTGAGTTTTCAAACTGTAACTGAAGTGAAGGTCAGGGTAGAAAGGAGTGAGCGCACGCTAGTAGTTGTAACTCACATGACATGTTTATGGAGTATGCCACATATGTATTTGTGCAGGTAAACGTGGCTTGTTTGTGTTTCTGAAAAATGACAAACATGCTCGCTGGAGTCACTCTCATAGCCGACACACTGTGAATCGTAAACTTCTTATGCAGGTTTTTGATCTGTGTCTGACATGTGCCAGTGCGTCTTCAACTTGTTTAGCGGGTAAAGTGAGGAAAATTGTACTTAGATTACAGAAAGTCAGACACTGGCAGATGAAATGTAATGTCAGTTGGAAGGCAGGTGGAAACCAAAGTAGGTTCATTCGCAACTGCTGAGTAGGAAATGGCAAAGATGGGCAGGATGTGGTGTCAAAGACATTCCAACTAAACAAGCTTCATGTGGACAGGCAGATTAATAACATCATAATAATGATGCTCAATGTAAACGTCAGTCAAAGCCAGTTGGTTGCAGCACAACGATCTATAGATTATATAGGTGTAGTTAAACATAAAAATATAATAATAATGAAATATGATATTCCAAAATATGTTTTTATTAGTATATAGTCACCTGGAAATAAGGGTCATTGTGTTTTTGTTACCTTAGAATGAGTCCTCTGAGTTTGCCATGTCGACAGAGCCTTTCATGTTTTTCACAGCCACCTCAGTTTCTCCTCCATGCTTAGAATGGGAGGGTGAGGTGAGCTGTTTTCATTTGGTTGCAGTCTGCAGCCTCACCACCAGATGTCACTGCATCCTACACACTGGACCTTTAAAGTTTATATGACTCACATGCAAGCCTGTGATCATTACATTGGGAATCATTTGTGGCATTTATGAGAGATACTGCAGAGTCTGTGGTCGTCACAATGAATGACCTCTATCACGTTACGCACCCGGTCATTTGATCCATTGTCAATTGAAAAACACTGATTATAGCCACATTAAAATCAGGATGCAATAATAGCATGCATGTAAACTTGCTGCCCTTTTGTGATCTGAGTTGATTGTAACTACAAGAACGGCTCTAATTGCTCGAGATGCAAGGAAATGCATCCACCTGTGCAACAACAACAGCAACAAAAATATCTGCAGACACTTATCAAATACTGGATTATACCCCCCTTTCCACCATCTTTCCCTTGTCCTCTCCCGCTGGCGCAACAATGCAGTCAGTCCCTCCATCAGCTGCCGTCTCCCCAGGAGGACTCTGTCTGCCACAGCTTGCAGCCGAGTGGAACAATCATGCAGTCACACCTCAGGAACAGAAGGGGCCTTACACCCTCCGTTATGAACCCATCTTTCCATTCGGAGGCGTCCTTGTGACGCAGCGGGTTCCAGCACTGAATGCATTTCCAGAAGATTGTGGATTTGAACCTGGCCTTGTCTCGTTTGATTTGTCTCCTCTCTTAGACTGAAAGGCCATTACAGCTACATATGGTGAAATGCAAAGAGATGATTCTTTTTAAAAAAAAATGTTAACGTTAATTGA
Source organism: Protonibea diacanthus (assembly GCA_028641955.1). NCBI lineage: Eukaryota > Metazoa > Chordata > Actinopteri > Sciaenidae > Protonibea > Protonibea diacanthus. Next base: position 10,140,256 of record CM053997.1, on the reverse strand, counting down.
TGCTTATTTTTAAGTGATATTGCAGACATAAATGGTGCCAATGGTGACAGGGATGACAAGTTCTTGTGTTACGCTGATTTGCCTGGAAGAGAGGCTATAATTACTGGTCAAAACTGCAAATTTTAAATGTCATGCTCCACCATCTGTCAGATTTTAAATTTGAATTGAAGACGCATCATTAGCTGCCCCGTGGTTTACCTGCGTTATTAGTAAGTCTCGGCATGGGTTTCATTTGATTCTGTTACTGTTTAATAGGTTTTTCAGTTCCTATTCTCTAACTGCCTGTCAGCGTGATGTGCCGTCCATCAGCCTGTTTGTTTGTTCTCTCTGCTGCTCTAAAATAATCTTATCCTCAGCTCCTTTTGAATGGACCTTCACCTGCTTACCTTTTCCTTTCTCTCACTTTCTTTTGCTCTCCAGCAGCAACATCTGCCCAAACAAGTCAATCTCCCCCTTTGTCTTGATTCGTCTTGCTTTTGTCAGTGAGAATTTTGCCCCGTTTTATCACCCCTCTCCCCTCATCTCTCTCTCTCTCTCCCTGCTCTCTCTCTCCTCTTATGTTAGTGTGTGCGCGAGAAAGAAAGAGGCGACAACGTGCTTGGCCTTTCAGCCAGTCTGAAGCCAATCAATGGGAGCTTATCAGGATGTGCTGTTCTGTGCTCTGCGGCTGTCTGCAGCCTGAATCCAGAGGCAGATAGGACTGAGCAGAGTCTGTCTGGGTTGGACTCAACAGGGGGTGGAAGAGGGAAGGCTTAACAAGTGTGTGTATGGGAGCTCTCATGCGAATGTTGGACGCCACAAAGGACAATAGAGTGAAAAGTGTGTGTCAATCAGGCGGAACGTGTGTGTGGAGAATCTGATGATGATGAGATAGATGGTGTGTCAGGGTTGCAACTCCAAATAATCAGCAAATGTTTGGTCTATAAAAACACCAGAAAAATGAGTTTGAGGTTTAGCTAGGTCCAAAATCCAATGATATTTACCTCACTGTAAGTTGAGACTAGGAAAAAGGGGAATAGTGACACGATTGAGAAGCTGGAACCATCAAATATTTGGCACTTTTCATCATCAACGATCAAAATATGTAAAATCACAGTGAACGTCACTGCTGCTACGCCTGTTAAGCTCATCGTCCTTGTACAGGACATACGCAGTTTACAGTGAGGATGGAGACTTGACACCGAACACATAACACTGGAGTATGTATCACTGAAAATATGAATTCTTTTCAAACAATGGATTCTTGACTTCAGACAGTATGCTAGCCAACAAATTATGCTAACGCTAGCTCTGAAAGTTGTTTGAAAATTCTTCGCCTGGCTTCATAATGTTTCGAACTGACTCATTTCCAAAAGAGAACCCCAGTCGGAGGTTTCAGGCATACGTTTGGTGCTTACATGCCTGCAAAAATGACCCCGTGCTAAAAGACCGAGGCTGAAGCCGATAAAGTCAGCTAACGAAGACATGAAAATGAAGTGAAAGCATTGATCTTGTGCTGCTGTGTAGAGCTGGTCAGTCTTAAGTATACGAAAAAGCTGAAGTTGAGGTGAAGGACTAATTGACTTAGTGAACATGCTGTATTTCAGATAACGAGTTTGGATGGCGGTTTCTTGAGTGTAAAAGAGCAAGATAGAGCCACAAAAGTTAGACTAAATAGTATCATCCCTCTACATTGTTTAATGTGTTTGTTTTTGGTTTAATAGATGCCAAAAATAAAAAAAGACACCACTCTTCAAACCCTTTATATTCCTTGCTGCTGTGCCTGGTTACAGTTGCTAAGCTATTGATTGTGACAATCACCATTCGTGGGAGGCATTTAGTGAACCGTTAGTTGGGTGTGCACAGGGATGTAGATTTTTGTGTTTGTCAGAGGGAGAGAATGAATGAGCCGCTGTGTATGTAATTGTTCCACTTAGGCTTCGAGCCGGCTAGCTAATTGTAAATCCAGACCGCAATGAGTGCATTAGGTTAGGGTCCTTATACACACATACACAAACACACACAAGCACACAAGCAACCATTTTCAGTGCCTGCATTGTACAACACATCCCTCCTCCCCAAAATTAAAGCAGCTGCTTCTCCTGTGACTTTGCCATCACTATGGTAATCACCAAGGCAACAAGTTACCTTAGTGACTTTTCTGTTGTTGTGTTTGTCTCGTCCAATTGCCATGGCTCCCTGCTGTTAATTTCCAGGCAGCAGGCTGGCAGATTGCTCGAAGCAATTATGAACGTTAGCAATGAGGGAGGCAGTTTGTTGCCTGCATTTTTTTTTTTGATTTACCACCTTAATACATTTTATTAACATACAAAGTAATCACTTCAGAAAATTCACCTCTTGATGAAAATCTGATTTCGGCGGAGTGGCGACTCCCTCGGCATACTGACAACCAGAGGAGACTAATTGGAGTTTCAATTAGGGCTCTGCAGCACCAGACGGCTCCTCCTTCTCTCTCTCTAATTAAAACCTCCAACCGGGTAATTATTGGAAGAGACGAGGAGATGGAGAGGGGTGGAAAGAGCCACATGAAGGGATGGATGGATGGACTACAGGGGGAGGTAGGGAATGTGATGAATGGATGGATTGAGGTAGTAGCATAAAATGAGAAAGTGATGGACAGATGGAGGAGAGAGCTACTTAAACATGGATATGAGGAATGGAGGTGTGAAAGATACAGATGATAAAACGAGAAGTGGAAGGGAGGGACAAACGGGGGAGGGCTGATGTAAGGATGGGAGGAAGAGAGGAAGGGCGTTATGAGAGGGAGGGGTGCAATTTGCTTGGATCTCAAAGGAAGGACAATGGGGGTAGAAGAGGACACAGAGGAGAAAGATCACTAGACTCTAATGATCAGTCTGCAGGCTTAACTGTGTGTGTGTGTGTAGGGGGGTTGCCATGGCAATAAGTGCAGGTCGTTAAAGAGGGTCCATCAAGTAGTCAGCAGCAGGTGTCCGTCTGTGGCCGTCCTACACACACACACACACACACACACACACACACACACACACACACACACACACACACACACACACACACACACAAATATCCATCAGTCAGTCTGTAATTGGTCACATAAGTGTTACCTGTGCTGGTCTGTTTCGTGTAAACCAAAGGAGGTGAAGCAATAATGAAAAGAAAGAAAAGCACTTGTAGACAAACACACACACACACACACTCACACTCCTTCTGAAATCATCTAGACTCTCAGTACACAGAGCCCATATCAGTGAGAGAGGATCACAGTGAGAATCCTCTGCATTGATGTGTGTGTGTGCTCATGTGTGTGTGTGTGTGTGTGCATGTGTGTGTTTATGAAACACATCATTGCACACTCTCCCTAAATCCCCTCTGTCATTGCAGACAGGGACAACTGAGCTGGAACAGGACTAGATAGGAGTGTGTGTGTGTGTGTGTGTGTGTGTGTGTGTGTGTGTGTGTGTGTGTGTCAGATCTTCAGCCAATCAAATGAAACTCATGGGATCAATGAAAGAACCATACTCGTATTGCAGCCTGTACATCAATACTGTCCGTATCAATGAACACATTGAAAACTTGTTTGAGCAAAATGCGTATTGTTGGATTTGAGTGAGACTTACTGTAAGGCTCGCTCGTGTGGCTGCACAGCGGTTAGTGCAGATATCCTGCGGTGTGAACAGACTCGAGACTGCTGACGCCGCCTCCTTGAACAGGCTTGATTGTGTCTCGTGCACTGAATTTGGTCACTGTAGAAGAAGAACCGTGTTGGTGCACAAAATAAAGCGCCACCTTTAGCTGCGGTGTGCATCAGCAGGACTTCAAACCTGCTGCATGTAAACATGACCTGAGAACTTGGTGGTGGATGGAGATGTATCTATCTGATTGTAAGGTCTGAGTTTGGAGATCGCGTCTTATCTCGGACTAAAATGAATGTTTTCTATTTTTTAGCCAGGATCTTTCTTCAGTCACACAAGTTCTTGATCTGGCTTGCATTATATAACATGTGAAGCTATAGCCTACAAGTATCGGCAAACAGGGCAGGAGTCAAACAAACTGTGGCACTCACCACGATTTAAACTGAAGCCGTGAGTCTGTTTTGTCCGCAGAAAAAACAGATCAACACCGAAGTACCTCTTCTTTCTTTTTTCTCTATGCATGCTGTTATTTCGGTGGACTAGTTATTTGCTTGAAAACTGCCCTTATCAGACAACATCAGACTGGCCTTGTTATTTGACTCTACTCTCCCTCTCAACTGTGAAATACCTCCCAGGTTGTTTTGCCATGCGTTGGAGTGTTGATTAAAAGAAGAGCTGTCTTTTTCCTTGCAGTAACACCTATCATCCAAAGCAGCAACAGCAGCATTCTCATTTTTATTTGATCTAACCACATGACAATAGGATATCTAATTCTCAGACTTGAGCTCTTGCTGCAGAGAACTATAAAAAAAAAAAAAAACAGGCGATATCCAACTGTGTGTAATAACAGCAGCTGTACAAACTACACGACCAATTAAAGATGCTACAAATCTTACAAGCCCTTATAGACGTGTACAGTGTCACATGCTGCTTTCACAGCAGTCCGTAAATTCCTCAGGTGCGTCGAATTTATTTCGTTTAAGGGCGCAATGCACCCAAGATGTAATCAACCCATTCTGAGGCCTATACACCACAACAAACTCGGTTTTCACTGTGAAGATAATGTATTATTCCCAGGCGCCACAGAAAAGTACATCCATCACATTTGAAACAAACAAATATTGGAGACACGGACTTTGCCAAGAGAACGGATAGAAAAGGGAGAAACACCAACCGAATGTGTTTTCTTTTCAATTTGCAGCATAGAAATACCGTAAAGAAAAATGGTATAATAGGAAATAACAAAACTACTGAAAAAAATCAATGGAAATTTTGCTGCGACGAAACAAATGTTGGCTCCATTTTTCAAAATAATAATACTGCAATGTAAACAGAGGAACAAGAAGAATCATGTGAGGGACTTATTGCAGAGGGGAGTACACAAACTGTGTATATTTGCTTTATTTTGTCCCTTTTGTCCTTCTGTAATATTGTATAATATATGTTAAAGCTAATGGATGACTCTTCAGCAGCTGCAGTTCAAACAGCAGAGCTGCTGTTTTCTCTGAAATGACACTGCATTGATTTAATAGTGACAGGACAGCATACACGCAAGTCTTCGGGGATGATAAAGCATCTCCATACGAGAACATTAAGTCGATTTATCAGTTTGCAACACAGTATGATTGCATGGGCCGTACATAATTTCAAGCCTCCCACATATATATAGCGCTGTACGCGACAGAGCTGGGACGCCTTAAACAGTACATACAGTAGTTTGTCACCGTGTGAAGTTTAATATTAAGGCTCAAAGGCTAAGATGACTGTGGTGTGTGAAGTAATTACCTCTCAGAGATGAGTACGTGGCTGACAGTGTAGTTGGGACTCTTGGGGATTGTGTGTGTGTGTGTGTGTGTGTGTGTGCACATGTCTGGTTGCCTGTGCATGTGTGCTTTGTAATCTCACTGTGCATGCATGCGTGGAAACTGTGAGTTTTCCCCCTCCTTGCCAGCCACGCAGGTATGGTACACAGTGGATGCTGCAGAAAGTAACAGCTGGAGCAAACATCAGTACTGGTGTCCAGACACTGAAAAATACACAGCAAGACAGCAATGACAAAGCTGTATCCCAGCATATCTTTTTATTTCTGTGCTGAGCTTTTTATTCTATGCAATCAAGTGGTTCGTACTGCAGTCAGTGCCTGATATGCTGATGCTGGTATTGACTGACAACTTGACTGAGTGTAGACAACTCTTGCCATTCGAATGCAGCCTCCCTCCCACCCACTCCATAGGATCCTCTCCACGCACTGCTTCTTATTTATCTTTAAGCATGTTTAACACATCCATTGATTTCCCCAGGGAATGTCCTCTAATGGTGAAGCAAGAGAACTTGTCTGTCAGCTTGGGAAAGCAGCAGCTGCTACTGTAGCTGCTAATGTGCCTGTTGGTGTGAAGTATTTAAATGTAGAGCAAATGAGGTAAACACTGAACTTTTGGAGCCATTCTGGCTGTTCATTTTGGTCTTTTGCTGATTATGATACTGTGGTACTCTGACACAGTAAGGTTGCCTCTTTGGTTTCCACTATCAGAGAGTCTAACGATTTAGCCTGGTTCAGACTGCCGGCCCTAATCCATTTTTTGGGCATATCCAGATTGATTTTGGAGTCAATTGGATCCAAGCCACGTTTAGAGGTGGTTTGAAATCTGAGTCTACAGATGCGCCGCAGTCCGGAAGCTCAAATCAGATTTTAAAAGCGTCTTTTGTGTCACCCACAACCCGATACTCGCTGATGACGTCAAATCTAGAGTGACGGAAATGACAGAAGCATCAACAGCCTAAGCCCACATTCAGACATAATCCAGCACTGGGGCGGAGATGCAGGTTTTTCCATTCATTTGAGTGGGAGTCTCAGAAAAACAACAACAAAGAAAAGCACAGCGACCTGTGGTGGACACGTTGAGCCAGATCCAAATTGGAAAAACACAACTGACGTTGCGATGCAGCCAATTACACAACTGTACCTATCAGGCTGTCCCGGTGAAGTTCATGGACTTAACACTGATACTCTACAAGTTGTGCTCTGTTTTTTTTTTTCCTCTTTCTAATACCCAGCTACTACCTCTGTGCCTGGCTCACAATTTATGCTGCAAAATAGTGACACAAAGAAGTCTTGTGTCCGATGGTTTGAGAGAGAGCTAGCATTGGTCGAGAGACATAGACAGTGATTGAGAGCGAGGGAGCGCTGGCGTCGAGAAAGCTGGCTAATCGACAAAATAAAAGTTATTTCCAGATAGTTTCATAGCAATTAAGTTTAGCACAAATAGACAAATCCCCATGTCTGAATGCAGCCTAAATTTTTACCACAGCAGCCCGTCCAGATTGGTCTTTATGTCTGGACACAAATCTGAACAGACTGTCTGAAAGATCCAATTTGAAAAAGCAAATCTAATTTGCCTGCAGTCTGAACAAAGCCCTCTTTCTGTCTTACTGATTCTGTTCTGGCAAAAAAAAAAAAAATTCTAGCTGATTGCCGTAATCAGTTTTATGTTCAAGACGAAGTAGTTACTGGCTCATAAATAATTAGATTATCAAACAGTGGCAGGTGGTGTGCTGCCGTCTCATCAGGTACAGCCATGCTGCCAAAATGCCTGTTTCACAGCGTTGGGAGTTGTCATAGCAGGGGAAGCACAAGTGAGCTAATGTAACTCATTATATTAACAATGGCTCAGCTTCACTAAGATTTGCCACTAAACCGTGACTCGGGGTTTCTGCAGTCAAAACAAAACTTGATTGTAACATACGTCCAAGGGGCTTTCCGAGAATCATTCCCCTTTGTCTTGAGATGCTTCGTGCACAACCTGGCAAGCCTTTGACATAAAACCTGCGGATACTGGCGGAGTTTCTCCTCTGATCTCCTAATCTCAAACAGGACAGCCTAATTGGAGCTAAACCAGACAAAGCTCTCATAGTACCTACCCTCTGAGCCAAACAAGGATAATCTGCTGTAGGAATGAAGATTTCAAGGTAGTTGACTTTAGTTCTGCTTGCTCTGTTCTCGCAAGCTATAATTTGAATGAGGTCAAATTCGTGTCATTGTTTTATTCATTTAATTGAATTAAAATCTCTTAGAAAACAGCCATAACAGAAAGCAAACATTTTAAATACAGGTGAACTTCTTTTGAGCAACTGTGGTGCATAATCAGCAGCCCATTTGCATTTTCCTCTTCTCTTTATAAAACCGAAGGTAATTTCTGAACTGTGCTCATCACAAAATGACCATATTTCATGTAAACTAGCTGTGAAAATTGTGCTCTGGCAGGAGGAAATGCATCAAATTACTCTGCTTCTTTTTACAAAATTCTAATCCATATTTTCTTGGTGGAAAAACCAAGAACAATAAAACTAAACATCAACATACTAATCACTTCCTTGAATGATGGTTTGCAATGATTTGCTAAGGTCTGTTTTACGTTTGTTCTATCAGTCACTTAGAGAAAGTGTTATTCAGTGGATGTCTCAGTTTGGACTGAGGCTTCCCCTTTTTTGAAGCTCCATCATAAGAATCAATCAAATCTGGGCTGAGTAGAAATATTTCATATTGTTTTTTACTGTGAGCCAAGTCATTATTGTCTGCTAAAGGGTTGCATATTTAACTTGTTTACTGGCCTTCCATCATTTGCAGCCAGAATTGTGTTATTGCGCCTTGCTGGAGGACACTGTTTAAACATCTTAAATTGAAGTAGGTAAATGTTCTTTCTATAAATAACGCATAGAAACACTTTAAAAAACTGTCAGATTATGTTGTTACTTGTTTGAAACTCTTAAGTACTTTTCTTTTTTTCAAGAAAATACAATTTTAGGGTTCACATTAGTAAAGTTGATGCAGTTTACTGTATGTACAACAAAACACAAACTCAACAGAAGAGTATGCAAGAATGAGTGTCGGTATGAACAGGGTCATTCCTGCATTCATAGCCCTGTCCTATGTTCCCAGTACTAAGGATAGGGAGAACATAGGACTCAGGAAACACAGATACAGCTCCTGTATGAATGACTTCATTGTCAAGTCTGGTGATGACACGGCAGTAATCCGTGAGCGAATCACCAACAATGAGAAGGACTACCTAGAATAGCTAGTGGACCTGTCACTATAGTGCAAAACCTACAACCTCCCACTGAGTGTCATCAAAACCAAGGAGCCAGTTGTGGATTTTAAGGAGGGAGCAGCAGAAGAACTACACGCATCACCAACAATCTGACACTGTCAAGACACACCTACATGTTGGCAAAGAAGGTGAGGGAATGCCTCCACCACTTCAGAAAGTCTCTCTGGGGGGGTTCTTCATATCTTTTACTCTGGCGCTGTGGAAAGTATCCTAACAGGGGGTGCATCTCCAACTAGTGAGGGAACTGCTCTGCTCTGAAGCTAGTGTTTCCTATTTTAGTTTGTACTTCTCCCCTCTCCTTGTGTGTGTAACTTTACTCCTGCCTTTGTTGCATTTCCCGTCAGTTTTGATTGTCTTTTCCACCCTGATGAGTTTTCACCTGTGTCCTGTTATCCTGCCTTCACTTGTGCATTTAGTCCATGCATTAGGTCCTTTCCTCTGGAGTTACATTGCTTGCACAAATGTTACAATGTGCTTTAAAGTGTCAAATAAATAAATAACAGTAAATATTTTCCCTCAACCTTATCCAGGTTTCTTGATTATTAAACAAAGTAATTCAAGTTAACTTAGAATCTCAAACCAGTTACATAACGTATCATCATACTTAATTAAATTCACCTAAATCATAAATAATAATTAGCATACCAAAGTTAACTGAAACTGTAATTTACTTCATAATAATTAACCCCACTTGTGGAGAAGCATGACTTCATTGCACCATCCACATCAAAGTTGTTTCTTTCCTACCAGTTGTGTCTTCCAGATTGATCAGGAGTTGTGTTCCTTACTTCCAGGAGCAAGTGAGAAGCTTTAGCTGCATCCAAACATTTAGTGCCATGCATTCCCAGTGGGTGCGCAGGCAAATATGGTCCCTCTAAGAGTTCCTGTTGCCCTCTGCAGGTTTGGAATGCAAATTCCACAGTGAATGCTTTTGAAAATGGATTGAGATCTGACATAACACAATGGAATAAAGATTTTTTAAGTAAATCTTAAATTTGAATTCTCTTTTTGAAATTTAAACTGCAATGATACTGCAGCTTTTCTGCATATTTATGGATTGCATTACTGACTGGAGTATGTCATAGATCCATAGATTTCCCCCCATATTTGTGCCATTAGCAATTTTTAGCCATCTGACATTTGGGAGGACCGTGCTATTAAGTTTGTGTTTTGCTTGCAAAATGGATGCTACTTAGCTTAGCTTGCTAACATTGTCCCAGGTTTTCACTAGATGTTGCTTTTCCTTCATGTTATTTCAACAACTGCTGAGTCATCGGCAGCTCCCAGGTCGCAAGCTAGAGTTAGGTGCCTCTCTTTAATTGATCCATCTGCTGTGCCGGCAAGCGACTGTGCAAACTCACAGCAACGAGTAGTGTGAGAAAGCGTTAATATGGTGTATGTATGTATGTTTATGGTGTACAAGCGATGAAATGCAGCGTTGGCATATGTTTGCATTTCATTTGACCGTGGCTCTTTCAGTCACCCTCCATCGTGCCCTTTCTCTAACAGGCCGTCCCTGATGTGCTGACCTGCAGTTCAGACTCAGCCCTGGTGGAGGAGGGAAGAGAAAAGACGTTTGAAGTGAAACAGATCTCTGCCTCAGTGCTTTAACAAAGCAGCAGCTCAAAGCTCTGAGATGGAAAGAGACGGGAGGTAAAGAAAGACGACTTTTTATTGCACCAAAGGCTGATAGGTGGTGTATGTGTGTGTGTGTGGGCATGAGCGCAGTGAGACATGAAAGCTGACAGGTCGAATGTGTATCGGAGAGATTTATGTGCGAGTGTGTGCGCCTTTTGGGTTTGGGGTGAAGGTGCTTTGCTTCACTGCACACACACATGCATGAACATACATCCACGCGCACATGGGAATGGTGATGCGGAGATCCTTCATTGAGCACGTCTCAGGCTCAGTCAAGCATTCAGCTCTCCCAGTGACCTAGAAATGGCAAGGCAAACAAAAACCCACTCTTTTCTCCAAGCTTCATGAATTCTGTCATCAGGCAACGAGTGTGTATCTGTAAGAGACAGGTCCGGGTGCTCTGAGAAAAATATTGAGTAATATTGTATTCACACTGACGCTTCATTTAAAAAAGCTCATGTCATGGAACCAAGTGAAGACATATCAGTCAAAAGAAAATATTCACTATGCAGTTACCAGTTTTAAATATGTCTAGTGCTTAAACAGTAATAGTATAAAGTCTGCCACCAAGCCATAATGATTAAAAATGTCAACAAGTTTATGAAATTAGGTGTCAAAATGGGACTATGGGGGCATGTCCGCTGAATGTGCTGAAGCCACGCCCACTTGTGGGAGCAGTCAAGTAGCGATTTTGAAGCGACTGAAATGTGTCAGATGAGTTCAGAAAATGACATGACTAACTTTGAAACACTGAGTGAGATGAATGAATCTCTATCCCTCTGCTAGGGGTGCAGGGGTATGCTCAGGGTGGCCTCAGCGTGTCATCGAGCCACCCTTTAAGGACCGCCCACAAAATCCTGGACTGAAAACTGGTGGAAAACTGTTTTAACCTCTAACTCCACATTTCAGTAACATATTGTTCAAAGTCTTTTCAAATGTTTATACTTTTGACTGCTAATGGATTATGTCATATGAATATATGAATTTTACTTGCTATCCTTAGTACTGCGTATACTCTGGTGATGGTCACACATATACTGTATACTTGAAATATATAACCAGTGAGCAAGAAAGTGTGCAGGTGGTTTTACTGCACTGATGCATCTGTCACTCATCGAGGCCTGCAGCCAACAACCTCTTACTAAATGTCAGCAAAACCAAGGAGCTGGTTGTAGAGAGAAAATCTGACATGGTCTACACACACACACACACACACACACACACACACACACACACACACACACACACACACACTTCTTGGCAAGGAGGTGAGGGAATGCCTTTACCAGAGTCTGACAAGCAATTCAGTCAGCCTCTCTGGGGGTCCTGCAGAGTTTACACTCTGGTGTTGTGGAAAGCATCCTAAGAAGGGGGTATCACAAACTTGTATGGGAATTGCTCGGCTCAGGACCGGAGAGCCCTACAGAGAGAGAGAGGTTTCACTCTGCTGAGCTTACCGTCAGATCTATACTTCCCGCTGTGCTAGACTTATACACCGGAAGGTGCAGAGCCAGAGCAGTATTATGAAGGATGCTTTACACCCCAGCAATAGACTATCCAGCTTCTACACTCAACCAAACACTTTCTGTATATCCACAAGTCAAACAATTTCGACCTATTTTATTTCAAGGCCGACCAAGAACACGAATGCAGGGATATCACTAAACTAAATTTATTTGTTAACAGCATTACTTTAATTAGATGTCAAAGTTCCCGCTTCAAATGCAACCATAACTTGACTCATTTCTAATTTTGCTAACGGCTGTCACTCCTCCCTGCCCTCCTTCACACGCTTAAAGAAAGGGAGTGATAGAGACAGGAGAAGAAGTAGCTGTAGCTGTTTGAGAGAAGATTTTAGCTCCTTAAGTGGGCTACATACTGTCAGATCTTGGTGTATGCAAAAAAATAAACCTTTGGATCCTTGAGAAATGTCACATAGCTTATGAAACAATAAGGATTGAATGGACGTTTTCATTAAGATCAAAGATTTTCTTCTGTGCCTATGTCAGATATAGAAAACTGTAGATGCTGAATTGAGCTTTCAACCTGCTTTGACTCAAAGTAACTTCAGCATATCCTTAAGAGTCATGAGATGTGGTGGTTATAGCGCTAAATGGTATCCATAGCAACAGGAGTAATCAGGTGCCCTGGAAAACTAAGTGGCTGTGCACACAAAAGGTATGGTGATTATGACCCATCTATACTACCTTCTATTAATGAGTGTAGCACAGGCTTCTGGTATTTGTTTCCTCTTTAGCTGGTGCTCTTCTGACATGACACACACAGCCTGTTCATTTATAAATCATTAATGGAACAAGGTTAAAATTTAAATTCTCATGCAGATACATTGTGAACGCTCCCTCTCTCTCTAAAAACATCCATCTGTGATAAAAAAAAAAAAAACATCCCATATCCTCCCAAGGACATTCAATTCTTACTAAGTATAAATGACAATCACAACAAAAGTAAAGAGGACGGTCTAATATAGCTCTTTTGAAGAGCGTTTTTCGGGTGCAGGACCAGAGTGAAAGGACAGGAAGATTGTCTTTAGCTGAACAAAAGAGACAATCAAAAGACACACTGCGCAGAGTGACACAGCATGCCCTCGCTCTCACCCGTGTTAACTTCCATCCAACTGACATGTCGACTCACAGAGACTGGAAATGAGCAGGAGATTAGGTTTCGACCCGCCGAGTCACATCTCGACTGGTCCTGTCTTATACATAAACATGACCAGCAGCAAGTGTGTGCGTGTGTGTGTGTGTGTGCGCGACCTAATCCGCCTTTGTGCATGCGCTCATCTGTGTCAGGGTATTGCTGCACTGCACAGTAAAGGATGAAGACTTGCAAGGTGTCTTGAATGCTTGTTTGCCATGAAATGTGTTTATAAATCGAGACTAAAATGAGCGAGCGTGAAACCGAATGTTCTGCATTTCATGAAATGGGGCAATTATGCAGTATACTTATGGAAAATGTAGTGTTTAATAGACCTGACAATCATACATTTTACATAAAACTAATCAACTAAAGTGTGAAAACACACACACACAAAACAGTACTTTTCTTCTGAGCATTGTTATAGCAACCTGCCTTTGACCAAATATGTCAAAACATGATGCCGTTCTTTGATCAATGGTAATTAAACATTAATTACCTTATTTCTGGTGTTTGTAGACTTTTTTTTTCACATTACATTGTCACTCCTAACAAAATGAAGGTGGTCAGATGTCCTTAGGTGTTATTATTGAATGAGGTGATGTTGGAATTTGATATTGGTGCATCCACAGGTATGTGGGTGTGGGACCGGACCGTTGATTTCGCTTTTGTTACCTCTCAGATCAAGAAAAGTCCACAGCAAAAACAGTTTTTCATGCTTTGAATTAAATGCCATGGGATTACCAGAATTATCATGAGGGGGATTCTTAATCCCGGAACCTATCGGCTATCGTCTAACAGCGGTTTAACCTCTGGGGCTAAAGGACTGTGTTTCTGGGCTACCAGTGTAGCCAGTGCATATCCAGAAAACAGATAAACGGATATCCAAGCCAAGACCTGTTCTGAGATTTCATTTCAGTCAATGCGTTCGGCCTCTTTTGCTATCCACGCAACTGTTGCAACCAAAAGCCGCTCAAACGTGACTGGTCAATACTACTCAGACTACAGATCTCAGTCCCCTGCCTAAAGATTCTGCATTCATATGCAGATATCTGTTTAAAGAGATTATCCAATCAATACTTAGTTAGTTGACATTTCAGTCGTGGCCAAAGTGATGAATAGACAGACTGATGCACTGAGAGAATGGCTGACTGACCCAAAAGAGAGATCTTGAAGGGACTTTGAGTAAAAATGCTGCTCCTCTGCTTTGAAAAGAGCTTTTTAAGGTGGTCTGTGTATCTGATCGGGAGATCTGATCTCCATCATTTTCAGACATCTCGATGGTGGGGTTACCAAACTAAAGAGCACAATTTTCACCGTGCCATCACACTGTTTTCTTGTAGTTGAAATTGTATGCATGAGACCTGTGATGAATCAAACACTGGTTACACTGGTGAGACCAAGCATCTATGAAGAGTCAGCAGCCAGACCTCAGCATCTCATCTCGGACTAAATCCCATTCTACACACTCTTCAGAAATTGAAATATTTATCTTGTCTTTTCCAGAACAGTGAACAGTGGTTGACTCGTGTTGCTAAATTATGTATTTATTCAACACAGGCGGACACATTTGAATGTTTTTCTGACCAGCGGATCAAACTTCTGTCATTAAAATGTATGAAGGAGCAGGATAGAGCCCAGAGGAGAGCAGACATGAATGGATGGAGAGGCAAGAGATAGAAAGGTATAGAAAGAGAGGGAGGACGAGAGAGGAGTAAGGAGTGAGGGATATTACTGAACAGTTCCCAGTGGACAATCTCAATATATCTTTGCAGTATAACACAATCTTCAAAATGAAAAGTCCCACTTAGTAAATACTGAAATGTAATATTCAGGTGTGTGTATGTCCACATGTGCCTGTCTGTTTTCCATCTGCTTGCCACTGCATGCCTGCATATCTGCAAGTGCTTCACTGTGTTATGAGGATTTCTATAAACAGAACAGTAACTTGAATCATCATCATATTCAAAAACTTTAATTAATACCTTTCAAGTCAAAAGTTACAAATTGTATGCAAGACATACACAACCCCCAAACTATGAGAATTTCTTGTTTCATCATTATTAACAGACGCCTGTGTGCTCAAATAAGCCATCTGTAATGGCACCCACCTGTCAATCAAAACATGAAACTGAATTATGCATAACTTTCAGATTTAATTTAATTCAAAACATGTTTATTTCTGCTGTAAAGTTGGATATTTTAGTATTTAGATTGACTGATTCTGTAGCCAGCCTCAAGTGGCCATTTGAGGAGCTGGATTGGATTAATTTTTGTGGGGGCATTCAGGGGCATATATAACAGTATAACTGGTACTTGGGGTGCTAGTTAGGTCAAATAATGTCCATGAACTCCAAGGGGTCCTTCCTCCAATGTGGACTATCACGAACAGGACAAAAAGATGGACGCCATCAACCACGACAAGACGGTCGGTCTCACCGCTTCCGCACAGACTGCGCCATCGTCTTCTCTGTGCCTTTTCCATTTGAAACAAAGGTAAATGAACGTGATTGGTTTCTGGTGAAGGTCTGTGCGCGGCACAAAAAAGGTAAATGAATTAACTGGTGAGTGAAAACCACAATAGTAAAGTTGTGGGCTATGAAAACCAAAACAATGAGCTGAAAGGTGCTAAAACACTCACAGAGCTGAGGGAAACTGCAGAATTGGGTGATAATTAATTTTGGGTTTGTCACATACTGTAGTTATTGATTAGTGCAACTATACCACTGCACTACAACAGTCTAAAAGCTAGCAAACATGCAGACATAGGTCCCTGAATACAAGATACACAGCCGAAGAAGGAAAAATTGGAGAAAGTTAGAGAGATGGTAACTTAACTCCCTGGTTACCTAGCAACCATTCATAAAGCACAGCCAGAAAAAACCTTAGCTTGGCCAGATTGCTTGGCTGGAACTTCCTGTTTTTTAATGAATGCCCAGTTACACTTGGAAAAACAGAAAGGTGGGAGTGTGTCTGAACAAACAGTATGACCTGCAGCGAGAAGAAGAAGAAGCTCCGAATAGCAATCTCAAAATAGTCTGCTCTTCCCTCCATGGATTCCAAGTCCGACAACAAATATACATCAGATTACACAAGTTAAACAGGGATATTTAGTGGGACTGGGGAAAAACAAGAGTTCAGATATGGTTTGATGTTGTGTACAACCAAAAATACTACATGCACTACGCAATCTGAAAGGCAAACACACATCGTCAGCAACTGTGGTGGCCATCTTTCCTCTGTGTGTTTTCCCTTTAGTCTCCTTCTGATGCACTGAAAAGCAGAAATGACTCTAATGTAGATACTGAACTCAGGTTTATTTTAATTCCAAGATAACACTGCTTACCTTAGCGTCACGAAGATACACATTTCTTAGAAAAACAATCCCCTCTGCCGGCTCAGATCAGATGATTTCTGACGTTATCCACAGCCAGAAATAAACTGTGTCTCTTTCTTACTGGAAGAAAAGTGGTCAGTTACAGATTTAATACATGCAGTCACCTGCCACATCATTAAAGTAACCCTATCCACCCATTACCCTATATTGCTTGGCAGCAGCTGATGCTGACGGTACTTTAATTCTGTCATCTCACTGAAACTTTATCTACTGACTCATTTCATTACTTAATTTAATATGAAAAACTAGATTGATATATAACCAACAAACCCGTTCTCTCCTTGTTTCCTGGACGCTTGTCAGGATTCTTTGCCTGCCATAGAAATCAGGTGTCAATCAAACATGTCTGCCCCTGCGATGTGAA
Source organism: Protonibea diacanthus (assembly GCA_028641955.1). Lineage (NCBI taxonomy): Eukaryota > Metazoa > Chordata > Actinopteri > Sciaenidae > Protonibea > Protonibea diacanthus. The sequence continues at coordinate 10,123,483 of CM053997.1, read as the reverse complement.
CAACGCAGCCACACAGCTCTGTGCTGTTGTATAACTCCAAGCAAGAAGCCCAGAAATTGGTCCCACGGAGTCCAAAAATAGAAGCACCATGACAGAGATTAAAAAGTGACAGTACAAAAAGTGGATCAGAACTTCTCAGTGTTTGATCATGAAAAGACTGAATTGGTGGGGGGAAAAAAAGGCTTTTGAAGACACATCACATAATGAAACAACAGAAAGACAGCCACACACACGCACGCACACCACACAGTCAGTGCTGCATACACTTGACGACAAGTATGTTGCTGATTAAAGCTGATTGAGTGCGAGCGAGTGCACTGGCAGGAGGCCAACTGTTTTGGGGGGAATTACGAAGATGAGTGGCAAATCGCCTGTCAGCTTTTTTTTTTTTTTGGGGGGGGGGAGATGCCCCGTAATGCACACACAAACACACGCATGCAGGGTTTCTTCTGTGACAGGAAGGGAGGAGATAGGGAAGCGAACAGATAAAAGCCTGAATCATGGGTGCGTTTCAAAGTGAACAGTTCCTCAGTTTTCATTAGACATTTCATAATTGGGCTTTCTCGTTATCTGTCTTGAGAGATAAACAGTAACCGATAGGCGGTGTATTTGATTCAGAGAGCGAAATGAGCGGTTGATTTCACAATAATGGACTAAAAATACGACTTCCCAAATGCATTCTCAGACTTGCAGACAAATCATGCTATGCCGCATAAATGCTTGATGTGTCATTTGACTCGTTTGGTGTTGAAGAAGATAAACCATGTTCACCTCAAGTAGAGCTAGATATTCGAATGTGTGTTTGAAAATATTTTAGCCCACTCTGTTTCCTCTGAATGTCATTTAATGTCACACATTAAAAACATGCTGTCTTTAGAGACGTATTCTAAGATCTCCTTTTTCCACATCCCACCAACTGTCACTTTTCACTTTGACGTGAGCAGGAAATAGAGGGAAAAATGAAAGAGACCACCTCCTCACAACAGTGGGAGTGAGCGGGGTCCTCTGGGGGACCCAGAAAGACGTCTGTGGTGGTTTGCAGAAGCTCCCTGGCATCTCCTTACTGTTCCAATAGGACAGATAATTCTGTTACAGGAGGTACAAACAGTTCTGCTCTGCGTCCTTATCGCAAACACAGGCTCGGGACGTCGGCCGCTATCGTCACTGTTGTATAACACTTTGGATGCAAAAGACAAAGAAAAGGGGAGAGAGAGAGAGAGAGAGAGGGAGAGAGAGAGGGTGTGTAGGATGTGTTGGGAGCACAGAGAGCACAGTGATACATCGCTGATGAATATTTTAAATGGTCCTCTGTTATGTGAAGAGAAAGAGGAATGAAGACACAGGGAGGATGTTAAGGGAATCAGGACATGAGGACACTGTGACTTATTCCCACGAAGGCGCGTGAGTGTTTTCCTCCATGTTTCAGAAGAAATTTTCAATTTCATTTCCGTTTGCTTGTGTGGCCACCTGCGCATGGTGGATTGGGAAATGTATTTTTTAATACATCTCAGTGACCAGTTGAACGTGGGAATTGCAGAGTCCAGTGTTTTGCTTTTTCAAATTAGAGACTAAGAGCGCTTTCACACCAGGATAGTTGAGGGATCAAACCGCCTGGACAACGTTGTGCAGTTACAACAGCTCATGTGGGGACGGTATTGGGGACGAGCACTGACCAGGAAGAAAAAAATCATGAGGAAGAAAACCCAGCTCATCGATTGGCCAGGATTTTATTAATTTATACAGTCTTGGGGTTTGTGTTTTTACTTTGGAGTTCATACCTAATTGGGTTTTTCACAAGAAGCTGCCCAGTATGAGCAGCAGGCGAGGCAGCGAGCTCTGTACATGAGACGAATGCAGCAGTACTGAAAAAGATGGCGGAGAGCAAGAGACTACGACGTGCTGCTGTGGTTACACAGACGACTCTCTTTGTTTCAATGCATAGTCTGTTTGCGTTTCCCACTGTAAGCGAACGGGGACCCACGTTTTCAGGCAGACCAGAGTTTGCTTGTTTGGTCCGCACCAGAGTTCAGATCCACACCTGCCCAAACGAAGCGGACTATCCGAGGAAAAGAACTGGTGTGAAAGCGCCCTAAAAGGCCTCTCTAATTATACCCATGGCAAAAAACTTTCAACATGGAGGCTGGATCATTTCTTCACTTTGAATACGCTGGAGGAGATCTTCAGATTATGAAGAGCGGTTTTAGTCAAGTGAAACAATAAAAGATTAAAAGTGATTATTAATAGAAATAATTAATTTTGCAGCTATCTCACAGCTAGCCAATGACCTCCATAAACACAACAAGTCACTGCGACAGTAATAATACATTTAGGATTTTAATATACAGTTTTCAAGATAAAGTTCTTTGATAAACAAAGGGACAGTTTTTTGGCTATATAAAAAGCTATTTAGAAACCAGTGACTAGACTTAGAGACAACAGTGGTCGTGTGCTTACATTTTCAGGTATCAAATACAGACACAACTTGCTCAGAGTGAAGAGGATACTCACAAAACTCAGAATAAACGTCTCACTTGACTGATTTTACAAGAATCACTTCATCAATAGTTTGAACCACGTTACTACACACTGAGCCACTTAGAATGAGCTATACTCCCGGAAATATGCAGAAAAAAGAGAATTCAGATTCAGGAGGTCAGTTTACGCTTACGCTGTCCCATCAAAAAACAGGCAGGGAAACTCCAAACTCGCTGAGCTGGGTTCATCCCAAGTTCTTGGAGTGATTTAATGGTAGAAAATGGGCTGGTGCAAGGGCATATAAACTCCCTGGACAGGTTTACACATCGGCCCACAATACCCTGATAGTGGTGGTAATAAAAAGAGTTGTCAAACAGGCTGCAGGGCATTGTGTTGCAGTGCTGCTGCGCTCCTGCCCATTTTCTCTATTAGCTTGCAGGCAGTGCAAACCAGAGGCTACATCCACCTGGATCTCCTGGAGCTCATAAACTGGAGTTCATTACAGCCAAAGGGATCCGTGGCAGGAAAGGAAATACTCTTTATCCACAGTTTTTTTTTTTTTTTACTATAGTGAATGAGTATTTTCTGTGTATGACTGGCCATGGATGCTGTCAAACCATTTTTTTTGTGATTTATGTTTTGCAGTAATATTCTTCTTCCTGTTTGATGGAGCTGAGGACAAACTGACCTCCACGCTAAGAGAGACACCCAGAGATAGTGTGCTACTACCACAAGAGCACAAGAGACAGACGAGAGAGAAGGTGTTTGGCAGTGCAGAATCGTATGCAAAAGATTCATCGCAATATACAGTATACCAATGAGCATCACACCTGGGTCATCACATCCACAGTTTACCACCATTCGTCTTAGAAATATTTGAAGGAATCGAGTTTAGCAAACAATATAAAGGCTCTTAAGAGTCGTTTTGGTCATCCGCAGAAGCCCTCTACAAATCTTTGTCGTATTAGCGTATGTACCAAATGTTTGGGCTGTTCAGTTTTTAGTATAACTTCAATCACCTGCTTTGCAATAAGTTGTAATCGTGGTTTGAACCTTGTTTTGACCCAGGTCTGATTGGTAGAATTAAGAAAACAGATTTACAGTACAATACACGTGTAAATTTATACACTGAAAAACATTTCATTGGTTCTTCTTAAAAAAACAAAGTGATTAAACTGCAAATGGTGTCAATGGTCAAGAAGCCACTGATGACTTAGTTACTGTTGCTAGCTTTCTATTCTGGTACCAAGATATCAACTGCAGATTTACAACTCAAAATTCTCAGTAATTATTGATACAGTGGGTCCTTCATTTCAGACGGTTTTAGTTGGCTGGAAAAGCTGACTTTTAATCTTTCTCTCTGGCTCCTTTTAAAACAACAATCCCATAAAAAGGTGTCTTATGTTTGCCTCTGATCGCTACAGTTTTAATGTGCTGAAAGACAGGTTAAAAGTAGCTTGTGTTGGGTTAAAATGGAACCATTATTTTGTTGTAGACTAACATAATTATGTTGAGGTGTTACATATTTGTTTATATTTTTAAACAGCTGTTTTCACATTGAACATGAAGACATGTAAGTAATGTTTTTTTTTTTTTGCATCTCAATCTAATATCCAAAGAGCGGAGATGCTAACTTTGCCCTGTGAAGCACTTTTGATGTTGTCTTCTCTGTTTCTTTTTAGTGTCACTCTTGCTGGAGCCCACTCATCTGTCATGACACCACTTTGGAATGAGAAATCCAAATCTTGACAGACCTTCCCAGTTTTGGTTGGTGAGCTACGATTGGATGATCACTTTTCACTGGAGCAGTTTCATTTACACACTTACAGTACTTGAAAAATGAAACAGCTACTTTATACTTAGTGTAAACTTTGCAATGATGGTACAGATATACAATTTCCCTTATGATTACAGTACAGCATTACATTTACAATGCAATCATGCAGTACTGGGACTGAGTAACTACTGTACTGTAAAATAAAGTGCCACCATACTTGTAGTTTAGGTGTCACTCTCAACAAAGGCAGTATTTATACTCAAAGATGAGATAAATTGTGTCTACAGCAGCTCAGTGAAACTCTGCATTGATTCTCGTCTCCCGTTACCTCACTGTTGTATTGTATATTTCTTTGTATTGTGTATTGTATTATATTCCAGAGTCACATATAACTGTAATCTGTCTTCTTGACCAAAAAGCACAGAGAGCAGATCAATTACTTGCGATTCCAAGTCGAACCGATTGATTTGTTGTTTACAGCGCATCCATCATAAGAGCACCAAAGAAAGTGTACAGAATATATACAGCCCAAAGTGTAAGGCGTAACATGATACAACAGTGTAGTGCAGATATTTATGTTCAGTCCAGTCCACGCTGAGTTCATCCCCTTTACATTTTATAATCCACGGTGTTACGTTCCATTACTTTCCGCTCTATTCATTTTCACTCCATTCAACTGAATCTGCAATTGTTTAATTCGGTCCCACTCCGTTCAACGTTAATTAGATTTCAATTAGTCCATCGCAAACCCTTTTTTCAATTCCACTCACGTCCATGTTTGTGTATCTCTGAGACCAGCCCAGTTATGTATGAGTCGACTGGATATTTTTCAATATACAGTGTAAATGGTGTGTACATTTAGATTCTCCTCTCTGTGTTTTGCCATCACTGCAGAGACGCCCTGCGCTAGTTTAATTAACAGAAGCCTTGTTCCCGTGTCTGCAGCATTGTATGAACTGTACATTTAACAGCTGATGTTGTCCGTAAACTGAGTCCTGTATTTAAATAGGCAGTGTCAGCCTATATGTCTAGCTGGATGCTGAGTTATTATACAAGGTTGCACTCTATGATTAAGGAGTCCTCATAATTTTAACAGCAACACATTGGAAGGTGATTGGCATTATATCCCTTAAGATATACAGTACAGACTTCCCCATACATAAATATTATTTATGGTGGCCATTTATTACCACAAACTGTCTTTTGTGACATATTCTGTACAATCATTTCCCTATGTACATTGTACAGTATAAATATTACTACCTTTCCCTGTCACTTATAGCACAAGGCCTGTGGGAAACAACAGTTTTTTTTTTCTGCTCAGTTTTTCTGCTTCAGAACAAGGTAATTAAAAGAAACAAACCTGATTCAGACCTCATGTGAGGAACCAGACCTCAGACAGGTTAAGAGGCCAACTGTCCGAAGATATTTAGGCATACGAGGTCTACAGTAGGGAGGTTTGTAAGTTTTAAAGGTTTCAGGCAGGATTGCTAAAAATATGTACTGACCCTGTTTTCAGAGCACCCCAGGGCATGAGTGAAAAGAGGAACTTGCTTTCTGTTAGTTTTCCTGGAAAATGAGGGTTACAGAGTTAATGTAAATGCACATTATTATTGTAAGAAATGAAGGTTGAGGATGTAGGACACCGGCTGAATGTGATTATTCAGCGTCCCATTTTATTCATGCACCCATTTAAAAATGTAACTAGACTAGGTAAGGCAAATCTCTCCTAGCCGAGTCTGAGAAACACTAGCCAAAGGCTAACAGGAGGCTAGTGAAAGCGTCATCCCTGATGAGGAATGTCATTTTAGCAGTTGGAGCCGGCAGGTGTGTAGTTACTCAGCTCCCTGCGGATGGTGCTGAACGGCGACAGCTCCAGCTCGGTGGTACACTCGTGTTCGTTATCGTCGCTGGCCGTGGCCGAGGAGGGGGCATGGTTACAGCAGCAGCAGCAACAGCAGCAGTCCAGGAAGGCCCTGCCCAGCGGGCGGCACAGGAGAAGCAGCAGCGCCGGCGTCACGGCGGCCCGACAGAAGAGCAGAAGCTGGGAGAGAAGATGGAGGACAGACATGGTGTGCTCAGGGACGCCGGCCGCCATGTAGGCCGACACGATGTTGCAGATGTTCTCGGGCACCACGCATGCACCGTAGACGATTGCCAGAGCCACAACGGTGCAGTTCATCTGGCTCTCCAGCCGGATCTGCTTCTTGTTGCTGCGCACGCTGGATTGCTCCGCGCGCCGGATCTTACGCGCCGTCACCAGTGAGCACCCAATGGTGAAGAGGGTGGGGAGGCAAAAATAGCAGCCGAAGCACCACCACAACCGAGCGCCCTCGTAGGTCAGGCCCAGCACGTAGAGCATGTCAGGGAGCGTGGTGGATATCCTGATGATGCAGCGCTCGACGGGAGGCTCGTCTGGGATCCCTGTGTCCTCCGCTACCAGCTGCCTGATGAGGAGCTCTGGGAGGGCCAATAGGAGAGCACCGATCCAGATGACGGCTAGCTTAGCGGTAGTGGAGGTGCAGTTCTCGATCATCTCGTAGTACATCTGGACATTGGTGGCCGCACGGAAGCGGTCGATGCAGAGAGCGCACAGGGTGAAGGTGGTCACACCGAGGGAGGCCACCTGTGGAAGACAAAGACAAACTCTTACATTATCATCAAAATCAAAGTATTTTCAGCATCATGTACAACGAATTATCAGGAATCTTGCTGGCTGAGGAGTTTCTTGCATGACTCACGGTGCCTAAAGAATGCTATTTACATCTTGGAACTCCTCAGACAACCGTTGGGGAGAATAACAGAGAGAAAAGTGAGCCTCAGAGCAACGCTAACAGTAGCTTCATACTCGTGATAATCTCCCATCATTTCATCTGACAAGACGGGCTGAGCTGAGTGCAATGCTGATGTGACACTTGTGCAAGTTGTAGTCAAGCCTGTCAGGTTGCCAGTCTTTAATGAATAAAAGAATAACAAGAAGCTGACAAGATTATCTCCGGTGTAGAAAACGCCTGACGTTATCTCGCACAATCTCAAAGAAGGGGCTGTCGGCACAGTAAACAAATGGGTTCCCTCGCCTCACACGCATAAAAAAAAAAAATGGGGCCTCTCTATCAGTTGAAGAGTCAGCCACCAGCACATAAATAAAGAGAAGGACACACAGTAATAGAATTGGCCTTTAGGTGCACCTGCCACTGGTGCAATTGCACGCAATGGAGCAACAATGGAAGGCCGTAAGCTGCTATTAACACTGTGTAGCGTCCCTGAATGTGCGCTAGCATAAAAATTAGACAGACAGGAATAGTCAGACCGCACACACACACACACACACGCACACACACAGAGCTAACGAGTGACACGGTGGATTAAAAGCTGTCGTCACTGCATTCATTCATTGAAATGTATTTTTCACACCTCCTCTTCACTGACAGTCATGCTAATTAACAAACTTGCACCGTTTCTCCTCTTAATGTTTCACGTTGCATTCGCACTGCTTCCACTCTTCTCTATGTTCTCTATGTAAAAAAAAAAAAAAAATAAATAAAAAATTGCAAAATTGCAAGCTCACAAATTTCCTCAGCATGTAAAAGCATCTGTTGGATTAGCAATCATTTTGGCAGAGTGTGCCCACCCTGCAAAACATTACTCTGCAGCTGGAGTGTGTGTAGGTGTGTGTGTCTCTGTGTGTGTGTGTGTGTGTGTGTGTGCGCGCAGTCCTTACATGAACCAGAACCTCCATTATTCTGCTTCCAGCATCATATCTGCAGGAACAGCCACTGATCCTCCCCCGCCTCACCTTCTTTTACCTCTTTTCCCCTCTGAGTCTTACTCTCCTCTTTTTTTGGTGTCCTCAGTTTCTGTTCCCCTTCATACATCCTTCCTTCCTTCCTTCCTTCCCTCCCTCCATCCCTCCCCTCATATCAAATTTAATTACAACAGCCAGCTTCCCAGATGGCCCCTGTGAGCCACGGCTTTAGTGCTCTAAACACATACTTCCTGGACAGATATAGATGCACACACACACACACTGCAAGATGCTCTGTGTATCTAGGCCTGACACACACACACATACTGACCCCCTGACACACATGAATGTCCTAACCAGACTAATGAAGGGCGACCACATGAAACAGCAAGGGGTAAGTGGGGCAGACAAACCACCAACAGGCTGCAGCGCTGTGAACAGTAACTATGATCAATGTGACTGTGTTTCGGACCAGGGCGGTTTATTACCTGCTGTCACGCCCCAGTTTGGTCACTGTACAGTGATTGTAATGAATTCTTTTGAAATTCAGCCAAAGCAGAGCAGTGACTAGTCATTAGATATTTAAGTGATGCATTTCAGAGCATGTTGGGGTACATTTAAGCATGTTTACGTGAGAGGTTTATTCACACTCTGGACAGATTAATCCTTGAGGTGATTTAGGCAGGTGTCAGAATTTGAGTGGACTTGGATGATGTTGTCATCTTACGAGTTAGTTACCCATGCTTGGAAAGCTAAGGACAAAAAAATCTAATAAACACAGAAAGAGAGAGAGAGAGGGCAGCAGTCTAAGCTAAGCTAAGCTTATTTTCATCACTGTCTACGGGTGTTGCTAACTGGTGCAAACAACGAAAAAGGCGAATTATAAAGAGCTCAGAAAAGCCAATCATGCTCTTACATTTGCTCAGATGGCACCAGTTACACTTCACATCTCAAAAAACAGCCAAGCGTGCGCTTGCACTGTTGCTAAGCAGCAAAACATACATTAATGAGGGCATTAATGTATGTTAGCATCGCAATATAAACACTGACATAAACATAGTGTATTGTATTTTCACATTATATAGAGATGAAGTGTTATATGTCCATGAATAGATCAGTCTAAAACTGTTACGGTACTAAAGATGATTCTGACAGCTCCTCCTCATCTCCACTATGAAGAAAATACAAAGTAAGTAAAAAATAAAATATAAAAAAATAGAACATTTCTCTGACAACAGGTTGCCGATAGACACACAGCAACTCTGTTCGCTTCACTGTCTGACTCACCTGTCAGCGTGGATAACAGTCACTGAAATTGCTGTCTGCTATTTACTTCTCCCTCCCACTCCACAGTTTACACACGTTTACAACGTTGTGTATTAGGAATAGATTTTAATGTATCGTGGAGAACCACGTAGTGTTCTTGACAGCTGCTGGTTCAGGATTTACATCGGCAATATTATCAGTTAGAAATGTCTTAACTGGCCTCTGTAGATTGGCCTCCCTAGAAAATAAAGTTGCCTTTTCTTTTATGAAGCATCGCACCAAGCTCGACCCACTTCTTCCTCCGTAAACATGCACACCAAGCACACCTGTATTCCCATATGTGGTGACACACACACACATGTACGTTGACAAATGCCCATCCAGCAAACATGGACAGGTGCATGCACATGGTGAATATTTCATGGCTTGAACAACGGGGCTGGAACAGCTTTAAAGGCTGTCATGGAGGACCAGGAAACCCAGCTTTGATCAGAGATTGTTGGGGCGGAGAGCAAGGGCTGGATGAACAAGCATAGCTTTGTACTACAGGGGAGATGAGAGAGAGAGAGAGAGCGAGAGAGAGGGAGAGAGAGTCCAAGAGTCAGGCCTAGTGGGGTGATGAAGCTGTGTGTGTTTGTGGAAGGGGGTTATGTAAATGAGGGAGTGAGAAACAGGGGCAGAAGAATGGAAAAGGGAGAAACAGTGGGAGACACTGAAAGAAAGAGGGAGAGAGGGAACAGAAGACAATAGCAGGGGGACACGTCAGTGAGTTAGAGACGGTTCAAAGTGACAGGAAGAGGGAAATAACCCACGACATCTTCAGAATGATTAATAATGTAAATGTGGCATTTCCTCCAAAAGAGCAGCCTTGACCCTGTCATGTTCATTTCACTTGCTGGCAGACTAACAGGGCTGCTCACCTCGTGAGCACAGCAGCCGCTTAGCTTAGCAGTAGCCCACTTATTAGCATGTCATAAATCTTGTTTTCGAGTTGTGGTTTCATGCAGGTTATGTGCCCAGCTGAGAAATAGTCTGCCACATAGGCCCTCTTAAAACCACAATTCAAAAGCAAGATATAACACATGCTAACACATGAGCCACTGCTAAGCTAAGCTAAGCTAAGCTAACTGGTCTGTTTTGGTGAGCTAAAACTTAGCTAAGCTAAGCTTTACTACACGGACAGAGGTATCCATATCTTCTCATCTAACACTCAAAGAACAAATGTGTGTATTTCTGTAAACGTGTTATCATTACAACTATTTCCCTCAAGCTTAATTTTCCAACAAATGTTTTAAAGTCACTTGTCATGAACTGATGATATGCAGCCAATATTCCACTTCATATCATGTATTTTCTCTCTACATTGAACTTCAAGGGCTCAAATTAAAAAAAAAAAAGAACATAAAGAGGCCTTTCATCTTCAACATGTTTTTCAGGTTCTGGCTGTCTATCCGCTCAGCAGGTGAGAAAGACATTTTCCCCTGGTGCTGTTTTTAATAACGGCCCATTAACTTCCTGATTAAAGGTCCTGTGAGCTGGTGGCACAAAGGTCTCGTGTTATTAATTGGGTCTTAACAAGGACTGGTGGAGCCCGTGCAGCCATACTGCGACTACAGCCACTGTCAGGGGTAATGGGTGTTATCAGGTGATGAATGGGCTATTGTGGAGACACAACAACAACAACAACACACACACACACATGCAGTCTTATAGTAATGAGACAGGGAGACAAAGGGTTGTTCCAGCTGCAGTCCTCTTTCTAGGTTGAGTGTGTGACCCAGTGCAGGCTGCAGCGGACCATAACTCTAACCAGAGAGACCCTTCCAGTGACAGCTACCATCCGTCTCACAGCTGGACTGTGTGTCTGGGAGAGACAGAAAACTGATGCATGCGAGCATGAATGCGGCAGATTTGTGTGTATGTGTGTTTGCGGATGGTGCATACATGAGTGTGTGGGATTCTGGTAGACACATGACTGAATCCATCCTTGTGGGCTGATAAAGATTCTTCTCTGATGATGTTAGAGTACAGGGCCTTGGGCCATAGCTTCATATCTTTGTTGTCTTGTATTGTATTGTATTGTATTGTATTGTAGTGTATTGTATTGTATTCTGCTCTGTTGCTCAGCTGTCATGGAGATATCAATATCCAATAACATAAGCAGGGAACTTCAGCCTCGTGATGACCATGAGATGTGGTTAAAAGCTTCGGAAACACTAAGTAAGTGGACCTTGTGTTGGGAATTGTTTTGCAGAGCTACTGTTTCCAAGGTCAAAAATGAGCCTTCATCCTCACCACAAGGTCCATTTAATAGCTGTTTGGGTGCTTTCAATCATATCACATGATCTTCCTCAGCAAATGGGGTTGCCCAATCTTTTACTGACCACTTTTAACATTTAATATTTCGCCATTTTGGGGGAATACACTTATTAATTTACTTGAATTCGAGGAGAAGACTGACATCACTCTCATGCCCGTACAGTGAATATGAAGCTGGAGCTGGTAGCTGGTTAGCTTAGCTTAGCACAAAGACTGATAACAGGGGGCAAACTTAGCCTGGCTCTGTCTGAAGGCGGCAAAATCACACCTCTAAAGATCAACAACACATTGCGTATAAAAAAAGTTGGAGTATTCTTTGCTGGGTGAAGTAACTTCCCGGGGTCTTTGTGAGGTTGTTAGGCAACAAGCTGAGGAAGACTGATGCGATCGAAAGCTCCATCATGAACCTTGTGCTAAGATTGTCTACTGAATGAACTTTCAGTCTCTTCTATTCTTGTGTGAACAAAAAGAACAGTCTGTGCCAGCCATGAACAGAGATCTATAGAATTCATGAATAAGTAGGACGAACACTCCAATTGTTAGCCACAATCCATTATATTATTTTATTCTATTCTGTCGTTTTCTGCCTTTTACAGTGTTACAGGAAGTCAACAAATTTCTCTTCTATTAAATTATATCCTGACCTGTGGCAGATTTCCCCTGGACATTAAAAAAAATGAATTTTGCTCTCAGTCTGCAGTAACTGCTGAAAAAGTCCAGTTCCAGGTCATTGATCCCTGTCTGAGAGTGTTATAACGGAGGCGATTCAAGATGTAATATTCTGTTCTCCTCTGGCTGCAGGCCGGCCTGTTACGTGTTGATCTGAAACTGATACGCTGCTCATTTTACCAACATACTTAATTCATAATGTTATCCATCCAATGAATATTTCATATTTACATGGATAATTATCAATTTGCTTAATCACAACCAACAGCAAGCCTAATCTTCACGCTGTTGTGTGGTCTCGTCTCATCATACAAAACACAATATCTACTCATCCACGGACAAAGAGCTGACTGAATGAACTCACCATCATGCATTATGTAGAGCCACTAATTATATACCCTGAATAATTTACATATATTCCAATTAGCCATCATTCGCGTGCCTAATAGACGAGCTGAGAAATGGAGATGGCACGAGATCGAGTGCGTGTTTGTGTGCTCACTTGTGTTTGTGTTGCTACAGTCTGTACTGTAACTGTATGTGTTAATTCAGCGTACAACACACAAATGTGTGTGTGTGACCAAATGCTTTCATACTGTATGTAAGGGTGTGTGTGTGTGTGTGTGTGTGTGTGTGTGAGAGAGAGAGAGAGAGAGAGAGAGAGAGAGAGAGAGTGTGTCTTCCCCCTGAGGCTCGTTTCTAATCACAGATAGCTGATGCAGAGAGAGATGGGTAGAGGGAGGGAGAACAGCCGTGGGCAGTGATCAGTGGAGTGAAGGCCATCCCACCCATCTGGAGGATCAACACACCCTACTGACTTTGTGCATGTGTGTGTGTGCGTATGTGTGTGTACAGGCTAGATGGTTAGACAATCAGACAGATAAACATGTGGATGGATGGGAGCCATTGACTTTCTTTATATAAGTAGGTGGTAAAAATCTCCAATGGCCACATATTCTCGGCCATGCAGAGAAACCAAATTTGTAATTCTGATTTCGTTACTTCAAAGTGTGCGTGCGCGCACGTGAGCTGGAACAGTGAATGCGAAAGTGTCAAGCTGATGTATGTCTTGCCATTACCGCCAATTTCAGCACAATACACGGGTCTACCTCTGGCCCTCTTTCTCAATCTATTGCTCTCTTACTTTCCACAGCCTCTCTCTTGCTCTGCTTCAATAGTCTGTTTCTCTCATTCTCTCTCTGCATGCTGAAGCCCACTGTACCATAGCTAAGACAGCCTACAGTTTCTGACTACAGGGTATTGTGCAGCACAGTAGAAGCCAGATGTATAAATGGGGCACACAAACTAAAGGATTCACCACACAGTTGAGTGCAATAGGGTCAAATATTACAAAGGAGAACAATGCAAAAGAGAGGAAATGAGGAGCCTCAATGCATCCTTTTAGCCTATCGAGTTCTTAAAGTCTGTGTAAAGTAAGAATAAATATGTGTTCTGAGTTTGTCAGACCAAAGAAGAAAGTGTTGTTAACCACCCAGCCAAATTTGAATGATTAAAAATATCGACAAGTTTATGAAATTAGGTGTTAGATAAGGGGTGCAGGGGTATGCCCAGGGTGGCCTCAGCGTGTCATCGAGCCACCCTTTAAGGACCGCCCACAAAACACATTAAACATATTTAATGTGTTTTGAAAGAAATCTCAGAATGACACTATCACCAAAGCTGCACAATGTTTTGAAATTAGAAAACGAGACAATTTTTTTGCGAGTGTGCCATGAATCAATACAAGCCATTATGGCTCAGCGTACGGCAACAGTGATACAGCAGGACTGTTAGTGGAATTGCCAGTGAACCACAGAGGACAGAATGAGCCTTTAGAGAGTTGCTGGATTTATGTCCCATGATGGAGATTGGCAATTAGCTGTAAATCAGGTTTAAAAAGGTGTGAACAGAGCCATGTCTGTCGACCGGTGCGAGTGGTCGTTAGGCTGTTGCAGATGCGAGACTGTGAGGCACGATAAGCGTATGAAAAGGGCAAAATGACAAATTCATCAAGATTTAAATATTCATATTGCATTACATATAGATGCTTTTAGACTTACATCTACACGTTCTATACATATTTTATACATAGATGTTCCAGTTGTCTCCTTGCACCATCACAAGAGCCTTAAAATAAACAGTATTTTTTATGCTGCTGAACAATAATCTTAGCCAGTAGGCATCTTAGTGGATGCCTATTGGCTAAGATTATTGTTCAATCGATGCTGCATTAAAAATATCCACAATTTTTATTACTATTAGAATTCACCATTATGCCCTTTCAGATGGTGATTCGTTAGCATCTCTTTAGTTTAGTAGGGGTAATGAGACAAAAAGTTTTTTAAATCACCGCGTTGCAGCAGCATAATTCTGAATGAACCTTGACAAATGACTCATTTCCCCCCACTGGCTTATAAAATGCTCACTGCACTGCTTATTTGTTGTTTTACCCTACTTTCAAGTCTTATCCTAATCATCCGCCAGGTGCATAAACCCAATTATTGCCCATTAGTTTTGCCTGAATTTGCAGCTCTGTGCATCACTACCTAGAGGGGTCGTCTGCAATGACAGCAGCACGGAACAGGAGCGTGTTGGAAATGATGCAGGCTGGCTTGTGTAGCCCGCATCTTTATTTTATGCAGCGTTCTCACAATTTTTCCCGCCGTGTTTTCCCATATCTCACACAGAAGATTGTTTTCTCTCAGAGGTTTTGGAAAATTCCATCCTCGACTAAAGACTAAATAAAACAAGGTTTACTGAAGGCGGCACCACGGGAGGCTCCTCGCTCAGGGGACTGTGATGCATTATCTATACCACCGACTGATTATGCATGCATGCGCACGTGAAGTTGGGCTTCATGTTTGCGTGAATGCGCCCCTGTGTGAGTGTGTTATATATGTAGATTAAAACATCTGTGACTGAGTGTGTGTGTCTTATATTTCAGGCCAAATGTTGACATCCTCTGTGACTGAATTTGGGTTAAGTGAAGAATGAAGTCACTCCATAGGGTGAATGTGTGTTTGTTTCACTGAATGTTCTACAGGGAGAGAGTGAGCCCCAGGCTGCATTACTCACGGCCTGTTTTGACGCACACACGCACAGACACAGACACACACACACACACACACGTTGAAGGCCCCCAGTGCACATGTCCAGATAGATATGCACCATAAAACACGCAGAGACAAGTGAATATCGCCCTTCCATAAACACATTCTCTGCATTGAGAATAGCCATTGGGTCCACCTGCTGTATGAGTGTTGTTGAAGTTATTAAATAATATCCTGTGGTCTTTGGGTGGCTCGTATGCAATAACACAGGGTGGGGCTCTGTCTCCCTCTGATCCGACAGTAATTAATACTGAATGCACTCACAGGGTGTGTGCAAATGAAATGAGATATTTATGTTACAGTGTGTGGTCAGAGGAGAGGAGAGAGGCTGGCAAGCAAGACTGCAGGAAAGAGATGATGTCACTGATCTCTACTTGCTGGTGAAGTGTCACTGGCCCTTTTGGTTCCAAAAAAAAAAAAATTGGAGTGCCCCAATTTCAGGATGATTATGGTAAGATTTGTAGCTTGTTCATTCAGTCTCCGTGCAGAGTTATAAGTGGTGTCATTCTTCAAATTTGAGGCTCCACAGCGCACCTGCATTTCAAAATACCAGACTGTAAATATTAACTTGCATGACACAGCTGCAGAAACCGATCTGGCCTGTCATTAGATGATGAAAAATGTCTTTTCAGATTCCTTCATTCACGAAGGCAATGTGAGGATAATAACACGCTGTTCCACCTGCTCATATTATCACATCATGATGTGACAGCCCTCCCTGTCCGCACGCTCCGGAGGGCGGAGTCTGATCCTGCTCACCTGTTCTAGTTGTAGAAACTGAAGCAGACTCTCCTCCTCTCTCCTGACATCTTTATTTCGGGGTTTAATTACATTTGCTTTCATCTTTTTTGCTGCGTCTCTACTACTGCTTCTCAGGCGCCTCCCGTAAGTTCATCAGTTTTGTTAGATACACCTTTAAAACCGTTCTCCCCTCTTTGTCCTTCCTTAAGCCAGCTGGTGACAATGGCCATCCAAAAACAAGTTTAAGACCCCCGAGCAGGAAACCTGTTTCACACAAAAGACATCCACCTTGCTGGTGGATCTGACACTGGTGTAATTGCAGCGAGCACACAAAAGAAAGGTATCAACACGCTGTAAACACCCTGTCCAGCATCCATCAACTACACATGGACAGAAAACCAAGGAGAGACTTGAGTGTGTGGTCAGGAATATAGATTACCTGCAACGTGTTTTTATCAACATTATGTGCCGTGACAGCAACAGAGGAAAGAGAGTTATTATAAGCCGGGGTGCATGGGAGATAGTGAGCTATTATCTTACATGCTGTTGTGTATTCTTATACATGCCTTGAGGACTAGGTGAGGCTCTCTCTCTCTCTCCAGTAGCAGGTGTACAAGTGGCAAACAGAGCCTCCTTGTTATGTGCCGAGGTGACATCCTATAGCCCTGTCTGTGTTCTTTCTAGCCAGCCAGGGCTTAAAACGCTGAAACTCAACTCTAAGTCCATTTACTCAGGCAGGGAGAGTGTTCAAACTTGATTTTCACACCCTGAAGTGCAACAGATTATGTCTATTGTCACCACAGAGGTGTCATCACATTCAGACAAGGTTGGATGATATGTAAATGACTCGGGATGAGCCTCATTTACCATCTGTCATCCGTGCAAAAGGCAACACAGCTTGTAGGCATTGCTTCAAACTCCGGGACAATACGAAGTAATTGCCCCTGACACAATCAGAGCAGACTAAAAATACAAGGGAGAATGCAATAAATTTACCTCCACGTAGGGCACCACTTTGCAGGTGAATTCGCCCAGCAGCCAGGACTTTGTCAGCTCATGAAACACCACCATGGGCAGGCAGAAGAAGATGAGCACAAAATCCCAGACAGCCAAATTGGCCAGCAGTGAGTTGGAGATGCTCTTCATGTAGTAGTTCTGGCACACGATGCACAGGATGGCAATGTTTCCCGCTATCCCCACCAGGAAAATAACCCCGGAGACGCAGGTGATCGCGTAGGCGCCGTAGGTCTCGCTTGTCACCGGATAAAAGGGGTTCTTGATCTCGTCCCCGAAATCATGCGAGCTGGGAGGTGTGATCGGAGTGGCGTCCCAGGGGTTCTCCTCTCTGAAAGTGAAGAACTCGGTCCTCCTGGTGAAGAGGTCAAAGGGCAGGTCGGTGGAGGTGAGGGCCACCGGCTTGGGGATGGGTTCCCACGGCGACGCGTGAGTCTGAGCCAAAACCACAGAGCTTTTGTTCAGCCGGTTTCTCCCCCTCTTCGACGCTTTCTTCTGCTCGTCTTTTGTGCCTCTCTTGTGCCTGTCGCCCTCCTCGGGTCCCCCTCCTCCGTCTCCCCGTCCCATTGAAGAGGGCTTAGCCGCATTGTAGTGTCCACCTGCTGGCGTCCCCGTACTACTAAAACCGCCATTCAACTTTATCCTCTTATTGTGGTGGCGCGTCGGGCCCCAATGTGAGACAGCGTTGGGATCCACCATGGGTGTCACAGTCCTACTGAAGTCTCGTTTGTTGTGTCCGATTCGCCATGTTTCGTCTGCAATTACCCTTTTCCAGGGGTGAGTGGAGTTAAGGGTCCCTCTGATAATTGCCCGCTGCGCCTGCAGCTCCCCCGAAGACGCACCTGTGGCGTACCCCGGCGAGAGCGCACGGTCCCGGGCTTTGTTTTGATGACTCTCCCGGAGTGACCCATGGAAAGTCCGGGCACTGTCCTCATGAGTTCGTACCTCTCCATCATTTCTTACAGATACTAACACATGCGCATTGGCTAACAACACGAATAACGCCCTAGGCGGCAGAATCTGCATGGTCCAGGAATTATTGGGCGCAGTTTTAATCCTCACAAGTGCATCCTCTTACCTCTGTGGCAGCGCGGGGATACTCCACCAGTGTTCAGTCAACACCCATGTTGGAGAGAGCACAGGGGAGGGGGGGGGGGGAGCTCACGGTCTCAAGTAGACAGCCATACATTCATGATGCAAAGCTCTGCAAACTTGTAAGTTATATCCGAAAATTTCTTGTCGTGCACTATGCAGCAATCTCCAAAATCACCGCCTCCACCTCCTCCTCCTCCTCCTCCGCCTCCTCCTCCTGTGCGAGTCACTCCCGTTTCCAAAGTCTTGGCATTACCGAGCAGGACAGCGAATCAGAGTCCAGATCCAGAGAGAAAGAAGCAAAGAGAGGGAGAGAGGGAAATGCTGCATATCCACGCCACGCAATCCCGCACAGCATCCAAGTTCCAGCTGTGTGCAACAGCATCCAAAGAAGAAAAACAAGAAAAAAGAAAAAGAAAAAGAAAGACCGATTCTCTCTGTGTATGTCAGTGCGTTAGTTTAGTGGGTTGGGTCGGCTGGCAGCAGCAGTAGCAGCAGCAGCGTCAATGCGGTGCAGTCCGGGTAGAGCCCACTAGGTTGTGATGCACAGGAGTAGAGAGAGAGACAGAGAGAGAGGAGGAGAGAGAGGGAGGAGGAGTGGAAACCGCTCTGTTTCTCGTCCCCTTCCTCCTCTGCGTCCACTGTCTCACCACCTCCTCAGCTTTCTCCTGTGTGCTGGAAGAAAATGGACTCCCCTGGCGGCTAACCCCGATCTGTCACTCCTCATCCATCACGGAGCATCCAGCAGCTCCGGAGCAGACTACGGCTACAGTCTCTCTCTCTCCTTCTCCCCCCCCCCATCTCCACCACCTCAACCCTCCCGCCCCGGGGAGAAAAATCAGCCACGCCCGGCAGACGTGCTAATAAATAATATCACCCAGCTTTTAATCTTTACGCACAGCGCTGTGATATCGACGCACTTGAAGAACATTTAATCAGATGACTTTTAATCTAGTTTAAAAGCTAACAGGACAGCAAGGAGGGGTAGTTTCACTTCACTTCAAATGAAAAGCAAGAAAACTCTAAGATAATTATCTTAATGTGATCTTGTGCATGTAGGCATTATTCAGAAGATTCATTATTCATGGCACCACCAGAAATCTGAAGGCAACTCACCAACCAACAGATTTATAATCTCTGTCTTATCCCAGTGTCTCTGTCCAGCTATGGATCCCCTGAATCATTCATGCACAGCCTCCAACATTCTCGGGGGTGCCCAGCAAGAAGCAGCACCATTTCTGCAAGTGATCTTCATCCGTATCCAGGATTGATCTAACCTAAACTACAGGGGGTATGGACAATGATTGCAGCTTGAATCTACAGTTGCATGCATCAATAACTGCACCATATCTCCATCGGTGAAGTTTGCTCAGTCATTATTATGGGCTAAACAATCTATAAGCTCAATAGGCTTTATTAAAGAGGCTATGTGGAGCACCCTCCAGTGTTTTTTTTGGAGTGTAACGAGAGGAAACAGGGCTGAAGTATCATTGTTAAGAGTGTTGTGACGCCTCGCTGTGATGATGCACTTTAAACTCGACTGTAATGATCTGGTCTGTCACAGTATAACTGTATTTTTTTCTTCTAAATCGCTTCAGTTTGGGGTAATGACTCAAATCAGTAAAAAGCTAGAGCAAAAGCAGAGGTGCTGTACTTGCACCCCGGGGGGAGTAAGTTAGCTCAAGTAATAGAAGAAAAACAAAATATAGAATTCATATTGTATAATGATCACATCTACTAAACTAAATGGAAGTGTTGTCTGTAAGGTTATGTGACTCGTCTGTGGGGGTATGTCGACGTCTGATAACTGTAGCCTCGTATACTTTAATACTGCAGTGGCTCTCAAACACACACACACACACACACACACACACACACACACACACAAAAACACAGCCCACAGCCTGTGGCTACTGTATGTCCAGCAGCTCCGTCAATAATTCAAGAGACTCTCAGGAGTAAATGAAATGAGCACATTATGTCTCAAGTGCTCTAAGTAGTGTAAGTGAACCTTTCACACTGCTGGAGTCTCGGACGATGCACTGCAGTCTTAACCGTGTGGTGGAAAAGAGAAGGGAGAGAGCCTGAGCATGCAAACGCGCACATGCATGAGACATTTAGAGATTTTAGAAAGCGTGTGCACTGCTTTGAAACACGTCCACATGCTTATACATTTTCATACTTACTCAGAAAAGGTGCGCAGGTACTGAAAGCAGCAGAGAGAAAAGAGGGAGGGCGAACGAATTGGCAGACATCTAGCTGATGACCTTCTACATCAAATAGGTGATCGGAGCCAAGTCCAACCAGGAAAGCACACACACACACACACACATGCACACACTCACCACACATTCCCAACACAGCCAAGTTTCACCAAGGGGGGGAGAATACTGAAGATAGATGACTCGAGTCGCTCCTGCCAATATCTCCATCTGACCTGGATCCGACTTAAAAGAAAGAAGTTCTACATGTAAAGTTGCACAGAGTCTTTGGGTGTGTTGGATTCCATGCAAGTTTAATGATCCCTGTGGCGAGAGTGAGTCAGGTAATATACAGTATCGGAGCGATGGGGTCACGGATTGCTCAGAGACAGACCGATTTCTTATTCACTTGTCAAATGAGCCATGCATTGGTTATGTTTGAAGAAATGGGAAACATTTGATGAAGTGTGCAGCCTGTCCTGGTGCAGCTAATCAGTCAGTAAATGCGCAACATCCACCGCTTCACAGGTTAAATTCTTCAAATTAGGCTGTGTATCTGACCTTGAAAGTACCACCACAGCAACTTACTGTACCACTTTAATCAGCTGGAAGGCACAGGGCAACACTTCACATGTAATTATCATGTCTGCTGTGTGCGTGTGCGTGTGTGTGTGTGTGTGCAAGGTCTATGGAGACTGCCAGTTGGCGTGTGGGTGGAGATAAAGAGGAGAGGTTCTCTCGCAGATGCACTCATGCATGGAAACATTCAAGGGTTCAGATAGAGAGGGACATCAAGGGCGCACACAGCGTGCGTGCACACACATGAAACACAAATAAGTGAGTGAGTGCACACAGGCGCAGCAGGGGAGCGGCGCACGCTCACAGGGAAGAGGCTCGGGGTTGAGGAGGGCACGCAGGCGGCAAGAAGAACATGGAATACTTCACAGATTTCACTGGATATATGCTAAAATAAAATATACGCGGAGGGAAAAAAGAGTGATAACAAGAGGCACCCCACACAGGTTAAAGAAACAGACAGCACACACACAAGCACAACAGTGCACAGAGGCCTCTGTATGAATTATACATGCAGGAGCATTCAGTTTAATTCAGATTGATCACTGTGTTTTCATACTTTTACTCGTCTAAATTATTTACACCTCCACCTCCCCGTGGTCTTGTCTGTAAAAGTAATTTTTTTCTAAATAAATCAACCAGAAGCACGGACATTTTTATTCATCAACCAGCCTGTAGCTGCAATTCGTAAGAATTGCCTCCATAGTGTGGGAGAGTACAGAGTCTTACTGAAATTGCAGCCAAAAAAAATTAATAATTTCACAGCCATTAAGCTGTTTTTTTTTTCCAGCGTTTGACATCTCAGGCATATCAATGAAACGTCTAGATCTCTACTTCTTTCTGGCTGGTATTGGTTTAATTTGCTCCGGGGTACGGTGGAGGCTTTTATCACACAGCTCACAATCCAACACGATGGGCTGTTCAAAGAGCTTTTCACCGAAGTCATTGTTATTCTTTGGGCTTAATCCCTTTATGATTATCTTCCAATAATATCAGCACATCTCCAGGAGGTTTCTCTGTGATGATATCCACCAGGCTCTGGGCATGATAAACATGCTGGATGACTCAGAGCGGTTCAGCCACAGCCTGACATGTAGCCCAATGCTGCCATCTGGTGATATTTGAAGGAGCAGTAACAACCTCCTGTCCATAGATTTCTTTATCTAAGTTTAAATATAAGAGGATGTATAAATGGAGACTGAAAAGTTACTGATTTTAACACATTTTGTCATTTTTCTGTCTCTTCTTCGCCTCTTTTTAGTATCCCTTCTCTTTTCTTTCTGATTTTTTGTCCCCAGGAGTCTCTTTCATTCGTTATCTTGCCTTGTCTTCCTCCCTTCTTCATCTCCTGCACATAGCTTTTGGCTGGAGTGCACAAATTCAGAGTTTATTTCACCAAATCTGTGTCATTTCTCGTTGTTGCTGGCTCTCACTTCATCCTGTCTTTCACCCCGTTTTGATTACTCTGCTGATGCTCCTTCTACCTCATTCCGCCTGTGATTGAAAGCATAATTATTCTTCCATTAAGGGTGGAAAGGCGATCTTATTTTGCATTCAAAGTGACATTTTACCAGTAAAAAAGAAGATGGAGCAGAGGGAGAGATGACATTGAATGTTCCCAAATCAAACATCTCACTTTTAAAAAAAACAAAAAAACAAGAGGCCATCAGATGTTGAATGAGAAAGAGGACGGCAAAGCAAAGTGGCTGTTTTCTTTTCACTGCAGGATACTCTGTTGGTGTTTGCAGAGGCTGCAACATTAGCTATAGCTCTGCTATATGATTGCAGTAAATGACCCCTTAAAGAGATAGAATTGCAGTAAATTGTCTCATCTCATCACTAGTGCTCCTGGTATACCACTTCAAGTGGATGAACGATTCTCAACACTTGAGTTCTTGAACCTGGCATTTAATTCACTAACAATACATCCTAAAGGAGGAACAAGTATGAGAATATTAAGAACAGTCTCGTGATGTGTCATTTTATTCATTCCTCCCTAAAAATTAGCACCTAATTTAGCTAAATAGCTAGATGGCTAACACGATACCTAGCTCTGTTTCACAGTATTTCATAATGTATTCTGGATTTACAGTATGTTTGTCTTCTGGTAACTGATGTGTCATTTTACATCCCTCCCTAAAAATTAGCACCTAATTTAGCTAAATAGGTAGCTGGATAGATGGGGAGCGAGATAACTCGTCAGCCAGCTACTACCAGCTAGATAGCCAGATGCCTAGTTAGCTTGTTGAACTTAGAGCAGGGGGACTGTTGCAAACTTATCGTACAAAAGTAGTTCATATTTTGATTTGTTTGTCCTCTAGTGATAGTAACTGTAACAGAAAATAAGAATAGCCTCCTACAATCCTCCCTAAAAATTAGCACTACAGCTAGCTAACTAGCTAGTGTATAACAAGCTAGCTAGCCATACAGTAGATAGATAGATAGATAGATAGATAGATAGATAGATAGATAGATAGATAGATAGATAGATAGATAGATAGATAGACAGATAGATCAAATTTGATGTCCTTTGACGCACAGTTTTGGAGGATGGAGTCCCAAAAGTGGTTAGCAACATAACACTCTTGGCACCACTTGGTGGAGTACTGATGTTGGTGCCAGAAGGAGGGTAGAGGTTGTGAGTTTGCATCCGAATCAGGAGCTGGAAGCTGAATCTGATTGGATTAGTAAGGAGAATGTTTTTTTAATGACTGGTTCCCATCTGGATTGGAGTGAGGTAGTTTTATACTAGGAGTGAGTAATTTGGCTGAGAGGATTTTAAAACTCAATGCATGAAGGAGAAGGGAGAAGAGAAGAGTATGTAATTTAAATTCTGCTGAGCTTCATATCGTTAAGTATGGAAGATCTATACCGTGCAGATGAAGGAGGTGATTTGGAAACACCTTTTGTGAAGTCAGATATTGACTGTTGAGAGGCGCTGCTGTGATGGGGAGTGTTGGGTGTAGTAGGTGATGAGTTGTGACAGCCCTTTGTATGGAGAGTAAAAAGAAATGG
This sequence comes from Protonibea diacanthus, assembly GCA_028641955.1. Classification (NCBI taxonomy): domain Eukaryota; kingdom Metazoa; phylum Chordata; class Actinopteri; family Sciaenidae; genus Protonibea; species Protonibea diacanthus. The sequence goes on along the minus strand of CM053997.1, from coordinate 10,099,483 downwards.
GCTGAGCACACAGTCCTGGGTAATGGTGTGTTATCAACCTTTACTGCTTGAGATGTGCTACTTTAACGAAGAAGAGAACTTTAAAGTGCTTTAAGGAGCTTCCTTATCATCCGAGGCCACTGGATGGCATTGAAAGCCGAACAGAAATCGATGGAAAATGGCCTGTTACAGTGTCACTTTCCTGTGAGTAAACTGGAAGCTTTCCAGGAGTTCCACATCAGGTGAGATCTTCTCTTTTCTATTAATTAAGATAATTTTCCAGAATCATGAACTGATGTTTATGGTTTGAAACATAAATAATGTCATTTGAACACAATTCCTTGTATAGCAATCACAAGAGCCGTATACAACACAGCAGCTCAGATTACTGTCTTGCATATGAGATCAACAACATCCTCATCACAGTCACGCATGCGTGTCAAAAAAGGTTTAAATCAAAACCTCAACAGTGCCACATCTCTTGTAATCTACCTCTATCGCCTTGATGATAGTGATGTCGCTCCTGTCGTTTTTTTGTCTCCTGTAACCTAAAATGACCTCACATCTGCTTTGAACCTTAAAAAAAATCTTTCACCCAAACTGTAACTTTTCCACTGCCTATGAATCCCATTATTATTCTAAGCACTGAAGTTTTTTCAGAGGTGACATTTCATGCACCTCAGGTCACCAAGGCACCGATGCTCTTCTTTTGTCTTTTTCATCCTCTCTGCTCTGTCACCCACAGGTCTGCCTGACACTGAAGGAAGCACAGCACAGTATCTGGTATAATTCAGCAAAGCACAGATGGTGGAGATTTCTCATGCCGCCTATTTAAACACAGAGGGAATACCTCTTTTCCTGCTCAAGTGGAGAAGGTAAACAACAAATTGCAGTGCATTTCAAGTTTTCAACATATTTTCTTTTGCAGAAGTTTTTGAAAAGATACTTTTTTTTTGTCTTTTTAATGATGCGTGCAGTGTGTACACACATCTGCAGCGCATGTATACATGTGTGAGCCGGAATATTGCCTGCTGCATGATTATTTTTTTTATTTTAACTGCCTGCATGTAGTTCCTCAGCTGGTCAGCAGGTGTCACTGTGTCACTAAAAGAGAGACAGAGAGGTGACGGTGTGAATACTGTAAGCTTTGGCTTAAAACATTTAACACAGCGCTTATTTTCAGACAGCTCATTCATCCATTTTCTCCAAAAATCATTGCTAAACGTACACTGATATGTATGTTATTAATGTTGATATCCACATTTACTACCCTCCCTGGTGCAGAGACAGAAAATGCAGTCTTGACTGCAGGGAGAAAACACCTTTACACTCAAATGACTGTGTGTATCTGTGTGTTTCATCATTACCTAATATCCCTGAGTTTCTGCTTGGCCATAGGGGATCTGCTAATAGGCACCCACACTGAATGCTAGCACATACTGTACTCTGTATATGTGCAAGAAAGTCTTTCTATCTATCTATCTATCTATCTATCTATCTATCTATCTATCTATCTATCTATCTATCTATCTATCTATCTATCGCTAGGTATCTCACTAGCCTTCTAGCTGAATTAAATACTAATTTTTAGGGACGGATGGAAAATGACTCATCACGAGGCTATTCTCATTTTCTGTTACAATTACTGTCACTACAGGACAAAGAAATCCAAAAGAGATGACAAAATACTATAAAATATGAAGCACTTCTTTACGATAAGTTTGCAACAGTCCTCCTGCTGTAGGTTAAACAAGCTAACTAGGTACTAGGTATCTTGCTACCCATCTATAAAGCTACCCATTTAGCTAAATTAGCAGCTAATTTCTAGGGAGGGATGTAAAATGACACATCACAGTATTTTGCATGTGTACGTGTATGTGTGTTGTATGTAGAGTCAGACAAATGAAGAGAGAGGAGGAAGGAGAGCGAAGGAACAGAAGAACTTAAGGAGACTGTGGCTCAGTGTGGCCTTGTTTGCTGCTTCATTAATCCTGTCTCCAAAGGGCTGCTCTCCCTTCACGAATGTGTGCACAAACACAGCGTGCCAGCATGCTGTTTTATAGGTAGGGGACACCTGTGTGTGTGTCTGTTCGGCATAATGCTTACAGTACACATCGCATTTGTGTGCCTCTTCGCACTGTATCTTCAGTGCTGTACGTCTGTCTTTAGGCATGTCAAAGTGTGTACACATTTCTGTGTGTTTGCGTGTTGAAGGTGCTGACTCCGCAGCTCATTACTGACCACCGGGGAGTCCTGTGGCCTCCAACTAGTGAGGAGGAAGAGGAGAAGTCTGTGAGCCAGACATGAATGAAGACGCTGGGACTGAGAAGCTAACTTCTGAGAAGCAAGCTCAAACACCTAACCCTGCATTTCTGCCATACTTTGTGTTCATATAGGAATGGCTTTAAGGGGATTAGCTATCATACATTTTGAATATGACAATACATCTTTTAGAAATTACTTAAAATGAGCAAAATACTTATTTTCACCCATTCCCTCATTATAAATGATTGTTTTTGCAGCGGCAAAATAAGTTCTCATATTCAGTAGAACTCAGTTTTTCTTTATTTTTATTATTTTCTACATTGTACTGTAGATTAATAGTGAAGAAATCAAAACTATGAAATAACACACATGGAATTATGTGGTTATGTGTAAACAAAGCAAAACAAACAAAAAAAAAGCTAACTCAAAATAGCTAACTACTGTAATAATTCATGTTATGACAAGAACTCAATGGTCCTTTATTACTTTCGGTAAGGGTCAGGGGTGTTGGTTAGCTCAGTTGGTAGAGCATCTCTCCCCACATTCCTGTCACTTCTTCAGCTGTCTCTGTCAAATAAAGCAATCCAGAAAATATCAAGAACTTTGAATGTGTCATCATCAGCACCATCAAATGAGATGACAAAACTGGCTCTATCCCAGGTAAGGAAGACCAAGAGTTACCTCTGCTGCAGAGGATTACAGTTACTAGCCTCAGCACCTCAGATTACAGCCCACATAAATGCTTCAGAGAGTTCAAATAGCAGACACGTCTACATTAACTGTTTGGCGGATACTGTGTGAATCAGACCTTCATGGTCGATTTGCTGTAAAAAAAAACACAACTGAAGAAGAAGAAGAAGAAGAAGAAGAAGAAGAAGAGAACTACTTTGGCCAAGAAATACAAACAGACATCAGACCAGTAGAAATCTACACTTTGGTTTGATGAGTCCAAATATGAGAGTTTTGATTTCAAGCACTGTGCACTCACAAAGTGAATGGATGTTATCTGCATGTGTGGTTCCCAACGAGGTGTGATAGTATAGGGATGCTTTATCAAAGTTCAAAGCACACTTGGCTAGCATAGCATCCTGCAATGACATGCCATCCCATCCTGGCTTAGTGGAGAAGAACAGTGGACAATGACTCAAAACACACGTTTAAACTTTGTTTACCACATAATTCCATAATTTCAACATCTTCAGCGGTAAACTACAATGTAGTAAATAATAAAAATAGATAAAAATCACTGAATGAGAAGGTGTGTTGGAACTTTTGACGTGTCTTGTATCTGCAAAAACACGACCTAAAGCGAAATGTCGGCCATTAGAGAAATTTGTAAACTATGTTTTACATGCCATTATGAAGCATAACGCAAAATTCAAACACATTTTGGGGGCTTCAGTTTGACCTGAGGGAAATTATGATAAAATAGTGGGTTGAAGAAGTTTTTTTCAAGCCTCGAGGCAACTCAGAGAAAATGGGAGAACAACATTATCAAAGTGCAGTGCGCAGATAGTCAGTGTGTTTTTCTGTTTTCAGCCAGTCGGGATGTGGAGTATGCAAGCAGGGCTGCAACTCAACATAAGGCAGATTTTGTACATTCAGTGAAGCGTCCATTTGTTTGTACTTTAGCATGCAAATCATCCTCGTAGCCTGGGTCTGGATGACAAATACACAATTACTGTTATACAAGGTTTGAAGGAGTAAGAGCAGAGTTTAAAAGGTCACCAACGCCTCGTTGCATCAGTTTGACAGAAGTGAAAAAAAAATGCCCACAGGCGAAGCAAACTATCTAATTACATTATTAGAAAGTATTGGCTTGTAGCTGCCGACATTTCTCTCTGAAATCGACCGATACAGCGTGTATTGATGTTCATTTCTACTGCGGAGTATAGAAGTACTTGTGCGATTTTGCATGTGAATGTATGTTTGTTTTTGTAATGTCTGCCTTCGATGGGAAACAGTGTGCGATTCAGAGATGCCTGATGTACAGTAGTCGTGTTTCATCTGTGTTTCAGCCTCCATTGCAGTGTTAAATTATGTATTGGTGTGGAGAAATAAAGACTACAATTCAGATATTAAATTCTGAATGAAGCAACATTATGGCTGAAAGCTCAGGGATGACATGACACAGAGAAATAGAGAGCAGAAACACGGAATTGAGGCTGTATTCATATCGGCAGCACAACAAACCCATCACAGACCCCGTCACTACTGCTTGGTAGATTTGAGACCTATAATCAAATATATGCAGCGGCGTCTGAAGATTTCATTCATACTGAGCTGAAAGACCCCAAGGTGCTCATCATCTCTCCAACCAGAGAGGATGAGGAAAAAAAAACTCCAACAACATAATAACACTCTAAAATTCTCCATTATTCTAGCTGAGACATCTGCTTCTGTAATGAAACCAACAAACAAACATGCATAATTCAACCAGCCAGACGGTTACACATTGAGTGGAAATGAGCAAAAAAAACAATAATTATTGCTGCGGAAAAATGATGAAGCACCACACTTACACCTAAATGGCCTTATTTACACTCATTTGTTGGGAGCAGTTCGGGAGGTGAAACACTTAGTTTTGTAGTCTGTGTGTGTGTGTAAAGTGTGTAGTGTACTGTACGGCTACATAGACACTGTTTCTTCTGCTGATGGGAAAGTGCTTCTGTAATTTTTTATGACAAATCCAAACATTAGGTTGCAATAAAGTCCAGCTCGAAATTAGGGTGCTAACACTGGGATGAGAGTAATGATGATGTTGCAACAAAGAATAAATCTGGGGACGGGCCACACACAGAAGAACACAGAAGAAAACAAGACAAGGAATCTACAGCCACACTAGTGGCTCTGTGAACCTGAAGCATGGACATAATATAATAAGCATGCACTGGGGCCATTTGCAGTTGGGATGAGAGTCAGCACCTTCAGTTTTGAGGCCATGGTTCTCTGCTGGAAAACACTGGAATAACTCCACCAGGTTGGGAGCGAGTTGCTGCCCTAGGCGAGGGAGTTCAAGTATTTCTTGTCTTTCAAGTATTTTCTTGTTCAGGAGTGATGGGAAAATGGAGTGTGAGATGGACCAGTGGGTTGGTTGGTACTGCAGACTCTGTCCAACTGGGAGGAGACCCCGGGGCAGACACAGAATCCCCTGGAAGGACTACACAGCCCATTTAGCCCTTGAGTGCCTCAGGATTCACCAGTAGGAGCTGGAATGCATTGCTGGGAAGAGGAACATCTAGAACGGCCCAGTTAAACCTGTTGCCTGGCCCCGGATAAGTGGAAGAAAATGGATGAATGGATGGATATTAAGCATTGGATACCGAACCCCAAGGTCATTCCCCTGGTTAATAAGGTAATAAAGTTTTGGAGCTTCCTGGTTTGCTTCTGCACATACATATTAATATTTCTCTCCCTGACCTCTCCTCAGCCCTTCTCTATAGCTTTTCTGGGCTCTGGAAAGGTTTGACAAATGTAGAACCATAATGGTTTTAAAAAAATTATAATATGTCTATGAGTAACATAGTTTTTTGGAGTGTGATTTTGCTGGTTTTTAGATTGACCAGGAGGCGGATGAGGCAGGACAACTAACATGGACACGGATTTTGAGCTTTAAAAAGGCTCTTCAGAAATCAATGGGCGATGTCACACATACGCTGTCCATTGTTTATACTATCAGAAGTTGGAACACACCCATGGACTGTACTTTGGCATCGAGGTGTTGACATCACCAAGTCAACATGCTCACAATGACCATTTTAACACGCTGATGTTTAGCAGGTGTTGTGTTATAATAACACAATCCTCAGGCAAACACGCATTCACAAAGATGCGGTGCAATCACAGCGATGGATGCAAATACACACGCTTTGCAGGCAGACAGATATTAGTGGAGAAATTCCAACACACACACACACAGAGGCATTATAATGTTCATGCTCTATCTCTTTACAGCAGCTTTGCATACTCTCTTCTCAGCCTCACTTGTTATTTGCAACCGAACAACTGGACTTGAGGGTCGACATAAAAAAATGGAAGGAAAGGAAGTCAAGGGGGAGTTCAAGGAGACAGGGGAGCAAAACATAAAAAGAAGACAGAGCGACAACAGTGATTTAGAGAGACGACAAGCAGATAGTAAGAAGAAGAAGAAGAGACAGCCAAGAAAGAAAGACAAAAGGATGGAGAAAGAGGAAAGAGGGTAACAACAATTAAAGATGAAATGAATTATGCATTGGTGTGACTAGAGGGCAGGAGGAAACTAATCTGGTGGGAGGAGATGCCAGACTGATACAAGCTCCATTCATCTCTAAAGTGACCTTCCCCACCTCTCCCACCCCTCTGCTAAAACCAACCACTCTGACGAAAGAGTAAGAGAGTGAACGAAAAGGTGGAAGATGACTACAAAAAAAGAGCATGTGAATGCAAAAGCGAGGAGGGGAGATAAAAATAGAGATGCTGTGTGTATTAGAGATAGAGTGAGGTAAAAGAAGGCAAAGCGCAGACCAAAATAAATAAGGGGTAGCGAGCGGGAATACTGTAATGAGAGTCAGTAAGATGGGGCTTTTAAGGATAGAAGCAGAGGAGAATGAGAGCAGATAGGGGGGGGGGGGGGATAAAGAGATGGGATGCTGAGGGAGCACCTTGACTTTGACTGTAGAGGTGAGAGGAGATGATGAAGTTGATTGCTATCTTTCTTTGGCTTAAGTGAAAGTATCCCTCGTTCTCTGCTTTGACCTGGGCGAACACACATCCTGTGCCACAAACACAGTCCTAACACACATTTCAAGGGCTGTTTTTTCTCAGCTGGCTTCTGATGGGATACATGAACACGCTATTTACTGTTAATCATAAATTATATGTAAAGGTGTTTTTTCTTACCTAAATTGTTGCTGATTAAGTCAACATTTAAGCTGCTATAATCGATATTTTTGCATTAACAATGACTACTCAGCCCGCTCTGCAGTACTCCTCAACTTTTTTCAGCTCAGTATTTTGGTTTTCTGAGCTGCAATTTATTTCAGTTCATTCTCACCTCTTTGTCTGGGTCACTCTTTGGCCATAGCAAGCAGCTGTTTTCATCGAAAAAGCTGTAAAAACCCATGGTACCTTACCTGCCCAGCACCAATTGACACACAGACACGGTTAGTGATGATTTTAGCAGCTTAAGAGTCTGATATTTCCCTCGGGAGTTGGTGGAAACCAAACCAGAACAAAAAGGAAAATGTATAATTTGTCAGACGGACACAAACATGACTCTAAAGGCATGCTAATGCTGCTATACATCTTCCAGATGTATAAATAGGGGACTGAATCACCCTATCAGCTTACAAGATGATAATGTCAGTAGTGTAGTGTTTACAGCTTTATTCTACTGCTCTGAATTGGCCCAAAAAATACATGAAGCCAATTTTTGTTGGGCTCAGTGGTTTCCAATACTTCACACTCACAAAATTATAAGCAGTTTTGCCGACTGCTTGTATATCAAATCTGAACTGCAGTTGACCCAGACATAAATGACTAATACCCTTATAATTTCATAAAACTTCAATTGAGGAGATGAGCAATATCCAGGGAGGGCAGCTATTGCTGCGATAAGAAGATAGACAATGTTCAGCTTCTGTCAGCAAGACAGATAACCTCCCTCTTCCAAAATGCAACATGAACCAAATACGGCCTATGAGCCTGAACAGCTTGGCTTCTGTCAGTCTGTGTTATGCAGCAACCAAGCTGACAAAATGCAAGTTAGCAACCTAACCACTTGGCTACAGTGTCCATGCCCAATCATCCCCAACTGGGAGAAAGAGAAAGTTAGCCTACAAAGAAATAACAACGTAACCATCACCTGGTCTGCTAGACAGTCAGTCAATGATTCTTAACCTACAGATAGACAGTCAGACAGATGTACATCTTGTCAACCACTCTTTCAACAAGGCAGACAGTCAATCAATCAGTCGCCCACTCTGAAAACTAGCCAGCCATTCAACTATCCGCAGATCAGTCAGTCACCTAGTCAAATAACAGACAAATCGTCGGCAAACCACTCAGCTGCTCAGTCAGACTGTCAGATTTGTCACAACAGAATCCTTCTGAGCGACACAGTAAGAAAGCAATTTTTGCCGGCACCGAAGACGTCAACATGCGGCTCTGAAGAATGGATTGAATTTGTCAAAGTGTTTGAATGGAATGAGGGAGGAAGATGGGGTGCAAAAAAAAAAACAGCCAAGACACAAATTGCCATTTATGTTTGACATGAAACAGACAAAAAAAAAAAAGAGGACAGGACTTAATATAGGAGTCAAGACACACATGAACACACCAGAACTGGGCAAGCAAGTAACTGAAAGTGTATATGCACAAATGAACAGAAACATGCACAAAGGCAAAAGTCTTTCAAACAAGAACACACATCGCAAGAATGACACGTGCTAGCATTATATGAAAGTGCACACAGACACAGATGTGATTGGTAAACAACTTTTTTCTTATTACGAAGCAAAAGCGCCACCACATTCACATCATAAAGGAGATTAAACTCTTCATAAGTGGATTTTAAGGCGACACACACACACACACACACACACACACACACACACACACGTAGCTTAAAAGTGCAGATGCATCGACATGCATTTGGATATCCTGACAAGGGAGGGGCTCTTAAAAACACGCACCAAAATGTACCACAAACAGGCTATGACAAGGATTCAAAAGATATATTGGCATTCAAATTCCCAGGGTGAAAGCCCAATTATCTGCTACAAAATGTTCAACGCAGGCTGTTAAACTCACACAAACACAGCTCGAACCTGTCAACGTCTCTCCAGATGATTTTATGCTCTTTTGGCAGTTTTCAAAGTTGGAGAAACGGAGATGTACCCTCGTGAGACTTGCAGACAAAACAGTGTCGATTTTTTTTTTTTTTTTTTTTCTCCTCAACCATATCCAAACGGATCCCAGCACTGCTGTGGTTGCTTTATCTTTTGCTAGTTTCACAACTGTCTGCCAAGAAATGTCTGTTACACATGTCTATCTTTTTACATCTTTGGTTCCCTATCTAATCTCGTCTTTCTTGAAAAGTGAAGTTCTTTTAAAAAAAACAAACCATTGGAGGGTTTTTAAGACGTAGGTGTCAATATCCGAGAGCAGAAACAACAACTACAGATTACTACATAAGAACAGCAGGCGGGGGAAGTTTGGAATAACTCTTGAGACTCTTACAGACAAAATACTTGTATCTACTGTAAAGTAAGAACAAATATGTGTTCTGAGCTTGTCAGACCAAACAAAACAAGCCAATGAATGATTAAAAATATTGACGTTTATAAAATTAGGTGACAAAATGAGACCTGATCACCTGACCACCATAATTTCTACTTCTTGGGCCTTGTAAATCCTGTGATTTTCTGGCCAAAAGGTGCTTTTTCATGGCTGCCAATAGCCAGGTTTTCCATCCACTCAAGCTATGCTCAAGAACACAGTGGATATGTTTACAAGAGTCAGCATTATTGGACGTGAGCCACCAGCAGACGTAGCTCCTTTAGAGCCAGCGACAACCTCATCTCAGCCACATGAGTACAACCTCTGAGCCGTGTGGGACAAGCCCGATGGAGAACAGCAACCGATGCCAGTGCCGCTGTCCAAGTGCAGAGGCGCAGTAGACGTTTAAATACTGTTCCATGATGTAAATGAATCACCTGACCCCGACAATGTCTTTCTACGCGGTAAAATAATCTGGAAATACGCAAGATGCTTAAAAGCAAAGTCCACGTCTTCTGTATCTTTCGCCCACCTGACTCCATTCTCCCTTTCTTGCTCCATTAGTGTTCTTTTTCTCTGCCTTTGTCTTTGTTCCTCTTTATTGTTATCTGTCGTCCCCTCACTTCCCTTTTCTTTTCATCTTTTTCCCGTATCTATGGGCTTTCTCCAACTTTCTCTCATTATCTCCCTCTATCTATCTCCCTTTGCTTTTGGCTGCAGTCCTGTTTGGCTTTCTTTCTCTCTCAGATCACTGATCTCTCTGTGCTGAAGCCCGAGGAAATCGGCATCTGGTGGAGCAGCTTCCTTCCAGAGCTTGACACCGATATAACAAAACAAAAAAAAAACAAAACCATGTTAAACAAAATGCACATAATTTCTGGTTGAAGTTGAATTTTAGCTCAAAGACAGCTCTGACTGTTTGGAATACTTAAATGATGAACTGTGAAAAAGGTTTTGCACACAGAGCCATGTAGATCTATCTAATCACATTTAGAGTGTAAGAAGTACTGAAGTATATTTGTTTTCTTTAGGTGGTTTCAGTTTCAGCTGCACCATAGATATTCCCAGTTCAATTTGTCTGCAAAAGCCTTCATCAGGTGGTAAACCACACTCTGCAGCTGCCATCTGGTAATGAGAGACAAAATCAAAGACGCACTCATGGAGACACATAAAACACACCATCCATGTTGGCCGCATGGATCAGCATGACGTCACTATGTCATCTGTCTGAGGTCCGCTGGTGCTGCTTGTCTTTGTCAATGCTTCTCAATTCGTCCACCAGTGTACTGCATTCCCCATCCCTGATCCCGTTCTCGTCAAGCAATTGCCCACACTTTTCTTGTTGCTCAACCAAGGACAACAAACAAAGGAGCTCTTCTTCTGCTCTGACGAGGTCACCATCTTGTTACCTATTGTGTACATGTGGAATTTGTCCACAGCTCATTCTCGTTGCCCGCAGCTGTATTGAAGCAAGAGCGAACCTCGACAGTCTACAGTTCATGCTAGCAAATCTGTCAGGTTGTGTGCCACATGCATGGTTTGGTTTGTCTGTTCTGGTCTACAGTACAAAAATGGTGGTTCAACATGGCGGACTTCATGGAAGAGGACCCGCTCTCACTGTAGCCATAGGGGGCTTATTTTAAGACAACAAAAACAGAACGATTCTTATTTTCAGGTGACTATACACAAATAGAAACATACTAACGAATATTATATTCCATTGCTGCCAATAAATACTCCTAAATCTTACACACTGGATCTGTAAGGGGGAAACATGAATGTCTGTAGCAAACTGTCATGATGCTTTATCTAATACCAAGACAAACTGACATTTTCATCCATAAAAAAATGCTATTCACATGACTGAAAAGATCACGGAGACGCACAATAAATAACACCAAGATCAGATTCAAAGGAAGAGAGTTAAAAAAAAAAGGTAAATGAACAAAAATATGTTGGAAAACAAGTCGAGACATTCTTAAAGAATGTCCCCAAAAAACAGTGTGGAGTAAACACTCTGCGGCTGTTCAAATATTTAGTAGGACAAGACACCAGGCACTTTGTCACTCTGTTAATCCCCACTACAGCCAACACACACACACACATGCAAACACACAATAGTGTGAATAAACGAATGTGCTTCAGCTGTAGGTAACCTTCACTCCTCTGTGAAACATCTGTTACTGCATTGCAGAGGCTGCTGGAAGGCAGAAGGAAATAGTACTTTTGTGTGTGTGTGTGTGTGTGTGTGTGTGTGTGTGTGTGTGTGTGTGCGTGTCTCCATGCAGAGAGAAATGATTTTGTCGAGATAAATATTGCAGAAGCAGAGGTGCGGAGCCTTGACTGACAGAAATGCAGGGGTCACATTCTGAGGCCAGGAAATATAAAGAGTACATTCAAAAAGAAGACAGAGCGGGAGAAGGATACGTGAAGAAACACAGCGTGACGTGGACAGGAAAAAAATGAGAGGAGGTGGGAAGTAAAAAGATGAGAGAGAGGAAAGGGAAGTCACTATGAGAATTTGTAATGTACTGTGTACGTTAAAAATGAAGTAGAGGCGTGGATGTACTGGGACAAAAATTTAGCACCAGCCCACATTCTGGCACATTTTTTTTCTTGAATACTATTGCATAATGTGTGCTGCACATATTAGCCCAACAGCTGTAATACTCCCTCTCATCCTCCATGTAGCTTACATACTTTGTCCTTGAAAAACAGAGATTCTCATGTAATGACTGGTGGTTTTTCTTAAAATGAACTTGCAAGTGACTGAATGTGAACGTTAGGATGTCTCTTAGAAATAATGTACGCTAGTGCTACTATAAAAACGTCAGAGGAACAGAAACCAAATGTGCAATTGCATTCAGCAACAGCTTTGTACACAGATAAATAGCTCCGATAGAGCAGAAGCTTGTGCAGTAAGGCGGCACTTTTTTGTGCAACTCACGAGTCCATAGACAGGAAGACGTCCCGCTCTTTCGCCATCCAACATGAAGGCTGTCAATTGGTCCTGTGAAATCCTCCAACCATGTTTGTTTTTGACAAACTTCAAGGTTGAAAATGTCAGGCACCCTGGGTCCAGGTGAGACAGAGAAGGAACTTGTAGGCAAAATCAAGGTAGACATCCGTAAACATTTTGAACTGTGCAGACTTGGTCGCAACATGGGGGGGCACTCCTTGCAGGCTGAACAGTTCCGCTTTTCTCTTGCCATAACAGGGCTGACGGCAATGCTATATATAAATAAATAAATATATATATATATATATATATATATTTACAATGGACCAGCCCACAGATGCAACAGCCCACTAAGATTTTGCCCGGGTTGCACAATAGCCAGTACATACCTGAGCCGAGGTCAGGTTTTCAGGTCTGAACATGAAAAGAACATCTTCAAAAGAGAGAGGAAGAGACAAGGGGGAAGGAAGGATAGAAGTGAAGAGCTTTCATGGCCACACGATGCTTACACATATTTCATCCATCGCAGAGGTCAGGAGTGAGGGTCATGAGATGAAAAGAGAAGTAGAGGTGAAGGCTTTTGTAGCTTTAACCGAACAAACATCAGAGACGGATCAAAGGTCGGGCGTGGGTGTCAAGCAAAAAGTACAACACAGTTTTTCCGATATTGACTTACATTTATTTGACTTCAAAAATATTACAACAAGACATGAATATATGACATGGAAATATTTGTAGTATCTTATGAATCTGATACTGGAAAAATGTTAAAGATTCTGTGCTGATTTACAGAGTGATGCATACCCACACACAGGAAGCGAGAACAGAAGACTTACAGAAGTTAAAATAACACGAGTAAGAGAAAGAGCAGAGTAACGGAGTAAGCAATTTTGTCCTCACACCAAAATAAGGTCAAATTGGCTGTTTTGAACGAGTCCTCGGCTGACAATCTAACACCAGTGAAATGCTCGAGGCGCTAGAATGAGAGCGAAAGAGGGGAGAGCACAAAAAAATAAGAGGTTAAGCACAAAAAAAGTAAAAGAATGAGGTGAAGGGGAGACGGCATGAGAAAAAAAAAGGGTAAAAGAGGATGAAAATCAGAGTCTCAGAACAACAAACGGGACACAGGTGACGGTGAAGACATGAAACTGGAGTGGTATTAGAGTGAGGAACAAGACAAGACATTGATAAAATGCGAGAGCGGCTCGTAACATCTGGCGCTGCTTGTGAAATGGTTTTCTAAAAGGTCAGATTCGTGGTAGGGCATTTAGGGATAAGTGGGGTAGTGCTAGTTCAGGTCTTTGCTGCCTTCGGGCGCATTGGAGGCGTTTGTAATCCGACATTTAACCCTGAGCTGCCACAGATGACGGTGGAACAATGTCACATAAATGAGCAGATGACTTTTTATCGCACATCACCATTTGTCATCCTTTGCTAAGGCGCCACGATAGATGTAAGGACGGGTGGCGTCGCCAACGGTGCGACCGACTCAAATCCTCCTGAGAGCGTGGCTGCACGTGAGTGTGATGTATGCAAACGGCGTCTAAGTAGTCGTCACGCTGAACGTTCATCCTCTCTCTGCGGCTCTGCCTCTTACCTGAAAAAGGAGGAGTCGTTACAGAGGTGACACACGGCGGTCTTTGTGTGCGGCATTCGCGTCCTCTTTGGAAATGGCTCATCAAGTAGATATCACAAGTGTTGACACTGATATCATTGACTGAATTAAACACATTCGCGCTTGTGTGTGTGTGTGTAGAACAGCTGCATGCTAATTAAGTAGTGTAATCATTATGTTGAGTGCAGCCTCCTTCATCCAGTTTACCTGTCCGTCTCTCGGCTTGTTAGAGGCGTCTCATACACCAGCCTAAACCCGCGTCACTTTCCGGAAGGTGTCATATTATACGTTAACCAGAATCAACTTTTAGCAATATTTACAGGGTGGTGTCGTTGTCCCAATGGCATGCTACGACTTGTGTGTGTCACAGGCTTTAAAAAATCAACGCCATTCGTGTGAGTGGCTCCATGAGACGCGATGAGTGGCATTGGGTTCAATGTGATTGGCTGTATTAACCTCATTCCCAGCCTGGTTGTGTGCCTGCCAAAGGCTATTTAATTCTAAGCGGTAATTATGCGGTGTTAAATGGATGTGCCATTGGACAGCACATATTGCCATTACGGTGATTTTCAGCAAAAGTTTGACGTGCCGGAAAGTGCAACAGTTTCTCTATGTCGCTGCTGGTTAGTGGCTGGCACACATTAAAGGCTATTTAGGCCGCATTACATTAGATGTGTTGATCTAATACAGCTGTAGGATAAATCTTGATCATTGGGGTGGGGGCTGATGGGCAGCATATTGTCTACTGGTAATTACTGCTTAAGGCTATTAGTCTCCCCTGTGGCGAGGCTGGAGTTGCTGCCAGCAGTTTGCCTCCTGAACGCTGCAAAGTTCAGCTGTGTGTTTGTATTAAGCAGTTTGACAATATCGGATAAATCGGCCACATTGTGCAACCCTCTGCCTGTTTGTGTACAACTGTGTAATAGCTGGGACTGGTATGTGTGTGTGCTCCTGCAATAACTGAGACAGAAAACTAACATGAAGTGTTGTTATGTTATTTAGAGTTGAGGTTTGATATTAAAGATGGCTTAAATGACAGTTTGGATGTTAAATTATAAAGTTCAACATTTTGGAAATCGTTCATTGTCTTGTACAGAGTTATATATGAAGATTGATGCCACTGTCACATCTGCACTGTAAATACGAAATAGTGCCAACAGCCAGTTAGCTTAGCTTAGCACAAGGACCATCTGCTGCTGTTAGCAGCATATTTCACTGGGCAAGAAAGCAAATGTTTCCTTAAATGCTGAACTTTTCATTCAAGTATAAGTGTCATGACCTAATTATATTTTTCCCTTCACATCTTACTGCCTCAGCTTTGACGTCTTAGACTGTATGAAACATGGACGTCATATCCGTGACATCACCCATGGGTTTCTGAAGAACACGGGTGAACACATGGGAGCTGAGGCAGGCTGAATAAAGCTCGGTTGCTCTAACATGCCACCTGTGACGGCACCCACCTGTCAATGAAAGTGGCCAAAGACAGCAATTATGCATAACATTAAGCCTTAATATAATTTGAACAGGTCAGTTTTAGTTATTCTCAGTACAGTTGTCATGAAAAATTAGCCACAGAGACTTTTTTTTTTGCATCCTGCTCTGTGTATTTCTGCTGTGAAGTTGGCATTTTCATTTAGGGGTTTATGGAGTGACTCGAGTGTTTGAGGAACTGCAGTTTCTGGCACTTCCGCGTCGGCTTCACTTCACAGCCACGGAGGTCGCCACTTGGTTTTTCCTCGAGCTCCTACGAGAGTTCACATGCAGGTCACACTGACTCATTAACTCATTGCACATTGGTGCTGGATTACATCTTTTTTTTTTTTTTTTGAGATTGGAGGTGTTAACATTTAGTATGGTGATGAAGATGTCAGTTAGATCATCTGTGATTACCTCAAACAAGAAATATTAACTGTTGGTGGTTTTCAATTACAATTTTCAAAGTCTTCTAATGCGTGTGCGCCTGTGAGACAAGGACGGAAGAAAGGTGTTACCCTATCACGTTGTAGTCTTGTGACCATATGACATTTAGAGAACAAGAGAGATTATTAGTGGCTGGGGGCCATGCACACACACACACACACACGTGCACACGTACAGGCTGTCTAAATGAAATAACACCCACATTACTACTGTGTGTCTTCCAAAATAAACCTTTTCGAAACATTACTATTTTCTCACTAGAAGTCCCATTTTAAATAAGATTGGCTCCCAAAATCCTAAACTCGTTATTTAATCTTTACTTAATTCTCATCTGATGAGCTGGAAACATCTCTTATTATCCTCATGATGAAACAGAACGGACACTCTTTACCTAGCCACGGTGTTTAATTGAATAAAGCCCCCTTAACTGATGAATTCTTCCTCAAGTGGCAAAAACTCTTTACTTTGGTTTTCACCCAAAACACACCAAAAATTTTAAAGTTTTGGTTGTGAAAAGGAGCAAAGCAGATTTACAGTAACCCTTTTTCATCCCGGTTCTCATCGCAGCCTCGGTCCACAGACTTCTTTCCTCTCTCACGAGGAGAAAAAATCATTTAAAGGGAAAGGGGGAGTAAAGCTCCTATTAAGTGGCAGAGACAATCAGAGTCTGTGTCTGCCTTGATATCTGAGCTGGTTTCAATCCCCTGTCTTAATAAGGGAAGGAGAGAAATTCAATACACTCGTAGATAAAATAAGTCCACTGAAACCTGTTGCCAATTATCGGGATGCAACCATCCCTTGAGTGTTTGTGTGTGTGTGTGTGTGCTCGCGCACAACATCCAAACCTACATGTGTATGTGTGCAAGTGCTAATATTATATTCCTGCAGGCATATGTGTGTCTTCACATTATAGCATGAGGCTGCCTCTGTTTGTCAGATGACATCTATTCACTTCTCCGTCACAAAGCAATGCATGTATGTGCAGATATCAGACAATGCGTAGATAATGCCCTTCTGTGCGCTTTTTTAAAAAAAAATTTAATTTGTGCATTGTGTCATAATCTCTGGAATATAAAGGTTTTGGAAGGAAGAAGAATAAAACACAAAGAGGATATGAAGAAAACCACAAGAGAAAATAAAATAACACGTTCTCTGGCGTGCCGCATAAAATGAGATGCAATAAAGGGAGAATGTATGATTGGAAAAGAAAAAAAAAAAAACACCAAGGCGGACTGAATTGATTGTTAGAACTCAAGGATTGCTGAACTTCTCGTCTGCGGTTACAATTGTGAGGAGGAAAAATAATAGGAGGACACATCCTTTGGTTAAAAAACAAACTTTTCAGAGTGTAACTGCAAAGAAAGAGAAAAGCTTAATGATTCATTAAATAATCCTCTAAAGTTGTTTTTCCTCTTGACTTTCTGTTTCTTGAGACACCAAAGATGACTTAAATAGCAAATGTCATCCACAGATAGTAGATTTCTGTCTATTTAAACCATCTTGAGACTTTCTACTTGCTGCAATAGCGCGTTCATCTTGTAGAACATATATGCACGTATGTGTGAAGCGCAGCAGGTGTGGTTCTGTATTGTGAAAAATGTGTGTGTGTGTCTGTGTCTGTATTAATGCTCTCGTGTGGTGGTCCGGCGGGTAAAATAACTATTGATTTCTTTTTTGTTTCAGACCAGTCGGGGTTGTCAGGTCCTTTTTTCAGATCAATAATTTCAGCACATTACCGTGCTCATACATTGGCTGACCAGTGAGGGAATGAGTCACTCTCTTTGCAATGAGCCTATGTATCTAAAAGCATGTGTGTGTGTTTACTTTACAGGAGGCTTTGGTACAAATTTGCCTTTTTTTTTGCCATAATTTAAGGGGAAAAATCTTTCATCACTCTTTCATCAATCGATGTTAATAACCAAAACAACAAAACTGCAATTCTGCGGAATAACGCGAGTGCGTGTGTTTGCACTTGGTGTGTGTGTGTGCGTGTAAGTCTACAAGATCTTCAGTGGGCGAACCGGAGACAAAATATTGAAAAATAGGACCTGAACACAGCATTGACTATGTGCATCAAACTGTGAACACAAAAAAGCAGTGGAGGAAAAATGCTCTCAAATTCTTCACTTGAGTGAAAGCAGCAACACTTAATGCAGAGTTACTGCAGGAGCAGGCTCAAATCCAAGCCCAGAACACTGTGCTGTTTTGCTGATTGTATATTAGTGTCAGATTTTGTTGTGGACTGCAGCCGAGAGGGAAGTCAAGAAGCTGAGATGTTGCAGATGACAGGTACTTCGGCAGAGGTACAAGCCAGAATTTAATTTTCTCTTTTTATTCTACTGTACCAACGTTTCCCTGCTTCCTTTTGTCTTCTTTTCTTTGTTCTCGTCTGGCTCAGTGAAACACATTGACATTGTGGTGCTGTACTTAGTCATGTTGGGCAAATTCCTTAAACTGAAGAAAACTTTCCTTACTCTCCTTTTTTTTTTTTTTTTTTAAACAGCACAGCTCTGCCAAAGGTGCCTTTTAAATAACTCTAAATCCTGCGGTGCAACAAGCAGACAGTCTACAATTTGGAGGGATTTACTGGCTGTCCGGCAGCTAGCTTAGCCTCAGTGACTGCACACGGCTCTCCTAACCTCAGCTGTGTGGTTCACACACCTCCAACTCGAAACAAAACTAGGCTAGACTCCTCAACCTGAGCGAATTTCTGGCTAAAGTTAGGGAGCCACTGAGAACACGTGATTTAAAGAACTTTAGGATTACAGCGAGTCACATTTCTCTCTTTATACAGGGTGACTACCTCAAACCCAAAATGATATTAGCCATCTAACTCCTGGTAAGACAACAAGTCAGAGTAATGGAGTGTTACTGGGATTACTAACTGTAATGTAATTACTCAAATTGTAATCCTCACAATGCTCATGTAATATGTTTAGGTTTGCAAAGGGGTGAACAATATATATGGTAAATTTACAGTAGATTTCCAGAAACTTTCCATGGTAAGTTAAACTTGTGAATTTCAAATTGGGAACTTTCCATAGGAATCTATGGAAATGAATGGGAATTAACTGGAAATTGGGGTCAAATTGGTTATTGGGGGTAAACTAGCATCATGATAACATAAATGGTCAATCAAATGATGCTAGCTATAGCTTATTTAGCATCTGACTTATCGGCTAGCTATCTACTGTATGAATACATTCTCATGCTCTGTTTGCACGTTAAACATTAATACCATACATCGAATATATTTACCCCATAACATCATCAAAACTTACTTCATTTTAAGTCGTCCACAGGCTCAAATAGTGTATTTGCATGAAATCTGGTTGTTTCATTCAAAATTATGCTAAAATATCTTTTCCCCAACTATATTTAAGTTTCCTGTTAATTCCCATGGAAAGTTTACAACTTTGAAATTTCCCGTAGTGCAACCCTAAATGTGATGGAATGTAATGTGTTACTGCCCACTGAGTAGAAATTTGGGTAATTCAGTCCACTTTGGTTTGTCTTTGACTCTTCCCAGTTGAACAGATGTAGCCATTATTTGGCTGTTATTGTTGTAATTGCACATTCACAATGCACTCTCTTTGTATATTTGCCAGATAAAGTACACACTATTAGCAGGAACTCAGAATGCAGCACTTGCAGTGAATACTAAGTATTGTAGAAAAGCAAACAATCCACTTTGGTGGGTTTTTTTTTGAGTATAGCACTTTTCTAAAAGCACTTTGAGAACAATAGCTGCGTCCGCGGCCATATTCCAGTTTGTCACATGCATGCACGCATGTTTCCTCGTGACAGTTTTTTGTCGATGGACGCGCAAATCCTCACAGACAGTCCGTCCTGTCCCCTGCTAAATCCTTCATGCTGTCGGTGCCTCTGGGAGCAGGGAATGAGACGGAGAGATAAATGAAGCAAGGATGAAGATTGGAGCGGGAGAGGCTGAGGGGGTTGGGGTGAGCAACAAACAGGAAATGAGACAACAGGAATGGATTTGGGGGTTTGGAGATAGGAGCCCGGGATGGAGCGAGATGGATCGGGAGATGTGGGTGCAAGCGACGCTGTCGTAAAAGTGAGAGGTGACACCGAGATGGAGAGGCAGAATAAAAGACTCGGCAAGGTGAAGAGGAATGACAGTACTCTTGTCATGCACTGGATGATGAAAATAAAGAAAATCTGGAGTGTGATGAAGGTAATGGGAAAATGGGTCACTTGAAGTTCAGCAGCAAATAACACAACGGCAGTAAGGTTAATGGCAACTTTAAGCTTTAACTTGGGGGCGTTCAAACTTGACTTGGCCATAGGTGCGCTTGTTGAAGACAAGACTGAAGGCTAAATGAGCAAGAAGTGGCTGAAATATCTGCCTGATCAAATCTGTTGATGTCTATAACTCACTAAAGTGATATCCTGCAGCAAATTAGCAGCCAGTGTTAGAAACGTCCCCCTGAAAAAAAGAGCTGTGTCTACTTTGGCGCTGAAATAGACAGAGTACTGTTGTTTTCTCGGCACAGTGACTCCGTGTACCAGAAGGCACACTTGTCTACACAATTGCTCTTTGTGTCAGTCCTTATTTACAACATTACACGGCACAAGTTTTTCCTCTTTGTTAAAAGTCCACACTATTAGGTACTTGGCCAGTTGGATGTAAAGCCCTTTATCGCACAGGACCCTTCGTAGCTCATTTCAGTCCCTCCTGCCAGGCTTAGAGAGTAGACTAATTTATTCCAAATGTCATTAACAGGATGAACAAGCAGCTGAAGGCTTTGTCTAACACGTGCACATGTACGCCTACTTCCTGTTTTTAACGGTTTTCTTTGATCAAACCTTGTGGAAAACATCAAACATAATGTCTTTATGTTCATGTCAAATATATTTTCTTCACTTCATCTTATATCGTTGATGACACCCTTTAAGTTAGAGCTGGTTAAATGTGGCTGTAGATTCATCTCCATAAACATATTTAGTCAATCTAAAGGGATTATTCAAATGAGTGGGAGGAGATGGGGTTCAGGCCCACTCAACAGAGAGGAGTTTCTTACATTTTTGTCCTGTTTTTTTCCACAGATGCAGCATTGCTGCTGCCGTCGGCTGCTGTTGTCGGTTGCGGACAACAGATGGTGCTGTGGCACTGCAGTTCACCCCGCACACTTCTCTGGCATTCCGAGTCAGGTGGCGAACAGTGAGCTGGGGCATCATCAGATGATCAAATTTACAGACAGAAAAAAAAAAAGCATTTAAAAAGCAGCGTGTTTATGCAAGCAGGGCATTGGATTACGTGACTAAGACATCCTCTGCCTGTCTTTTGCAGTCGTGTCAAGATGGGAGTGTGCGCGAGAGGTTATGTGGTGAGCTTTAAAAAGTGCAGATTAGATTTCTTCTCTTTTACACACTCGTACTCCTTGTGTCTGTGTGTCTTTCCTGATTCTCTGCATTTGAGTAAGGTTTGATACTCTCTCTCTCTCTCTCTCTCTCTCTTCTTTTTGGAGAATAATCAGGACTATCTATCTTCTCTCTGCAGTTAAAATAATGTCACCATGCAGTGTGCACACAAGTGCATGCGTTTTCAAGCCATACAAACAGGTTATGCAACACGTTCATACACAAATCCAAGTATTTGCAAAGCAAAAAAACAAAGCAGACAGGTTTCTCTGTTAATCTCTCCCTGATTCCATCAAATTTCAAAGAATGAGGATAATACGTATGATATCCAGCTATTTCTGATGATCGAGCTAAAGGCGTTTGCCTTTGCTGAAGGCGTTTTTCTCGTTTCCTCGAATGTCATGTCCTTGGTTCATCGTGTTTGAATGTGCACTTTCTTTAACACTTAGAAAACCATTAAAAAAAAAAAAAACACATTTCACCATATGCAACACGACGACTGTATGTGTGGCTGAATAGCTGCATGTCATGTTTATGTGTGGATATGTTCCACAAGCTCTTGATAAAGGACTGTCCATGTGGAAAAGTCACAAGATGTGGAAATGTCTCCCATACGCACACATCACACCGACATACCAGTTTCCCATGCATAGGATATCTGTTGGCAGTACACAGTGTCAAAGAAAATCTGCTTATGATATCATTTTATGCTAGAGAAGTTATGCAATGTTGCTTTAAGTAAAAGATATGAGTACCTTTTCCCACTACTGCGGTTTCCAGGTTTAGCATATTAACATCCATCCATTATCTGTAACTGCTTATCCTCATGGTGCGGCTGAAGCCTATCCCAGCTGACTTTAGGCAAGAGGCGGTGTACAGCCTGGATAAGTTGCAAGCTCATCACAGAGCACATAGAGACAGACAACCATTCGCACTCACACGGGCAATTTAGAGCTGCCAGTTAACCTGTTTAAGTACATCCATGGACTGTGGGAGGAAGCTGGAGTACCTGGAGACACGAGGAGAACATTTAAATTCCACACAAAAAGGTCTCTGCTGACATTCAAAACCAACTTGCTGAGAGGTGACGGTGCTAGCCACTGTACAACCACCATGCCACCCACCAAATTAACATAAAAGGTGGTATAATCCTGTACGTAGCTGAACTGTTGCTGGTTTGCTTAGCTTTGAATTTTAAATCAGTTTGTGCATTTTAGAAACTTCATGAGATTTTGATGTAGACTGCTTTGGCTCTCAAACTGAATTTTTCCACCTCCAAGCATCCAACAAACTATAAAAGTTCTTCTCAGCTTTGGTTGCGTGGTTCCTTCAGTCTTTCTATGGCTAAAAAACAAATGCCTCATTATCTTCATGAATGGAAATGGTGTCTCAAGACCCAAAGTTCTCCAATATTACAATACTTTTCTCCTCAACAGTTTCTTTCCGACTAACCCCAACACGTCTTTAGCTTACTATGCGTGCCTTCTTTACACGTCTGGACTTTGATTCTCATGTTCATCTCTTATTTTGTTCCTCCTTTTTTTGAACTCCTATCTGGTTACACCCTCTCTTCCTCTCTGAAGTCCCCTTTCCTCTTGAACACAAACTTCAAACACATTATTCCAGAAAAGAATTTAGCTCAAATTACAATGTCCATTCATTTCGTCACAGTCCTCCAGTCTCTACGGCCTTCTCAGATGAATGAAACTTTCAGCTTTGTATGAAAAAATTGGGGGAGACAGTTACAAACTTACATAACAAATACATGAAGTATATACAAACACGCACACACACACACAGGACTCCACAAACCATGTCATACACACTCACTTGTACGTACACTACGGGGACAAGGAGTAACTGCATGTAATTACAAGAGAAGGCACACAGGCACAGGAACATAGATTCTGACATGTGGAACAAAACTGGAGTGTTTCATGAAGCAGAGTGCCGTAGCTGAGACAACGCGATAATATGAGATCCAAACCCTCAGGGGAATAGAATATATGTGGCCTTGTCGCTACATGCAGAAGGCATGCTGTAGATGAACAGACAGATGTGTGTGTTAGTGTGTTTTTGCAGTACTTACGTAGCACATGTGGGCACATATTTTTCCTGATGTCAATGCGCGAGTCCTTGGATGGAGAAAAGACTGAAAGACTACAAGCATCGTATGCGGTGGAGTTTCTACACAAAGCTGCCTGCGTCGTAGTTTGTATTTACACGTGTTTGGCTTGTAGAAAGAAGAGGAATGATGGGAAACTAAATGACGGTGATGGATAATCTGGAGGATCTGTAACTCACTTTGGGTTCGTTTTCCCGGAAGACAAAGAGAATCACAATATGAAAAACTTGTTTGCTCAGTCAATCCCTTGTTGAATGAGTGAGTCAGCCTGTGTCTTGTAGCCTCTAGCAAGTAAAGTATCACTAAGATGCAACACCGTCCTCCGAATCTGCATTCGCTTTCATGGTGGCACTTTTCTTTTTCACATTCCTACTCAAGAAACGTTAGCGGAAAGCGAGGCCGTCCTTAGAATTCACGTTATTGCAACGAATGGAAATGAACTCGATTCTGGCTTGACTGCAGTGCAATCAACAGAGCTAAATGCTTGCTCTGAGGCAGAATGTAAATTATGCACTAATCTGGCTTCACACTGTTAATAATAGATTTAACCTCTACATTGCCTTTTGTTGTAGAAAGTCTCGATGCGTCTAAGGTTCAGTGCACAGCAATGCAATGCAACAATCGCTGTCCTTCCACAAAATGCTTAGTTTTCTTTCTCTTTTCTTTTTTCTACCAGACGGGCACTCGTATTCATTTTTTAAAATTACAGCGATTTGATGTTTCTGTCGAGCAGAATAAAAGGGCCAAAAAGGCCAGTGTTTATCAGGATGAAACGTTGGATTGGAAGTCATGGAGCATTTTCCATTTTTGACTGACAGACCAGTCTGTGCTCTGAACCGTGATCTTGACTTGTGTATTTCCACAATAAAGGGAATGTAAAATCACTATTTTACATACCCCCACTTTGTCAAACCATAGTACAGTAAATCATATTTTCATATTCTATGCCTGTCTGCATTAATCTTCCTAGCCCAGTCGGGAGCTTGAAAATCCATGCTGCTTAGAGTGGAGAGTGTGTGCATGTGAAAATCGAGGTAGGCACTGTGTGAATACCTATTGGGTTCATTACAGCACACAGCACCAAACAATGGCTGTTTTGTGTGGCTGTGTAGGATCTGGGTAAATGATCAGTATCCC
The DNA here is from genome assembly GCA_028641955.1 of Protonibea diacanthus. Taxonomy (NCBI): domain Eukaryota; kingdom Metazoa; phylum Chordata; class Actinopteri; family Sciaenidae; genus Protonibea; species Protonibea diacanthus. The sequence goes on along the minus strand of CM053997.1, from coordinate 10,074,838 downwards.
TATTAGCCGTGCTTACACTAAGCAGCGGCAGCTACAAAAGCCAAGTTAACAAAGAACTACTACAAATTAGGCCTGAGCTGAGCAGATAATCTGTACCCCTATGTGGAGACTGACGTGTGGCTGGTAAGAACTCACCAGCAGGTGCAGCCGTGCAAAAACACAGCGTGACCAATGTAAATCAAAATCTAGAATTAGTCTTTTCTCCTCCCACTCATGTAAACTCACCTGCACCAGATCAGTAACAAGTGTTAGTAGAGTTAAACACTCCGACCAGTTGTTCAGGTTGTTGTTTCTGTCCATTGTGGATTTATTTTGTTTGTGAAGAGACTCCTCTTGTTCCGGATTTACAAGGCTGGTTGTGAAGTTTTGAAGATGTGAACTTGCTTTTTGTCATTGCTCCTCTCACTTCAAGGTATATATGTATGTATATATAAGCTGGTTGCTGATTTATTGTTAGGATTGTACAGCAGGTTAGTGCAGAGAGGCTTTTGAGTGTACGTAATGTTGGCTAACTAGTGCTTTGTAAGAGCTAGCTACTACAAGGGGATCATTTCTATGTTCCCAGGGTAAGGCTTAGGGCAGGGGTGTCAAACTCAAATACACAGTTTATTGAAGACTTATTGAAACGACCTTGGTCCAGATATTGAACCTGGAACTAACAAGGCCTATAGATTATTGCCTATAAAACAACATTAATTATGAAATAAATGAAACAAAAATAATAAATAAATAAATAAATAAAAACAAAAGAAATGAAATCAGTTTTATTCATTTCTTATGCCTCTATCTGCAGTTTTTCCTGAGTAATTTCAAGTCCACATTTCGTTTAGCCATTTTTTGGGGAGCGGGATAGTTGAAAGTTGACACAAGTGGTGTGTGATACCATAAGACTGCTGATGAACGAGTAAGGTGCCCGTTCGCTGCTCACGGGCAGTGCATTGTGGGATTTGTAGTATTATGGTGGTGTGTGCGATATACCGGAGGGCCATTGATTTTATAATGCGGGCCAAAGATAATTCATTCACGGGCCAGATGTGGCCCGCGAGCCTTGAGTTTGACACATGTGGCTTAGGGTTAAAGGTTGTATTACTGGGAACGTAGGGCCCTGGGAACATAGATCCGTTCCACTGCTAGGGATGCCCCAAAGCAATTAGTAGGATCAGGATCAAGCCTTATCCGGGCATTTGTAATGAATGTTTCATATAGAGCCAGATCATTTGTTTGCTCTGGTAGCCAGCTGTAGCCCCATTGCACACTATTAAAATATGGAGCAGGGAAAGTCATTAAACAGCCAGGGGTATAACTATAGGCTATTTAAAAGAATAAACAAAGGCATAATAGAAACAAATTTCCAGTCAGACTTAATGTTGCTAGTTCCAGTTACTTTCTTTGCCTTAATCCAGCACCATAACACTGGTCCCTTTGCTTCACCATGATGGATAGGCTCATATAGTGTGGCAGCAGAATATACATAGTCTTTAATGCACTGAATACACTTTAGATTGAGTGGTTCACGATGCGTTTGTGTAGCGTTAGAATGGTTTCAGACTGAAAGACAGACCAGAAAAAAGAAAGTGAGTTTTGAGTTGAAATTCTGAGTTTCTGGCTGACAGAGCTCTTTGACATCAAAACATGGCTTCAGGCTCACTTTACTTTTTGCTTATTATCTATGGTTCCCATGGGTCCTTGATGTAAAAAAAAAAAAAAAAAAAAAAAAAATCAAGGCCTTGAAAGTTTTTGAAAATAGACATAAATATACATGGGTCATTGAAAGCTTGAAAGCTGAATTTCTACTTTTGATATTTTTTCTTTATTGTGTAGAACACCCATCAGAGGTGGAAGAAATAACACAAAACCTGCCTCAATGTCAATGAAGTGTCAGTTATGCTGGGTGCTTTTTAAATGATGCCAACCCTGTGATTGATGGTGTAGTTGGAAATAATGATGTATCATTGTATATTTTATCATTTTATTTAATAACTAGGACACACAGCTGCAGCCTTCTTTCAGCTGCTGTGTTACGTGAGGCAGCTACAAACAAGGGTATGACAAATCATTAGAAAAAAAAAAAGATCTGAAAAGTAACTAAAGTCAAATTGTCAAACAAATGTAGTAAACAGAAAGTTAAAGGTACAGTGTGTAGGATTTCGGCTGTATTAACAGAATATGACAGAAGTGGAATAATACATGCATACTAAGGTTTCAATCACCTGAAAATAAGAATATCTAGGATATATCTACTCCCATGAACTGCCATGTTTCTACAGTAGCCCAGAAGAGACAAACTAAACACTGGCTTCAAATAGGGCGCTTCACATAATTTTGTGCTTTCTATGATAAATAGTTTCTCGTTCTTGTGAAACAGTGCTGGATTCCACCAAATCCTACACACTGGTCCTTAAAGTACTGAGTACTTGAGTAATACTTGAGTAAATGTACTCATGCATTCGACCACTGATTAAAATGCAAAATAAACGTGTAAAATTGTAACAAATGAATTAAACATTATAGGTTTATGATGGGTTAACAGATAAATCCGATGAAAATATCATTTACAGTATTTTACATTGTTTTTGTAGGTGCAAATTACTGAGTTGCATTAGTTTATCCATTAATTCTGCAGTCGTACACTGCTACATCAAAGTGATCTTTTACAGTCAAATCACATTTCAATACAGTAATCCTACAGCAACATACAGCTATGGCAGTAATGTTAAAATTTAAATAAATAAATAAATTTGTTAGGATTGAATCCAACCAGTACTGTAAACTTCCAGTCAAATAGTTGACAGTGTACTTGAATGCCCTCATCACAGCAGCATTTTCCCTCAGTATCAGTTTAATAAGAATTGAAAATGAAAGGTGGAGGTGGACTGCATGTGTACATAAGGCCAAATGCACTTCAGCTAGTTCTATTTCCTGCATTATTTTCCCAAGTCCTCTGCAGAGCTGTGAAACTGCAGTAGATTGTGTTTCCTTTAAAGTAAACAATTATTCAGGCACCATGAATACATTCCTCACTGTAAGAAAAACTGTAATGTTTTATGAGGTGTAGCAATACAATTTAATACCCCACATTTATATTACACCTGCCAATAAGCTCAATAATAATTAAAAAAAAGTTTTTCTCTCTCTCTCTCAAACACTCACAAACTCACATTGTGTATTCTCAAGAGTGTAATCTGTCATGATTAGGAGACGGCTACTGGCGGACCATTAAAACTTCTTCATCCACTGCTAAAAGAGAGAGAGAGAAACCGGTAACCGTGTGTGTGTTTCCATTCAGATTACACTACTTCTATTACATTGTGACATAATGTGATCCAATCATCGGTCTTTACCTTGTGGCGTGTTTCGTGGGCAGTCAGCGGCCATTTTCGCATCGAAACAACTTCTCATATAGGCAGTAAAATATGCAGTTTCACAGCTGTAAGTGCAAACGCTGTTGTAATGCAAATGCTGCCCTTCCAATAAGAGCTTTATTTGTAGTTGAACTCCCATTCCACATGGGCGAACAGACAGGAAAACAGACTGATGGTTGACGGACACTCAATTAAAATAAGTAAGGTAAAAACAAAATAGAAAACTTGAAAAAGTAGACTTGGACTGAGGCGTCTTTGCCTTGGCTATCACAATACTTCACTAATGTGACTCATATTTAACAACATTATAAAAATTGTAGAATCTGTATTCCTCCAAATGACCCCTACATTCAAACAAACGTTCCCACCACTGAAAAAGACAAAAGAGAGGCGTGCGGAGAGTCTTTAAAGATCCAAGAGTCACTTGGTAAATATAGTCCCACACATCTCAGGGGGTAATTGGCCTGTCAGAGTGCAACTGAGGCTCCTTATGACCCATAATGGCCATGCTTACCAATACCTTGACCTTGAGCACTAGCAATGATGAAAGAGGCTAATTTCTATGATGCGGGAGGCCACTGTGATGCATGGCATCATTTTGAGCCCGCACTGAGATGCTCTTGGGAGGTTCTGTGTATCGCTAAAGGTCAATTCAAAAAGGTCACACGCTAACAGAATACACAAATATCCATAAATATCGAGAATGGGAGAGATTGTATTACTATGGGTATGAAAAAAATCATGTATGTGCATTTTAAAACGTGCAATGAAAGCTAGAGTGTTTGTTGTTTGGTCGTTTATAGTTTAGCGAGTTTAGTGACTACTTATTAAAGTAGCTCATATACATTTATGTACTTTATAATAGCCTTTCTTCCTCACTTTCTTTTGAAAGTTCACAATCCCACCCACGCACATTAATTCAAACTTTCTGCTTTCTTGCTATTTGTTGCTGTCGATCTAATGACATCCGAGTCCTGCATAGGAAACATCACAAGTCAAACTAAATTTCATCTACATTTCCCTAAAGCTTGATATGACGTAACTTTGTTTTCCCGCTCCACATCAAATGCTCTCAGCCAAGAAACTTTCTGGACATGGATCAGATTTTGAAAGTTTGCACGATTAAAGACGTCTCTGAGATAACTTGAGATAACAGAGAGAGAGAGAGAGATTTTAGTTGTTTTAAAACATATTTCCTGCTGCCTTTTCAGTGTTGTTTTTTGATAAATGCTGGTGAGATTCAAAAGTTAGAAAAAGAAACAGGTAGACAGAGAAGAGACAGATATTAACAGAAAGCAAAGAATACGGAGACGGAAGGAAATACAAGCAGAACCTGTCTGGTACATCAGCATGCAGAGTATTATCGACCGTTTTTAGCCTCCTCCATTTTATAAACAGTGTTTGTCCAGCAGGTTTTTGAAGTATGAATGAACTCACTGGCTCTGTTTGCAGTCAGGTGGTGAAAAAACAGATGGTCCATCAGAGACCATGGATCTACTGTATGTTAAAAACCTCTACATGTGTAAATGCTAGTCCATCCTTTTCACCAACTGTTTCAATTGTGTAACTGATAAAATGTATTAAAATGTACATGTTGCTTCTCAAGCTCTGTAGTTCCCCCTCCTTCTTGTTTTTCAGCTAGTGGATGGTGAATTTGCTGACCTGCAGGCAATCACATCTTGATTCACATCTTGGTGTATATAAATGCTGAAGCGCTCCTCTTCTAAGGCCCTTCAGAGTGCAAAACCACTGTCATGACTATGGTGAGCTGTGCTTGTGTATCTGTCATGATTATATGACATATGATCAACAACAACTAGCAAGCTGACAACTTTGATAGCGGCCAATCATCATCCACTGCTCTTGCTCGCTCTCTCCTTTTCTCTTCTTAGTTTCCTCTATCAACCACACATTCTGTCTTTTCTCCTCTGCCATTATGTCCTTGGGGGCTGCTGAGCCTGGTTACATTGGCCGCTTGCCCAGCTCTGATTCTGGCACAACACCGGCTCCGCTCCCCATCAGTATTCCCCCACATCGCGCCCTTGAATACCTCCTCTTCCTTGGAGTCCAAAATGCCTGTGGTGCAAACACTAACACTCCCCCGGTGCTCTGAGCTCACACTCCAGGCAGCCTGGCTAACAAGCTGAGCTAACAGCAGCTACGGTTGGCAGCACTTTGCTTTACTGTGACACAACATTAGCTTTAAAAATGACGGGTTGATGCTACATTTAGGCTTCCATAAATGGCTATGAAAGATTGAAATACTGAACAAACTGATTCTGCTCACCAACTAATGGCCATAACAGTCACCATGAATACAAACAATACAATAAGCTTTTAAAAATAGTTTTTACAGAACATCCGATAACAAAACCACAACCTCATTTTTCAAAGCACAGTACAGTCACATCTCCCCCATCTAATAATCCCTATCACCCATCCTCATCACACAACCTTTTACTAAACAAATATTAACCAATATATTATTATGTTTTATCTCTTAGATATGTTGTGATTGGTCTCAAGCAGCAAGAGGATTTTTAGATCGAATGCTGGTTTGAAAGTTACATACTGTACTGTAGCTTTCGTTGCATGGAACAATAAAGGAAAACAGTAAAGTAAAAAATAAAACCAAAGTTTGTGAAACGAGCTGAGTGGGAGGGAGAGGAGGCAGGAGGAACGGGACTCAAGAGGATTTAGAGAGCAAGAGAGATGACACAGAGAGAATATGAGTTCAAGAGATCGTGTTCGTCTACATTGCTTTGGTAGGATGCTATTACACCTGTTGCCTCACACACACACACACACACACACTGTCACATCTAAGCCTGCATTGTTGCGATCTGGTAAGACAGAATAAATTACTCTGTCTCACTGCATTTCATGCATGAGCACATATGCTCACACAAACACACTCATCAACAACGGGAGCTGACTGTACGAGCACGGTGAGTACAAACACTATAAATATAAAAAGAGACGTACAAACAGTAAACGTATAGGCTGCCACACGTATAAAATAAAGAAATAACAGGTTCACTGTTTTATAAAGACCAGAAAATTAGAACTCTGAATGAATTAACACAGGCGGCTCTGATGGGAATAAAACGGTTTTCATTGAAATGAAAACAAAAAAGAGCAAACGCCTCCGCTGTGCCAATGCAAGGCTGCTCTCACCGTTCATCACTTATTGGCAACGTGCAAAGTTATAAAGTTGTTATTTATTCTGTCTCCTTGACGAATAGCTCTTTCAACTCATTCCTTTCTACTATTTTCAAGGATGCGTAATTATAAAAAAAAAAAAAAAAAAAAAAAAACATTCAAAAACTTCATTTGAGGGCGTGCTTGTCTTTGGCTTTTGTGAAATGACCCCAGAGGGATGAAATCACGTAATACCTGCAGAGGGAGCATGCTCAGTGGCTCTGTAATGGTTTGAGAAACAAAGCTGGGTCAGGAGAGTTTTAGAATTACATGACTTCACACTGAGACTAGGGCTGTGAATTACTTTGTGGTGGCAGATTCATGGACATTTTCTTTCTTTTTTTTTTTTTTTAATACGTTTTGTTCTACAGACCTTGGTTAGACCTTCCTCACACACATTTACTGACAAAACATCAGTCAGATAATAATTTGAACAATAGCTAATGTTAGACTTGTTGATCAAGCAATTAATTAATTCACCTTAGGGATGGTAAGATTGTTCAACTGCCACTTGTAATCTGCTGATATCCAGTATAAATATTAGGAGATCAGGATTAATGCTTTTGCAGTAGGTTGCAGATTGTAAAACAGCAATCAATTTTAGATTTGTTTACTAGTGGATCTTGACCTCTCCTATGGGGACTGTGCAAATGTTGAGCAACAACACAGTGTGTCCAGTCAAGAAGGTGGTGAATCTAATGAAAACAGATTTATTCATCTTGTATCGTCTCTAAATTTAGTGGAACTAAATCTCTTGGGTATGGAAATAACCTGCAGATGCTGGTGTTGAAGTTAAAGGTCCACTCTGTAACATTTAAGGAGATCTACTGGCCCGAAATTGAATACAATATTCATAATTATGTTTTTATTAGTGTATAATTACCTGAAAATGACAATCGTAACGTTTATGTTACCTTAGAATGAGACATTAGATATAGAGGAGTGGGTTCTCTTCACATAGCCCGAAATGTTGACCCACTAGGTATTATTTCTACAGTAGCACAAATCTGCTTATTTATAAGAATAATTTCCATTTTTATTATTTCTTTCAGCAATTAAATACTCCTTAAGAACTATACTGCATGTCAGCAATAAGCAATAAGCAGCTTCGGTCTGCTTTATGGCTCTTAGCTATTTCTAAAGCACATTGTAAAGCACTGTGTGTGCACTGCCTAATTGTTTAAATAGGAGAAGTGCTCAGGGAGAAATGATCCATGGCTGTTAAAGGAAAAAGAGGAGTAATAGAGGTAGTGTAATCCAGATTGGGCCCGGCACAGATTTTAAGCGAATACAGCTCACGATGATTTGTGAGGCCAAAGCCTACACAAGGCCAAAATGTTGATAGCTGTGTACTCACTCTCAGACGCTGTCAGGAACCTCAGCAGTTATTGTGCCAAGTGTGCTGACCTTGGAAGACTTGAAAGAGAAAAAAAGGGAATGATTTTTTTTTTTTTTTTTCCCACACATCCAGCACTAACACCAGGCTGTATGTTTGGAGCTGCTCCACAACTTGAAACTTATGGGGCTACCCCACAAACTTGACAGTGGGGAATGTGAGAATCTCGCGCTCTCAAAATTTCATCATGACCACTAAATTCTTTATCTAGGTGACATTACACCAGCGTTGTGTGTGCGGTGTCCAATATTTCCACAGTGATCAGATTCATTCCTAACGTTTATCAAACGGTCCCACTTAATTAAAATGTAATGACTGGCTGTGTTCAACCACATAATATCATATTCAACATTTCATTTCGACATCTCATACAAACTGATATGGTGTTCAAAATGTCCATTTTTAAATAATATTAACATATATTAGCGTACTCTTTAGCTGTAATATGAGTATGTTTATGATTTTGCAGGCTGCTATTCTTGCTGCTTGAAAACTGCTGAGTCAAAACCAATATATCTCGCCTTTGGTGGAAGAGCACAAGTTCCTGGACTGACACTCACATCGGCATCAGACTCAGAGTGGGCAGGGACACGTCCTTTACCTCCGCCTGCAGATGACACCTCCTTACCCTTGAGTGGCACAGAAGTCGGTACAGGATCCCTTTGATAGTGAAGCATGACATTGTGTTACGTTATGGAGGCTCTCCACTAACGCAGAATACCTTTCTATCTTACACCTCTTCAGTAAAGGCCTCTCCACCGCCTGCAGGATAACTCAAGAAACCAGTCTCGACCATTGTGTGTGTACTCAAGTCACACTTCATCAAAGACCTAAGAGGGACTGATCCGGCACTGAACTTGTTAATGGATTCAGGGATGGATGGATGGGGTGTGCTGGGACTATTGACGGTGCACGTGTGCCCATGATAGCCTGACTACAACCTCTTATAGTATTGAAGGTACGCATGAGGAGGTCTGAGTTCTCACATACGCATGATAATACTCACTAATAACTTTGAGTTCATTTGGAGGCCTGAAAGAGACCTAGTCTGAAAACATGCTTCATTTTGTTCAAGCAAAAAAGCCAAATATTACCAGGTCACCAGGTCTTTTATTGTGAAAAATTAGAAGTTTTATCTCTGGTTTATGTCATTAAACTGAATATCTTTGGTGTTAGTCGTACAAAACAAGACATTTGAATATTTCACCTGGGGCTCTTGGAAACTATAATGAAACATTTTGCCTTTCTTATACATGTCTTTGAAAAAACATGAACAAAATATTGGTTGCAGCCGTCCCTTTGGGTTTCAAGTGGGGCTTCAGAATACACACAATTTGAAGATGCTGCCTTAGGCTCTGGGACCTTGTAATTTCTCACTATTTATTGACATTTATGATATAATTTGATTAGCTGCAGCAACTCTAATATTTCTTTGCTTGTGATGACTCAACATGAGGTCAGACCAGAGCGGCTCAAACACTCACAGTCTTCCATACAATATGTGCTGAATATTTTTCTATAGTTTGCCTACATTCACGGTCGAACCCCGTCGGCTCTGGCTGAGTTTTCTGTCCTCGTCTAACAACAGTATCTTGGCAGTCAGCTTGCTGGCGCTCTTGCTCGCAGCGGTAGTGAGTCTCAATCGGGTAATAATGACAAACAGACTCAATGGATACAATGCAGCAGTAACAACGAGTGGACATTTTAGCGACACATTTTCTTCAACAGTTCCAACACAATCTTTCTGCCACTCATAAATGATTTTCTATGCGATATAAAGCACTGTAAGGATGCCAATGTGTATTTTCTTTGGGAGAGGAGGAGTTACTGAAGTGGGACCAGTTCAGAAAACAAGATGGAAGACAGAAGCGGACACTCTACAAATACTTGTTAGCGATTGTCACTTGATTGCGATGCATCATTCTTTCTCTTTTCTGTGTCCATAGGTGGATACTGACAGTCGTCTGCTACCACATATTCTCATTATTTTCCTCTCTGCCTGTGCCAAGCTTATCCTGTCTTCCTGTCTTGTGCTACCACTCTCCCTTGATACAGGTCCTGAGTGTGCTCGCTGTTGCATTTCTCTCTTGTCAGAAAGTGAAAACGGGGAAAGGAAAAAAAAAAAAAAAAAAAAAAAGAAGAGGGAGAGAAAGAAAAGATTTTCACTCCAATTGCTCCCCGTCATTGACGTGAGCTTAGAGAAGGACGGTGAAACTGAATCCGGACACATTTCAGTCTCATTTGAGTTAAAACAGACAGACAGGGAGAGAGGCAGAGAGAAAGACAGATTGTGTCTTGGTTCAGCTACGAGAGAAATGGATGGAGAAAGAGAGTAAAAGGGAGAGGAAGACAGGGGGACCAGCGTGCCCTCATACATTTTGATGACACAGGTTGCTCCCCCTCGTGTGCCGTGACATTGCGGAGACATGGCGTGATGATACACACATACACGCGCACACACGCTTTGCACGCACAAGCGTGGATGTAGCCGCTGCTGCCTACCTGACAACCCGACATGGCTGTGCCTATCACTGCTGACAAGGACATCCATCCTCTGACCAGGAGAGACCACACAGACACAGAGACAGCAAGACTGATGCTGAAGACATGAAAACGCATTCACATGTCAATATATGGCACACGCAACAACAACACCCCCACCCCCACCTGCACTGTCACCTGCAGACACACACCTGGCTGTAAACATACGGATCATCGCCGGCCAACAGAACCTCAGGCGCCACAGCCGATCATGCCTGCAGCATGAAGCGGCCGAGCAGGGGCAGAGCTGTTTTTACCGAGGCTGGGTTTAACTCCACAGATAGATGGGCTTTGTTATCCATCTCAGGGGACTGAACCGTGGTGCTGCCTCACCCTGTTCACAGTGGGACCAGAAGTCAGTGAAGTGAGGGGTATGGTAGGTGAACGGGGGGGGGAGAAAAAAAAAATCAATTTGTTTGAGGTGGTCTTTTTACAGAGCGCCGCTTGAAATGATCAATCACACAGCACACATCAGCACAAGCCCACAAGTTGGTATGAGACTAAAGCTGGAGCATCAGGCAAGACAAAGCAAGAGAGAGTTATTTTTGAAGTTTAAATACCCATTCTGTCGTGTATAACAAGATTATAATTGGATATATTTTGAATAACTTCATTTTTTAAATGTGAGTATAACACGTTTCTTTAAACACCCAAGCTAGCCCGCTGCTTTGTCTTGATCTTAGCGCTGAGCTAACATCTTAGAGCTTAGATTAGTATTTCCGTGTGGGACAACAGCACATTATCACCAGGGAAAACATTTCTCAAAGGGACATATGCAATCTGGTAAATCCAATAACTTTCTCTTCATGTAGCCGATGTTGGTTTTGACAGCTCTTTCGTGGAGGAGATTACCCTGATTTATGCCGTTTCTGATTTGATCATGATTGTATTTCTGCCGGCATGGTGCTACAGTGGAAAGCGCTGTCACCTCACAGGACGAATGTTCCTGTTTGGAACCCCCCACATTTGCTGTGTAGAGTTTGCATGTTCTCCCCATGTTCTGTGGGTACTCGGGTTTCCTCTCACACTGACTCTAAATTGCCCGTAGGTGTGAATGTGAGTGTGAATGGTTGTTTGTCTCTATGTGTCCTGTGATGAACTGGCGACTTGTCCAGGGTGTACCCAGCCTCTCACCCAATGTCAGCTGGGACTGGCTCCAGCCAACACGACCCTGACAAGGTTAAGCAGTTATGGAAAATGGATGGATGTGTTTGCACCTGTGATGAATCTCTGTGTGTTTTCGTATGTGTTCTGAGGCTTGCTTGTGCTTCATCGGCTGTGTTAAGTTCGCAGTTAACCAGAACTCTGGTCATGCCATCAGAAAGCATTACCCCAGACACAAACGCAAGGGCAAGCATAGATTGTTAAGGACACAATACACCCCCACACGCCCATGTGTATCTATACGAATAACAGAATTGTGACTGACAGGCAGAGAATAGATTGTGAGCGTCAGAAAGGAAGACAGTGACAGATTCGGGATAGTAACGGTCTTGACTTGGAGACTGGTGGTCCAGAGTGAGAGCGAGAGAGATGCTGATTGACTGACTGAACAGACTGAGGACAGAGATAATGAGATAACACGAGCTAATGAACAGGACGGCGGAGTGTGTGTGTGTGTGTGTGTGTGAGGGGGGGGGCAGAAAAGCGAATGACAGAAATGCAAGGAGACATTCGCATACAGTGTGTGTGTGTGTGTGTATTGTGTAAACTGCCTTGATCAGATGAAACATGCGTTGAATTATAATGACACAGGCGGTTTCACTTGTTACACTACATTACACCATGGAATGCTCCACATATTATGCAAAAAAAACCAAACATGTAGTCAGAATACAACGCCGTTTAACTGAGTCTGTTAACTGACATGATGATCCTGACACTTCCGTCACATAACCACACACACACACACACACACAGATACAGAAATACTGGACTGTAGTTAATCACTGAGGAATCTAGAGGCTTTTGAGGAAATGCACAGTGAAGTACAGAGCGGAATGCGATTCAGCAGGATCCTGCGAGGACAGTGGAGGATTTGTGGTACAACTGCACGTCCTTGTAGCTGCAACAACAACTGCTGTACAACGGAAGCAGCACCGAGCCTGCAGAAGACTGCACGGGAGAAGGAACTAACTGCTCATGAAGTATAACTCCATTTCTGAGCGACCGTCAGAGTGTCGTGCAAAAAGGGGTCAAGCTGACTGCCACAGAGGACTGCGCTCTAGTTAGTGTGCACTCCATACATACTGCATGTTATGTATACGAGTAATACCTGCAAGCTCACAAAGGAATTAATGCAGTGTATTCATAAAAAATAAACTTCCCAGAAATGTATATTTTATTTATATTACTGACTCATGTATGTTTTAAATTACATACATTTCTAGCTTTAGGTCATAAGTGCACAAGAGTGATGAAGCTCAACAAATCTGATAAAGAATATGTACGTTTACATAAATAAATACATAAACAACACTTTTCAACACAAACTGAATTTTTTATCCATCATCCGGAGCTCTCAGGTGAGTAGAGGAGAGGTTTACAGAGCGAGAGACGGCAGGTGAAGGTGGGTGTGGGAGAGGGACAAGTGCACGCAGGTGTTCTAAAAATAACAGGGAGGTGGTTATTGTAGTTTTCCTTCATGATTTGGCTGTCGCGACCGCTGCGAGACATATCATCAAAAATCACTCAGTCTGGACACCAATAAAATACATTACCAACCAGCCACACTCACATTCAAACCTATAGCCAATTTAGAGTCACCAATTAAACTACTGAGTGGATGTTTTTGGACTGTGGGAGGAAGCTGGAGAGAATCCACGCAGACACACGGGGAGAACTCCACGCAGAAAAGGCCCCAGTCGGGTATTCGTTTTGTTTTCAGGCACTTCCATATTAGTATGCAGTGTGATGGATGGGAACTTTCAGAAAACTTGGAGTTTTAGAGTGATAATTATGACATGTCTGAGGAGGGGGCCCCGCAGTGTCAGACTTTGAAAAAACCCTTGGTGTCGAGAAAGCATTGCACTGACATTACAGTATACACTTGGGTGTCTGATTTCGCTGCATGTAGTGCTGTCATCTACGGCATATTCCTATTTGTCCATGCATGATGTACTTCATCTTGAGGATTTCGGAAGGGTATCCAAGCATTAAATCCTGTTTACTGCGCTATACAGCGCATTTACGAAACAGGGGAGGAACTCGAAGCAAGGATGTTTTTATTTTCTGACAGGAAACACAATTTGAGGATCCTGTTAATGCATTTTGTTCTGAATCAGAACCAAGCCAAGTCGGCAAACATGAATGCATTTGTATTTACAGTGACTTCATGGGGGATGTGCTTACAGAAGGAAAAGCGCATTACTCACTTCCGATGTATGAGCTCACACCTGGCAGCTGCCCAGTACTAGTCTGTCCTATTAACCTTCCATTTATCATCTAAGCAGAAGGTTGAAAACGTATTTTTATGCTTTGAGAAAACTGAGACATGGGTTGAACATGGGTTTATTTCTCAAAAAATTGAATTTTCCTGTATCTGTGCATGACGGAGAGCGAATGTGTTTTGCACGCTCACAGGTACTGATTTATCTCGGGCAGGACAAGCCGTGTTAATGTCTTCGTGCACAAGCTCTTCACATGCAGCTGAGACTGTGATACAGCACAGATGTGTGGTGCTTTATGCGCAGCCACATCCATCAGAGAGGTTACTCTCTGGAAGACTGGAGATGTACGAAAAGGGGCGCCTGCGTCTGTGTGCGTTTGTGTGTACACCTGTGATTTTGAAACTGTAGCCAACAGACACGTGTTATGCCTGGATCTGAGTAAATGTAGTGCAGATAGGTGAATATGAAAACAAAAACAAAAAGACTATATGCACTGATGCGGAACAAGATACAAATCTAGGCAGAGTGGAAGCGAGAGTTAAGAGAGAAGGAATAGCCTTCATTACATTAGAGTTTTACGTATTTTAACACTTGATCATGTGTGCTAAAGAGTCAACATGCAACCAAACAATATGCATGTTCATGACATGACATGTTTGCTAAGCTAGCTGCGGGTATAGCTTCATATTTACAAGGCCCATACAAATATGACAGTAGTATCGATGATTAAATAAATTTGGGACGCCAACAAAACATGAGGAGGTAAGCTATGGCGTTATGTCAAAGACCTCTATGTATTGGGCAGAGATATTGTGCTAAGTTATTAGCTCCGGCCTGTTCTTTCTTCTAATACCGCTTGTGCATTGAGAGGCGACAGTGAGATGCTGTATCATCTAGTCTGCCCTCAGTCCAACATACTGTAAGGACGAAGAAGCAGAGAACCGAGCATCGACAGAGCTGCTGCTAGCCAACAGACAGGCTGCAGCCCCGGAGTAGCTCAACAAGAGATGGCAGAGGCAGATCCGGAGTTTTTTGAGTAACAACCATCTGAGTCAGACCAGATTCTGCTCTGATGTAGAGCTGCTAACCAGCGGGAGGGAGGCAAGCGTTTATTTTTTAAACTTTTGGGATTAAAAAGTGGATTTATCTCCACTCCCGGTGCAGATATCCACTGTTGCTATAGTAGATGTCTGTGGGCGCTCAGAGCTCTATGATACACTCAATCATATTTATACAGAGATCGGACAAAAAAGGAGACTGGGTCTTGGCGTAAAGGAAAAAGAAGTTGGACTGCCTAGTAAGTGCTGAAAATATGTAGTAAGATTCCAACTATTAGATGTACTTTACTATGCACTAACTTAGCATAACCCTCATTAATCCGAACTTAGAAAACAAGTCTTGCAAACCTTGCTGTCTTGTTGTCTTGTCAGACTTTACAAATTGCCACCATGATGTTGTTTTTCTGACATCCCTTTTGTTTATCGCAATGAAGTCACAGCAAAATCTGTTTATGTTAGGTTCATATTCACTTGAAAACTGTAAACAAAATTGGAGACTGTTATCAATAAGGGTGTGATGAAGGCAACTGGCCCCTTTTTTAAAGGACCAGTGTGTAGGATTTAGTGACATCTCGTGGTGAGGTCGCTACAATTTGTGACGGACAAACTACGGACGCCGCAAAACGCACAAAAAACGCGAAAGGCCCCCTGTAGAGATGGTGTTAACTTTGTCCACTTTGGGCTACTGTAGATGTACCGTGGTAAAACATGGCAGACTCGGTGGAAGAGGGCTTGTGGTGTCTGAAGATCTAAAAGGTAACAAAAACATAATTCAATTCCTATGAATGAAAACGAAAACCTTTAAGACAAAGTGCCTTAACCATCTTTTCCTTGAGACCCCACTTTTTTGGCAGTATAGGAGCTGATTTTTTCCAA
Source organism: Protonibea diacanthus (assembly GCA_028641955.1). Taxonomy (NCBI): domain Eukaryota; kingdom Metazoa; phylum Chordata; class Actinopteri; family Sciaenidae; genus Protonibea; species Protonibea diacanthus. Next base: position 10,059,015 of record CM053997.1, on the reverse strand, counting down.
TGATTATGATGAACTGTAGGAAGACACTGAATGTGCTGCAACACTGGTGATTTTTCCTGGTGTTACCTTGGTCACATGCCATAGGTCAACCCATAAACCTGAGTAAACTTAAAAAAAAACCAAATGTCACCCGAAACAAACAATAAAACATTTTTTGTTGTTCTGTATACAGAAAGCTGTGAAAACGTCTGAATGCCAGAGCTGACAGCAGTTCTATAGATCAACGACTGCAGGAGTTTGACTGCTCCCGAGTTCCTACAGAGATATATACAGTACAGAGCGCCACCACATGAATACGTTCTACCAAAATGAAATATCCCAGTAATTATTAACTTGGCAGCAGCATTAGTGCTGCAGTGTGAATAGACCCTCATTAACCTCCACCGGACTGCACACCAGATTCAACTGCTTTTCACTCGACACTGCAAATACAAGAGTGTGAATACGGTCCTGTAGTATATCAGTTGCCAAAGAATGGCATCTAAAAAATGCATGAGCGCCTGTCCTTTTCCTATTTGGAAGCTGGGAAGCTATCAGCCTTTCACCAGCTTGTGCAGTGATCTGTGAAGCAGATTTTAACTCGATTAGGCAGTTAAGACTTCTATCCGCCATTCTTTGCAGAAAAGTAAAGAATGGCGGAAAGAACAAAGAAAAGAAGAGAGAGAGAGAGAGACGGAGAATTCACTGCAACAGCTGCATCATCTCATAGCCTCTGTCAGGCGGCTGGCATTAGAGTTTCTGAGGAGGGAGAGATTTGTAAAACATGGACATTACAACAATGACTGGAGCATAATCTGCCCAATCCCATTACCGGCTAGAACCATCCACACATAGCGCAAACACACGCGCGCGCACACATACATGGATGAAAGGAGGAAATCTGTCTGTCTGTCTGTGTCTGTCTGTGAGAGAGATGTGGGAGGGAGAGAAAGGATGAGAGGAAGGAAGATATAAAGAACAGGAGAATACAAGTGAAAGAAAGTGACAGAGATGAAGGGGAGTGTGTGCGTGTGTGTGTGTGTGTGTACGTGCGCGCGTATACAATAGGAGAACTTCAGCAACCTCTCCTGCATAATGCGACAGTATGGTGTTTGAATCACAGGTCTGCGTGCACAGAACAAGACAAGGCAGTTCAACAAAAACTATATTCTTGAGAGCACAGCCTTGGACTGAATGCAGCAAGTCATTGAATGTATTAAAGTTCCGAGCTACTGGATGAAAAGCTGAAACTGTGGTGTGGTATTCACTGGCTTTTCCAAAATGTTGAGTTGCTGCAATTCATCAGTTTAATATCATATATTAATATCGCTTCTGTATCGACTTCATTACATGTTTCTCGCCATTCTCCTTCAAGCCCAGTATTAAACCACTAAGCCACAAGATTACAATGACCATAGAACAGCTTGGCAGCCTAAATGGGTTAAAGGGAAAATTTGGCTCCCTTAAAAATTGTGGAAATTCATTTTCTCCGATTTTCAAGGTTTGATAAGGTTTCATTAGATCAAGGTTTTTGTTTCATTAGTACATGCATGACTGTAACAATGACAATTACATTGTGAGCCCTGTGGTTGGAGGACTTCCCCTCGTGTTTGGCCTGTCACGCATCACTTTCCCCCATGATTTGAGCAAGATCCACCATCTCTAAACAAAACATTAACGTTTGATTGGTGAAGGTCATCATTAAAAGATCAATGTGTAGATTTGTGGCAGCTCCCTTGCTTCTCTCTTAGCATGAAGGAGAAACTACTACAAAGACAACCCACAAACCATCCTATTTAAAGTCAGTGTTTGGTTTATCCATTCTGGGATACTGTAGAAACATGGTGGTTCAACATGGCGGACTCCATGGAAGAGGACTTGCAGCATCTGTGGATATATATATATATATATATATATATATATATATATATATGGCATGAAGTGGGTATATGGCATGAAGTGGGTGATGATCCGACATTGGAAAGGTGTGACGGGAGAGGGTTTCTGAAGCTTTTCAACCTTTAAAAAACCACTTCTGAGTGAGACTAGACTGGCACCTTAAGACGTTCAGCATGAGTGGATTAAAACTCAGGGCCTCCACTCTCTTGGCTGTGCTGTGGCAGTTTGCACGTTCATAAAAAATAGTCATTGTTATAGCTGCTTCGCCCCGTGATAACTAACCCAGGCTCACTGTTCAATACTGCATGAAGAGACAAAAAAAAAAAAAAAAAGCATTGCTTAGTGACACTGTTTTCTCTCTCAGTCCTGGTAAATAAGAAAAATTGCTATAAAACTGCCATTTCAGAACACTTTTACTGTCTCATCGAGCCACAGCTGAGTTGTGATTTACAAAATATCAACATCTCATACTATGGTGCAATATATTGCAGTACCACATCTTGGTGTTTTGCACTACAAGCCTGAGCTGCATTATTCCGTGGCCTAGATGGAAGTGTATCTCTCTCAGGATAACAGGATTACCAACTAGTCGGAGGGTCAGAAGTTGCGCGTTGAAGCACCCCCTCGGGAATATTGAAGTGTTGACAACCCAGGCTAAGAGGAAATTGAAATGATCTCAGACAGGCTAAGCTGTTGATAGAGTCAGTAGCTCAGAGGAATGAGCTATCACGCAGACACTTGGAGATTGTGGATCCAATCATCAATGTTCATCTGGAGTATCTTTCTTTTTTCCTTTAGTGAGCCAGCATCCAGGGGAAAACAACTGAGAATAAATTTAAAAGCTGCTCTAATACTTATATTATTGCAGTAAGAAGATACAACGATGTGTTGAGGTTATAGTTTTGATAGCTGACTTTATGTTTAATAAAAGAAAGCCAGCATCTTGAGAGAAAATTGGACAGCTCTTGCGGAATAAGTCCGCACGCAGCGAAACTCTGTGGCTAATTTCATCAGGGATGTTAATAGAGTACCCATCCTCTGCTAAGCTTTACTGCTCGCCGGCTTATTAACAAAGTCGCTCTCAACAACAACAACATGGAAAGTGTTCTTGGACGGGGGTGTGGGCAGTGGAGGTCTACTTTTGGTGCCTGTCATCTTATTTATACTTTAGAAGCATTCATTCCTCTAATAGCAAAGATTTATAACCACATGGGATGCTGCGGTGCAGACAGAGGAGCCAAGTTTTGTTTCAGAACAGTCGATTCATGTGGATCTTCCTATATGCTATTCCTTTGATACTGCTGTCAGATTATATAAGTATTTAGAATCACAAAGACGTGACCGCGTGTCACAGAGGGGGAGCACAGGGATAAACTTTAGACCTTGTGCACATCAAAGATAATCTCATCCTAATGAGCTTTGCGCAAGTGATAACAGCAGGCATTGGTTTGCCATGAAAGAAACAGTGCTGAGGGTAACAAAAAGTGATGCATTACTTTCCAGGAGTGCAATACTTGCTTGACAGAACAGGGCTGAACAGTGCATGTCAAGTGAAGTAGACTGCTTGAGATTAACAATATATTTAAATAGTTTGTTATTTAACATTGTAATGTACATTAAAGTCAGTGTAAAGGCAATTCTGAGATTTCTTTCAAAATACATGAAATATGTTGGAAAATAGTTGCTGAAAAGACTTTGAACGATATATTAATGAAATGTGGAGTTAGAGGTTAAAACAGTTTTTCACCAGTTTTCAATCCAGGATTTTGTGGGCGGTCCTAAAGGGTGGCTCGATGACACGCTGAGGCCACCCTGAACATACCCCTGCACTCCCAACAGAGAGATAGAGATTCATTCATCTCACTCAGAGTTTTTCAAAGTTAGTCATGTCATTTTCTGAACTCATCTGACACGTTTCAGTCGCTTCAAAATGACTGCTACCACGAGTGGCTGTAGCTTCAGGGTATTCAGCGGACACAAGCATCCGTTTATGTCTTTTCGTGGTCACGGGAGACTACTCTATGTGAACAAGCAGTCAAACACCAGCAATTTCTTTTCAGGAAATACTACATTTTAGACAGAAGTCCTTCTACAAAACACATTTTCCCCATCTTCCTTTCAATCTCTGATTGTTTTTTTTATATCCATCAAAGTCTGCCTCATGCTTTCCCCACTACTCACACTATTACAGATAGATACTGTCTATTTTCTTCAATCTCTCTGTCCAACATACAAAGTCATCTCTGCCAAGCACTACCATAGCCTCAGAGCCAAATGTCTCTTTTAATTGACAGAGTTTCTGTAGCAACCTTTCCCTCCACGATGTCTCATTATAACCTACTCCTGCTGCCAGTGCTGTACTGTGTAAAAAAAATACCTTATTTTAATTAAGAAAACTTTAATATCTAAACTTTTCCTTTCATGAACCTCAGCAAGACCTAACTTGCACTCAGACCTTTTTGAGTGGAGTTCAGACAGCACGTCTAGCTAGGCTTAAAATGCTAATGATATGAATAGATATAAACATTTTATCTCTTAAGATAAATGTAATTATATTTGAATTGAAACAATTTCTGTCCAGATTTTTTTATTATTATTATTTTTACACAGTATCTTTTCTCTCAGTCTATCTGATTATTAACTAGGAACTGTTCTAGACATTATTCATCAAGAGAAATCAAATAGAATCCAAACAGAGCTCAAAAACACAGTCTCCTATCACATAATAAACAATGAAAGTCAATTCATTAGTCAACAACAGTCAATGACAATGTAGATGTTCACATATAAATCAACAGCGGTGGTCAACACACACTTCAGCTCTTATGATATCGATTGCTTTCTCGCCCTGAGTTAAGCTTCTCTCCTCAACTTCACTCAGATCCGCAGACTAACACTTTAACCTTCTTCAGCTTAAACATAACAATTTGACTGGGGAAGCTTGTTTGAGGCAGTGAATTGCCTGGGAGAAAGTACTTGATGTTTCACTCAGACCAAGAAAATCTTTTAACCTCAAAGATATCTGCTTGCCTGTCTGACCTGAATTTGCTATTTGATGCCTCATGCTGTGCTGTGGGATAAACATTTTTAAGGTTATGGTTTTTTTCTTTGCAGTACCAGGCCACTGTACTTCAGGATCTTCTGTAAAGACAGATCATTTCTTTCATGTTCTCTGTAGTGTGGCTGTAGTCACAATTCTTCATCTTCACACCTTAATTAATGGCACTAAATCTGTATTGTAACAAATCTTTAGAGCCCTGCTGGGGCCATGGCTCTACGATGGCAATGTTGGTCAGTTCACCACTTTGATCCAGACTGAAATATTCTGACAACTATAAGATGGTTATTATAGAAAAGGACCTGACAAAGACACTGAAGATTCACTTCAAGTATTTAGTTGAGTTTCAATTGTTGTGGCTGCTATTTGCCTTTGGAAATTCTTCTTTAAAAATATGAGTTACAGGTGTGATATTACTGTCATGTGTTTTGGAACGTACCACACTAAGGCCAAATTTAAGTCATGTATTTAAATAACAATAAACTGTTTAGGGCTGCAGCTATCAAATATTTTGGTAATCAAGTATTCTGACGAATATTCTATCGATTAATCAAGTAATTGTATAAAATTATTATTCTTATTACTTTGCTGCGTTTGCTCATTTTCGCTGTTTTCTGTCCCGGCATCTGCCATTCTGTACATCAACACTGTCCGCACACGTTGCCAAAATCCCGCTTCTGTCTTCTTCTGCTTTGCAGGGGACGCATAGCCTGTAACGTAAGCACGTTGTGTCACACTGAAAAGAATCCGTGCGAAATGTGAGCTTCAAATTTAATCCAATCAAATCCTCGATCATTTCTTGTAATCGAGTTACTCGTGGTACTCGAAAAATCACTGCAGCCCTAAAACTGTTACAAACGCGAGATGGCAGAAGGGTGCTTTTACAGCTCACCTGCAGAAACCGGGGTACTGGGAGAGTCATCGATCCTGTTTTGATTTTGAGCTCATTTCAATTGATTTTCAATGAAAAATTGAAATAGCGACACCCCTAATTATTTGCATTCCACTCTCAATCAACTGATGCATGTGTTACAATATGCTTTCTTGCATTTTAAAAACTCCTCACGCTCTTATTCTGTTTATGGACAACATTAGCCATGATGTTTCCCCTCCCTGTCTAATGATATTCTGTGAAAAGTTATGGTTTTTTGCTCCGGAGAAGTCCCCAGCCTCCAATAAAACTCCTGACCAAGCAAGACCTAATTACGCTGTAGTCGTTGTTCTGCTCCCTCTAGAGACACTGCGTAACAGACCCTGCTGTGCATCCTGTGAGTGCATGGGTGTGTGTGTGTGTACGTGAGGAAACATTTCACAGTTAGATGTCCATGCGTCTTAATGTTAGGCTAACTACTTGTAGGTTTATGAGTCTGTGTGCTTGTGTATAACACACTCGGCAGCCGTCATAAAAAAAAAAGCTTCCTATTTTAGTTACCGTGAGTCGGCAGAAACATAAAAGTGTGTGCCTGTCTCCTCCTCTGCTTTCCTGTCTAACATTTCTTCCCCATTATCTGGGTTATATTCACTGCAAGCTAGTCCCATTGTGATTAATGATGTCTAGGTCAGATTAAATATCAGACCCAAACACTGACGTCCTAACTTCTTTCTCTGTTGCCCTCTCCTGTTTTTTTTTCTCTTGATCTCTTGCTCTCTTCTTGTTAAGCTTCCACTTCTTAACACATAAATTAAATTCCTCTTTTTCATATTTTCTTTGTCCTTCTGATCCTTTCCCCCTTTTGCCCTTCCTCTTCTATCCCGTCTATCTTTACTGACTCTTGTTTATCTCTGTCCTTCCTCTCTCTTTCAGCATCTCTCTTTCACTATGTCCACATTTGTCTCCTTTCATGCTTCTCTTTATCTTGCTGTCTATGTCTACCCTACCCTCCGTGGTCTCCCTTCTCTAATTGACCAAAACGAAAGAAAAACCTCATTACGTCGTGACAGATTTCTTCAAAGATGAATAGCTGAGGCAAAAAATGGAAAACCCGGTGTTGTACACAAACGTCATTGCGCCATTGTAGGCACCTTTACGGGCTGACTCATGTTCGTCTGATGCGAGGGTTCAAACGGTTAAGTGATTTTGTCAGCCTTCAGAGTAACATTAAGCCCATTAATGATCTTCAAAGTGGAAAGAATGTCATTTAAAGGGAAGAAGAATCCTCGGGGGAAGTTTGCATTGGTAAACATGAGCCTGTCTGCGCAGTGTGCGTCACAGTGCCTCTGTATTTACATCACAGCATCTAATGTATTTTCAGGGTTCGTGGAGGGTCTATGACTAAGTGGATTCAAGTAACGCAGTTGCGTTTTTTTCTAATGGCTTTCTTCTACAACAACATGTAGAGGGACAAGTGTTAATAAAAAGAAATGATGAACTATTACCACTCTATTTTAGAGTTATTTTAAGAGGTTAAAATCATTTTGGAGTTTGTCTAGCTAAGGTAACCAAATATAAGCACATACAAACAGTTGAAATTGCTCAGTGCAAAGCAGATCTAGGCAGTTACATTTTTTATCCTTTCAGTCTCCTTTCAGTGGTTCAGTTACTGATTGCAGTACTGTGTTATAGATGCCTCTACACAGTAGTTGTGTAGTTGCATCTACTCTGCCTAGAGCAGAAGCAAGGTAATCTGTATTTACTAAACTATAAGGCAGTAAGATAAAATATAAAAAAGATGTGATAACAGAAGGAACCAGCTAATACGGTTGATTTCGCTGATAAACAATGTTACGGAGAAACTTTTTTCACCATTGTGAAAGTGTCTTGTGACTCATTTTGCCTTTACTAATGTCCCCACAAGGCAAAAGGTCCCCGTAACACACTGCATGCCCCTCATCAGCACAGCTAAGCATAAAATGATCACCATTTACTCTGCAACCGATGTGGAGACATTCCACTGTTTGGTAGTACTTTTCTTAAAGCTTTGTGTGTGTGTCCTGCATGCCAGGTCGCATCAATGAACCACCCACACTGCAGGCAGAGTGAGCTCGGAGTATGAGACCATGGTTCGCTTCCAACACATTTATAATTCAACATACTGTCACAGCTCTACTCATCTCTCCCCTCTCTCTCTGTCTCTCTCCTTCCCACTCCCGTCCTCTCTTATCTCCCACTCTCTCACCTGCATCTCTTTCTGCCCCCTCGTCTTCTTCTCCTTCTTTTTCACGCCCTCTCTCTTCCCAACAGCCATACACCCTCTTACCCGTCTCACCCTTTCTCATCTCGTACTTCTGCTCTCTCTCTATTTCATTCGCCTCGCCAATCCATCCCTTATCTCAACCTTTCTTTTATTTTCTCCCGCTCTCCCCCCGCCCCCCCTCGATAATATTATTTCCTGGAGCAAGGGATGGCATTAGCAGTCCATATGCTTCGGCGCCAACATGCAATATGTTGGCACATGACAAGATTGTGTCTCCCTCTGCAAGCCGAGCGAGAGTAAGAGCAGGCGAGCATCAATACCGTTCACCGGCCAACCGTGACAGGCAGCCATGCACCACATGATAACCACACTGGTTACTATTCCCTCTCTCCCCTCTCACCTGACTCCTCATACTGCTTTTTTGGTGCATCCCGCATCCATCTTCCGCGACCAGTAGCTGCAATAACCAAATATATTTATCCTATTTATTATCCCCAAGTAATACAGTGTTCATTCAGTGTACATCTTACAACTGTTCCTTTCTCTTTCTCTCCCATGCAGGATTCCTTCCCCCGGCTGTCTTCATTTTCAGTTTATTGTACAATGACGGAAACTGTTCTTCACTATTTTTGTCATTCACTTTAATTCTCACTGTCCTTCTTTGTTGGTCGCTTGCGTTGCTATTTCCCTTTCTTGTCTTCTCGGCTCTTTCATCCTCCTCTGCAATATTGTTTCCCTCACCAGCTCGCTTTCTCCCACCGACTTTCATATCCCCTCCTTTTCTTATTATCAGTGTATGCCTGCCGTACTTTGATATGACTGCCGACAGAGTTTTTTTTTATTTTTTATTCAACTCATGATATGTTACAAACTGTGATACGACACATTTTATTCCAAGAGAAATACAGTGTGCTTCTGAGGGAACCAAAGGACATTAAATGTATATACACATGCACGGACATTTAAACCAATTAAATCCAATTAAAATCCCAACTACAGCAAAAAAGTTAATGAAACGCGTAGGAGAAAAGCAGCGTTTCTTAATCTACTTTTAAACTATGTTTGAGCACCTTCAAACCTACAGATTTGTGTAATTAGGAGTCATAGTACTGCCAAAGTACACTGCGCAATGATTTATTTGGCAAAGCTCCATCATAAAAGGGAGGAGCTTAGATGGAGGACATATTCAAACAGTTCTCTTAAATATGTCCTTGAAGTGCTCGGCGAGATTATTGCAAAATACCAAAACTAGAGCAGCTTTTCTCAACAAAAAAAGTTTTTTTAAAAAACGTCCGGTGATGTAATTTTCTAGCCATCTTTCAATTAAATAAGTTTTTGCTTCAGGGGTCTTTGCATTATGTCTGTGCAGATTCACAATCATCCAGGATGCATCTGCTGCTACGAATCAAACCACGCAATATATTTGTTTTCTGAGATAGTCACTGTGTCAGATTAGTCAATTATAAAGTCCTAAATTGATGCCAGGGCCCAGAGACAACTCCAACAATCTTACTTTTACTGACTTTCACGGCTAGTGTGACGTACATATTTGATGGGAGGGAGGTGCCAAGAACTGATTTCATAATCCCATCTTACTTTTACCAGGAAAGAATGATTATGTATGTAATTTTCTGAATGAAACCTGGAATCATACATATGTAGCCATGAGGCGGTCTGTCTTTTTCCTTTCCAGCCAGTGGAGAGAGGCAGAGTGTGTGTGTATGTGCATAGAGGCTGATGGGTTATGTATCGGGTATAATACTTCTGACCCAAGGTTTGCAATGAGATAACAGCGTTCCTCTTTTGCTTTGCCAGCATCGTGAAACATGTTGTCGAATTTGTCAAACTCTGTGAAAAGAAGCGAAAACATTCTGACCTCGTAGTCTTTATTTCTGTAACGTCGTGACGCTGCTGCCTTCACTTGTTTTCCACTGAGACACACTACACAAGATAAATGAGAAATTGCCGTGCCCGATGCTCACTTTTTGTTCCCGACAACTCACATCTGCTCGGTCGAGTCTTTATCTGGTTGATATCATGAAGTCTGATCAAATTAAAACAAGTCTAAAGGTGCCCGGACGAGAAGACGTTTCAAAAGAGTCATCAGTTCTTCTGACAGGTGGGGAGACACTTCTCAAACATCTGTGGATCTTTCACACCTTGCTCCCACGTGACGGTTGGTTGGTTCTGTTGGGTCTGGATCTAAAATCCAGGAGTTTTTCTGTTACATACAAGCGATGCTGTCATTTGATGGCAAACATAGGCTGTTCATAATTTGATTTGACTTAACTATTTCTTCCTCTCAGCGCGCTGCCACCAGCTGCATACCTCCAATTTTTTTTTCCCCCTTATGCCCAATTCATTTCCAATTTTTTACTCCTGTCATACATAATCCCACTCTCCGCTTGTCACCGTGTCTCCCTCAGAGAGTAACATGTTACAGATAGAAGATTTGGGGTTTGAGAATTACAAATATGAAAAAAAAAAAAGCAAAAGCAATATCTTGCTATGTAAATACGCTACTATCAGCGAGATGCAGCAGTGTCACTGTTCATGGCACCATATTTACCCACAAACTGACACCTAAAAATGAGCTCACAGTCACAGGCGGAGGAAATCGGCTATTTCGTGAAATGACTCACAAGATAGAGGGACTAAGTGTGCGCACATACGCGCGAAAAATGTCACCGGTGATACTGATATCTACAAAATCATCCTAATGATTCACAAGATACCCACTGCTGATAGCTGCCACAACCACATTAACATGTCCTCCACATTAACATGTCCTCCATGACATGTATATTACAAATCTCAGTCATCCAGGTCATAGGATATCTACTGTAGTGTGCTGACTTGTAGATACCCCTATCAACATTTAATAAAGCCATCATGAAGTGGAGACTGAAAGAGCAGCAGCAGTAGAGTATCTCCTCTTGACTGAAATGTCAGTGTAATAAAAGCGCTGAGCTGTTGCTCATTTCAGGATAATGTAGGTCTCAAAGTCATTCAACACTGAGGTGAAAATATGAGGTATTAACAATGTAGCGCTAATTATTTTCACCGTCGAAGGTGTAAGTCTGGGCTGTGTATGAGGCCGACGCGCGCTGCGTGAATGAAAAGAAAACTGCCGACAGACTACAATACAACGTACCTGCGTGTGTTTCGTGAATGAACCGACGCCCCTGCATTAGGAGAAGCAGGAACGCCTCGCCATCATCCAGATGTTCTCCGTGAAGAAGAGACGAGAGAACCCTTCATCTCCTGCATCATTAGTGGATCACTGATGACTCGCTTTTCAAAAGGACTTTATTTATTTATATTATTAATTTGCATTTACGCTGAAGGAAAAAAAAACAGTCATTGTTCTTCCTAATGTCTGATTTTCACTTAATGAAACTTGTTGTTTTCCATCAATGTATATTAGTGAATGATAATAATGGATGGATGAATGGTACACTCAGTGTAGTCTTGTTGAACACTTGGCAAAGTAAGCGAGGAAGGCGGTTGGGACTTGGGACTTGGTTGTCATTTCTGTTAGGAGTGACCATTAGATGTTAGATGTTCTCCCCGTGTTGCTGTGGGTTTACTTCGAGTTATATCTGGTTTCCTACAACATTCAAAACAAACTAAAAGGAACTAAGTTTGGCTACACATCTGCATTTAGTAAGCGCATCTCTTGTGTCACCATGTCCTAACAGAGTCAGAACAATCTCTCTAGAAAGGTTTTAGTTAAATAAAAGATGGTCAGCTAATCTAATCCAACCACTACAATGATGAATATACTGTACATGCTGCCTACACATCAGTCACTGGTGCCGTGGCTATTGTTTAACCTTCTGGCCATGGTGGAATACGTTTGCATTTAAAACCCCTGTCACACACAAGTCAGAGGCAAAGAGAGAGAGAGTACTGGTTAGTGTTTGGGATGTGCACACATGCACACAGAGCCGAGGCTGACTTTTAATTCTGAATGGAGAAATTTATTCTTTCTTATAACCTTCAGTGCTCAGGAACCAGAGGGACACGACTGACCTTTGCACACAAACACACACACATGCACACACACACAATGCCTGTGGCTCTGGGGATCCACATTGAGTCATCTCGTCTCTGAGCTCCACAGGAGCTATTCACTACATAGGGAGCAATACTGGGAGAGCAAAAGAGGGGATGTTTGTGAGCAGTCAGAGAGGAGGGGGGAAGAGGAACGGAGGGAGAAGAAACAAAGTAAAAACAATATAACAGTGCATCAAGAGCAAGAAAAAAAAAAAGACAGCGGTACATTGACAGAGGGGGACAGAAAGGATGAGAGAAAGAAAAGGTGAATGGTTCCCTTGCTAAATAATGAGATCGGATGTGAATAGTGATGAGACCGTGATGGCTGCGGTGCTGTAAATACAGAGGACACTCACGCATTTCTGCAAATGATACACACTTGCACCCAATGAGTCAAAAATAGAACTGTGTACAGTAAGTAACATTGTTAAATAATTAAAATTTATTTATATATACATATCAAATCTCAGTTAAAGAATTTCCTGGCGCTGCAAACTGTAGCTGCTTATGTTAGCTCAGTTTGTTAGCCGAGCACCCAGAGGATTGTCAGTGTTTACACTGGTACCACAGGAGCTTCAGACCAGAAAAAGGAGGTTTTCAGGCCCAGAGCAGCAGGGAATGCAGACAGAGAGAGAATTGGAAACAGAACTAAAGCTGGGCAAGGGGAGAATTCTGCCAGGCTCAGAGCGAGTTAGCCAGTAACAATGTAGCAGTAGACATTATTTATTGCTGTAATCAGTTATATTCTTGTCTCATATGATGACCTTTTATTGACTTTTGTCAGTTTTGGGGCTCCATGTGTTTTGTACTCTGCAGTGAAGATGCTCAGACACACACACACACACACACAGACTATCAAACGCACATCAGTATGCTGCGTTGCCAGGAGCTGCAAAGGGAAATTCATTGCCTCTGGCAGGTTGTGTAAACAGCCTTCGCAGACAGTGACAAATTTGACTAATTGAATTCTGCCACAGTTTTGCCACCACAAGAAGGAAGACGAGGGTGATTGTCACACATTGCACACATCAGCAGCAGGAAGCCTGAAGTTTAACATACTTGCATACAGAAAAGTAACTTTAATACATTAAAAATAACTTTAAATATTACATTAAGTAAACTATATTAATCATGTTGTACACACAAATTTCTCCGCATTTATCCCATCCAGCTTCAAAAGGATTTCATTTATTTATATTTAATATTTTACTGCCACCTGTCAGAACACACACATAGTGACAGATGCCATATACACATATTCACAGCACCCGGGGAGCAGATGTTGGGGGGTACAGTACCTCGCTCAAGGGCACCTCGGCTGTGGCAAGGTGATGGACTGCCACCCCGCCAGCTGTCAGTTCACCTTCCAATTTTCGAGGGCGGGGATCGAACCATCAACCTTTCACAGTTATTGGAGGACCCACTCGACCACTGAGCCACAGCCGGCCCGTTAGTCATCCCAGAGTCACTGACGCAAATAAAACTAACAAATGACACACACAAAATGATGCACATGGCTTATGGTGATGATTAGGATCAAATTAGTTCAGTGATTCTGTTGCCCCTAGCGGGTGTCCATTTCCAAAGGTACAGACACATTCATACAGCACACAGCGTCTCCGACCCTGAGACAGCCGAAAATAAATCAAATTCGTCATAGCAAAAAAACCAAAACGAAACAAAACAAAACAAAAATCTTTCTCTGCTATGCTCCCTCATATTCTGTTACCTGAATTCTCTCTCATGGGACCTTTAAACTCCGGTTTAAGTCAGTATCACTGCTATAACGTTCCTATAACTTTACTTGGAAAAAAAAGTAGGGTGAAAGGGGACAGAGAAATTCAAGGAACAAGAGAGGGAGGCTTTGGGAGTAGAAAAAGAAATTGTCTCTAGGTCACCCAGAGGTGGGAAACTGTCTTCTCTAATGCACTTTCCATTTGTCAGAGAGTATCAGTCAGACCCACACAGTGAGAGGCACAGGCAACGCTGAACGACTAAAACGCACTGTCACCCATTTCAGGCATCATTACTCGGCAGAATGTTCCAAATTTGTTGCAGATACAATTTTCCACACTTTAACCAGAGAGCCAAGCCAAGTGGAAATAAACAAAACTTGCGTATGCAGCCTCAAGATGTTATGCATTACAGTAGAAGGCAGGGGGAGGAAGGTCGGAGGGTGGCATCGCTCTCGTTAGCTCAAATTATATCCTGTTTCCAGTTAAACTCTGGTGACCGGGCTGCACTTGGCTTATTGTGGGATAATGTCACAGTCCTGATCTGATGTGAAATGTTGACAAGAATCTGATTAGTGACACATGTCACTGCGCATTCAGTAACTGTAGTACAAGGAATGGTTCAATGGATAATACTACTGGCACACATATCTGTCTGGGCTAATAGCCATGTTTCTGGCTCATACTCAGGCCTGGATTGGCAATCTGGAAAATTCTTTTTCACACAGTTGGATGATAAGACCACCACCAGGAACATGGGGGAAAAATGTGGGGGGAAAAAAGACGCCAACCGCAGCCATCTTGATGTTGGAGCAGCCCATCTGATTGGAAGTTACAGGGTCCCAAAATTGTCAAGAGATTACCTACTGTATATTGTAAAGGCAAAATGGTACACCACCCCCACCTCTTCAAGTGGATTCATCCATCCATGTAATGTCAGGTCATATATCATATAAATGATTAATCAAAAAACAAAAATAAGAATGAAATCAAAAGAAATTAAGACAGAAAATGGAGTCTGAATTCAAAGTATAAATGAAATGCAAGAAGACCGAAAAAAGTGACGAGGTAGTGTGAAAGAATAAATAATCTCAAGGCTGATGTTGCAAGATTTTTAACACATTTACTTTTCAAAAATAATGTAATTGATGCCAGTGTAATGCAAAATGGAGTGATTACATTAACAGTCCACTGGCGCCAAACAAAGAGGAAGAGGAAACCAACGAGTAGCAGTGGAGAGCTAAGAATGAGTGACATGACAAGCTTCCAGCAGGTGATAGTGTCCTGATAGAGCTGGTCCAGATAAAAACTGCCATGGCCAAATTTGTTTTTCCCAGTATGATCATGCTCAAATTCATGTGAAAACTTAACCACCAGTGGCCAAACATGCAAGCACCTGCCAAGTCCTGCCCGTTCTCCTGAGGGGAAAATCTCATTTTGCTTTTTGAGTGAAAGTTTGTAGAATTGCTTCCTCTTGCAAACGAACATCTGTCCTTCAGTATGTGATTTTTTTTTAAAGGATGTGAGAAGATTACAAAGTGTCCAGGAGTATCAGTGGTTTAACGTTTGCAATGTATGTGCACTATGATCTTTGCAGCAGTTTGTGTTGTATGTAAATACAACACAAGTTTTTGCACAGAGTTTGCAACATTGTGTTGTAGATGATTCGAACATTTTGTTCAATTGGTGCTTTTTCCCCCCTAATAATTTCTCTCTGGTGGAGTTCAGACAATTGTTGCTGACTGTTTCAAAATCAAGTCCCCAAATGGTTGTAAAAGGTGTCCCACAGGCTTCAATATTAGTCCCCCTACTCTTTATTTATTTCAAGTTTACTTGCAGTAGTTTGATGTTATATGGTGACCTCTTATGCTTAACTTATCAGTATGCCATACCACACATGCATACTCCACATGCAGATTTGTTAACATTATCATTATTTGCATTTTTCACCAATCATCATTAAATTAGACGATTTTTTTTCTTTTTTGCTTTGTTCGTCTGGAAGTCGAATTCAAATCTTAAAGTTAAAATGTTTCACCCAAAAATGTAACATTATGACTGTGTGGGAGAACTGATCTACTGTAATTAGCGTCTCCTTTTAACAGTCAGTGCTTGTCAGATTGCTGTAGGAGAAAGTCTCTCCATGCCTTGGCAGTTCTTTATGCTGTGCATTCTGATGTAAAACTGGTTAGATGCTTGCTAAATATGGAAGATGTCAAACAAACACAACATGACACTGTACCATTCCGGGAAGTTAAAAGACAAAATGATGGAGTCAGAGCACATCCTTGTTGCCAAAAAGGTTGGACTGACCATTATTGACCTTGAGAGGTCATCCTGCATACCTGTGATTTTACTTATAAGGTAAGAAAAGCTGGAGAGATATTTAACATCCAGCTCTAAAAGACTGATGTGTGGAGCTTTCTTCTGGAATGAACATTTCTCTGATAGCTATAGATGTGATGACTGCTGAGTGTGATGTCGTGTGTATGTAACATGTTCCCCGTTCTCTCTCTCAATTAAATGTCTCAAATGAATAAAGCTTTACCAACTAATGGGTCTCAGAAGTAGTTTACACATCATTTAGAGACAGTGTCGGCATAGATTCATTAGAAGTGAAGCGTCATAGCCTAGCACAGCTATTCCATTCATCATACCACTTGCGCGTCTTTATATTTTATTGTTTAGAATTGAATTCGCAGTCAGTTTTATCTTTAAAGACACAAAATATGAAAACAATGATCTCCCCCGTGAGTTTTTCATCATTCTGGACAGAAAAGTCCCATTAAAGAGTGTTTTTTTTTGTCATGAGCACACAATTTCTTTTAAAAAAGAAGAAACATTTCATTATTTTATTTATGTGATTTCAAACAGAGTTTATAGTGTGTGTCATTGCTGCTCTAATGACTTATTCATAAGCCCTGTCAGAGGCTGGATCTATTTTAACAAATATACAGCAGCATGACAGTTCTGCATTTGGCCCCACTGAATTTTTCATAACATAAAACCGAGTGGAGAGGAGGAAGAGAAGGAGGAGGGAGAAAAGAGGAGTAAGGAGTTAAGAACAACACACACACATACACAGAGGGAGTGGCAACACGTGGAGTTTTTCACACATGGACAAAGGATCTCTACTGCTGATGAGGCCAGCACGCAGACATTCAACGTGGGGATATGAGATTTGTGCAGTTGTGATGCGTTCATGGCCCGCCTGTTACTTTAAGTAAGTGGCCTTTGGGTCCATTATGACTTGTGGGTATAGGGAGGTGTTGCTTTCCTTCTTCTTTCCCTTCATCCTGTCATCTAGTGAGCGACCGGACGCAGCCTCTCCTCTCATTATCTTCCAGAATCTTTTCATTTTTCGCCGGAGTTTGCGTTTGCATTGTTCTCCTTTTGCTACCTTATCTGACTTTTCCTCGCACGCGCAGTCTCCCGGGCGGCATTATATTAAAAAAAATGAGACGACTTTTATCAGTTTGGAAACCTCCTCCTATAGGTTTTGCCTCTCTTATTCTCTGCAGCCCTGTCTGTCTTTCTCTTGTTCTCTCATGTTGTCTTTTTTTTTTTTTTTTTATTTCTCACCTCCCTTCCCCTATCTTCCTCGTTTTCACACGTCATTCAGCGCTGACTCATCCTCTCATGTGCATTCAGCAACCGGCCCCGCCGAGTCCTTCTTCTCAACGCAATCTCACCTTCCTCACCCCTCCCACATCACCTCTCTGGACCGCAGAGAAAATTGGAAACTTGTCACTTCTACCAGAAACATAATTAGAAAATGATGATCCATAAAAGACCAGTGTGTAAGGTTAAGGGGGCTGTATTTACAGAAAATGGCGGAAGCAGAATATGCATGTTTTTAGTGGTACATGATCACCTGAAAGTAAGAAGTTTTATTAAATTAAAATGAGCGTTTTGTATCTACATCTTCCACAAAGTCCACCATGTTGCATTGCCATGTTTCTACAGTATCCCAGCATATGGTTTTGGTCCCTAATGCATCGATGATGATGAAGGACATGTTCAGCGAGAGCTTCGTCTTAACTGGTCAGCCATGAACTGCTTGTTTCGAGCAGAAGTGAATTCAAACGGAAGAGGTCGGTTTATCCATTGTTGTTTTATGCTGCGGCTCTCAGACTAAAGCTCATGTGAAATCAGTCTTGAGTAATCTGAAGCGTCTGCACTCGCGTACTCGCCATGTTTGTGTCCTTAGTGGTTTAAAAAAAATAAATAAATAAAGATTCTAACTAGGAAACAGGAAACCGACATCAGTGTCAGGTGTTTTGATGACTCACACATCCTCCACATCCATCCTCCTTCCTACATGGACCTTGTCACTCTATAACAGTGTCCCCTGACTTCTTCCATTTGTTGTTGTCACAGAAGTCACTAGACGGTTGTAAATGTTTTTGGGGTGGGATGCTGTCATTCTTCTTGGAAGGTAGAGATGGGATTTATGGCTCTTTGGAGGGACACGGATCTTTGTGATCTGTTCATTTCAAAGAGCCGTTCAAAAAACTGGCTCATTTTTATATTTATTCACTTTTAAGAAGCTAACTTGGGGTTAATTCATTTTATCCTGGAAATAATCCCAGGGAGGAATGATGGGCTGAGATTTGGATCAGAATAATTTCAAACTCAGATTTCCCACCAATATTTGAGTTTGAATTATTCTGAAATGTTGATTATAGCTTCATTTGACATGTGTGGACAAGATTTTAAAGCCTGATATGGATTCATTCACTGCCATATCCCTCTGAGTTGACAGTGAGATCTCTATTTACCCTTTGTATGAATGTGTGTAAAACTACTTTGACCGAACGCGACTCGGTTCCCATCGCTCATGTTAATGAGCTGCTCAAAAGATTCGGTTCGTTCGCGAACGTCACGACTCTATTGGAAGGACAGCGTCCGTATTGGAAGAGGTTACCGTGTAGGGACTTACTACTACACAGTCATTTTCGGAACAGCCAGGTTACAACAATAGCCTGCTAATCCAGCCTGGAAAACACTCTCAGCCAATGATCACACACGCTGCATATTCAGAAACAAGAGGCACTTTGAAACAACAGAACACAATACAAAAAGCTGTCACTTTGACCTCCACTTAGTATGATCCTTCCCACATACCGTCCATCTGGTGGAGGCTGGAGACTCATAACGTGATGCAGTGTTTGCCTATGCAGACAGTTCTGGGCACTACAACGTGGCGAGGGAGTAGTCTGTTTGATGTCGTGACTGATCTAAAAGGGGACTAAGTGTTTTGTCTGCTGGAGTGCTTTATAACACGGCTTTTAGGGGATACCTGCCCTGCCATCCAGCCGTGTGTGCATTGTGTTTGCGCGCGGCCTCAGCCACTCTGCCTAAAAAAGGTCTTTTCCCTGCAGCAAAAGCAGAGAAAGTGCAAGAGGCACAAAGAGAGGGTAAGATGGGAAAGGTAAGGAAGAAGTAAGAAAAACAGAATCAGCAAGAACAATAAAAAGCAAAAGACAGTGAGGGTAAAACAGGAAGAAAAATAAACCAGGAGTGTTCAGCAGAGCAGTTTCAATTAGTATACAAGTAAGTTTGCTCTACTTTAAAATGTCATTTATAATGGCTAGGATTACCGAAGTGCTGTGTGATTGTGCTCCTAAGCATTATACGCCTCGCTAATAAAATAACAGCAATAATTACGGACAAAAGACAGTGAAAGGGACATCTGGGAACAGAGCGAACTGTTTCAAGGGGTTTTTTTTACCACTTGTCTGTCTATAATTTATTCTAACATAAAGTTTCTGGCAGTTATGGAGGATGAATTCACAGAAAATGTAGTCATGCTTATGAAACAGCTTCGCAAAAACCATGTTGGACCTGTGCATTCTCTCTGTAGTCTACAAAGAACTGTTTCCAGCCCGAGCTCTTAAACGCACTGCAAAACAAACAGTCTATTTGAAGGGGCTGACCTATAATTTATATAACTGTAACCCTCAGTTCACAGAATTGGTCAGTTAGGAGTAAAAAGCTGTGATAGAAAGAGAAGGGAGAAAGCTTCATGGATAAAATCTGTTTGTGCGTAGCTTCACCTTTAGATCTGCTGCTGATGTCTAGCGTGTTTGTTCGCCGTCCTCTGACAACCACCTGAGACTCGACGTGTCCCTGTTTCCATTGTTTGATAATGATATTGCAGATTCACTGTATATATTTAGCCTTTAGCTCCCCTAATCCTCTCGGCTGGACCTGTAATGAATGTTAAGTAGGGATGTTGTGATAATGCTACTGACATATTATTTCCAAATACAAGACACAGTGTATTTATGAACTAGAATCCTCCTCTCAATGATTACTGACAACTTTGGTGGATTATTAAATATGAGACATTTTTGTAACCTTTTCATTGATTTGAAAACTTCTTTTTTTACACTGGTTTTACTTTTATTTGACCCTAACCAACAATTAAAGTGTGTGTATTAAAGAGTGTGTGTAATACTTAAAATCACACACAAAGGAATCTATTTTGTATTTTTTTTTTTTTTTTGTCTTTTTCTATTGAGCATCCCTGAACTTCACTCTTGAAAACTTAGAAACTTGAAAAAACAGAAAAAAAATAAAATGAACAATACTTCAAATATTTGTGCTTATGACCATGAAATTCCCGAAACTCTTAAAAAATTCAATAAAAAATATAGATCGGTGCCTCCAGGAAAACAACAATTTTTTTACAATAACAATTTCCTTATTTTTTTTAAAAGTGATTTGATTTTGTCTGTTTGTATGTAACATGTTTTTTATTGCCAAACGTTGGTGAAAGAAGTAAAGATTCTGATCAATTTCAGATAAGCTCCGTATAAACACATCTGCCTTCTGTAGCTTACTGGCTCCTACCTGTGCTTCAAATTAAATGATTTTGGCTTCCCGCCATGATAACTTGTTCCCCCATTACCACCCAACAGAAGTCAAACCGCCCTCTCAGTACACAGCCCTCCTTACTCCTCCTCCTCCAAATGCTGAAAGAGCATGTGTTTGTGCATGTGTGTGTGTGAAGGAATGTGCAAACAAATTCAACCGACCCTGCGTGTGTTTTCACCCTCTGCTTATGAAACGTGTCTGTCTTTATGCACGAGTGTATATGTATTTGCATGCATAAGTACTAAAGATGTCTATGTGCACATCTATGCGCGTGTGTCTATACACAGGTCACTTAGGGAACAATATCTCTCCAATTTAACACAGCAAAAGTAGACCGAAATCGGGGCTGGCACCGTGACATTAATTTCAAACCGGAGGCTCGGTCTAAAGGATGGGTGTAATATTCATTCTGCGTACCTGCACCCTCCCTGTAGTCAAATGGAGACGACTATGCTAAATGGAAATAGATGTAGACATTAGAGATGCTGAGCTCTTTTGGAATTCAAAGATTTAGGTCGTTGACATTTGTGGTAAGTCACTCACTCAGTGATATTTGCTGGATGGTGTGTGCACGATGGAGAGACCGCCCCTAAGTAACAAATGTGGAACGGGTACAAAAGCACTTTGGGCGGAATGTACCTTTAATTTAAAATGCATTCAACAAGAAGTCTCTCAATTTAGACGGCGTGACTGTGCACTTATATCACCCCAACAACATGAGCAACATATTATCAGATACCTGCAGCTGTAGTGAAGTCTCAGTAAAGATACTGCAAGTCACTCGCACAGTTTCTTTCTGACACTTTACACATCTTGTCCGTCTTCATCGCTCTCTTTATTCCCGTTTCATTTTCCTCTTCTGTTCCCCCTTTCTCTGCTTCACTCACTCAAAACATCACTTGCCTCTCTCCCCGAACATTTTTCTCCCCATTCGCCCGACCACTCTCAAATAAAATCCACTGCAGGTGTCCAATTTATGTGTGCGCGTGCGCGCGTTTGTTTACGTGGATGTGCGCAGCCATTCTCTCTGTCGTTGAGTTGAATACTGCGGCACCAAGCAAGCATGCCCAAGGCTACACTTATCCAAGCTTCCTGGCCACTCCAATAGGATACAGCCTGCTCTTTATCCCTAAATAGGGAGTGTTTTTTATGGGTTCTTTTGGCTAACACTGTCCCTCAGCAACCTACACACCAGCTGTGGAGCTCTGGACCGTGAACAAGGTGTAGTGGACTGTGAGTTCAAAAATAGGGGTTGAAAGAGAGGACAGACTGAAAGAATTAGAGAAAAATCAATGAAATTGGAACACTGATAGGGTTCAGAGTTTGAAAATGGTGGCAGGTGAGGAGGGATTTGGGATTACTGAGCATCAAAAAAAAAAAAAAAAATCCCTTTATTAAAAGTTCCAGGAAGTTATTATGCGGTGTAACAGCTCCACCTTTTATGGCAGGGAGACTTGATGGTAAATTATTGCACATAGCTGATCAGCAGCTTTGTGTCCTGGAGGAATGTAATGGATCCAGCTGGCTACGGACGGTCAATTTGCTCTGTCTGACCTTTTTTTTCCTAATTCTAAATTACTCACATGCTCTGAAATCAAATGTAACCGTGTTGCATTCACTGTAAAGCGGCAGAATGTGGTCACACAGATGACTCATTAAATTCTGTAAGTGTTTCTCACTTTCCTGGCAACTCTCCTCCTGCACGTTCTGCATAGTTGAATTGCCATTTTAGATCAATTTCCCCCTCAGCACTCTTAATAAACCAAAACATGGTCAGAATGGACCTAGAAGTTAGACGAAGATGTCACTGCCTTCTGCTATGGTGAGTATTTCCAACCGTGTTATGTGATAAAATCAGTTACGACTCACCCTTTGTTGGGATAGGGGGAAATACAGTGGGTGATGTGCAGGACCATCCTGACCGGTCTAGGTAGTGTTGAATATTGCATAATAGTAGCCTTACAGAGGAATGTCTATAGCCATTAGCAGAAGCATACATAGACACAGCAAAGTCTGAATAAATAATAAGCAGTAATAAAAAAATATATTCTATTCTATACACAGCAAAGTTGAGTGCTAAATGCTAATATCAGTACATCAGTTTATTAAGTTAGCATGCTAGTAAGTATTAAAGCAACACTGTGTAACTTTTCTACCATAATCTAACAGGTTTAAAGTTATTCTGATGCTACACTGACTTGTAATCAGGTGAATGGTAGAAGTACATAGCGCTTTACAGCACAAAGTCACAACTATTTCACTTATTTTGGTGATACTGAATCATATTATATGGAGAAAATGTTGTCTGGTTTTGCTGCACATCACCTCTCTGTGATTTGCAAGCAATATAATCGATAACGAATAACGAATACACATGTTCGAGGGTTCATATTTATGACACTGGGGCGATAAATCTACTCTAGACCACCCAGTTACAGATGTGGGACCACCAAACCACTTCCCCATCACTGAGGAGGAGCGTCTCCGTCTGAATATTTTTCTTAAAGTTACATCAGGAAGGGAAATGTTTACACAGTACATTGCACTGGCCTTGACTGTCGAACCCACATACACTCTTTACAACATTAAAAAATGAGCAATATCAGAAATCTGACACCTAGTAACCTCCCATCATTTTAACCAAGCTCACATCTGTAAAACGTAGAATTTAGTTCAAATTTAGTTCCTTTAGGAAATAAACAAAAACAAGATAATAAAAGTACAAGGACATGGCACGCTGGAATTCTCTTTTTGCCTTAAATATGTATGTGGTCTGCGCCTTTCCTTGACCTGCTTTTGGTTCCTCCGATCTATAACACCTCAGCCATCTGTCTCTGTCTCACACATGCACACACAATTGCACGTACCTATACACACAAGGACATACGCATGAGCGCCAAACTTAACTAAAAGAGACAAACCACTATTGGCCTGAGGAAGACAGAAAATTGTGTGGTAGTGATCTACAAGGGCAATTCTCCATTTGCAGCAGCGCATTAAACATGCTTTTAAAGAGCTGGCCATAAAATGTTAGGCTTGGGGATTGGAGAGATGAATCCTTCTCGACAGACTTTTCCCTGGCCTCTCTAGCTCTAAATTACTGGGTTTGAAACTGGCTTGGGAAGACTGGAGAAATCGAAAAGTAAATTTATTTCTCTGTGAAGTATAAAGGCCCTGGAAAAAAAAAAAAAAAATTGCAGAGAAGAGAGAGTAACAGGGAGGAAATCAAAGGGGAGGACGATCGGACAGGATGTAGTTTGCAAACGTGAAGAATCAAACAGTCAAATATTTGAAGCAAAAATCTTCTCACCTGTAAAAAAGACTATTTCTTATCAATTTTAGAAATGCATCACTCCAAGAAGATTTCCACATGAATACTTGTAAAAGCATTTTCGCCCAAGACCAGCAACCACACGATTCAACACTCAATGAAAAGGAGTTTTCAGCATTTCCTACTTCACTACACCTGCTGTGTTTAATGACCCCACAAACAGTTCATGCATTCTTTCTACATTTAATACAATTAATCTACTAAAAAGCAAGAAATATACTTCGCAAAACTAGCACAAAATATTATTAGTATTAATAGTTTGCATGGATTAGTTGATCTGTCTTTATTTGGCTATAGATGCACACAAATCTGCCAGTATCTGAGAGGTCATAGTCAGTGTGTCTTGTAATATTTAGAACAGAAAAGTCATATTGTTGCAGAAGCCAAAGTGTAATAGTTAAAATAAAATAAAGTAATCAATTAGTAATATTCAAATAGGTTCCTTTGAGAGCAAAATGCCTGATATGTTACTGTAGTTGACTGGTTGACGGTCCGCACTGCTTGTTACCTTTTTATTGTGTCACTTCCATCTGATGAATGTACCACTCTGCTCTGTGTGTCACCTCTGGTTTCATTTTCATTTCAACATTCGAAAATCTCCGATAATAAGATGCTCATTGGCGAAACCTGTAACTTCGGGTCATCCACATCCCTCACTGAACACATTAAAGGTGACAGACTGCTCTCACCTATTAACTATGACAGATTATTGATAATCATCCAGTGTTCCAATGGCCCCAATGCACGGTTGTACAAACCAAATACAGAACTCAAGTTAAATCTGATCTTTCAACAACACCAGCTCATAAAACACTTTAGTTCAAATCATTTAGTTCAACATGATTACAGGATAAAATGAGCTCATGCAACACAGAGCGCAGAATAAAACGACTTTTCACCTCTAGTGATGAATTTTGGTTGTAATGTATTATGCGTTAACAGTTAGCGCCTGAAGGGAAATCAGTTTTGCAAAGTGGTACAAAAGCTGCCATTGTCGTAATCATACACAGTATGAGCAGTAAGTTAAAAACATTTATAGTTTAAGCTGCCAACAGAACCCACATTGTGTTGTGTCTGAATTGTTCTCAGTGATGTAAGGCATTCAGTGCAATTATAGAATTCATGCCACTAAACATTCTCCGTGCATGAAAGCCTTGAACTGATTCAAACGCACTTGACATAACAGGTTATCCATTATAAATATCACACAAATGAACTGATTAGCGTGTTCCACACACTCTCCACTTCTTCCTCCTCACCACCTACTGTAAGAGGCATTGAAATAGATAAAAAACCTTCTCAACCCAAAGAATTAGATTTGGTATTTATATTCTCACAAGTGCCAATCAGGTATGAATTCATCCAGACCAGCAGGAACATCTCAGCATCTCATACTCCCCAAAACGCAACCCAAACCATGCGGCGCAGCAAGGCCGAAGATAATACAAATTACAATTTCAAAAAAAATGTATAAAGAAACAAACAAAGAGCTCTCGGGAACCATAACAGCACCTTTTTGGGGCGCACATTTCCACCCATGGTAACAATAGGTTTGCTGTTCCCCTCTGTGCTGCCTTTTTCCTCCTTCCAGGCTTTCTTGCTGCATTCATCAGAGCTACACAACCTCTCAGAGGGGAATCAAGGGCAATGAATGGACGCTGAAAATACATGTGTGTTTTCCACACATGGAAAGGACTGTGGCTGTGAGCGTTAATGACAGTTAATGAAGAACTTAACGAACTTGGATCAAAGTGTGTAAATGATCATTTTCATTCGAAAGCAAAAACTATATAATGTATAACCCAAAATATTACTTGTTGATCCTTTGAAGGAAAAGGAAAAAAAAACAAATTGTTATTATCAGTGTATCAGCTAACTTCTTTGGGCTTATTGCTCTGATTGAAAAATGTAATTGCTTCTCCATTTGACTCCATCATGGGTTTTCTGGCTGAAGTATCCATCATGGGTTCACTTCATGTAAGAATTACTATCCTGCTGTTAGTTCACCACCAGCCAGGTGTAAAGAAATAAGTACAAGTAGTGATTTGATACAAAAATAATCGCCTGTAATTATCATTAAACCAGAGGCAGATAAGGTAGGTTGTAGCATCATTTCAACCTAATCTGGAGAGAAATATGATGTGTTGAGGTCTGTCATATTCAGACATGCATGGACATGCAGTTGTTATCTGAAAGCCAGTTTTCAAAGAAAACTGTTCCTTTCTGTTTTTTGACTGATCATCTATATTGAATACGATTTGTGAATGCAGTGGACATAAAAATGAGCGTTGCTTTGATCATGTGAATAAGGTTTATTTTTTTTGAGAAAGATAGAGAAAGACTAAAGATTTAAAAAAGAAAGAATGTTTTATACTTAGAATACATAAAGGGTGGCTTGGTTCTTAAAACTTGAAAAATCTAATGAAAGAAGATATTAAGTTGAATTCTGGATTCAGTAAAATTCATAATATTTTGGCTATTGCTGCTGCTGCAATGATTTTCCCCAGTTAACTGATGAAATCAATCAAATGTTTAATTACCACTAAAAACATCAGGCTTCAACCATCA
Source organism: Protonibea diacanthus (assembly GCA_028641955.1). Taxonomy (NCBI): domain Eukaryota; kingdom Metazoa; phylum Chordata; class Actinopteri; family Sciaenidae; genus Protonibea; species Protonibea diacanthus. The sequence goes on along the minus strand of CM053997.1, from coordinate 10,032,372 downwards.
GTTTTTTACGCCCCGATTTTATTACACAATGAGTCCTAGATTAGAATAAAGCAATCGAATACTGTCTCCTTTTTATACCTGCCATCATAATCCTCTTCACACTGCTTCTTCAGTTGTGCTGCACCTCTCTGCCTCTCTACTTTCTATTTTATCCCCCTTTTCTTCCCACATCACCCCTGTTTTCTCTTCCACCTCCTCCTCTCCCTTGATCCTGTTCCCTTTTTTCCCTCATGAGGCCGAGCTACCGTGAAGAGCCTCTGCACTAAACGTAGTGGAGAAGACTGAACAGTGGGCTGCTGCTCTGACACCCTTCCCACACACATGCACACACACACACACACACACACACGCACACACGCACACACATAGAGATAGACAGACACTTATCCACCCACATCCTGCAGACTCTGACTCTATAAGGACTACAAAAGAAACTGATTCACAGGGCCACTGCATTGTCAGCCTCCACAATAGACCTGATGAGACTAAGACCAACACACACTACGAACTACACACACAGAGACACGCTGAGATATACACGATGCAATGTCCCTGGTGTAAGGTTGGGGGGCATCCAAAGTAACGTAACTGCCTTCTCGCGTTGAGGTCATCAAAAATTGTTCATGGTGGTGCGTGGTCAGGCAGTTCCCCTGGCGAGAATACTGCATTGAATGCCAAGATGTCTGGCACAGCACAACCATGTACAAAGCTACAGTCAATCCGAGGCATGGTGCGAGTGGTTAATACACTACTATTCCTCCCTGAGATATAGAACTGACGTGCTGACTAAACCGAGCAGAATTTGCCCAGATATAGTCGATTATACCTTTAAGATTAAGATTTAAGATTAGCAAAGCTAAGCTCTGTTAGCACATAACAACAACAAAAGCATTCCACTGGTTCGTCAGCGGAAAAAAATTAATGTGAAGAGCAAAACCAGGACATGTTCAGCCGTAACTTAACACAGCACCAATATAGCTGAGTGTAACGGTAAAATAAGGCTGATATGTGAAAGTACAGACCGTGATGTAGGAGAACCAAACTCCAAACTGCATTCAGGTACAATCTACAAACTTACTGAGAGCTGAACACAAAAAAAGACTTTGAAAAACAAACTTTCACGGCCACACATAGCTCTACACATTTGGAACCCGTCAGGAATTGGCTATCAAGCAGGACCACAGTAGCACAGCTTGGCAATCCCTGTTGTGGGTTGCAGTGGAAACAAATGACATCACGGCTTGGCTTGGTACAGCCCTGATGAGTTGTGAAAAATGCAAATTGACCCCCCCAAAGCAGAAAGGAGCCGCTCCTGGCATGCGCTGTGAAATGGAGAGCCATTGACAGAACTGTATTGTATGGAGTGAGCCGGAGAGAAATAGTCCAAAGATGAGAGGATGTGAGAAACCTAAGCGGGAAGAGCGAAAAACATTGTGTGCATGGGAGAAGAGGAGTGCAAGACAACAACAGACACAGAAGGCATGCATGGAAATGAAAAGTGAGAAGCAAGACAAGGAGAGTGCGACCAAAAACTGTGCGGGGACTGTGACAACACAGGCTATATGTGAACAGAACAAGAGAGTGAGAACAATTACAAAACGAGTACATAGCAAGAGAATGAAAGAGGGGAAGAGATAAAGACGAGCGGGAGGAGAAGAGGGTACAAGACAGCTTTTATTACACAACATGTGCTGTGGACAGATGGTAGTGAATTATGTATTAAGGCTTTTACACTGCTCCTGTACTTTTGCACTAGAGTAGAAAATGAGCCTGCATGTGGAACAAAATGTTTAGCTAAGTTTTCACATCTTAACCCAGGGGGCTTTTTTCTAACATTAATTCAACAGGACATATGTGAAAATCCGCACAAAACTAAAGCACACATTGAAATTGTGATTGCAACAGTATTTTACTATACTACTATTTCATTTTAACAGACTTCAGAACGTCACAAATGTGTTTTTAGTTTAAGAGATAGAGCTTTTATATGCTAATGTTATTCAAACAGGAGGAAAGAGTACATTTGTTGGGAACTATTTTCAGCGGTGGATTAATACACACTTGGCGCTCTAGTGGTTACGATGGCAGGACATTACAAGGTTTATTTGCTTAGTACTTTGGGATGATTGGGCAAGAAAACATGGCATTATATGCAGCTCTTTCCAAAAGGCATATAACTTCTGAATGGATTTATTTGTGCAGGATTAAACCTTGTGTATTTCCAGGGTTTCCATTTTGGCACGAGTAGCGTGGCCACTGAAAAAAAACAACAGGGCTGAAATGTAATGTGGTGTGCATTAACTGATTATAAGCAAGTGGCAACCTCCGTGACTGAAGTGAAGCCAGCGCGGAGGTGCCAAAATCTGCAGTCTGTCAAACGGCCACTTGAGGCTGGCTACAGAACGAATCAGTATCCATAAGCCTCAATATTAAAATGTCCAACTTCACAGCAGAAATAAACACGACTAGCTTTGGTCTCTATAGCTAATTCTCCCCGTTCATGTCAACTGTACTGAGTCTGAATTTCTATTCAACTCGCCTGTTCAAATTATATTAAAACTATTAAAGTGATTCATAATTTCAGCGTGGTTGTTTTTTTCACTTGACAGGTGAGTGGTGTTACAAATGGCTTGTTTCAGTTCCCAGGTGTCATTCAGTCTGCCACAGGTCCACCACTGATTCACGTCTTTGCCAATTTTCAGATTAGCAGGTAGGCGGAAGAGGCAAGACTGCCAACATGTCGGGGGCCAGAGCGACAGATCCTGAGCTTCAAAACAGCTCTTCAGAAAACCTGTGGGTGACATCACGCATATGCTGTTCATTGATTGTATTGTCATTGATTAAAAGGCGTAAAAATGGCGACAGGTATTTCAAAAGTCATGTTGCAGCTACAGGATAGAGTTACTTTGTTGGTTTAAAAAAAAAAAAAAATCCAGGCTGGCATACCGACAGAGGTAAGTGCTCAAATCAGTGCTATGCACCTTCAAACAGCTGTCATTGTGTTTCAAAATCTCAATCTTTGCCAATCAGCGTCACATAATAATTATCATCTGATTGGAAATTCTCCAAATCAAGCAAAGACAGGTCTTTCAGCGGGGGGGGCTCGACATTACAATTCAGGTCTTTATGGATCTTTATCCACCTCTTCCAGCTCGCACAGCTTAGAAAAACAGAAATGGTACAAAAAAAAACACAGTTGAAGTCATTTGGAACAAATACGGATGGAGGCAGGAATGAAAAGAGCTGGGATGACATTTGCTTCACACCCAAGTGAGTTTGTAGTCATGCGCTCGATTTGGTTGCCTCCCCTCCTCCCAGTGATGGACTTGGAGCTGGCCACCCTGTCTGCTGCCAGTCATATCGGCCTTCCTGGCACGACCGCCCATCAGAGGTCCTGCCAAGGCTGGGAACGCACTAGTCCTCAGGCCAAGGGGACACATGCTAGTAAGGGAATTTGGCAGTAGTGGAGTGTAAAGCGAGACAGAGAGAGTGAGAGAGAGAGAGAGAGAGAGAGAATGACAGGGAGAAAGACAAAGAGGGAGTGAGGGAATATAGAAAACAACAAGACAGGAGAGAGGAAAAATGACCCATGAAGAAGATGTGAATTGTAAAAGAGAGAGCCTAAAATGCTGTCAGCGTAATTAAAATTAAATGATTGGATGTCATCCTCTCTCTCTTCCCAACTCGCAGCTATCTCCAGCTCATGTCTGTAAACAACACAGTTAATGAGACAAAATCTCTCACCCTGTCTCACACACACACACACACACCACAAACACACACCGCGCCTCCCGTGCAAGCTTATACCTCACAGACAGCGCACACCGCTTCACGCTGACGCGTTCACACAGTATACACAGATGTAATGAGAGTCTGGTGTTTACGCCGTGAAGACTGATGGCTGTTATTAAGACACAACGTGTCTAGCTCCGTCTGATAAGTTTGTTCGGAACTTCTAATGAATCACACTTCTGCTTTCACAAAATGAAATAAGATCAAATGAAATCGCACATGCACAATCACAAAAAAAAAAAAAAAGAATTGAAAACGAACACCGCTGAGCAGACGTATAATTCATTCAGGTGAGCACAAGCCATAAAAAAAAAAAGTTATTACACAAGCAATTTAGAGCTCCTGCTGTTTTCAGATATTTCTAAATTGCACATTTGTGTTCTTTGATCAACTGTGTCACTTGTTTGGGACCAGCTGAATGTATTTTTGATTTGAATCTGCGCAACCAACCGATGAAACCGTTAAGAGAATGAATTACATATACAATTTATTTAGGTTAAAGAAAAAAAAAGAAGCTGAACATAAAACTGATTACATCAAAGATTCCTTCATTTAATTTTTGTTACTTATTTTCTTTTCCGTCTGTCTTTTCAAGAACTACGAGCTCAACCATGTGAGCGTTCTGCTGTGTGTCTCCACATCAGATAGGCCCGACGCGCACAGCATGGCCGCATGTTTTCGTGGTCTTCATCATGCGTGCAAACGATCAAACTGTCAGATATGTGTGCGCATTTGCTGCTGTATGTGCGAGAACGGTGTGCGACAGCTCGGGTTTGTGCTCTTTACAGTCCTGCTTATAAAACCTTTTTAATGTGAAAAATCAAATGTGCACAGGCGATAGACACCACATCACACGCGGACACATGCGACTGACACACACTTGCAGGCACAAACGTGAACAGGACAGAAGAACGTAGGGGAAAGACAAGAACGAGCGTTCACGTACGCATACGGAAGAGAGAAAGCCTCTTTCTCCTTTCTCTCTGCGTCGCATAAATTTGTTTCAGTGTGTCAATGTGTTTGTGGAAATCTGCAAATGCGTCCAAGCTCTACAGTATGTCCAGCATATGCATTGCCGCCTCCTCCTCCAAACACACACATGCGCCTACACACACGTTTACAATATATATTTACGCATGGGTACAATAAACTGTATTCTGCTGCAGCTGTGATGCAAACTGCATCTTTACTCTCATGTAAAACAGGTGTATCACTTCCATATGCATAATGTATGGTTATGACTGTATTTTAAGGTGTAGAGGGGTGGAATAGTATGTGTGTTCATCTATCTGTGTGTAAGTAAGATAGATAGATATGTGTACATAGTGTTTTATTGTTTGGCAACTTATTTATAGAATGTGGAGCACAGTACAGTGTCGAGCGCTCTATTTTTTTTTTCCACTCACAACCCAGGGAGCTATTCAGAACCTGTTTACAATATTCAAATCTCTGCTCTTTTATTCAGGTCTTAAAAATATGTACGCCGTTGTCAAGTGTTTGTGTTCGCATGGTGGTTTTTGTGCGAATGCGTTCTCGTACCAAACCTCCCGAGAGCCGATGAAAGATTGAGAAGACGCCACTTTCTTAACTTGATGTTAACTCGTGTCCCTCTTTCTCTTCCTGAATCATTCCACCTTTTTTTTCCCATCAGATGTGACGCCCGCTGAGAGCATTGGTGACAAAGTCTTTCTCTCGACTTTGCTTTGTATTTAGCTGCTGATGACACAGTGAGAAACTTGGCGAGGGAGGGAAGGGAAGGGAAGGTGGAAACAAGGAAACCTCAGGAGAGTTTACCATCATCAAATTCAACATGGAGAAACAAAGCAGATCTTAATTAATACTAAATGAGTAAACTGATGAACAACGCAGCAGAGTGTGTTTAGGGGTAGCTTGTTTGATCATGTAAATTACTAATAGCCTGTCTCACACATTCAAACAAAGTTACAAACAATACTTTATTGCGCGCGTGTGTGTGCATGTGAATATATCTTTCACTAACTAGTCAACACAGGGATAATTAGCAATTAGCATTAACTTGCTCACCTGTGTTTGTTTGGACCCAAAGTTATTTTAATGCAGGTGTTGATAGAGAATATTTTGGGGTAGTCCAAACAAGTGAGGAGGTGATCAAAGCTGCTGAGGGATGAAGCGCAAAAAAGTCTGGTTGTGAGATTATTGTGCAAAAGATGTAGTCAAAAGATTTATTGACCTGCTAAGTCTTTTTAAGTCGATAGATCATTAAACAGCACGCCGAACCATTTCAATCTGTTATGACATCCTCATCAACAGGTATTAGTGTGTTTGTGCTCTGTAATATTTTTTAAATAGTGGATACAGCCGCTTGGTAGGTTGGTTTGGTTTGAAGCGCTATAGTTTTTTGCTATGTTTCCTTCATTTCTTGTGCTGCTACTCACAAGATGTCGGCCACAGGAGCATAGTGAATTTGGGCAGAGCTGTAACTGATCCCGAAAGAGTTGGTTTGGGTTAGGGTCAGGGCTCTGCGCAGGCAAGTCAAATTCTTCCACACTCAACCATTTCTTTACTGACCTCCTGTCTGCAGGAACATTTTTCAAACGGGGAAATGGCCTTCCATTAACTGTTCCCATAAAGGACATTACTGTCCATGATAACATATAATCTTGCAAGCATGCTATTTATATTAACTTCATATATATATAACAGTCAGTCATGGTCAGTAGTCGGTGTTTCAGATGTTCAGGAAAAGCCAGGATTTAAACCTATAGTCTCTGGTCACAAGACTTCAGTCTGTAAACTGCTGATAACTGGTATGTATATATATATATTCATATAGAAATACCAGATATACTGTATATTTTGAGGTAACATCTCACAACTCCAAATCCAAAGCTGTTTGTTGTTTTTCCTGCAGCACAACACTTGAGTAACCATTTGCATATCATCATTTCAATTCCCCTGATTTCTCCCCTCCTCATATGCTTATGATCTAGTAAATGAGAGCGGTTGAGGTATTACTCACTGAGTGATGGAGAAGGTAAAGCTTTGAAACCCTTTTTTTAAAAAAAAAAAATAAATTCAGTTTGAGCCTGCACCAGTGAAATTTGCAATTTAAATACCAAACACGTTTGACGGCGCCAAGGCAAGTGAAGCTCACCATCTGATCATGTTTGACTGGATTTTAAGCACTCCTCCCAGGTCACTCATCATAGACAGAAAGCCAACACCATAATTAGATTTGATATCTGCCAAAACCTAGAGATACTGCACACTAAACAACCTGAGGTGAAGTCCCATTATTGCCAGTTCGGCGCTGTTACCAACAGATGTACCGAACCTGAGTGACATAATATTTCTAAAAGTGCAAAGTAAAACAACAACAAAAAAAAGTTAATTCAAAATATGAATATGAGGTGACCTCATTGGTGGACTGGTTAAGGTTCTGTCTTCTTCTTCTCGTATTAAAATTTAACAGCGCTGTGACGTCCATTCCTTATCAGGATTATTTGAAGGGAAAAAACTCAGGCAGTAAGACGGGAAAGACGAGGACGCAATTGTAGAGGATCAATGGAAGAGTGAGAAAGAAGGAAGAAAGGCGGGGAGAAGGCGCATAATGGGGTTATAACTTTGATAGAAATGATAGCACAAGAACTAGAGGGGAGGTGGAAATTGAAGAAACACTGCCTCCCTCCTCTCCGCCCGGTCGTGACACAGCCAGAAAGATGGAGCACTGCCAGCGCCAAAATGCTACCAACAGGTAATGAGAGGCGCTCGGATGTAGAAATGCCTCCTCTCCTCATCTTCCTCTTGCAATTCTATCTGCTGAGGTGGTAAAAGCCTTTTTATCTCGCTGTAAGTCATCATCACGTGTTGCTCCGTCACGAATATACCTCCACTCCTCCCTCTCTGCTCCACAGCCAGGTTGAGAGAGAAGGAAGGACAAAAAAAGAAATGTGAGAGCAGTACACCGGGAAAGATAAGGGAATAGGGAGTGAGAGAAATTGCGCGTGTTTATGTGTGTGGCGGAATAGATGGCTGCTTGATCGTGTTACACCTCGCGCATGGCTGCAACCGAATCCATTTAGAGAGGGAGAAAGGTTCTCAATCTGACTGACAACTCTTTCCACGTAGTTAAGAATCACAAGCAAACAGCCCGTGCGGGAAACTGCAGTTATAACTCTGCGATGCCGAGGGGAGATAGAGGCGGCAGTAAGCCGACTGGATTTCACACACGATCACGCAAACATCACCGGCTCAGACCTCGCATTCCCTCTGCTCCGAACACTGCACTGCACGAAGCTCATACGACATGATTCTACACGCTATATCACATACAGCTTACATACCACACAGGTGTGCCAAGAGGGCATCCGCCCACGTGAACACACAAACACCTGTCTGGAGTTTTTTTTTTTTTTTTTGTACTCCTTGAGGGCCAAGCTAATTTTGCTTTTTCCCTCCACACAAAATAATAAGTTCCGTGATGGTCACAGGTAGTCTTCCATCCCCGAAACAAATGTTCTATAGTCCAGCAGACGAGGTTCATGCGTCAGCACGCAGACAGATTTCACATCAGCAAAAACAGGCTTGATGCTCTCAGACCGCAGAGGCTGCACAGCAAAGACGGGCAGGTAAAAACTAGAATTCAGTATTTCCACGACACACTCCTGTCAAAACAAAGACGCAAAAAGTAATATGACAGTGTCGGCCAAAGCATAAAAGCTTTTAAAATGCAATCCCCCCCCCCCCTCACCGTCTCCCCCTTTTCCCCGCATTGTTTGGTTTACTGGAAACATCCTTGTTTTTGCATAAACAGTTATGTCGTCAGTGTTTATTTATTTATCGCCGAGCGTTCACTTACTTTGGGGGTTTAGCGTCAAATATGTCCTCACAGACTGTGTTGACATTTTGTAAGAGGGATTTGGTACACAATTCACTAGAATCGCATTACGAGTCGCAGTCAACAGAAATGAGGAGAAGGAAATCTGTGTCTCTTGACATCCCCACTGAGTAAATATTGATTTTTTTCCCCCCCTCCTCCTTTTATTTTATTTTTGTAACACATAAGATGTTGTTACTGCTTTCACAGTGTAATTAAGATTGCGAGATGTTATATATTTGTCCTCAGATAGTCTGATCCTACTATCTGTACAGCAAGTAACAGGGCACCAGGCTTAATGTCAAAGATAAATACACCTTGATGAATGTGTACTGGAAGCGCCTGATGTGACTCTGACGGCGTTGCTTTCAGGCTGCAGGTTTCAATGCCATGTGTCACACCGTGTTCTCTCTGCAGTGCTATGTGCCAGATTAGTAATAATACCTTGTTCAAGCTCGAATTTCACCCGGATAACAAAACGGAAGACATTTTGAGTCTCAAAATGAAGTTGTAAAACTTACAAAATGTGACAGCATGCTAACTAGGCAGTGAAATATTCAGCTGAACTAATCCCAGAGACACAAAAGAGTCTGTCTCTATATGCAGCCAATAATAAAGAAAAGTTTTTTTTTTTTTCTCCTCAGCAACAGCTTTGCATGTTCTAATTCAATTACTGACATCACTGATATGTAACCATAGTAAGTTATTTTACATGTACTGTGTTTGGGTTGAGTTGTTGTTTGACTTCGCTCTTTAAACCCACTTGTTCACGACAGATAGCTGCCCAACATGAGCTGCGCTCTGCTTTATGGTTTCTGCCTCTTAAAGGACAGTTTTCCTTGCCACCGTTGCCAAGGGTTTGCGCATGGTGGGGATTGTTGGGTCACTCTAAATAATATCATAAGGAGTACGGCCTGACGGGAAGTGACATGAGATAACTGTCATGATTTGCGCTATATAAAAATAAATTGACTTGAATTAAATGAACTGAATTGGTCACAGAGAGAGGATGCATATCCAGTATGTACAGAAATATAGAAATATATACAGTAAAAAGTCACTGACAATGATCTAAACTGAGCCAGAATAAAATTAATATTGATTAAGTGCATTCAAAAGGAGACATACACAATAAATAGGTATAAGTTAGACAATTCTGAAGCTCTCCGTAAGGCAAAGCAGTGCCAGCAACAGGAACAAATAATAGTTTCCCTCCTTAAGCTCTAATAATGTGCTGAATGTTCATAAGTGCTTTTATATGAATATGAGGCAGGCTGGTGAAAAAGCAGCAAATCCTTCACTGCATGAGTAAAACTCTGCAAAAATAGAACAAACCGTCCCATTGGAATACCATTAGTTAGAAATCAGTGGAAGCTGTTGTTCCTCAGGGTACTGTATAATAGTAGTGTGTGTCAGGTTGTGATAAGCAGGAGGCACACCCATTAAAACTAATTGACAAGTAGGATAACAAGTACTGGGGAGTGTCTCTCTTTCTGACACACACACACGACATAAAACTCTCCTCTATTCTGCTCTTATGTAATTTCCCCTGTTTATTTCTCTGCCATACGTCACTGTCAAGACTCCACAGTCGAGCAGTGCTCTTTAAGTTCTCGAGCTCAGAACACTCCCCGGCTTCCTTTAGCAAAATCTTTCTGTAGCTATCATCATTTTCGCTAAGACCCCAAGAGTACTGAAAAATAAATTTCATGCAGCAAGTTGAAATGCGCTTAGTGGCTTCACATTCAGCTGAAGGTTGCTGGAGCTAATTAATTTCCATGGTAATAAGGACTGAAGCGGAGTGGTGCAAAAGTCATTATGTCACCTGGTGCATTTATTAAAAACAGAAAGAAGAGCTAAAAATCACTAGATTCTGACCTCTGTTCATTTATCAGTGTTTTTTTTTTTTTAACAGCAGCTTACTCACTGAGGGGTCATAGGAAGGGTGGAGCCTGTCCCAGCATGCACTGGGATAAACAAAGAGAGGCTGCCAATCCATCAATCAATTCAGAATTTCCAGTTCAGCCGAGCTGCATGTGTGCAGGGTCTAGGGTCCAACCTCGCCGTCAAGTCGAGTGCATTAGCTGTTTTGTTTGGCCACTCGGGGCCTCGGGTGTAACGAGATGAAAACACAATGTATTATCGCCTTATGAAGCTGTCATGACAAATGTGTTAGCAAACAGTTGCTTATTTACACCATCCAACAGACATGGAGCAACATTAGCAATCATGTTTCTGGCCATCTGGTGAATGTTTGTTCAATGTCCATCATCCTTTGAGCTCCCTTTTTCTCTCTTTCTAACTCCCAAAAGAAATATGGGGCTCTTTAGCTGCTCCACTATACTCTGACGCTAATCTGGTCTGTTTGGTGCCGGATAGGGTATAGTGGATATGTTTTACCTGAAAAATGTGACTCTAGAAACAATTAGTAAGTAATAAGTAACAAAGTAATAAGGACCAATAGAAATATTTTTGTCTTGCAGTCCACTATTATATTAAAGACATACTGTAGCCGAGTCTTTAAGACTTAGCCTTATTTTTAGTATTTGTAAATGGTTTCTAGTTTTTCTAAAGCTTCTTATGTTCTAGTTATGTGATTACATCCTTTACATTTCACTTTGTTGACTAACACTGTATGTGTAACTGATTTTTTTCCCGGGGGACTGTTTTATCTCATCTCAATTCATGGCTCTGATAATGTGGCCTGTAGCGGTTAACAAACTGTAAACCCCAGTGTCTTCGCTCACAGCTGGGGAGGGATGGATTACAAGCTTTAATCACTGCTATTGTTGAAGCCTCTGGAAATGTGTCTTGAAATAGTTAAAATGCATAAGTGAGAGCCAAGCCGAGTGTCTCATTAAGCATCTACAAAAGATTGAGTGAAAAAAACAAAAACAAAACAGGAACACTGTACTGAATCTAAGCAATGTAGTGCTTTGGATGGATGAAAATTCAAATCAGTTTAAGTAATCTACATTATCTATGCTCTTTTCAAAGCCACCAGATGAGCCTCCTTTGACAAAAACAGTAATTTTACCAGAATATTTTCATATCTAACTCAGTAAACTGAGGATTCATATACCAAACCAGAGTATATGATTCTTGGAATAACGGAAAGACTATCCAAGATGCTTTTAGCGAGTTAGTTTTATTTTGTTTCTGATGAATAAAGTGTGTTTTATAATGAGTTAACAAGACAGTTAGGCTAATATTGGTTCGATAAAAAGGGAAAAACTTGAATTCATTCATTCATTCATGGTTGTATTGCTCTGTTTAATAAGCAAAACAGGTGTAATATTTCCTTTCCTGACAGTTTAGGACTACACGAAAGCAAAGCAATGATTCATGATTCAGTTTCTTTTGGCTCCGGTTGGCTTTGAGTCAGGTAGAAATGTCAAAGTATAACCACGGCTAACTCAAACCCAATATCAGGACTGTTTACAAAAACTATAATGACAATATTTCAAATCTGTGGGTTAAAACTAATTGCTAATATGTTTAGATCCGTCCTGTTATGCACAGAGGACCTTCAAGACGGTTGTAGATTTAAGTTTCCAGTGGATTTAGACCTACAGTATATGAGCTGACTTTGTGTCCAGAGCCACCAGGTGACACCACTGAGCACTCACACTGTAACAGTGGATCATATGTCCATCAAAGCCTTCTGCTCCTTGTATCGCATGTACAGTATACCACACATTAAGCCGCTATCCCCCGGGGCCTGACCTCTAAAAACAAATTGCTACACATGTCATGCATGGGCTCTGAATCCAGGAGAAAAGTCTCCTGGAAGAAAAAAAAAACAAAACCACTTCCTCATTTCCTTCTCACCTATGACTCCTGTCCATCCTCTCACCTCCCCTTCCCATTTTTTCACTTCTCTCCTTTCAGCGCTATGCTGGGTTTGTATTTTTTTTTTTTTTTTGCAAGTACAGAGAGCACAGTGTTTCTGTCACTTGGGAGTGTCAGCATGTCTCTTCACTTGATATGCATTAGATTTTCCACACTTTCTGGCAGTTATCTGATTCCAACTCAATACGCTGCCGAGGGAAATTGAGTCCTAAGGCCGAGCGGGAGAGAGAAGTTTTTTGGCGGCTTTTTAAATTCATTACTGTATTCTGTTGGGGTCTCGATGGAGCCTGGCTGGCAGCACGAGGCCACAGAGGTGTGTGTTATAGCGATAGAGAGCGAGGGGGAAGCTAAGCAAACCGTGCTGTTACTGCAATACAGGAGCTATTCTCTTCACCGCACTTTAATAAAACCTGTTTACCTGTTGAAACTGTGCAAGGGAGTGAATGAAGATATGAATATCCCAGCCTCATACTGTATGAGGACTTTACAGTGCTGACAGGTGGAAACACTAGTTTGATTTTTGTTTTTTTATGTTTAGGTTTTGAATTTTACATTCCTGTAATGTACAAATCCCGCCCGGTTACCATCAAACACTTCGGTTCAGAGCAAAGTAATTTAATTGGCGCGATTCCATTACATTTGCTGAGCATGTTCATGCTCAAAAGATGAAAACCCCTTCGGATTTTAAAGTCCTTGTAAAGGCCATTCTGAGATTTCTTTCAAAATACATTAAATATGTTGGAAAATAGTTGCTGAAAACATGTGAAAAGACGATATTTTTGCTGTAATGTGGAGTTAGAGGTTAAAACAGTACAAAATCAGTAAATCAGAGGAGATGTTGTCTCTTTATAGCTCCTAGAATGAGTCAAACACTTTGACACAAGCTGTTTAGGCCTCCCTGTCTGGTAAACTCCCTCTATTCACCCACCCATGCTCAGTTATAGCAGTAAAGTATGACAGAATGTTGCATGCCGAATATGAATCTAGAACGAGTTAGCTTACCAACACTGGGGAAACGCTGTCACTGACACTGTCAAAATCTGCCCACTATCACCTCTAATGCTCACTAATTAACATGTCACATCCATTGCAGAAGCTTCATATTTAGCCCGCCATATGGATGGTATTTATTTTCTCAGCTCACCCTCGGCAAGAAAGCAAATAATGCAAACTTTTGCTTTAGTACAGGGCGTTTCACATGCACTATGTGCTGTACATTGCTGAATTTACTTTCCAAAAGGCCTCACCGGTCCGTTTGAGTCAGCTTCACTGTCCGCAAAGAGCAGATAACCGATGACTGCAGCGTCGCCACATGTTTAATATGCTCCCTGTTAACCAGCCGATATTAGCACAGAAACAGCGCCGCTCTTTTATTACATGCCCAATTCCCAGTCGTGATGAAAAATGGTTTCAATCTGTACTTCTTGGCTGAAGCACATCTCAAGGAGCAGCAAGAACAGAGACTAAAGTAATGTGACAGGTGATAAAAGAGAGCCGTGCTAATCAACTGCAAGGAGAAGACAACTTTATAATTTCTAGGAATATCATCTCCCTCCTCGCTTTATCCTTCCGCGGTGATGCCACTGTGTAATTTTTATTTTTCAATGACTGTTTATACTGCTCATCCAGACAACTCTATTGCCTGCCTTGTCTCCTAGAAATTACATTTGTATATTACTAAATTGTTTTCGTAATTATGTCGTGGTGACAAACGTAAGCTGCCTGGATTGTGTTCAGTGATGTTTCACCCAGGGAGTAAAACACTACATTATGTACACGCTGGAGTCTCAGGGAGGTACAAACGAGGTTTGGGCAACAACAGAACATCGGCTGAGGTTACGGAAAGATTCTGATTTTGGTCGAATGTTAAGTTGATTTGATCTGTATTCGTGTGAATTTGCCTAAAAAGCTGAATAATGCTGTAGTCACTGTGAGTGGATAATGAATTGCCAGAACAGATATTTTGGTGGAAAAAAAAAATGAAATCAGTGAACATCTACTCATGAATTCAGTATCAATATTTCAGGCAGACAACTCATGTCTGGAATGTTTTTTTTTTTTGCAAAAGCAGAACACACAGAGTTTGGCGCTTTGGCTTCGATCACATCACTCCCAGCTGATATGTATATATAGATGTTGAGGAGTGATGAACAAATATAAAAAAAAAAAAAACCCAGAGCCTGCAAGTGGGTGCTTTTCTTACCCAGATTTCATTCCTGTGTTTGTTCTAAATTGAGTTTTAATAATCACAAAGTGCTATTGTTTCCATACCATCCATCCCTCTGTCAATGTTTGCGCGTCTCTTTCCCGTCTCCCATTTTGTCGCCACCGTGTTTTACTTCTCCTATTATCAGGCTGTCTTTAAGCTCCCTTCACGCCACCTCCCTCTCCTTCATTTTCATACTCTCTCCATCTTTGTCATTTTACCCAGTCTCCCCAGTTTTATCTTCCTCTGTCTCTCTGCCTTTGAAGACCGGTTAGCTGACAGATGTGTGTAGAGAATAGCTTCTGACAACTCGGGCATTCCTCTCATCTGTCATCCTGACCGCCAGAGTATCTGTGCTTGAGAGCAGAGAGAGAGAGAGAGAGAGAGAGAGAGAGCGAGAGAGAGAGAGAGAGCAGAGCCACAGGAGGACCAAAGACTGAACGTGAGACTACCAGGGGAAACAATTACTTTGAAGGAAAGGATTTTGCATTTTGTGGTTAACTGGTTCTTTTGTCATTAGGAATTATCCATTTATTTAGCCAGTGTTTGTTTACTTGCTTCCTTAGTCAACAGGTGGTGAAAAATGATTGGCTCCAGAAGGGCCACAGGCGTGCTTCTTCTATTCCTTCTTGTAATTAGCAAAGGTAGTCTCTTAAAACATTCATTTGCTTCCTGTGTAAATAGTTTCATGCCGGCAATGGATAAAAAAGTATGATGTGAACTCATAAAAACCTGCTGTTTCCAGCTAACTCTGCAGAGTCCCATCAGCTCGCTGTCTTTCAAGCTCATTGTCTTGGTTTCATGACCCACAACTGTATAGTTTTGATTCAGCCTCACCACTCTCAAGACCATAGTTTCTATTTTCTATTTTTAATAAACAAGCTCTGACAAACCCGCTTTGTGTTACCTGTCCGGCAGCAGTGATTAAACGGTGAACATAGCATTTAGCTGCTGAAGAGCCAGACATTTCCTTTAGGAGCACTAAAAACAAGAGATAAAAGCAGACTGAATGTTCAACTTACATTTTGTCAGGGGATATAATAAATGTATATCTGGCAAATATGTAAATATCTAACTATTTGCTAATACATTTAAATATTTCTAAGCTGAAAATAGGTCCATGTTGTGTTTACAAGTTGTTGTGCTGCCCCCACATGGCCAAAAATTAAATGAATACAGGTTTAACGGACTTAGAGTAGTGTGAAATGAGGTCAAATTCCTGATAGATGAGGTAAAAGGGGCAGCATGCGATACAGCGGTTAGCGCTGACCTTTTTGTGTGGCGTTTCCGTGTTTTCCATGCGGCTTGTTTGGTCTGACGACGTGCAGGGAAATCGCCGTAGGTGTGAACACTGGACCGGGTCAAGGGCGCATTCCGATATTTTCACCAGGTGAGCTGGGAGAGGCTGCAGTCACAGCAGGTTGATGAACAAATCAGGTAAAATATTACAAAGATGATAAAGGTGTCATAAATATAGTTTGTTCCCTTCTGGGAAAGCGCATTGTTTATCCTGGCTGGTCTTCCTCCTGCTCGCTTTAGTTTGGCGCATGGCTACGTGTCTTGGTGTATCGCTGGCACCAACTGTCGATTAGTGAAAAAGCGTTTTATTGTTGGCAGCAATGTACAGTATATTGCATCAACTGAGTGCGTTTGCACAGAGATGTAGTTGAAGTGGCTCGTCCAAACATTGCTTCATCGCA
Source organism: Protonibea diacanthus (assembly GCA_028641955.1). Lineage (NCBI taxonomy): Eukaryota > Metazoa > Chordata > Actinopteri > Sciaenidae > Protonibea > Protonibea diacanthus. The sequence continues at coordinate 10,015,967 of CM053997.1, read as the reverse complement.
CTACCAGTGCCAGAAAACTTCACATTTACTGTATGTTAATCCATTACCACAGCACATGTGCAATGCCAACAGCTAGACTTACCCACTCGCACATGTGCCAAGTATAATGTCTAGCGTGATTTAGGGGATAATTGCAATGCGTTCTATTCTGCACATACAGTGGTGTGGCCATAATAATCTGTCTTCTCTTGGTTATTATGAGTAAAATGATAGTCAAGAGTTAAGTACTCCTCTTGGCAGAATCCTGGAATGACTTACAAGGCCTTCGGGACTTCCAGACCTCATTTTGAAATTTTTGTGCCAGCCGTGCTTCACGTTGTGAGAAGGTAACAGGGCAAGGAGTGAAGGTCCATTGGTTCAGTCAGGCTCTCATTACTGTGTAAAGGGCCAGAGAAACTGAGCATGGTGTCTATGCTGGATAAGAGGGTCAACTATTCTTCCACAGGCCTTTAATCAAAACCCATTTTGCACTCCCACTAAATTATACTGTGTTCCTCTGCCAACGTTTGCCGCTATTCTGTATGCAAGGAGAAGTATCTAGGTGCGTGCATCTGTGATGAAGCATACATGAATTTCTGTGAGGAAACATGAGAACTCTCATGCTCACTCCTCGAACAAGCATGTAGATTTGTTTGTTTCCCTGATTTCCAGAATCCAATCTTCAAAGCTCGGCACTCACCAGCTTTGAATCCTGACATGAATATAAATGCAGCTTCCCTTCGCCACAGCCATGTTCACATTACAACGAATGTCAACCAGCATGTCCTCCATCTAAAATTGAAATATCCTCAGTTGTTTTCAAACACGCTCTCTCGCTGGTTTAATCACAGGGTGCACAAGTCCACATTTGAATGGATAATACAGCCTCATCTAGTCACGTCAGTGTCTTTACGTAGTCTGTTGGTCAACGTAAAATGATTGGCATAGAATTCAGTGATTAAGAGCTTGTATCCGTATTCACAGCATGTTTCAATCGTCTCAGCGTAAACTAATCTACACATAGATTTTAGTCCTGCCACCTCCAAAGTCCCTAAAAAGTCCCTAAAAGAGACTTTGGATTTCAGAATGGTTCAGCACCACATCACAGCAAATGTTGATTATGCAGTGCTTTATTCAAGAAGCCACTTTTAATTAAGAACAGGTCAAAGGACAGGCAATGATTAGGTCCTTTTAGGAGTGAGTTAACATTGATTGCTCAGTTGTTTTTTTTCCCGAAGGAAATTGGTTAGTAGTGGTGGCAGTTGTGTTGGGTGAAAGGTGTGTTAGAGCTGATGATTATCAAACTAACTTCAATCCGGTGTTTGAATTCCTCTCTTGCTTGTACGGTGACCTTTTCCACCTGATTGTGATTAATTTGGTCCTTTGTCTCGACTTGTCCCAAGCTGTTTTCTTTTTTTCTTTCAGGCATTGTGATATGTTTGATTAATTACCAGAGCAAATGTATGAGTCTTGTGATCAGATAACTAAATACAGGGGTACTCCAGTCGTTTGGAATTGAAGTTTCTTGAAGTCACAGGTGACAAAAGAAACAGAGGCTGAGATGACTTTTAGTCCAGTTAGTACACAGATCCTACATTTCCCATAATGCAAATCATTTTCTTGCTCTTTTCATCAGACCACCCAGCCACTTAAAATCTTTTTAAAAGTCTTTTTAAGGCTTTCTATTAAAAAAAAAAAATAACTCTTGAGCCCAAGCCAAGATAATCCTGACAACATCATCAGGGGTTATTGTTCTCCCTCCACAGCCTTAAACAACCTTACCCAACTTTTTTCATAGGCTGAGTACTGCACCTTGCCACGTATAAACGACTTTATGTGAAAATGCGGCCCTTTAAATGACAACCTAAACAATAGCCTCGCTCATTAAGCTCAACTCATGAAATGGTAGCTTTCTCTGAAGGCTCATACTGTAACTCAGACAAGTGTAATAATTTATTCTGTTCAGTTCTGAACAGGGGCGGTCTTTCTTTCGGGCCCCTGCTACAGTATAATATGCTGCAGGGATGCAGTGAATGGTTATTATATGAGAAAGTATACTTTCTGCTCAGTTCTTCAAGGTGATCCAAGTTTTAAGGGACATAAACTTTAATACTTCGAAAGGCGTTAAAATATCCTGCAATATTGCACAAACTGAAGAGTCTTATCCACTATTTGCTCTTTCTCTTCAGACTCTTTAAATATTATTTGTCCTTAATAACTGGATTATGTTGTTATTTTTAATTAATGTGCAAAAAAAAAAAAAAAAAAAAAAAAATCCCTCTCAGGGAGAGACTGGAGCTTGATTACTTTATTTAGTCTGTTTATTCATTAATAGGCAATATTGAATATATGTTAATTAGCACAGGCTAATGAGAGTGCACCGCTGTGCTGGTGCTGGTGCGCCTTTGTTTGCGCGTGTCTATCTAAGTGGTTGTATGTGCACATAGGAACAACTGTCTTAATACACGTGTGTGTGTGTGTTTTTTTTTCCCATGGACAGGTGTTTGTTAGGAGTTTGTGCTGTTTGCATGTTTTTGTTTCCAACCCATATATACTCATGGGTTTCCATACGCATATTTAGGCATGTGCTTTTATGTTCATGTGGGTTTCTGCAACTTGCAGTAAACATTGTCCTTGGACACGCTGAGCAAATCTTGAATACATTATTCATTCCAATCATCATTAAAGTGAACAATGGAAAATCACACAGGGGTATAATACATTCATGTGATGGTGCTCTCAGGACCTGTAAATGTAAATGAATTGTAAAAATGTACCGAACAGAATGTGCGCAGTGATTCTCATGCAAAAACACTTAGATCAAACCATAATTAGTCCGAACAGCTGTGAGCACATCAACAGACAAATTAAACCCTCATTACTGGTAAGTCATTACTTATTAACAATGAGATTTTTTGACAAGTGAAGTAACGTGTAGATGCATAACGCTGGCCTGTGTGATTGTGGGGCGAATGGTGAACTTTTTCATCATGAGAATTAGGGTTGTCAGTTGTTTTTTTTTCCCCGCTAGTTCGCAACACCGTGTGTGAAACGACGTTGACTCTGGCAGGAGGGTGTATTGTAATTTATCTCAGTTCAGGAATTCACCACCATGCGATATCTTATCTTAGTTTCAACTATTTATTGAGAAATGGTCAGTAAAGTGAACTTTACCCACGTGCTTGCAGTGGAGGATCAAACTTTTTTTTTTTTTTTTTAAATCAACTTTTTTGCCACCGAAACATCTGCTGTGGTATAATGAGAAAAATATCCAAACTTTATTTTTCCCCACCTGTTTTTGCTGCTTCCACTCATCTCCCATCTAACCCTTTTCTTCCTGACTCAGGAGTTTTAGAAGTGGGCCCGTGCGGAGTTCCTAATGGCAACAGACTATTTTTTTTTTTTCAGAATGGGCTCCAGTCGACCACTTTATAGGGCTGAGTGGTCCGGGAGGTATGCCTCACAAATTAGCCCATCGTCCCCCCCTGCCATTTATTACCACCGATAGAACCCTATGTCAGTGAATTACAGCTAATACACCTGAGCTGTGCTCTCATTTCAATAGCAGCTGCTAAAGAGGTTTTCGGTCTATTAAGCTCATTGAGGATTTAAGTGTCTCTGCTCAAATGATATTGAACACCTGTGGCTGAAGTTTGCTATCCGGCAATCACTTTAGATCCAAAACAAACCTAGAATTTGTTTTTTTTTTTTTTTAAAAAAAAAGAGCAGATAAGTGACAACAAAAAGTCGCTAGAATTAAAGGTTGCTTCCTTCCTTTGGTCGGGACAAAGGAAGAAATGGTTGCTGTGGTGCTCTCAGTATAGCCGAAAACATTCCACTGGACCAGACTGCTTTTGACAATTATAAGTGTACTTGTAAGAAGTGAGGTCATTCTTGCACAAAACATATAATACAAACGGATTCTTTGTGTGTTTCCTGTGCTAATGGCAATGACAGTTAAAACCTTCATATTCAGTGATGTCTGCTGGCAGTGAAGTGTTCTGTGAGGCTGAATGTTACTGAGTCTGAGTGGTTGTCCCGACCCGTCTCCCAACAGCAGCACATCCGAGGGCCACTTCCGATTAAATCAGATGCTGTGGCAACAAACCAAGTTTTCCCATTATCAGCTAGGCTGCGGCGGGCACAGGGCATAGTGGAAAACAGTGACCTGCGGTGGAGAAGTTGAACCAGAATCAACTTTTGGAGAAATGCAACCCGACATCACACTGCGGCGACTAATCCGCCGATCAGACCAGTCAAACTGCTCCACAGCCATGGATTAAACTATGCTACTCTCACAGTTGTTGTGTTTTGGCTTGGTTTATTTCATGCACCTAGATTCTATGTCTGTGTCTGGCTTGTAGTGTTTCCAAGAAGTTTGATTTGGTTTGTCTCTGTTTGTTTGGGAGAACGCGAGTGAGGGAGCTCCAGTAGCAAGAAAGCCGGTGAGTCAGAAAGTTATTTTCTGATTGTTTCATAGCAGTTATGTTCGTCACAAATAAACACACCCGCAACGCCCTGCGGCGAATCACTGCAACACGAGGCCAGTCATGAAACCTGCTGGCTGTCTTGCAGCTATTCTTGCTTTAGTAATTAATGGCTAACATTTTCATTATACATACTGGTACACTGTGAATAATAAAACAGCTGTCTGTGGCTACATTTAGTTATTTTTTTGTCACACTGGCATGGCTTTAGGGGTGGTCTGGCAAATGTCATGACACCTATCGGGTGAACTGCCATGGAATTTTCTAAATTTATGGTCCCCAGATAACATAGTCTACTGACTTTGTTGATCGGCGAACTTTGATCTTTTAATTTTTCATCTCACGCCATCATAACTGCAAAATTGGTTGCAATTGCACAAACACATTGGTTTATGACCAGATTCCTGCAAAAAATGACAACATTCCATCCGCCTCGGCTGTTCGCATTATACCTGCTAAAGCATTAGCATTTTACTCAAAGCACCAATATGCCTATATTCAGCCTCATAAAGCATATAACATGGCTGTGGATGTTTAGTCTTTTTTAAATGAATAAACACATTTACACTACTTAATATAATTAAAACAAAAACAACCTAAATATTGATATACTATTAAGAAAAGGCCCACATATAATTTATATGTATCCATATGTAATGCATACACATATACTGTTTATAAGAAACATCTCAAGTTAAAGTCAGAAGTAACTGAACCAATATAAATATAATAACTAGTAAGTGTTCTGAAGAGGTAACTAGTCCACTGTAGTATCTAGAGATTTGTTTTTTATATTTGTTCAAATATACTGTACAACATTATGTTTTTCTATGATGTCAAATGTTCTCACAGCTTAAATAATACTAATGATTACATAAGACAATACAGCACAGCATGAATTAGTCTTGCAGAGCTGCTAAATCTCTTGTAAAATCTACAGTGAGCATGATGTGTGACCGGTCAGTTTGTTTGTGCGCCCAAAGGGACGTCAATTACTAGTGTGTTTATCCCCAAGGGAGGAATTGCAACGATTCCCGAGAGAGAGAGAGAGAGAGAGAAAAAAAGAGGCCGACAATCTACCAGAGGTGGTGGGTGGGAGAGAGAGAGAGAGAATGAAAGTCAATGCAGAAAGAGGACAAGGGAATAAGAAACAGAAGCCATAACAGTCAAGAAAAAAACATGAAACCTAAAAAATTCAAAAAAGTCAAACTGAACAATCCTGCCTTTCCGTAACTACGACTTCTCCTTTGTAACTATAGGTTCAGTACATTAATAATATAATTTAATAGCTTTTACCTGGATTCACCTCATCAGTGAATGTCCCAACAGAGAAAAGAGAATCACGGAGTGAAGTGGAACTCAAGTGAATCTGTGACAGGTGGATACAAGAGTCATTCCCAGAGGAAATTCCTAGCTCTATTTCACTGCTGACGACTTGTCACTCCAAATTCACCATCTGTTACCTGCTAACCACAGAACTCTTAAAACACTACACTTGAATTAACATAATTTTAATATGATATTATCACAGCCAATTGAACACACTTACTTGTTTACTGCCCCTAAATAATGAATGTAGGTACATGTAATGTAGTTTTCAGTACTGGCAGCTGGATGCCACTGCTGTTTTTCAGACTACAGTATATTTTTTTTCCACTGTGATAGAAATTCTAGCTTTAATAAGTTTCAAGTCTCTGGTAAATTGATTTCAGAGAATATTTAAACAAACTAAAATGGAAACTAAATGGAAATTGACCAAAATATGAACTGTCATTATCATAATTTGTAGTCATGGATTTGAACATAAAAAATCACCAATACAGTCGGAGCTCTTCTGCCTCTGGATTCGTGATTTAAAGTCTCATGAACTCAAGCGTACCTCTCTCCAGCCTGAACGGTGAGAAAAATCAGTTCGTCATTGGCAGTCGGCGTCCATGTTTTTGCAAACAGCACAGCAGCTTATAGCCTAAAGTCAGCTTATGGGTAGAAACTACCGTACCACGGCTGCTAAAAATGCTCTTCGCCAGCTTGAGATATAATATGTGGTTCATTTGCAGCTGCAAAGAGCTTAGACCTTTGCTGTGGCCTCCAAAACCAGTAAACACTCTGCCATGAGCAGTACCATACTGATGTAGAGACAGCACATAGGACCAGCCAGATGGGCGTATGAGCCTGTAAACTCGCTTTAAGGTTTTCATTGCCAAGGCCTCCCTCATTCAGAGATGAATTGGATGGTAAACCCATCTGAACTCAATTTACTCATCTTTGAAGCTGTCACATAAATCTCTGTGACATATATTCATGATGTGCTATGGTTATGGGGGTTTGAGGACTGATATCTTGACTAGGCCAGAAACAAAAGAATTTAGTATTGTACTGTTTTATCCTTGGCAGGAGGCTCTCAAACAGTGTTTAGACCATTGGGGAAGAACAGCCTGGGATATACTGCTACCTAGTAAATGAATAACATCTATAAAAAAATATCATAATAAAATGAACAAATCACATGAAAAAAATATTATACAGTGTACTGTTTTTAATGCCTGGTCAGAGTGGGACCGCCACTAGATCATTGAGTGAGTAATGAAATGCCTTCCTGTGATATAAAGTATTATCAGTGAATACATTAGTTTACTTTTAAGTCAAAACCTTTGCGAGATCCTGCAGCGTGAAAGGATTTCTATGACTGTGCGTTTTTTTTTCCCCGACGGTTGAAAGAGAAATGTTGAGAGACGTGCATTTCATTTGAAATTTCTGTTTGTGTGTGTGTGAAAATGATCAGCTAGTATAAAGCAATCACATGCCCCCTAGGTGGTAATTTACCTACTGAGGCCAGAGAGAGCCCTTTCTCATAAAAGCTACAACTGCATGCTGCACTGGCTGCTGTAGAGTACTTGCACCTTTTGTCACGATTCACGATTGGTTATGGCAAAGGGACCTGTGGTATTATAGTGCGGGTTGCGAGTGAGTGAATGAGATTAATTTAACAAGTCAATTGTCCAGTGAAATTCTATCACTTGGTCCAGTCAGCACCCGTGACCTCCAGTGAATCCTTTTTCATTGTCCTTGTTTCTTTGGTCTATAACAATTGCACATCGTGACTGGAAGAATGAACAACTGGTATCCCTGCTCCCCGAGGACCCAAGATGTCAGCCAGATAGAACCAAGATGGAGTAAGCCATTGTTCTTCACAACAAGCTCCACTTCATCAAGTCCTAAAGCTTTGATTGCCCTCTGGGCCTTTAGGTGGTTGAAAACAGGGTCAGGTAGGACCTTGAATTAATTCAGCATGCACATTGGATTTGATCTATCCTGGTGCTTTTATGTCTGATAAACATAAACCTGCAAAGTCTGTTAGATAAGGAGGGTCAATCAATTTGCATCTTTTAGTTAGAAGATACCTCCTAAAAACTGCTTTGTGTGTACGCAAACATAACTTATTTAGAATCATTGATGGGAGAAAAGGTTCAGAGTTTATGATTTATTAATACTGCAGCGTCCGAAGTGTACGGGCTTCGAAGAAACTCTTCAGTATACAAAAACTCACAAATTTATACTATGGGAGTGCGAGGAACATCATCTCCATCTTCATATTTCTCCACACACATCATCATGACACCATCATCCCCATCGCCTTCCGCTCTCTTCACAAAACTGCACCTGCACTCTCCAGGCATTACCAGTCAATAACTGATCAATCCAACGCCTATACAGTAGTATGGCTACCAACAATGCGTTTTTTAAATCATAGGCCTATACATCCAAACAAAATATAAGCACAGCACTTTTGTTTTTGCTCCCATTTTTCATCAGTTGATGTAAACGATCTAAGACAAACAGATTATTTCTCTTCAATATTGTTCACAAATTTGTACTCTACCTGACAGGTATGGCATATCAAGATGTCGATTAAACAGACTATGACACAGGTATGTCTTGGACTGATCACAATAAAAGGCTGATGTGCAGTTTTATCTTTAAAAGGCACTGAACTACGACTATTGCACACAGGGCTACAGATCCCTTTTTCATTGCCAGGAGGGCGATGTCACAGCCTGCCCTACTCTGCCTCTGATTGGCTTGGATATGTAACAAAGACAAAAGCCCATCAGAGGCAGAGCAGGGTGGGTCATGACAAACATCACAAAATAACACTGATCTAGTCATAGTTTTTGTAAATAGTATACTATATTTTTTATACTTTCAATGTTATCAAATATTATTTCAGTTGCAGATAAAATCAATAATTAATTCATTAACATAGCTCATTAGTTCAAATGAACGGGAAAGTGTTTTGTTGTGTTTTCCCTACTCTGTCTGCTTTGCACTATTTAAATGTTTATATAGGGCTTGTAGGCTTGTGATCATGTTAATTAATCATCCTAACCTAAGATAAATTAGAACTTTACAATTTATAAATCAATTACAAAGTTACATCCTTTTTCTGTAGGTACCGTGTGTACCTGTGAATCATCCATTAGGGGGGATACACTGTACGTTATTGCTGTGGTGGCCTTAAATAAATCAAGCGTAAAAACGAAGCTGCAGAAAACTAATTACTTGAATAAAAGTGCTGCAAAGTGGCTCAACACACTGCTGAACTGCAATCATCACAATCATCATGTTAATAAATGCCTTTGTGGGTATTACTGCAATAGTACACAGCTTATCTGAAGTATGTGTCAACACGTGGCGTCTGTAACATGTACAAGAGGTGTTTGTGCTAAGTAATCCAAAAAGTGTGACACACATTGTTATGGCTGATATCATTTTGATCGGCGCAATTCACTAAATGTCAGCTGATATTCAGATAAAGCCGTGTCTTTATTTGAATGTTGTTTAGAGATCATTCATTCCATACCGTGTTTCTGAAATTCAACTTCTTTGTGACCGACAACAAGCCTGGTGTTATCTGAACTGTCCTAAAGCTATCTGCTCCCGGTTGAAGCAAACACTAAGAGGAAAAGATAAGAGAAAGATTGTGACAGGCACATGTTGATGGTAACCTTCTCATGGCACGTCAATAGAACGCCACAGGAACAAACATAAGTGAAATGATGTAGCCCCGGGGAACATTTCACGGTTTTAATTTGGAAAACACTGAGATGCAATTGATTGATGTTCTCCGTGCAATTACAAACTGAGAAAGCCACGGATTAAAGTCTTTCATTGGATCCTTTTGTTGTTGACATTCAGAATATTAAATTCCCATGTTTATGTTCATACAGATTAGAGTTATTCCTTTGAAGTGACAAAAAAAAAAAGATATTTCATGATCAGAGGGGAGATTAATTGGTTGCTGCCATCTTAAGAAATCCTCGTTAAGGAGAGCCTCTGTGATATTAATTGGTGCAGTTGCGGTCCATTAAATTTTCAGTTTTACACTGTCAGTCATTGTGTAAACTGTCTTGCCCACATTTTGCCCTGGGAATAATACTCCAGTGATGGCATTTTCTAATACCACCTTTGTTGTATTATTTTCAAAGCTATTGTTTGTGGGATGATTGCTCAATCACTCAGATTTGTAGACCCAATTGAACTTCCTCAGACAACTTGATTTATAAGGCTTTTGTTTACTTTGATAAACAACAATGACTCACTGCCAGAGTCTGCAACTGTAATACATTAAGTGAAGGTGAGTGATGAATGGAAAGTGCTTTAAACTTTGAGGGTTAGAGGTCCTGTGTAAGATTTAAAAACCTCTATTCACAGAATATGGGAAGAAATATATTCAGAACCATTTTCATTGGTGTCTAATCATCTGAAAATAAGAATCATTATGCTTTTTGCTACGTTGGAATGAACCTTTTTATCTGTATTTACATCTAAATTACATAAATATGTTAATTAGCTAGCCAAGCTAGCTATTTCACTCTTTTCAGACTTTATGCTAAGCTAAGCTAATTGTCTCCTAATTCTAGTACCAGACAGACACAAGAGTGCTCTTGATCTGCTCATCTACTCTTGGCAAGAAAGCCAATAAACACATTTTCTAAAATGTTTTTTTTTGCCACCGTTTCCTTCATGTTCTTGAGTTTAGACCAGATTAATGCCCACCTGCAGCTTTAATAGAGACTTATCTGAAGGGCACCCACTTAAGGGCAAACTTAAATTGCTCCCTTTTTCTCCTGCATATGTGTAATCAATTCACTAGAATTTTTCTTGACCTTGTTTCAAAGAGAAAAAGCTTTTTTTTTTTCGTGGAGACAAAAGGGATAAAAAAAAAAAAAAAGATCCCCTCTTTCAACAAACTAACCTTCAAGCAATGCTGGATCTATAATATATTTTGTTAATATCTTCTATGAAAAAAAAAAAAAAATGGTCAGAAATTTTTCAAAATGTTAAAATATTAGCCAAGTCTTCACATGGAAATCTGAATAAACATGCAATTCCTCAGGGGTGTGTTCATCCTTCATGGAGCCATTAGATGTAGTGTGTCGATGCACATTTATTTTGATATGCCAACATCAGTTAGAGACATCAATTCATTAATATTCATCTCTGCTTCAAGTCGCCCCAACGGTAACTACAGCCCACCTGTTTCAGTGCTAAAGATTGGATTAGGGTAAGGGATGGCACTTAGTGAAGAAGCCGGCGTTTTTCTTTTGGCAACGGCGTGAGACAGAACAGACTGTGTTAATCCTGAACGTCTAACCTCATTCAAATGGTCATTTATTACTCTGACTTTCAAATGATGTGAGTGGAACAGAACTGTGAGTATCATGTATCATATGGATCATACATGAGACAGAGTTGTCTCTGTGTAAACACCAGGAAGTCATTAAACACACTTTCGTATGTGAAAGGACAAATTTACTGCTGCTACCTGACGACCCCGACAGCATAATTGGAAGAAATTAACCATCACCTGACCACAATCTCCCTGCCCTCGGCCCCCACAGTGATTTAGTGGAAATGCAGCATAATTTGCCTGTTAGTGAACAGCACAGGAACTGTAATATTGTGCGGGAAGGCTGTCCACTACAGTGCTAATTTGTGCAAGCGTATCAGAGCTAATCAGGAGAAAGGAGCCTTAAGAGTAACAACAAAGGAGAAAGAGGGAGTGAGAAGTCCCAGTAAACCAACAGAATTTCACTGATGGATGATTTTCAGAAGGGCAGACACATCTTTGTCGTCTACATCTTTGTCAGTGTCGGTCGACTTCTGAATTTAACTGCTTAGACGATCTAAAAATCTCTGATTAGGTTGTTGTCCTCCATGGGTTTGTCCTTTTCTGTATAAGAAAAACTGTAATGTTCAAAATGTACCTTCAAACCCAACCTAACTGAAACTATCAGGGCTACCCGAAATGACCTCACCTTTTAGCGGTGTCCTCGTTTTAAAAATGTCTTAACCTGAACTGGTCAACACGTACGGCGTGGTAAGGAAAGTCATTTCACACAGACTCTTAACCTTTTGCCTACCTCCCTTGAAGCAGTGCCTACAGAAGTAGATGGCTGTTGGCCTCAGGGCGTTTTTTCCCCGCTGTTCATTTCCCTCATGCCTGGTTAAACATGATGTATTCACCCTGTCATGTCTACCTGTCCCCATGGAATCAATGGGCCATGGACTCATAAATGTACAGTAGTAGCCACTGTAAGCATGCCATTCTGCATCTATGCTCCTATATATATATATATATATATATATATATATATATATATATATATATATATATATATATATATATATTATACATAAGTACTACAGGAGTGTCTCTTAAACAGTACTACAGTAAAACGTAAAACAGTGCACGCATACTGTATGTGTTCCTATATGTAGTAATCAATGCTATCCCCCCCAAAGGTAGCATTTATTGCAATCCTGTTGCATTGTAGTATGAGATAGACTTTAATGATCCCACACCAGGGAAATTCACTGGGTACAGGTTTCCACTGAAAACAGTCAGTTCAACAAACATGACATGGAGAGACAATCAAAGTGATTTGATTCCCAGGGGAGAGTTTGCTCTTTATACAGATGGGCTACGGTGCTAAGTCTCTGTGGAGACACTCGCTGCGATCGCTTCATAACAACAACTTGTTATCACGTCGTGTGCACACGCTGCGTGCGTCCGTGCACGCGCAAGTCTGCATATAAAAGTCAGGTTTCTGCGAGTGCCGTTCTGTAGATATGATGGGATCTCAGGGGGTTTTACCCCATCCTCTTTTCTCTCTCTCTCTCTCTCTGTCTCAGTATCTATGATCACAATGAGCCTGTGTTTTGTCTCAGCACATGTTCTTGATAACAGCTAATGAGGAATCACAGTGACAGTGTCTCCCTGCTTGCCCCGCAGAAATGATTTAATGAATTAATAATGTAATACTGACACAAAGCAAAGGGGGTGACAGTAGTGGGGTGGACTTTACCAGGCATAATGAGAAATCTTCCCCTGTTTCAATAAATATGTCTGTAAAAAGTATCAAAACCACACTGTGCAAAAACCTCCACTACAAGTAAAAGTGAGCTGAGGTATGTTATTATCAGCAAAATTTACTTAAAGCATCAAAAGTAAAAATATTCATTATGTAATAAAATGTTCAAGTAAAGTACCTTAAATGTGTGCTCAAGTACAGTACTTACTTTACATTCATTCAGTTACATTCCAACACACAAGAGACATGTGTTCATGGATTAAACTGTGTGTAGCTGTGGACAAAGTGTGTATAACCAATTTTCATCTCCTCTCTCCTCCACATGATCATCATCTCTCCGTAAAGCTTTCGTCTGCTTTGACCCAGTAATAACACATCAAAGCATGAACACCACTCATGTCTCAACAATCCCATTCTCAGGTTATCATTTGAATTTGTCTGTAATGACCACTTGGGCACTTCATAACCAGCAGTGATTGGGGACTGTTTGCTGCAAGGATTCAATTAAGCGCCATTGGTGGTCGGCATGTCAGTGTTGGCTAGAGGGGTTGGCAAGGGAGTTATGTACTGTAAGATCGTGTTTGACTATGTCCAGATTGTGTCTACCATGAATTTTGACAACTGCGAGAGGCTGTATGCTTTACTGATTTCTTGGCAATGAAAACTGGGTAATTTCTTGAAGGGACAGTTTGACATTTTGCCAAATATCCGTATATGCTTTTATGCTTAAATGAGAAAATCAATAGCTCAGCTGAAATCTGTCCACATATGCTTGTTAGTATATACCTTAGCATAAAGACTGGAAGTGGGGTTAATACTTAGCTTGACTCTGTCTATTGATAAACAGAAAAGAATCCACCTACCAGAGCTTCCAATCTAAAACAAACTTAAACATATTTTTTCATTGATTTAATTCATACAACTGAAGTGAAAAAGACGTCGCCGTGAGGCTGCCAGGGAGCAGAGACTCCAGGAAGTCATGGCACCCTGCCAAGAATGAGTTAATCACATAACCTCCCTGAAAACCACATTTCATTGTTATTACACTTTGGTTTTTGGATTCAACAAATGAGATTTAATTTGCTAATTAGCGAACTTCCTTGCTTTCAGTCTTGATGCTAAGCTAAGCTAACCATCTCTGGGTCCTCATACAAGGGTTGTTTTGATCTTCTAAGTAGCACTCCGCAAGAAAATGTCAAAATGTTCCTTTAAAGGTCTAGCGTGCGGGTGTAGTCTAGTCTACTGCGACCATCTGAATGCCACTCAGCTCACCCTCTAGCTTCCAAGTGTGTAGGAGAAACTATAGTGGCTATGAAACTGCCAAAAATACACAAAAGGCTCCTGTCTATAACCAGTGTTTGGTTTGTCCATTCTGGGCTACAGTAGTAGAGTCTGTAGAAGAGGATCCACTCTCTGTAGATATGAAGGATCATTCTAAGGTAAGGAAAACACAATAATACTTTTTTTCAGGTGATTATAAACTAATGAAAACATAGTTATATATTATTTCCTGCCATATTCTGCCGATAAATCCCCCTCACCCCCTTACACACTGGACTTTTAAGTTTTCTTTACAATCTTTCGGCATAATTTGACACTATGGAGTGAAAGCAACACTGTGAAGTCTTGCCCTAGAATATGATGGAGCCCACTGACTTACTGCTATCTGAAGTGTTTGAAATGGAGCATGCCGTGAACACAGCCAAGCTCCCACAGGTTCGGCAGATTGGTCCAAGCTGAAAGATCAGATAGCCATATGGTGGACCTGATGCTATATTGCTCTTTCTCCGTGTCTCCCCTCTGACAGAGAGCAAACTGCCCGACGGTGAGTCCGGCTTCTCTGAACAGTCAGTCATCCTCTCACGTGGGAAAGACATCAAAGAAAACTCAGAGCCTCAGCTTCAGCCTGAATATTCTCTACATGCAAACACACAGCTGACCAAAACAGGTTAGCACTGGCCGCATTTCAAAAGCATTTGCAATTCAAATCACTGTCTCACGCATTCACTCAATATAATTAGGCTCATATTTGTTGGAGTAGTTTAGTTTGTGAACTGTTGAGTGTGCTGTTTCAGGCCAGCAGCAGGTTTCTTATAAGCCTTGCTATACTGTGTCTAATCGTACAACTTGGCTTCTGAAGTGCACGATCAGCTTTTACTTAAGAACTTCCATCTCTGAACTGCTGACAAGGCTGGAAGGATCAACCTGTGTAACCAATATTGAATTTTGTGGTCTGTACACTTAAAGTTGCAAGTTAGTTGTAGACACATGGTAGTGTTGGTGAGGAAGACATTTCTGTCAGGCTTTCTTGTGTTTTGGGATCAAATCAATGCAAAATTTGAAATGGCATTCCCATATTAGTTAAAACGTAATTCTGATGTCTGTGTTTTATTTGCCATCATTCCTAGTTACAATGATAGTACTTACTAAGCCACAATCTAGGAATGAGGCAAAGTCAGAAAATGACTATTGGGCAAAGTACGGGCAACAAAAAAAGTGCAGATGTTTAAACTTTCCATTATTCTGAGCACTTCTACGACTTCTTTACCAGTGTACACAACAATCTCAACTAAATCTCCACTTAATCCAGTTAAGTCTTGAGTTTTCTTTGAGCATCTTTACTTTTAAGCCAACATGGATGCAAAACCCTAAAAGTGTTCAGAACACTGGAAAGTTTGACCATCTACATCAGGGGTGTTCCACAAAAGGGCCGGTGTGGCTGCAGGTTTTCTTTCCAACCAAGCAGCAGCACACCAGACTTGACTCATTTAATCAACTGATCTCAGTCTTCAGAGGGTTGATTGGTCAAACTGTGTGCTCTTGGTTGGTTGGAACAAAAACCTGCAGCCACACCGGCCCTTTTGTGGAACAGATTGACACCTGTGATTTACATCTTAAAGACTGTATGATATAATCAAAGGTCTGCTGGGCATCCTGGTTGGCTTGACTAGAAGAGCATGCGCCTTATGTGCAAAAAGGCTGAGTCCTTGTTGCAACCTCTCCTCCTTAGATTTGAGTTCGAGTCTGGCTTGTGGTCCCTTCCCTGTGTGTCATCCTGTCTGTCTTTGGCTGTCATATCAAATAAAGGCAAAAAAAGCTCCAGAGTAAGTAAGAGGACCTTGACCCTCACCAAGATGATCAATTCTAAAGATCCATCACAGTTTATAGACTAGCTCTCGTTTCCTGCCCAGTTGGACTTCATTGTAGCAATTAACAATCTCACCGGTTACTTTGGTTATTACATTTTAATCATAACCTAGAAAAATAACTCCCAAGTTGTAATAAGCCATGATTATCCTTCAGCTCCTTTCCCTGCAGTCATCAAGCTAGTCTCTGCATTGGCAGTTACTGGAAACTCCATTGGGGATTGCTACGTTGGATTCTGTGATAGCAAATGACAAATGCCCATGACAAAAGATGGGCCGATGTTGGAAACCCTGCATGTACCCAGATGGCCTTTTTGTATCTGTGGGCCATTTCAGTAGTTGCAACTATAAACAATTTTATGCCATCTGCTAAGTGATGGATTTGAGTCCATCTGTCTAATCAAGCATCTCGAGAAGCTTGTTCCGAGTTTCCACGAAGGGTGAGAAATGATAATCAGCAGGTTCATACATATGTAAATTTAAATATGTGCCGCATAGATTTTGTCAGTGGAATTAAATGTTATCCCAACAATGCATCATATGGATTTTTTCAGTCAGCTGTAGGCCACATTGTGCTTATTTATTATTTATACACTGCGGGAGAGGCGCTATTACCTTACTGCACAGTGCTACACCGGCGTGGCATATTAGATTTAATGTAAACTATTTTATTCTTCCCTCTCATATGGGAACCAGGGGAAAGTTTGAAAGGATTTCCCTGAGCATGAATGCTCTATTTCAGCATTCAGAAAAATGCACACATCCATCAGCGTCAGTTTACTAGTCACAGGGAATGTTCCTGAGTCTGTGAAAACAAGTTTATAAAGTCTTTTGTGGCCAGTGTCTAAGCACAACCGTAAGAAAAAAAAAAAGTTTAATAATGCTGTAGTCACTACAAGCGGATATTGGATTGCAAGAGCGGATATTTTGGCAGAAAGCAAATTAAATATGTTGTCAGTGTCAGTTGATACATTCAGTACCAACATTTTTTGAGATGCTTCCTCATTATATTAATGGAAAACATAATCCATCCGGCACTGCGTTTCCTTTAAAATGTATCTGTCGTTGCAGATTAGTTGTACAGACGCGTCATTTCTGGGAGACAGTGTAGCAGCAGGTTATCTAGGCCTCGGTTTGGACTTTTAAATGAAAAAAAAACAGCTACAGTATACGAGTTCAGAGCTTGGGGCAAGAAGTAATGCGGGTGCTCACAAGGTGGGAAGAGTCTAACAAAAAGATTCGATCAGTTGCATCTTGGAAAAAACGTAAAACCAAGCTTTTTGGAGCTTGACGCATATTAGAGACTAAAAGTCACTGCATTGCTGCATTTATTTCATAGTCCACATTTCCCATGGTACACTTATGTTTAATTAATTAAAAAATGCAGCTTTTGCTCATGTTAAGAGGTATATTTTTCTAATAACTACCACCACTGGCTCTCGAATGCACTTGGGATTACTTGTTTTACTGTTGCGTCTTCTGAATACTGCAAAATGAGTCATGACTGAATCACCGTTTAAAAATCCGGCGCATGGTCTCTAGCATTTCTCTATCTGTGCATCACTGAGGACAAACATTGTGCTCAGGTATTGATCTTTAACTGTTCTAATATGGCACATTTCCTTCCCTAAGTTCCTCTCTTGATAAATAACCTCTTGCTCTCGGACTGTTTGCTCACTCAGGCACGAGGTGAGCTGCGCCAGCCATGAACTACAATTACCACATGGTTCACAAGAGGATTCACACTATGAGTGATACATAACTGACTGCTATCCAGCTACTTGAGACTAAGCACTTGAAAATCCACATGTCTGCACTTCTGTAATTCAGTTTGAGGTTTAGCCCTGTTGGCTGTAGTCTATTATTACTTATCTTTTCCCTGTAAAATATGCTTGAGTGCACCTCTCTTTTTTTCCCCCCTGTACCACAAATCATCCAACCGATACACACACAACTCATTGTGCAGCCTTGTGCACACATACATGTTACGGGCTAGATGACCAGACCAGTACATCCAACACATTTATACACGCGCACACACCTACATGCACACACAGGTGTCTGACTAACAAGACAGTTTGACATGTGCGAGCAGCTTTTGCTGACCAGTGGGGGTTTCTAACTGACGTTAGGAGAAATCCCACAGTCATTTAACTCTTGGCCTGGCTGTTTTCACACCAGCTCTCTGTAGACTGCTTAACACAAGCCGGGCTGTCAGAAGGGAGAGAGAGGGTGAGAGGACGACAGAGTGTCTCTGCATATGTCTACGCGCTGGTCTCTGTGCATTTACCTCAAGTATATTTGACTCGTATGTGAACGGTGCAGTGTCCGTGTGTGTGTGTGTGTGTGTGTGTGTGTTTGTGTGTGTGTGTGTGTGTGCCTCTAATGAGCTCTGTGGCCAAGGGTAAAGAGGAGCCTAAAGCATTAAAAATCCCTCATAAGGGGATGTCACACGTGTGTTTCTCTGTGTGTGAGGGTAAGTGTGGGCAAAAAATGAACCGAGAATAAGATCACATGAAAAAAATACTTAGGAAACGGATTAAATAATATATTTTAAAAACAGAAATAATAAAAATTAAGTTAAAAATGGCCAAATCGGGTTCAGCTCACTCTGTAGCTCTTGCCTATGGCGTTCAACTCTAAGAGTTAAGTCTAATAGTAAGAGTAGGGTAGGCAGAAGTCTATCATTTGTCTGCTGTGTTGTTCTTCATTCTGTAGTCTATGTACAATAGGTTGGTGGAAATAGTTCTTCTCTGTGGACTATCTTGTCTTTGTATATTGAATATAAAGTGACGACCTATTCTGTCTGTAACGCTGATGTGCTGTGAATTCATATCTATTAACCATTTGTGCCTGACATTGTGCCTCACTAAATAATTGATCATTCAAACAGAGTCCAAAACTATTATCTAATTTGCATTTATAGTTTGTTGTGCATAAATAAAGAGATGAGGGAACTTTATTTTATGGGCCACAAACACTGTGAAGTGATGAAGTTATTTCTTAGTGATAAAGAGTTACCATTTCAGTCATCTTAAAATATTTTTTTTAGTTTTAGTCTTTACCAACACTTAACAAAGTTATCTTAACAAAAAGTCTTCCTAATTCATTTAATTTGTAAAGACATTCTGTTTATGTGGAATTATTTTCTTCACAGCTCTGGTTTATGGCTTCTATGCTAGATGCATTCAAGGGTCAGAGGTACTGTTAAAACAAAATAATCATGATGAACCCATAAAGTTGTTGTTTTCAGACACATCGCTCTTTTTATTCCCATTCATACACATCGGGTTAATTTTCATTGTGACATGTTTGGAAGAGATTGATCAATAAAGTTTTGAAAAGACACACTTTATCTATGAAGAATAAACCACACTGTCACAGTCATTTCATGACCAACTTTATGGGCAACAGTGTATATTTAGGAGTGTTCCAACATATGTGTTTCTGGCTCTGCTGGTGCACAGCGGCTGGTGTGAGTTTCAGTGAACACGAGCGATCAAATGTCCTTGTTGGTCCAGGGCTCCGTGCCAGTCTGCCTGGGTTCATTACACAGCACTTAAACAGTCTTGACCAGAAAAGAAGCCAAAATGACTTAGTCTGATCACATAGCCTACATGTTGTGTGTCTGCTTGCCCGTTCTGCATGAGTGTATGAGACCGTGTGTGTGTGTGTTTGTGTGTGTGTGTGAGAATGATCACAGAAAGATCACTGAGTGTTTGACAATTTTTAGAGAAAAAGAGCCAAGCTCAGCTGTCTGACAAGTCCAATTGATGCGCTGCCAAGAAATCTGTCACTGCGCCGTGTCAACAAAGTTACTCAGAGAAAAGTGGAAGGCGAAGGATGTGATATATTAGATTCATTGGCATGTAAGGCAGTTTTATTACCAAGAAGGAAAGAAATGGGGATGGGAAGAGGCCGTAAACCAATAGCAACGTGGGGTGTACAAAGATGGCAGGTATAGGGAAATACAAAATTGAATGTACGAACAGAAAAAAACACAATGGCAAAAAGAAATGGAGACAGACAAAGAGAAAATGTAGAGAGAGAAACCATAAAAATGAATTCTTTAAGCAAGGCATCCTGCCGTGAAAACCACAGAATGGGTTGTAAGTGTTCGAATCAACAATGCTTTAAAATTTGGTTCCATAAAAGCAGAACACCAGGGGTGAGGGCGGATTAGTTTGAGAAATTCATGCTCTTAATAAGATTTTGATATGCTTGTCTGCCTGTTGCTGCAAGAGCTTAGTGGCGCACCAAACATATGTCCCCTATTGTCAGCGAGCTTGGTAATACACTTCCCCTTACCTGGCTTTGTTACGCTGTAATGAGAAGTGTATTTTGCGTGATATCTCACTGACCCACGCTGCCGATTTGGCCGCTGTCACGGTGTGTCTGCATTGTGATTTTCCGACAGGGAAATCAACACGCCCTGTGCAGAGACGGAGTGAAGGAATGTGGAAAGAGGAGACGGAAGGAGGACAGACGGGGCAGCCAGGTGTAGCGGGGGGGGGGGGAATTTAAAAATGCATTACAGAAGGAAAATAAACAGAAATAATAATCAGGAGTGTGAAGTCTCCAGTGTATAAGATCTATTTTCTGAATATAGCAGTAATAGAATATAATATGCATAACTATGTATTCATTGGTGTGTGATCACCTGAAAATAAGATAGACACTAGACAGGGCCTTTCACGCTTTTTACAAGTTTTGCGGCTTCCTTCACGCTAGGTACAAGATGGTGAAAGGAGGGGGTTGCTATTAGTAACTACACCACTAGAGGGCACTAAATCTTCCACATTAAAGAGCGAAAAAAGAAAAAAAAAAGGATATATTCTGCAGGACATTAATAAATATTCTCACTGCAATTCTCACCTGCAAAACAACCCGTTAACAAGGACACAAAAGCCTCTCTCTAGAGTCAGCTGGAAATGGCAAATTCTGGGTACAGTTTATATAATGTTGTTAAGGTAGCCCAGATATTTATGGCCAAGTTTCAGAGTAAATGATATTAAGTTTCAGTGCTTGGTTGCAAAGACATTACCACAGTTCACCAGAGATGAAATGTGTTCTTTTTCAGTCTCTCTCATAAATTCGACAGCACTGTGGAGCCTCAGTGGTAATTTATAACAGGAAATCAGTTACAGCAGTTGAGTTTGTTCAAAACGAGGCACTTTACCGCTAAACTTCTGTTCTTCACTGGAGTTTCCTGTCACTGTGTGCAATGTGCAGCACGAAAGAAGAAAAAAACAAAATGCAAAAAAACAAACGAAAATATCAGATTCAGTAAACTGGAAAATCTGCCTCTGTGTACCTTGAGGCAAGGTTAAACAGGAGACAGTCATATACTTTAACTACTCTTTAGCTTTGCATAGCCTCTCTTAACTCTCAGCTTCTAAATTCTAAGTTGCATACGCATCCAAAAATAATACTGTTCCCAGTTCTTTTGTTTTTAATAGGGGATGAATGGGAATGTTAGTGAGTGTGACTGTATAGTGTGACTAAAAAGCTGACATGAGTGTGACATCGTACTGCGAACAAGTCCGGGTAGAAGGATGGGTCAAAAACGCTTTTGACTTTCTTTAATATGGGATCACTGGTAGTATTACTGTTATTTGTAATGTATTATTATACATACATTATGTGTTATTATGTAATTTAAGTTTATATTCTCTCCCTGTTTTGAATTCTTGTCTACCTACATACATACATCCGTGGTGGAGGAAGTTTTAACAACACCCTTTAATTAAGTAAAAGTAGCAACAAAGCAATATATAAATGCCCCCTGTCAGTGCTCAGATTTTCTCTCCACAAGAAAGTTTACGGTGTGAGCTTTTGACACCCGTCAGCAACGATTCACAAATCACAAACACTGATTTAGATGTTTTAAAAGATTAAATGTATTTGACTTGAATGCACAGACTTTACAGAAAGCGTTTTAAAGTTTAAAGCTGAGTCATGAAACCAGTTCAACTTTTATGAAGTAGAAGATGATGTGGCAGAGGCCTTAAAAGCTTTCTGCTCATTTTAAAATTCATAATTACACCCAAAATTCAGCTTTCACCATGATGTACATACTAATTAACTTCCGTTTCATTACTGTGTGATGATGTTTTGATGTTCTGTAGCGTTTGCACCCTTGGTGGAACCACAAGACATCCAACAATTAAAACGGGTTTTCATTGATCTCAAGCTATGTATTGATGTGACTGGATGGCACGAGCCTTTGGCTTGATTTTACAAGCTATGCGCTGATCTGTCAAGGGAAAATACGCAGCAATTTATCAATTGACCACTCTGACACTAATGCATTCATAATTATCCAAGAGCTGTAAGGTGCATAGACACCAATGATTCTTACAGTAGCATTGGTATTTGCAAGAAAATGTATGGTTCAGTCTGATTTTCTTTTTTTTCTTTTTTTAAGTCAGTCAATGTAATTTTTTAAGACAGCCTAACTGGAAAATCTTTGTTTGTTCTGCAAATTGGCTTTCTCTGCCCGCTGAATGCTTTTGATTCCGCAGCCATCGGATCAATAACAGGCTTTTGTTGTGAGTATTTGTCTCTCTGCCTTTCTGTTAGTGAAGAAATGCTGAGTCAAGAGGCAAATAATGCCACTTTGAATTGTTTCCCCAGGCTGCATTTATGAGTGTGTGTGTGTGTGAGAGAGAGACACTGCTCCTACAATTTGATAAGTTGTTTATCGCTGCTGTGTGATGACTGCGTCGCACGGGTTAAATAAATTGGCTTTCTTTCTTCTCTCTTTCTCTCTTTGTCTCGGGGGACTTGCTGTGCGTTTTTCAACATTAACAGAATAAATGGCGCCGTGCCATTATTCCACGTGACACCTGAACTTTCTTTTTTAGCAACTCACGCGCCACTGTCGGTGCCTCTCCCACATCACCTGCGATTCAAAGTAGCATTATGTCACAGTGACATCTTTTGCTGCACGTAGTGACAAGAAACTCCAGTTAAGTACAGAACTTTAGTGGTAAATCTTGAAATACGGTTGTAAAGTACCCCTGAGGCTGCAAAATGACCAAAACGCTGCCAGATTTCGGAGAAGGAGTAAGCTAATCTCCGGTGAACTGTGGTCATATCTCCATCTGCAACCAAGCACTAAATCTCTAAATATCATTTATGAAACTTAAAGATCTGGGTTACCTTAATGATGTGAAATAAACTGTGTCCAAAATTTGCCAGCTGACTGTAGAGAAAGGTTGTATTTGCTCTTGTTAACAGGATGTTTTGCAGACGGTATTGCAGTGAGAATAGTTATCAGTGTCCTGCAGCCTTGACACAATTTGTTTAGACAACACAGTTCTGGGAATTTTCTCTTTTTTTTATGTGTTTAAAATGTGTTTATGTCCCAAAGCCTTCTCAGCATCCGGTCCCATGGCCTCTTAGTCTTTGAAGTATCTCTTTTCCTTTATGTTCAATGCACACCTGCATCCAGTTGTTAAATCACTCTCCTCTTTTTAACAGTTTATTTCTATTATTTATTTGACCGTTGCAGTTACCTAACTGACCTGAGACTCAGCATTTGATTGGATGAACTGTCTGTCATGGGGAAAATTTAACCAATCAGGACTAAAATGGACCATCCATCATCTGTAACCATGTCTTCTTTGCAGGGTCATTGGGGGCTGAAGCCAATCCCAGCTGACTGGGTGAGAAGCACAAGGCTGGCACATAGAGACAAGCATTCATGGTTACATTTACTCCTTTGGGTAATTTAGACTCACCAATTACCCTGCATGTCTTTGGACTGTGGGAGGAAGCCAGGGTGAAGTGAAGGGAGAAGTCATGCAGACACAAGAAGAACGTACAAGCTCCACACAGAAAGGGCCAGCCATAGAAATCCAGAAACATGCTGTGAGGCGACAGTGCAAACCACTGCCCCACCATGCTGCCCAAAATGGATCAGTTCTTTTATTCAGAGAGGTAAATGGGAACCCAGTGTGCCTAGCGTGTTAACCTTAGCCTTCGGTGCTTAAACAATATAATGTCGGCGCCAACTTCAGACTGACAAGAATCTCTCTGTGGCAGATGGGATTTCAGATCTTGCTTGAGAAAACAACCATTACAGATGTTGCTCAGCTGGCCATATTCATCCCTGGTCTTCAAGAGACTCTGACTGTTACCAAGCAGATGATTTTCAGCTGTTTCCCTGGAATGCTGCACGATGCCAGATTTTAGGAGCAAGTTAAACATTGCGGAGCCAATATAAGCCAATGCTGCCTTCCAACCAGAATACAGTTCTATGAAAAAACAACAAAGACTTATTGTGATTGCATTTAAATGAATATTGTGCATGGATGGTTCATTAATTTTGAATGATTTCAGAATGTAGTCAACATTATTTATAGGTTATTACGCAGTGGTTGAGATCAAAGATTGGGCTGTATGTGGCCCTTGACCCCCCTTGAGTAAGGAGCTGTTAGCTTAGGCACAGAAGACATAGGAAACAAGGGGAAATAGCTAGCCTGGCTCAGTCAAAGGGCAACAAAATCTGTACAAGCACCTCTAAATCTCACTAATTCTTGAGTTATAGCTTGTTTAATTGGATTGTTACCAGTCTTTATGCTAAGCTAAACTGGCTGCAGCCTTATTTTTTAACAGATACAAATGTAGTACTGATTTTCTCATAGTGATCTCTAGATCTCGTAGTGCTAGCATTACCCATGAACAGGTTAGCATTAAACATTCACAACATTCAGTGCATTTACTTACTCATCAAGTTTCATGGACAAACAAGCCATTCAGTCACTCTACCAGACAGATAAACGTTCAGCAGACTGAATGCTAATGGTTGCCATTAGTCAGGCAAATATTCATTTATTCAACAAACTAGACGTTGAGCCAGCTAGTCGGTCACACAGGCAGTCGCTCAATCACCCAGCTGTACAGTCTGTCAGCCACAAAGCAGCCGACGTCATTTGGTGGTCAGCCAGGCTCCCAGTCAAGCACACAGCCAAAAATCCCAGTCAGAAAAGTAACCCAAATGTTTGGCGGGCCAGGCATTTCCTCACCAGGCCTTTCAGCCAACCCAGTCTTTTTTTTCCGCCAACACAACCACAACCGCTACTGGATTCCAAAGAAAGTGCGAGCAACAGGCATGAGATTAGCAAGAGAGGAGGTGAAAAAAAAAAAAAAACAGAGGGTTGAAATCAAGATAAACAAAAAGGGAAAAGAACAAACCAGCAGCATCGCTCAGCGTTCAGCAGCAGAGCAAGCAGATGGTATTGTATAGCGCTCACCGCATTCATTCAATAAAGGCTGGCTGGAAGAAATTAATATGTGAACGTGCGTGTGTGCGGGCGTATGACGGCATGCGGCGCACACATGCAAATACGATAATGAATTCCATTTTGTCAGTTTATGAGACAAAATGGATGAGAAATACCACGAGAGGTGACGGGTTGGAAGACAGACAAGAATGCTAATAGAGCAATAAACACAACAGTAATATTTCATTTTAACAATGGGACCAAATTAACAGAAATGAGTGGCTATAATGGAGAGTGGCGATAGATGACACAGGAGGACCTTTGATGGCCATTGTTTTATGAGGCACAGTGCTGCCAAATGCACTTCATCATCATTACACATGATGTCTGTGCGGGCATGCCAATACACCCATCTCCACACACACACACACACACGCCGTAGGTAGCGACAAAATGAGCAAGATAAACACACACAGCCACACAACTGCATGCCCGTGTAGACATAAAACCTTTGGATTATTAATTTGCTGCCTCATGATAAGAGATAAAACCTTTTGAATGGTTAGTTGAAAGCCCATTGTAGCATGCTCTCCCTGGTGGTACTACCTTTTGTCTTATAATAAATCATGCCTTAACCGTGTGTGTGTGTGTGTGTGTGTGTGTGTGTGTAATAACAGAATTAAGAAACTGAATGAATCATGAAAATGACTCAACATTACAGTTTGATGTGGCAGCGAGGGGACACCGAGATGGTATAGATCGAACATTTGGCAGGAGAAAAAAAACAAAAATAACAGGCAACACAGAAGGCTCAGCAAATCTGTGGCGATCATTAAACAGCCTGCGGGGAACGTACACCCACATTGCTTGAACTAATTCGGTTCTCAAAACACTTCACCTCCCTTTCTCCCGACCCTATCTCCTTCTGAAGACATTTATATGCAAGGATTCTGCATTATTGATTCATAGCAAACATTCTGTGCCAGTGGTGGGAGTAGTGTGACACTGATACTGTACAGCACAGCACAGTTTTTTTTTTTTTCTTTTTTTTAAAGTGTGGTGGATTCAACACCAGCAGCCTGGGGTTGTGTCTAACTGTATTATTTAACCGTGAACACGCAGCTTTCTCTAACCCTGAGTAGTTTTACCTTGACTCTTGTTGCTATTAGTTGTAAGTCTTTAGCAGGAATTTTGCATATATGTTCAATATTAATATAATATCAATATTAATTAAATGCAATGTGGATGATATAAAACATGTACATCCCTACATATGTACTGCCTGAGTGAATACATGCATGCTGTACAGGAATCATGTCTTTTTTGCAGTGGTGGAAGTACTTTTAACCTATTTGATTTTTGTTGATGTTAATGTTAGAAATAAAAGAAGTTTTCAAAATGTTACTTTTGTAAAATGATGTAAAAAGTTTTATCAGCAGACTATATTCAGAGTGTCAGAAGTATTAACTGATATCAAACTGAATTATATTTTATTTGTTCACATCTTTCACATCTAAAATCTGGATCTGCAAAGGAACTAGAGCTGTCAAATAAATGTAGTGGAATCGAAAGAATTACATCCATACAACATGTTGAATGGAGTTAAAGTATATAAAGTAGCATAAAATGGAAATACAATATAATTCAAAATTGTAAGTACAGTATTTGTGGCGTGGGGATGTTATAACTGTTTAGGTTTTGTCTATAATCAGTGAACATTAATGCAGCTTCTCTGTAGTGTAACTTTGGATTTTTTAATATTAGAGTATTAGCACTAATTAGCAAGCATTACACTAAGAATGTCATGGTCAAAAACCAGCCATGCTGCCACATAACAGTTGCAGAGTCCTTTATTTAAGATTACCCTATTGAGGGAAGTCAATGCAATTCAAATTTTTACTTTATGGATTTAATTGCTTGCCTCCTCTAAAATATTGGAAGAGTTTGTGTTTGTGGAGAGAGAAGCTGGGTGAAACCCAACTGCTCTCGCAAGCTGCATTTGATCCTTCGCTTGAAATCGTCTCCCGCATCCAGGACACTGCTGAGCTGAAAACTAGGAGCTGCTTCCACTAAGTGAATCCGACGGCTCAGTCAGACACCTTGCTTCCAGTTGCTGTTGTGCTGTACACGCTGAGCGGCTCTGCCAGCAGACACCGCTTCAGCCTGGGTTATCTCGGTTTACTGTGCGCGCCGCTGCTGACCTGCGTGACCTGCGCAGGTCTCACGCGCACAGCAGTGCGTCGTGACCGTTAAATGACTTTTCCCATCATTTTTTGGTGATTAGTGATAGAATCACCGTGAGCTGGCAGCGACTTTGTTTTCCCATGGCAAAAGAGCTTGTTGAGTCAAGCAGCCAGCACAGCTCTCACCACTCACTGGCTAAGCTTTCCTAACGGTTTCCATTACATTTTGAATATGAAAGATAATTTGAGTCTTGAAACTTGCCTGATATATGAAATTCACTGCAAGCGACAATATTTGTTCACACTTGATATTAATATATTTTCTGTTTACCCAGTCAAATTAAAACAGGTCAAATACGTGTCACGAAGGAGCTGATGAATTTTCAACCTCACAGACACCTTCTTTTTTTTTTTATTAAAACATTTGCAAAAGGCTTTTGGCAAACTGTGCGTTTTCATTATTTGCCTCACATCTTGTGCAGGTTTGGCATAGCCTCGAGATGCTGTTGCTGGAAGGGAATTAAAAGAGCAGGCTGGTTGAATGAATGGCTGGGGGCTGCAATGGTACATAATGTCGTGCCATAGAAGGGCACCACAGGCAGTGCAGATGGGCACAGGGCTGGGGACTGAAGGGAGTCATGGATTTTAGATCAAAAAGAAGCAGCATTTAGCTAAAAGAATGTTAGCGGTGGGAATAGAACCTTTAGTGAAGGCAAAAAAAAAAAAAGACAAGGCCGTGATTGCTGATGGTGGAAGAAGATAGGAGACCATCATGGTGGCAGAAGGCAGAAGATCTAAGCAGCTTGAGCTTCTTGGTTTAATGAAATGATCAATGAAGGGGAAAAAAATCAGCAAGAACCTCAGGACCGTCACAGCTGCTCTTCTCCCCCTCTCCTTCTGATAAACATCCCTCCGCAACTCCTCCTCCTCCTCCTCCTCCCACAGTTTGCTTTTAAACAACACGCACTGACATAATGGAAGTCGGATCAAGTGAAATTTATTCATAGCCTTTTATCACTGGCAAGTGTCAGATCTCATGCCATACATACCAGTATACGACACACATGTCATGTATCCTAATGCCACAGAAAACGTTACATCACATCAAATTTTAGTCTCTGATTGGTTGGCCCTGCTAAAATTGTGTAACAGGAGACCTTAAACGTAGTTCTGATCATCAGTTTAACCATCACAAGGGGTATTAACCTGTTAGTATCCATAGCAACGGTGCAGTTGCTAATGCTACGTGCTAATGGTCAAGCTAACTCTTGAGCCTCATTTAGCTATACATCTGCATTGAATTGATATCATAGGTACAGATTAGGGGCGACATATCCTACGTCATGGCCTGATGTACACCTCCAGTATAAATACACGTTGCCTCACTGTGTGTCATGTTTTTTTTTCTGTCTCATGCATAGCATTAGAAAAAGGACACATGGAAAACAAAGACAGATTGAGAAGAGAGAGTTTCGGTTTCACTTGCCATTGTTTACAACCAGGAAGTTCTTCTCTTTTCATTTTCCTTCTCTTATTTTTGTAACAGCATGTGGCCATGCTGTAAGTGCAGTACACTCCGAGGCGTCGTGATGTACAGTAATGTAATGTATGTCAGAAACCTACAGTTTGTCTTTGGAAAAAAAACAAAAAAACAAAACAAGAATCCAGCACCTCAGATTGAGCATGTTTCCAGGTTTCATTTAAAATGCAACAGAAAAAAAGAGATTTAGAGTGT
Organism: Protonibea diacanthus; assembly: GCA_028641955.1. Classification (NCBI taxonomy): domain Eukaryota; kingdom Metazoa; phylum Chordata; class Actinopteri; family Sciaenidae; genus Protonibea; species Protonibea diacanthus. The sequence continues at coordinate 9,986,832 of CM053997.1, read as the reverse complement.
CAAAGCCAAAGTCATAAATATGTGGGAGTATGTGGAAGACAAACAGCCAGAGAGAGAGAATTAATGAAAGCAACACAGATAATGTTATAAGGTTTTCTTTTCTTCATCCTCATGTTATTTTATTTCTCCAGTCTTGACGCTTTGTCAGGGTCTCTGGCTCTTTGATAACTGTGTCCACTTTCCCCACAGGGCCGATTCTAAAGGGCTTTTTATTCAGCAATAACACCATATTCTTATCTCGGGAGTACAGACTCTCACATACACATTACACACACACACACACTGACGCAAACACACAAATGTGCTAGTATTATGCTTGTACACACATTGCTCTCATTCTCATATGCATGTTAACAGAAATGAAACCACTAAATTTCCCACGCGTTGCGGTGCACGCAAAGTGCAGGCTATGATGACACACAAACAACCACAGGATCACTAAAAATTAAAAAAAAAAACTAGATTATTTTGAATCACTGCAGCAACAACTAGGCATGAGAAAAGTGTGACTTGATGTTGTATTGTGTCTAAATCGAATGAATGACAGATACAGGCTGTGACCCAGTGTGGGTATTCATTACCATAAATGATAAAAGATATCATAGATGCAAATTACAGGCTTTGTTCTTAATGATTATCTCAAAGAGAAAACGGTGTCCCCAAAACTGAGTTCACACATGAAGCGTTTTCTACAGAAAGGAAAAATGTCTTTAGAAAAGAAACAAAACAAAAAAAAACAACACTGGATAGCGACGTTGAAGAAGTAAAACTTCAAAACAAGAACATTTCTGGTTCATTTTCTTTGAGGACGTGACCAACTATGGTGTGTTGAAATTGGAAATGAAATGAGCTGATTTGTTAAGAGTTTGATAAGAGGGTGTCTACTACTCCAACGTCTGTACAGTGAACAGAGAAAGCAGACAGTTAGCTTAGCGTAGCTTAGCATGAAAACAGCAGGAAACAGCTAGGATTGCTTTGTCCAAAGGTGACAAAATCTCCCTACCACTTGTTGCCTGGAAACTGGTCACACCCCAGAAGTGGTCTGACACATAATCCCCCTTAAAACAGCAAATTGTGATATGTACACTTCTTGTAATAATTACACAAATGAGATATTATGTGTTGACTGTTGAGCTTTAGAAATGTCTGTAGGTGGATTTTGTTACCTTTACGTGAGGAGTGAGGAGTACAGTAGCTGTTTTTCCTCGATTTAAACTTTTTATGCTAAGCTAAGCTACTTATCTTAAATTAATGTGAATCAATTAAACTACTTGAATCAAAAAGCTACTGTAAAACTCTGAAAGATGTTTCTTCTACATACATTAAATCACACACGATTGTGTTTTTTTTTTCCCTTGAGGCCGAGGACTTTATTTTTTTTCCATTAAAGATAAAAAAAAATTGAAAGAAGAACATGAGGGTCAAAAGCACTTGTATTCAGCTGGTGAAGAGTTAGAATTAATGTATTGCGTCGGCTTGATGAACACTTTTATTACATGACCACATCGGCTAATGAAAACGGTCTCGCGAGTGCTTTTAAATGGTGAGCAGAAGCTAGACGAATGTGAGTATTTCAGAGGAACGTCATCATTACACACTTGACCTCACGGTTGAAACAGAAAAAAAAAAAGCCGGCGTATGTGTGTGTGTGTGTTTAAGTGAGCATGAGACAGCGTATGTTTGTAGAATTAACAGTAAGACGTAAAGAGGAAAAAAAAAATGTAAGAGCTTTTGAGCATCAGAGAGATAATCTGTATTTGATGTATGGATGTAAACACTTTATCGGACTTGAACTGTGTTTATACTCTCCCCCTGTGATGTACTGTATATGTGTAGTTTAGAGAACAGAACTGTAGAAACGCGTGTGCGCGCCTGTGTGTGTGTGTGTTTGTGTGTAATTTGTTACTTTCATGCTGATTTCTGCTCCTCTCCAGTGGTCTCCTCTCAGCGGTGGACTAACCTCACTAGCGCAGAGCTGTCAATCAACAGTTAAGCACATACGCACACAAGCACGCACACATTCATACACACACACAAAACAAAAAAACAGACACACAAAAGCTCATGCACGTACACACACACTGACTTGGTCATATAAGGGGGAGCAAAGACACACTGGCATGCACACACACTGTGAAAATGACTGGAGTATTAGAGATTTCAGTGAATCCCCGTCTGCTGCTGTTGTCATATAATAGGAGATAAACTACAGTCAAAGACATCTGTTCAGGGGCAGCTTGACTTGCGAAGCAACTACTGATGGAGGCGTAAGCCCACAAGCCTGTCTCACCTTTTCAGGTCACGGACAAAACACTGGTCCAGATTCACTGAGAAAACAAAATAAAAGCTTATTTTTTTTCTTTCCGGTGATCAGCTCTTACTTATAAATGAGGCAGTATTTAATGCATGTTTATTTACATCACTACAACCTCTCTTGTTTGCTCCTGTAAATCCCGCCTTGCCCGTGTTCGCACCTCCTTTTCAGAGGCGGAGAAATTTTGACAGTGACAGTCGCAAATAGCAGGAGCTTATTGAATCCAGCGAAACACACGATAAACCTCCGTTAAAATGTCTGTTCTATTCGCATGATCATATACAACGAGGAGAGAGGCAAATCTGCCCCCGAAAAAAAGACACAGAAACCTCAGTAAATACTAGTCCTGAAACTCCATTTGATTCATTTATGTACAGATCCAATGTGTTTTGTTACAGTTTTCCTTTATTTCCTCATTTAATCAAAAAGACAAAGGAAAATAATCTCGCTATGTGAAACAAAGGCTTTCTTTCATTGCTTTTGTATATTGTAAATGAGATTCTCCGAGGCCCCCATGGGTGAAGCACACCCACAGCATCTGCTATAACCCTGATAGAGTCATCTGCATATACACTTCAGCTTTACTATTCTAAAAATATCACAGAAAAAACACTGTAAATCAAAACTTTCCATTAAGAGTAAGCCACACACACTCGCATATAGTATACATTAACAATGAACCAAGGGTTAAGGGTGAGAGAAACTAACCACCATCATTGGAAAACTGCATATTTGTACTATAAGTGAGTAAAATACTTGTTATTAACACATGTGCTTTCCCTGCTGTAATATTCCTGCTAAATGGAATTAGTCTATTTATAATAGCTGCTTAACTGCAGAATCTTTGCCACTACACTGAAAACATTCAGTGCAGATAAATCCCGATCTGGACAGCAGAGAATGCACATATGTAAATGTTGTGTTCTCTACAATTGTGCAAATATTTGAATGGTTAATCTCAAAAAGGAGAAATTCAACATTATTTAAACATTGCACAGACAAAAGAAACACATTAAGAAAACTCGTCATGATGTTCAGATGCGGGCAATATCCAAGATCTCTCTCTCTCTCTTTCTCTCTGATCAGCACTCGCCACCTCGACGGGGTTCTGAAGCTTGGTGGTGTACTGACTACACGAAATGCTGATTGGTCAACTCTTGGCGCTGGCGAGCTAATCATTAACTCACTGACCGGGCCAATCAGTCAGAATAGCTCCTGGAGTTTCTCTCTATTTTATCTTTACTGTTCGGTTTATTTCCCCCGACACCATTTCTTTCAATAAAAAGTTATTGAAAAGGGAAAATAAAGCTCTCCAAGCTAATGAGCTTGCTGGTCGGATAGCAAACTTGTTCGCTCGGTTGTAAACTGGATGATAAGTACGCGCGGTTTATTCAGGAGGCATATTTGTATCACAAACTGCTCTCTAATATCTGTCTCCAAACCGCTGCTCTTTTGGCAGTTAATACTCTAACAGAGGAGCTTAAATAAAAGCAAATGGTGTGACACAGCTAATCAGCAAGAATAGCTTCTTCGGTTTTGGACTCTTCGGCTTGCCGTTCCCTCACTATGGGTATATTAATGTGTAAATGTTCACCAAAGATGAACTCTACATGGAACATTTCCACAGATACATAATAATAATATATAATAACATAATAAATAACGTGTCCAGGCTCTTAAAGCTTCTTTAATTAACAGGCATTTAGGCTTAATTTATGCAAGACACCATGGTGCAGGCCTCTGCAGATGTCATGTGAGCTACAAGAGAACATCCAGCCATTCTCCATCTCATCCCATTTTATCTAACTCCCCTGCCTTTACAGGCTGCCCTTCATCATTGGTCTGAGACAATATAATTTCTACTTTTAACAGTACACAGATATAAGATTGGGTGCACAAGTCGACCTGATAACATTCTTCCAGGCCTCTAGAATCCAGCTGATTAAGCAGTGTTTCCTATAATTGCCTCAGCTATAACAAAGATACGGGGGGTATTCTTGAATTACAGCAATCTAATAGCTTTTTCCCCCCCCATTCAAAACCTAATTGAACAAAATCCTTAAAAAGAGAAAAAGAGCCGAGGCACCTAGCAGAGCAGCTTTTTACTGTTGAAGTCACATGTTCATATACTGTAAAGCTGACGAAGTTGATCGCTTTAACTTCCCCATGTGTCCTTAAATCCTGCGCGTTGTCTTGTAAAGCAGAATTTGAGCTTTTTTGTACTTTATCATCTGTTTTTGGGGTGGGATAACATTTGATTTTACATATTGTCAGTATAGAAACATGTCAGCATCAGATTGAGATTTATTTTTAAGAGTTACAGTTATGTAAGTGCTTAGTCATACTTTAAGGTTTCGAGCTTGTGAAGACTGTAAACATTAAACACATCAGCATGCCTTTTTCCTCCAGGAGGATACTTGTTTTTATTCATTCGCCAGCGGTAGTTTGAATATTTAACTTCCTCTCTCGCTCCACATTTTGCGGGTTTATCGTGTCAAATCAAACCGGAACGCGGACAGCAAACAAGTCAAGCAATCCATTTACTTAATGAGTGATGCTGGTGGCCCACTTCCATAATAATACAAATCATATGCTAATTATTGTTTTGAGCCAGTTAATTAAAAATAAGGGCGCTAACAAGTGTTTATTTACGCTTCTCAACTGAGTCTAAACAGCAGGTCCGGAACATGCTCCTAGGTCAAAAATAGTCCATCCTCATTAGACGAAGATCTATAAAACTTTAATGTGGCTACTCTGGTCAGCCGGAACTCTTGTGTTCGGAGAATAAAGCTGCAGTTTAGTTTATTGCCCTGATTCTTAAACCCACAGAGGGTAAACAGCTGTTCTTGCATTTGTTTAACTTAAACATGTTTCTAAGTGCAAGTGTGCATCTATTTCTAGCACGGCCTTATGCAGGACATTTAATATTTAACATATGTAAAAGGGGAGAAAAAAAAAAAAACAAGATACAAAATTATGCTTATATAATATTGTTTTTTTTTTCGATGCACTTTGATTGCATTTTTACATATCGTTCATACATAACTACAATTAACTGCACTTGTTAGAGGTATGGTTTTCAATGATTTTACTGGCTTAGCTGATAATTAGCAGTTTCATCACCAGCCTAAAGACCTTTAATTAGTGAATGTGGTGCTGAAAAACACCATATTTTTCAATTTTACATTAAATATTCATGACTATTGAATATTGTGTGTTATAACACATTAAGGTATGATTAGGGTTAGAACTAAAACAATGGTTGACACGATTAACATGGAAAAAAAAAGCTCCACCTTTACTTTCTGCCTTTCCATACTCCCCACTACTGATTGTACTGCATTTTGGCACTGAATGTAAATTATCAGGTGCAGATTTTTGAGCTGGAATAAACACACATCAGCTTCCATTTCATATTTGCCTGCTGAGCTGCCACATCCCCTTCCTCTGTTTTTGTCTCTGCTTGATGTCTTGGGTCTGCTAAAATAAAAGTAAGCATACAAAGAGGTGGGTAACACTCTTAGTATTTAGCTATACCCAGGTCAGGAGAGCACACTCAGACCTGCTTGTTAAGCTCTGAAGGTTGATGTCACTGAGGCATCAAATATATTCTCAATACAGGCAGCTTGGAAAGCATTTCATAATGTAGTGAACAGTGCACAGAATGCATAAACGTGAAATACTGAGGCTGATGTATTTTCAAATGTGATTATGGTAATCACCATTGTTAGCCTTAATTGCAGCACAAAGGCCAAAGTATACAGAATTAGCAGCATGTTATTATAGTAGTGATTATGGAAATTAACACAAAATTACAATTGAGCTCATATTTCGTAAACGCTTTGATGTGCACAGAAGAGTATGTGGCTGGAACTTTCCTAGAGACGTTAAATTAGTCCATCAGTCCAACTGTGTTATGCAAAAATGAGTTTCGGTCGTGTTTGATGGTTGAACCTTCGGTCTGTCTGTTTAAATCCCCAGAAAGAGAGAATGATGCGGTGATATTCGGAATACAAACATCATTTCCATACCACTAACGTGTGCCTGTGTTTAGTGTGTGCACACGAGTGGGATTGTATGCTAGTGCGTGTGACTTAGTGATGCAGCTAACAGCGGTATTAATGGCTACACTGAGCCCCCCCCCCCCCCCCCGAAAACCAAAGGCCACACAGGGAGAAATAAAAGCCCTCGGAGAACAATCATTATGAATCTAGCAAAGAAAAACACCAGTGTGCCAATCCTCAGTTCAGTCCTCTGCATTATTCATTTGCTGACAACAAAACAAATATTAACATATCAAATATTAACATCAGTTCCCATGAGACATTTATACCACTCCAGAACTAAAAAGGGCAATTTAACGCCACATTTGAAGCTCAAGTTGAAGGAATGTATTCATGTCACCACAGAAGAGGTACAGACTGTTACTACAGTGGAAGCCTGCAGAAGGATGATTTAACCTTACATTGTTTGGTGAATTTTCCTATAGAGGCTAAATTCACCTTGAACTTAATTCAATTTAAGCATGTGGCTGAGGATTTTAGAGTCATTTCTAGACTTGTGTGAAGAATCTCAAAGCTATAAAATAAGCCAAGAATGACTTGACACTTTTCCTGATACTGAATAAATGGGTATGTCTTTAGATTTTCTGAAACCTCAGAAATCTCATTTTGGTATTCAAGCTTTTATAGTTTTATTTACATATTGTATACAATACCTTTAAGTTTAATTTACGCACCAAAATGTTAACAAGACAGTAGAAGATTACATAAAACACTTGTGATGGGTAAAATCGAATTTCACATCATCATTTATGTGTTAAATGAATAATGCGATCAAAACTCCACGTCTCTTTTGTGTAGCACTGAGGCCTTGACTAACGACTGCGGCACAGGTCAGGTCTCTTGACTCTTATTATATTCTGATACGATCGCATCACTAATTAAGCCAGACACAATACAAGAAAAGCTGTGCCGCGGTACAAAAACATTCTGTGTGATGATAGTTGTGAAATACGTTCGGTCTTTTCTTTCATTGTATTTCTCTGGCTCCACGGAGATTATTTTCTTAGTCTGCCGGCCTTTTGTTTGCTACACGATCATCAGGAGACATGAGAACAAAAAAGAGGAGATGACCGTTTGCACCCTATTATTCAAAAAATGACAAAGATTCCTACCACACTCTTCTGCAAAATTTTCTCTGTGTTTCTACATCATCTCTGCGAGTCTTACAGTATTGACCCAGAGCTGCACTGACTTCTGCCTAACTGCCATTAAACTAGTATAAACAACAATTGCCAATATCATATGAAAATTAATTTAAATCAAATGTTAGCAGGCTAATGTGCTAATCTAAAATAGTGAACGTGGTAAACATTATGCCTGCTTAACATCGGCATGTTAGCGCTGTCAGTCTGCCTGCTGACATTACCATTTAGCTCGAAGCACAGCTGCGCCTCACAGAGTTGTTACCATGCCTGTAGACTCTTAGCGTTGTTTAGTCACAGTGCAAATTCAGTTAGAGCCCTAAGCATAAAAAAAAAATGGAAAAAATAAGTTCACATTGGATTTGAGAGCTCCATTAACATAAACTAAATTTGAAACATACTTTTTGGAGTGGGTTACACAGGTAGCACAGGCAAAACTAACAGGTGGCAATGAGAACGTAAAACATTCATGGCCAGCATGCTCAGACAAAGTCTATTTGATGTAAATTATATATAAGAGGAAGTAACATGCCATGGCACCTGTGTTTGGACAGACTGCTGAGACTACAGGGTTTATAGCAGAGACATATTTTAATCACATGTATGAACATGATCCAGCTAAATCACCTCTGGATATTAAATGCATTTTTCAGTGTTGCCAGGTGCAGAAGAAACCTGTAGAGTCCGCCCGTCAATCTGTCTCCTTTTCCCCCTTACCAGTCATCTATTACCATGTCTCTTCTCTCAGTCTCTCCGCCTCTCGTCTCCCCGTCTTCCTCGGTACCTTCGCTACAGGGATCAAATCCTCAGGTTTAATTGTCTCCTGGCCTTTGGATGTATCCGTGCTCCCAAACTAGCGGGGATGTCTCTGGGATTTTAGAAATCCTTTACCCCTTTGAAACATTAATTCATAGGAGCAATGTTTAAGCCACTCAGTGACATCCGTTGGACTTTTGCAATATAGCTCAGCTTAATACATTATTTAATCCCTCTATTATGATAAGGATAACACAGAGGAGACGGACACCGAGTGGCAGAGCAGCGAAAGGAGAAAGGAGAGGAGAAGATGGAAATGGAAGCAAGAAAAGGAGGGCTCGACCTGACATCTTACTGGTTGGTCTGACCCTCCTTGATAGCACCGGTGTAATGTTTGACCCCAAATGGGGAAAGAAAGAGGTCAGTACAGAGTCGTGTGTGTGTGTGTGTGTGTGTGTGTGTGTGTGTGTGTGTGCGTGTGCGTTGAGTGAAAGTGGAAGGGCTAGTGTTTGACCCCTTTCAGGGAGTAATTGGCTACAGTCTTTTCTTACACAGTGAGATGAAGGTGGGAGGAAAGCGATGGCAATTGGTTGAAACAAAACAACATTAGGGCCAAAATCGAGAAGTAAAAGACAGAAAGAAAAAGACATCTGTGCATGAGAGACAGAGAGGGAGAGATAAAAAGAAATGATATGTGCAGATTATTATACTATCAACCTTAACTGTCTCTCTTTTTACTGATTTGATTGTAATGGCCAGCTCAGACAGACAGGCTGCAGGAGATCCTGAAAATGAGCCAATATTGGCTGTACTCAGGCAGTAAGAAAGTTCTGCATAAAAAAGAAAAATGTGACAGACTAAAAGGGGACAAGACAATGACGACAGTAATAGAGTGAAAGTGCAATGGAAAAATGATGAACGTTCTACAATGAATATAAAAGTAAAAGATATAGAATCAATCAGTTAATGTTTTAATTACTGGGTGGCCCGATGGTGCAGTGCTCTGTCGCTTCACAGCAAGAAGGTTCCTCGTCTATGTGGAGTTTGCATGTTCTTCCTGTGTCTCCATGGGTTCTTTCCGAGTACTCCAGCTTGCTCCCACAGTCCAAATTAATGGTTTAATTGGTGACTTTAAATTGCCCGCAGGTGTGAATGTGAGTGGGAATGGTTGTTTGTCTCTATGTGCCCTTATCCAGGCAACTTGTCCAGGGTGTACGCGGCCTCTTGCCCAAAGTCAGCTGGGATAGCCCCACTGTGACCCTAATGAGGATAAGTGGTTACATAATGGCTGGATGTTTTTATTACTGATGGATAACAGCAACCCTCAAAAACACACACACATACTCACACCACACCAGCCTTGAACACATGCGCACAACTTTTGAAACCAAAACAGTGACAGGAGGCTTCATTGACTAACTGTGACAAAAACTTTGGTGAATTGCCTCTTACGCAAGGGGATGTTTAGAACCAATAAAAAGCACAGGATTGTCTGCAAAATAGTTGAATAGTTGAATAACACACCAAGGCAGGACCGTGCATATTTTTAAAGCAGGGCACTTTGCATAGCGTAGCACAGCACAGCAAACTGTCCTTTTAAACTTAAATTATTGCTTAGCAATCACCAGGGGAACACCAGGGTACACATTGGAATTCTCAAGTTGCTTCCACAACCTTAGTCTAGACAAAAGTAAAAAAAAAAAAAAAAAAGAAAAAAAATCTTTTTAGTTTAATTTGGTTTTTGGCATCATGTTGACTTGCTACAAACCAAGAATTTGTAAACATGCAGCCAGAGACACTGACAGGTAAATCATGGACATTTTAGTGGCCTGTCAGCCTGTCAATGCATGAGAAAAAATCCCAACTCATTTCACTACGCTGACTGACAGCCAGTCATACTGCACTTCACTGCATTTGAAAGCATTAATTATCCTCTCCAATACTAACAAAGACCTCACAAAGAAATTGTTGTTGATGAGCATCATTAGACAAGCCTTTAACCTGACCTCGCCTATCATCAAAAGATGACGGACAGAGAAACGGTTGAAAACGAGGCATCTCGTACCAGAAAAAAAGATTCTGACCACCACTGAAGTTTCAGCAAATTTAAACGAAGACCCGCTGATGCACGAGCACAGCACGACGGTTTTCACTCATTCTCCCCACATTTAACTGCTGATTACTCACCTGTTACTATAGTAACGCGTTTGCGGATTGCACGGATAAGGGCGTAAGCTTGAAACGTGCGATGATCAGTAGACGCATTCGGTACATGTGTGTGTTTTAAGTTCTGGATTCATTGACTACCACACAAAAGTACAAAACACACAGGAGAGGGGGGAGGAGGAGCAGAGTGTGGGAGAGAGAGGAGGGTCAATACGGATGTTTGCAAGTATTTACAGTTATTCACACACTCTTGTATGCCACTTATGTTATGTGACTCCTCTAGCGTAGAGCTGCTTCATGCTTGTGCAACTTAAACCACGCTGCCTGATGCATGAGCGCACACTGTAATAGTCTTAATGAGGGCGACAAGACAATCGCAGAGAGAAGAGACAAACGGAAGAGAAAGTAGTAAAAAAAAAAACTGGAGAGGGAAAGCTGAAACTGGAGGGCAGAGAGGGATGAGATGCAGAGGAAGGGAAAGACAGGGAGGCAAGAGGGAGATAGGCAAGGGGGGGAAAAGAGACAAAGCAAGAAAAGAATAAGGAAATGAGACAGAAAGGGATACAGCACGGCAGAGAATAAGGGAAGTGGCAAGAAGAATGACAGAGATGGAGGGAGAGAGCGAGAAACGCAACCCCAGACGAATGAACGACCGAGCGCGGATGGAGGAGGAGGAGTGCTGAGAGGAGAAGACGTTGGCGGTGTGCAGATTTCTCCTCCATTACATTCTGAAAAGAGAGAAACAAGGGATGCAAGGCAGAGATAAGAGGAAGTTGATTAAAGAGGCACTGCCAAAGAAAAGAGGCCCTGTATTTAGCATTCTCCTGGCACTGTGGAGGCTTATTTTCATGTCCTAGTTTGTCAAAATGAGAGGGAGCCAGAGGGTAACGGCAGAGGAGACACAGGCGGCAAGCACACAGAGATAGTCGTGTTACGTGATTGAGACAGAGGGAGAGAACAAAAAATGCAAAGCAGACTGAGGGAGAGATTGAGAGAACGAGAGAGCTCTTCATCTAATTATCAAACCCTTAACATCGTTTCTCTGCCACACGCCACACTTCAAGGGACAAAGTGTAAAATCACATTGTTCCACGCAGATGTTGACAATTATATAAGAAAAGACCCTAAAATAAGAGATACGCCGGCGCATCTACGTTTGTGATGACTATATCGAGTATGTTGAACCAGCAGTATGGCTTGGCAGGGAGGTTGATCACAGCAAAATAGCACAGTGTGTGGTCGTCAACCTGGTTTTGATTAGACTTGCAGGCATAGGGAGGATCTTTAGCCTGGGGTTCACATTAACCACATGTTATATATACTCCTCATTAGTCCTTACTACTGTCATTTCTCATTTTTTATGTACAAATGCAAGTGATGTATTGCCAAGTTGGTTTTCACATACAAGGAATTAGTTTTTTCCTGTTTTGGTGCATACTAAACACCAAGAAAAATCACAAGATGAAATAAAATCAAGTCCAGGAAGATAAAAATATAGGTGTAATGTGTTTTTGAAAAGAAAACAACTATACCTTTTTGTGCAGGAATGGGCAAGTATTCATCAGACAGAGGGCAAAAGTTCACAATTTGCAGAATATTTAAATGTGCAATATTTTTAAGAAAGAGTAATCCAAAGGTTATTAAAAGGTGTGTGTGTTCAACATAAAGAGGAAACGATTGTGATTGTGATTGTATCTGCAAACTGTTGACTGTCAATGCATTTTATGGCGTTAATCCTACTTAATATCTTTACGTTTAGGCATCTTTTATTTTGACATTTTTTGTAGTAATTCCACATAAAAACCTCTCAAATTCTCTTTTTAGCTTCAAATAGTGATGTATTGTACATTTATACGTTTTTAAGGTGATTTTTATAGTATAAAATGTAACTAATGTGAACAGCTGCATTCAAGTTTTAGGGTGGATTATATATTTATGTAGGATTTATATTCGCCTACTGTAGAAACAAAATGACAAAATTAACTTATTAGGATTCTGAGGCTGTCAGATACAATAAAACAGTAATCCAGCTTAACGAGTGAAATCTATTAGGACTTTAAGCTTCAAACGGTGTCATAAAGTTCACTTAAAGTAAGTTTAGCTCAGCTTTTACTCAAGGCAAGCCATGCACCAACCTGTCTGACTTGATAGGGGTCAAGGGCCGATTGAAGATGAATAAGTCATAAGAGGATCACAAAACCAAGTAACAGAGGTTACTACTAAGTAATGGTGAACTCTTGAAAGCTTGAATCTGACACGCTCGATGACCACAAAATGCCAAGGAAGGATAGCAACCTCGTTTCGTTTTGCTTGTGTAAGCCTCACTTGAACAGGTGGGGGAGCAGATAGGGTTAACCAAAATCATAATGTTTCCCTAACTGGAAAAACATCAGGAAGACACAGGAGACAATTTCTGCTCTTCGGTGTCACGGTCTTGGGCTTTGTATGTCTAATCATCCAACCTGACCACTTCCCCATGATTTATGTGCAACATAACTGTAAAACTAGCAAAAAATTGCATAAAATCAAAGCAGCAATTATGTTTTTTTTTCCAATCATACTGGGCAAAGCAAATTATATAAACATCACATTTCTTCTATTCCCGCTGCACTCCTTTGGAATCTCCCTCACGTTCTCTCACTTCCACTTCACTTTATGATTTCCTCCTCTCCTTCCATTGCAGTAGCTCTTCTCTCCTCCCCTGTTGCTCTCTCCTCTCCTCTCCTCTCCTCTCCTCTCCTCTCCTCTCCCCTCCTCTCCTCCTCCTCCTCCCCCTCCTCTGTGCAGCCTGTAGGTGGCATAGAGGCATGTAAATTGGCAGAGAGTGCGAGAGGAGTGATCTGAAAGCCCATTTCTGCTCTACAGCCGTCATGAAAGACTCCGCTTGTCATATCCCCTCCGTTCCACCACACTCCTCACGGCTTTCACTCCTTTTTTTCCGCTCCTCATCACCCCCGCTCGTTCTGTCCTCTCCTCATCCCAATTATCTATTGTCGCTCTGTCCATTTTTCTCCTCTCGTTCGACCTCGTCCCTTCCTTTTTTGCCACTCCACTATCTTCTCTACTATCCTCTGCCGCTTTATCTCCACTTTGTCGTGTGACAGTCAGTCTTTTGTCTTTCTTTTACTTGTCACTCCTTAATTTAGCTCTTTCCCTGCTCACTCCTCCTCTGTTCTCCACCCCGGCCCTGCCCTCTCGTCTTTGTGCCAGTCGTCAGCTTGTTGCCTCACAGGTAGTGTGTATTAATAACACTGTGCCATTTGTACACATGGACAGGAGGACAGGGAGAGGGGAGGATGATGGTAGATTATCAGTAAAAGAGCAAAAAAAAAAAAAAATGACAGAGATAATGCAGATTATTCCCTAACAAATATTCAATGATATGAACCAAATTGTTGTTACTTACCAGCAGAAAAGACTTTTCTGAGGCTGTATCACTTTTATGTGTCAGTTTATCTTATGAAGAATCTAAAACCAACAGCATGATTCTATTTCCACCTGTGGATTAATACACATTTAGTGTGCTGTAATGAGTATTTACAGCAGCAGGGCAGCGCCACTGGGATTAACTTTTGACTTTTAATGAAGGGATATGTGACCCTGTGCAGCATTGTGGCTCACTGATGTGTTTATAATAGTTATAGAGTGGAGGTGGCACAGAGGAATACGTGACTGTACGTTTTCATAGAAAAGTAGAACTTCACAAATAATAGCCTGAACAGGTGATGTTATCCTCACCACTCTGCTGCTGTCATTTTCTGTTTTTCAGATTGTTTTCACACATGGCAGTAATGTCCTCTTTGCAGTACTCCTGATCAGTGTTAAGCTACCGGAAGGTAGACTGCAAGACTTTTAATTTGAAAATTCCAAAGGAAGTGTTTAATTTGTGGCAACTTAACAGGAAAAAGAAAGCAACGTAGAATCAGACTCTTTCAGTACTGATGGAACTCTACAGAAATTATATTATGATGAAGAGAGAAAGAAAAGGTACTTCTGGAGCAGACGGCTTGGATCTAATATAAAATATCTGATTCTTTCTGCCACTGAGGCACAATCCATTTTTGGCTTTATTTAATTTCATTAATTCATTGTTGGTTTTTGGTCTTTTCACAGGATTTGTTGACAATAATAAAAATATAAAACATTGTCAGACGTAGACGGATAAGATGTTGGATTAAATAAATAAAAAATAAATAAACTGTTTACTATTCATAAAGTAAATAGAGATCTAAATGTGTGTGGGCAGACTAGCATTTAATAAAGTCACAGAAGAAGAATAATACTATATAGTGACGTGTGACCTGCTCCATCATTTTAAGTCACATCAGCCTGAAGTTAAAAACTCTTTACAGAGAAAGAAAAATGTGTTTCTGGGTCAAAGTGACTCCAAACGATGGAGCAGGTCACAATATGGGGGAAAAAAAAGAGGGAGTAATTCTTGTAAAGTGGAGCTGAAGAACAGAGAAAAGACAGCAGGGTTAGAGAACCAGCGGGTGGGACTCAGGGAGAAGAAGTTGGTTACATCAGTAAACCTCTGGATGTTACTGCTGGAGTTTTAAGGTAATGAAGAAAGTGACGAGCCACCAGGCGACCCGGCATGCAGTCATCTCACACAGATCCCTCCTGCACGCTCCCTCCTTCCTTAAGATCTCTTTTTCTTGCCACTTTGTCATCCCTCTACTTCTCTCACCCCTACCTTCTACTCACCACCTTCATCTCCCCCACCTTGCTCCCCTTCCCTCCTTTCCTTCAGTGGCAGCACTGCACCTTCATGTTAGCTTTTCCCCACCTTCTCACCTCCTCATGCGATGCCATCTTTCATCTCTCCATCCCACCCCACCCTCCTCCGTCCTCCCTTCCCTCTCTTCTTGCTCTCTCTCTCTCTCTTTCTCCTGTCCGAATGCCTGCCTGCTCATTCGTTCATTCTCCTGCCACCTAATGGGGTACTGTTGCTATGGTAACGCAGGACGAACATGCTTGCATTTCCAGCATGAGAAAGGCGATAGCTTGCAAAGTGTCTCTCTCTCTCTTTTACGCTCTCTCAGTTTCTCTTCTGTCAAATTCGGACGCACTTTTTAGATGAATGGGTCGCAAAAGCGGATATATCACACAACGTGAAAAGAAAAAGGGACAATGAAAACGAGAGCGTAATACACCCAACATTGATTCATCCGATGATGGCATTAGGTGGAATGGAAAGCATACAGATGTGCATACATAAAATCTGAATACTATGAATACACACACATGGCACATCAGGTTTACAGGATTACCATTAGATAGCTGTATTTTCTTTTAAGAATGATTCACAGAATGAGGAAATGTATTTCTATCTACGTTTGTATTTTGAGAGGAAGATATAACCAACGCTGCAATTCACATTTCTGTCATGTCCTCTGTTCTCCTTTTAGACTGTCTGTTTTTTTTTTAGTTAGAGCTATGTCCACATTAGTAATTATGTAAAATTGTGATTAGTGGTAGGTTTTAATCTCATATCGTCTATAGTAAAGCTAATTTCTTTGAGTTTTGGGGCTGTGGGTGATGGTAAACACTGGCGGTTGTCTGAGTAGCTCACACTCAGGCTTCTTCTCTGGGAGAGTCTGGATCATCTTGGGAAAAATAACTTGATAGTATCACCTTTTCAGCAATGGCAAGCAGGGAATTCTGCTCCAAAACTATAGATTTAACCAACCTCATCAAAATTGGATAACACTTTGATTATGTAACTTAACCTTATCCTTTGCAATGGCAGTATCAGTTTGACAGTTTTTTAATTACTTGAACTTGAGGAATTTTTTGGTTTAAACATTTGCAATATTCAACAAATTCCACAGGCATACGTTAGGATAGGATGAGTTATGGAATCAAAGCTGTATCTAAATCTAAATTAGCTTTTCTAATGCAGGCTGTGGTGAGCTTATATATTGTAGCCAATGCTGTATGAGCATTTCCTTTCAATAGTGAAATTAGAGACCTGCCAGATCCTTTCTGAAACACTATTACTTGCCTCTCTGTACCTGTCTTAAAACTCATTTATATTCTTTCTCTTATGCTCATTTTTTTCTTCCATTTCCCTCAGTACCACACAGAGAGGTGGAAGACAACCAAAGGTGCAGAGAAAGGAAATTATATCCCTTTTCTCTCTGAAAGAAAAACCCAACACAAACACGGACTGCTCCTGACATTAAGCATGAGATCAATTAACACACAAGCTGGTCTTTTCTTGACGTTTTCATCCAGGCTCTATAGATTGCAGCACTTTTCGGAGGCATCCAATATATTTTCATCTGTCAAGCTGCAAGATGAAGACTTTTCTTTTATAACAAGGCCTCAGTCACCAGCTCTTATTACCATACAATATTATTATTAAACAGGTCAAGAAGGACACAAGAATGCCAAATACTGCCACAATTGAGTTTATCAGTCCCAGTCATCTGAGCATTACAGTGGCTCGTGGATGTAGGGGCATTTTTTATGTAAATGATCTTCTTGTTGCTGCTACAGATGGCAGCCATGGTGAACTGATGTACTTGTTTGCAATTTAGAGGAAAAATAATTAATATGATAAATTAATTCGCTGAAAGCCAATTTAAGACTTCATCAGTGACACATTTTTTAAATAATATATCAGCAACAACTGAAAGGGGTTGTTGCTGCCTTTGCCGTGAAACAAGCAGTATTTTCATTTTATTTTTATTTTTTTTTGAGTGTACGACACAGAAAAGACTTTTTCTGTCACCTTTCTGTCTGACACTTTTGCCACATGCTGATGGAGTGCTGGTTTCCCCTGAGGCTTTTCACGCCACAAAATGGACCTGATTCAACCCTCCACTACCAAGATCTTTTTACTTAGGAGCAGTATCCAACATATGAAAGGCTGATGATGACATGGTGAAAGTCAATCCTCTTTTATATATAAGTTATTTGGCATTGTTGCAGGTAAACACACTAAAGCAATGAATTGCACTTGATAAAATAGCCTAAACGCAATCACTGCAATTGACATTTTATCTACAGTATTGATTCTTTACACACAAGCTGCCTTTAAACATGTCCACAAATGTAAACTGAACTAAAAGGCACATTGATTTCAGATAGTTGTCTGGACATTGCTTCATTTAGTGAGTACAGAACTATTAACAGCAAAAAACTTCAAGAGCCTATCTAGAGCCAGTGTTTAATGTGTCCATTATGGGCTGCCGTAGAAACATTGTGGATCAACTTGGTGGACTCACAGGATCTACAGACATAAAAGGCTCATTCTCAGGTAACAAAAACGTAATAATCGGTATATTCAGGTGATTATACACTAATGAAAACATTATGTTATGAATATGATATTCCATTTTTGCCATATTCTCTAAAAAGAGCCCCCTAAATCTGACATACTGCTTTTATAAGGTATAAAAAGTATTCATTATGCAGTAAAATGGTCCCTGTGAGCACTGGGATATTCTATATTACATTATTAGATTAACACTGATATACAGTTAGGTAGTTCAGTCCAGTGGGTCCAAACTTAAAGTTTGGCCTCCCTCCAAACAGTCATGAAATGATTAATTGGATATTCATTTTTATGACTTTTCTATAAGATTTTTTCTTTTTTGTGAAATAATGGATGATTCTACCTCTTTGGGTTTTGAGTTATTTTACAGTTATTCAATATAAATGACACCATCCAGAAAATATCTATTTGATGGAACAACTCATCTGAAACATCTGAAACATGACACACTTTTTTTGGATAATAAGTTACAAGCCAAAAAGGTTTGGAACCCACTGTTTTAAACTATTTGTATTTTCTCTGTATGTTTCTATGTATATAATGATTATATATTTGGTGTGGGTTTTTCTTTTTCTAAAATAATAGATTACTGAAAGAGACACTAACTAGCTGAAGTATTTTAAATATTTCCCGCTAAAATGTAATACAGTAGGAGTATGTAGAAGTAGAATGATACAGAAATGCTCAAGTATGTCACTTCCACTACTGAATATTAGAGGCTAACAATGTTTAATCACCGCGTCATCCAATTTATACTCGGCTTCGTCCAACTTTTTTTGCACACAGCACAATGCAACTACATCAACAAAATGGGAGATGTGTTTGGACGTGTGCTGTCGCTGGCCTTTACGGCTGCACCGGTGAAATAGATTCCTAGATGTTACAGGTGGTTACTGCAATGCGGAGATATAAAGACGGGAAGGTAAGGGAGAGACAGGAAGACAAGCGGAATTGTGAATCACAGAGAGATGTGGAAGAGTGGATGGGCTGAGAGCAATAAAAACACTAAAAGTCTATGACACAGACAGATGGATGATGGGAGACTGTCATAATGGCTACTGCTATAGTGTTGCAGTGTTCAATGCAAGGATGCCTTGGGGTTATTATTATGCATTGCTATGACTATCATTATCATGCATTGCTATGACAATGTACAGTCCAAACACAACCAACCACTCTAGAAACAAATTCCATTATCAGTGCTCGTATGCATTCCCAGTTCAATTTAAGATAACAGAGGTTTGCGGTGATTGATTTTTGATTGAATGACTTCGTGGACACAGATGTGTATTTGTGATTCTGGGTTTTCTTGCCACTAAATGTATTTGCAGAATACTTTTTTTTTTGTTTTTCTGGTGTAAACATAAATGAACATTTTCAGGCGGGACCAGAAGGAAGCAGGTGTAAATGGTAGAAATCCCTCTTCCTTTTCCTGCTGTGTTTGTTTACTTTCTTTTCGTTTGCAGTAGTATGACTCATTCACACCAACCCACAAACACACACCCACAAAAAATCTTATATTGACTAGATCCATTCCTGATCAAGGATATTATCTTTTTCCACACGTACCCACACATCCACCACTCCATTTTTTGTGTGTTTTCAGTCACGGTCAAACCATGGAGGACCTCAACCTCCATGTTGACAATAATACAGACTGCACCAGACAAACGCACACTGTTCCCCTTACACATACACACCCTCACACACAGCAGTAGCAGACAGATCAGAGGGCAGTTTGTAACTCCATTAGCCGAAAGGTCAGTTTCTCTCCATTAGCTCCACACCATCTGTCAGGACGCATAAACTCTTGTGTTAACTTTAACTTTTTAAACAATCCGTTAAAATGAGTGTAGCTACACATAGACAGGTGCAGAATAGCAATTAAGGAGGAAATCATTGCAACATTTGGAATAAGATGGGTGAAGGGGTAGTTTTTCAAGTTTTGAGTTTTGCTTTGTGTGCACATATTATATTATTATATTATATTAATATTATATTTCAAGTCTCTCATAGACCTGAGAGCAGTATTGAATCTGTGGACATTAACAAGCAGTCACTGACGCAATAAGACGAAGCCACCCAGTTATTCGTCCCTTCCTTGCCATCTCCTGCTAGGTGACATTTAATGGATGCACCTCAACAGAATGCTAACAGAGCCCTGCAGCCACTGGGAGGGATAGAGGAAAGTGGAGGAGTGGATTAGATTTTCTTTTTTTTTTCTTTTTTTTTTTTTTAAGTTAAAAGAGAATGAGCAGAAGAGATGAACCTCAGGATGAGCCACTGAACTTAACTTTTGAGGGAGGGAAATAACAGATGTAAGAGTCGGTGTCTTCTTTTTTTTCTAAGAGAGACTAAGATGGATATTTTCAGCAGAAATGTGAAGAAAAGCAAGAGGTTCGAGAAGAAGACTCGGGAGGAGAAGGGGAGGGAAGGAACTAGGATAAATGGAGAGGTAAAATGGAGGAACATGTATGATGGGTAAAATGGGAGGATAGAGGAAGAGATTAAACAGAAGAAACACAGTATACGCTGTAGGGATGGTTTGTTTCGGATCAGTTTGTTTACCCTTCCTCTTTGACCCGTCCACATTATTTATGACATATGAGATCCAGTGCTTGAACGATGTATCTTTGTTTTTCACTTAAGCCCAGACCGAATGGCCCAAACTATAGGTTTGAAAGCGCCCTAAGAAATACAATATGTTTCTGGAGCATGAAAAATAAAGCAAAAAAAAAAAGAGCAAAAAAAACAAAAAAAAACTGAAGGGTAGAAAGAGATTGGAATGGAGGAAAGAGAGAATGAAATAAGATTAAGAGAGGGAGTAGAAAATAGGAGATTGAGAAAGAAAAAATGGATACTGTATTAAAAGAAAGGAGAGGACGTATGACAAATGGAGCTCGTGAAGAAGTAGAAGGTAATAGTTTTTGGTACATCAATATCTCCAAAAAAGTTCTCCACCCACCCATGAAACAAATTACTCTGCTCATATGAGCAGAATAGCGGTGGGTTCGGAGCTATGGGAAACTGAAGCCATGTGTGAGTAGCGCCAGGCTGAAGAAGCCTTCCCTGGTCTATAGCTTCATTTGAAGTTCTTAATTATCTATTTAGTGAGGCCTGTCTGTATCAAAAAAACCATGGCTAGAATCAGAAAATTTATAAATCCCTTTCACCTTTTGGCAATAGCCAGCCAGCAAGTTGGACTAAAAAGCAACTGGGCTTTAGATTTTTTGGGCGGTCCTAAAGGGTGGCTCGATGACACACTGAGGCCACCCTGACCCCTGCACCCCAAGCAGAGTCCCCACAGCTCCCACAGTCCTGGCGCTGAAAATATTGCTAATTTTTACTCAATTTTGACGCCTAATTTCATGAACTTGTCATTCAAATTTGGCCATGTGGTTATTAACACTTTTTGTTCTTACACAGGCTTTAAACACACATATATGCAGGACATACATTTATTTCTATTTCTTCATACTGCTGTAGTTCTTCACATATTCAACTGTGTGCGCTTCCAGATGTGTCATCATTTTCCATTTAGTTTGATTCAGGTGGATTTGTGCAGAATGATTTGGCATTTAGCTGACATTCTCTATCTCCAGCAACATCGCTACGAATAAAACTTTAGAATATTCATTGGTTAACTCACCACAATTGAAAGAGAGCAAAGTCCAGGACTGTGGTGCCATTTCAGCATCCCTTTGGCCCGTACAAAGGTCCTAACGGAAAAGAGCCAGAGAAAGAAATAATCAAGAGCTAAGTGGGATGGTAGATGCAATTTTGGAAACCAAATTAGACATATTACAGGAGAGATGATATGAGTCAGCAGGGACTTCTTGATTTGGCATTCTAGGTTGTCTGTCTCAGAAAACAGTTCCTGCAATGGTCAGCTGTCCTCTCCTCCTCCACACACTTTCCAAGCAACCTCCATCCTTACATAGACATCACTATGCACTCCCACACACAAGCAAACCACCTGCAAGCAAGTAAGATGTGTACCTACACCTTACTTGCTTAGTTCCACGCGGTAAACAAGGATAGATAGACACATCTCCGCGAAACAACCACAAACAAAGCAGTATCATAAAAATAACAACATACATTATATATACCATACATAATACATTGTTTCTTCGCTGCACAGCAGAAAACGGAGTTAGCGAGCTACGCTGCCAGAGGTGGCTGTTTAGTGTTTTGATGATGAAGCTCTGAAGTTCGTGCTGGGAAGTCAGGATTTATTATGGCGACTACAGCGCTGAGACGTCGGGGTGGTTTTGTCACACTTTTATCTCTTTGCGTGCATGCAAACATATACATATTGATATATTTGGGATATTGAGCTGTGTGTGAAAAAGTCTGAATTTCTGAATTCCTCTTGCAGTGCCACATGCATCAGCCTTCCTTTCCACCTCCCACACAAGCGGCTTTGCTAAACGTGCTCCTGAAAAACGGGAAAACTACAGCGCTTCCCTCCAATCAAGGTGATGTCTTTATTATCAACAATCTGTGCTGACAACAGGAGAAAACACAAAAAAAGATGCTGATGATCCACAGGCGCTGTAGCCTCAGTGCGTAGTTACATATCAGCTACCTGCACATACTCTGTCGTGCCGCAATCCCTTAATGCCCCGGCTAGAAATGCAGATTTAAAACAGAAAGCGAAGGAGCATTGCCACGTTAAGAGAAAGACAGAAGGTGTGATAAATAAAAAGAGTGGCTGCAGCAGCAGAAGGAGGGAAGAAAGATTCTTCCAGGGGGAAAGAAATGACTAGTAAGGGGAAAAAAAGAGAGAGAGAAGGACAGAGAGAGAGAGCAAGACTCGTGAAAAAGGAGCGGGAGATTTGGGAATACCAGAGGGAAAGGTGGAACTCTCTTTAAAGTGCAAATTGATTAGAAGGGCTAGAAGCTATGAGTGTGTGTGTGTGTGTGTGTGTGTGTGTGTCACTGCACAAAGGGTATATGAGCGTAAATGTACTTTATAGCGTTTGTGCGCTGTATGTGGTTTCTGGCTTAAATAGGTCCTTGCAAAAGTGCGCATGACTAAATGCATGCATGCGGAGAGAGGCTGTATAGGTGACTGTGTGCGTCCATGCAGCAGCTGCTATAGGGCTGTGTCTGCTTGTGTTTGCCTGTGGATGTAAATGTGCGAATGCGTGGTGTGTCTCCTTCACAAATTCATAGGAAGGTATATACTGTTTGCTTGTGAGCATGAATGCAGTGTGTGTGTGTGACGCAGACAGGAAGACAGGGTCTAGATAATGGGCAGACAGAGGGCTCTGGTCTATTGGTCTATTGGTCTATTGGTATTCTGGCTCTCTGCCCGGCAGACGCAGGGAGAGTATTTGATTGTGTGACACGGAAAGAGAAGGAGGAGGGAAGAGAAAGCAGAGATGAGCAGTTTTAGGTTAGAGGGGGGGGGACAGTGGACAGAGAGAGGGAGAAGAAGAGAAGCAGAGAGACGGATCGTAAATTCAGAACAAAAGACAAAGAAAAAGGTGAGGGCAGGAAGAGAAAGAAGCAAAAAAAACTCTTTCCCAGCAGGGAACCCTAAAGGAGAATTGGCTTGATCCTCAACCACCTCACTCGTTACTGTTTCTCACCATATAGCTACACTCCCCAAGCATAGCTGCAGCTAGATTTGTCGCCATGTATAAAAGGGCTAACGAAGAAGAAGAACACAGGGAATGTTCGACGTTTGACATGCATTATTTCTCACACAAACTCGACTCAAATGTGGTTTAAATTTCGAGACCCTCTCGTCACCAATCCCGACAGGACGTGCCACACCTCCCTCAGCTTTGAGTCATTCGTATCAGATCTCATACGTCCACTGACGGCTAGGTAGAAATAGCTGTATATACAGCATATATTAGCATATAAACACACATTTAGAGTCACACTTACACATGCGGTATGTCGGCGCACAGGCACATTAATACATTAAGGGCATATGGTATGAGAGCAGATCTTCGTCTTCTATTCGACGAATAGAAGCTAATAACCGGGGGCTAAATATGACAGATAATTAGCACGATCTCTCTTCTTACTGTATGTTTCCTTACTCTCAAAGTTTTCTCTCTCCTCCATCAGTCTCGGCCCTTTCAGCCTTTTCCTCTGCTTTTCTGTTCGCTGCCTCTCTAACTTCCTACCTTCCTACTTCTTTCTTTCATCCCTCTATCCTCTGATGGACCCCAAGATAGAGGAAAAGCAGTGAGATAAAGACAAAAGGGGACAAGAGAAGAAAGTGAGGCAGAACAAAGTATACAGTAAGAAGAGAGAGAGGTGGAGGAAAGCAGGGATGTGATCACTCCTTAGAGAGCAAGACCTAGAGAGAGAGAGAGAGAGAGAGTAGGTAGAGGAATTCATATTCAGGGAGGATTACCGGGTATCATTGCCACTTCCCCAGTTGCAATTGTGCAAAACACAGATCCAAACCTGACAGCTACTGTATGAAGAAGGAAATATTGCTTTTTCCTGTTATAATCCCTCTTTAAAATAGAACGGGAGGAGGCGCAGCTTCCCTAACTCTATTTTGAAATTTCCGCGCTAAGAGAAAGACTTGGCGAGAGAAACTCAGAGGGATGGAGGACAACAGGCAGGCAAGCGGCACTGAATGGTGTCATTTCTGTATAGACCTTAGAGAATTAGACCTTAAAATCACAGCTGCAGATGACAAAAAGGTGAAAAGAAAAGGTCTTCTTCCAAAAAAAAAAAAAAAAAAGTGCTCCAACACATACAGTACATGACGAGTTATGCTTTTCCTTGCTATAAAAACAAATTAAAAAGCATCTGTAAGTTGCTCTTTTTTCAGCGTTTGTATTATTAATCTGCAAATATTTTGTCATTCTTTCGCTGTGGGCAAATATGCCAATAAAAAATAATACAATTTACATAATAATAACTAGAATAACAATAATTACTGTCTTAATTTGGAGAAAACAAATGTTTTACTTAAGTTTCTTGTTGGAGATATTCATATACTTTTAGTATTTATTCAGCGCTATGGCATTTTCATATTGGCATGCGCATAAATTATTAAATATGTATAACACCAATTGCTTAGTGTCTATTTATGTGTGTGTGCGTGTGTAAGCACATGCAGGCAAACACACAACAAGCAGATTTCACTGTAGCTCCCTGGCCTAAAGGGCAGAATGGACTGCATCACACTACCAGACACAGTTTGAGCGACAGGCACACACTCATGTATATACGCAGATGCATAATGTATGCAGGAACACACACACACACACACACACACACAACAGTGCTTATGCCTAGTCAGTATACCGCCCTCGTCCACCCACAAACAACCGTGTAACTGTTATTACTGTTAGAGAGAACACATTTGCGCACACATGCACCTCTTATCTCTAAGTAGAAACGCTTGAGGTAATCTGCCTTTAAAGAGAAACTCTACATTACAGTAAGTCTTGTATGAAGGTAAAGGTTTGGAATCTACATGCTGAAAGTTACAAGTATCCGATATGTTGAAAATTTGATGCACTCCAGGCTCCACAATCCCACTGTGAACAGTTTTCGGAGGAACTGTTTCTTCAGGCCAAAGAAAGTCCAGTGAATACTGTCCGCTGTGCAACAACACAAATGATTTCTGCAGAGGATCTGTTTCTTTCACCCCTATTACACTGGGTTGTATGCAGAAATCTTAGAGACAGATATCTGAAAACAACAGAACAAATAAAACTAAAGTATCTGTATGCGTAGAGGAATGTCAGAAAATACATATTTGCAACTGCACCAGCCACTGAAAATATTTGTTTCCACCAAAAAAACTAAACGCGCAGCAGGTTGTTTGATTTATGGACGAACCCTTCCAAACCTGTCCTGTGAGATTATGGATGGAAGAGCACGCAATGAGCCAGATGTTTCCTTAATGGAATGCATGTAGCACAGGTGATTCAGGGTTGATGTATCGTAATGCAGAGGGGCCGCAGCCTCGGATCATTTTTGAATTGGCGTAATTTGCAGGTTGCTTTAGAGTGATCGACCACACAGACGTTAGAAAGTTTTCCCAGTTTTGGTGGGCGTGCGATCATTTTCATCATCACCATTAACGGCGGACGGTAGCCATTGTAGTTATGGATTCCCGCTTTGTGCTTAAAATAGATGCTGATGCGTCTCTGCGACTGCCCTTGCAAATAAATACTTTGAATTCTTTGAGCACCACAAGCAAATTTCCCAGATATATGCTCAAAGGTCATTACTTTGGTATCACTTAATTATTACCTCTTTATGATCAAACTATTACGTCATTACCGAGCTGTAAATCAAGTGCTACCCTCTACTTTTATATTTAATTCACAACTTTGACTTCTAATAGACTATTTCATAGTGTATTTTATATATTGCTACCTTTACTTAAATGATCTGAATATTTCTTCTACCTGTGGGTAAGTGTTAAATTTGGGTGAACCAACCTTGTAAAACGGTTTCTGGATACAATATTGCCTTTTTTTAAACCTGCAATTGGAAGCTGAAATTACTTCAGATGAGCTGAAAAACGTTTCCAGAGCTTGTGAGCACACCGAGGCACTGATAATACATTGAAGGGCATCAAAAATGCATTGGTCTCAGTGGGAAAGACCGACCAGATCTCAATGCCGTTCAAGTCTTCAGTCTCACAGTCTCTTTCTGTCTGCAGAACCCTGGTAATACTTTACCTTTGAACAGCAATAAATGTGAGCTGTATCGCAAATCACACAGATCCCATAGTCTGTGTGTTATTTAGTTATTTATGCCTCATGGAGAAATGGCTCTCCATTCCTTCCAAGCAGCACTTATTAGTGTCACATATGGAAGATTTCTCCCCTCCGGTTGTCATGCCAATGTGGAAGTGCAATATGAGTTTTTAAATATATTTGACTGGAAGGGTGTAAGGGAATGTGTGTGTGTGTGTTTGTGTGTGTGTGTGTGTGTGTGAGAGAGAGAGAGAATTTGTTCCTTTATGTGTGTTGTGAGTGTATTAGTGCAAGCATATTTCTGTAGCACCGCTGCTTATTACAGTATAATAGGAGTCACGCCTCTGTGATCTACTTATGCAGTTACGAGAGATGAATTGAGTGTGTCTTTGTGTCCAGAGGAATACAGTATGTGTGGGTTCACACAGTGCACATATCAATATGTGGCTGCAGTGCGGCGTGGGTCGGCGCCACACGTGTTGAAAACGCACATTATCCGCAAGGGCTTTCGGCAACTTCCAGGGAATCCGTACGAAACGAGGCAGAGAAATCGAGGGTTAGCAGGAGAGGATGCCCAGACATGAAAGCCTGCCGTAATGGAGATAATAGGCTCTGGATCGACGAGTGGAGGCCAGTAAATTAATGGGCCCTCCTTGACACAAAGTCCATTTGTTAGTTTTGAAGCGTTGTGACAGTTAATTACTGAGGGTTGGCTTCAGTGGACCACTCCACTTAGGCCGCCTCAGAGAAGAAAAACATTTCCTAGTGTGTTGGGAGACAGAGAGGACAGCTTCAGATGCTGTGGTTTGAAGCGTTGATGTGCGTTTGTGCGAGTGTGTAGGTTGCATGCTTTTATGCCTTTGTGTTCGATCTACAGTACAGGTGTGTCCAGGCAACAAAAATCTCCCTATTTCTAAACTGCTAATTTGGTTTGCCAGATGGAAGATGCTGATTACGTTCACTGTCAACTTTTTCTTACCAATCCAGGAAGTGTGACATCCTTATTCTGCAGGTTGCGGTGGATAATTAGGACGTTCAGAAGGATAGAATATAATTTGCATCCTGTGTCCCATGTATTGTTGGGTTTAGTCCACTGAAACATTGTAAAGGGGGAAAAAAAGAGTTGGTGGTTTCAGTTAAATATGAGAAACGGTCTTCTGCTTAATGTTGGCATTGAGTCTTTTTACATTTTACTAAGTTCATAACTGTGTGTAAGTGCTCTCAGTTGCCTTAACAAGACCATAAAACCAGAAATCATGCCTAAGTTGCCATTTTTAGATCTCTTGCGGAAATTAATTGAAATATACCAACAGTACAAAATGTAAAAAAAATGAAGGATTGCGTCTCTTCCAATGCAAAGTCAACATCAGTACTGTCAAAGCTTACTGTCAAAGTACTCACGTAAGCCTGGTTACAGATGATGTCGTGCTTATAGACAAATGTTTCCCCAGTTTAAAGAACAGCTGAGCCAATCAGAGCTTCATAAGCAGGATTAAAAACGTGAATGCCGTCTTTGTGTGCCAGAGGAAGAACGCATCACCTGACACAGCTATATACTGTACATCATAAGGTAACCTAACAACTCTTAGATAAAAAAAAAATGTCTTTGATCAACATGACATTAAGTTAATTGCGTTTAGCAACTACCACCATAGTTTCTGTCTTAACTGAAAATAAGTTAGGTGGGATGAGTTTGGTGGGTGGTTGGGTGTGTTTGGGGGAAACGTTAGCCGGCTACTGTCACATAAGATGGCGAGAACCCGTTACTGTCACAATTTTCAGTAAATCTTCAGAGATAATTGTGCTTTCTGTTGGTTTCTTGGCTTTGATGTTGACACTTTGGAACACCACATAAACACAGACGACAGAAGGAATGAGAATCAAAATGTCCAAAATGTGCTCTCATCTTTCTGTCTTTGTGCTCCACATACAGTACAACAAACCTCTGATTTTACTGTAAAAAGCCACTTGAATTATTCTTAAAACAAAAAAAAAAAATGCACCAAGTAAAAAATCTCTACGCACGCAGAAATCAAACTCTTAAAAATTGGTATTCATGACTCAATCCCCCCTTTTTCTTAACCATAATCACAAAGTAGCAATTTGTATTCCAGTTGAGAAATGGTTTCCAAAGAACACCAATTAGTTGTAGTTTTTTTTTTTCCGTTGTGACTGAAGGCACTGAAGAAGGTTATCTTTGCCGCAGCATACAGACCTAGTTTGTTTGTGTGAAGGTGTGTGTGCGACTGGAGTGGTTACTCTGTGACTATTTGGATTTGGTTTTCTTAAAACTCTGTCTGGAGACTTTTTTGTCAGTTTCACAGTTGAGTTTCATCCAGACCAATAAAAGGAGAGAAATAAGCTTTTAGTTTACTACAAAATAATCGCTTAAACCGGAGATTAAGTTCCAGGAAGGAATATTTTGTTTCTTTACCGACCTGTTTGATTTCCTTAAATGAATTTTTGGATTTAGACCTTTGTCTACAAATATTTCCACTTTCTGTTAACTCTGGCTCATTGTAGGTTTTACTTCAATAGATCGAATTCTAACCAAGTTTCTTTCATCAAGGCCACATTAACAAGGTCATGAAGTTTTTATGTTGAATTTCCATGCCTCACATCATTTTGTGAGAGCAGGTGTCAGAATTTTAAAATGGCAGACGTCTTATTTCAGTAAAACTCTTCAAATGTCAAACTAAAGTGAAAGACTGATTTAACTTTTGTCACAGTGATCTTGTCAGACAGATACTGTGAACGCCTCCTGCTCTGTATTCACTGACAGTTTGAAAGTCTCAGTGGAACCACCCTGATGGCAAAACCTCCAGAAGGTTCTGCAGCATACCTCCGAACAGATGACATTTATATTACATTAGATATATTTCATTGATACTTACAATAAGTGGATTCGACCATGTGGATGTGACCCAAAAAATTTGTGAGAATTATACATCAGCTTCATCAAATATGCTGAACTGCTTTCAGCCCTACATTTGAAAACAACAACTTTTACTTTGTTGGCTCTGGATTTTTTACATATCTAATAAAATGCTGACAGATTTTAATGTCTGACTTCTCTATCTGGATCGCTATAGTCATCTTGAGATACTCAGATGTCGTTTCCACATTGTTGCTGTCAACAGGCAGATCATAAACTGGTGCCGTAGAGTATGGCTGATTCCTTAGTGTGTAAATTTACATGTGTAGCAAGGATTGAACTTGCTAAAATGAACTCTAATGTCTAACACTGATATAAGAAAAGCAGAAAGAACAAAATTAAAAATAAATAAATGGATGTGCATTCTAGTATCTCTATTTTCCCTTTGTTAAAAATGAACCATTTCTCTTCTGGGACTAAACAATTGTTTTAAAACAGATCAGTATCTGTGCACAAGATTGGAGGAAATCCAACAAAATTATGTTTATGTTCTAGTTAATGTCTAGAATAACAGACCATTGCTTGTGTTTTGCCTGAGGCTATGCATGTGTGTGACTGACAGGGAGTTACAATGAGATGTACGGCGTGGAAGAGAGAGATAAAAAAAAAAAAACGGATGGAAGATATTTCTCTGACTACGCTGAGTTTGAGTAAAAGCATGAGAAAATCTGTGGAGGAGAAGAGGCTGAAGAGGGAGGAAGTGAAAATGAAAAGAGAGAGAGCGTGCGAGTCGCGGGCAGAATTAGGAGGGAGGGAACTCCACTCATTATTCAGCAGGCCCTTCAGATCTCAAACACTGTCAAGCCTCCTCTCTGTTGAAAGAGGATAAAACAGGAGAAAATAAATTTGGGAATAGGATCATCCCTGAATTCATTAGAACACCAATCTGACCCCCGCGCCGCCAATCAGGAGAGCAGCGCTTCACACAGCACTGACAAAGCTCTTCGCTATGAGACTGTTATCAACGAGGCAAAACTTATGTCGATAACATATGTGCTCAACACATGGTGGGCAATGATGCCTGATGCTCTTCTTTTTCCAATCAAACAAATGCAAATAAGCTGCTTATGGAAGCTTAGAAACTTCAGTGTTCTCCGTTGAAAATGTTCCTTTGTTGAGTCAGTTTTAATATTTACTGTGATCTGCTGGTTCAGTAATCTCATCAAAAACCCTCTGAGAAAAACCGAGAAAGTGTGCCCTAAATTCAGTGGCATAAATTAGTTCGAAGAAGTCCATCGACTGCTTTCTATAAGCCAAGTTGCCCATCCAAATTGCTTCGGAGGGCCTCCAAATTTGCACATAACGACCAAGCACAACAACGCCATTAGACAAGGCAGCTGGTGTGCCATCAGCGTTAAAGCGACTTCTGTTTTTGTCTTATTTACATGTGTGTTTTTTGTTTGTTTTTTTTGCTACTTGTTAAAACACAATGTCTCATTTCCTACATGTGGGGAATATGTGTCGCTCTTCTTTTATTCATCCCGCTCTCCTTCTTGGCTAACTCTCCTCTCTTCTTCCTCTAGCTCACACTAGATAAGGCCTGCCTTCTTGAGGTCTGGAAACTAGCCAGTGGAATTAATGACAACCTAAAGCCGTGACACCATCTAGTGTAACAGCTGTGTTATGTGTGGGCCACTTGTCTAGTGGAAATCAGCATTTCTGAAAAAGCCTTATACTATGTTCTTTAGAGCGTGGGCAGGCCTCGAATATCATGTCATTGTTTGCTTTATATTAACTCACAAATATAAAGGATGAAATGTTTTTTTGAGACAATTTATGGAAACCATTTTTCAGCCGCTCTGACCACTGCGAGGCACTGAGCTGCAGAGAGATGTAAATGCTTTCTGTTTCCTAATAAACTATTGTGGCCAAATCAATTCTAAACATCTTGACTGGGATCAATAAAAGAAACACAATTCTGCATCTGACAGGCAACAAATTGGTCGCTGTTACGCCAGAGTTGGGCAAAAGGGAGCAGGCCCTGCTGCATTCTCGAACTCCCAAATCTCATAAACACACTTTAAAACTGGAGGTTGTGGCCTCTATAGCCTCAGATGAGTTCAAAAAACTGGTTTTGTAGGACTGTTTAGGTAAAATAATAAGTTTCTGTCTAAGCTGCTTGCACACCGGCGTGTGAGTTGAATGTTAGTAGGGAGCACCAAGGCTGTCAACACCATGCAAAGCTTCCAGCCTAAACTACAAGAGGGGCTGTGGAGCAGTAACTCTCAACTGACTGTGGAGCACTGAGTGATTTTACAAGGAGCAGCAGTGTGTGCAGCAGCAGCAGCAGCACCATGGAGAGCTCCTTTCCTCAGAGTGCGGGCACTTGCCCGTTGATCCATGCACCGTCTCAGGACGCTGATTTTAAAACATCAGCAGCCCCACTTTTCGACAGCATCGCTGGGTTTCAGCATTTCTTGTCTTAGATGTTAAATTATTATCCGGGAGACAGGTGACGCATCAGCCCTGTTCAACAAAGCGAAGCCATGTTTTATGTACATTCACAAAGCGCAGTCCTTCCTCAGCGTTGTCCGCTGGAACTCAACTTAACCCCTGAGTCTAATAGCTGCTGAGTGAAAGGGAGAGCTCATTTACTTTGCTCAGCCAGTTTTTTTTTCCAAAATCACACTCCGTGCACAAGCTTGCTTTTAAGCTCGAGGCTATTGTTACCCTTCTACTTAGGTATGAGTTAGTAGACACCAGAGAAATACAACTGGGAAATAAGAAACATATAAAAATTACCCATTGTGCTGTGCAACAGAAATAATAGTAGAGAGTGTCTTTGTTGGATTTTTTTATATATATGTTTGCACCACCGCTTTTGTGGCTAGCTTACGTTGAAATGCAGCATATTGAAATCAAGCACCAAACTGCATGTGTATTTTAGATTTATCGTTGAAGTGAAATCATCGAAACAGCTTCATTTTCTGTGCCAAGCTTTATTCTGCATGGCAAAACAAATCTGGGAAAACTGTTCCACAAGATATGGCGTAGATCCTAAACATATTTCATCCGTACTTTCTCTTTTTGGTGCTTTTGGCGACCGTCATCTCTATCTACCTCCCTATATCCCCATAACCCTTTAAATAATAAGGCTCATGTACCCACGGATGGGTACACGAGTTGCCCATTTTTAACATATGCCAAAAAACCAATTAAAAGGCATAATGTCAGCTCAACTGTCAATGTTTCCGCTGGTGAAATCAGCAATTAAGGAGCGACCTTTGTCAGGTTCGCGCACGTTTGGGGGTCAAACTTACAAAGAGCTACCTAATTAATCCAGCAAAGGAACAAGTTTAACATTGATTGCAGACTCGCCGCAAATTAAGCCCAGTCTCAATTGGTAATCTCTCAGACAGGCTGGATGCAGCTCCTCTTATTCTTTTACCCAACTTCGGTTGAGAATGTGCTTTCTTCTCCACAGTCATTTAATTTGAACTAATCGGACTCAAGGCAGCCAGGAAATTAATTAAAAATATATATATATATTTTATATTATTTAAAACTGAATACATACTTCATGCCATAGTCTCAGGCCAACCAAACTTTGAGTTTTTGCCAGTCACAAGTGACTTTATGCTTGACAAACAGTGGGCTGAGTGGACAGATAGAGAAGCCAATCCATAAGTCAAGGGAGATGACGTATAGCTATGCCCATGATCTGTACACTTCAACGAAGGGTTCTTTTTTTTTTTTTGGTATTTCCTGAACCACCACACATATACAGTACATTCAAGCACTCACATCCATGTACACACAGATGCACACACACACACACACACACACACTCGTAGCCATTTGTTAAAGTGATTCATGTACAGCGGTATTGGGAAGTGATGACTCGTAGCAGCCCCCGATGTCACCCAAGGATCCTCCTTTTCCTTATTCACATCTTTAGACATACACACACACACACACACACACACACACACACACATGCCAGCCCGACCATTCATATCCACTCCCATGTTATCCATTTTCATTTGTAGAATTTATAACCTGCATCATAGCTCTTGGCTCCCTGCTTTAAATCCATAAGTTGATTCACAGCTGATGCAACCCGGTATTGCCGTTGTTTTCTCGCTATGATTGGTAGTTTACAGGTTTATTACTGGGGCTTGACATATCTTTCTGTGGGTCAGCTGGCTTATTACTGGATATACTGTAAATCCTCACGGTGATTGACGGAGGATCATGAACGCCCTTGGTGTACTCTACCTACAGTATAGACGTGCTGCTGGATAGCGTTGAGATGTAAATACGATGCTGTAGAGGTGTAAAGACTACCTAGTTTGGACGGTGTTTTTGATGAAATACAAGGTTTACGTGGTGCAGAAAACAATAGGACATTTGTTATTTCTTCATAAAAAATTATAGCATGCCATAATTTAAAGGAATTCACATAATCTTCTAGGTCCTCCAGGTGATTAGCTTAGCATAACAAGTGGAACCAACGGGAACAAGCTAGCCTAGCTGTCGCCAAACAGCAGCTTCCCTGCAGTTTACTTATTTACATTTGTTTAATCTGTACACAAACTGAAACATAAAAAACGACAAGTTGTTCTTTTATGGTGAGTTGCTTTTACTACTTCTTCTTGGCAAACAGCAGCTCAGCACCGTGACTTTCTGGAGCTAAACTAAGGTAAGCTAATTACCTCGTGGCTCTAGTTTCCTAGGTTGTGCACGGTTAAGAGAGTGGTGTCGATATAATCCTCTAAGTCTGAGGAAGACCATGAAGAGGCATATTTTCCAAAATGTTAAACCATTGCTTCAAGCTGGTGTCTTGAGGAGTACAGCAGCACAATAGTACTGGTAGGTCATCCTATGGGGTCATTAGAAACACAAACTTGGGAGTAAGAAGAGTTTGGGAGGCCAAAGGGAGGGAAGGATGTTCTGCTAACTTTATTGGAGCTGTGATCTCTGTGGGGATTTACAGAGTGTGATGCGTTCGGTTCAAATATTCTAGGATCTTGTTCGAGAGTCAGAGCAAGATGAAGCGTGAGATCGACTGGCAAATTGATTCAGGCATTTTTACCAGACGGTTGTGGTGGAGAGTGAGCCGAGCCTGAAGGTGAAACTCTCAAATTACCTGTCGATCTAAGTTTCATCCTTCACCTTCAGTCGCGAGCTTTGGGGTAGTGACCAAGAGAACAAGATTTTGAAGATGTCAGAATGAATTTTCTTTGGGGCGTCTGGGCTCATCCTCAGAGAGATCCGGAGGAACCCTGGAGTAGAACTGCTGCATTTTTGCATTAAAAGAAGCCAAATGAGGCGGTGCTGGTGTCTGATCAAGACGCCACCACCTTTTGGCGGAGACCCCAAGGCAGAATCAGAACACGCTGGAGGGATTACACATCCAATCTAGCCAAGTAATACCACAGGATCCCCCAGGATCTACTTTATCCACAGTCAAGAAATGTAGTAACATTATTGCACTAGCTCCACTGCTACAGGTATCATCATTCAGTTTAGACAGATTACAGATTGTTGTTCGGAGTCAAAAATCTAAATTTATGTTTGAATTTAATCACTTAACGCTTTTATACTGTACTCCAATGACAACATTTCACACCACAAGTACGTTACCTAACAGGCTCCAGTTGGCTGAAGGAAACACATAAAGAAAGCGGAGTGAGTTGAGTAGAAGTAATGAGTCAGCCAGCCCTCCAGAGGGGGGGGACACATAAAGTCTGAGATTGATAGAGTTTTTTAATGTGTCCAGAGTCACATCTTGTTAAGGGCCCCTATAATTCCTACCAGTGCCTGTGGGATAGTTTCACTTCCTCAAATCAAACTTCAGGTTTATGACAGTGGGAGAAGGGTCAGGAAAGGACATTACGGCCAGGCTGACTTAGAGGCAGATGCTGAAACGCCGCAGCTTTGTAGAAATCTACAACATTTTTGACACAGGTTGCGGCATAGCAGCCAGCATGGTTTCGAATGAGGTCTTTGGAATATAATCCACCTTTTACCAGTGACATAAATATAGACGGTGCAAGAAGTTCAGATGCACTGGAGCCCATGGAGATCAGCTCCAATAATATGTTGGGGAAAGAAGGTCCTTGCGAGTGATTCCTGCTCACGTTAAATCAAAAATAGTTTTATGCTTCTAAATAAACTTAAAAATTAAATGAACAGTTTTATTTCTTTGGTTTCTTTGTCATATACATTGATACAGTGATGACTGCTATGTAATAAGCACGTTGATGTTGTCCAATGTCAAGTTTTTTATTGATCATGTGATGATACAATATACACTAGCTAGATTCCGTCATAACAGCATAACTATTGGCTACTGCCTTTTACTTCATTCATTAATTGCCCAGGATGTCCACACATATACATTTTAGCAGAAGTGGCTCTGTTTTGGTAAAGGACACAGAGAAACTCCTGGCAACTATCTTCTACCTTTCTTTATTAAATGGAACAGTGAACACAGAGGTTGGAGACTTGGGGTCAATACACTGCACTAAACCTAAAGTGGTGAACAAAACAAATGATGAGCTGGCACTACCCTCAAACAACCAAAGGTCTTGTATTTGCATTTGAGAAAACGCAATTTACTGTGTGTGTGTGTGTGTGTGTGTGTGTGTGCATGTGTGTGTTATGTATGTGTGCTCTTGTACCACACACACACAATAAAATGTCACTGGTAATGGTCTTTTTCAACTTCTTTGACTGTGACATTTAAAAATCTTTGGAAAGGCAAGGCCAGATGGCCCCAGGGTGTCACAGAGAACAGTGAAACTCGCCACACTATTGTTTGCAATTTTAATTGCTAATTTGATGGCGAGGGACAAGACTAGATTTGGCTTTTAATTTTTCAAA
The DNA here is from genome assembly GCA_028641955.1 of Protonibea diacanthus. NCBI lineage: Eukaryota > Metazoa > Chordata > Actinopteri > Sciaenidae > Protonibea > Protonibea diacanthus. The sequence continues at coordinate 9,950,643 of CM053997.1, read as the reverse complement.
GAAAAGGAAAATCTGTTGGTACTTGTGCTCCCCAGCAAGGAATTCAGCTCTAACATTCACTGTCGGTGGTATTCTGAGCTGCATTGACTGCGACACAACAGTAAATGACTCAGCAGAACAGAGGACATCCTGGGAGGGAAGGAAAGGGAGCTGCTAGCCAGAAAGAAGCTTCTATTCCAAACTTCTATCTGTCTTGCGCCATTTGAATCAATATGAGTTAGAAAGGGCAAAAGAGATACCGGGGAGAGTGAACAAGAGAGCGAGAGAACAACTGAAACAAAATGTTGTTTTATTTGCAACACTTCCACAAGGATTGTAAAGTTTCAGCCAGAGAGAAAACACATCAAAGTTCTCCAGCAGACTCTGTTTTTCTTTGTTCTCCACATGAAGCTCTGGACGTTTGTCTCCGTCTCCCCGTGAGTCAGCAGAGCCAACTAAGCGGCAGCCATTCACGGACTCCATCAGATCGCGGGGGGAAGGATGAAAATGGCTCGAACAAAACAGTTTCAAACACAAGCAGGCGTCTCTTTTTCTGTCTGCGTGAGTCGAGCAGAGCGTCCGTCTTTAAAATAACGAGCGTGAGCAGGGCGAATTTCGCCATCACAAATTAGGAGAGAGGAAAGGGGAACTGACAGAAAAACAGAAAAAAAAGTTGGAAAGAAGTACTAATAATGATTATGAAGTCATTTCAACAAATGGGACACTTCAAAAGCTGAAATTTTAAAATAATCTGGCATTTAAAGCTCATTTTTTGCGACACATTTTACACACATAGCATATATTTATGAGGGAAAGGGCTTCAAATATTAAAGAAAAGGATTAATAAAGGCGCACTGTATACTGATATATTTAATCCTCATCTAAATTTACGTCTAATCTGGTCTAAAATGTAAAACAGAAAAGTTGTATCCTCACCCAAAGCGACCTTGTTTTTAGCATACGCCTGAGCTGGCAACAAAAATGAAACATTAATTGAGGCCACACAATATGATCAGAGACTGATTACTTGATAATGGAAATAGCTGTAATTAGAAGGGTTGCATAACAAACCGTAATGAGAGAGCTGTTTCAAAATCTCATCTCAAATATGAAATCTGAATGTTCCATCAGGAAAAGACCAAACTGAATATTTTACCACTATCTGGAATCCTTTGAAGTAATCTTATTTTGAGAGGAGCAGAATTGGCAAGCAGATTAACATCTTAAACTTGGGATATGTGGTGGCCTGATAAGCACCCAAATGGCATGAAATATGCACATGTAATGCTCCCAGGAAGCATGATGAATGTACAGCGTGGATATTATTTTCCCTTACCGAAGAGTCCACTGTTTATTAGGCTACTGCTAAATAATTATTTACTGTTGCTTGATTTATGAGCACTATGGGATGTTGATGCTACCTCTCTAGATCAGTGTACACTTGAAGGGTCAATTCAAATCACTGTCAATCTTAGTTTTAATCTTAAATTTATTCATAGCTCTGTCAAATAGACTGCCGTCAAAGTAGATTGTCGAATTATTACACCTCTTGTTGTTTGTGGTGACAAACTCATCAGTCGACTCTGCGGTTCAGTTTTGCCGTTTTGTTTTTCCCTCTTGGATAATTCTTTCCTGGTCCATTTTCTATCTGCCAGCATACCTGACTGTTAGCTGCCTTCCTAGTTTAATTTAACCTCCCCTTTTTTGGCACATTGTTTGCCGACATTGGATACAGAGATAGAGAGGGTAATGACATGCAACATGGCCCTCAGGCAGAAATGATCCAGGGACACTGGCAGGATATGGTATGCTCAATATTAAGCTACCAAGGCACCCTCTACAAAGCTTTTTAGCAGCTTGCCACATTACTGTTTTGGTTCACTCTCTTGATATGATGATACTGTTATCAACAGGTTTCCCCAGCAGACATGAAGCAACAGTAGTATTCATTTGTAGTTATGTTTGACTAATGTCCAAGTCCAAAATTCGCTCTCCTTTTAGCTTTGTTTTGGTCTCCCCCACCCCCTGAGGTAAATATCTGGTTCTTAAGCTTCTAACTACTCTACTGTGTTAATCAGCTAGTAATATTGATTGTCAGTTGTTCAGTGCTGGGCTTGTGAACTGTGAGATTGGAGCACAACAGTAAAGTTGTGGGCCATAAAACCGAAACAATGAGCTGAAAGACGCTACAATACTGCAAAGGCGACAAGAGGATAAAAGAGAAAGAAAGAGACACCCAAGGGCAGCAGGAGAAAAAAAAATTAAATCTTTTGACTCTTTAAATATTTTAAACACGATTTTCATCAAAGACACCTCAGTGGTAACCCTTTAAAAAGGAGGGAGAGGGCAATATGAAGAAGGCAGTTGCTAAGAGACACGTAGGTGTTACAAAGTCGGATGTAAGTCAAAGAATGACTGAGTTTCAGCAAAGAGATTTACATTCTAAAAAAATTAGCAGAGGCAGGCATAGATCTGGCCCAATCAGCTGCGCAGAAGGAAACACAGCCTCAACCGACAGAACAGGCTCGACGCTACTGTTCAACATCCAGAACAACAATGTCTCTGAAGCATTTTTCCTGGATCGCTGGCGCTTTATGAATAGCTAGGCATGGAAGCAGAACCTGAATTATTATAAGCAAGACAGAGAGAGAGAGAGGCAGGGAGGAAGGGTGAGGAAAGACAGATTAAGAGAGAAGAAAGATGCTGATAAAAAGAGAGATCAAATCAGAGAGCAGCACTTGTCAAGAGTCAGGAAGAAGACGGAGATAAAGAGTGAGAGATTCATTTTGAGAGAGGATTATCGAACTATTCTATGTAGATCCAGACCTTTACAGCTATGCAGGTGAAAAAAATACTACACTGACTGGAAAAACTATCAATCCAGCTCTAAAAATAGATACACATCATACTGTACCAAGAATGTTGATCGTTTAAAGGACCAAAATCCAGACAAAATAGGAGAGGTTCAGTGAAATTAGGAAGGTAGATGGAAAGACGATCAGGCAGAAGGAAACACAGCTGGCAGATGGAGTGTAACCAAAAAATAAATAAATAAATAAATAAACAATGAAAAGAAAAGAAAAACATCATCCATTTAGTGCTGATCCAAACACTTACTCCAATAAGTCCTCTGCAATCGATTTCACAGCCAGAGAGAATTTGTGTTCGATACCGCAAGTTATTCAGCATGACCATCTCAGCTGGGGTAAATCAATTAAAGTTAAAAATCAAATCTCATTTAATTTTGCCAGACCAGCCCCCCTCAGCAGGAATTTGTGTCAAAGAAAGTTTAAAGGCTTGAAATACTGAGAAGGGATGGGAGGAATCAACAAAAGAACGGAGGGCAAGAAGAGAGGTGTGGACAGAAAACAAAGAGCGATGGAGCAGAGAGATAATGAGCGCGGCGAAAAATGTGCCTCTCTCAGTCAGAGCAGGGTAAAATTGAGCTGAGCAAAGTTAGAAGAAACAGAGTGGTGACTTTTTTGAGCCGACATTAAAGTGGCGTCTGTTTGGGTGGGACTCTGGAGAGCAGATGCAAATACAGCAAGTTTATCAAAAAGGACTCACACAAAGTTCGAACGCAGAGACTGTACCGGAAAATAGAAAGCAAGAATTGCAAAGAATTGCACACGGCGTTCAATATTCTGTAAAATTACCACAGAATGGCAACCGCACTAAGTCACACATCGACCACCTGCTCTTTCTGTCACAATACGTTGCGGTGGCATTTTAGATTTGCTCCTAACGTGGCTCTAGATAGCAATGTTTGGTGTATCAAGGATTGTGTTGTCACCTCTATTCTTAATTTATTAAGAATAAATTAGACCTAAATATTCATTTATATTGCACTATTTTGTGATTTAAACCTAAGTGTATGAGTCTAAATAACTGTTACCATTTATGTTTTTAACTTGATATATTCAGAGAAATCTCATCAGTGAATTGTGCCTACCGAGCTCTCGTTCACGTTAGGAGTTTAGCTCGAAGGCAGGCAGGATCTGATTGCATAATGAACCACTGCCTTTGTAAATCAGTAAATTTATAAATGCACTGATTAAGGAAATTTGAGTAAATTGGTAAAATTAAGAATCGCGGAAATTTCAGTGCATTTTCAAACAGATCAGAGGAAAAAGTTTCTCTGTGTTTTCATGTTAATGAATCATGGATAATGTTTATTTCACATTTTTTTTAACTCGATTTTTGTGCACGCTGTCTGCATGCAAGCGTATAAAAAGTAGAAAAACTTGCCAATGGAAAAATGAAAGAAAGATCACAGGCAAGTAGGAGGGGTACAACCTGTAAGACAAGGTCATACTGTGTGTGACAAAACTTGAGAAAATATATGAAAAACAAAACGTCAGCAACATACTGAGAATGACTAAGAATGATGCCCGAGACTAGGAAAGAAAAGAAAAACACCAGGGTGACAGAATGAGAAGAAAAGAAATATAGAGTCGAGAAAAACACAAATAAAGAGACAAATAAAAGAGCGGTTGAGGTGGGAGGTGATGCACAGCAGGCTCCAGGTTGGTTGTGAGCCATTAATTTGTCAGTAGGTGTACTTGTGATGAAAATGATGGATGACACCCACGGGACTGCTAACTGTAATAACTACAGCAGAGAGAAACTCAGACACACACTTTGTAGACAGATCTATCCTGACCGCATGCGAGTGTTGCCCTTCATTTGACCCATCAGCAGGGAGAGCTCTTCCTGACGGGAACATCCATTAAGATTATATTCAAATGCTTTTCTGTGATGTCTTGGAATCAGCGAAAGTTAAAGTGCACCGGCAAATCCTGCTGAGCCACTGAAGAAATGCACGACACTCAGTCTCTCTAATACTTTTTTAGTGCCCAAGTGATGCAAAATATTACAGACTTGGAGAAATGTCTTCTGTAATCATCATCATGAGACTTTTGGTTAGAGATAATAAACCAAATATTTCAGAGTAAAAAAATATGCACTGTGTTAAAAGGTAATACAAAGAAACAATGAAAAAATAAAATAAACTGGTGCTTCCACTTTAATCAAACGTGCTCAAATGAAGGGTTTTTGCAACAAATTAAATATTTACTGTAAAAAAAAAAATCGAAAAACTGGGAAAAGTAAAAAATATTGGGATAAAACAAAAATGCAAAAATGTGTCAACATGTCAAAATCAGTCAAGAAGAAACAACAACTGAGCTCGAGTAAGATACAAAAGTTGTGTTTTAATGCTGAAAATAAAAAGAAATATTAATTCAAGGAGAAAGGAAAGAGAAAAAAAAGACAAAAAAAAGTTCAATATTCTACTGAAGGCTGGGTTGCAATTTTTGTGGTGCTATTACAATAAAAGAAAAGATAAAATGCAAACTAAAACTCGTGTTAAATTGCTAAAATCATGGAGGAAAAAAAGAAAAGACAGTTAAAAAAAAAAGCACATGATGCACAATTCAAACTTTGCTGAATTCAGATAAACTAAGACTCAAAAGGGAAAATGACAAACCAAACTACCAAATAAACCAAATTTTCTGACTGACATAACTGTCTTTGTGGAAAATATTATATCAGAAGACTGACTTAAAGCTTTGCTCTACATAAGTCATATGTGTTGTTTGTATTGTTGACAGCAGGAGCCAATTACCGCGTGATGTGCAGACTTGTTTTATGGGATGACAAGGCGCAGCATGAAAATACACATATAGAAATCACAGCCTGTCGGAAGCCAAACCTTCAACCAGTGGCTTGTAAAGAAAATGGAGACTTTAAGATTTGCTCCATCACTTAACACTTTAAAATGATTCAGTCGCCATAAAACTTAACTATGCGTCAGTAAATATCTTAAAACAACTCATAACTTTGGGAGTGACTCGAGATGTGTTGCACTTTGCCAGCAGTAATTATTTTGAAAGTTGCTTTCCACTTTAATCAAAATGTGTCTCAGAGAGACTCAAAAACGTTGTGTAGAAAATGATTGTACTGTTTCAAAAGTGTAAAATCAATATTATTTCCTCCCATTTGAAGCCTGTTCTGGAAATACTACTAGTTCGACTAAAGGTGAGCCGAATATATCACTGGCTCAGAAGAACTGTAAAATTAATACAGCTACTGTTTTTTATGACTGCCTTCACTTTATCACTGGCTTTAAAAGTAATGGTAAAATTTTACACTGACTGTATTTGACGGAATTGTTGAAACATAATAAACAAAAAGTCAGTCGTTTCTTTTTTTTGTCACCAGTGTGAGGTGCAGGGAAGGAAGTTTGGCATCAAACAGGAATGAGTGAGAGCCTTCTTCCTCTTCTGTCAGTGTGATCACCTCTCTGACAAAATGCAGTATACGCCTCTGTGTTAATATTACCGTGGAGGCAGTAGGTGCCATTGATTTTCAGTGCTTCCTGCCCTTTTGATTTAATGAGCAAAGTGTGCAGTGTGTTGCCTCTGAGAGAAAAAAAAATATAGATATTAAAAAACATGTACGCAACGCAACGCATGGGACGGATCTAAACTGGTTTGTTCTTTTTGTTCTGAAGATGGGAGAGCAAAGCCGGTTCCGATTGTCTCATCTGCTTTTCCTCTTACCTGCGTTTGATCCTCAACATCTCATTCCCTTTCTTTCTCCTCTCCTTTTCATCCTCACCCCGCTTTCACCTTTCTCCTTCCCCTGTCGTTTTTGGTCTCTATGGTTTTGTCACTTCCTGGCTCAGGTTGCCTTTTCGTCTCTCACACTTGTTGTCTCTGACACTTGTTGACTTCCCCTTGGCACGTCTCCTCGGGGAAACCCCCCCCCCCCCTTTCTTTTTAAGTACCTTTTCATTACTCTGAAAACTCGGGGGAAACTTTTGTGAGATTGAGCCTTCAAGGACTGAGGGAGTGAGTCAACAGCTTGGCATCCTCCGGCGGGGACATCTTACCCAGACTGCATTATAATTTTTCATACTTTCAGCTCCACAATGTGCCATGAAACGTCTAGTAATAGATTGCTTTAAGTAAACAAAACCTATTCACAGGATTTAAGTAATGCTGAATCACTTTCCTATATGTTTTGTCTATTTTTTTATTATTTAAAATGACCTGCCTGAAGGCTTGGGCATATTTGAACCCATTGTTTTTGAGTGCTTGATAATGCAGCTGCAAGGATGCATGAAAACTTAAAGTACAGAGTGTGTGAAAAAGCAAAATATAAGACGCATGGTCAACCCACCTTACGAAAATGACGTCATTTCAGCATGAAGCATGAATCAGCTGGACACCATCTCCCCCTCCCTCCCGGCTGCTTTGTTCTGCTCCTCCTCTACACGTTGCTGCCTGGTTAAAAGCACAGTTTCCATAGAGACGGAGTTACTGCCTGACAACTCGTGGTCAAGGAAAAGCGAAAAAGAAAGAAATAACAGGAAAGTCAAACATACAAAAGTTCCTATTGTTATGCTTCAGAGACTCTCAGCAGAACAATCAGTCTGAAAGGGTCCCACGCCTCGTCCAGGGGCTCCAGACACGGAATGAAAAACCCACGTCTTACCCACTCGTTTATCGCGTGCAGAAATGTTAAATGTTGGGCAGGTCACACAAGAACTGGAGAGCTGTGATGATTATTAACATTTGGGAGGATCTATTGTCAGAAATGGAATAAAGTATTCATTGTTCTCAAAAGATGTTTATCCATATCAGAACCCTGGCTGACACTGGGGGAGGGATACACCCTGGACAAGTTGCCAGTTCATCACAGGGCTGTTACATGAAAAAAAAAAAAAAGCTCAAATTCACATGTTGACCGGGGTTGACGGGCGTATAATCACCTGAAAACAAGGAAGTTAGCAGTAGAGTCCAAAATGGTTGCCTGGACCAGGCTGTAAACATGTTGATTTCTGCTGTGAAATTGGGCACATTAATACGGCAGCCTCAAGCGGCTGCTCGAGGAATTCGTTTTTAGCGCTTCCGCGTCGGCTTCATTTCCCAGAACCGGAGGCTGCTGCTTGGGCACAACATGTAGCGGTTGCTGACATCATCTGCACAGTGAGTTACCACAGTAAGTAAGACTGTTACTGTCCTCACAGTATATCCAGTCTATTCAGATTTTTAGCAGGCCAAGCATGCACCTGTTGATTATGCAGAATTGTGGGTGTGTTTGATTTGGCTTACATAGCGTGCTCAGCGGGTGGTGCCTTAAATCAGTGATTAATTACAGTAGGTGAAACCTTTCTTTTGTTTTTAGCCATATGGATGCAAGTTGAAGTGTGGCAAACTACAAACTGTACTATTTGAAAAGATACACAAGAAAACAATTCTGTTATTATCCGTGTATACTGATGTCATACCTTTTCTTGAAATATCAGCTTGCATTGGATTTTGATTCCTTCCCTTTTTCTCACACACAATTAACGACACGCGTCTGCTCCATATTTAAGGCACCATAAAATGAGAAAGCGTGACCACGACGTGTGCCAACAGATGAAATATGAAAGGACAGGGCTGTCTTTTGAGGATGATTTACTGCAGATTACCGAGCTGACACTGCGCTGGTATGACTTCAGGTAACATGTGTCCTCTCCATCACGACACTGGGTGCTGTGTCAGCCACACGGAGCGCGTCAGCTACTATACGTTGTAAGAATCTCTCTGGTGTCTGTGGCCTGATGTATAGTGCTGATGTCTTAAAGTCAACAAGCTGACACAGGGGAGATTACAGACAGATTCCATATTGTTCAGGCTGTATATGTGCTGTTATCTGGGTACGGCGCACAGAGGAGCAATTTAACACAGAGGCAAACGTGACAGGAGTATGGTTATGGATGATGAACAATACATTTGGTAGTGATTTTACTTAAATTGTGTGTTTTAAGTAATTATTTGGATTATGTAAGTAACATAATCATGATTGTGTCTTGCAAAACCATAATTTTGTCCCACTTCTGCAGTTTCCTGGAAGTGTGTTGCTCTCTTTTTTTTAAAACCAGCTTGAGGATTGGAGGGTGTGCTCTCATGTATATTTTTAATGGCACCCTGTTCTCCGCCGGTCACCCTTTTGTGAGCAGCCGAAAAACATCAACAACATCTTTGTTTGCTATAAACCGGGGAGAGCTAGACTTATTTGCATGCCCACGGTGATCCTATTTGAAATTCAAATGCGAGACCGCGCGCAGATGAGCAAGACCAGCTCCATCCGTGACCCTTGCTTATGCGGCTGTTGTCTGCTGTCCAAATATATAGATGCGAACGGAAGAACAAACTTCTCTTCAAAAGTTTGGACCCGTTTTTAATTTTTAGCTCCGAAGAGAAATGAATCTTAATTGCACTGTAAATCACACTTAATGCGGCGTACACTTGATTTGTATGCACGCAACGACTTTCTGGGCGAATCTTTCAGAACGCTCACTTTACATGCAGGTACAGCAGCTTCCTTATTTACAACCCCGGGTTCCAAAGATGCTGTGTGAAATGCAAAAAAAAATAAAAAATACACTTTTGATTTTGATGTCTGCAACATGTTCTAAAAAAGGTGGTAGCAAATGAGTGGGAACGTTGTGGAACCACTTTAGAACATTCAACAGGTCAACAGGTTCACTGGTAACATTCGGTCCTTCACAAGCAAAGACGGGACTAGGGTCACCGCTGTGTGAAAAACTGCATGGGCGAGAGTTTAAAAATAACATTTCTAAAAGATTCAGAGAATCCAGAGAAATCTCAGCACATAAATGGCAAAGTGAATGCCAAAAGTGAACGGCTTTCGTATAAAGAATACTACAATAAGGGCTCAGGAATGCTTCGGTATACGTAGTTTGTCAATGTATCTGCAAATGCAAAGTTACGAATCACTTCAACAACATCCTGAAACCACTTGTGATATCTCTGGGCCCAAAACTCATCTGAGATGGACTGACAGAAAAGTGGAGCAAAGCGTGCTGTAGTCAGATGAGTCCAGATTTCAAGTTGTTTTTGGAAATAGTAGACATCTCGTCCTCTGGGCTAAATTTACATTTTACAGAGTCCCAACTTTTTAAAATCAGGGTTGCAGAATCACACTTTGCAGAGTCTGTTTAACTCAGTAAACTACACTTAAAAGGACACGACAGAAGAAATTGGTTCAGTGATTGGTTCCATAGACATACAGTATAGCATGCAGTGCATCTTAAGTTTATGATGACATAAACACATAATAACTGAAATACTTAAAGAACTCTGACAGCTGGTTGGTCAGTAGTCTGAACCGAGGAATGAAAGTCTGGAAATGATTCAGTTTTGGGTTTTTAGTGAAGTAAAGACATAAAATGACATTTCTATATTTTAAATAGTTAAATAACATTATCTGACCTTTAACGTCATCCTGTAAGCCAGTACATAAAGAACAAAGGTAGATATTCACCAAAAACAAATTTATGGATTAATTTGCATCTTCTAGGCTATTCATTGACACCCGTGTTCCTGGTGGCTCCACACTAGCAGCTATGAGCAAACAAATGCAAACAAGTAACAACCGTTCTGATGACATTTACACGACACCACTGCATGCATGGTTTTATAAGCTATGCACATGAGTTAAAACACTAAATATGACCTAATCAAACTCTACTTGGCACCTCATAGAAGACGGGCAAACAAAAAAGCCTTCACATGCTTTTACAACCTACCTGAACTTCCACAGAACAGATGAAAATTACAGGCTTGTAACCAGGAAACCAGTCCAAAAGGTTGTTCAGTGCAGCACTGTTCTGTGAAAGCATGCTCATCCAAAGTGAATGGACACCCCTTTGATGGCTGAATCGATCTTTTTAAGTCCTTTTTTTAAAATCACCGTCCACGCCTTGCATGGGTACAATATCAAGCCGCTGCTACTACAGCAACTGAAATGTCCGTAGTTAGCACACACTCAGCGGACCCTTTGTTAGGTTCACGTGATGCTCAGTTACAGTGTGAGCAAATGTGGCAACAGGCAAGAAACACGGCTGTGAAAAAGGTTCTTGGTGGGATCAATCGCAAAAACTGCGAAAGCGCTGAAAGGTTTTGTCTAACACTCATTTCCATCCATCCAACACTGTTACAACTACACGTGTTATGAGAAAGAAGGGCCTGCCTCCTTTATACACACACATAAACACACAGCTTTATCAGAGGCCTGTAACAACCAGCGAATAAACCACCAAATGTGCATTTATCTATACAGTGATATGGAAGCATTATAGGCTGCCATTTGGGCTGAGGTGTGAATAATGATGAGGCGGGCCCTCTCGTTTGTGAGTTCTTGTGAGTCTTTAAGTGTCAGACAGCATCATTCAGGTGTGTGAGATAATAAGAGAACATGTCTGCATGTTCAGGGGCAGTTACCGTGATTCAGAAGGCCCCAAGCAAAGATCCAGATAAGGCCCTGCAGACCAGTTTGCATGGACAAATAGTTTTTGAAAACTTTTCTCCTTCTAGCAACAGCAGAGTCACAGCAAACAGGAATATATACTTATAGTACTGTATATTATATTATTTCTATTAGTCATATTACTAGTCCTTCAAATATGCAGTTGCGATTCTTTAAGTTTCTGAGTTAAATATTTCAATGTTTGTATTTGAATTATGTGTTAATTGCTTTAATACACTTGGTACAGATGATAAATGAACTCTGCTTGAACATTTTCATTGTGTAAACACACTTACCATTTTATTAGGCTGCTTTTTGAGTCTGTGGGTTTGCATACCTGATCTATACATAATATATACTATATATTATAAAATTATGGGATGAATTGCATCCCTTTGAATCAAATCAGGGTGCCAATCACCAACAATTATCAAAAAGACCAATGCTATCTCCTGTTTGCTACTATCACAATAATCGTAAAATATTAAATATCTTTGTAATGCTGGTATACTTTTGCAGTTAGTCTGGGTTTTGTGTACTCATCTCAGTCTATGAGGAGAAACTGAAATAGTTTTTCTACATGCTACATGAAGAGTGACTGTCACACAGCCTGAGTACCTTCAGTTAATCATTAATCTCTTGCCATGTCTGCTTTTACTATGTACACATGCTTTTCGCCAGCTCACATCACACGCTGACACTCGATATAAAACCTGTGACTTCACGCTGAAGCAAATTTACCACACTGACAGCACTCTGCGCCTGACGCCTCAACAGGTAAGACTTTTTTTTTTATTACAAGCAAATAAATGAAAACGTAATTCCTTAGAGTAGTTAGCACACGCTGAATTACATTGTTATATGTAACATATTATTTATACACTTCCCACTTAAAATAACATCACCTTGATTATTTTCACTCTGATTAGGATCTTTTTTTTTCTTTTTCTTTTTTTACCTTTGTTTATAATCTTTTAATTTTATTTGTCATCTCTGTGTTTTTGATTTAGTCCTTTTCACCATATGAACACTACCATAACTATGAAGATAACACTTGTGTTGTTCTGGCTATGCTCTGGTAAGGGTCTATCTCTTGGTCTTGGTCTCCATTTGATATTTTGTGGCTGTTTTGTCTGAGTAGCTGCACGATTAGCGTGTTTTTTTCTTAAAACCTGTATCTTCTACCAACGTCAGTAGTTTTGAATAAGACCGGTTTCTACACGCTGCTTCCACTATTCATACTTTGATAACGAGTAACCACTGTGCACAAACTAATAATCTGTGCATCGGAGAGCTGGGGATATGTTAACCAATAGTGACTTTGTAGTTAGAGTGTGACAAACATTGTATTTTAACCTAGGGAAGTAAATGCCAACAGTCCAACAGTCTCAGAAGGTTATTGCTGATTTATAAGAAGTAAATGTTAATTAAGTGAAAAATAAAATATTGTTTTGTCTTTCTTTTGACAGGATTTTTTTACTTCACACTTGCATCATATCGTCTACGTCTATTTTCGACTGGTGGCAAAGAAAAATGGGCAGACTCATTGGATGAATGTAAAGAAGAAAACGCATCATTTGTAACTGTGTATGACGATGACGACGCCATGTTTGTAATCAGTTACACTAAATCCACAGAAGGCTGCTGGCTTGGTCTGCATAAAAATATCTCAATTACTACCAATGCTTGGTCAAACAGCAAGCCTCTCACATTCACTAATTCATCTGTGAATGTGACAAACGGGACACAAAAATGCGAAGCTATTGACAGAAATACATGGAGAGGTTTTGATTGTTCAGAGAGGAAATATTTCATGTGCTACAAGGGTAAGTTACATCATACTTGAATTCTTTCTTTTTTTATGCAGCGTAGTTTTATTTGAATTCTTCAATTAAACAAAACATGTCAAATCCGCACAACACACCACAGCCATAATATAGCGGCTCTGTGATGCTATGCTTTGAGCTAAATGCTAACATACCATTACCATACAATACTAATCAGAATCAGAAATCAGAAATCAAATCAAAATATAATGAAGATAAAAAATACAGACAATATAAAAGTATATATGATATGTTCTAAAATGAAAGAGCTGTTTTGCAGAAATGTGAAATGTATGAGAGTTCACAGTGTGCAGAATATTATAAATATATCAAATATATATATCAAAATTAGGTAGTCCAAAATAAATTAAGATACGATGTGGTCACAGTGCTGATTAATATTTTTCATGTTCATCAAGTTCAGAATGATAACGTTTGCTATTTAGCATAAAATACAAATTACACCAATTACAACCAAAGTGAGTTCTGAGCGTTCGACAAAAATGACTGTATAATCCCCCAATCTGACACAGGGGCCAATTTAACAGAAATATACAGTATGTTGTGTATCTGAAACTGACATTACAGCCAAAAAGATTCATCAAACAATCAGTAAACCAATTTTAGATTTTCATTTTTTTTAATTAACTATTGTTTATGTTGCAAGTAAAAAAAGAAAAGAAAAAAATAACCTATTTTTCTGAAGTCCTCGCACAAATGTAATGATTATTTTTGCCCCGTGTGAAACGTTTCTATGTTCCTCACATACAAATACACATAAAATCCCTTTTTTTTTTTCTTATGTGATAATGAGGTTGGTGAGTCTATGGCAGGAGTTTGTTCAGTGTGGATGTGTGTGTGTGTGTGTGTCTGGTATCAGTAATGAAATCAGGAGGTCTTTCTGGAGGAAAACCTGAGAGTGATAATGAAATGTTATTTAGAGTTTGTGTTCTAACGTCATCCAGCACAAACAAATCTTTCTTACCTGATTCATGAAAAGTTACGAAAGTACAATAGACATCAATAATTTCTTCATCTGGCTATTTGTGTTTTGCAGGTAACAATTACACCCTGATTCAAGATGAGAAGAACTGGTGTCAGGCGCTGCAGTACTGCAGAAAACACTTCACTGACTTGGTCAGCATCAGTACCCGGACACAAAATGAGGAAGTGATTAAAAAGGGAAATGACACAACCTTTTGGATTGGACTCCGGCATGATAACTGGGAGTGGGTGGACAAAGGCTGCTCTTCCTTCAGAAAATTTGAAAATTGGAACACAAATCAAAGATGTACTATTTGCACTCTTCGTCCTACAGATCCACATATACTGTATACATTTCAATGCAATTCTCAAGCCGCATATTCCTTTTGCTCCAAAGGTAAGTGATATATGACAAGACACAATAAAACGGACTGGACATATACAGTACATATACAGTATATACTGCACATACACTGTGAAGATACTGGGTGAATAATTAGACATCCAAATTTATAGATATTAACTTTTTTTTGGTTGCATTGCAAGTTGCAGAGTATGAAGTGAAAAGTCAAAAACGAAATTTCAAGAATATGCAGAAACATGCCTAAAGAATATACATCAAAGTCTAGAAGGATACACATCTCAGTTATAAATTTGTAGATTTATAAGACCATCTGTACCAGTGTGAAACTGTAGCGCAATTGTTTTACATTTTAAGCAACAAGAGGGATACAAAGAATATGCCATATATGTGAGCTACAGAGAGAACTGTGTTTACCAAATTTAGTCCAAAATGTTACCAGCCTGTGTCGAGGCTAGAGGAGTTTAAGGGATATTTATGGTATTTTTAAACGTTGTAAGGTACATACAGTATTGATGTGACTCTGTATCCTGCCTAGAGATGCCCTATGTACAATAGAAACAAACAAACAAAAAAAAGGAGAATGTGAATGTGAATCTTCTGTCTTTTCTATCTTGGTTTCATGGCAGGTACTGTGAGAATAAAAGTCATTGATACACCAATGACTTGGGAAGACGCCTTTGACTACTGCAGAACGTACCACACAGGCCTGCTGTGGATTAGGGACTGGAACGATAACGAAGCTCTTGGACAGTGGCTAAACCATAGTACAGTTCATGGTCCATTCTGGATTGGTCTGAGGCAGAGTCGTGTCTTTGGATTCTGGTTTTGGACAAGTGAGAGGTAGGTTTGTCAAAATAGTTTGATAATCGATGCCATGTACATACGATGGTATCTATAAATAGATCTCCAATGACTTTCTATCCCTCCGGTGCAGTCTACTGACAATCGCACAAAAGAAGGAGAACTTCTGAGATGTAACATGCAAATCAGCATGCTATGTGCATTGTTATTATTATTATTTATTTTATTTTTTTAAAAAAAGGTGGTTTCATGGTATCAAAAGAAGTATTGTGTGTCATGTTTTAGTCTAGTGTTATATGTAAATTTTTAAATTCTTGTCTTGTGACGACCTCAGTGACAGTGCGGTGACCATCGACAACTGGAAGAATGAAGAACCTCAGCTGCCCCTTTCTGACCACTGTGCTGTCATCAACAAGATGGACATGAAGTGGAGCGATGAAGACTGTTTGGTTAAGCATCGTTTTCTTTGCGAGGAGGAGATTCTTTTCATGAATCAGCACTGAAGTTCATCAATCTATATTGGTAGATTAGATTTTCATATGCAATCAACGTGGGGCTGATACCTGATTGTGGAGATGTTTGTTGTTTTTCATATATACTTGTTTGTTTATGTATGATCATTAATATCATCCGTATTCAGATTTTCTGTATAAATTTGTCTGCATTTAATTATAAAAACATTGATGACTTGTATATAATGATACACTGTACTCCACAAAAGTGGAACTACATACAGTAATAATGGTGGAAATGAATTCACTCTGCACCACTGTGTCATTTTAATCAATCCAATCAACAATTCAATCAGATTAATACAGATTTGTGTTTGTTTTCATGAAATCTCAGTTAGTCATCATTAAAATGTATATTCTACTTTTGTATTTGCATTTATAACTTTTAACCCAACTCCAAACATGTTATACTCTTTATATACTCATTTTATACTTCCGCACGTAGAAAATGTCAGTTAGAAATGTGGTGTGGGACAGCACATAGACGATCTTTAAGAACTGTAAGAGCAGAAAGCATTGTTTCATGTAAAAATCTAAATAAAAAATAGTTTAAGTTTCTTCTTAAATTTCTTGATGCTTGCTTGCAATACAAGACAATAAAATTTAAGTTAATTGGGGCAATGCGTTTACTTATTGCTCACCAGATACATGAATACATTAGCCTGTGTCTCAAAAGAACAACAAAAAACAACAAAAAAACTTAACTTTATATATGATGTTTTTGCTTTAGCTTTAACTAATATATTTAACAAACTTTAATTATATAATATGTAATATTATATAATAAGTTATACAGACACAGCTGACAAAGTATTATTGATAAAGAGAGTCAGTTGTGTGGTGGTGGGCATCAAGACAGCTGAAAAACGGCAACAGGCCAGAATCCAACAGAGGAGCTGAGTTCAGAGTGTGTGAGAAAAAAAGTGGAGACGAAGGTAAATTGAAGGTGAGAAGCCAGACAGAAATCAGACAAAAAGCAAAAGGTTGCAGCATAAAACCACCTAGAGCTATGAGAAGGATTTTACAAGCGGAGAGACACAGAAAATTAAAAATAAATATGCAGATAGACCCTTAAACATGAGATTTTTTTAATTCTGAAAATAAAATCTGGACAAAAAGAAGGACAGTGAAATTAAAAGAAAACAGGAAGCTTGGACATCCTCCAGGGCCATTATTCACGCTGTGGACAAACTTGGAATGAAGGCTTAATCCGTCACACCCTCACTCATCATTATAACTCATCATACAGCTCATAGTGTGAATGTGTGTGTGTGTATGCGAGTGCGTTTATAGGCCTCTTGATCGTTGCTCATTCCGGGAGAACAGACTTTCTCTTGACTCGTCGCTCAACCTTTCGTTAGACCGTTACATAACGTACGCGCACAAGTGTGTGATCACAGTTCATTGAGAGGAATCCGAGCCTCTCAGCAAACACGCTCCTCCGTGGCATAAATCACCAGCCGCTGAGGATCCTGACTTGCAGCCAAGCGCACATCTCGGCGCAAAAGCAGAAAAATTTCGTTGGCAGAGATGTGGAACAAATAAGAGGCTGAGATACGGCCCCATTTTGGGGCTGAATGACAGACCTGGGCATGGTGTCCATTAAGAGCGAGCTGAGTCGTAACACAGTCTCACCTCCACCAGCAGTGAGCCGAATGAGAGCAGCAGATGGGTTAGGGTAAGGTTTAAATGTTTGTGTTGATATACACTTGCACAGAGAGTGAGCATAACAAGATATTAACACCACAAATCACTTGTTCTCAGTGCTGTGAAAAAAAAAAAACAGACAATAAATGAAAACTTTGCAGTGATGGGCTTTTCCTTAGAACATCTCAGAACCTACGGGATGCCAGTGAGCTGCTGGAGCTAGTGGGACGTTGGCAGTAGAATAGTTGTAAAAAAAATGTTCTAGGATATCACCATTAGTCAGACCAAAATCAAAATACAAATATCATAGCAACAGAAACCCCTATTGTGCATGTAAAATCATAATCCCTGACAATCATAATCACTCATATTTAAGCACTGGCTTAGTTTGTCTGGGCTTCTTCCTACTGCCCCCTGCATTGGAGGATTTATCCACCACACCTCTGTCACTATACCCAAACACATCCAGGCGCACAGTAGCATTAAGGTAGCATTAAATGCACACTACATGTAGCCTACAGCGGTTGCTGTTATCTGGCTGATAATTCCCTCCAATTGAACTTTTGGCCCAGGTGCATTCAGCCATGCCAGACCTCAGCAATATATCAAAAGTAACTGCCACATGTGGAAGAAAAGGACTTGCCATCAAGAACTGAACACAGACAACAATAGCACAGTGTCTTCTAGTCCGTTTTTGTTGAAAATATTCTTCCATTCAACTATTAATGTAACAAGACCCAGGCTCCTTTCCCTTGAGGCAAAGCAATGTCTACTTGCAACAAAGTTGGTGGTTATCCCTCATCAGACTGTTTGACATTGATGGGACATTTGATCTTCATATAACTAAAGTCAGCGCATCAAGCAGGAAGTCAAACATATTTTCAGTGTTTCGTGAACAAGATCTCAAGGTGCAGAGGGCACGAGAGTCCAGTTTTCTTCTCTGCTCTCATCTGGCTTGGGAATGCTTTGTCCTCCCCTAGGAGGAGCTGGAAGACATTCCTGGTAGGAGGAACTTTTGTACTACCTCGAGAAGACTGCTACCACCGCAACCTCAGACTAAAGAGGTAACACAATCTGAACTTTAGATAGAAAATGGCGAATAAAAGAGAAAATTCCAAAAGTAGATTACATTTTTTTCTCTAGCAGAATTTCATTTCACTTATGTCCTACTTTTGTACTTGTCTGAGGTAAGGAGCCATTACTCTAGAGAGCAGCTTGAGTGGTGGAAGGATGGACAGCTGCTTGTTCTACATTATTGCACACGTAGTGTGTTAAACTGAAAGCACTGGTCTGCTTGGATAGTAAGGCACTTAATGGACAGCACTAGAAAACGTGCATTATCTTTTATGAGCACTTGTAAACCAAGAGTAACTGACCCACCCCTGAGAAAAAACTGACACCAGGAAAAAAATAATGTACATGAAATACAACCGAACAGTTTGCCAACACCTCCACACCTACTCAAAAACTTTGAAGGTAAAAAAAAAAAAAAAAAAAAGTGTCTAGACTCTTCTTATTAAAAACTTTTTTTCTTCACGCATCCTGGTCACGACCTGCATTTGTCCAAAGGCACAAACAAGTGAGAGAGTTAAGTCCCACAAGCAGGGAAGAGCCAGAGGAAGGGGGCGGAAAAAGAGGAGCAGATGGAGGGAGGTAAAGCGAGAGGAGCAGTGGGGCCTGTCAAACTATTAACGTCACGGCGTGAGCCTGGGGCTCCCGGTGACACCAAGAGATGAGTGGACATATTTAGCATAGCGTTCAAAATGGGCGCACACAGAGCACACACATGCCAGACGACTTGTAACTTGATAAAGTCCTGATAAAAAGACTTTTTTTTTGGACTTCTGTACAATCCTGTAAGTTCTTTTTTTTACACTAGCTTATACTTACATCTTACTTTTACCTCTGTATTTTAATATGGATTGTTTTACCATTTCCTTCTTTATTTTTCCTGTGCCAACTCATTTTTAGATTAAAATTCTGCACAAAGATTGCTTTTAATTTCAAATGTTTAAGGAAAACTAAAACAGTTTGGAGCAGAAAGTTACTCTTACCTAATTCAGTTAGTACTTTTATTAGCACTAGCTCCGCAACTGACAAAATAACAGACCGTTCTAACAAAGATTAAAACTCAATCCTTGACAACAAAGTGTAAAAAAAGCCTTTTTTATATATTCTTTTTCACTCATACACAACCCAGCAATGTTATGTGTGAAATTAATGATTCATTTTGAGTCACTGGTGTATTACTATTGTGCTGTCTCCCAAATACTCAGCTGTAATAGCAAAATCATACAACACCGTCTTTCGGTGTGTCCCAGATTCCTTACACTCAGATTCAACAGCACGGCCGTTAGCTTTGTGACTCTTTTTGAAGTGGTCTATTGTCTGCCTCTTCTACATGTTTTCTATTTTCTGTTACTTTCATAGCGTATCAAAACCAAACAAATGGCCCCACGAATATGTTTTTTTTTTCTCTGTGGAGATGAAAAATACACACATACTCAAGTGTGTGTGCGTATTAATTTTACAAAAAGCTCACACAGAGCGGGCTCACACTGAGCATAGTGCGGTGAATGGATTCAAGATGTTTATTATAATTGCTAGTTGGTTACCGCTGGCTACTGAAGTCCATGCCCCTTTCTTCAGCAGCTTCACAATTAGTATTCCAGTCCAGACCCTAACAACCTTTCATGAGATTTCTGCCGCTAATGGCTGATTTCACAATATCTGCATGAGTAATGGCATTTCAGACATGTTCAGCGTAGAGACGGCTGATTTACATTGGAAATTGGCCATCAGAGTTGCCTAGGGTCATAGAAGGAGAGTTGATGCAGAGGTAAGTGTGTGTGTGTGTGTGTGTGTGTGTGTGTGTGTGTGTGTGTACCTGTCATCTATTCTCTCACTAAACCTTTGCCCAGTGCCACGTTCAAACTCCAACCCACCGATATTCACCTCCCGTGTTTTGTTCATTTGTGTGTAATTAGGCTTCATCTTCTGTTTGCACATTCATGTCTGTTTGCACTGTGGACCACTGAAGTTAAAAGTTCACACTCATCGCTCCCTTTCCCACTGTTATCCACCCCCCCCCCTCCTTTATCCCTTGGCCTTCCTCCACTGCTTCAGCATTCTCTTCATTTCTGCAGTCCCCCCCTTACAGATTAAAAAAAACAAAACAAACAAAAAAAAAAAAACGGCCACATTTCCTCTGCAGTCCTCCTTTACAACACTATAAACATCCAACCTCAAGTTGTCCCTCCACTCCTGTGACAACACAAGCACAAAGCCCATTTGCAAGTGGGTCTGGTGTGAGTGTGCACTTGAGAAATTTAACAAGCAGCGAGGCGCAGGAACGTGTGTATTGGATACCGGACGCATTGATTTCCCACTGTGCTGAAGGAATTTCAAAAAAATACATACTGGCTGGCGAGAGGCAGGAGCCATTGTCCTTGTTGATTTCCCTCAAATGTTTTAAATTCTTCCTCCAAAAAGTGATGCATTTATATTCTGTGCACCTGTTTTCAGCATTTGGGAGCATTACCAGTAGATTGACCCAAAAATGCTTTAATTGGAGGACAGTTGTGTCTAATGTTAAAAAATTCTGAAAGTGGACAGCACAGCCAGACGGTCACATGGGAACTGGGTGCAGGAGAATGCTAATGTTACATTATTTTGGCAGCATGGACTGCTGTGAGTGCTCCTTCACTGGTTTGTAAATATTTACAGCGATATTAAGCTGGTCTAAGTTATAGCATCCAGACTTGGGCAGCATGATTAAGAGGCTAGGGGAGACTCGGTCTTTACTGTCATTTGTCGTAGTCTAAAATCAGTCAGCCAAATTAGTTAAGTAAGTTGGGGAACTGATTATGGATGACCTTGTTTTCAAATGTTGATGTTGGATGACAACTTTTCACCAACGACCAGCAGATTGTACACTGGAAACTGAGAGGACTTTCACACATTTTGTGTGGCTTCATGCTCTCCGTGCCTTGGCCCACCCTGGTCTTCATTCATCATCGCTTACTGTATCTTATTACACTCACTTATGGCGTGCCTGGTGTGCTATCTGCTATTTGCTTATCATACCAGAGTTGTAGCGGAAAATGCTCTGATTATTTTCATTTTTAACTCGCCATGAGTTATGTCTGCGCCTGTAAGATGTAATAGGTCATCTGTCTACGGCCAAAACAAACACAGGCAGCCTTTTCATCCATATGAGATGCATCACCGTGATCCCCTTAAACAATGTCAAACACCTCTGACAAGTAAAGGTTAATTGAGTTAAGGATAAATGAATGTTAATCTGTGTGAAGACAGATCGGGAGCTGAGATGAGGATGTTCCGGCCCTGGCTCCTCCTAAAATAAATGTCAACCATTGCATGAAGTAGAATTTTCTTTATTTATTTTTATTCATATGATTATTTATTTAATAACTTGGCTTACTTTAAAAAAAAAAAAAAAAACATCCTTTTTTGTATTCCTAATTCCCTTCTTTTTGAGTGATTGTTGTACATGACGATTGCTAATAGAGAAAAACTGGATGCATCAAGCATGAACCAAGCATCAGTCACTATGATGGCAGGAAATTCAATTGAAAAGAGGTGACGTCTTTCTGTGTTGTGTTTATTTAAGACGTAGTGGCACTGATGATGACAATTTAGCGGTGACGAGTACTTTTATTTTCTTCATGTTATACTGCTGTGCCAGTGTCTCTCGATACAAGTACTACTATAAAGCACGAAGCCTGAGACCGCGCTGATAAAATCCTCCTTTCAAGGTCACAGCAAACAGTAAATTTGCTTTTGATGATAACAGACTGCGACACACCAACCAATATCCACGATAATAACAGGTAGGTTAGTTTTGTTTGGGGTAGCTCTCATGGCCAGTCTATATCAGTGTTTATCACCAGCCCGGGTTTATATCAGCCACCATCTTTTGTCATCTCAGAAAACCCAGCTCAGTCAAATCGACTGTGTTATCATGTCCACATTTACTGTTTTATTCTCTAAAGTACTCTGAATATCTGTTTTGGGAAGAGGTGTGCTATCAGTGCGCTTAACAATCACCATAAACCTGCAAATATTACTAGCTGCTATCTGTAGCTGTGTTTCCAAATGGTAGTTTTAATGGGCCAACATTTTCCCTCTTAACGCCGGTCGATCTACATAAATACTGGAAGCGATTTTTTTTTCTCCCCTGGACAGATACAGTAAGCTCCTTCAAGGGTTCAAGGCTACTCAATATGATTTTGATGAGAAGGTTAATGCTGAATTTATTCCAGTTACCCAGATTATAGATCAAATAAAAAGTTAATCAACTTAGGAATTAGGCATTTTCCAGTTATTTAGATTGTTGTGAATATTGCTCGCTATTTCCTGCAGCAATTACAATGCTTACAAAATGGGTGCGATATTGAGACTTAATGACTAACTCTAACAAGATCTGTGTTATATTAAATGTCTATATTTAGCAGCAATTTGTTGACATTTAAGGCTAGCCTTTATTGCCATGTATCTAGGATGTAAAGTGTGTCATCATTTAGTGTCTTGCACCATTTATGCCTCTGCTATATTAAATATTGAAATGTATAAGTGAGCAAAGAGATGTCGAGGACTATCATATAAGCAGTGTGGCCCTTGGAGTAAATGGTGATCAATAACTAATGTTTATCTGGATTATGAGCAGATCAGTAAAATCCATTTAAAGGATAACACCCCGCAGTTAGACGCACCCCGCAGTCAAACTAAGGAAGCAGATCAATAACTTAATATTTATGTTTATGTATTTAAGACTGTATCAGAAATCTTCTCTTACTTGTAAAGAAATTTTCATTGGTGATGTCGGGAGGTGGAGGTTAGATGAAATGTGATTCACAGAAATTCTTATGAATCAGGACCCAAGGAGCTGTAGGACCACCCAGAAACTGCCCAAAAAAGCAACATGGGGTCCACCACCCACAGGGAGAGGCATCGAGGTTAGGTGCCTTGCCAGCCAGCCGGCATCTGATTAGGATACTTCCTGGGCACCCCGGGGTAGACCCACTGGAGGGACTGTATAGCCCATCTGGCCTGGGAACACCTCAGGATCCCGCAGAAGGAGCTGCAATGCATTGCTTGGGAGATGGACATCGAGAACACCCTGCTGAACCTGCTGCCATCGCAGATAAGCAAAAGGAAATGGATGCTAATGTCAGTGACATGAGGTCACTTACCTGGGCATTTCTTATGAATGACGCAATCTGATAGCGTAGCACCTTAAACAAGCACAGACGACTGCTTGACTTCCAAATGAACTAATTACTTTAATTTGTCAATCAAAGTCATATTACAGCTCTTGCTAATGCAATATGTCCTCACCGCTAGTGCTTACACTATAGGCTACAGGCTATAGTTTTATTGTCAATTAGCATCCCTGTGTTACTCCGTTGGTATTATGGTGTCAGTGTTTTTCCGCTGTTATCATTTTTTAATTGCCACCTATTGAGCAATTGTGCTTGTGTCTGTAAAATATCTAGCTACTGTGAAATAGGCAATTAGCTATTAGGCCTACCACTTGAGGCACCCACATAGATTCACTCGTACGCACACACACACACACACACACACACACACACACACACACACACACACACACACAAAGAAGGACATGAAGACACACATATGAACCCGCATCTGTCAAAATGTTTGTACACATGCACAACACACACACACACAAATAATTGATTGTGTTTGCATTTGCTGCTGAGCTCAGCAAGTACACAAGGTTGGCTCATTGCCCAGTTTTTCCATTTCATGTTGATATTTCACAATTCACCAGTGACCCGTGATATTTATTGGGACATTCAGATTGCATTGTTTGCATTTAATTATTGATTGATGATTAGCATGTATACTGAGCGATTAAATGGAATTAGCATCAAGAACAAGGAAAACATGACATGGAAGTGGGTGAATTTAAACCATTTGCATGGTAACAGCTTATGTATCAGTTATGAAGAGAGTCTGTATTATTCCATTTTAGAAATTTGTGTTTAGCTTCTATGGAGATGAGGCTACAGCTAGAGCATACTGAACAGCACCCCAGGAACGAGCAGTGGTAGAAGAAGTCCTCAGATCTTCCTATTGCATGTGTGTTTATGATCTGACATCTGGTCAGTATGTTTTTAGAAAGTCCCACCCTCACATCCTGCTCGATGTGATTGGCTATAGAGGTTACGCACCCAAGAAATATCCCAAACATAGCAAAATAGAAAAATGCAAGCAGAGGGCAGTGTCTCTGCAGATACAACACACACATTTTTACCTGTTTTTAAATGGATAAATTGTTGGACAATTTTTAAAAATATAATACAATACAGGTGGAGTTTAATAAAGCTGTGGAGAAAATAGGCTAATACAATGATCATGCAGCAGAATAATTTACAAGATCTGCAGATTATCGTGGGTTTTTATAAATGTAAATGGTCCATAAATAGCCCGTGAAAAGACCTTTTATGAAAACAATGAGCTTCTTCTCATCTCCACTGAGATATGAACTAAAACAACATGTAAAATAGAAGGTTTAAGTGATGCAGCAGGGTGTGACTCATTTAAATGTTAATTAGACATGATGACAATAACAAGCATGCCCTGTCCAACAATTAATCCATGTATCTTTGACTGGGTCATGTATTCAAACTGTATGTGTAGATGTGTAGAGCCCTAAGAGAGACATGCAGCTGGTTAAACCCAGTTTCATCTGTGAGCCTCGAGATCAGGCACAAATCTCTTTCAGGCGTACTATCTTCATACCTCAATTCAACCTTGCGCCTCACGGTCCTGTATTCTCACCCTGCTTCCTTCAGTCGCTTTCAGCTCTATACCACATAGACAATACACACTGCTCCTGCTATTAACAAGCACACAATGACAATTAAAGAGATCACATTTTCACGATCCCTTAAATAGCTTTCCCTCTTTTCCTTTGCGACTTACTCATCCACACACAAGGCATAATGACTTTTTTCTCCATGTTCCTTGTTTCTTACAGGATCTCTCAGTGCCATGGCGATGATACCGTCCACTTTATGTTGGGACTTAAACGTGCTGCTTAAAGATGCTCCAATGACATATTTTACCAAGATAAATGTGGAGGCAAATGTTCAAATGCACCCTCACTTAATGCCGCTGCATTAGGCCTCATGTTTGGTGGCAAGTTGATTTGCCAAAACAAAAAGGCGCCTCTTAACACTGAGAAGTTAATTCCTCCACCGGAAGACGAAGGCTTGAAACATTTTGGGGAAATGGCAGCTAACAAGGCTGGGCATGTTGCCCTCTCTGCTAACACAATTGAGGAGAATAGACAAAATTGCAGAGGATGTTGAGAGGCAATTGTCTGAGAGGCTTAGTGAGTCCCCATGGCATGCCATTCAAGTGGATGAGTCCACAGATGCAGAAAACCAAGCGATTTTACTTGTCTGTGCGTGATACATCTATCAAGAGGGCTTCCAGTGGGATTTACTCTCAGCTTTATCGCTGTCAACTGAAACAACATGACGAGAAGAGATATTCCGGGGGCCTTTGATAAATACGATGATGTCCGGTAAAATGAGCTGTTAACCCATAAAAGTGTGTTTGAAGTTTTGAACTGAGAAAAAGGTCTTCACTGGTCAAGTGCTTTTCTACTCAGTAGTGGATACCAGCAATATGAACAGTGTTTTCACATCTCGTTCATGCTCGGTGTCACTGTTCATCACGTTGCTAAATCTAGCAAACATATGCTAACCGCATTTGTGCGACAACAGCAAAGAACTTTTTTTTTTTGTTTTTGTGTAGTTTTGGTGCATTTTATGCCGTTAAGGTGACACACAATGAGAGAAGAGAGAGACGATGAACCCCGATGGCAAACGGTTAGCTTTTTGATCACGATTATTAGCATTAGCATAGCCTGATGCCTAAGTGAACGTGTGTTGAGTAGGCCCGATAGTCTGCTTGCTACAGAATTCCATGCTTTTTTTACGATGACACGTTGTCTAGAACAGGCATCGCCGTTAATGTAAATTTTAGCAAAATCTAAGCAGAGATTTGCTGCATAGTTTTTTCCGGCTTAGATAGTTTAGACTGCTCTTTCAAGCTAACGTCCACCGTCCTGTTTTCACTCCTCAACGAGCTCGTTCTTTTACACAAGAGGGAATTCTTTCTAACCTTCAAAGCGAAACTGGAATCTCGGGGCAAAATGAGTTGTGCTTCTATGTGTTTCCTGCATACTGTACATGTAGACTGGAGGAAGAGACTGCCAGCACCTGTCGGATCTCATACACCATCACCTACCTGCACAGGGATTGAGTGTTATTCCCCATCTGCAAAAAGACCTGAGAACAGGAAAATGAATGAATGAAAATGAATAGAGTGCTGCATGTCACCAGTTTGTCTCTGAATCATCATCTCTCACAACATGAGGCGAGGAGAAACTGCTGGAAAAAAAAAAAAAAGTGAAGGGTTAAATACTTAATTAACATCCCATTCTGTGGCATTCCTCTGGATTAAAGTGAGGTCAGAATGTTAAGAATTTGCCACAAGAGCACTGAAGCTTTTTTCCTTTTATATACTTACACAAGGCTTCCGTTCAGGGCTCATGTTAATAGTGACTTAATACAGTTTTGATGGAAGGTCGCAATGTGATTTAACCTTTTATAACCTAACCCCGTTTTATTTATTCAAGGCATTGCACTAATTCTGTAACTTTTATTTATTTATACTCATCATTCTACTCACACTCTACCCACTTCTTGTTTATGACCCTATATCTTATCCTCACTTTCTGCTCCATCTTTATACCAAATGCACGACTGAACAATGTAGGCAAGCATGCACGCAACGCAGCTCTCGATAGGTTTCTCTTTCGTCGCGCACACTCACACTCTTGCGCACACACACGATATGAGCTGCATGCCAATTTCATTGCTGCCGTCGGGGAGGATCGTACAGAACGACCAGACCTCGTGAGGAAATACTCTTTCGGTCCGTCTTTCTGTCACACGTCACGCATGCTTGCACAAATTTCCGCACTGACACACACTCGATATATGCACACACTCTGTGCTGGAATTTGCCCAGCCATCGGGGCAGAGGTTGTGATGAATGATTGCAGATAATACAAAGGAGAAAGAAAAGAGAAAAAAAAAAAAAACTTGAGAAGGGCCTCGTCAAAGGACTCAAAAGGGATTCTCGGCCTGCCTGTTTCTTCTGACTGCTCCTCTGTACAGTGTTAGGACAGTGTGTCGGCTTCATCTTTGAAAAATGAGACTCGGATTTCTGCTTTCTGACAGGATACTAACCATATTCAACGTGTTAATTATTTCTTTTCTTCCTCTGTCAGTTGCCCTACTCTAGCCTCATCTCCCTTTTCTCTGTCACTCTTCAGTTCTTTCCTTCTCTGGTGGCTGCTCATGTCTCTTCACTCACTATCTTCCTCATTACTCCGGTTTCCTTCCTCTCTTGTTCTCTCCTTCCTTTCAATTCTGTCAACTATTCCTACTTTCTTTCCTTTTCTCTTCATCTCCCTCGTCCTTATCTGGGCCATCCTTTCTGACGTGGCCTTCTGCTCCTAATTTCTTTCCCCCTTCTTCTTCTCCTTCCTTCCACTTTATCTTCCTTCCTATCATTAGCCTCACTAATGCCACTTTTATATATTTTTTTCAATCTTTCTTCTGCTCTTCTTTGGCCTCTGCATCCCTCCATCCCACAACCTTCGACTCACAGGTACCTGCTAATCATGGCCTTAGGTAGAGCGCTGGACCCAACAGAATGAAAAGGACAAAGTCAACTACATCAGCTCCCAGAAGGAAACCTTGCCTATCTGCCACTAGTGGCTTAGTCGCCCTGACACACATAGATTCACACACACACAGGAACACACATGGCACAAGATGAAAAAGATGAAAAAAAAAAGCAGTTAAATATAGATCAGGGGAAATCAGGGAGTTCAAGTAAAGGTAGGCGGATCTGTGCAGACAGAGATGTAAAAGAAAAAAAAATCCCCAAAACAAAATTTAAAGATACTTGTCCGAACTGAATCTGTAACACCTTGTTGTCTTTCGTTGGCGATCATTCACAGATTAGAAGGCACTGGCAGACAATTACAAAACCTACAAACACACACACTGACACCGTACGCATGCAGATACACAGGAATCATCTCCATAAATCCAATTTTTGGAAACCTTATCAAGCAGTTTTTCATTTTTATCTACAAGCTGTTTTAATTAAATGGGACACACTGATATCATTTACAGAGAGCGCCACAGTACAAAAGATTGCTTTTTATTTCGCTTCTTTCATAATCTGAGCATTGTAAAGTCATTCCAGACTATAACTGTGATTAATGGCTATAATAAACTTGACTTGAGGTGATGATATTAGGTAAAATGTATTTAATGTTCCTGATGATGAAATATGATGAAAAGTTTTTGGGTCCCTGTCAGATTCTACAATGGGTGTGTGCCAGAGCTTAGCTGAGTACAAACTTATAAAAAGTTTGCCACTAAACCAGTACTTCCTATAATGACTCTATAATAAGATATTCAGATTCAATGATTCAGTTGCCGGTCTGATGTTAAAATCTGTAAATAGTCGTAAATAAATAATAAATGAACAAGGTGAAAAGGTATATGTAGGTAAAGGTATATCAATAGTTGAACTTGTAGAAACGTACTACAGGGCGTGTCAGTGTACTGTGACGTCATTATGTGTGTACAGGTGCAGAGCTGACTGTAGAAGACAGGCCTCCACCCACATTTCCTTCACCAGTGTTGTTAGATCAGCAGCTTCTAGCCACCCAGCAGCTAACTAGCAGTTTTATGTGATGACCGGGGTTAGCTGGACATCCCAAATCACATTTGATTGGATAATTTCATGTAACTTGCCCCTAAGTTCACGATAAGTCATCACAGGAAAACAAAAAAAGAACTATTTTGATGTTATACTCTGAACACTCTGAGCATGCAAAACAGATTTTGGAGAATTTGTTTTTAATTTCACCCGTGTCTTTGAAGATTATTTTAAATGGCATTTCTGACAGGAGTGCAGAAAGTACAGAAAGATGAACGCAACCAACAGGATGCTCCAAAAGGTAATAATAATAATTTTAAAAAGCCCTTCTGTGTCCTTCTGTCACTTCCTTTCCTTCATTTTGTAACTTCTCACTCACACGTCAAAAAGGATCACAGTATTTATTTTAGTGCGCGTCCCTGCAGTTTAATCTACCATGTTGCTAGATTTAGGTCAATGTAGTCATTGACTAGGACTATATATATCAATGTGATGTCTCCATGCAGTATGTATCTGAATACATTGTTCTTTCCTATTTATACCTGTGTTCAAATATCATGTTTATAACCAGCGGCCTTCAATTGAATGTTGAACTAAGTGGACTACCTGTAATTAAAAGCCAGAGTGACTAATTATATTCTCTTTCTTTTTCTTCAGCAGAGGCAGCGCCGTGAGGATTAGCTCTGGTCTTAGTCCTGCCTCACCACCTGCTGTGCGGTAAGCATAATGATTTCACTCACCATAATCACTGCAGCGTTTGCTCAGATTCTGTAATGTGGTGGCGGGTGTGCGGCGACATATTGTGCATGAGTTGTGTCTCCCGGGGGGGTTATGAATAGAAATGCAAAGCGCCCAGTATAACATGGTGTTATCAAATTGCTCCTCCTGCCCTTTTTGCAGATTTGCACACACACACACACACACACACACACACACACACACACACGCCCGCTCACACACACTCGCCAGAGTAGACCTTTTAATCACGTTGCCGCAGCAGCAGGGGTTGGCAGTGCAACAGTCTTGATAGATGTTGCCCTCTCACACATAATCTGAGTTGGTCAAAAGGAGGAGAGGAGCCCTATCACTATGTGGCTCTATCCATTATTGATTAGAGAGGCTAGGAGGAGAGTGTGTGTGTGTGTGTGTGTGTGTGTGTGTAAGTGGGTGTGTGAGAGAAAAATGAACACCAAGAGTGACTCGGAGCAGGTTTAGGAGCGAAAAGAAAAAAAAAAAAACTGGGGCAGGAGGGAGTGCGAGTGATGTAAGGGAGCAACAGTGTGAGAGGAGTGGACCAGAGAAAGTGAGGAGCTTACAAGAGATGACAGAATGGAGAGCAAAAATAATGAGGGGGAGGGAACGACCAGACGTGTGATGAGGGGAGAAATAGGCTGAGTGACTCAAAGACGCTGTAAGCCGGACAGAATAAAATTCACAGAAAGGTATTTGTGCAGATAATAAACTGCTGTATGCCTGCATTGGGCAATGTTACATGTTTTTTTTAGCCTGTAGAAGGAGATAAAGCAGCCTAATTCTTTGAGGATTGTCCTGTTTTCCCGGCTTTGCTTGTTGGTTTAGTCTAAACACTGCTTTAAGGGGTGTGACAAGTTCAGATAGGTCCAAATTCGCTTTATAGGTATAAAGTTTGACCCTCATACAGACACATTCATTTCTGTAGGCAAGGGATGGTTAACTCTCCTTATCTTACCAGCACCTGTAAAGATCATTAATTTGTTTAATCTGTACAAAAACTGGTGGTTTTACAGGAAGTTATGTGCCAGATTATTCCTTGGCCATTAATTGTGACTTCCTGGAGTCTCTGATGGTTGCCTGGCAACCTCACACAACCACAACTTGCAGTTTTAGTTTTTGAATGGATCAAACTAACAAGATATCACCTGTTAATCTGTGAATGGGTGCTGATAAGTACTTTTCTTTTTCCTTTACCTTTGGATACAACCAGGCTAGCTTCTTCCCCCTTGTTTTCAGTCTTTATGCTAAGCTAAGCTAATTGGATGCTGGCTGTAGCTTTGTATTTTAACAGAGGCAGACATGAGAGTGATATTGATTTTCCCATCTAACTCCCAGAAAGAGAGCAAATAAGTGTGTGTTTTTTTTCCCACAAACTAATCTGCAAGAGAGGCAGAAGGAGGAGGAGGAGGAGAGCAGATCACAGCCTCTTGATGCAGCGACTCCACTGTGTATTACCTTTAGCTAACCAAGCATTCAGATGCAGCCTTGAAGCTCGAACAAAGCTGTGAATTACATTTGACACACAGTGTTAAGCGCTGGCTGATAGAGGCAGCCCATTTCGCAATTGTCTAGCCTGTTTAAGCTAATCAGACTAATGTTCAAAATAATTAGGTAATGATTTAATGATGTTACCTTTAACTTTGACACATCAGCACACTGTGTGACTTCTTGCCTCAGGAAACATAACTCTCAGCAGCACCTCTTGGGGATAGCTGAAAAGCAAAGAGGGATCTTTATGATTATCGTTACAGTCATGCAGCATACACAAAACTGCGGCTGGACTGGAAACCTGCAGATTTTTGGTGCTTAAATAGTGCATAAATCCTCAGAAAAACTTATTTTGGGTGAAGCAAGTTTCAAAAAAACCTAACTTAATACTGAGAATCATGATGCATATAGCTGTTTTTTTTTTACCCAGTACCCTGTGCAAGCTGAGTGATGACACAAACATTTTTACATCCGAAAAAGCATATAAAAAAAAGTTACAGGAATGCAGGAACGTAACCAAATACCTTGACTCAGAAAGTTCTTGATCTGCGAGTCTGTGATGATGCTTGTGAAGCAATCGGAGTTGACATATTCCCCTCTCGCAGCCAAGCTCAAGTTCAGTGGCGCCTGTAAAATAACATCAAAATGCTTTGCAATGCCCCGAGGTGCTATGCATGGCTGTGAAGAACTTCTCTGAAGAAATTATTGGTGTCAAGGCAAATCTGCGAGCAATAATTCAGACTTTTCTTTCTCTTTTCCACCTGTTTTCACTTCCTGGCATAACTATTATAGTATACAAAAACTGTTTTTTATACGGTATGAAGCGCCACTCTGTTTGAGTGGGCTGACTGAAAAAGTACAATATAGTGAGTATGTTAAGTAAAAATCTACAAAAGTATTGCAAAGTGAAATATATAACACTATGCAGCTATTTACTCACTACACATTATTCTTGGTAAGAAATCGCATCTGTGGCCTTTCTTGTTGCTAAGAGACCATTGAAAAACCTTTTCAGCTTTAAGTTTATTTATTTCATTTACAGCTGAAATAGCAAGTGCTCATAAACACAGTAAGTGAGCAAATCATTACTTGTTGTTGTCATTATGATTTGCTACATTTCTACCGTCAAACGAGTGGAGCGAGAAATTATAAGCAAGGACGGGCAAAGAATGTGTCAGGCGGCTCCAGCCATCCATCTTGGTCATAAATGTCCTGCAGGTGCCGTCAAACCAAGCTAAATGCTCGAATCAGGTAGCGTAATTACCACAAAGCATCAGGTCCGGTGAGATTTGATTGGGCCCTGCTCTGACACTGCTTTTCCTTCAGGGCAACAAACCTTCCGCAGCTTCTCATAAATGAAAAATCCCAGAGCGCTACCTTCATTAAAACTTCCCCTCTCTCCCTCTCTGTCTCTCTGTTAAATTAACTTCATTCTTTATTTACACAAATGGACTTTAACCGTTGTTAAAATAAATGAAAATCACGGGGTTGCAATAAAGAATCAATAACGTTACTGAGTCAAAGTCGTTTGTTCATACAGCAACAGATGTAGGAATGTACGACAGGATCTGCTGGCAGATGTGACTGCATGCTGCAGATATTTAAGTTATTTCAGTATTTTCACCCGGTAGGACACAGATCTCATCTTCGCAGCTTGATTCATTCAAGTTTTGTTTTTTTTTTGTTTTTTACAGCCAATTTTGCAAGCATATTACTCTGTTATTTTCATATTTTAACCAGTGAGGGGAAAATATATGCTGCTCATCCACCGTGTGTTCTAACTGACAATATTTGCATATTCTTTGAGCAGCCATATTTTCTTGTTGTGGCTCATATAACTACACCGAGTCTGTGCATACTTAAAATGTTCTCTTTTTTTATTGAACGCATTTTTTTTTATTATTATTATTATAGTCAGTGTCACATTGAACTTTTCATTTCTCTAATATTTACCAGTGATCAAAGAAGGCGATGTCTCCTTCTCTGAGTTCCCTCGCACACAGAAATTCAACCTGTTCCCACAAACCTTTATGCTTTAACACGTTTACCTCTAGTGCATGCGTTAAGTAACATGCATACAGTACACACACACACACACACACACACACACACACACAGCTAGCACAATCCTGTTCTCCCGCGTGTGCCCACTCACACACTCACCTCGTCAACTCAATGACACGCCCAACAGGCATGACATGACATGACCAATCACCAGGAGTGCAGTGAGTTGCCTTTTGGCACTTTCTGAATGGTACCCATGAAAAGGAAAGTGGAGGAGTGCCATTTCAGCCATTAGATGAAATGCCTTGACATGGCAGGACCAGAGCAAGGGGCTTTGTATGTATAAAATTGTGGCCCCACAATGGGCAATACTTACGGGACATCCATTTTTCAGAATGAAACACCATTACAATAATGGGTCAAGGCTTTTAAAGGTAAACCTTCTGATGGCTAAGATGCTTTTTTTTGTGGAGAGGAAATGTATTTCCTTTCTCTTTTTGACCCACTCTGACCTTACGGCTGGTGAGTAGGAGGATAAAGTGGTTTAAGAGCGGTGAAAATGATCACACCGTCAATACATCATGTCATGTCACGTTCGCAGATAGATATGTACGCACATAATGCGCCATCCTACATAAACGTATACACGCACAGACGCGTACGAGCAAGAGTACGAGTTTCCAGGTTGAATCAAAGAGCGCTGCAGCCCTATGGGCTCGCCGAGCAAAGCACTAATGGGAAATATAGCTTCACGGTGCGGCAAGTTTGTGCATTTTTACAGAGAGAGGAGCTTGACAAAGCAGCAAAGTCCACTGCTGTTCTTTTCAACTTAGACTTTGAACAACTAAGGTGCTTTACAGAGAGGGGGAAACCACAAAGTCCAATTTATTGCTGTGAAATACAAAGAGACACTGCACTTTTATCAGTGGCTATTCCTCCCTCCCTTTGGTCTGCAAGCTTAAAAAGCTCGGCGTTCCCTTAAACTTCTGTAAAGCTGCGGAACAGCTTTCAGATCAATAGCACTGAATATCACAAGAAGGTCACTATATAATGTTTCTATGGTTACCGAAATATGTTCGAGCACAAAAGCGTCAATTTAAATAAAATTATTTACTACACTGATTGGTCTCACTTCAGCTGTAATAAGCGGGTCTGCCTCGGCCCCTCAGACTGTTATAACCATCTTATCAGTCGACTACCACTACGGTGACTTTCATACTTTAATACATTTTAATAAATAATAAATAAATCTTTAATTATTTACATGAAAAGCCGAACATTAAACCTCTCCTTTGTTGCAGAAGAACACGGATGGTAATGGAGGAAAAACTGAATTTGCAAGCGACGGGTGTAAAAGCTTGCTCATCTCTTGTGATGAATACAGTTCAAGATAGAAGAAATAATGATCAAGTGAACAGTGTGTGAAGCAAAAATAATTAGTAAATTAAGTTAAAAAAAAGAGGTACAGTATGCTACAAAAGTCACCGGCTAGAATCAAACCTGTGACACTACAGTTACATGCGCGTGTTGTAATGACTCAGCTACGAAGAAGAAGAATAAAAGCTTTGATTCAGCAATTTTATTTGTCTTGTCTAAAATCATTTGCAGATTCTTATCTCAGTGTGATATTGCTGACACATTCTGCGAAAATAATACAAATGTGGCACAGTGCCATTCATAAGAAGTTCAAAATATCTAAAAGTGGTCCTAATAGAGGCATTAAAAACATCCAATAACTTGATTCCCTTCTCAGAGGATGGATCTGGTTTTACTCCAGCTTTGTTCGCACACTGTGTTTGAATAAGGCATAATTATTTTCAATTGGCTGGATTGAATTAACAACAAAAGGTCCATTTGCTTCTCTGATAATCTTCTATAAATGATGCCCATCGTGCTTTTATTCTCGTGTCTCAGTCATTGGCAGCAATAATTGAAGCTAATCTTCAGACAATACAACATGTGCTATCCTTCCTCCAGGATCCAAGCCACAAGCTGAGAGAATTGTTTTTCCCTAGGTATGGGTTCCACCCTGCTCAAGACCTGCGTGGGGATTTTTTTTTGTTGTTGTTGTTTGTTTGCAGGAATCCTGGCTACGTGAACTATTCCTAGCACTGAACAAACAGTCTTTCTTTTGAATCAGACTGCAAAGGCACACTACTTACGAGTAGCAAATGTCTCTGCCAAGCTAAAAACCTGCTCAATATGGTCACTGATCCTTGTTGAAACTCCCTCTGGCTGAAGAGCTTTTTTTTTTTTCTGACTTTCTTGTCACATTTTAGAGAATCAATCAATGCTGAACTTTAAAAGTTGACTTTTTTTTCCTTTGCTGTAATGTTTACCAAGTATTATAATGCTTTGAAGTTAATCCCCGTGCAGTGAAATCATCAAATATTCTCAAATTAATCTCAAGCTAAGTAAAAGAAGGCCTCCCTGTCTGACACTACAGCCTACAAGTTTAACTCTTAAACCTTTTAGAGGCTGTCTTAGGGACACATAGATTATTTCCAGAAGTTTTCAAGAAACTGACAAAGAACTTTAGCTTTTTTTGACATCCTCAGAAACTGACAAAAGGCGTGGGAGAGAAACAAAAACTAAATGTATATACTTTAATATTATAATCTGAATTAATTCTCTCTGTCCACGTCTGCTTCTCTCCCTCCACTCTCTGCTCTTTCCTTCCTTTTCTGCCTCATTCAATCCATTTCCTCCATTACAATAGACTTCCTATCACCAAGACAAGTTGGTTTAATATTCTTCCTCATTCTACCACATACAGCAGACGCATTTAAGTCACTCACTCACTTTCTCATCCAGCTCACTTGTGTTTTCCTTCTCCGACTTCTTTTTCATTTGCTTCTTCGTTTTAGGTGAAATGAGGTGAGGAGGAGTTTTATTTGTCATGTCTGTAAGTCTATTCCACTTCCCGGTGTGGAAAATTAAACCTAAACTGAGTTGTTGTAGTCGCAGTTGATATTAATATGCAGTGTGTTTTGTCTTGGACCATATCTTTGCCCACAAGAATCCCGAGTTTCTCCAAGAATTTTATGGTTGGCCGGGTGGAAAAGCCTTTGAAGCAGGATGCAGACCATGAATTCACACAGTCTCCAATGAAAATTAGCTCTATTGAATTTCTCATTGATCAAAGAGCTCTCACAGGTGAGACTCGAATTCCAGGGGGTTTGGGAACACTTATCCCACCCCTTGCTAAAGATCACTATTGATGTTTAGCACAGAATATCTGGTAATGAGCAGTTTTTTGGATTTCCGAAATGCTGAAAAACTTGATGATGATCATTTCAAACCATTTAAATCTTGGTGAGTTAGAAATTACACACATTAATGATATCTTATGAGGAGATTAGGACAGGATCTTTTAGATACTACTTTGAGCCTATATTTGGGTTTGTTTGACATTTGATATGCAGGCAAAAGGCTGGTTAAAATCATCATCTTCTGAAACATCAAAAGAGTTTATGAAATACTCATGCCAGGGGAATGAGACCAAGACTTGAAGCTGTTTTGGTCCATTGTCCATGCGGTTTCATATCACACCAGGAGGCTTTCAGAAGCATTTTGCCTGCCAGACTTTGTTAGCGCAAGCTAACAAACTCTCTTCTCTTCTTTCTATGTGATTAAAAAGACAAAAAAGTCTCCAGCCATGTGGTACATGGAACCAGATACTAATGCCCACATGCTAACATGCTCACTATGACTATATTAACATGCTAACAAGGCTACCATGTAGTAGGTTGTGTTTACCCTATTAAATATCGCTTATTTTAGCATACTAGCATGTTTAACTTTGCTATCTAGCACTAAACTAAAGTACAGTTGAGGCTGATGGAAATAAACAAACATAGCAAAAGATAAAACATTTGACCAGATGATGGTGCTAAATGAAAAGCCATAACTTTGTTTTACAGTTAGCGCTATAGGAAGTCAGTTAATTATTAACTCATTAGGCTTCATCCTTTGGGGACCATTCATGTCTGTACAAACCTTCATTACAATCCATCCAACAGTTAAGATCTTTCAGTGTGAAGTAAAGCAGACTGAACTACACTGCCACCCACAGAGCTATGCTGCTAACATGGCTAAAATGATGCGTTCAAAGGAATTTAAGATGCTACTGCAGAGTTCATTATTCATCATTTTTATGTTGCGACAGTCTGTAAGAAGCTCCAATCACACCAGCGGTGGAGGATATGTTTCAATCCAAAATTAAATAACAGCTCAACCTCAAGCTCAACTCAAACCGCTCTGAGGCGTTTCTAAAAAATCCTGCTAATATGCAACTTGACACAATCTTTCACGTCAAAATCGGACACCCCCGGCTAATTCTTCCTCTCTGCCTCTGTCTCTTTAGTCTTCTACTTGCTCTCCAGTTCTTCAGAACTGTGAGTAGAAAGTTCAGGTCAGCTCCAGTAACAACAGCAAAGTCACCCATTGTTTGGAGACAAAGGGGCTGTGACAAATCACTGACAAAACCTTGTGTGTATTGCACTCCCAAGCACAATGGAGGACAAGATTGTGTGTCAGCTTCATTTCCACTGTCAAGGCTCTCTCTGGCAAAGCACAGTCTGAAAAGCAATTACATTCATCAGGGAGACGTACGCGTGATTTGAAATTAATTCCTATTGTCAAGCAAATGGGGGGAAAAGGCTTTTTTTTTTTTCTCTCCCCCCATCGGTTTGACTCATTGAGACGCAGAGTTCGCAGACACACTTATCAAGAAATCAGTCATCATATCTTTAGGAAGTTCCTTGTCCTCTATCCCGTTCCTTTATCCCCTCCATCATCCATTCTTATTATCGCATTTGAGCTATCATCTCTTCAACAGAGTCTTAAAAGTAATTTTAGGTACATTTAAAGTCAGCAGATAGTCGGGTCTTTTCTTCTGTTTATTTCGTAAGCAGTGGGGATATCTGTGTCACGTTGATAACTGACTCGGGGGGGATGTTTTTCAGGATTAACCACAAGATTCAGTGTGTTAGTGAGATGAGTCTGC
Organism: Protonibea diacanthus; assembly: GCA_028641955.1. Lineage (NCBI taxonomy): Eukaryota > Metazoa > Chordata > Actinopteri > Sciaenidae > Protonibea > Protonibea diacanthus. The sequence goes on along the minus strand of CM053997.1, from coordinate 9,912,141 downwards.
TAAGAGAGATGAGTCATCTGAGCAGATGACACCCATACATCTGTTACTGAAACAAATCTATCAGCATGAATTGGCAAAACATTAGCTCCCCTTGGGGTCGAATGGTGACATACTTTTTTGTGATATTATATTCAGAAAATCATTATTTGACTAAGTTTCCAAGACTGTCCATCATCGCTGACCTTCTCCGTTTTATCTGTCTGTCACACATAATTGGCGCCAATCGCAGCTTTCTTACACAGATGACTTGTTTGTAGTTTTATGCGGCTCTGTGCTCATGAAAAGATAATCAGTCTGAGGACAACATGAGCAATCCCCAAATCTCAAAATGTACTGTAGTCATAAAAACTGTATGAACGCCCTAGGAGATCAGCATGCTCTATTTTAGATATTAGAAGCCCCAGCATTGAAATTCACTACACTCCTACTAGTACTTAAGTTACATATGAAGTACATTGGCAACTCTTGATTGCTAGCATTATAATTTGGACGTTCACACAAATGATATCTTGCAGAACATCAATTCTCACCGACTAAGACAAACAATTCGTCTGCACTCGTCATGTAAATCAGGTAAACGTTTTTTTACGAGCAAATGCAACGCGGAATATTCATGACAGAGGTCCAATTTGTTTACTGTAAATTGTAGAGCCTGTGAATATTACCTGAGGGAGTCAGGTGTTTGGTGAGGATGAAAGAATCATTTTCAAAAGCACGTTTCAAAGGTGTAAATATAATCCAGCTAAATAAGATTTGCACAAAAAGACGGATGCAAACCGGAGCCGCGTGTTAATGCCTGATACAGAACGGGGCCTCTTAAAGCACCTGCTCCTCTTGTACCGTCCTCTCTTCACAGCTTAGCTTGCCAGCTAATATTTATACAGCCACATGCCGCAGCAGATGTTAACCACATGTAGCAAACTCTAATCAGAGTCTAAGCGTGCTACTGTGTAGCGAGCTCTAAATCGGGAAGAGTCCTCTCCTCCTTTTCCACCCTCTGCCACTTCATTTTCATCCTCTTTCAGGGAGCATTAAGCCACATTTCAACAGCTATAAACAGAGGGATGTCAAAGTAACACATATATGGTTTAAGCATTTATCTTTGTAGCCAGAAATCCTTTAAATGTGTAATCTCCTGCCTTTCTCTATGTTTTAATCTTGTTCCAGTTATCCTCCTCCGCCTCTCCACACCCTCCTCCACCTTTCCTCCCTGAAATTGCAGCTCCCTTTGCTCTGCTCCTCTCCGCGAGATTTAGGGTAGCTATCTTCGACCGAGCGACGCGCCAGATGCTAACGCCATGCAGGCAGCATAATAGCTATTAACAGCTGTGAGTCAACTCAGCAGCTGCTTCTATAGGTGTTAGCCGCAGACTTGTCGCCCTTGCACCTCGTAATCTTGTCAACATGTGACCTCAGAGTCGTGCAGCTAATCGGCCCTCGGCGACAGATGTCCTGTTATGATACCAGAAAAGAAGGGCATGGGATTACACTGTTATCTTCTGCTCCTTTATAAGTCACATGCAGCTCCGTATAGAAAAAAAAGTGCTGGTTAGATGGATGGTGTTTGACTGGGAGCTGACATACAGCATGTGACATACATTTAAGCAATATCCAAATATTTAAATTTTGGGAGATCAGCTTAAATGTTTTATTTACTTATCTATTGCTGAAAATACATGCATGCAATTCAAGGATCTGCTCCAAACTATCACCTGTACCTACAGTACAAACTCAGAGAGCAGCACAAATCGGGTCTTAATTTTTCCCTGCATACAAATAAGACTCTTAGCATTCCTCATTCATGAACCACATGAATTTAAAGAAGAGGAGATCAAGAGGTGGGCTGCCCTGTGTGCTGTTAGCAGATGGTGTTTTGAAAAGACTCAGCATTTATAAATGTAACAAAGAGCGCAGCAAATAAAACTGTTACAACCACAGAATCTCTATTAATATAGCTGAATTGTGACCCCTAAACTGTCGCACAGGTTGACACTTACTGGAAGTACTCAAATGTAACTATTCTGTGGTTATTCCACACTTTTCAAACCCATGTTCCCGATCAGACATGAGCAAATATCGACCACCTTAGACTGCCTACTGTGCAAATAAAGCACTGCTGTAAACGAATTTGAGTTTTTGAGTTTAAATTGGCAAAAATTTGCAATTGAAGCAGAGAGAAAAGCTTAACTCTCTGGCTTGACGATCCTCTGTGAGGAAGGGGGGTAAAAAAAAAAGCACAGTTGGCTGTAAAAAAGCCATTTGGACATGTCTCGCATCCTGTGAGTCAGGTTTCAAAGCTGGCAAACCTGAATCATCATGTTTTTACTGCACTTGTTCATACTGCCGAAAACAGTTCGGAACAGCATATGTTCCTGTGGGGACACATACACACCACCTACTCTGACAGGCACACACCAGCACCATGTTCACCTCGGCTTATCTTATTCTCACTGAACAGGATAATCCCAAACTTGTATAACATTGTGTTCCTGCGTGTTACATTTCTGCGAAAATAACCGGGGTTAATAGAAATCCACGAGGTGTACAGCTAGCCTGAAATCTAATAAATCAAAAAGTTTTTGAAAGGTGGTTGAAACACCGGTGCAAGTAATGTCCTTTATATTTTCTGTTCTATTCTACAAGTGTACGCTGTGTTGTTTTTCATTTGTGATGCAGCTTGTTTATAATGTGAGCAACAAAGTGAGCTCTCTGTTCAACACTTGGTTTCATCGAGAGCTCCCAATTTATCCATTTTAATTCTGCATCAGTAATCAGACTCACAAAACTGGGAAAGGTGCCCACACCGGCGCCAACCAGCTGTATCTTCAACAGGCATGCAAACATCTGTAAGAACCAGGATCCGTATCACTGGTGAGTCTATTTAAGGTAATAGCTTCCCCTGGCACAGGCCATCTGACAGAGCTAATTACGATAAAGTCTCAGCTGGGAGGTTTTGCACACTGCCTGAGAAACCTTAAACACAGAGAAACAGGCTGTTTTTCACTGGTTTTCTTTCTTTGTTTTCCCTCTCAAATCACTCTTCCGTTCCTTAAGCACTCTTAACTCCCAAACGGAGGCCTTCTCTCATTAAGAGGATGGAAGCATTTCAAATTTCTATTCCTCCTCCTCCTCCTCCTCCTCAACACGACAGTGCAGGAAGCGTGATTGACAGGTGAGACATTTCTGTTGTTGGCGTCTCTCCCAGGTGTCCCATCGTCTCACCGGGGGATGTTTGTACATGAGCGCACACCCATGCACTGACAGGCGCAACTGCGCGCACGCTCTCACAAACACTCACAGGAATGAGTGGAAGCGGCATACGCAACCACACACACACACACACACAGCCACAGGGCTACTGATGCATATAAGCGTCCCAAAAGACGAGCTGCAAAAAAAAAAAAAAAAAAAAAACGGGAACCGTAAAATGGTAGGACACTAAAAATATAATAGGCAGAGAGGGTTTGTGATATTGGTAGACGTCGCTGTCATCGCTACAAAGAACCAGAACAATGCCTCTCCATTATTCGCTATCTAATTTAGATTCTGTATCTGTGATGTCTTGGAGCTCCCAGTGTTTAGGGGCTGGACTGAGGTACAACATCTGCAAATACTTGTATGTTTGTCCATAACCGCTGGTGTGCTGTGATGCCAGACTGTGTGTTGAGCAGTGAGGAGAAAGTTTTAATTTGCTGCAGTAGAACCTGGAGGCTTTGAAATTAAACCTGCCCCCCCCACTTCTGATAATTCAGATGATTGTGCAGACTGACACACCCACACATATTCACACAGTGTTGTACTAAATGTAATACTGAACTGGAAACAAGAAAAAACAACAACAACAAAAAAAAACAATACATTGTCATTCTCAGGAAAAACTATTTTTGATTCTCCAGTGCGGGTAAATCCTATTAGCAATGAGACAGAAAAGAAAACAAAACAAACAAAAAAAAACAAAACAAAATGAAAAATGCCTCCCCTTGGGCCAAATAGAGTAAAATGACATTTGAATAAATGAATAAATTCGATACAAAAACAATCTTCCTCTAACCTCCAGATTACATGGTTATCTGCTCCTGGTTTGGGATATGGAGGACAGTACAGTAGAGTAAATTTGCAAGGAACAATAAAATTCTATTACAGGTCTGAAGTGTAAAGTAATTTAAACTTAGCTTAGACCCAACTACAGGGCATCTACTACAGGAGTTTTTGTTGTACTGTAGGAAAATCAGAGGAGAAAAGTTAGAAAAGTAATAACTTAGACGTCCCTCTCTTTATGGTTGTAAAATGTCATAAAACATTGATGTAAAATGGTTTTAGAAAAGAAGGTCAGGCAGAAAAACTCACCGGCAAATAAGAAACAATGCTTTCTTTTCTTTTGGTGCAGCTAAACAGAGGTGAAAAATAGGCAGCACATTAACAGAATCTTGATTTATATTTGATCAACACAGCCTAGTTTCAAAGTTTGATCTGAGCTTTGTCCACTGGATAGACTCACTGAGAATGACTAGTCAATCATAAGGTAACCATGTCCTAAAGCATTCACTGGTTTATTGTGTATTTTCCTTGAAATAGGACCATCATTTACAAAATGCTGTGTGGAAGTAGACTCATGAGAAAACTGTTCATTGAAGTTATAAATCAAGTGAGAAGTGGGGTCATTCACAAGACAATTGGACTCCTTTTTACAGCCAATGGTTAGCCTCCTGGTGGTCATTAGAAAGAATGCAGGTTTAAGACACTTCCGCGTTGGCTTCACTTCACAGACCTGGAAGCTCTGTCCACTAATTATATCCTGTCAAGCTGACCAACCTACTCCTGAGCCCCCTTCAGTTCGTCTAGAGAGCCAACAGGTCTGTGGATAATGAACCTATGCCAGTGCTCCGCCTTCAACGGCATCGTTCTGGCTCTACTGCAGGACAAGCTCTCTCAGCTGAGTGTGCATGACTGCCTGTGGCTCACAGACTTCCTGTCTGACAGGAGGCAGCACGTAAAACTGGGGAAACACATCTCAAAATGGGCCACAGCATTGGCTGCGTCCTTTCTGATCTACTCTTTTCACTGTATACAAAAAGCTGCTCCTCTGGTCATCAGTCCGTGAAGATCCAGAGGTTTGCGTGGATCAACATCACTGAGCTAATCTCTGCTGGGCTAGGGTCCAACTACAGGTGGGAAATTGATAGAACAACCCAGAGCTCAATGCTCTAGAGACATCGTGACACAGTGGACACTGTGGAGTCTCTCTGCGCCACGTGAACATCAGCACCCGCACCAAGACGGCACAACACAGGATGTACTTGAGCTGAAGAAGTTCAACCTCCAAAACTCAATGATAGCACTTCTACACAGCCACCATCGAGTCCATCCTTACCATCTGGTATGCTGGTACCACTGCCAAGGACAAAGGCAGATTTCAGCATATCATTCGCTCCAGTGAGAAGGTTATTGGTTGCAATCTGCCATTCCTCCAGGACCTTTACACCCCCCGGGATCCTTCGGTGAGCAGAAAAGACTTCTGACCCCTCCCACTAGATGCCCCTTTTTCTTCCAACATTGGACACTATATATTATATTAACATAAAGTCATTGGAGCTTAAAGCATAATTTCAGGAGCCCGACCACGCCTCAACCGCGCCACTTCCGTCAGTCCTATAAATATCCTCCCTAACCCTCTGGTTCCCTTCGCTCGTGTATTCCGCACGCCCTTTCCGCCCACCCCATTGCTTTCACCTTTTCTCCTTGACCCCTGAGGGGGGTCCGTCATGCCCCGGGTGCTACGGCGGATTCCCTACCGAAGCTTCCCCACACCCGCAGCATGACGCCGGAGAACCACACGACATCGCGCTTCACTCTCAATCATTCATTCTGTCAATAAATCATTTTAACGTATCTTGTTGATGGTGCGGTCCGTGCGAGTGAAATATGATTCACAGCCAACACCATTTATCACATTAACACAGTTCTGTACATCTGTGCGTCTCCATCTGTCGATTTGCTTATTGTACGTTTCCTTATTTAAAATTCTGGCCATTTAATTCTCTTTGTTTTAATCACTGCACATCTCTTTAGAATCTCTTTATACCTGATGATTTTAATTACTCGCAATCATTTCAGACTTATTATTTCAATTACTTTACCTTTACTCTTTACTTATATATAATTTTACTTAATAAATAACTTGAATTTTATGTTAGCATTAAGTATTTCGGTCCAAGTTTAACTGTCAGTGTGATTCCTATCAGATCAGAACCCTCTGGTCTGGAGACCATAGTGACATCACCCATCGAGCCAATCAGCCCTGCTGCTTCAAAGGCTATATTCTCCATCCACGCAGCGATGAAGCATCTGTTTTTTCTCTTGCAACACAAACACACACTTCACACATTCAAATACCCTTATTTCAAGTAGGAATAGGTGTGATTTCGCAAAGAGAGCAGTTTTTTCTTCAGCCACCCACTGTTTTCTGTTTCACTGGCCACGCTGGCAGCAGTCTGAGATGGTAATTGAATTAGTGGGCTGTAGACAACGTGGATTATTGCCTCTATTGGAAAGCATGTCCGGCAGACTGCCTATTGTACAGTTTGCAGTCGAAACGAGCAAACGGCGCGTAAACATTATAATGAAAGCAAAGCATAATGAATTAGAAAAAAAAAACAGGAATAGTTTGGAATTCTCTTCCTCTAAGCCGCGCAGACAGATGTCAAGCATTAGGGCTTCTGCAGTGAGACATTGCTTTCTCTTAACAAGAAAGGTCATTAGGCACTCTTTTACCTAACAAGGTCCCACAGGAACAAAGCCTAATCAGGTCACCTTTAAAAAGCCCATAACTCAATGCTAAGGCCAATGGAAGAAAAGGCCACAGTTTCCTTTGTGTCCCACAATGCCTTGAATGTGGGTTGGATCAGTTACGCAAGTGCGCTTGACTCATTGCGAGATCATTTTGTTTTCTGATTCACAAATATCCATTTGTAATAACACGCTCAGAAGAAAAACTGATGTTAAGGGTACACACAAAGGTTTCCAGTTGGTGATCCACATAAAACGACTGAACTCATTCATGACGTGTCTGATTCTTTTTTATATACAAACAGTAGGCAGTCTTGTTAATAATGGCATGACATTCATCGCCCTGCTTGTTTCTTGCACAGTGCACACACATTCCAGGTTCTCCGTCCGCTGCATTATACGTACTCGGGGGATGTGCACTCACATCCCGATGCACCTTGACCTAAAATAACCGGCAGAATGTTCACTTAACGTCTGGTCTAGGATTTGCATACAGATAAGATTATTTGCATGTCGTAGTGGGTCTTTTGGAATAACTACATGATTAAGGGTATATGCTTCAACCGCTTCTTCAAATGGAATTTAATCATAAGAGATTTCATACAAGGCCCACAGAAAAGTCATATTGGCCAACACCTTCGTCATGCCTTATTGTCAAAGTTGTCAAATAAATTATTACCTTTACGACCATACAGCAGCCTACAAGGGCTATTATTATGGTCCTGAAGAAAAGTGCCTCTTAAAGGTCCAGTGTGTAAGATTTTCAGGGCTGTATTTACAAAATATGGGAGAAATGGAATATAATATGCATAGGTATGAGTTAACTCATGATGAGCCTTTTATATCTGCAGACTTCAGGGTTCCTCTTCCATTGCGCCCGCCATGTTGAGCCACTGTATACAGTGGACAGGGAAAGGGACAAACAAAACACTAACTCTAAATAGTATCTTATATCCTACACCATGGTCCTTTAATAAAATAAGATACATTTAAATGTTTACACTACAGGGTTATGGTTGGCTTACTATCAGTCTTCCACACCTGTGCTCTGTCACTTTTGTCAGTCGGATTCACTGCCAATTAATCACACCAAATCCACCCCTGCGCGCGAACCAGCTGTATCACTCCCTCACTAAGTGACAACGAGGTCAAAACAGCCGCCATCTGGTTCCTTTCAGGGAACACCGGATGACGCTCAGACATATTTACATGTGTGATGACAAACAAGCGTCAGAGGGCGCAGCCCTCGATCCCTCGACACTTATTCATTTCGTCACATTTGTCAGACAGCTAATCCAACCTTTGTTTACACGAATCAATTTCACGACAGGAAAGCGGAATTTCAGACACGGATTGGGGATTTACTACAAATCCCAGGGTGACTTCTGATGAGTGATCTGAGAAATGGCGATTCCAAAAAGCTGCGTGTGATTTATATGAAACTGTACCATCTAAGTTTGGCCAACTGACAACAACAGCGGCAAAAATAAATACATCTAAGATGTATCTCATCTATTTAAGTCATGCTAGCAGGCCCTAAGGTGACAGTCCGTTGTTGTCTAGGCTGAAATATCTCACTAACTGTTTGACGGATTGCAATTAAATGTTGTACAGACCTGTATGGCCTCCAGAGGATGAATCCTAACGATGTTGGTAATCCCCTTGACTTTTCCTATAGCTCCAGCACGAGACTGACATTTGTGCTTTTAAAGTAAATTAGATGGATTATCATGAAATTTGACATTAATGTTTCCCCCGAGGATCCTACTGCTCTTTTTCCCCCCCAACTATAGGACAAATACGTCTTCTGCCTTGCCTTCTTGCAAAACTTGCCATACTGTATGTCTAAACTGTACAAATCACATACACTTGACAGTAAAGGAAAGATTATGTCATGGCATACACACAAGAATTCCTACTATGGTTTGTTGACAACATGTCTGCCTGTAAAAGTTAACATTTGGCTTATGAACAAGTTCCATTGGGTTTAGGGTCATGAAACACACTTCAAATCTTTCCTGAGCAGCTTCCAGTAAATAAGCAGGTAGGTGTTTAGTGTTTTGCTCAAGGACATTTGGGATTTGGCTGCTGAAAAAGCACATAATGCCAGCTGAAGAAATTGTAGCTGTGATGCCGAAAGCCCTTTTCTTCTCGGTTTATATTTACTATTTTGTCTCCACGTCAACCTTGTCATCAAGAGAGCATTTCACGGCATCCAGAAGAGATTGCAAACATGCCACAAATAAGAACTCAAATTCACCACACATTCACAGACTTTTACACCTTTTCATCTGACCTCCCCGTGAATGGTGTCATTTGTCGTTTTACTTTGCCTTCAGCATTATCGATCATTCCTCTCCACCTGGAATGGATTCACTGATGCAGCTGACGGTTTCTTTCTTTAGTGTCATGTGTTTTTGAAGGCTGAACATCTGGTGGATTGTTGCAGGTGTGCAAAGAGGGGGAATTCTGTCCACTTTGCTCTAATATCTATCCCTTTCTCCCTTATTCACTCTCACACTCTCCCTCCAGGCCTTCTTTCTGGCAGATTTCTCCCATAAACATCTTGTCTGCTGGGAGTAACACTTCACGAGGATGGCAGAAAAGACCTAAGAGCATTTAATGAAAGGGAAATTAAATGTATTATTGTAAATTAAAATGTATAATTAAAGCATTTCCTAATTGTGGTATTTATGAGATAATCTAAAAACTGCAGTAGTGTATTCTGTACTGATATTTGCAGGTCTATCACAGACATATCAGTATCGGTGTATATGTTACCTGTTTGTGGTAATATACTGGTGTTACTGTGAAGAGTTCACTACGATTTATAAACTGTGGCAAGCAGCACAAGTAAGAAAGAAGAAGCAGCTCTCAGCAGAGTCAACTAGCATTGGTTGAAAACTTATATGTTGAATTATGTAACTTAAATATTCTTTAATAAAGTTGGAATCGGTCAGGTCAAACTGTCCACTTGTGCAAATATGTAACTAATATAAAAAATATTTTAGATTAAATTCCAAAGTCGTGTTTTTTTAAGGTTTGCTGTACAAAGTGCAAAGTAATAACAAACGTACAAACGACCGCCAATCTACACATTTGCAAAACATTCCTTTATTATAAATAAATCTCCTTTTTGTATAAAAACTGGCATGCTTCAACCATGGCATTTTACAGGTTCACAACCCAAGGCTACAACCCGGTTAGCCAAGACAGCAGGAGGAAACACACTCATCTCATTAAGCAAGGGCGATCCATCAGACAACGGTGAGACAAGAATGAAAAAATCGTCACAACCACAAAAATACTTACAAGTAGAGAATAACAACAAACATGTTTGAGTCTCATAGATTTTCTCTTACATTTCTCTTTTTAAATATCTTTTTAAAATGTTATTTGTTAAATCTCTTTCCCGGCCCCACCTTTGCCCTTTTTAGATATAATGTCTACATGGTTTTTGACAGTTTTTATCTTTTTTCTTTTCAGGATTTTTTTTTTTTTTTTTTTTTTTTTTTTTTAAGGTTTTAATAGTTATTCTGTCCACCATAGTGTCCTATGGCATGTCACTTTTTTTTCATGTATGTCTTTTTTCTTTTTTTTTTCTTTTTTTTTTTAAAACAGGTAAGTTCATGGTAGGACCAATGAGCTGTGAGCAGCGGGAAAGCAGGCACACTGACTGGCTGTTTATGTGGTCCCACCTCTCTGTGGTTTGATGTGGAACGATACAAAATGTCTCATGCTTGAATTCCATTGGGTGCTCCGTCTGTCCGCCAGTTCTTCGGCCAATCAGCTTATGAATGACAGCTCCGTCTTTCACTTCACACCGCCCCCTCCCCCCTCCCCGAGACACGCCCCCCTCTACTGTCCAATCGCTTCTCCTTCTTCTTCTTCTTCTTCCTCTTCTTCTTCTGTGGTCCCTTCAAATGGCATGATTGCTGTAGCTGACATATGTCGTCTTAGTTGATGAAGCTGTGTGAAAGGGTGGAGGGTGGGAAGGAGTTGGTGTGAGGTGTGTAAAAAAAAGAGAGAGAAAAAGAGTGGGAAAAGGAAAGAGAGAATGAAAAAGAAGGGGCAGAATGAAGGGATGGAGAGGCGGGGGGGGCAGAGTGAAGGAAACAAAGAAGAAAGAGCAGTTGAGAGCAGATTTCGCTACAGATGGTCACGTAACAGTGTCACATCCACAGTCCACCTGAGTTGTTGGGGCTTTTTGTCAAAGCCATTATGTCTCGCGTCCCCTCAAGCGTTCCGTGGTAAATGTCAGTGTTTCTGCAGCAACCACAGGCCTCTAACTGCACCATTGTTATATTCTGATGCTTTCATACAAGCCTTTTATTTATTTCATTTTTTTTTTCTGTGTTTCTTTTACTGTGTTTAGCCATCACACCGCTGGAATAATGGAAAAAAGGTCCTTGATGAAAAAAAATGTATAAATATATATATATATATATCAAAGAAGTGAGTGCTGAGTGCATGCAGACTTGAAAAATGTCCAAAGCTTTTTATTGATATTTTCTAAAGAGCACTCTCAAGCAAAATGTCAGGTAGCAAAAAGGAAGAGACTCTGAAACTTGCTTTCAGCCTGTCACCGCTGAGTAAATAAATTGTTGCTTGCACCATATGGAACTTATTCATTTGCAAACTTTTTGCAAAGTGGAGCATGTGAGAAGATGACTAAGCGAGTTTCACTATTGGCTAAATGAATGAACTGTGACCCGCTTCCTTCACTGGTGCTAATAAAGTGCTGACGAGATAACGTGCTTTGGCTTCAACGGATCTGAGACCTATTATGCTTCCACATGCAGTATTCACACACTGCACAGTAAGACTGAGACATACATGTGTTCATGTGATTACAGATGAAGACGTGCGCACCAAACACCTCTCACACAAACAACTGGTGAGAGAAACACACACACACACACACACACACACACACACACAAACACACACAGTCATTTCATCTGTAGATTGCTGACAAAGGAGAACCAGCCCAGGACAGAATGGAGCTTTGAAGTGGATGTAACAGCGTTTCACTGTCAGAGCGCGGAGAAGACTCGCTATGCTGTTTAAAAACTGTCACTGTTGCGCAAAAAGAAAGCCAGGCGTGAAATTAATTTTTCAAATTCAGATTAAACTTTTACTTAATTAAGCAAGACAAATGCACCGCGAGGACTGTACGTCTGAGCGTACACGGCGCGAGTTTGTTTGTCTGCGCGTGTGCTGCTACTCCATTATAACACGCACTTAACCCCATATTAACAGCTACAGTTAGGACACAAGTGTCTCCTATTGACTAGTACACGGTTCAACATCTGTATATGTGTATGCATGTTTGTGCATGTATATTATATGTTTTTATGTTAAATAATAAAATGCTACTCTCCTCAAACTAACAACTATTGATCTTAAAGAGAGCTCAAAAATTATTCATAGCGTCTACCCAGGTTTACACAGTTTCTCAATGTCCATGTACTGTAAATTACACACATTATTGTACATTGTTCAGCTTCAATTTAATATTTCTAATATATGTTTTGGTCTGCTAGCTCTCGTATACTTCAGCCTGGATCTCTCCACATGTACTTGAGGTCCACTTTACATGGACGTCAAACAGCTCTGATGATATACTTTTATATGCTTTTATTATATGTGTAGTTAGAAAATTCTGGTGTTCTCTTACTCACTGTTGGTCTCCATGCTCTCACATAATTCGGTCTTCACCTCTCCGTTGGGCCGGTCCCCTCCCTTCTGGGACAGTTTCCCCGACATGGTGGCAGCTGTCACGATTGCCTGTATCACCATTCAGAAACCCGTTGATTGGAAATGAGGACTGTTCTAGCACGGTATATGCTCTGGTTTCCTTACTTAAAAGTAATGTCATTCCACATGGTGTATTGTTTGCTTATTCCATCATATTTAAAGAACCATTACGTACATTTTCTACCATAAAATAACAGATTTGAAATCACGTTGATGTGTTAAATCATGCTGACCGGGTGAACGGTGTCTCTGTCATTCCCGCTCTGTTTTTGCACTTCGTAACTTTTTGCCCCGGGTCCGTTCATCTGCGACAAATACATGACACCTTACGCCGCACGTCACCAACTGTTTCACACATTTTGGTGAAAGCCGCTGATGGACAGTAAAATAAACTGCTGTGAACTATACAGTAGCTGCTCTCAGCTCACTCTGTCAGCTGAACTGTGACCTCAGAGCACTGCGTTAGTGTTTGCACCGCAGGAGTTCTTGGACCACTGCGAAGTGTTAGCAAAGTCGTTGACTTGCTAGTTTTTAATCATACTGTAAGTTATGTGATCATAACAAATGCATGTGTACAGCTGTCAATAATTACAACAGTGGTATTACACAGCTATATCACACATTCTATGTAATCTGTTTTTATGCAATATGATGTAAATGTAACATACAAGACTCATGTCCACCTCACCTTGAAGCTGCGTTTTCGTTTGGGTACGTTCTGCTCGGGGTGGAAGAGGATGATGTAGACCTTGGGCATGTAGAGCATCCCCAGAGACACAGAGGCAGACAGGCTGAGAGAGATGGTCAGGGTGGTGGTTTGGATATACATCTAGGAGGAGAGAGACACAGAGAGAGAGAGATAGTGAGAAAGACACGGCCATTTATCACATTTGCAGTTGTCAGAGATAGTCTGCGTAATCGTCCGACTACAGAACATGTCTGATGAGGGAAAGAGGAGGAGGACAGATGGGACAAGTGGGGAGACAGGAAGTAAAGGACGGTCTAACAAGAGCCAAATTAGCAGAAAATGTGTGTAGTGACAGCCACGGTGACACACACAGGCAGGTAGATCAAATGGTATATGAAATGATGGCGCCGATGAAGTTGCTTAATTGCCCGTGTGCTGCCGAGCTTGTATCTTTCTCGAAGATTGGGAAATTATTCTGAGCACTTTTTTGGCAGCCTGAAACACCAGATGGGTGTGGTTTATTGCAAATTGAAATTACACAAATTAGACTAGATTGACTTTCAGATGTGTTTGTCTGAGACGCCGGGTGAAGTTTGGCCAACATGAGACCTCACAGGAAGAGAAAACTTTATTTTCCAGAGACTGTTGGTAAACGACAGAAAGAAATCAGCGCATTTCTGTATTTATTCGCTTGAGAATGTGTTGCACGACTGCATTTGCACTGTCAAACAGTCAGAGGAGATAGTAGACTGGATGGCAGACGCTAGTGAAAGGGTACAGTCGGTGGACTGAAGGACAGATATGATGACACACTATAGGCGGGCAGTCAGAATTGCTATGTACCTCCAACTAAATTCGACTACTTTATTAAACCGCTTCGATTCTGCCAAGTAAGTTGGAGGACAGTTATAATAAAACAAAAAGACAGTGAGGCAGACACACACATATATACACACTGCAGCGGACTGAGCACTCGTCCTCAGGTCCTTAGTGGGTTTCAGAGAGTAGTTTGGAGGAGGACAGACCTGACACGGCTGACAAGCTCTCAAGACATGGGGCTCATCAGGCGAGCACTGTCTGCTGTATATCGAGAGAGACAGACAGAGGAAGGAGGAGGGGTGAGATGGATGGAAATATGGGAGAGAATAGTGCAAATGGAAAGATGGCGCCCGGGAGCGAAAGTAACACAGAGAGGCATGGAGAGGGGAGAGAGGGCGGGAACATGAAACAAACAGAACAAAAAAAAAACAAAAAAAAAAAAAACATGTTATGGGATGGGGGCAAGTGAGGAAAAGAGAAGAGTGATGTGACTCGTGGAGATACTGATGAAGTGAGAACAGACAAAAGCAGCCAACTGCATTGTCAAAAAAAAACTGCACAGACACACTGATTGAGACAGCGCTGGTAACGAGAAGGAGAAAGCAGAACAGAGGGAAATTAAAGCTGCGCTGTTAATGTTCGATCCACCACTGCTGACTTCATTTTCATTCATGGACTAGAACAGCTTCTGTACAGTCCCATTGTACACTGGTGACACTCAGCACAGGTAATTGAAAAAGTAATAATGTACTGTACAGAAGCTTTAGAAGCTGCTTCACATAGGTCTTATTCTACAGTGAAGACCTTTTTTTTTTATTTCGTTGCTCAATAGATAGTGACACAACAATGTGCAAAAAACACACATGCATACATATGGTACTGACATACGTGTACATGTATTAAATAATAAAGTCTGTGTAAAGTCAGAATAAATATGTGTTCTGAGTTTAGACCAAAGAAGAAAGTGTTACTAAGCACCAAGCCAAATTTGAATGAAAAATACTGACAAGTTTATGAAAATGAGCAGCATTCTTAGCTCCAGGAACTGTGGGGGCGCTGAATGTGCTGAAGCCGTGTCAGATGAGTTCAGGAAAATGACAGGACTAACTTTGAAACACTCTGAGCGAGATGAATTCATCTCTACCTCTCTGCTAGGCGTGCAGGGGTGTGCTCAGGGTGGCCTCAGCGTGTCATCGAGCCACCCTTTAAGGACCGCCCACAAAAATCCTTGGCTTGAACAACTGTTATAACCTCTAACATTTCAGTAATATATCATTCAAAGTCTTTTCACGTGTTTTCAGCGACTATATGAATGTATTTCTAACATATATAATGTGTTTTGAAAGAAATCTCGGAATTGCCTTCATACAGACTTTAAGGGGAACAGTGCAATTATGGACCCATCAGTTGCAAAATAGGAACCAAGGAGGTAGGCAGGGTGTGTTCAGTTTTCATTTCATTTAAATCAGAATTCATTGTAGGCTGTAAATGCTGTAATAATGCCTCAATAACAGGTTTCATTTTAAAAACACATTAGGTCATTTGTGAGAAATTGGAAATGGACATTATTAAAAAAATAATAATAATAAAGAGGATATGACCTGAGGATTCTCAATCAGAAGTCACAGCCTTGAGCTACCCTGGCATGACTGTCTCAAAAATGAATGGTTTTATGTTCTTGAAATGCAGTGAGTATTACGTGAAAAGTCTGTCAGCAGAAACACATCCTAAGAAAATAATTAGGATCCCAACCATGCAGATAACGGACTTTTCTTCCTGCTGCTACCAGGAAGAAGGTACCGGATACACCCGGCCAGCACTGAGAGTCTCAGGAAGCGCTTCTACCCTCAGGCCACTCAGATCCTAAATGAGGACACAGACTTCCATCTTACATTTAACTGTGGTTGTGCTTTATATCATTAAATGTGCCAAATAAATAAACTCAATTTAATAATAAGGTGTCAGTTTCTCAGAAAAAACGTGACTCCAGTCTAAAAAAAAAAAGAGCTTATGAAAATAGGATATAATTATTTTACAAAAACACAATAAATGTAATTTACTTTAACAGGTGAACACACGTGAATCGCCTCTCTTGCTGCTTAGATTAGCAGCTGACCGCGTGACGGTGGGCGCACGCACGTTTGAACTTCTGCGCTAAACAAAAAATAATTGCCTTTGCCTCACCTCGACCCGAGCCTTAACCCTTAAACAGGCTTTTTACGAAGCCAAAATGTTGCCATTCTCCAGGTCTCAAGCTTGGTCCTCGTAAATATAGAGGAAAAAGAACACACACACCTGCCTGAAGGCGCAGGTTGATAACATTGACAGTAGCCAAAGGGAAAGGGGAGTGCACAGCCAATAAACTGGAGGCAAATCGACACACGCGGACGCGCGCACACACACACACACACTGATAGATACAACAACAAAAAAAACATCTAATTTAAGTACGCAGGTGTGCCACATCTACTAAATATAGCTCTTCATTTAAACACACCTGCATACAGTATGCATACAGTTTACGTTTTACATGGAAGTCACTCACAGAGTCACACTTTAATTTTGTTTTTCTGCATGATATTCCCGTGGCAGCATCAGAGTGGGTCAGCCAGGGGTAAAGAGCTCTGCCTGCAGCTCCCCTACAGGCTCTGATAGCAACCTAAACTCCATTCCCCATCAGCTGACTTTCACCTCAACCACAAGATCGCACACAAACGCATAAGACAAAACACCAGACTCAATTTTGCAACTGTTTGAGACGGATCGCTAATTAAGCAAGAGAGGAGAGAGACAGAGCGAGAGAGAGAGAGAGAGAGAGAGAGACATTTGTGGATTCAGTTGTAGTCTGCTATATTGTTTCTCTCTCAGAATTCCTGCCAACAAGTTGCACTCAATTGAATTGTACTGATACTGGGATCAGTGAGTGGCTGTATCAGAGGGGAACAGATGGAGTGTTTTTAGTAGGAGAGAGGCGGGAATGAAACTGAGATATATAAAAAAAAATAAAAATAAAAATGAAAGAGAGAGTCGATGAAGAAAAGAGTGAAAATGGACCTACAGGAGGGGGAAAAAAGGCAGAATAAACAGTGAAAATGACAGGAAGAGACAAGTTCCCTTAAGCAGTGAACTTGCTCTTATCAAAACAGCACCGAGTCTGCTGATAGCCGCTTCCATTACATCTAGCCTTTGGTCCAAAGTTGTGGCTTCCAGCTGTTATTTACACAAAGACACACACACAAACACGCACACACACTGGAGACGGAAACTGTCCTCCTCCACCCCTGCTGTCCACAGCTGATAATGCCTAGAAATGTGTGCGTCTGGAAGACTGTCTATTATCCCAAAAGTCACACTCGGAAAGCGGGCGATCAGCTACGGCTGGCTGCGTACAATGTGTTCCCTTAAGGTTTAAAACATTTACAGACAGACACTCTCTGGTCCATGATAGGGAGATATTTAGAAAGAGGAACATAGAGATAGAGTGATGGCTGATGTGCTTTTAACACCTGGGGAGAGAAAAAGGAACAGAGGAGGACTGAAAGAGGAGTGTCTAATGTACACTAGATCAAGTGGCTTAGTGTTGCACTTGCTATTAGTCCTAAGGTTAATGAGAGCGATGTTTCAGCTGAATTTTGGGTCAGCATCAGTGAGCAATATTGCTTGAACTGACCTAGCAGCGCCGTGCTGATTGCGCGCTGTGTTTTTATTGTTCTCTTTAGGGTACTCATTTTAAAAAGTGCTCGCTGAGGATTGTTGTTCACTGGACACCTTGTTATTTTTCAATTAGTGCCTAAAGGATGGGCCCACTGTTGTTTAACACAGATCTTATTACAATGTTGATTTATAACTGCTGATATATGTATTATTTTTCACATATTAAAAATAATAATAATGATAACCGTTGCAGCTGATTGCCACAGAGGGGTCCTTTTACACCATGGTGTTTTTATTTTTCAGAGGAAACTTCCTCTACACTGTGAGCAGCTGGCTGGGTTGCAGCAACCACCATTATCACCATTGTTTTTAGCCGCAGTGGAAAAAAATCTCAACTGAAAACACGATCAATCAACCGATCGCATTTGTTACTCCGTCCGCAGCTTCCAGCTCCAAGACTTATGTGGGAAACCTCCACTTTCATGTTGTTTTCCTTTACTTCAACCTGCCCTGTAGTTGCTATTTAGCTATTGGCTACTCTGCTGTGAAGAGTACAAGAAGAAGAAACTGCCTAAGAAGTCACTTTGACATTATTTAAGGTGTTTTACTTCAACATAATCAATGGCACCATTTACCCCAGTGTGTATTCTCCCTAGGCGGCTCAAGTTACGCCTCATTTGGGGGCAAGTTGAACCAAGTTAACCCTTTTTTTAATTGATTTATTTTGAAACGAAAGAATGACAAGTTATTTTTAGATCCAGAGTGATTATTCCCAGGGATGTGCCACAATCTGAAATATATGCACATATTTAAGCTGGAGACATTACTGTCATGTCCTCACTTTGAAGATGCCTCAACTCACCCTACCCTACATTGTGATATATATTGCATATTGTAGCGTTGCCTCAAGACATCAAGGTGTTATTTATATGCCACATTGCCTAGCTCTATTTCTGAACAGAATAACGTTAATGCTCGGACAGGCTTGGCTGTATTCAGGTGTCAGCGAATGCTTGAAAGATGACATGTTCAATTCTTCGTCACCTCTTTGAACCAATCAAGTTTCCCCCAAAACAAAACAATTACTATCGCTATTGTTTGACATTACACATGGATGATGGGGATATATAATATGAGCAGCCGAAGCAAACTCTGACGCATAAAACTATGCCACCCGTGTCACAAATACATTCGCTGAGAGGGTGAACAAAGGGCCAGAGAGTCTGACCAGAGCCTGCAGGTGGGGTGTGACCTCCCGATGCAGGTGGAGGTGGACGTGAGAGGTCTGTTTCGTAGACGCAGCAGCACTGAAAAAGCTGGACTCTACGGGCGTGGAGCCAAAAAAATATATGTTTTTTTTCTTCTCTTCGCAGGGCAATGCGAGCACCAACTTATCTGGCAGTGAACACTGCCATTTCATGTAAGTCGCCGAATATCTGTATGAGAGTATAATTCCCCGTAGACATGACAGATCCCAAGAGACAGGCAGCTTGATAGTTAGGCCACCCATCAGCGAGTTAAGTGTAGAGAGAGCAGTGTTCTCTTCACAGCAGATAGCTGAAGCGTGACAGCTAATGTTGGCGGCTATTCTGGGTTGGCTTGGCTGTACTATAGACACAGCTTGTGAACACTACATCAGAAGCAAATTAACTAAATTAGGCCTATCTTCTGCAGATAGTGCAATTTCTCGCTGCTACACACAGAAGGGAGAGACACAGAACACATACGCATTAAGCTGAGAGCTAAAACATATGTTGTATAAACGGAGAAAGGCATTGTCGTGGAGATTTTTTTTCGACGAAAGAAAGGGCGCTCTGATCGCAGACGGAGTTTCCTGGGTTAGACTAACACACTTGAAGCAGCATGTCGTCATATAAATATGAATCAGATTATGCATGGGCTATAAACACAGAAACACACACACCCACGCGCAAATCCCTGCCTCTCATGCTTGATGAACCGAGACACGAAACATTCTAAGTCATCACGTTGCTTCTCTGATTTATTGCAGCTCCTTTCATACGTACCACAGGGTGAGAAAAAGGGGTGGTGAAATCAAAGCGCTCCGGCCAGCAGCACAGAGAGACACAGAAAGAGTGGACGAGCGAGACACAGATGGCGTGAACGTGAACCGCGGGTAAGTGGGAGAGAGAATAAACAAGAGGAAGCGGACAAACAAGGGAGAAGAAAGGAGACATTTGGGAGAACAGCCACTGGCTGACAGGAAGTGGAGGAAGACGGAGAAATAAAGAGAGGGATGCGGTGATGACAAAGCAGTGCAGAAGGAGACGGTGACTGAACTGAAGTACAAAGTCCTGCGGCGCTGCTGAAATGGAAGTTTTCCCCACAGGACACTCGGACAGAAACACACACACAACTTCCCTTTGTGCTCAATCCAGCAACCAGCTTTTTGTTGTGTTGCCAAGAAGCTAAGTAGTTGCCTGTTGTCATTTATTGGCCATTGCTGTGCACGGGGTAGCATTTTTCATAAAGAATTTAAAGCATGGCTGACTGTAGAAGGATTAGATTTTAGATTTGAAGTGTTGATATTACAGTAAAGCTTTCATACACATCTACAGAGACGCTGGAAAAATCTGATTTTCATACACTGGAATCGATTGGAAGAAAGAAAGTGGCTGATTGGAGCTGAAGTGAAAAAAGTTGCACCTAATAGGTGTGTGTTGGTCTAAAGTTGAACTCATATTCAACTCTCTGCTGATGCGTAATCTATGAGATTTCCCACCAGACATCAAGCCGATCTCCTTTTGTCTCCCAGCTCCCTTTTAGAATACTGCCGCTTTGTTTCATGTCCAGAGTCAGCCAACGGTCAGACAGAAAAACTGATCGGGATTAGAAAAAATAGATGTTCTTATAAGCTCTTTCCAGTTTTATCTTTCTGACATCCTTACTTCCTATCGGCCCATTTTTTTTGGCCTCCACCTCAGCTCTGCTCATTTAACATCCCACCGTCTGTGCATTGATAATGAGTTTAGGTGTCCTTGATTGGTTCCTGTCCTAACCGAACCAATTTTACGAGCGAGGTGACTTTACAGACTGCCTGAGGGTCCTAAACTAAATTCACACTGCCATTTAGTGTCAAAACCTCCTGTGTGTGTGTGTGTGTGTGTGTGTGTTTATCCCTGTGTGTCTAAGTGACACCTCCTGTTCCAGTCCACTCACACCACGGGACCACTCATCTATTTAATCACCTGAACCACGGGGGAGTAAGAGGATTTCTTTTTTAAATTTATTTATTTATAAAAAAAATATGAGAGCATGACCAAACCAGTTTTACCACTTCTGAATATCACAAGAACTATTTTATTTTCGGATTTGTCGGTTGGGTTCAAATGTCTGTTCAGATGAGATCAATTAAATACTACAGGGAACAAAATGCTGCATGTCTGCCGTGATATCTGTGAGATACAGTATGACACTGTTTAATTGTGTTTACCTTACCATGCTGTACCAAAAGCAAATTCCTCTGACCTTGGTTGTTCGGTGTGCTCATGGTGAAATGAATCATGTTGTTATTTCTCATGTCTAGTTCAACTTTATGAACTGTGACAAAGTTAAAAAAGCTATTGTGACTGATGTGGCCTAGCATGTCCCCATTAAGCGAGCGTAGTACCTGTTAGCTATGTTATAAAGCTTTGTTCTCCTCACTCCAGACTATTGTATTTATTCAGTTGCTGTGACCCGAGATGACCTAATTTTGTAACTTTTTAGTCTGAGATGATTTTTTTTTCAGAATCCTCAAGTTGCTCTTGGCCACACGTCAATCACACACATTTTTTCCAAACATGGTGCTGGGATGAAACCATTAAAAAAAAAAAAAAAAAAGCTCTCACACATGGTTCTCCACCATAATATTTTAAATTTGTGTCAGTGCAGCTTAATTGGGCCCAAGTGTGGTCAATCTTGTCCACAAGTGCCTCATTACCTTCAACAGAACGGCACTTAGAGACATATTTTCCTCCATCTAATCCATACTGTTCTAAGGTCTTAGTAGGTGTCATAAAAAAAAAGAGCGCAGGGTATTTGTTGTTACATGTGTGTTTGCCCCGACACAGCTTGTTAGTGCGGCTCTTATTGACTTGCAGATCTGCGTGAGGCTCGTCCGTTATCCTCAAACAAATTTTGAGCTGCGCACAAAGGTTTCATAGTAACCGCAGACTAAGAAGGTGGCCCTGTTGTGACTAGCCAGCACTTTCTCTCTCTCCCTCTCTCTCCCTCCCTAACTGACATGACTGTGGCCCCACTGTGCACAGCTCCAGCCAATTAAAATACCCAGCAAGGACTTACATGGAGCATCATCAGTCAACAGACTGCTGTCCAAGTTGCAGGGGGGGGAAAAAAAAGCGTCACACCATGAGCATGTAAAATGGGATTAAGTGTATGTCTGCACATCTGTTGTGGATGTTACATGTGAAGTTTCTGCAGCTGATGTTACGCGATCTCGGAAATGATGCAAAAACGCGACGACAGCGGCACCGAGTTTCACTACGCTGCGCCAACACGCGTGTCATTCTGCTGAAATGAATACATGAAAGAGAAATCGAGGTAATAAAATCACTGATCTGGTAAGTGAGCTCATGTTCCTCCACTTATTTTTAATTATGTTTTTGTTCAGAGCAGTCTTCTAATTCAACCTTTCAAAACTGATTTGAAGAAAATGTCACCGGTCCTCACTCTGCCTCACAAAGTAATCCTGCCTTGATATTTCCCTTAATGATGCAGACATCAGCTTTCACAGAAATACTGTATGTGTGTCACCACACATTGCCATGCTAATTATTGCTACTTATGGAGAAAAAAAAAAAAAAATATGATGGGCTTGTCATAATTGAGACGTGCAGTGTTAATCTGCAGCCAAGTATGAAACACAAGTCGACATTGGCGACTGGAGATTCCACGTAGTTTAAGTTTTCATGAGTGGCTTGTGGTTTGCACCCACAGCATATGACGTATACTCCCACATGTTTACAGTAATTCAAATAATAGCACACACAGATGAGGCAACCGCTACTCTGATATGCATGTATTGTCTGCATGCTCAGTGTACATTAGTATACACATAGGATACAAATGTTACTACAAACACGTATAAATGCTCTCACACATACGCTTAAAACATGATACTGTACCTCTAGCATGCCGTTTGTTTGGGTGCAACAAACTAGTGGACTCTCATACACTGAACTAATACCCTTTGTCCCAGTGGCTTACCACTTAATGTGGGGTAGACACTCGGACTTGGAAGCACCAACTAGAAGAGAAGGGTCTATCTGCAGGTTCGCAGACTGCAGGAGAAAACTTAGGAGAAAAACCTGAGATAACTTAGATACGTTTTTAACACAAAACCATGAAGTTGTTGTTCTTTAATCTAACCAAACCATTTCATGAGTGTGTTATGTAGTAGGTACTGTATGTCCTGTAGAACTATAAAGAAAGGTCCAGATAGACATACTTAGACTGGAATAAGAACTCAAAACATCATGGCCCTACCCCAAAACTCTTTGTTGACCAAACTATTTATTCCTGACTCATACCTGAATGCTTTCTGACACTTTGTGTGTGACAGAGCTCCAGAATCCCAGTGCCGAGTATTTGCCATGAGCTGGATGTCAGGATACTACATCTGCGAGAGCTTGATAGGCAACAGATTTGAATTTCTCTTGGGATCAGCAGCATCAGCAGTACAGCACTAATTACACTGAGGGAATCTACGTTGGTTCATTAATCAATTTTCCAATGTTTTTCATTTTGCCTAAATGATCACCCTCGTGGTTAATTAATACGCCATAATTTCCTTAAAATACTGTGCATTTGCTTCGCATACATTACCACGAGGTCCTGTTAATAAAACCAAAAACCGATCGGAGTTTAAAATCTTGATCTGAATCTGGAAGCAGTCAGTTAATCATCTGCACACTGCGTGTGCTGGAACCGTCTATTATTTATTTATGACTTTTTGCTTTGTCATGCAGTCTGTCTCCCTGCAGGCTGACACACACACACACACACACACACACACGGGGAATGAAGAAATGACAGCTACAGTGCAGGTGGAAGATAAACAGAATATACAACAGCATATATGATGTTTGTTATTTCAGCGTAGTAACAGAGATGTAAGAGTGATGGAGACGACTGTTGCATCGAGCCCCAAAAGGGAATTTTGCACAGAAGTTTGGATTTATACTGTTCTTTGCCTGTCTGTATTGCTCCCTTGGGAAGAGTTTGTGTGTGTGTGTGTGTGTGTGTGTGTGTGTGTGTGTGTGTGTGTGTGCATGTGTGTGTGTACTTAAATGTGCGTGTTGTGTGCGTTTGTCTGCAAGCGTCTCTGTGTGAGGTCCCCCTTGGGCGTCCCCCCCCATCCTTCAACATCTCACTGTTTGATGTCAGGATCTGACACTTGCTGTCTGTCTCTCCCCATTTTCAGCCAAACGACCAAATCCCACCAGAACCCTGTAAAAGATTGCAAAACCTATACCTTCAAAAATGAATGAAAAAGGTTTTTTTTCTTTTTCTTCTCCCCCCCTGCACAGTTTCGTTGAAGATAATCACCCAGAGGATTTGTAAATTCTGTCAGAATGAAGACGACATGACGTCTAAATCCAGCGGAGGAAAGAAACATCGGTCAGACGTGATCTGCTCTCTGTACGTGATCCCTGTGCGCTGCTGCTGTGGTTAGCTATGAGCTCATGCGGTTTTCAACTGCAAGCAGGAAAAGTTTGGATCGTGAAGTGCAGTTTTACACTCGAGTCCAGTCAAGTCAGTTTTATTCAAATAGCCCGGTATCACAAATCACAATTTGCCTCGAGGGCCTTTACAATCTGTGCAGCATACGGCGCCATCTATTCTTAGACTCTTGATTCTGAGGAGGAAAAACTCCCCCACAAAAAGCTTTAAGTTTTAAGTAAAAAAAAAAAAAAAAAAAAGAAAGAATCGGAAGAACTTTTTCTTATTTAATCAAATCCTCAACCAAAGGTGGTGTAATCGTACCCGCAAAATGGATTCGCCACATTTTTCACCAGTTTGTCGTGAAGATTTTCACATGATGCAATCAAAAGGTGCAGGGATGTCATATTAGCATAATTATGCATCCGCAAGATGGAATGTGCATCTTAGAATCTGCACTGTGTGCGCAGATCGCACACTTCCTTCTAGTGAACGTGTGGTTCAGTACTGCTATGCACTTGGTGAAAGAAGAACCTTACTGCTCTTGCAGGCGGCTTCCATTCTTGCCTCGAGCGCCCCATACATATTGTATGTTTCTATTTCAGCGGTTTAGGTAACGCATGGACGCGGGAGTCGTCTCACAGGAACCTCCGGCCTTGTAAATGTGATGAGCGATAATTACCGCGATGCAAATCTGACCAATCTCAGGTTTGTTTTCCAACAGCTTGCAGTTCTGTGCAAATTCCCACAAATATTTCCCGTGTAATGCTTAAAGTGAAAGAATGATAGCAGATTTTTTTTTACAAATCATCACTTCTTTCCTGCTTTGGGAGCCG
Source organism: Protonibea diacanthus (assembly GCA_028641955.1). Lineage (NCBI taxonomy): Eukaryota > Metazoa > Chordata > Actinopteri > Sciaenidae > Protonibea > Protonibea diacanthus. Next base: position 9,886,914 of record CM053997.1, on the reverse strand, counting down.
CACTCAGCCTGAGAGAAAACACACAAACTGACTAATTCAGAGCAATTTGCCCCTTCAGGATGCATAAATCCTTACCGACTGCTCGGTGCACTAAATCCCCGCCAGTTGCTAACATTTAACCGATACAACAACCGCTGCTCAGGTTAAAAAAAAAAAAAAACAAGCTCAGATGTTATTTAATTAGCAAGCAGCATTCGAGTATTTTACGACTAGTATCTGAGGGTTTGGTTTAATTCAATCTACTTTAAATGAAAGAAATGACTTTCCATTCAACCCGTGTTCTTCTGAGATCTTCTTTTTACTGACACACATTAGATAGTTCTGTAGGCTGCTACAAGCTCACGTGCTGTGCTGTATCGCGTTGTGTTTAAGTGTCTAGTTTTACAGGTTTTATAGACACTGAGATAAGGTGCAGCTGAATCACCATAGCGAGCTCAGGTCCAAAGAAAATAAATCGAGTCTTAAAATAAACCCCGCAATGTGATCTTCCCAAAGCGCTCTTGTAGCATCGTGTTTGGGACGGCGTGACGTTTAAATTGTCTTGACCTCACAGCTTTGGCCGTCTGTCTGATTCATAAACAATTCAGGTGTGTCTTTTTTTTTTCCCGCTTTCTTCCCCTTTACATTTTTCAGTGCTTCCGTTTTACCCTTCCTCATCCGTGATCTCCATTTATCCCACTTCCTTCCTCCAATATTAGCTTGCCTCACTTCCTCCATCTTACGCGTGCGACGGTTGTGTAAATCCCTCCCCTCCTTTGAGTCCCAGTCTGCTACTAGTTGTTGACGTCGCTCTCACCCTGCACTCCCACGCTCTTTGATTCATTCCTTCCTTGCTGCAGCATCGCCTTGCACTCTCGCTGCCTCCTTTTCTTTTCCTCTAACTCCCTCTCCTTATTCCTTCCCCCCCATCTTTACCTTTCACATTGTTGTTCCCCGTCTCGTCTCTCTCGGCAGGTCGCTTTTTATCCTGCCTCTCTGTCTCCTCTCCTCCACCTACGTCTCTCCCCCAACCTCTTCAGATTACTGTAGATTGATTACAGACAGTTACTCAGGTAAGGATCTGGGCGGTCACTGGTTCTCCACCGGGACCACAGTCACGGCCATAAATCTGTCTGAGGACAGTGAGCCGCGACACTGTGTGTATATGTGTGTGTGTGTGTTTTCTGAGCTCAAATGGATTGGTGAGGCAGGTATATATATATATATATATATTTATTGTGTGTGTGTGTGTTCTTTATATACTCCTGAGGACCAAATGCAATCACAGGGAGAGAAAAAAATGAGGAATGTTACTCCGAGTGAAGCCATTTGCCATTCTTCATTTCTTAAAGGGGGTGTTTTAAGGTTAGGACACTTGGGTCTTGCTTTGGTTAGAGGTTAGATGGTAGTATGTGTGTGTGTGTGCGTGTGTGGGAGGATAGGTGCGCGACAAAGAGATGGCGAATGTTTCAAAGGGACGATGATGATAATGTTAGGCCTTGAGAGACATAGGTGTGTATGAATAGCAGCTTAGCAGTGACTGAACCTGTGGATTCATACTGTTCAGAACACGCGGCCATGTCCTTCTATCACACCACTGCAGGATTCAGCCTGTTCCCAAAGCCGGGGTTCTGCGTGCACCGCGTACTATATCTTGTTGTTTCACTCTGTACCCACTGAGACCAAGATGTTCATGTCCATATCTAAATGAAATGTCAAATTTTTGTCAAAAAAATTCATCTGGATGGACAAGAATGTCAAATCTCGTACTCCCGACAGCTCCTGCATTGATATGCAAGCGCAACTAATAAACAACAAACTCACTCAAATGTGTAAAAGTAAGAGCAAACATACTAAAACCGCGCACTTACGCGCTCACACCCACCCGCAGTGAGTGGGTTTGTGAGCAGCAGCGGGGCGGTTGATTCTTCCTCCGTTGGAGGCAGGAGATAACAAGCTGACCATATTTAAGACATCTGGAGAACAGGGAGAGGTGGCTCACGGGGAAAAAAAGAAAGAGAGAGAGAGGGAGAGATGTATAAAGAGAAAAGGGGATGAGGAGGGAGAAAAAAGAAAGAAAGAAAATGCCCATAGTGGCAGGCAAAGGAATGATGAGGCTGAGACAGAGAGAGAGAGATAGCTGGAGAGAGGATGTACCCTGTGGTTAGGGCTTTACAACAAGCAGAGAGAGGCAGAGGGAAGCACACAACACACACACACACACACAACCTTTCCTATTTCTGCAGGGTGCGGCAGAAGCTGTTTGGAGCCAGCAGCCTCTGCATGGTAGCATGACCTATTTCAAAACAATACTTCCCTGGTTGCTGATGGTTAAGAATCCCTCTCCCCCCCCTTTCTTTCTTGATTTATCTCCCACATTCATATTCCGTGCCTCGCTGTCACCCCGCACGTTCCCGTCTCTCGCTGTAACTTTCCCTTTCAATTTTCAGCTCTCCCTTGCTTTGCTTTTTTTTTCTCTCTCTCTCTCTCTTCACCTCTGTCTGTTTTTTTCCCTCCCTCCCTCTCTTTTCGCATGTCCGCCGTGACTCAGAGCCGCATTGAGCATTCAGGGGAGAAGAGTGTGAGACACAAGACACCCATAATAGGGAGGAATGAGAGGGAGAGTGTTAAGTCGCGGTGGGAAAGAAAGCAGAAATGCACAAATGGGAGCATATGAGAAGGGACTTAACAAGAATACACTGGAGGGAAAGAGAAGCAAGTGACAATGAGTGGGCGAGGACAGAATCTGCATTTGACATACCTAGAGAGTACAGAAAGACACTTAAGGTCTCCATGTTATAGACTGTATGCCGGGTTTTTAGTCAGAAGCTAGGAGGAAAAGTCAGATTTGTTCAGATGGTAGGTTATGCATTGTAACCCTTGTTGTATGAGCACAATCTCTAACTTGCAACAACCTCTACAGGCTTCATCTATTTCTTCTGCTGATCTCACAGTACCTCACACAAAGATCCAGCGCTTCTCGCAGTCAATGCAGGCTTTGACAACTAAAAACGGACCCAAGGAGAGGTAAGCAGATGCCATTTGAACTCCTTAATGGTTGGTTAGATTATCCTTGACACATGCTGGTCACAGGAAAATCGCACATCTGACAGAATAAATGATGGACTCGAGGAAGGATTCAGAAACCTCAACTGATATTAAGGCAAAGAGAACTGGAGTTAAAAATTCATTCCTGTTATGGTAGTTTGACGCTAAAGGTCAACTTACTTACTCATGAACAACAAACCACTGACCTCCACAAACCCCTACCTTCTGTTGTTGTTCTATGAAAGTATCTTTCTCCTCTAGTGTTTCTTCAACATCTCCAACCCTGATCTCTCAGGCCTCAACAGCAAAGCCTTTACATGCAGAGCACACAGTACAGCACATGACCCCAGCCACCCCCCTCAACCCGGTCTTCACACTGCTCCCATCCGGTCGCAGATAAAGGTCCCTGGCCTGGAAACGGGCACGCTGTGGCATGAGCGCTTTGTCCCCTCTGCCACAGCGTCGCTAAACAAAACACCCTGGGAACTGTCGTGTGTGGGTGCTATGCGTATGGGATGTGTGTACAAATGTGCTGTATCTGATATCTTTTTTTGTGTGGTTATGTTGTGGTGAATAATGTATTTATGTATTTGTATGAGCTATCTATCCATCTATCCGTCCATCCACTAGTTTTTTTTCCAGATTCACCTGCTGTACGGTGCACTGACCACAGACCGTGTAGCACCTTCACATCTTTGCTGGTACTCCCTCAAGACAAGACCTGGCAAACTTTAAAAAAAAAAACACTCCCACAGAGATGTGCTTTACCACAGTGTCTCTGGAAAGAAGCACTGAAGCACACCTGGTGGAAGAACCAGGATCTCATTAGGGTTGCAAAGGGGTACATTTCCAGTAAATTTCCAGAAACTTTCCATGGGAAGGTAAGCTAGGGAATTTCCATGGGAATTATGGGAATTTATCGGAATTAAGGGGAATTTACTCAAAATTTGGCTAGCATCATGATAAGATAAATGGCCAATCAAATGATGCTAGCTATAGCTTTTTTAGCATCTAGCTTATCAGCTAGTTATCTACTGTATTTTCCCCAACTGTGTTTAAGTTCCCTGTTAAGGGCCAACCTTCAGTTTTATAAATGCCTAGTTTATTCCTATTTATTCCCATAAATTCCTGTTAATTCTCATGGAAAGTATCCAAATTCATGGAATTTTACAACCCTAGATCTCATAACAGACACTACTGATTACAAGCCGCAGCCCCATTAACAAACGAGCAGCTGCTATAAGCACATTTCAGACATTTCAGAGTAAGTCCGGATCACCATAGAGATGAACAACTGAACTACAGTAAAACGTACAGCTGATGTTGTAGCTATGCTCATGCTAAGTATCTAAGAGGGATTATAACTTGTTGTGTTGCGGAATTTGTGGAGCATTAACAAATGTTAACGTTATTATAATAGGCAACTTACAGTACTGAAGAATGATTAGGCAGGGCATGATGGCAGTTTGGCAAGTTAATCATAATGTGAGTCATGTCGTCTAACCTCCATCTAACTTCATTGTAGCCTCCCCTCCATTGGAAACCAAACCTATGCCCTTGGTAGAGCTCTCCTCATTAAAGCCCCATCAGCGAGTCACATCATTACCTGTTTATTCCTTTCGCTCGCCTCTCTCCTCCCTCTCCTCTGCTCTCACTGTTAGCCAGCCAGCTGCCACACACTCCAGAGGATATTCCAATTAGAAGCAACACACACAGACACACAAATGTGCACTGGTGGATATTCCAATTAAATGCAACACACCAGACAAACACACACAAACGCAAATACATAAGAAGTCGCCGGTGGACATTTTAATTAGCTGAACAAACATGGCATGGACGCTGCTCAGCCCAACCAGTAAGACAGGATGCTTCAACACGTCAGACACACACACACACACACATGCATGCACACGCGGATATACTCATGTGAAGAGGTACACACATGGCTTCCGCAGCCACACATACACATGAACCCACCTTAAAGGGGCCATGATGACTGGATTAAAGCCTCTGTCTGGGGAAAGTGAATAAGTCATTTTCACCTTTTGGGGGTTCTAATTGTGTGAACCGGGCAAAAGAAAAAAAAAAGGTAATCGTTAAAAAAAGAAGTAAAAAAAAAACTTTAGTCATTTGAACTTCCTTCATCAATAACTTCTGAAAAAAAAAACTTCCCCGGCTTCTCTAAAAAGAAATGAGGAAAAGGAAAAAACACTATGAAACATTCAGCAAGAGTATGATTTCCCTGATGTGTGATTAGGTGGGATCACTTTGATGTCAGCTTTTTGCCATGCGACAGAGGCGGCACATGCCTTGAAAGGAAAATGGGTTGAGACACAAGGAGAGGGAGAGATGAACATTTTCTGACTGACGCTCCGAAACAGAGGGCAGACTATAAAAGTTATGTAGAAGAGGATGACACAGTCGGACAGAATATTGATATTTCAGGTTGCGAGGATGGACTGGCGTGCACCTTCAAGGGCACGCTTTGTTTTGGTGCTGTGCAACGATTTGATTAATATCTTACCTGAACGGCTTCGGATGTGCATCTCCACAGTGTATGTGTGTGTGTGTGTGTATTATGTTATACAGAAAGCTATGAATGACACAGTGCTATCTATCTGTTCACCCCCAGTGCGCGTGTGCTTGTTTACTGCTTATTTATCCACTGTATGTGCACATTTACAGTACACAAAGGTTTTGCACTGTGATGTACAGCCTGTGACATCTGCAATCAATGACCTGCCTTGAATTTCAATGCGTGTATGAAGTGTTTTGCTGTTAAAAGGAGAATACTCGTGGTATCAACAAATCGATAAATTTTACTATATACTGTACAGTACAGCGGTTTACTATGTGTGTTATGTTCATGCCTGCTAAGCCCTTTAATTCTGAACTGATAAGGTGAAAGGACACCTCTTATAGGCTGTCACACAATCAGTCCATCACTTATATACCAGATTATAGTTTCCTATCCTTTTCTGCGTACAACCTCTTGAAATAAAGCTATAGCTACTTGTAACCTCTGATTATTGTGGTAGTGGTTCTTCCTTCTTGGATTGTTCTATTTGAAGGATATTCAGAGGCCCGCGGAGGTGAAGGCAGTATTTCTTTCTTGCTTATCGATTTAATTATTTTTTAGTCCCCGAGATTTATCTTGGAGGACCTGACCCCTAGGTTTTATACCACCACCACCATATGGGATTCAAGTATGCTCTTGTGTGATTGTGGTTGAGTAAAATACAGTAGATAACTGTACGTAAAAGCTGATAACACACAAGTTAAGATATCCAATTAAATGCAATATATACATGCAGATACTGCCCTGCGCGTCCGTAATGAACCTATTGTTCAGCCTGAATCCCGACACGCACACACATCCATCTTCAAAAAGTTACATCTTATTCACATCATGAAGCCATCAATAATTGACTAAAGGTAGGGGGAATAAGCTCTACGCTACAACCCTCTAAAAGCCTGGACCAGGGCATGGATCCAGTCAATCAGCCAGACAGAAAATCCTCTTGTACTCACCGGGGATTGTCAGGAGATTTTGGACTCCAAGCCATTAGTATAGCTACAATTGAAATACATACCCATCTGTCAGTGCCAAAAGATTCAGTTTTGATCTCCGGAAAGTTCTTTGCCATAGCAATACATGCAGATTTATGGCTCAAAAAGGTGATTTCAAAACTTAATATTCCTGCAAAATGGTCTCAGGAGAGCTTACTCGTACTCCTACAAACCACACCTTCACCACCTACTTGTCCATGAACTATCTTCTTCACACAAACACACATTAGCATCACAAAAGCCCAAATACACACACACTTAGACCTGCGAAACACACAAGCTTACCCTATAGTTATCTTCTCTGTAGACACTGATGTCCCAATGAAAAATTGCTTTAAATCCCAAACAGGTCATATACAGGGTAAACCAACAGATAGACACGCAGACTAGCAAACACACACCGTGGTCTCATCCTCTCTGCAAACACAGAAATCCTAAAGATAACGAAGACGAAGTACAAACATCTGCAATACACTCGCTTTCTCTGTAGACTGTAGTTCACGAAGGGAATCTCAGTTAAAGTATGCAGGATATAGAGCAGGATTCACACACACACACAAAGGAGATAACACACACACGTACCCTCTCTGCAGACTGTGACGTGCCAAAGAAGATGGGTATGAATGCCAGCCAGATGATGCAGGTGGTGTACATGGTAAATCCGATGGGCTTGGCCTCGTTGAAGGTTTCTGGCACGCCTCGCGTCTTGATGGCGTAAACCGTGCACGTCACCATCAGCAGGATGGAGTAACCAAGGGAGCAGATGAGGGACAGGTCGGAGATGTCGCACTTGAGGACGCCGCGCGCCGACATGGGATCCTGGGTCCGTTGCTCGCCGTAGTCGACGACCGTGTGAGGAGGGTCCACTGCAAACCAGACGAAGACGCCCAGCAGCTGAACGGAGATGAGGGAGAAGGTGATGACGAGCTGGGAGGCAGGAGAGATGAACCTGGGGAGGAGAGGATTACTGATATGAGGAGGTGGTGCACTGCCAAAGTTAGAGCTTTAAAGTTAAAGACTTGCAAATACATTACAAAAACCTCAAAAGATCCTTGACCATCAACCTGGAAACCTGTTTCATAATATCTAAAAGGTTGATTTGCTGCATATATTCCTATACATGCTGCCTCACACACTCCTGCAAATGCACACTAAGCATTGGAGGGAGATCAGAGAAAAGGTAATGATGGGATTTTAGAGCAAGAAAGAGGGGCAGTTGAAGTGACCCACAACACTGGATAGAGGAAATGTGAGCCCGGGATGCCAAGGAAACAAAAACGGGGGCAAATCATACCCCAAAAAACAAGAGCTGTGTTTTCACTTACACCCTTGGTGAAGAAACAACCTGCTCCTTCAAAGCTCTGCGGCTCAAAGGAAGCTTAGTGCCTGACTATCTGGAGGCACAACACACAACTGGAACCTGAAAAGAGCTCTCTGCAGAAAATATGTTACTGCCTCATTCTGCATCTCATCGCGCCCTTGTCTCAACTGTGTTGCAGCCTTTTCCTCCATGTATTTACTGTAATTTGCTCGTGTTCTCATTCATATATAATAGTAAGTGCAATTTGCCCGGCCTTTTCTGGGAAAAGCGAACTTTGGAAGTCCTCTTTGTCAGAAAAAACGATGACCAGATGACCATTTGGGTTGTAGAGACGTGGACCTGAGTAATATTAAATACTGCATTAACATCTTAGCCACTTAGTTGATGCTCTCTCCCAGAGTCACTCTCACTGAGTGCAAACAGTACACTAGGTGAGTGTGAGTTCATGACTCTCATAAATAATGGATGAAAAATAAATGATGAATAATGATGGCAAGTAGCTTAGTAAGGAAGAAGTGGAGGTTAGGTCTTGTGAATACACAGTTCCTGCGACCTTCAGCTCTATGACACTCATCCAAATCTACGCGCCCCGAACACACGCAGCGGTCTTCACCTGGGTGCCGTTACAGACTTCTTCCCTTGTTCAAAGATGCGGTGTATCCTGTTGGTCTTGGTGAGCAGCGCAGCGTAGCTGAAACACATCCCCAAGCCCAAGAAAATCCTCCTGAACGAGCACACGCCCACATCCGGCGTCGCGATCATCAGGAACGTGATGGCGTAGCACAGGAAGATTCCCGTCAGCAGCACGTAGCTCATCTCGCGCCCCGACGCCCGCACGATGGGCGTGTCATTGTACCGGACGAAGGTGACGATGACGAAAGAGGTGGCGATGATCCCCAGCATGGAGATGAAGACGGGGACCACGGCCCAGGGGGAGTGCCACTCCAGCTTGATGATCGGGATGGGAACGCAGCCGGTGCGGTTGACATCAGGTCGCATTTCGTATGGACACAGTTCGCAGGTGAACTCCGACGCCTGCGGACAGAAGACATCAAAGGTTTTTTCATTTAAAGAAAATGACAAAAACTTTGTCATTGCTTGATGGAGGACCTGTTCACCATTTATAGATCCTCTCACTCATAAAATCCATCTCACATTAACTGTGAACCTGGCTGTATTGGCTTTGCTTGGAGTGTTGCTGAGGTTCATTTTTAGCAAAGAAAAGTTGTCAATTTCCTCGATTAGTGCTTTGGGTCTAACACTTTTTCAATAAGCAAACAAATGATTAGTTATGCGTTTGATAACTCTGCAGTCTTTCAGCTCTTTGGAAAATTTCTTGGAGGCAATCGGAGTCAACAGAAACAGCCGGATATTTAGAAAGAAGCCAAGTCAAATCTAGCTAGGGCCAGCTAAAGGCAAATCTAGCAGAACTAAGTGCAACCCTATTTTTGTCCATAATTAATAAGCTTAAGTACAGTTAAATAAGGGATTAAAACCCAAACTCTTACAAGAAGTGTGGCAAATTGGTATATGGCTCCCACATTTATTCAAATATACTGTAAATCCCCGATGCTTTCATCCAAAGACATCTCAACAGCTGATTCACTTACCAAGCTTTTGAGGCTGAGCTAATGTTACCCACCTCTGCAAATGACTGGTTAATGAGAGGGAACGTCTTACAGATTTTTGTACACTTGCTCCTTAGTTCACTCCGTTGTTTATGTCACACCGTCGTACTATTTTCCATTCCACTAAAAATCCCAAATCTATAATAAATGTGTCAACAGATTATGGATTTTTACAGCAAATGCATGTATCTGCAAAATGAGTATCGATTGCTCTGACAAGCATCGCCTGCTGCTGTTATGGCCGATATTTTCTTTTTTCCTTTATTGCATCCTGAACGAGGGAACACGTCGCACATATACTTGCTCGCTCATGGATTTTTCTAACTTAATAAGAAGGATGATGGGCTGCCAAATTGTCCCCAACCGTGATATAATTAACATGGGGGGATGTATCTTTATAATGTGTGTTCATACCCTTTTCCCTCACCTCAAATTATGTGCTTCCATTTGCTATAATGGTATCTGTGGGGTTCTCCCTCGCATATATAAATCTAAAATGGGCCACCTAAGTGGCTCACTTTTTTGATTGCCTGAAATTAGTTGAAATAAAAATCACGACACAGGAGAAACAGAACTCGTGCGAGGAGTAAAAGTAAGCGGGCTGCTGCTCAGAAGGCACACGAACGCAGCGACAAAGCTGGTTCATTTTTGAAGCTGCTGAACAAATGGGAATGATTGTGGCTTTACTTGTCGCAGGAGATTCAACCGAGGTTAGATATTTGGTCAAAATCTACATTTTTGTCACAGTTTTATTGACAGACCAATTTTATACAAGCAAACTGCTTAGGCTAAGAGCTTCTGGAAGCTTTCCCGGCTTTTAAAACACAATAATCAAGGTAATTTACAAGTCAGGGCAATCTCCTTTCTTTTTATGTCCTTTGGCAATTGAGCTACATGCTACTACTGTCAACCATTTAGACAAGCTGTTAAGGGAAGATTATTTATTTATTTTTTTGCAATTTGTGCAAACAAGCCAGCAAAAAATAATATGACAGAGACATGTGGGACAAGCAATGGAGGCCCAAAAGTTCTACTCACAATATTTCCGACTGAGCCAACAGCAAGCACTGGTGGTCAGTATTTCTCCGGAGATCTACCTGATAATGATATCCCTCGCAGCGCTCACAGTGCCAGCAACACGGCACGCCTTTGACCACTTTCTTCCTTTCTCCCGCACGGCACGGGATGCTACATACAGAGGGCGGGAGAGATGGGTCGCCCGTCTTCCAACGCATGGCCTCGACCTGGTAGGAGAAGAAATTTGGGAGAGGCATTTGGATGAAGGTATGAGATCGGCTCCACGTGGCGCAAATTCGATTTGTTTTTGTCGTCAGTCCAAGGTGAAAACGCTTGTGCATTCAGACGGCAAAACAAAACATCCCAGACCTTCTTGTGGGATATTAAGCCACGTGAAGATTGGCAGCCATCTGCTGAAGATGACATTACTTTGCGTTAACAGTCCTTTAACACTGAGTTTTCTCTCTACCTGCAGAAAGTGTGTCTTCGGGGCAACTTGGTGAGCAATTAGCACAAGTAGATCCTCTGATCACTTCCCTGAGTGCTGCCGGGAACAAAGCTAACACCAGCTAGTCTGGAAGCCAGCAATCAGACCATAATCAGATCTGGCACAAACAGGCCATCTGTATTTCCTTCTGTGTGTGTGTGTTTGTGTTTGCGTGTGCATTTTGTTTGACTGCGCTCGTGTCCTGCTGGCATTAGAGTGAATGCCTGAGTTTTTCTGTATGTCTGCTACGCGCGTGTTTTGCGTGTGTCTGTCTTTAATTTGTCGTTATGTGTGCCAGTGTTTGTAACTCTGTCATTATACGGAGTCCCGGAGGTTCGCCCGTTGCCGAGGGCGATGAATAAAATGGAGCATTGCTGTTTTAAACAGGCACACGATGTACCAGTCCAACAAAAACTAGTTAGGAGGAAAAACCCATCAGGGACAGAGAAAATGGACTTGATTTGATCATTGACACACATATGGAAACACCCGCACACACGCTTGCGGCATTCAAACACCAATATTGGGTTACTGGCTGTTCACAACTAGGAGAAATACTCTAATGGTAGAAAAAGTGTATGTGTTCGCAGGAGAGTATATTAGCATTGTTTGTATAAAACCGTGCCACTTTTTACTGTTAATTCAGTATTTTTGCTCATTATTTATTCATAGCCTTAACAGTTCTTGCAGAATTCTTTACACACACACACTGATACACACCAGTAACAATAACCATAAATGGCTTTATGCACAACCCCAAACAACACAGGCCCAGTTGTGATCCTCTCTCCAATGAGGCTTCAACACAATGTATGTCAAATCGAACATTAACCATGAAACTCACTGTCTTATCTTGTACCTTACCCACTGCACAGACCTGTCCTCCCTTTATACTGACGAGCATTCGAACAGTTTGTTGATCGTTAAAACTTTCACCTGCTGCTATAGAACTCCTGTACATCTGCCACTGCGCCTTCAAACCCAACCGAATCGTTAAACAAATCAAATACATCTGTTAATTTGTCAACTGTCAAAGCGCCCAATCATGTGTGTCTTAACTGTGCGTTGTCCTTTGTGTCGATGCAGCCTTCCTCTCTCTCAGTCAGTCAGCCAGGCCGTCCATCAGGCAGAAAGCACTTCGTGTCTATTAGTCTTCTCATCTGTCATCTGGCCTTTCTAATGAAGTCCTGGGTGGATTTATAACACAAAGCACTCCAGCATGCTCAAGGAGCTTGTGTGCATGTGTGTCGGCGAGCGAGAAGCCGAGACGAAGGCAACGGGATTTCACTATGCTTGTGTGTTTTTTTTTTTGTGTGTGTGTGATGGTATGCGGAACTCGTTTCCAGGTCGTATATACTGTGTGTGACCATGTGGAGGCGTGAGTATGTCCCTGCAGTGCACGCCACTTAGCATTCTGAAAAGAAAGAAAGAAATACTCCACACTTTGTTGGGGGAAAAAAAAAAACGCTCAATTCCTGCTAACTTTTGTGACTGAGCCAAAGCAATAACTCAGCCAAGTAACAGGGGATTGTGAAGTCAAGGCAGCTGCACACAGTGATGTTGAGCTTTCTGTCAGCCAACGCATTCGGTCTATAATGCCTCAGAAGCTTCAGTCTAATCTAAATACAATTTGGATTATTGTAAAGGCATTTTTATTACATATATTTTTATCCTTCATATTACACAGAAATCAGCGACGGAGTAGAGATAGAATATGAAGTAAGCTGGAAAAAACTTGAGCAATAATATATGTACGTATGTGTTATTTTGTGCTTTTGTTATATATGTGGAGACAGCAACTTTTTATTATCTCACACACGTAAGGAAGCAGCTGAAACCTGATTCCCATGATCACTTTTTGTTGGATATCTTGCTTTGCTTTTACTCTTGGACTTCTTCAAGTTCAACTGGTAATTATATATATATATATATTGTGTGTGTGTGTGTGTGTGTGTGTGTAAAGTCTCACTTTGAGGTGTAGTTTATTGGTCCAGGAGCCGATGACTCTGTACTCAGCAGTGGACCTGTTGGTAATCTGGTACTGGAAGATATCATATCTTCCTGGAGCATCTCCGTTCTCATTGAAAACCACTGGTGTACCGGCACTTCCTGGAACAAAAACAGCAGATGGGGGAGAGAGGGTCAATTAAGTCGTTTAATGTGATACTATCCCATATTGATCCGTGCTCAAATGGCTACATTCCTTATTGATCAACACTGGAATGACCACAACTCCCAAAAAGTGAAAAGGAGAAAAAAAATTCAATGGTATTCGGTGGCCAAATCTTTGATAAAATAAAGGACGACGTGTCCCCTTAGAGCTGCATGTCCTCAGTAAAAGTCAGAATAATTATAATTTCTTGAGTAGTGGTTTAATTGTAGCAAGAAAAGAAGAATACAATGCCCTCAGTGAAAGACAAACGGCTAAACAGTATAATTTGTGACAAAATATGACTGCTGCTGCTGGCCACCTATAAAGGTTTATATGTATGCGTTGAAAGAGGCTGTAGACTTCTACAAGGAAATACAAAAAAAAAAAAAAATCATAGAAATGAGAAAATTTGACACGCATGACATTTATACATTTTCATTATAATATTAATGTATAATTACAGACTGCTAGTATATAATATTTATAGAGGAAATAACACATTCTAGATTGGCGGAAAGGCTTAAATACAAAATTAACATACATGAGGAACATATAAATTTAATGAAGTAATTTTTCCTCAGGCAGAGAGTTAAGGGACCATGATCGCAAAGGCACTGTCACCTTAAGTCTTTAATTTGGCTACGTTGTATTGTATCTACATGCGTGTGAGTTTGTGCGTGTGTGTGTGTGGGTGGGTGCTATAGAGTGGTGTGATTGAATATGCACATGCATGGATAAGTTTATGTGTCCTCTAAGGTTTGGTTTTCTCACCACCAATAAGGCTTAACACAAACCTTTTATCCTTCTCCCTCTCAGTCTTACCCGCCTTCCGTCTTTTATGTAGCGATACAATCAAATCAAATTGCAGAATCTGGCATAGCATAAAGGAAATCCAATTACAGTGTGCATGTGAAGAAAGCACTGCGTTATGGAAATTCCGTCTGTGTACTATAAGTCATTGATATGGCTGCTGAGGATATATAAAAAACAGTTACCTGTTTGAGGCAAACCAAGAGAGAAACAGTGTGAAGATGAAGATTGGAAATTGACTAAGAATGAAAGCAGAGACACACAAAGGAAAGTGTCAGACAGACGCAGGGGAAAAAGGGAGCATATGTGCCAAAAAATACTGAAAATATAAAACAGAAACAGATTTAAAGGAAAAGAAAGTGCAGGAGATTAAAAAAAAATGAATTGAAGGACAGATAAAAGGAAGAGAAAGACAGTTAAAAAGGAGTCGAGTGGGAAAAGAAAAGATTGTACGATGGGACAGAGAGAAAACTAATCACACAGACAGAAAGGGGAAAAATACAATGTAAAAAAAAAAAAAGAAAGAAAGAAACTCAGAGACAGTGAAGTTAAGGACATCTCACTGTGATCATAAGTCATAAGAGATATGCATATAATGGCATAAAGAGAGAGAATAAGCAAGAATGAGTATCATTGAGAGAGAGAAAGGGAGAAAGATGAATGGAAGAAGACTAAATTGATAAAGAGACAAAAGTAGAAGTCTCAGTCTCTCATTGTTACCTCAAGTTATGAATGAGATCCATTTCTGTGAGAATTTGGTTCATGTCCAGCTGCCCCTATTATCCCTCCCTCTCCCTTTCAACCACACTTACTCTAACCTTCTCTGTAATTACCAAATTACCAAAAGAAAATAAAAACCTGTAATAGGGCGTTTTGGCAACTTGCTGTGCGCAACAGTAGGAGAGACTCAATTAGAGTGATTTTCATGGACTTCCTTACTACGGAAATTGCATTGACTTGATTACAGTGTAGCCAGAGCTAAATAAGAATAGTTTTTCTGTTTGTCCGGCTCCTATAATAATCTGGGGTGTTTTCTATATAGTAGGCTCAATGATTTTGTCAATGTCTTCAACCTCGTGACCACCGCAAATACAATGCACGATAGCGCCAATACAGTTCTCTCCAATGAGCCCCATTCACCAAACTGGTGTACCTGGAAATGATCTCACAACCACTCAGATTAAGCATCGCTACCCTAAAGAGCACGCTGTAAACCTCCAAAATCACCACAGCACCAACAGCAAGCCCCGGCAACTACATGATACATCCTACCAACCAGCATTGCCCCGTCAAACTACCAGGCAACAACAGAGCGAGGTCCTAAAAAACCTACCAGAACATCACAAAAATTTCTTGCAGTGTTGTCCTTCATATGTTACCTTGTGAACTTTTTTCTTTGCACTCCCCTATTCGTTTCAACATCCCCTCCCTATCTCTATTTTACAAGAAAATGCCGTTTTCTATTTACCTCCTCCCAGCAAGAAAGAATTAGCCACAGGAAATATTCGTGCTCATCGGACTGGAAACTACAACCACAGAATGTTCTTTCCGTCCCCTTTCTCATCTTCTCCTCTCCTCCTTCCCTTTGTTCCTAACTTACTTCTATCCTTCCTCTTACCTCATTTCACTTCTTATTCCATCCTACCATACCCTACTCTGTTTACTGACTTAATTCCGTAATTGACCCCATTCATCTCTTGTTTTTATCAATCCATCTCAATCTGCTTTGGTCTACTCCCAGCCACCCCTCTCGCCCACAGTTTCTCCCTCCGTTGCACCGATCATAACGGTGTGTAGTTTTGTAGCTGAGTAAAAAAAAAAAAAAATGAAAGGAAAAAATGATAGAGGCGGTCGACGTGAGGGACAAATAAAAAAGGTAAGGCCATTACGTAATTTACCAAATCCATTAGAGATTATACAACGCTGAGCTTTCCAACAAGGAACTGCATGGGCTGGCTGCTTTATTTGAGCTACTAGATTGACTAGATTGATTTTCACCCAGTGATGAGCATGTCATCTCTTCGTCACCGCTCTCCAATTGGCTGACTTTCTTCTAATTGTCCTTTTATACCAATCGTCCCTTCTTCTTCTTCTCTTTTCTTTTTTGTGCTGCAAAAGAAGCAGAGACGTGCTGGCAGGTACTTTAAATTATGCAGAGTGAAGAAAAAAAAAATGGAGGTTGTTTGCTCTGAAAGCAGTGGTTACCTTGAGTAGAAAATGATTATTCAATCTCATAGTGTTTGTATCATTTGTTGGCAATTTCTAAAGTCAGGTGGATAAAGACAGCAAACTTTTCTAAGCAGCAGCAATTACTCCAAACACACATACAATAGGCATGACGGGAGCTGACAGCGTCTACCCGCTATGTTGGGAAAACAGGTAGCTGAAAACCCCTCATCAGTTCTGATTAATGTTTTGGCTTAAAAAGTTGCATGGACAGGCTTACTGGCCTAATGAATTTCCATTTGGGTTTTGTTGATTGAACACAACATTTCTAGAAAAGGCTAATGTAGGCCAAGAGTAGATCGGCCACAGGGGGCATGTGGAATTTTACTGAGCTGTAAAAAAATGAATCTCAAATTAACTAACATAAAATAATTACAGACTTTCTTATTGTTTTTGAATTAAGACCGTTTAACTGTTTGTCTGCAGGGCGAGTGAAAGACAAAGAAAAAGTGGGAAAAAAACTAAAACAGCCGAACCCGTGAAGTTGTTCGTGTACTCTGTGTGTCATGGCCGTGGGAGCGGTGACATATCAATACGTTCATTTCCACAACCTGCTTTAGCTGGCATGACCTTGGAAACGAAATGAGGTTTCTGTCGCCTCTGCAACACACCTCGTCCTGTAGTAATACCTATGATGTTCAGTTATTCAATGGTAGATGCTACACTGCAGAAAAAAAACGTGTCTGCTACAACCTGAGACTTCTATATATTGATATACTGTACCTGTTTTATACCTTACAGCAGAAACATTCAGATTCTTTAATAAAGTAAATGGATCAATACCACACAGTGAAAATACTCCACTACAAGTAAAAGTCCTGCATTCAAAACCTTACGTACTTAAGTACTTTCAGCAAAATTTAAAGTATCAAAAGTAAAAGCACTTATTATGCAGTAAAATGTTCATTCCATGTACATTCCACCACTGCCTTACAGTCAGTACACCTTTAACTAATCATTTGTGGAACCTAACATCCTGTGACGCTGATTTCTTCTTCACCTCATCTGCATTCGGTTTGCATAGAGGCAGCTGACACGCTCCTAAATGACACAGAAAGTGCTGCGAATGCCAGGGGCCTGCTGCACGTTAACATAACGCATTGTTTCACTTGCTCAGATCTGGAGAACTAACAATGAATTCCAAGTTTGAGTTTCTTATTTGTGGGAGGTTGGTTGCTCAGATTAGGCTGCTTGAGCGTGGTGAGAATGCCTAATACTCTGAGTTGAAGGGGGGGGGGGGCGTGTGTGTTTGGCAACATAAACTTCATTTGAACTAGTACCATAGTCATGTGGGCATAAGCTCTGCTTGAGTGTCCTCGAGCAGGATGTTGTTTCCCTGCATGCCATGAAATAAAAAAGAAGCGGTGATATTGGCACCAGAAAGTAGATGAAGAATTGATTTGATTTGCCACTAAGTTCAAATATATTCAGCGTCAGTCACCTTCATCTGAATCATACAGCACTAACCAGGGAGAGAGATGGAGAAAAGAAATGAGAAATTAAGTAGATATATAAGAACAAAAGCGAGCGAGAACAGCAGAGCGCCTCAACCCTTAGCCAGCTTAAATGCCACAGAGAGCCAGAAGAAGATGGGAAAAAAACAAAAAAAAAAAAAAATGAAGGAAAATGAGTGACAGAGGAAGATAGACGTACAAAAGGAGAAGAAGCAGGTCTGCGGAAAAAGTATCAAACCACGTCTATCTGACAGATAGATGCAGGGATGCATGCATCGACTTAAAAGCACAAGAAGAGAGAGAAAATGAGGGCGAACATGGGAGAAAATGTGCGAACATCACATAGCAAGGAAGCTGAAAAGACTCCAGACTTTCTGAGTTTGACGCAAAAGGGGTAAAAAAAAAAAAAAGAGCAAGAATGGCAAAAAAAAGAAGAAATGGAGAGCGGGGGGGGGGAAAAGGAGAACTACAGAATGTGTGAAAATAACAATTAGCATAGGCCTTAAAACCGCCCCGGCTGACGGAGATAGAAACAGGCAGATGGAAGGAGAGGGGCAGAGGGAGAGAGAAAGAGAGAGAGTGTATGAATAGCCTTAGACCTCACCCTGTTACTGGAGCTGGAGAGAGAGAGTTAGACAAAAGAGAGGGGGAAGAAGAGGGATGGATAGAGAGAAAAAGAAACAGAGTCAGAGAAGACGAAGCAGAGGGGCTGTTAAAGAGCCCTCGGCCTTGCCTGGTTCACTTTAGCAACACTGAGGGTGAATAGCAAGGCCTCATATCACAGACTTAATGTTTATGACAGGGAGATGCAAAAACTATACTGCAGCATGCATTAATAAAACATGGGTTTGTGTATGTGTGTGTGTGTGCAAGTGTAAGTGAGTTTTGGCCAGCAGGCTCCCATCTGTGTGCTGTGCATCGATAGCACTAATGGGGATGGGATGATAGAAACAGACACAAGCAGAGAGTGAAAGAAACACACAGAAAGAGAATAAGAGGCAACAGAAGAAAAGTAATAATGGAGCCTGAACTCGTCCCACAAAAATATTGTCACTTGCAGAGTAGTCCGCAGAGGAGGAGGTAACTGAAATGGAGGAGCTGGTTAACTCCAGTCCTCATTCCTCATTACTTTTTTCCCCCCCGCTCTGACTTTTCTACCACATAAATTGACTTTTTTCATGGTACTTTTCACCGCTCACTGTAAAACTGTCCTCACGGCCAAACCCTCAGCTGTTTCTCCTTCCTCTGCTCTCCTGTTCAAAGCCTCTCCGTTCTCTCTTTACCTCCCAGCCTCGCTTCATCCCCCCACTCTCTCGCTCAAAAACAACCCATTTTCCCCCTCTTCTCCTCTGCGTATCTCCAAGGTACTCTAACTTTCCCTCCTCCCCTCGTCTGTCTACCCATCCATCCATCCCTCCTTCTCAAATCATCCTTTCTCCTCAGAGCGTCTCTGTTATCACCTTGCCATGTCTGAGCAGAAGAGAAAAGGCAGGCAAGTAGAGAGTTTGTCTGAGAGGAACAGAGCAGATCAGAGAACAAGCAAAGGAAACAATGCATGTTTGAAGAGGATCCAGATCTAAATTGCTCTCGCAGTGAATAAGAATGCAAAACACTTTGGCTAAATAGTGAAAGTGAGATTAAGATGGAGAGAGGGAGGGCCAGAACAAAGGAAATATTACACTTTACACACGCTGACTTATGCGAAAAAACACACAGCACAAGAAAGCTTTGCGTGGCAATCAGCAGTAATTACAGAAAACTGATTTAAGGAGCCTCCATCTGTGTCATGATCTGCATTCACTGCAATCTTAGAGAAAACAGGAAAGAGAGGGGAGCAAAGAAAAGCCATAAACACAGAGGGAGAGGGCCACTATTAAGTTGATCAAAAGAGACAACGCAGCCTGAACGTGGGATAGAAAATACAATTTAGGGAGAATGAGGAAGAGGGAGAGGAGAAATAAACAAAACGAGAAACAAGGAGTTACATTACCAAGCTTGGCAGAGGAAAAGAGGAGAAAAGGGTGAAAGAGAGAGCCTGAATAGTACTGATAATGATATCCATATATATCTATCTATAGATAGATAGATAGATAGATAGATAGATAGATAGATAGATAGATAGATAGATAGATAGATAGATACAGATATGTATATATAGATAGATATAGATATAGATATAGATATAGATATAGATATATAATAGCTGCACAGATGTGAGATTTAGAGTGGTGTCTTAGGATATGCACTAACAAATTATTATTCCTGTGTCTCAATTCCTCAAACTCAATTCAACTCCAATTCTAGGTTGCTTTTGTCGTCTGTGTGTGGAGACACGTCTGACTGTGTACTGTAGTCATGTTAGTGTGCTTTCATATCTTCCCCTTTCTTATTCTGTTTTCTTATCTAAAATTATATCCAGCAAATGATCCGCTTGCAGAAATTAGCCAACTGCAGTGGCAAAAGGTAATACATGAAGAAGATAATGAGAAGAAGACGAGACTAACAGAAAACACTATAGACACTCAAAAACTGAGCTGTCAGTCTGCGTGTCAGTATATTGACAGTATATGTTCTGACGTTCTACCATTATAATGCAACTGTTTGGGCTGTCAGTCTGTCATTCTCTCACCACATGGAAATGGCGCATAAGTATAGAGGCTCAGCTTGCAGTGGACGTGAATTGCTTCTCGTGCGGTGTTAACTGCAATGGAGCACTACCAGGGTTGGCAAGGTGACACCACCTGTATGAGGTCGGACATTGTGTCAATAATCTCCTACTTACTACCTGCTGCTCACTTACAAGCAGCAGGTAGTAAGTAGCAGATTATATGTCTGAGGAGTTATGTTCCTCTCGGTGTGACAGACTGACAGACATAAACACACAAAAGACCTGCATGAAATAATGTAAAGCTGTTCACATATCCCCACTGAAATGTATGAGACTTGATTTCCACTGATACTCGGGTTATTGTAATATTGTAGATTAGTTTGACATTCACTGAAATGCTCTTAGTCGCACTCTTTTCAAGCGGTAGATGCAGAGGTTGATCTCATGTCTGTACGTTAAGTTTGAAGATAGAGCCGGGATGCAATTAGCTTAGCTTAGCATAAATACTGGAAGCGGGGAGAACAAGTGTGACTCTCTCCAAAGTTGAAAAACCTCTTTACAATAAATGATTACATGAACTAACTTCCTCTAAACCACAAATTGTTGGTTTTATGATCCAGCGACGAAAATGCTTTTATTCAGATTTTTAAACTTTTGGACAGAGCCGGGCTAATTCGTGTCCACGACTTTCAGCCTTTATGCTAAGCTAAGCTTTATCATGACATGAAACAGAAGTGAGATATCAATTTTCTCATCTCAACAAAACATATTAGCATTGATGTCCCAATTATTTTGTCAATTAATTAGTCTTTTACATAAACAACTTGTTTTGTTTCATTAATAGTCCAGAACCCAAAGATATTCGGTTTACTGTTAAGTTGTATGAAACACATTTGAGAATTGGAACCAGCAAATATTGGAAAATTACTTACGATTAATTGATCACCACAATAGTTTCAGACGAATTTTGTGTTGATCATCTTTGCAGCTCATTTTCTGTTTCACTACATGTCAAACTATTCCTTTAAATGTGTGCTATGCTGTTTCGTAAAGACGCCATTACTGTCAAGTGATACACATTTATCTGACTGCAATCTGCAGCTGCAGCCCTCTTGGTTTGCCATTCTGCGTGGCTGAGTCACTCTCACACCCTCGGTGCTACAACAAGGACTGATCACTTACCTTGTGTTTCAATAGAGCCAATCACACAATACAGGTGCTGTCACAGAGGCTTTTTTGTTGTTGTTGTTGTTTGTCTTCTGTGAGCAGCGCGACAATAGAAAAATGATTTAATTGTGGGTTGTGAATGCTATGTGCTAAACAAAACCATTATTTTTGAGCTGCTATTTTGAGACCCTTGATCAAACCTCTATTTCACACTTGGGCACGTGTGTTGTGTGATTTGCTCTATTCAACGCAAAGTTTTCCATGATTTTTACTGTAGCTACGCTGGCAAGTGAAAGGACGTTATCATTGTGCAATGTTTAGCACAACTGCACATCCAAACTACAGCATGAGACCCTAATTTTCCAACTGATTTCCCACATAGGAAGAAAAACAAGATGTTTTCAAACATAACTACATCACTTTGGACGTAACCTATGCTCAGTCAGAAATGTCCTGTCGCTTACATGAAGTTTTGAACGACATTCATTCTTTCTTTCCCAGCGTTGCTCTGACCCAAGAAAGTTTAGCATCCTTGAGTTCCTAGTGTTTCACCATTTATTTCCCTATTTGCCTGTCTCCTATCTCCTATTGTTATCTCAAGGTGGATATGCTAAGAAAGTTTCTAGAGGCTCTCTCTCTCTCTCTCTCTCTCAATCTCCCATCTCTTTCGAAAGCCATACACTTCATGATATAAAAATCCTCCTTCTCATTGTTTTCTCCCAGTCTCTTGCTTCTCAAGGTCATCATGCCCTCGTAAAGTTTGATAGATCCCAGTCAGCACATCTCTCTCTCTGTCTCACCATCTCTTTCCCTTCATTTGGGAATCATTTTACTCACCTGGTCAAGTATTGCATGGCTACATTTTTTAATTTTACTACTTCCTGAGCTTCTCTCCATTCCTCTTACCTTGCCAAATGGACAAACGGTAGATGACTTTCTTTCCTCATTTGTTTCCACCTCTCCACCTCTTTCTTTTCCCTCTGCCTTTCTTATTGCCCTTTGCACTTACTTCGTCATTCCTGCCAACAAGATCTCACATTTCCCAAGCCAGCTGTCCGTCTTTTGTCTCCATCTACATCCTCGAATTCCCACTCCCTTCTGCATTCACCTTCCACTTCTTTCTAATCCATAGGTTATTATGCCCAGGTATACTTTCTACTCCCATAACCCCCTCTGACTCCTCCGCCCTCCCTTCCTCTCCCCAAGATCATTAATGCCTGGTCAGGTTCATCATCTTCAAGCAAGTTTCTCCTCCAGTGCTATCCTCCTCTTCCTGTGTCTCTGAGGTCATCATGAGTGAGCGATCCCCCTCATCTTTCTCCCATCACCACAATCCCTCTCTACGTCTCTCTTCTCCCTCCAACCCCCAAGGTTGTACAGCCAAGTATAGAGTTCATCATCTCAAAGTCAAGCCACTCTAATTAGTGCAAGACAGTTCCCATTGCGATGTCCATCTTGTCTCCCAGCAGGAGATATATAACCTGGCAATGATAAGATCACATTGAGAGTTTTCTTCCATGACAAACACACACACACGCACGCGCGTGTACACACAAAAGTAGGCTGCTGTCATTTGTTGGAGGGCATGTCTATAAAGTTGGAAACATACCGGACACGTAAAGTTTCTGTTCCTGTTCAAGAGTACTTGAATGTGGAGGTTTCTTAAAGGTCCAATGATAGGATTTAGTGCCACCTAGCAGTGAAGTTACAGATTACAACCAAATGAATACTCATGTCTAAATTCACATAAAAAGCAAAAGGCCATATCAGTATTTGGATTGTCTGTTCTGGGCTGCTGTAGAAAAATGGCAGTCCACTCTCTCTCAAGCAATGAAAACATAGTGACTCTTATTTTCAGGATTAGACACTAACGAAAACATAGTAATTAATATTATATCCAATTCCTGCCAATAGATACTTCTAAATCTTGCACACTGGACCTTTAAGGAAACACAACAGTTAGCTGCCATTTCATCAGCTGAAGAAAAGGCAAGCAAGTACAGGAAGAATTGGTCTTTGATCTGTTTGGTCTTTCCCTCTCATGACAGCTTTTACAGTAAGCCTCTTGTATTGCCCCTGTGTTGAGAACTTGAACTTCACGTTACAATGTAAACGCCATTGTGAGCAAGCTGTCTGTACGACAATGAACTAAAATGGAACTGTCAGGTATTCTAGAATAAAATACACTCAACGCATTTAACTCTATTTTATATTCATATTCCACTAAGTGAGACGTTGAG
The DNA here is from genome assembly GCA_028641955.1 of Protonibea diacanthus. Classification (NCBI taxonomy): domain Eukaryota; kingdom Metazoa; phylum Chordata; class Actinopteri; family Sciaenidae; genus Protonibea; species Protonibea diacanthus. The sequence continues at coordinate 9,863,204 of CM053997.1, read as the reverse complement.
GTCTCCATGAAGGAGGTTGTGTAACCCGCTTATGAAATTTCAGTAAGAAGTGCGGCGAGTTAAAGTTCTCTTCAGCAATGACACAAGCTTAAGAAAACATGTGCCAACCGTAGCCTTCGATTGATGAGTCAGCGCCTTTAAGAGAAGTAGGAGTAATGGGTGAGAGAAAGAGAACAGAAGAGCGATTGAGTCTGACAAAAAGCTAAGAGGAGAGGAGAGGGGCGGTGAAAGAGAGACAATAGAGAGAACGAGGCAGGGAAGGGAGGCGACAACCGAAGGACAGAGACACGACAGGGAAAGAAAGGAACAGGAGAGGATAGTTCGGCAACAAGAGAGCAAAAGAGTGATGTAGAAAGAAATATTAGCAACGACTCCATTTGAAAAAGTCACTCTGAAATGTACTTACAGCCAACAAAGCCAGGAGAATGCGAACAGGCCAAATTAATCTGTGTACCTCAACGTGTATGTGTTGGCTGGGCAAGCACAGTATCTGAAACTGTTACACTGCAGACACCCAGACTGGGTTACTTTTCTGGATAAGATGTGAGCAAACAGAGAAGTACATTCTGGCAAACAAACTTTAAACTTCAAACTTTGTACTTATCAACAAAAACATTGTTGAAATTGTTTTGTGCCGTCGTAGCCCTTGTATTTCAGTTTCACTTACTTTCAAGGTTTCATTTTATTTTCATTTGGGTTCCATTTTAGTTTTAGCTAGCGGCAGTGTGTATTTTGTTTCTTATTGTTGTGGACTTTTTGTGAGTAGTTTGTAAAAACTATTTCAGACTGGTTTGAATTTACTTTCAATTTGTTTGAAGGTGGGTGTTTATCATGCAGACATCCCTGAATCACATCTTTTCATACAGCCTGATAGATTTTAGTCATTTTTAGCTGACGGTTTTATCCGAAGCGACTTACAGGGAGCAATTTTGGGGTTCAGTATCTTGCCCAAGGAGACTTCGACATGCAGACTGGAGGAGCCGGGGATGGAACCACTGATCATCTGATTAGTGGATGACCTGCTCTACCGCCTGAGTCCACAGCCACCCCTAGCTCAACAGCTTGACACTCTGTTTACTCCTTAGCAACAATGCTACAAAGATAATGACAATTCAGATTCCTGCACAGGAAAGGAATCGTTGGAGTCACCTGTCCTAGAAAATGAAGTAAAATCTGTTGTCAGCTCTCTGCCAACTGGTAAGACACCAGGCGATGATGCCTATACAGCTGAGTTTCACAAATGTTTCCAAGACAGGCTTATACGACTTCTAACACAGCTTTTCAACGACGTAATAATCAATCAATCTATGCCATTAACCATGCACCAAGCAACTATCTCTTTAATTCCTAAGCCAGGAAAGAACCATTTGCAAATGAGTAATAATAGATCCTTGAGTATTTTAAATAGTGATTACAAATTATTTTATTTATTTATTTGATTTTATTTGGATAAAAGCACTTTACCATGAACCAATTTATTCTTTATTATTATATTATATTATCTGACATTTAACATAAGTTAAATGGAGAAAGCTTAACATAGACCAGGAGTCAAGATCTCAAAAAAACACTTTTTTCTTTAGTTTAAATTTTGGATTCCATTATTCAAACTGGCCTTGGTATATGTGTTTTTAGCTTCTGCATGTTTTTTTATGTGCATGGATGTGTGTGTCTGCTGGGATAAGCCAATAAACCCAAACCGACAAAAAAAAAAATCTGGACAGCATGATGCTGCTCCAGGGTTTCTTTCCTTATTGTTTGTCCCACTTGCTCTGCAATGCACCAGCCTCTGCTGTTTGTGTGCCTGTGTGCAGTCAGTGTTTCTGGGGTAATTCAAATCGGTGAGGTTAAGGTAAGATATCCTTTTGAAAATGCACCATGTACAAAGAAATATTGTTTCAATTTTTCCAACAATTTTCTGTATTTTGTAAAAGGCAAAAATAATAATAATAAAAAAAAAAAAAGGCTGCATTTATTCAAACTTAACATTGAATGCTGAATGGTACTTCTGCGGGCCACATCTGTCTTCTTGTCACCGGAGAGTCAACCTTTCCAACCAGGAGGCAACTCTAATTGTGAAGGATCCTATTTTCATGATTAATTAAAGTTTCAGACCTTAGCAGTGAGCTACATTAATGAATATGCTACAAGAAGAGGAGGAAGTCTTGGGGATACTCATCTTGCTGAAGGCGATGTCCACCTTAAAATCCAAGTTGCACACCTCCTAATTAGCTCTTTGTCTCCTCATCTTGCTTTTCTGAACCTCTGCTCCCTCTCCTGTCACTCTTGCCTGTTAGGCCTCACTTTGTAACTTAAGTTGCCTTGGTAGACGTCCAACAGGAGAACAATCACTGCCTTAACAACTTGAAATGATCCCCCTCCCCCCAGCTGTGTCTTGTTCTCTCATGCAGCTGCCTGAAAGGTGAACTGATACGGATGGAGAATCCATGCTCCAGCAACTTTGACTTATTCTCTCTCTTTATGTGCCACAAACATGGGGTGAGAGAGATAGAGCTGCCTCCATCGTTGCCCCCTGTTCTTCTTTAGCTTTATCAGTGTCATGTCAACCCTAAAAAAAAAGATCGATAACAAAACTACTTTTAATTGGAACGCACACACACATATAGCCGGGCATTTACACACAAAGTAGCCAGCTTAAAAGCTTTAAATCTTGAAAGCTTCTGTCAGTGTAAACAACCCAGATAAGAGGGACTACAACAAAGAGCCACCCAACAAACCCCATCAGTCTTTTTCTTCTGCCGCTTAGACAAATACAGCGGAGAGGCCTTTTAGACGTTTAATGGAATATAGCAAAATAGGAAAAAGTACACAGGACCTGAGGAGATATTACATCTGAACTTAGATAACTCCCATTAGCAAGGTGACAACACGTACAAGCCGTTTAATGACACGGCTTACATTTGCCAAGCCAGGTTCCTTTTTATAATTTATTGTAAATCGTCGTGTCGAAGCTGTCGAAGTGAAAAAAAATGAAAATGATGAAGGTATTAAACCTCCCACTGTTTTTTTTTTTTTTTTCTGTTAGATACTGTGGATTTTATCAGTTTTATTTCACTTCTGTGTTTTATCGCTGTGCGAACAAATGAACCCGAAACATAAACAAAACTAGCTTTTGTGAGTTGAAGGAACAATAATCCACGTCAGGCAACTATTCTGTGTACGAAGGAAAAATAAATAAAAAAATAAATAAAACTTGTTTTAGTCTTCCCAGAAATCAAAGAGATGACTATGGGAAAAGACCCAAGAGGGATTTCAAAAACCTGCTAGTAGACAGAGGATTCCCAAGTCATGCAATAGCTCTTGACATTTTGCAATCTCTGATATACTTACGTAACTGATGACTAGTATGAACCAGAGTCTGTGCATCAGAAACAGACACAAGAAATGTGACAACATAATACTTACATATTGGTGTGATGAAGCAGCACATTGTCTGACTACGCTGTTTAATTCCCACCACCCAGTGCTGCACAGATAGATTGCCTGCTTCTCTTTAATCTTGCATCTGTATTGTATCATTTGTATCAATGTCCAACTCTGTTTTTTTCCATCCAACTTGATTTGCTTTATTTAAATCTGCCGGAGTGATCCCTTCAAGTCTGGTACTCATATATTCTTTGGTTATTTGCAGAAAATATGAGAGTGGAGGCATGTGCAGGGAGTGTACTGTTATTTATTCATACCTCAGTTATTTTAAGACTCTCAAGTCTCTTTGATCGGTAAATTATACATCTGTTGAGATCTGAAATTTGTAGACGTGACGCGGACAGACACTAAAAAAGGCAAGCGGCTATATATGCATTACGAAAAGAAATCAGGGTCTTTATTGTCGGCGACGCTTTTATCTCGAACTTTCTGTAGAGCCGTCTGCAGGTGTCACGCTCACATCAAACATTTGCAATGGCAGGTGCCTGTTTGATAACTTCAGCATCAAACCTTCATTCCCATATCATTTTTAGCTCCATCTAATCTAGTTTTTTTTTTTTTTTTCTTTTATGTTCTCTCAAAACACTACCAGAGATAGTTGCGCTACATTTTGTATCAAGCAACTTTCAGCAAGCGTGAGGGGTTCAGTGATTCATTGGGGTATAAAGTCTGTGACCTTGTGGTTACGGGATGATTTCTCTACCCTCTAGGCCAGCAATAACAGAGAAACACATCCGAGCACAAACCTGCTGCTGCGGTATGAAAGAGCAATCAGTGGCTCCCCGTGAATTGGCTTCTGACTCGATGACAGCGATGACAGACGGAGATATAGCGCAGGAAACAACAAACACCGACGCACATTGTGCACACGTTCCCACACTGACACATTCGCGCAATTTCAATCTTTCCTCTAAAACTAAAATCAGACAAGCACTTCTGTAGTCTTCACAATAGGACAGCCTTTCCCCGCCTCTTGCTTTCATACGCTTTAACCCATATGTATTCCACACGCAATACTTGTCAGGGGAACACCGGAAATGAAAAGGCTGCCAGAAATGCAGGTACAGAGAGAAAAACGGATTAATAAGAGGATATTCAAATGAGGTGTCCGATATTATTGAGAAGGAAATGAGTAAATGTTTTTCACCCACTTAAATTTGTCAGCGGTGAAGGAAGTCATAGACAGAGAGCGGGGGGGGGGGGAAATGAAAGATTGAGCACTACAGGTTCAACGTGACACAAGACCAAATCACCATCCGCAATAAGGGAAACATAAGGAGATGATATGTTTGTGGAAAGAGGCGAGCTTAAGTTAATTATGGAGGTGAAACACGACATGACATGTTTTTTATGATAAGGATAAGACAAATTAGACGAGGAGCTGGGCTTAGCGCTGTTAAAAAAAAAAACGAGCTGAATTAGTCAAATCAAGGTGGATAAACACTACAGGATTATTGCACACTGTCTAAGCATTTGAAGGCTCTTATTTAGCCTTTTTAAAGTGTTGTTCTGAGGAAATACTCCAGTGTTTTATAGCCTAACTGTTTGCTATTGTATTCTTCTGTCTGGAAGGATTGATATGCACTGCAATATACTGGAAAGCAGAAAAACATAGATCTATGTAGCTCTGTAAGATAATATGTCAGCTGTGTGTGTATGGGTGGATGTTTGCAGGTGTCCACAGCATCTTTGCATGTATGATTGCATCAACAAAGCAACATTTGAATGCATTAACGTATGCATTTTTATAGAGAACAGCCGTGTACACAGTGAAATAACTACGTAACTCACCGTTGAATCTGACAGCACGAATGTGGCTGAGCAGCTCTTTGCCGTCGATGCTGGCCATGCGCGGGCAGAGGCCCGGGTATCCATAGCAGAGCTCCCGGTGCATGCGGTGCAGGGCGTGGGCCATGGCGTACACAGCATCCATCACAAACTGAACCTTCCCCTCCTGTTCGTAACTGGAATCACGGCCAACTTTTTCCAAGCCTGAGGGAAGAAGAAGGAAATAGCGGTTAGAGGGAGGAAGGAAGGAAGGAAGGAAGGAAGGAAGGAAGGAAAGAAGGGAGGAAATAATAAAAAAAAAAGGAAAAAGACATAGCAGATCATTTCTAGGTGAGCCATTTTGAATTTAAGGCTCAATCAGTGTAGCGACGGTAAACATAGCAGAGGTACAGTGTATCGGGTATATCATAAAACAGTCTGGGATGGAAATAATAAAAAAATAAAAGTGTACAATAAAGAATGCAGACATACACTACAATGATAGATAGAGGTCAAAGTAGTAGAGAGTAGGTTCAGTATGACCGGAGGAGAGATGAGAAAAACAAAAGAGCGAAGCCAACAGGTAAAAAAATAAAACTCAAAATTAGGGTGAAAGAGGGAGAAAAAGAGAGACCAAAACACAGAAAAATAACTTGTGCGAGACAGGTTGACCGTCGGACAGGTAGCGGGGCACTCAGCCTGACAATGACAGATAACTCCTCTGTCCATTCTCGCCCTGGTAGCAAAGTTACAGAAGAGAGAACAACATGTTCCTTCTTTACATCTTCTGAACCACTGGTAATGGCATTTTCTTGTATGAGGGGAAGGCAAGAAAGCGTTCAGAGAAGGTGTCCTCTTTTTGGACCACACCGCATCACGTCCGTATTTGTATTCGACAGCCACATTCTAAACGTTTGACCAACTACACATTGCATTTTCTGCTAGTTGTTAAAGTGCTCTGTGCCTCTCCTCTCGTTCCTCGTCTGAAGCGACCTGTCTTATCTCGTTACTGCGGCCTAATTAATTACTGCAAGGTCATCAGCTGGAGATGAAACAAACACATATTTACATGTGGCCTTCATGCTTATGTGCATGTACAGTACACTCGCATCCATACATGCACGGGCTCGCATACACAAACATGCGCAATAAACTCCGTGTCGCAATTCATTGAGAGGGTTTTATGTAACGGCTCATTAGCATAATGAGCTAATGAAAAAAAAAAGGGCAGAGTGAAAATAAAACCTCCCTGATGCATCAAGATGGAGATCAGTAATTGATGATGATATTCTTTTTCTCATCAGGAAGTTCAAGGAGTGAACTACAACAGAAAATCCATACAGTCCATGTTTCTTTAACTATCTTCTTCCTTCCCTGATATATATGTTTGTTGTTGTTCTCTTTGTTCTGATTTCTGTCTCCCTCTTGTTCACCTTTTCATCTCTTTCTCCTCTTGATTCCCTCCGTCTGTCATTTTCACATACTCGCTCCCTTCATCCTTCTCTCTTCTGTCTCGCTGGCTCGCCTCCCGGCTGCTTTTCCCTTGGCTTTATTCACCCATTTCTTACAGGTAGCAGTCACCTTCAGGCAACACAAACTGAATCAAAAACCCTGTCTGGGCTGAATTAACAAGACCAGAGGCCCCTTCAATCAATATGAGAATCCATAAGGAATTAATGGGGTCCTGAGAATGAAATCCAATCATCCACAGTTATAGAAAGCCGTCTGGAGCTTTGTATTCATGTCGGGTTTTTGTGTGTGTTTGTTGTAGGTGGTGCGGTGAAACAAACAACAAAACAAACCTTTTTTGGTGAAAGTGGTGTGACTCTTCTTCTGCCTCTGATAGTAAATGGTCACGAAAGAGATGCACAACCATTAATTACATTTAATAGCATTGAGCATTTATTGAAGTTCAATATCTACACGTCTGACTAAATGCAGATGTGAAGTTAGGTTCAATTTAGTTTCCAATGAGCCTGATCTTTTTGAATGTGGTAGGAACCCGGAATAAACCCCTATCCACATGGTTAGGTACCACTGGAGGTAAACGGGCCAACAGAAGCGTGACCGTGTAACTTTCAAAAGAAGACATTAATGTTCTTCCTCTTTCGAGTGAAAAGTTAAATCCATAAGCAATAAACTTGCTGCTACAATCTTACTTTGTCTGGTATAAACCAATGACAGTGTAAAGAATGGACAGAGCATGAGTGACGTCACTCCAAAGCACTGTTTTGAAGCCGCTGCCATGTTGGATGTACTGCTTCATCCACCTCCCGGTTAATCTAAATATCAGCAAAGACGTGGATCATCAGCGGACCTGAGGCGGGCCGAATGGCACCTGGGTGCTTGAATAAGTCATCTGTAATGGCACTTACCTGTCAATCAAACGGTCACGCTGTTAGTTATGCACAACTTTCAGACTTAACATCATCTGAACAGGAGAGTTCTATAAAAAATTCACCCTCAGTACAGGTGTCATGAACGGGGAAATTAGCTATAGAGAGCAAAACTGTTGTCTGAACCAGGCTGTAAACGTGCTCATTTCTGCTGTGAAGTTGGGCATTTTAACGACTTATGGAGACTGACTCACTTCTGCAGCCGCTTGAGGAATTACACTTCGCACTAGCTTAATTTCCCAGCACCAGAGGTTCCCGCTTGTTATAAACAGGAGAATATGCTGGCAGCACAGAGTTGGAACCGGGTCGCTGCAGGAAGGACTCATCCTTTTGTATGCAGGGAGCCCACTCAACCAGTTGGGCCACCGGGACGCCCCAATTTTAAGTATTTTCTTCATCCACCTTGTATATTGTGAGCCGCTGCAACAAGCAAATTTCCCCGGTGTGGGATCAATATAGTCTATCTTATCTTAATACCGGCAAATGTTGGCGCGATACAGCTGTGTAATAATATCTCTGTTCAGAGCTAGAGGTCAGTGCAGGGCTCTGTGTGCATGTGTGTGTGTGTTTGTATGTGTGTGAGAGAAAGAGAGAGGAAGTCCCAATAGGGGTCCCTAGAAGTCCCTCATTTAGTCAGCATCGTCTCTGTGCCATGTGGACCAACCGAGCAGCTGATCATTATACTGGACTAATAATGGAACTCATCTCCTCTCAATCCCTGGACATCAGGGCTATACAGTACCTATACGTACGCGGGTGTGTGAATGTGAATGTGTTTGTGTGGAGAGCGAAAAGGCAGTCAGACAAGTTACGTGTGTGTAACAGAGAAAGAACAAGCTTGCAGGGCAAAGTACAACTCACTCTCTCTCTCTCTCTCTCTCTCTCAGTGGTGAACTTTTATTCAGCCTCACACACACTCACATCACTAACTCTATCCGTCAGATGCAACATCCTGATTCGTCGGAGCTCTGTTTTTCTCTGTCTCGGCAGCGGAGGTTAACACGCCACTTATTCTGCTGCAGCACCCGGCTTTTCGTTCCTGTTTGCACATTCCCTTTTATACGGGTGCCCAATAAAACCGCATACTTCTGAACCAAAGTGTAACTCTTTCCAGCCTGTCCAAATATTCAAATCTGTAAATATATCTATATATAGAGAGAGAGATTGAGTTGTTTCCTCACGCCAGGCAACTTGTTCCTCATCAGAGTTGGCCGGTGTGCTGCTTTGTGTATCACTGACTTTAATTTGACACTTCATTAGAAAAACCAGCTGCACAAATGACAGTAACCTTTATTTATCCAGTGAATGCATGCACCTTTTGGCCAGCAACCTGCTCTGTATTCATAATTACACACATTCACACCTCAGTTGTTGCGGAGAGCTTTTCTCATTAACTTTAGAAATTCTGGCCACAAGCCCAATTATAATCACCGCAGCCAGATTTATACTTAATTGTCTTCATTTCCTTCCAGCCAACAACAAATTGTAAAATAGTGTAAAATAATCTTTGATTATTATTATTATTATTATTATTATTATTTTTAGGTGCACATGCATCTGTTTTGTTTCTCTTCATACTGATTTTGATGTAGTACGTTGCTGCTTTTAATAGTTTACAGTTTATTAATAGTGTTGGCCTAATAGTCAAACAATAGAACTGAGGCCTAAAAGTTTTTTAGAGGTTTGAAAGTCTTGTCGTGCCCTGGGGTTACTTTGGTAACAGCCTCACTAATGTGATTGAGGCTACTTAGCCCAGACAAAAACCCTCTGTGCAGCGGGGTGAAGGGAACACTCCACTGGACCAACCACTGCGTCTGGTGGATACAAAAAACCAATAGAGAAGTGCACCAAGGTGAAGCTAATGCAACTAACTGACTGGCTAACTGCCTTGATGGATCCAACTGGGAGTCAATTTGCTGCTCTTGTCACAAATCTCAGTGCAGCCTCGGCCCCGATACAGTGAATGCAGATTCCACATTAAACAAAGAGTTTGTGGAAGTCGACACTCGAGCGTGTTCCAGCGCTTTAATCTATCCAGAGCACCAATTAAAATAGTACAGATCTAACATTTAAGCTATAGGATTAAATAATTGAATTGTGCTCTATGTGGATTAAAGTATTTAAACATATTTGCCCGTCTCTTATCCCTCTCAGTGTGAAATTCCTTTATTCACTGTGCTGGATGAATGCATTGTTGGGAAGGAAGCAATGACCTCTTTTAAAAGACTGCTGTGTTTATGGCATGTTATGTTGCTATTGCAATGTATCTCTTTCTAATTCTACAGAGGATTAAGCTACTTTGGTTTAATCGGCCTTTGTAGGTAAAAGAAACAAGCTGAATATTATTCACACAGAAAAAGAGTACTTTGACAATAAGCCAATTCATGCATAACCTCGACTGGCTTCACATAAACAGTCTGGGGTTAAGTGGTTCAGTGATGACCGTGAAGGGTTGAATGCACAAATTTGTGTTACTGTACAGTTTTATATTTAGTGTTTATATTTATTTCGAAACCCCACCGTCAATTTGTACAGAGCGGCTCGAGCTGGCCGGAAGTCAAACACAGAAACAGCATAGAGGATCCTGTCGATTTTCAAAATAAAACACCTTGTGCAAAAAGCCGGTTATAAAAACAGGCAAAAGCAAAACTAATTAACTACATAGCATATTTACACGTGTATAAGTACATTTGGAAGCACATAAACCAAGGAAAACAACCAAATCTGAGCAAGTAAACAAAGTCTTCTGAAACACTCCTGATGGGGCTTGAAGTCACGTAGAAGACGGACCAAAACAGCGTTGTGGTCGCAACATGACAGAGACGTCCCCGGGTTTCAGGGTGAAACTCTGCCTTTCAGACTGTTGTTATAATACTCTTTAAATGTTATTATTTCTATGTATTGTTTGTATGTATGTATTAGTATATTTATGCAAGGCAGGCAGACTCCTCTGTTTCTGCTGCCACAGGCTTTTCTTAACAGCTCCATGGAGGTGGACACAAAGAACTGTAAACTAAGAAATTCATTGTATAGTACAAAATGTTTCTCTGTGCATATGTGGAAATAAGGCACATGACTTTTGAGCGCTTTCGCCCTGAAATGTGTTTTTGCTTGTGCTTGGTGTATTCCAACAATTAAAAGTTAAATCTGTAACTATCCCCTTTTATAAACACCTTTTGCACATTAACAGTTGTTTTGCCAGAAGTCTGATTACCTTTGGGACTCTTTAACTTCTGCTACGAACGCTCACACAGGAAAGCCAATTGACTTAACTGTGCTTACGGCCATATGGCTTATTGTCATAACACACTCACACGCGAGCACATAAACACCGATGTCTACGTATGCTCACACTCACATCCACATTGATTATGTGCATCATCTGCTGCATTGCTCCCAGTGCATCAGGCCACGGTGCTGAAAGGGCTGAAATCTCTAATACTACTTAAATGGATAGCGCAACAAACTTCATGACAGAGACTTGTTCGTTTGTGCCACGTAAAAAAAAAAAAAAAAAAACAGGAGTCCACATTTATTTGTGTCTGAGAACAGATGATTCTTAACCATCTATAAACAGTCACTAATGAACAAAAGGCCCTTGAGCTGGCTGTTTAATGTCATGCCATAACTGCAAACGCGTTTATGCAAACAGTCAATAAATAAACCGAAACAAGCCATAAATCAGTAAATGCTTTCACAGCAACGCATCATTATATAGTATGTAGGTGGCACTGAAGTGACACCGTACCTGAAATCAATCTGTCCGGCATCAAACAACAAGTGTAGGCTTGAAAGATGGTGGCTAAAAGTTTGTAGCTTCATCCCTTAAGAGTATCAAAACATCCAGATTCTTTGCTGTCCATAATGTGATCAATAACCCTTCATGGCTGCATTTCAAGCTTTCTAACCTATGTACTTAGCTGCTTGAGTCTGCTGCATGCAGCTACATTTGCATACATTCACAGCATGAGAGAGAAATCAAAAGTGGTGTATTTCACCTTAATTGGCAAAAAATAGGAGCATATGGAGCATCGTGACCACATGAATGGATAAGGAATAAGCCGATTATGCTGATTATGAGGCTTTCCACATTGTGATGGATGGTATTTATATTTTTAACATGTACGCCAAACTCTATTACTCTATATGATCTCTATAGATTAAAAATCTGGAATCCTTGGAACACGCGGTGTCACCGCTGCTGTTCTGGCTACATTTTGACTTACTTTTCAGCATCTTGCCACAGACAGAGGGTGCTTCAATTAGCAATGTTGTGTTAATTCTGTGCTAATGAGGGTTACAAGCTGCCGTATTTTCAATGCACGACTTGGAAAAACACACTACAACTTGGATGTCTAATTAAGGGAAATCAAAAAACTGAAGGACTAAAAACGCTCTCTTTCTAAGACCTGAAGAGGGTGCAGCTGCTTTCCAAAGGGCCCCTCAACATAAGAACTTCAGCAGAACAATACTGATAGAAGAGTTTGTCTTGACCTTTTAAAAACTGACCCATAAATATCAGATTACTGATTGCGGTCATTATTCGTAACAAGATTTGTGACCTCATTACGCGGAGCCATCGCTTGTCTTGCTGAGCAAGCCGACGTCTTTTCCCGACGCGTCGGTATGCGCGCACACTTTTTTGCACTCAGCATTTGTGCACACTTCAATTCAGAGCGAAACAGCACAACAAAAGTGCTGTACTCTGAGCCATAGATCACCGTGTCATGAGATAATGAGAATTTCTCTCTGCTGTTCTTATGAGATGTGAAACGACACAATGCATCATTAATCAGTATATCGCAAGAAAATGCAATCCCTGCCCTGAGACAGTTAAACGACTGGCGCTGTTATGAGTGGTGCTAACTGGGAAAACACTACTGTCTCTGTTTCCTGGGATTGCGTCAGGTGTTGTTACCGGGGCAAGGGGGTGTGTGTGTGTGTGTGTGTGTGTGTGTGTGTGTGTGTGTGTGTGAAGAGCACAATACAATACAGCTTTTATTGGATTTGTCTGCCCATTGTCTGCAGCCAGTAACAGCCCTGGCACGCCAATAAAGTGGCCCACAAACCTCAAATCATTTCATCTCTGCAGATGATGCGTATGCAGGTGCAACATATAAAGAAATATTTAACAGATGCTTTATTAATACTGAATATATGTCTGGCATAGTGCAAAGCCTTGCTTTTTTTGTGTGCATCAAAAGTCGGTGATATAAAGAGGGATAAAGGTCGAGATGAAGGAGGAGACAGAAACACAGATAGATGGACAAAATGTTTGCGTGTTAATATAAGCCCCCCTCATACACACTACACTCTATTCCATTTTCCAGCCAGCAGTTGCTAAATTAAATTCAGCCTTTCTGCTCAGTGTTAATGACATCGGAGACCACAGGCAGCTTGGTTGGTTGGCTGCTTGGTAAGGGAGGATTTGTATTGGAAAAACTGAAAAAAGAAAAAAGAAAAAAGAAGAAGAAGAAGAAGACTTGCAAAACTCTGGGAGGCAGAAGCACAGATGAAAAGTGACTTTCATGTCTCATAAAAAAAAAAACTGCTAAGCAAAAAAACTGCACGAGGACGCAATCATCTCCATATCTGCCTCCAAGTCATTTTCATATTTTGTGGTTGATTATTTGTTCTTGTTGAATAGGCATGTAGGCCGGATGCTGTGATCTGTTTCTAGATCTGTATAAAGGCGTTACTCATCTCAGTTCTGTATAATAAAAAAAAGCCATGGGACTGGCAGAAACTTTGTTCAAAAGATGATTTTATGATAAAAGCTTTGTTTGAAATTGAGATAATGTGTCATTTGTAGAGCTCGACACCTGCTATTACAAATTGCATGGTTGAAGAAAATTTAAAATTTGAAGTGTCTCGATGACAAAAGATAAAAACTGGAAACTGAGCACTTTAAAGACGCCTTTGAAGATGAAGTCATGGTGGTATTTCATTATTCAAAATGGATACGCCATTTTGAAACAGACCACTTCAAATATCTCTTAAACTAAACAATATGAGATACCACTCGAACTGTGTAACCTGACACTTGAACATCAGTGCAGAGGTGGTGATACTATGACTCACGCTGGGAAGAGCAACATGATGGCTAGAGATAACGGCAGCTCAAATATCACCTTAAGAGCGAAACTCAAGAGCTGAAATTCAACTTTGTGCCAAAGACACTGACGTTTTGAAAATAAACACAGAAAGACCAGTGGATTCTCTCTGACCTCCTAAAGAAAACATGAAACCTTGAGCTAAATAAAAATGTTATTCTCTGTCATTATTTGGCTTTTAGAGCATAGCCTGCTTTTGACCGAGTTGACAGGTTTTAGCGACTAACTAACAGATATTACATAATGGAATGTGGAGAAATGTGTCATATGTAAAATGAAACAAAAGGCTGCTGAGGATTCATTTTTCTTTTAGTATAATCAAACTGTCATTGTGGCAAAAAAAATGTGTTTAATTACGACTTTCTGTTTTTGCTCAAGGGTGCATACTTATTTTCAACAGCCGTTTACAGCACTTATAGTATCTGACTTCTTCTGACTGCTTTGAGGCAGTTTCCTTTAAAGTGTTGGTTGTGGGAGTTCCTTACAACAAGAATTCGAAGTGCCTGCACAAAGTTGTATTGCCACTCAACAACGACGTAACTTTGAGTCACATCGTCGTGGGAGTGGGTCCTCTTCCGCAGCCATGTTGAAACATCATGTTTGAGGACAGACAACCTGACATACTGACTGCAGACAGGGCCTTTCAAGTGTTGTTTCTCCTTTACACTAGGTAGGCGAGGGTGATGTGAGGAGATTGCAATGCAGCGATTACGCCATAGATGCAATCCTGCAGTACACCCTGAACCTTTAAGTATGTGTGAGTTTCTTTTTCCAGCTGTAAGTGAAACATCTTTCTGTTGCATATTATCAACTTCTCATTATCGACCAATCTGATCCTTTAACCTTGAATCGCATTCAAACTTGGGAGCCTCCCATTACAACTAGCCTGATGGTGTTTCCCACTGTTCAAGTTCAGCAATGATCTAGGTAAACCAGCTGGTGACCAGTGTTCTAGTCACAAACGTGTGTCTCTTCTAAGCTTCAAATGAGCGTTTTTCCTCTCGTCATCACCATCAAAACTCCACCGATGTTAGAAAATCCCAAGCAGCCCAGGGTGATTGAGTTCCTGTGGTCTCCACATAATATCTTTGCAGCTGCTATAGCCCTCAATGTGCAGTTACATATGTGAGACGGCGCATAATAAATAGGCTGTAGCCTATGAGGTAGCTATGGCGACTGTATCCTCCGAAGCCACAACATATGGTAAAATTATAAATCTCCCTTAAACAAGCAGAATAACTTTTAAATATCTCTGTCTCCCTGGTGTTTCAGGCTATAACAAAAATGCTAAGCCTTGTGATTAAAATCAGTGTTTCATTATTAAAAGCTCTGTCTGGAATCCTCCCATACCATCATGTTGAGGTTAAACAAACGCGTGTTCAGGCCCAAAAGCTTAAAACCTTAGCCCCGTATCTCCCGGTTCATTTGCCAGGAGGCTCAACAACGAGAGTGATGCCAGCAGGAAGCGGCGAAATATGCGCCTCGCCGCCTTCCTAGCGAAGCCGACGCTGTGTCTAATGCAAACACAAACCAATACATTAAGGCAGTGAGGTGAGGCTAATGCAGGAGTGCTGACTGGCTAAGTGCCTTGATGGATGCCTTCATGGACCAGTGTGCGAGCCAGGTTCTACACACACAGTGATTGATGGCATCATGGATGACAGACAGACTAATGATTTGGACAAGCTCTTTAATTAAACATCAATTAGGAACATATATTCAATTCCCTCCTTCTCCACTCCTGTCGCCTAAAAGATTTTCTCTTTTTTTAATCCCTTTCTCCTTTTTTCCTCTGATTTTTTTTTTTGTTTTTTTTTCCTCTCCGCTTGCAATCTCACGCGGGCATATTTATCTTCCTTTTTCAAGATGCGGATGAGATAAATATGGGAATAATTAAGTGGGGAAATTCATTTATAAACCTCAGGATAGTGCAAACTCAATTCAGATGGCGATGAATACATTTACATAAAGGTTGCTTAATTAGCTTTTCTCTCATTTATCAAACATGTCTGAAAGACATCAGGGAGATGACAGGACAGGGATAGGCTGCCCACACACGCGCCACCACAATTCGCAAACATTTATAAATCATTGTTGTAACAATACGCACGTTCGCACCTGCTTTGCTTAAATGTGGTTTTGCTTCAGATGTCACAGAATGAATAAAAGGAAAGTGACCCACCTACCCACAAAAACACAGAGCACACACACACACACACACACACACACACACACACACACACACACATATAGAGTTGCTTGTTATAACCATACTTGTCTGTATCTGAGCTTGCTCCGGGGCCAATCTGCCAAGACAGAAATGAATAATCAATAGGAGAGAATAGGAAATGAGCATCAGACAGAGATTCTGCTCTACATGATTTGACAAGAGAGCGGTGAAAGCCAAGGGTTATGTCAATACACCGCTGCACAAATACCAGTCATTAGATTCAACTCTGTGTGTGTGTATGTGTGGGGATGCGTGCGTGCAAATGTGCCTTAATGTGTGTGTGCGTGTGTGCATCTACTTGTTCAATAATTGGTGCCTAAATTGTGTATAGAATCAGAGATCAATGTCAAGTATCATTTTAATGCCATTCGGCGTGTGTGTGTGTGTGTGTGTGTGTGTGTGTGTGTGTGGAGCCAATGGTCGAATCAGTAAAATAAAAGTGCGAAAAAGAAATCTGCCAAGAAGTCAAGCATCAGCTCTCAAGAAATGTTGCCGGAGTAAATCAGGTTTAGGTTTTGGACTCCAAACTACATAAAAACCCCCGTGGAAGGACTTTGGCTCGATGATTATACTTTCTACAGGGTACATAAAGTACTCTAAAGTACATATGACAAGTTGTATTTTTGCAGTTTTGGTTATGATTTCTATAGGTTAGAACTTTGTCACTGCTGTGATCTGAGGACAGTCCAACAACTTTAGTCCAACTGAGTAAAAAAAACACAAGCGGTCGGATCGACAGGCAGGTTGTAAACACAGCTGACTGAGGTACGAAGCACCTGAAATGTTGATTTGCGAGCGCACGACCACGGCAAGCGCAACAGGTCAAAGCTGGAGCGGGAAGTTGGAAGTTGGATGTTTAGAACAGAGTTTGGATAAATGATGTTGTCGTGACCTTGCGGTGTCTGCTTTGCCTGATCTTAGAAATTGTCCAAAACCGCAAAAAGAAGAGTTGGAATATACTAGAATATCCTTTTTAATGGCCGACAGCTGTCTAATTCTCTTGCTGATTATATATTTGGGTTATTTACTGACTGTACACGTCTGTTTTCGAGCCTGCCTCTGCCTTCTTGTAGTCCTCTTTCTTCCAACTCCCCCTCTGTCCTCAGACCTCCTGTCTGACTGCAGCAAGAATGTTTCCTGCTTTATAAAGAGAAATTGGCTGCAGAACACCACTTTCCATGAATAATGTGATGCCACAGACATATGTGGCTAATATATATTACATCTCTACATTATTACTGGTATATATTACTGCTGATAGTACACAGCGCTAATATAAATTATTCATTAGTCATTATTCATATTATGCTGAATCACTGTCCTGGCACAACTTGGCCATGCTCACTAGCTCTCCCTCTTTGCCTTCAACTTGTTTTAATTTCCTTTTGTCAGCCCGTTCTTCTCTTAATCTCTCTCCGGCACAGCTTTCACGCGAGCAAATAAACAAGAATCTTCAATCGTGCCACCGAGGGACTGTGTGTTTTATGTCAGTGGGCCACTCTTACAACAACGATGTACACACACCTGAAAACGCACACGTGCACACACACACACAAAGTGGAGAGAATAGATAGAATAAAAAGAGACACAGGTGAAGGCAGAAAAAGGGAACAATAATGAAGATGAGAGAAGAGTGGGGGGAAATCTGATCAAACAAGACAGAGGGACGGAAAGAAGAGGCAGGAATGAGGTGATAAATATGAGATTCGTGGAAGGAAGGCTGGGAGAGAGGAGAGAAACAAATGAAACGACGGAATAAGAGGAGGGGGGGGAAGGGAGGGGGAGAGGGTGGAGGTGTGCAGCTGAGAAAACAGGTATTGTTGAAGAGAGGATGAACCATAAAATTGCCTCGGCAGAGCCGCACTTGTTCTCTCTAACCTGCATTGACCTGTCACTGCATACAGAAATGTCTGTTTCTGCACGCGTGACTGCACATACACACCCAAGGACGCTCGCGGTGACAAACATCACGGTTTTGCCACACACCTTTGCATTGATTCCTCATACGCCTCGGCTCTGTGTATGAGAGTGGGCAAGAAGAAAGAAGGAAGTAAACGTAGCAATAAATTTGGCTCTGGGTCATAAGACTGTCAAGTGTATTGGATTTGTTTAAAGTCATTAAGCAAAGATGCCAGCATCCCTTCAATCATCACTTTAGTACTGTTAAAACTACTTTGGCATTTAAGAAATTAAATTTAAAAATAATAATAATTAAGGGTTTGCTTTAAAAAAAAATGTGCACACACACACACGGGAACATTAAGTTTTTGATAGGAATGTTCGCCAAAACTAAAAATAATATCCAGGTTGTAAAAGACCTAAAATGTTACAGCTGCAACCGCCCTGTCATTAAACAGCTGAAGACTAATTCTGTAAACAGTTTGTCATTTCCAAACTAATTAAGTGATTTTATCACCAAAGCCATCAGATTTAAAGCCACACTAATCAACGTTTTAGAGCACTAAATGGTTCAAATAACCAGGTGCAATATGAGAGGGCTTCGTTCGTTGTGACAAACCCACAGAGGATTATCATCGCCAACTCTGCAGTTAACCTCAACTTTAGAGAGCGTTTCAGCCTCTTTTAGCTTATTGTTTTGGTTTCACAGCCTGTGAGTGAACTGTTATGGTTCGGATTCACCGCTCTCATCGACTGCAGGCTGTTCTTTTCAGCGACGAAGCTACACTAACTACACGGTACACAGCCTGTCTTGCACCAAACTTTATCAACTGGCTGGCAAATAAAGTGGACTTTTAGCAGCTAAAGAGACATATATATCTCAGGAATTTCTCAGGACCAAAACAGAGTATTGAATATCGGACTTAGATTTGTTGGGTGGGCAGAAACACGTCTCCAGATGAATGTTAATGTTCTGTGTGGTACATATATATATGCAACTGTTTGCTAACACATTCCTAGCACCACCTTTAGGTCAGCGTTGTCCTTACAGCTTGTTCGAGTGGCCAAATACTGCTTGCTGAGGACAGAATGTATGATCACAAATATATGTCTGTCTGTCTGTCTGTCTGTACTATTTTATTTGTCTGCTTATCCGCAACTGCATCTTTATTTAATTTGTGTGCTGGACTAGTTTGATGTCTGTATCCATTTGCAGGTGTGCTTTTGGTTGTCCATCAGTGACAAAGTGGTGTGTGACAGGGCCACAGTGAGCAGTGGGTCCCCTGGACCTACTTGAAATAGATTAGTCTGCATATGTGTGTGTGTGTGTGTGTGTAGGTGGGTGTGTGTGATAGATGGATAGTTCAGCTCTGATGTCTCAAGCACTCAGTACTAACTCTGATGGCAACGAGCGGTCTCACATGCACATCCACGCATGACGTGTCTCTGTATAAGAATCTGGGCGTGGACGTTACATGCATGCTCTGTATTCTCATCAATTATCGATCAATGACACACATGCACATATTTATGCTGAATCATCTTTTGTCTGTGCTGAACTGTGCTGCTGAGGCATATTTAGCCTGTCTGCTCATACAAGGAGGGCTTCAGACACATATTTGTTGAGTTACCTTTAATAAAATGGTTTAATACCCATCCAGACAGTCGATGTCCTGTCTAATAATGGAATACATGAAGTAAAGCACTTTATTGAACAATCTACAAGAATTTAATCAAATAACTCCTGCTAGGAGCTTTTCACATATCACACACGGGAGATAACATAACCACCTCCCCTCCTCCGTGATCTTATCCAGCTAACCTCAGCTTCATCACGGCCACCATCAGCCTTTCTTTTCTTTACTAACCGGTTTACTCTAACCAGCTAAGTACGGAGGTTTAAAGTGCTCACATTCTGGAAAAATCTGTGCTATATAGGTCTGTCAACATCAAATATTTATTCTACCTTCTTGAAAGCGCCTGCGCGGGAATGAGAAGAGTTCAATATTATGTGAACGCGATGCTCGTGAGCCAATAACCAGATCAAATCAGGGCATACTGAAGCCGGCTCCGCATCTAGATCTCCCAGTCACCTCTGCTGATCAACACAGAAACTCACCACGGTAGTTTGAGTTTTACCGTGTGATATCTCTCCCCGAAGACGACAGCAACGACAGGAAAAGTCAAGCTTGGGGAAAAATTGTTGGAGATTATCGATGCCTCTAATGGGAAATCTTGACAGCGAATTGATGTAACGACATGGCAAACGCGTCGCCTTTGTTGTGTTTGAGTTGGCAGGGTGTGGAATTTAATATTTTTGAATGATAGTTTGAGTTTAGTGATCCTTAAGGTATCAGGTCCTTTTGATTTATATATTAAAATTCATGCCTGTCTCTTTCTCATGTTCTATCTCATTATGTCGTTGTAGCTAATGAACAGACTTTCAGTCAAGACAAAGAGTAGTCGTCTGCCATTCAGCTGTTCCACGTCATCTCTACATATCCACTGAACCTGGTTGTAGTAGGTGGGTAATGGAGGCTATATTGCTGCTAACAGCACTTTCCTACGACCAATAACTGATCGCTCAACGCCGGCAGTGTCTGGCCATCTTATAATCCTTGTTCCTTCTGGGTTTGGGGTGATTTTTATGTAGCAGCGGGTCTAATTATTAAGCAGTGGCAGTTGAATGCATATAGGGGAAGCACTCCAGTCAGATAAGCCAGTAAGTCCACCGCACCTATATGACACTTCATCTCACCTATACTGTGAAGCAATGCCGCAAAGACTCATAAAATACTGTCCGTCTGTCGCCACCTCCGTCTCACAGTCAGCAATCTATCAGCCTGAGCCTGTCCGTCTCTAATTGTCCATCAAGCTCTCCATCTGTGTTTGTCTCCATCCTTCAGTCTGTTCGGCCCTGAGGCCGTTTCACAGGGGAGAGAACAGTTTATCCAGCCTGCGAGCCTAATAACTCTCCTTCCCCATCGACCTCGTTAAGATATGGTCTATTTGCAGCGAGTGAACATGTGTTTGTGCGCGAGGGTAAATGTGTGCATGCCTGGGCTAAGTCAGAATCTAATTAACTCCTGGAACTGTAGTGCGCATCACACACACACACACACACACAGACACACACACAACACAGATCTATGCACACATCTCTAGTGTTAGTTCAAGACTTTGCATCTTCAAAAGCAGATTTGTTCTCACCGAGTAAGAGAAGCGTCATCGTGTTCAGAAAGCACGCTCATCAAACCGTCCGCCAGGAGCCTTTAGAAGATAATTTTCCCAATAACAACAGTAAAATTAATATTTTATCTCTTAATATTGTATGTGAAACTAGGGAAATGTAAGGCTACATGTGCATGTGTGTGGTGTGTGGAAGCATTTGATAGTCTTCTGTGTTTGCCCATTAAGAAGGAAAGAAGTGACTGCACAACCTTCATTAGGCAGCTGCAAGAGGGAAGTAGAGTTTCATGGTAATCTTGCTAATCAGGGAAAGTAGACCAGAGAGCTTAAATATTGTTATGAGAGGATTTTCTCTCTCGCAGTCTAATTTTTCACCTGGTTGAGAGGTTTTATTTCTCTTCGCAGATGGTAAAATGTGCCCCATACCTTTCTTACGCACCTGTAGGGATGACCTTTAGTTAAACTATCATGCGCCAAGGTGAACTTTTTTATGTGATCTCTCTTTTTTTCTTTTTTTTTTTTTTTTTTTTGATCTTGTGAGTTCAGCTGCCTCACAAAGTTAAAAGCGTGTGAGGCAGCTTAACTCACAAGATCAGAAAAAAAACACGAGGTCACATAAAAAATTCATCTTGACAGGCCGCTAGGTATGCGTGGTGACCACTGACAGTATAAAGAATGAATGTTGCATGCGTGACTTCACCCACAAGTTCCTGAAGAGCCGTTTTAAAACTCAAAATCTCTGGTTCTGGCCGCTGCCATGTTCACAGTCTCCCAGCTAATCTAAAAATCAGCAAAGATGTGGATTACCTGTAATCCTGAGGTAGGCCAAAGTAAGTGTGGGTGCTCAGTCAAGCCTTAATATATCATTTTAAGATTGACTTATTTTGAGGCAAGTGGAGGTTCGAGGAACTGCAGTTTTTGGCACCATCCACATTAGCTTCACTTCACAGTCACAGAGGCTTCCAACTCCAAAGTCTGAATCAGAACCGGGGTGTACTTCTTCAGTGACAGAATGTGGAAGAACTGGACTGAAGGCATTTCTTCCTGGCTTTTATGAGTTTGAGTTATATCATTTGTTGATCTGATTTGGTTGAAGTTCACCTGCGATTGACAGATGGTAGATCGGATCGCCTACCAATTATTTTCTTTCTAACGACAATTTTCCAGATGGTTCTGTGAAACAAATCACTCGACACAGTCAGGTTATCATCACATTGTGGTTATAGAATCCTAAACGCTGTCATATTCTGTATTTTGTCCATATAATGTATAAAAATTTCCCTCTATTAAAATCGTTCAAAGTGATTCTGCATTGCTTGGTTCGCCGTTCACTGCCTGTATCTGCACCATGTGTTTCCCCCCATTTAAGTAGGATGAAATGACCTCTGACTGAGTGTTATTGGACTCATTATGTATGTAACATTAGATTTATCCATAATAAGCGATGTTAAGTGCAAACTACAGCTGCATAAAATCTACATTATTACAAATAGCTTTGCAAACAGCCCTGCTCAGATGTTTAGCCCATAATAGCCGTTGAAATGTAAGAACTGACGTAAAGCTCTGCTTCGTTTATAGATCTAACATAACAAAATGATACTGCTGATTAGTTTTTTTTTTGGTTTTTTTTCTGAGACCACGTGAGCGATCTAAGATTTGACTGAGCGAAAACAAGTGAATGTGAGAATATGAGTGAGAGAAGGTGAGGGAGAGAGGGCAAAGCAGGAGGTAATGGAGGGAGACAGAGACAGATCGATTTTAGAAATGGCTATAAATTTGACCCAAATAACTACAGAGGCATTTGTGTGAATGGGTATCCTGTAGTGTTATAAGCGCTCAATTCACCCCCTATGATCAAAACTTAAATCAAAACATAAATGTAAATATTTTTTTTCATAATTCATGTGCTTTGAATAATACATCCTGCAAGTGTGTCTGCTACTCGTATAGTCCTCTGTCAGTGCTGTATCTTAATATGTTCATACCAATAAAGAAAGAGCAAGAAGAAATATGAGCGGTATAGAAAGATGGGTCGGGAAAAAGTCAAAGAGAGACAGAGAGAAAGTTCAATAAAAGATTGACAGTCAACAAAGTAAAGAAAGCTCACGAAGGCCAAGGAAAAGAAAGATAAAATCTTGGTGTAATTCCCTCAAGAGTGACACAACCCACACAGGAGAGAACACAAAGAAAAAAAGAGGCAGCAGTGTAACGACCTTGTTTCCT
This sequence comes from Protonibea diacanthus, assembly GCA_028641955.1. Classification (NCBI taxonomy): domain Eukaryota; kingdom Metazoa; phylum Chordata; class Actinopteri; family Sciaenidae; genus Protonibea; species Protonibea diacanthus. The sequence goes on along the minus strand of CM053997.1, from coordinate 9,839,940 downwards.
GCTCGCGCTGCACTTTAATTCCTGTGTGTGTACCTGAGGCTTATAGCTCCTGTCACAACCGATGCTAGTCACCGGTGGAATAGATCTATTGAAGGGCCCAGGTGGGGAAGAAAATGTGTGTGTGTGTGTGTCTGTGAGGTGGGGTGGGTAGTTCTGTAACACACATGAGTAAAAACATACTCCTTTTTTTGTGCTTTTTGAATCTTTATTGTATAGTAGGAGCAGAAGAGTGAGAGGAAAGCGGGGAGAGAGAGAGATAGGGGGGGGGATGACATGCAGTAAATGGCCACAGGTCAGATTCGAACCGCGGGCCACTGCAACAAGAGCTGAGCCTCCGTACATGGGGTTGCACACGACTACTGAGCTTAACGGCATCCCAAAACATCCACATCCACTCATGTTTCTTTTTCCAGGCTGTACTTCTACTCTTTACTTGAGTATATGTGTGAGCTGAGCTGTTACGACCCTGCTTCAAATGTAGAGATTGAGTGGGGACAGTGCACGTGCATCATTGCCAGTCGCCAGCAGGAAACTAAGCGCTATCTGTCTTTTGACCACAGCGCAAGTGGATGGAGAAAAACCCAGAACAAAAGGAAGCTTTCAACTTCAATCCTTGGCCACAAATTTGATATCAAAAAATAATAATAATAAAAAAGGATTAGTAACAGTTACACGAAGTGGATGCTGTGCCTTATTAAAAACACTTTTTTTTTATTGATAGAGACAGGAAATGTGGGGAGAGAGACGGGGAATGACACACGGGACAGGGCTGCACAGGCCGGGATTCGAACCTGGGCCACCGCAGCGAAACTTCGCACATGGGGCGGCCGCTCCACCGCCAAACGCTGCCCCAACAATGAGCTTTTTAAAACTTATCTCACACAACATACAGTAGGTGAAAATATAGTTAGCTAAGGTTAAGCTGGGATGTTAAGATAATTACGTTAACTTAACTTGTGGTCTGTTTAAACTAATGTGCTTTAGGAAACTGTTAACACAACTTTTACTCAAGACATTTTTCATGAGAGTAATTGTCCTTTTACTTGAGTATAGATTTTCAGTACTCTACTCTCCACTGTGTGTGTGTGTATGTGTGTGTGTGTGTGTGTGTGTGTGTGTGTGTGTGTGAGTGTGTTTGTCACGCCTGTCTCTGTGTGTTTGTGTCGAGCCCAGAGCCAGGAAAGTGCTGGTTCCACTGAACAAGGATGTGATGATTTGAGAGATCAGCCAGACCCACGGTGCGACAAGTGAGAGCGGGAGCTGTCGCCACCCGTTCGTTTTCCGTGAAGAGCAGCAAATCAATCCAGCGCCGCATGATGGGATTACGGGCAGGAAGGCGGGAAACAATCGCCTCTGAGATCTGTCGCGTATTTGATGTATTTATACTTCAGCTTTCATCACTGAACAGCCATTTTATTCCAATTAGACGCTGATCCTGCTCTTGATCTGTTTTACTGTATCAGAGCGAAGACAAACTCCAACAACCATGATAACAAGCCGTATTTCACTAAGAAGTCATAGATCCAGTTAGTGGATCTATCAGAAGACGGGCGTGTGGATGTGTGCGTGAAAGAGAGAAGGACAAAGGCTGCAGGACGTATGCACGCCCGCGTCTTTATCGAAACAAGGCCAGTGGGACTTGAGGATCAGGTGTCAAAGTACCACATTAATTAACACCCGAGCTTGTGCACTCATCCACGATTTTATCTACAGCCACCGGGCATGTCAGTGTTTGTGAGCATGTAAGTGTGCATGTAGGATTATCTGTGATCTGGTGTCTGCTTTAGTCAGCTTCCCCTCGGGCATCGGTTTTACCTGACTGCGCGCGTTCAACAGAACAGATTTTATTTCGGTAACTGAGTTGTCTTGGCTCGTGCGCTTACAAGTATATCAGGCAGGCTTGAGGAGAGAAATAAAAGGCTTTTTTTTTTTTTTTTTGCGTTGGATTTCCCTTTTCTTTTGTGCTTACTATTCTCTTTATGAAGTGATGGAAGATGAAAGTTGAGGTTATGTTTACTCAAAGTAAATTATTAAAATTTATTGGACTGGAGAACAGATGGTAGTAGCAGTAATAACTTTTTTTTAAAAAAAATCACAAATACCCCATTGGAAGATATCATATAACACCTACAATAGAGTGTGTGTGTGTGTGTGTGTGTGTGTGTGTGTGTGTGTTTACTTTCCACAGTGTACCGGGTGTATTTTTCAATAAAATATACACAAGTTTCGTGTTACTTGTTTTGCACTAAAGTAAAAAAAAAAAAAAAGGTTGAACGACAGAAGCTAAGGATGTGCATGAGTGCATGTGGTGAGCGAAAGCCTCAGCACTGGCTGATGAAACACTGGCGCACTCGTTCGGCATCAGACGAAACCAACAAAAACGCTCGCTTGGAATTGCAAGACAGGATTCGGAGGAACGCGTGATGTGACATTTGGGTTTTTGAGTTCGTTGGCTTCTTCGTGTGTCAGTGTCTGTGAGTTAAACCGAGTCAAACGACACGTTTTTAATGCCGCCAATGACGGCACGCTAACGCGCCACGCTGCTCATATGGTGTTCTAATAAAAATGTAACGTAGAGAGACCGTGCTACTTTATACTTTTTTCTGTAGTACACTTAATATTTTACTTTTCACTTCACTGCAGATTATGATTTTACATTCTAACATATGATGTACTGTTAGGTTTATATTTAGTTTAATAAAACATAACAGCTCCATCTTTAGTAGAAACAGTGATGGACTACTTCCACACTAAATCTCCTATTACGTTAAAAAAATGACACATTTATGTTATAGGTCGACTTGACCGCCAGTATAATTATGAAGCATTGATGATTTATCACCAGTAATGGCTTATAAAAGAATATAGAATAGTATAACACTCATGGGGGCCGTTACTTTTAACATTTTAAGTACATTTCACTGATAATACTCATGGTAGAGTATTATATTGCAGTTTTTACTTAAACAGATGATCTAAATACTTCTTCCACCAAGAGTTTTGGAAATGGGGTATAGTCTTCACCGCTCTCTTATCAATCATAGACTGCGGATGATTATATTTGATGAGACATGACAGAGCATGATGTATTTAATAGGTCATGTTTGGACAAAATGAGCTCAGATTCAGAAAGTTTTCACTCATTTCCTCTTCCGTCCCTCAATCTTAAGCCGTATATTGGATTCTCCTCCCTCATTTGTTTTCTTCTCTCCATTATTCATGTATTTTATTATCATTTCTTTGTCTCTCTGTTTCTAATTTGTGCCTCCGAACATTATTTTCCAATCCATCTTCCTGTTCATTCTCTTATTTGCACTTGTTGACATCATCTCTCTCTCTCTCCCTATTTGTCTCGCTCCCTCTCAGCCCAAATCACACGCAATAATCACACCCATTTCCACATCCTCCCATCAGCCGTGTCACCACGCCGACCTTGAGCAGCAGGCTGCTGATTGGCTTCTGTGTTGATGATTTGGAGGTCGCGAACCCCAGCACTTGGAATTAATGGACTCTGTCGCGCGACTACGGGGCCCTCGACACATACACGCCCACATACACAGATGCCACGGCTAGTAATAGACGGTCAATGGGAGTCGCAGCCCTTACAAACCTAATTATGTGATCTAATGGCGGACATCAGCCAGGGAATACTCACTGTGACACACGTGCACGTAAACATACAGACTCAATCACACGACATGGGGTCATAGAGAACCTAAACTGGAGAGGTTTTATGTTTGTGATCGCGGACATATGTACAGCTAATGCCCACTGGCATCACTAACTCTACTATAAGTGTGCCGTTCTTTATGTAGCCGGTGGCCGCTTGTAGGTACTGTCAAAGTGCACACGCAGCCCTGTCTAGATCATGCACACACAGCACAAGACACGCAGGTTACACATCAGTGGCAGCGTTTGGCCTTGTGTAAAACAACAAGCTGATATGACAGCAAAATGCAGGTCAAACCACACGTCATGAACCCACAATGACAGCAAGAAGTGCTTATTACAGCGCGAATACACACACACACACACACACATACACAATGAGGAGACTAAATTACCGTATTTACAAGCAAAGACTCCAACAGTTATTTAATTTCCCTTTTAGCTTTGAGAACACAAACAATTGTTCTTGTTGAGCTGCACTGCTCCTCGGAGCCTAACAGCTAGTGCGATTTGTGCTTTAAGGGTACTTATTAGAGCTGGCGCTGCTCCCTACAATATATGTACTAATTAAACCTCTGTGCTTGTCCCCCACTTGACAAATCTTCAGTGCCAGGATGCTCCAGTGAAGTCTGGGACGATCCACGGCGATGCAGTAAATATGCGCAGATTTTTGTGGACCTGCCTAATTGGGAAAAGGAATGCGTTGAGAGTGAGCTGCTTCCTCATTAATCTCGTGGAAAGTTGAAGATGTTGATAAATGTCGGCGAGAGGTAATAGAACCCCAGTACCTTTTTTTTTGGATTTCTTAAGCTGGGAGCTGCATTGATTAGCATTTTGGCTAGTACGGAAAAATGGCATGGAGCGAGATGCATGGATCTGGTCGAGAGATGAGAGACGGTAAACTGGAACTGACCATCTGCCCGATTTGGAAGAGGGTAAAACTTACAACCCTCCGTGGAACATCTGTGGAGTTGAAACAAATCTTCCAAAACTGGCAAGGGGATTTGTTACAGCCTCTGTTACAAGTGTAAAACGCCACTCCAGCGAGGAGCACTTTTATCTCTTTTTGTGTCTGTACAATGGAGCAATCCAAACAATACAATGCACCTAATTACCGTCTACAGAGAAAACGCTGCCTGTTAGGGCTATCAGGCGTAGTCAAAGTGTAGAGCCTTACCGGTGCATTTCTTCAGGCTACCAGGCCGTTTGCCGTGCATCCCCAGCTTGCAGTTGAAGTTTTCCTCCCAGAACTCAGCGAACCAAACATTTCTCCTGTTGTTGGACAGCGAGCGGCTCCGGAAATACCGATCAAACGCTGCAAAGAAAGCAGAGAGGGGTAAAAGTTAAAATACATAGGGTGAAGAGGGGTTTGCACCGAGTACGTCTGCCTGTCCAAAAAGATGATTGAACCGACATCATTCTGATTTGAAAGGCTTCGTTTCTACAGAGCCCACCGGCACTTCAAAATGAGGCGTTCGTGGCAGCTTAATACGTTTTGACTAAGAAAGGCATATGTTATGAATAGCCTATGGATCTAAAGTATGAGTGAAAAGCCATTTTTGTGTAGAAATCCGGTGTAGGAGCTCCCATCAAACACTGAAGGCGAGAGCAGGGAGAGCAAACATTTTAGAATGAGCTTTCACAGGCTACGCTGGCAACTTGTCCAATTTAATAAGTAGACAGGAGGAGAGAAATGGGGGAGAACACATCCCTCCACTCACAGGAATGGAGATACCTGTCAGAGACTGGCAGGCTGAGATAAAGAGATGGAAAAAAAGAAAAATGAAATGAGGGAGACAAAAACACTTCTTGTAGACTACTTAGTTCATACCAGAATTAATTGGGAAAACAGCTTCTTGCTTTAACAAGATGTCAAACTGGATTATTATTATTATTTTTTTTTTTTTAGAAGACATCCCCTCACGCCATATTGCTTCATAACCCTCCTTAACATCATCAGCGGTGCGTTGGCTACCTGACAGCATTAGGAGTTATTCAACGTTCCTCTGAACCTCGTTCAGGTATGCCCCCAAGATGACTTCAAAACAGCATTAAACTTCACTAATAATGAGGAGGTGTCATTGGCAACACCACTGGGACTGTAGTTTGGAGCAACACGGCGCACAGAAAACAAAGCACAGAGGGTGGGGAAATCACCGGGGGCAATCAGACTGACTCGGGGGCAGCCCACGCGATGCCAATGCTCGCCGTAACGTCTGACAAAAGCTGCCTTGATTAATCTCATCTGCTGTCAGGGAAAACTGGTCCCGTGTGCACCTGTGCAGCACAATTAATTGATACTTTGATTGCCGGGAACAGTGGGTTCGCTCTGTGTGTAACAGGTAGCACGTGTCAGCTGGGATCACACGCTTCTCACTGCGATCGGAGATGTAACGCTCATTAAAATCTAAGCGTTTGTGGTACTGCGAGGTTCTTTAGACAACACTGAGTTTAGGAAAGCAAATTATCTCAATCCGGGAGGTAATTATTTGGGATCCTTGGGGGTACAAAAGTTGCCTAAGTTATTTAAATAAAGAAATAGTTGAATAGTAAGTTTGTTTATTTGCTCTATTGTCAAGAGATGAAAAGACTGAGACCACTCTCTGTGCTGCATTGTACACTGAATTTGAAGCCAGAAGATGGTTAGCTTAGCTTTGGTTAGCACAAAGGCTGGATGTAGAAGAATACATAACTCTTTACACCTGGAACCTGGGTGTGACACTTTGCCGCTCCTCCATACCCCGCACTAGATACTGGTGACACTGGCGCGAGCCATCTTGCAGAGGGTGGCTCGGGGGCGTCCGCTACTGCTAATCAACCTGCTACTCCCTCGCTACGAAAAGAGCCAGCTGCCACTCAATAAAAAGACGTGACAGTTTGCTGTCGCGGCTCCACAATGGTGGAACGACCTCCCCATTGACAGCAGGACAGCGGGAACTCAGCACTTCTTCTGTGGCAGACTGAAAACACATCTGTTCAAGACTGCATAAAAAGTCAAAAGTAAAATAAAATTCTTTCTCCGTCTCCGTCTTGTTTCTAAACGGAGCGCTTGAAGCAGCTCAGCATATTTGATGAGGTTGATGATTCTGGCAGTTTTTGGGGGTGTATCTACGTTACTGAATGTACTTATTGTAAGACATTCACCACTAGTTGCCAGGCAACATCACACTGACGACAAGCCTTTAGTAAGTCTTTTTATTATTATATATATTCGTAACACTTAACTATGAAGCACTAACCAATGCCTTGAAAAGAGCTGAATCAACATCAACCTTTCTGACTTGTCATTTTAAGCTTCACAAAGGCGGTTACTGGATTATATCACATCAGATTGTCAGGCATACCTAATAAATTAGCTGCGTATGCACTTTTTTTTTATAAATCCTCTGCTTGTTCTGTCACTCACAAATCCTCTGTCTATTCTAAAGACCCCATAGCGTGTTCCCTCATGTCGACCAGACAAAGCTGACTTTGATTTATTTAAACCTCTACATACACACTCTCTCTCCTCCACTTTAGGTTTATATCTTGTTGGCTTTGCGTTCCTCCAGGAGTCAATTATCTAACAGAAAGGTCTGACAAGGAGCAAATGAGGATATCCTCTCTGGCCTAATGGCAAAAAACTTGTTGCCCGCTGGGATCATGAGTGCAGAAACATGAGTATATTTTCACTTTCTGTTTCTGGTCTTTCCTGCTGTCCCCTTAATTTGATCTATTAGGCTTCTAACACACACACACACACACACACACACACACACACACACACACACACGCACACACACCTCCAGCTTTCCTTTCATTTGTCACGCAGGCAGATGAGTGGAAAGAGTTACAGCGCAGATACATTTTTAAAAGATCTCCGTTCATCTATTGTTAGTTACTGACTGCATAGGATGGAAGGATGTATTGGCTTCACACACACACACACACACACACACACATTCTTACCATCCACAGATGCTCGTTTGGGAAGAATCGTGATGGCTCCCTCGGCCACTCTCTCCTGGCCAATCACGGGGGAGATTTTGGACCCCCAGCTGTCTGAACCCACCCACAGGAAGTGACCTGTTTGGTTGTTCCTTTTGGCTGCGTCCAGAACTCGTCTGTTTGAGAAAAAAAAACAGAATGGAAGTGCTTATGTAGCCCGGTAAAGGACCACAAAAAGGGGTGATGATGCAAGTTGCCTCTGTGGCATGTAGGTATCTTTAAGCTATTGCTACAGAATAAGCAGAAAATTCAGCAGAATATACATGACTAACGTGAACACAGCGGAGACATGAGTCAGTAGCAGCGGGAGACTTTTTTTAAGTGCGTGGCACGTACCGTATGTCGTCCTCATTAGCGAACATGATGATAGCCCTGGCATTGGAGGTCTCCAGGAGGCGTCTGATGATCTTGTCAAACTCCCCTGCCCTGGGCTCCCTGGGGATCTTCAAGGACTGGGCAATACACACACCACCTGGGATAGATACAGAGACAGAGGACAACAAAACGTGTTAACTGTTTTCGCTGATTTCATTTCTTCATTTCGTATTCATCGCTCAAAGTCGCCCCCCCCCCCCTTGATTGGTTTATGAAACTGCGTCCTTAAACTTTTAAGTTCTCCTCCTGGTGCATGAAAGTGATTTGGTTTAACACCTCCAGCATGGCTGGTTAGCGTAGCAGCAGCAGCAGCAGCAGCCACCTTCAAAAATTCAAGAAAATCCAAACCACAAGATGTAGTTGTGATTTTTTTTGGCCAAGTAATTTTGGAGCTCCAAAACACCACAGCAACAAGCAAGAAGTCACAAACTGTTTAAAATAGATAATGATCACAGCCATCGTCCCCATATTAAACTTTGATGCCAAAACAGGTTATGAAACAAGAGTCAGAGAGTAGGATGAGACAAGACAAAGAAGTAAACCGCAAAATGTTGGGAGAGAAAGGAGAAGGGATGGCGGTATGGTGGACACGGGAGAAGAAAACAAGCGGTCGGAAAGGAAGAGAGAAAGAGGAAGAGGGAGAGGCGGAGAAAGGAAAAGGAGAGAGAGATCCTAGGTGGCAGGAAAGGAAAAAGGAAGGTGTCGATGGCTGAAGAGAAAACAGCAAAAAAAAAAAAAATGAGGGGGAAAGATGAACGTGGAAACATTATGATTCAAAATGATGTCACTGTGAGCAGCGCTTGCCCGGAAATATCCTCCGCACCCACTTCACGCTCATTCATTTCCTATTGTTGACGATGACAACAATAGCGATCACAGCAATATTAGTCATTTCACTGGCAATGTGGCATGATGAGGACGACCCTGGAAATATGGGGATAAAAAAAAAAAAAAAGATGGAATATTTTTTTTTAATGACTTCCAGTCTTGAACGAACGGACGCGGGAAAACAAGCACGAACTCTCCCACACACGCAGAAACCAGCATCCCATACTGCTTTGCGCTAATCCCAGCGTTCAATTTAATCTCTGTGCTGTTAATTAGCCCCCGCTTCATTAGATCACTGGTCCAGCTCAAGGTGTAAAGGTGTGTGCATGTAAGCGTGTAGGATTACATCATTTTACCCATAACCAGTACGCAGAAAGACTGGCTGAGCGTTTCCGGATCTTTTCTGTGCATGTGTGCGTATGTGTGTACGTTCAGTGTTGTCATTTGTCTGCGTGCCTTTGTGGCTAAGAGACTGTGAATGATGTCCCCTTTCCTCCCTTGCCTGTTCCAGACCATTTATTGAACATCTGTACAGTCTGTCGCCTTCGCTATATCACATCCCTTAATCACACACACACACACACGCTCGTGCCCACGCAGACGCACGTATACCAGCATGCATGTCTGTTAAAACAAATACTCATTAGCCTCAAATTAAAAGCCTCTCAAGGATAATCACTGCAGTGACATAATCTGCGCAGGCACGCCCGTCACACTGAAGACAACTACTTGGAAGTTCGGAATACTTTCTCAAGGATAATCACCGGCTTCATGTACATGTTTGCGTGCAGACACAGTAAATTATGAGGGAACGAGGCATGCATTGCGTACTGTAGGCAAGCCCGGAGAAGGGCTGGCGTTTGCATTCCCTCTCTATCGTCCTTGGAGCGGCATAAAAGTGATTAAATCATTGTTTGTTTTATGGCTCATCATCATCATCAATAACTGTCCCCGCGGAGAACTGATTTTTCCCAGATAGAGATGATATCGGATCATATCTGGGCGCCTGGGTAAGCGTTTACGTACGCGCACTTTACCGAAGGTGTCGCGGCCAAATTCATCAGGGCCGCTAAAAAGCGCTCCTCGTCTTTGATGATGCGCCTCATTAAAAGGGGGACGTCAGTTATTAGAGCGCACCTTTGCCGCTCTGTGGAAAGGAAAGCTGTGAGGTTAGGTCAGGAGAAACATCCTCTTTTTTTTTTTTCCCCCCCTTCACTCGCAGAATATCTAGTTGAAAGCAGAAGTTGTTGAATAAAAAAAAAAGAAAAGGCGGCTTTGGAAGTGAGAGATTCAACATCAAAGCTCTCACACATACGACACTCCAGACAGAGGATTTGCTTCATGTTGCAAACTATATACGTAGGGGGGGGGGGAGAGAGAGACGAGAATATCTTGTAAACAATAAAAAAAAACCTGAGCTATTTTTGGGCGCCGTGCTTTTTGTGTCATCTGTTGAGGCTGTGCAGGGAAACAAAGTTTGGTCAGATGTGAACTGCGAGCCCTGGTATCGACTTCAGTAAAGATCTGGGTTCAAAAACCTCCATCTCTGGTACCTGACATGGTGGGAAAGCTTTCCGTGGGACGGATCAAATAACTGCCTCGCTGCCAATTCTTTTTCCAAAGGAAAGAAACTGTGACCGATGGCACGAGACATACACAATACGCGGAACAGAAAACGCATGAGTCGACGTGTCAATAGCGTCCCTAATTTTCAAGCGCGTTCCAAACGAGTTGCTTGATTTTGAGCAATCAGAGTGAAAAGCTGTCAAAACTCGCAGCGTCACTTCTTATGAACCGTTTCATTCACCCCCTCCTCGACCCCTGAAAGCACAATCTGCAGGCTCATAATTTGTCTGATTGTGTAACAACTGGATAATTAATTGTTTGGAGCCATCACATCACAGGCTGGGCATACTAATGTGAGACACAGTCAGAAATTCTCTTTATTCACTGTTCAAATAAAAGAACGGTCTCAGCTGTATTGGATCACAGTAATAGTCAGTTTATTACATTCTTCAGCGATTGTAACACGTTCATCTACAACGGGCTAATTGAATTGCGGGCTCTTTATCCAATGAGCAGCAACACAGAGCTCTCAGTTTATCTCTAATAACCTGATTATTGAGGCTTCAACGTGGAACAGAACGTGACTGATCCTAATTCCTTAAGTCTGTTTATGTGTATAGCTGTGTGTGTGTGCGGTTTGTTGGGCCTGGTGTAGATGTGAGGCACTTCTTTTGTGCATTGGGGTCGTAGGTGTCAACCAGCGAGCTGCAGCGCACACACACACAGTTCCAACTCGCAGGGTGCAAAGTTGCGAGGATAAATTCAATTTTAAGTGTGTCCGTCGCCTCTCCGAATGAAAGCCCTTATAGTCGGTAATTAACTCCATTCTGTTTAAAGTTGAAATTCATTCCATTTCAGCACGCCGCTGTCTCGACGTTTAATTAACAATCTGCTTCCCTCCCACACTCTCCACTCCGTCTCCCTCCTTCTCACTCTCTGCACCAGTTCATCCATTAACTAACGGAGGCATGAATGCCGAAGAAAAAGGGAACTCATTTTTGCCTCACTTGTGTGAATCTTGTTCCTGTCATTTTCTTCTCACATCCGCCGTGTCAAACTTTTTCGGGGAGTACATCTCCAAAGTGTTTAAACAGCAGTGCGAGAAAAAAAAAAAAAAAAAAAAAAAAAAGAAGAACAAAACAATGAGAGCTCTGTTCTCTGGAGAATGTCAATTTTACAACGCATTTATTATGGGAGTATAGAATAAATGGCACCATAGTTTCTCAGTCAAACGATTAATAACCTTTTAAACGCGCCGAAACTTGGCAAGGCTGCGTTTATGTGAGATGAAAAGCTCGGACAGCCTCAGAAACTCCAGGAGAACCACGATTACATGTACGCCACAAACGTCAGGATGTTGAATACAAAGAGCTGGGCGACTTGCATCTCAGTCCGGGACAAGATAGAGCTGCAACCCACAACTGACTTTTACTGGCAGATTTTTATCGGCGACAACAATCACCTTCTTCTTCATGGTCATCCCATCTATCACTGCTTTCGCCCCCCTCTTTTTCTTTTCCGTCACCCGCCTCCTTTGTTTATTTACTACCCCTCCTCCTCTTTATTTACAGTCTTCATCTTCAATCCGCGCACTTATCTGCCCTCTTTTTTACACGCGGCTGCGTCTTCCAGCAATTCTAAAAACATGACTCCAATAGCATGTCATCTGCATCGCCCCATATCCTGCACAAAACCCCTATTCAACACTGCGGGAGGAACCCCGTGCACTCACCGACACACTCATGCATCCTGTAATGTATTTATAACAGAATTACGGCTTCAACACACACCAACAGTAATGCGGTTCCCTGCTAAGCAACGTGAGTAATGAGAGTAACTTTAAAGCTAGCTGCCTTTACACCACTGGCATTGGAGTGTGTGTGTGTGTGTGTGTGTGTGTGTGTGTGGTAGTGCGTTCATGTGACTGCATGCATATATCTGTGTTAGATGTGAGTGTGTAACAAAATGAAAGGAAGGCAGTGAAATCAAAGCCCCTGCCTTTAATGATTCTTCCATTAAGATATAGCTGTTACCCTCACTTTTCCTAAAGAAGTGTGTGTCCTTGTAACTCAGGGACAAACACACACACACACACAGGCAAACACACAATTGTTGGTATTGGCAGGTAACATATGAGGCGCCCAACAAATCCATGCAGGAAAAGATTCATTATTTTCTGCAGCATAGCGAGCATTTATTTGCTAAAAAAAAAAAACCCACCCATCGTAATACCTGCCAGTGCACTGTTACTATTAGTGGATTCTCACACTAACATACGGCAAACACGCACAGACACACACACAAAATTTTGACACACTTTCTTCTTCTCTCCAAACCTCATTAGCACTGCTTTAAAATTAAAAGTTACCCTCTGCTTCTCTATGCTTTGTTCGTGGCTTGAGGCACTGTAGCATGGGCCTTTGAAGTCACTGATTTATGTGTGTGTGTGTGTGTGTGTTTGTGTGTAAGAGAGAGGGTGTGTGTGTGTGTGTGCGTGTAGCTTCCAACATGCTGGTGCGACTACGTCTATGCTTACCGATGAACATTTTGCCTTCGCATGTATTTGTGTGCATTCCAGTAACTACACGTACAGCACATACGACGGCTTTGCTCGGGTGTGGATGAAGCGGCGTGGTAAATATTGTGTTCTGCGTTTTCTCTCTCGCTCTCGAAGTTGAAACTTCTCCCCAGGCTTTCTAATGAATCATTGACAACACCCACAGAACCGCTGTCCTAGGAAATTTACATCCTCCCATTAAAATATGCCTTAAAGGACACAGACCTTAGAGCCTGAAATGGGTTTGGAAATTTAAGACGGTTCCAACCCGAACCCGAAAAGATACTGCTGACCTGAACCAAGCCTGGGGTGGAAAAGCTTTTGTGAGCCTGTAACAGACTTAAAGCTTGAAATAGCTTATAATTTGCTGATAATGAAACCCTGCATGGGGAAAAAAAATGTTGTTTTAGTTTACAGAAATTGAATGTACTTTGGGTAAATGTTTGTTCGATTAGCACGGTATGAATACACACTGAGATAAAAATTATGAGCAATGTCTCCGCAGCGCTGTGAGTTATCACAGTATAAATTGAAGCAGCAGTTTGCATCAGTGAATGGATATTGGATATTTGAGCTGATCTACTGTGCACATAATAAAAATGTTTCAAGTGGTGCTCAGACAAAATACAATAATTTGTGGTATCTATCTAAAAAGCTAATTCGCACTCGAGCCCCAGTATATTATAGCAGAATTTAATAATACAGTGATAGCCGCTGGAGTTATCCTTCAGTCTGCATCTACTTTGTGTTAGGATGATAATTCTTGACATTGCAGAAATCCTCCTTTCCTGGATTCTGCATTAATACTGCAGCGGTAGCTACTGTTCCACAGATACATACTTCTTCTTTGGGCAAAAAAAAAAAAGATTTAATCGCACGAGGTAAAACTTTAAAGGAGCTATGTGTATGGATTTTAGCTTAACACATCCAAAACTTTAAATCATCATCAGAATGTGAAGATTTTTTTAAGGGATGTCAAAGACCACTACATGTACGTGGCAGGGATATTCACTGATGTTAGCATGCTAACCAGCTAGCTCCAGCTGTCCTGTTTTGTAATGCCACTTTGTACCTAGCCCCAGTGACTAGGCGATAGTCACTGGGGCATCAATTATCAGCCCTGGCGGTGGTTTTCTTGCTGAATTCAGCACTGGACTGGACCTGACATAACCCTCGCTCAGGCCTCCAGAGGTGGGCACTGATTGACAGGCAGCCTCCCTGTCGCAGAGCTCCCACTGCACGGCTCACCTGTGGCCACCTGAACCTGCTGTGTCTCCGTCGTTGTTGGAGTCCTGGTCAGAGCCACTGCGCATCAAATTGGCCTCCATCTGTCTCAAAGGCTGTGTTCGGGTGTTCAGTCCCAGTCTTACAATGCACACTGGGACGCTGCTGAGCCCGTTCTTGCTCTACCCACTTGCCTGGCTCCCCACCAGCATACTCTGCTGGGTCCCGCCCTGACCTGGGCCTGAAATCTCCTCCTCCTCCTGGGAGTCTTTAACTCCTGGGTCAGCGATGTAAACAACTCCCCTGTGTTCCGACCTCCAAGTCTGGGCAGTGGCATCTAGTAGGACCGCTGAGCTAGCTGATTTACTACATTAAATGTATTGCAGAGCATTTATTATGTGTTTGTATGCTGCGTATATAAATGCTAAATAATTGCAACATGGTGTCTAGGTTTGTTGGAGGTCCACAAACGGACCGATAGTTATCAGAACATAATCATATTTTGAGTTTATTACTTGTATAAACAATTGCTGTGCAGCATTGGTAATTTGACTCTTTATCCTCTCTGTGTATAGACAGAAAGTAATAACGTCAGTGCAACAGAAAACAAGCAAATGTGTAGGACATGACATCCCCATCTTTCATTATATTAATATTACAATAGTAACCATAGCGAATAATCCTCATCATCCATCCAGCCTGCACTTGCAATATTGAAAGCAATAGCCTTGACAGTCATTGCAGAAATCCCATGCTTGTACATCTGCATTATTTATCAAATTAGTCACCATTGTAGACGTCTTATGGAATGTGTATATGTCTTGTATTAGTACCAGACGGCATGGTGCAATTCCATCCTGCCTCCATTAATATGGAAAATAATCACGGTCACAGTCACTGACAGCTGAAAAGAGGACAAAATTTGAATGTCGATATAATTTACCTCTCTGGGGTGATGTTGCAGGGCAGCAGCTCTGCAGAATGATTGGATTAAAAAAAAAAAAAAAAAAAAAAAAACAGGACTTTGACTTTTTGCCCCTGCTTTATTTTAACACAGAGGACAGACTGTGCTGTATACAGATACCTAAAACTGGAGAGGAGCAACAACAGATTGGACCTTGTACAGACATAGACATCTTTCATTATTCCTGTGTGTGTGTGTGTGTTTGCAGGGTAGCGGGAGACACGAGGTAGGAGTCTAAGTGCCGAGGGAGGATTTGGAGGTTCGAGTAAGGAGAGGGGAAAGAAGAGAAAGACAAAAAACACACAAGGGAGACGGAGAGTGAGCGAGCAAGACAGAAGCGGAGACGGAAGATCTCTTCCGTTTAACGTCTCACTTCACCTACCTTTCCGCAGAAAGTAGGTGTGTGTGCGGGTGTGTGTGTGTGGAGTGTAGGGGGCGTGGTGGCAGGTCTGTCTTCACCACAGGAGTCAGGCAGTCGAGCTGAAGTCAGCACTTGCTCGGGTCTGAGGGGACACAGGTGGACACCTATGGCATGGAGCGATGTGTGTGAGTGTATTTGTGTGTGTCAGGTGTATGCGCCTCTCCATGCTCAACAATCGTACCGTAGTGTACAAGCAATAAGCTTTGGTTTATAGTATGCGAGGTAGTACTTGTTTCTGGAGAGTCTAATCTACGTATCTAAACCATCTTGTTTACATATATTCCATGGAGATTTCATCGCTTCCCCATAATTTTGAAAAAAAACAACATACTATTGTGGTTTGTGTGCCTGCCTGTCTTCACTGTCTACAACATGGTGAGAACATGTCGACTGAGGGAATTATATTTCTGCAAATACACTTGTAAACGTCTTCCAGGAGAGACTGGAGACCAGAAATCTTATGCCCAGAACCTGTACAAGACTAAAACGAAACAGCAACGCGAGCGCCTTCGATCGACAGCCGTGCGCCTTTGGTTTACGCGCAGCACGTCCCAGGCTCGACTGCAGACAGAGCCCAGCAGCCCTTCAAATGAACTGTTTACCGCCAGTCCTGTGGTGAGAGTTGACAAGTGCAACTGGAGACTCGTTCTGTGAGTCTTCAGGCAAGAGACAAGTCAGTTAATGTCTCCATTGACTCATCTGACCTTCTGCCACCTGTCACGCATCACCAATACTTTCAATCAATCAGATTAATCCCACAGGCTCTCTGCCGGATGGTGAGAGACTGACAGAATCGGGGGGGGACAGATAGGCGAGAGGGAGAGGATGAGAGGATGAGAGAAGGGAGCTAGGACGTGAAGGCTAGGTGGGGAAGACGGAAAGGGATGGCAGGAAATCAAGGGGGAGGTGGGGGAGGAAGAAATTAGGAAAGGGTGGGAAGATGGAGGATATAAGGCGAGGGAGGAGGGAGATAAGCAAGGTATGATTGGATGTCAGACCACAGATAAAAAGCACAAGGTCAATGTTAAGCTCAGAGATCACAAAGAGAGAACATGTCCACTTCTCTGCCTGCTACTCTCTCTCTCTCTCTGACTTCTGAGCCTCGAACTCTCTCTCTCTTCTACTCTACGGCCCCTTTCCCTGAGAGAAGACTTTTCTTTCATTTTTCTGGCATTTTCTCTCCCCTCTCTCTCTCTCTCTCTCTCTCTCTCTCTCTCTCTCTCCCTCTCTCCTACACACACTATCTGACAGTAATCAGACATCCAATTACAGCGGTGCCCGCAGACGAGGGCTATGTGCATGTTTATGTGCGTGTGAATATATGTGATGCAGCTGCTGTTTCTTTTCTGAACACATACACACACACACACACACACACACACACTAATAGAGCGTCAGATCCCTGCTGATGCTTGTTACTCCCCAAGCTGGGATGCCCTGCTGTCCTCCCACCCACGCCTTATCTGGAGGTGAGGGATCTCACATGTGGAAAACACAGATTCACTGCATAGAAAGCATACCAAAATACTGCATGTGTCATCAAACAGAAAAACAAACCCATACTAAAACCTGGAACATGATAACAGGTAGAAGGAAATACTATAAATACAGAGCTTACACACTTAAACACGAGGACCGTAGCAACAGTATGCTTTTCCATCCCCGCGGTGTGTTGCCATGGCGTCACACTCCCAATGGAGAAACAGATGAATGAAAAACCCCAAAATGTCATAACCGTCAATTCTTATCTTATGTCTGTGTAAAACTGGTGACCTTTACTGTGACCTTTCTGACAACCAAACATAATTGAGTCTGGAGTCATGAAATTTGTCTTCCAAAGTTTCCTTTTCCATACTTTAAACCCCAAAAATATATACATATATGCATATAAATGTTTTGCATTACTGATTACACGCATTATTATCAAGTAGTATCATTACATGTATATATTCTGCAGCACTGAATGAGACACATTTGGTTGATAATGACATATTTGAAGATTTGAAATCAGGAGAAAGGATGCTTCAAGAGTTGAGGCAATATATGTTTAAGGAGATATCCAGAGCAGGATAACCACTTTTGATGATTACCTAAAGGGCTAAAAGTTATGCATTGTTAATGAACGCTCTCTGGTGCTGTTAGGCAATAATAACTTTTAGATTTTCCTCAAATGTCCACCTGAGACTGGCTACAGAACAAGCAGAAATAAACATGTTTACATCCTGGTACCAAAAACGATTGTGGTCTTGGCTACAAGCAAATTCCCTTGTCCAACTGTACTGAGGCTGAATTTTTATATAACTCACCCGTTCAAACTAAATTCAGGATGCAGTCACAGGTAGCTTATTCGAGCACCTAGTAGCTCAAAGTCCATCTCAGGTCAGGCGATGAGCCACGTCTTTGCTGATTTTTAAATTAGCCGGGAGGCGGGTAGAGGCAGGACTACCAACATGGCGGGGGCCACACACAGATGTTGCACTTTTTACATGTACTGTATACAGTGCTTAATGGAGCACGGTTCCTGCATCTGTTAAATAATTCCGCAGGCAAAATACTACAGCAGCCAGCAACAAATGTTATCAATCCTCCCCACAATAAACAGGGATCCACCAATCATTCAGCCAGGCCATAACACAACAAAAGCCAGAAATCCAGTTCACTGAAGTTGTGCTTGTTGTACATACACACAAGAACGCACACTTTGTTTAACAGTTTATCAATGTTTATCTCTGCCAAATCAACAGAATCAGTCACCCAGCGGTGCACAAAGAGCCGACTGTGAAACGAAAATTGCACATCTGCAAGTTAATGTAGTCATTCGTGAGTGACAGTTACAGCGTTGAACTAAATATGCACTCTGAAATAAATTAAATATTTAACGGGAACTTCATCGATAAGTCAACGCAGCAGCCAATCAACACGGCCCATAGAAATTTCAGCCAGTAATTTGTTCCTTTCACCATCTGCCAATGAACACAATATATGGGCAACATTATGGTTTTTGAATAGCAATGACCACACAGGCTTATTGCTCCTGATAGCATCTGTGTGGGGAAAACATGATGCCTGAATGGCTATGAAAAGAAAAAGGCTTGGCTGCCTGTGAATACATTATGGGTTGTGTGTGTGTGCGTGTGTGTGTCTGTGCCTGCGTCCGCGTGCGCGCTTCTTTGGGTGCATGCATGCAACGCAACAGGGACCTTGCACCTGGCACTAGCAGAGGCGACTGTGTGCTATGCTAATGTATCGCTATGGTTAGATGGGTGGCATGGAAACGCAGAATATCGTCAACATCTTCCTGTTTCTCTCCTTTTTCCTAACAGAGATGAAAATATGGATGCGACGGAGGGGGGGGGGGGGCAAAACACACTTATTTATTGTGTTGTTTTGATATGCATCTAGAGTGAATTCATCTTATAGGATTGTGACTTCTTCAAATTCATGTGCCCTGATGTCATATTTTGTTTGGGTTGGAAAAGTGTTGATGGTGGTAGATTTCAAACAAAAGCAGGATTTCTTTCAATCTTTTTGAGGCATTCATTGGCCTCCAATGAGCAATCGTGGTATCATACATTTGGGAAATTTAGGAGGTCCCATTAAACTGAGAACTGTGAGCACAGTCACCGACTTTTTATCTGCTTGTCACTTTGATGGCACTCTACATCCTGCACTCTATATTTTACGCAGTCCTGTCTGTGGTAAAACACAACCTCCTTCCGTCGCCTTTACATGTTGTGCATGAGAAGCACATGGTTTTCTTGACAAATCCTCCAAGTGGTGGAGCAATATTGCAAGAATTATATTCAAATGTGACTGGCATTTGCGACTGATCTGCCTCTTTCTAAGAAAAATGAAAAAGAACAGAAATAAATTGGATTTTTACCTGATTGATCCATGCCGGTATGTTTGTCTCAGAGATTAAGCCATGCAAGTCTCGGGACAGACATATTTCATCAATGCGTTACCAAACAGGATTATGCAGATGCTACAATTGTCTTTTAAGCTCGTTTTTTTTCATTGATATTAACAATATTTTAACGTATCAGCCTCATCAGTATTCACTGATTAACATTCAAAGGGTCTAATTCAATACGGTATCCCTTCTTCACAGTGAATATCAAGAACGCCTTATTCTTTGGCCAGGTGCTGTGACTGCACTATTGCTTTGGCCAACTACTGCCCTCATGCATAGATTTCAACGGATCAATAAGTCTTGCACATGAACTATTCTTCAGGTATTGACATGTACTCTATTGGCCTAGGGCGCTGCTTCTTGCAGCATCAATGGACACAGCGTTTGCTGCCAAAAGCTTCTACGATGAGGGTGAAAAAAATTAAAATAAAAACGCTAAAGCAGTGCTGCACAGACATACGTGAGTCAGGGGACTATATTTTCATGACGGAGCACAGAGGGGCTTTCCGTCGGTGATGTGACATTTTCCGACAGACACAAAGGTTTTTCTCTTGTCTGCTCGCATTTGATATTTCGGTGATTTGCCCTGAACTTGACAGCACTTAAGTAGGCGGGGAGCAGAAGCAGCGGGGTGTGTTGGAGATAATGCAGCAGAGCTTGCACCGTATTGTACCTTTCTCAAACGTCACCTGGAATTTAAGTGCAGCAGAGGTGAAGAAGGTGAGGCTCAGGTTCGGTGCCAGGTCTCTCGGTAATGTGTTTTTCATCATCCAAACCTGCTGCCAACTGCAACACTGCTGTGTCTGCTCATTAGATTACAAAAACAGTGGCCACTATCTGTGCACTTGAGAACTAAGCAACTTGTATGCAAATAAATAATAAAAAAAAGAGACTGAGACTGCTATTTTTTATTTCTTTTTGGGGGTTTTTTTGTTTGTTTTTTTACAAGGTAAGACAAATAAGCAGAGTAGGATATTTTTCTGTGTGCTTCTGCAACTAGCTCAGTACCAGGTATAGCACTGCAAATACTTTGCAAAGCTGTACAATAATGCAGCAGATTTTATAAATCAATATAAGGTTAGCGGTGAAAGGCGCTACTGCAAAGTATTCCAAAAAAAAATATGTACTATACAGGATGAATACATACCGTTAGTGTCCATCAGCAGACATGAACCGCTGGGTCATACTGTGTCGAGATGTCTTACGTTTGCTCTTCCTCTCACTTGTTTTCTGTTTGCCTTCCAACCCTGTGGTGAAAAGCAACACCCTGCCTAACCTTCGTTCTATTCTCAAATCAATTTTTTAAACTCCTCTCTGTCATATTTACTCCCTTTTTTTTTTTTTTTTCCCCACCTTCAGCCATCCTTATCAATTTTGCTTCGGGCAACTAATGATGAAACATGTCTTTCTCTTTCCAATGCCCCTTTGATTTTCACTCTTTCTGTATCATTATTTCGTTTTATTCCCACGTTCCTTCTTGCTTCTGCTCATCGATTCCCGGGGAGGTATCAATAGCATGTTGCATGTCTATCCTCTGGCGTCCTCCCCTGCAATCACACTGCGCATCATCCCTCCCTCCCTCCCTCCCTCCCTCCCTCCATACTTTGTTGTGCACCTCCTCTCTCTTTTGCCCTTCCTCTCATCCCTCCTCTCCGCGCACCCGCTGAGCGATATCAATAGCATGTTGCTTGTCTTTACTCCATCTCAATTACACTTCCCACTATAAAAGTCAACAGCAAGAGAGAGACTTAGACTGAAATACACACTGTCTGGTTGATCCATCTCATCATGGCCTCTGTATTTCCATCGTGTAGAAAATATTAGCTCATAATGTAGTTGGCAGTGAAACCAGCAGTCAAAAAACATGCAGTCCATATTAGCTATATTGACTAGAAATATTGACACATATTCCAGCACTCTGTTTTTGCTCTATAATATGATACGATTGTGTATGTATGCATTTGAGCCTAGGCTTGGTTACACTGGTGCACAGAAGGGCAGCGAGGCCTGTAGAAAAAGAGTAGAGAGACACAGTAGAGTCTATTGGCATTTACTAAGTACTTAATAAGGTGAGTGTGTCACAGACAAACAGGGACAGAGGACAGAAATATTCTCCAGCCGGATAACCACGCGCAAACGCACGTAAGAAAAAGACGTCCTAAACCCAACGAGAGATACACACAAGCATTCATAAACACAGAGAAATATGAACACACACCTACACACTATCAAAGCAAAGCCAGTCGAGTGTGTTGGCTAAAGAAAAAAGGGGGTCAGTGGTGATGGTTTTACAGTTCAGTACGGAGAGAACTTAAAACAGCCTGACTGAAGCCTGACTAGACATTATTAAGGGATCACTGAAGGAGAGGAGAGGAGAGGAGAGGAAAGGAAAGGAAAGGAAAGGAAAGGAGTCATTATCACCCCTCTCCAGAGATGGATTCAGGATGCCTTTTTTTCATAATTTGAATAATGTTGTCATGGAAATGAACATTCCAATTATGTGGTTGTAAAACGTATTCTTGTTATTTGAGGATATTGAGCCAACGTTTTTTAAAAGGTTCCACCAGCTGGTAGTTCCCTTGGAGACCAAAA
Organism: Protonibea diacanthus; assembly: GCA_028641955.1. Taxonomy (NCBI): domain Eukaryota; kingdom Metazoa; phylum Chordata; class Actinopteri; family Sciaenidae; genus Protonibea; species Protonibea diacanthus. Next base: position 9,817,844 of record CM053997.1, on the reverse strand, counting down.
ATCACTAAAAAACATTGCTGTACCTGCAGATTTCAAACACATGCACACCTGCACACGCACACTCACTCACACACACACACACACACACTATTAGATTTGCTATTTGAGAGAGAAACAGCAGATCAATCTCGCTTTTCTCCTGGGTTACTAGAAATCGCTAGGATGGTTCTATCTATCTATCTATCCGTCGGTCTGTGTCACTGTCTGTAAGATAGACAAAAACTGATTGTGTACACGACACGCAAATAACAGCTAAGACCAAGGGAGCATTAACAACACGTAGTCGACACAAATTCATAAAGTGTGCGTGTGGGAGGAAATTGCCCCTGGGGTCCGGAGTAGTTTTCTTTGTGTTGTCTCCGATATGATAAAGCACTTCATGAGTGAATGCTCAAGTTGCTCCATCCAGATGATGTTACAGGCTCTTGTTCCTGCGACATGTAGTGATTAACTTGCACGCACTACAGTCAAGGTTAAATGGTAAAAGGTAGACAAAGCCAATTGTCAAGACCTCTTAGTGGGAATCTAAATCAAAAAAGCGAGATGTGAGCAGCATGTCTGTTGAAGTTATCTCTGTCCACAGAAGCAGATGTCTGTCAGCAGCACAGCTCCTGAGGTGCAGAGAGGACAGTGCTCAGCCAAACTGTCTTCATCAGGCTGACTGACAGGAGGCACTGAACATAAATGGACTCCATGTAGGCGCCACAGGAAGAAATCAGCATTGTTTTGGTTTATTGATTCACTGATTTTATTTACCCGCCGGGAATCTTCCTATAGTGAGACCCTTGAGCACTAATTATAGATATCGGTTCATGATATGTGCGCAATATATAAACAGCAGGAGATTTGTGTGATTCATACATCTGCCGTTGACGTCATACCGTCAAACACGGCAACAGCAGCCATGGCTGAAAGGCATGAAAGAAAAGCGGCGTTGCTACCGACTTCACGGTGGAGGAGTCGGCTCCAAAAAAGGAGCGACTTCCGTCGTGAGGAAATGCTTTGGTCACAAAAGATCAGCTGTACAACAAAGCACGATAATGCGATATCAAAAAAGGGAGCAACACAACACACTTTTTTTTTTTTTTCATTTCCTGAAGCAGAAGCACACAGTGTGAGCCAGAAGTCGCGCGATGGGAGCTTAACACCTACTGTGAGTTCAAAACAAAAGATATTTTTTCAGTATTTTGACATATTTTCAAAAAAACTGACAAAAGTTACACTTTCGGATCAGTCTCTCATTTACATTCAGCGCAGACTTTCTGTTGTTACCCTTACACAGAGCGATAATAATAATAGTTAGCTCTTCAGAGGCCAAATCTTAAAGTTGAAAACAGGAAACGCCTTCAGTTTCCCAAAAAAATAATTATAACAGAGAAGAATGTTCAATAACCATATTTTGTTTAACACAACAGAGCCAAGAACAGGAACAGGGAAAGAGTGTACCAATCTGCAAATTACATGTCCCCAGTCTGCCTGCATGATAGACTGTGATAGAGTATCGATTGAACTAATTCCAGAGCGTTGTGATGAAGCAGCCTGAGTTTAATATTTCCACCAGAAGGACACGTTTAACATAGTGCGACGCTATTTAAAAAAACAGGCATTGATTTGGTGTATAATTACAGATAAAAGCACTCTGGAAAAAAGGTGGCTCAGGCACTTGTGGAATCAGTTTCACTGTAAAAAAAAAAAAATTAATGATGTCAAGAGACTCAATCACTTGAGTTGAAGTCATTTTGTCATTTGTGTTCTGCACACTTGTGCCCTGCCATGTTACCGTTTGTAAAACATCCATCAGAACACATCTCCCTTTCACTACCGACAATCGAAAACTCCAAAACTCATACTAATAACTGTAACGGCTGGTTTGTCGCTGAATCTGACCATATTAATTGGATCAGTCTCAATCAAATAAAAAAACGATCCGTGATTAGTACAGTGTTTCATGCTTTGTGTTGCGGAGTGACTGCAGGGTCGCCCAATTGGGGGCTTAAGAGGATAGTAATTGGAGCCCAGCAGACTTTGATAAACACTGACAGGCATCTTTTATCTAGTCCTTAAAGATCCCTGTTCGTGCATTATCTGAAGATACCCTTTTATGTTACGTTACGTTACGATACGTTACATTACGTTACGTTACGTTACGTTACGATACGTTACGTTACGTTACGTGTTGATTTTGTTTATTACTAGCTAAGCTAGCCATTTTACTAGCTCATGCGTGCTTATGTACACGTGCAGTTCATGTAAATAAGTAAAGTTATGTGTTGTGTGGTTCTCTCTCTCTCTTTCAGTCTGTGAGAGTCTATCGATACTGTAGGGTTGAATGCCGTATGAGAGTCGGTGTTCAGGTGTTTTCTTTTCCCTCTGCTTCCATTAAAGAGCATCAAAAGTGATCCGCTCTCTGCTGGGCGCCCTTTGACCCTGTAATCTAGGAAGTGTGAGACTGATCTGCTCCTCTGTGGACCCCCATGCTGCTCCGGGCCAATCAAGTGGCCACATAACACCATTATTTCAGCCTTCCCCTGCGTGGGGGTGTCAGTACCCATCCATCGATCCCCCCTCCCTTCTTTAATCCCCCTCCCTATATCCATCTTTTCTTTCTCACGTCAACCCCCTGCCTTCTCATCCGCTCATACCTCCCCTCTCTGCTTCACTCTCGCTCACTTTGGCCCGCTGTTGACTTTGCCTGTCCTGTTTTCTCTACCTCCATCCACCGAATATCATCCCTCCATCCTGACCCCCCTTCCCCGCTCCTCCTCTCTTTAGAAACTCTCCATCCATCTATCCCTTCCTCAAAAGGCCCTCGCGGCCAAGGCTCCATAATGAAATCTCAGCAAGCCTTATTGTGTTGATTAAAGCTGTCAGAAAGGAACTAAGAGAGGAAAAATACAGCCTGCAACAGGGGAAAACAAGGGCTCAGTGGTGCGTTGCCAATGCCCTTGTTTCAGCTACTGTTGTTTCTTCCCACCTCTCTCCTTTCTTTACTTCTTTCTGTCAGTATACACACATACACACCTTACCTCTTTGGTCTCTGACTTTTTCCACCCTGCATCCCACAGTCCCCCCCCCCTTCCATCCATTTCAGTGTAACCAGCACCTCTTGAGGTATGTTCAATAACCTCCTGACCTTAACTTAATGTAATTCTGTCAAACCGCATGTGCCTCAAGCCGCTCTCTTCGAGCTCTTTCTCATATGCCTTACCGCAGAATATTGTTTTAGTGTTATTGGTCTGGAACTACACAGTCACAAGATGGTTCGTTGGCCTTTAAACAAATAGAGTAGGAACTGTCCCGTCGCTTATTGCATGCTACAGTCCTGCAAATATGTGGTTTGCATTGCATATAGTTTAATATTATTTGTCATCTCTGTTGCTATTTTGCATCAGAGCTCCGGAAGGAAGCATTTCATTGTAACAATGAAGCCATCTGATCAAAAAACGGGACCCAAAGCATGTCAGAAATGAATTACCACATCTAAAAAGAGAAACTAAGTGAGCTATGTGGAACACAATGTTAAAAAATTAAAGTCTTTTGACAGGAATTGTACTGCAAACCCCACTGAGATTCCAGCTGTGGTGTACAAGATATTTTACAGCTCCAACTCCGGTGACAAGATTTGTTACATGCTACGTCGAGCCTTAACACCATAAAAGGTTGATTAAAACGAAGCAGAGTGATGTCTCTCAAAAAAAATGATGACACTCCCAAATACAGTAGACGTCAGAACAATTATAGGAAACTTTCCTAAGTGAGGACGTTTCAAGTTGAAGATAACAGGACGTTAGAGCAAGTTAGATCGAGGAGGAGAGAGTGACACGTGGATTGTTCCTCAGCTACGTGTTTCAAATAAACATGTGAGTGTGCACAGTTTATTCCATGTCGGAAGAACATGTCTCATCTACTGGAATATTGACGTGTGAAATTGTTTAGAAGCAAATGAGGAATTTGCACCATATGTCAACACGCAGTCTGTAAATCCAGCTACTGAAACACCATAAAAGGATTAAGTATTGACTCAAGGTGTCGATCTCCTGGTAATACGCAGAAACAACACGCACTATAATTCAAACAGCAAACAAACAGGGAGCACTAAAGCACGATACATATATTCATCCATCGGTAAACACTATAAAACGAAGGTTAACACACGTACATGCTGTACACTGTACACAGCGAGCCCCGCACACAAACAGGAAAAGGATCAAGCATCATCATCCCCAGGCAGCCCTGAAAGGTATTTCCTCCAGAGGCCAACCTTCTATTAACATTACATTAACACAGAGACAGGAGTATGACAGCTCGACATGGCTGCATATCAACTGTTTCTCTTTCAATTAGGAAGATGACAGAGAAACCGCAGGCAATCTAGCCGGACATCCACGAGGGGTCCTTTGTTGAGGCCTTGGAAGCAATTTGTCTGTATGCCCATGACAGATCAGCTAGCAGCCCGTCCAGCTGGGTGTAAAAATGAATTTGAGTTTTGCCAGGTGCTTTAATGAGGACAGTGCAAAACAATCACACATTCTGTCACTTTAATACAGATTCATGAAAGTGCTGCAGAAGTTGGATGTTAGGCGACGAAGGGTTTTTATTAAATGCTCTCGTATGGGAGCAACAGAACGTGATCGTGCCAATGAGCACTCCATTACGGTCTACTGAAATCAACACAGCTCCGAACTTCAAGGAGGACAAGACTGAACATTGCGCACTCGCGACAACTCGTGACAAACACATTCTCCATGTGAACTTAGATTAAGTCACCGTAAGGGAGACTCTACCAAACTGGAGACTAAAATACTGTGTGGGCACAACAGGAAAAAGAAAATTCCACGTCTGCTCACCAAACTGCAGCAGTGGCTGCAAACTCAGAAACAGGTCTGAAGGAATGAGAACAGGATCGGCGCAACTGACAAAAGTTACTCTTTCGGATCAGTCTCTCATTTAAATTCAGCACAGACTTTCTGTTGTTACCCTTACACAGAGCGATAATAATAATAGTTAGCTCTTCAGAGGCCAAATCTTAAAGTTGAAAACAGGAAACGCCTTCAGTTTCCCAAAAAAATAATTATAACAGAGAAGAGTGTTCAATAACCATATTTTGTTTAACACAACAGAGCCAAGAACAGGAACAGGGAAAGAGTGTACCAATCTCCAGATTACATGTCCCCAGTCTGCCTGCATGATAGACTGTGATAGAGTATCGATTGAACTAATTCCAGAGCGTTGTGATGAAGCAGCCTGAGTTTAATATTTCCACCAGAAGCACACGTTTAACATAGTGTGACGCTATTTAAAAAAAAACAGGCATTGATTTGGTGTATAATTACAGATAAAAGCACTCTGGAAAAAAGGTGGCTCAGGCACTTGTGGAATCAGTTTCACTGTAAAGAAATTAATGTTGTCAAGTGACTCAATCGTTTGAGTTGAAGCCATTTTGTCATTTGTGTTCTGCACACTTGTGCCCTGTCATATTACCGTTTGGAAAACATCCATCAGAACACATCTCCCTTTCACTACCGACAATCTAAAACTCTAAAACTCATACTAATAACTGTAACGGCTGGTTTGTCGCTGAATCTGACCATATTAATTGGATCAGTCTCAATCAAATAAAAACAATCCGTATCAAAACTGCTTCTTAGCCACTGAGTGGGTCCATCCACCCCTTGTCATATGATTCATGACATACATGAAGCATTTGTCTCCACGCGTCACCACCAAAGACCCAAAACATAGCCGCAGTGATAACTCTGGGATAGCCACTGTTTATCTCAAAGCCATCATAATCGTGAGACAGTAGTGGATGGAAATGTTTGCATTCAGATAAATGCATTATTTTTTTTAAGCACGTCAGCCACCCCTTGTGCACGATATTGCTGCATTTATCAATATTGGCCTGCAGCTATTGTTCTGTCACTCAAATTGAACTGACACAAGAGTCCCATTGTTTTCCGTCCTGATCAATTCAGTTGCAATCTGGGAGCGTCACAGAGAAAACACACTCAAGGAGAAAATCTTTACGTTTTGGAATCTGGAAGAAATTTAGGCCAGATAAGTGACTTTAAGTGACTTTTCTTTCGCCCAAAGCAATTAATCAACTAATTGTTTCACCGCAACACTGTTGCATTTGAATAGAACATCAGAGGCTCCAGTAATCACGAGGCGGCTAATGGAAATAAGATGTTGGGAAAGAGAGGTGATGCAGAGACCTCCAGACTCATTACATGATGGTGGTCTGACTATCCAGTCAAGCGATTCTGCCCACAAAATGAATCGATAACTTGATCAGAAAGTAATTTTGAGGGTTATTGGTGGTCTGGGTAAAGGTTGTTTATCAGAAAGCAGAGGCACAGGAAAACACATGACCCGGCCGTTTCAGCACCAGCCTGAATCAATGGGAGGATGATCAAGGAAGATATTGGCAACATGAGAGCAGGATGAGCAATACTCTCCTCAGCACAAAACAATTGATAGGCAATCTATCTCGGCTACAGCTAGCAGACACGCACACACATACACACACAGAGACAGCCAGACACAGAAAATGAGTGGTTTCACACAGACGCACACGTGCTGTCAGGTTAATGGTGAGAAAAGCTGCTCTAAACAGAGTTGCACCTGAAGTTAAATTAAAACCAATTTTCTCTTGAATTTGAGAAGCTGTCCCCAGTCAACTACCATGACATCTACAGCGATGTGCATCCCCAAATGTGTGCAGCGACAGAACACACCTTCACACCCCCTCCCCTACATACTGGTTCCTGATTTCCCATAAAAAAGGGGGCAAGGGGGGATCACCACCCACTTCTTTTTTCCCTTCCAGGGTCCCCTGGGCAGCTCCTTTTCCTTGCAACGAGCTAGATGGCTCCTGGCTAGTAAATACCGCAAAAGAAAGGAGGTGAAGGCAGGTAGAAGAGTGGCAGGAGGGGAGTAAGGAAGGAAGGAAGGAAGGAAGGAGGCAGGGAGAGGTAGATGAGGCAGAGGACAGAGATGGGTGAGGGCGGAGACTTGTAAAAAACATAAGATTCATTAGGCATTCACAGTGTGCACCAGAGAGCCCTGATGCCTCGCAGTAAAAGAGAGAGAGAGAGAGAGGGGATTAGGGATGGGGAGGCAGGGAAGGGGAGGAGGCGGGGAGAGGCAAATAACGAGGGGGAGGAAAAGGAAGTCGGAGGGAGGAAAAGTGAGCGAGGAGATAGGAGGCAAATGGAAAAGATGGTGGAGACAAGATGAGGGGGAGAATTTGGCAAAGATGGAAAAAAACAAAGGATGACAACCTGGAAGGCATCGAACGAGGGGGGGGAGAAACAGGTGAAAGCAGGGTGGAAGAGTGAAAGAGTGAGACGGGGGAAACAGAGAGGGAGACAGGCAGCCAGGAGGAGTATTGCGGTGCCATAAAACGCCAGCTGTATGCCACCGCAGTCTCTCCCTTCTCGTCACAGCGCTGTTTGAGTTATCACTGTGTCTGCTACCTGACACACACACACACATGCACGCGCACGATCATCCTCCCAGTTTACAGCATGTTCGCTGATTACTTGGATCTCCCCTCCAGGTCTTTATGAGCTGAGGGGGCTGTTGGCGACAGCTACATTTACTGGCCACTTGTGTGCATGTCTGTCTGTGTGCGCAAAACAGCTAGAAAGCCATTTCTGTGCGCGTACTAAAAAAGCCTTGCCAGGCTCCCTTTTAAAGCAAAGTTGTTTCTCTGAATTTTACCCTCCAGCTTTGTAAAAATCCTCCCATCTGGACAGACAGATAAATGGACAGATTGAGCCGATAGACAGACACGTACGTCATAGCTCCATGAACAGGGAGGCTGCGATAACGGCACGGGCCAAGGTCCGACGTGAAAAGCTCTATTATGCTGAAAAATCGAGGGGAAAGAAATCCCACGCCGAATGGCATCAACCATTCAGAGCTTTAAGATTTGAAGAAGCACATAATTAGTTTTGCTGAAATGTAAAATATGTACATTTCAAATCAACGCATCGAGCATTTTCCCCAAAACTCTTCCAGGCAGCCGTCGCTTCAAGTTCATTCCAGCGTTCTACGGAAATCAACCTGCAGAGACCTAAATCTCGCTTGAAACAGGTAATCCATCACGCTGAACACTTCATTGCCTTTATTTTTGTTGTCTGAGTTACATTGTCGCCGTGCGGCAGTGCGGTCGGAAAAAGCGGGTTGCATTCAGGGACAGCGTGATGTCTCAGATCTAGGAATCAGGTAGTGGAAAGAAATCTTTTTTTTTTTTTTTTTTTACTTTAATGCATGAAACAGCCAAATTCACATTGTCCTTTTCCAAAATATTCATGTCAGATCGCTCCCCTCGACAATGCTTTTTGGCAGCCTATTATTAATTCTCAGATGTGTGAGCATCCTTGTCTGCGGCACCGAGGAGAGTTTAAAGAACGGTTGACAATTTAATAGCCTTTAAGCCACTGCTGTGGGCCTTTTAGCTGCAAAGCTTGTTTCAAGATCACCATATGACACACACACACACACAAAAAAGCAAACTTTTTTTTTTACATTTGCACGCTTCCCCATATTCAGTCTCATCAAGTGTATTGCACCCTTCCTTCCTGGACAGCCCAGGTATAAATTAGGTATAATTTGGCTCAGAAAATACACAGAGTGTGACTTTATACTATACTTTATGTGTAATTATATCAAGAAACTTTCACTTTCATTTCTTAGTCATACTCACCAGGACACAGTTTTGTGTTAAAGCACATACATGTGCTCAAGTCCAGTGGACCAATCAGAAGCCTCAGAGGAAAAGACGTGAGCCCACTCAGTCACTAATCACAAAGTTTCCTTCATGCTTCGGACGTCGCTGAAAAAAGGCAACGCTGGGAGTGATTCAGCACACATACACGCATCACCGATGCACAAACACGCACATAAATGCACACACAATGACTGACACTGTTTGGTCTTATCAGTGGTTCCCATGGGCTTTAGGTCTGTCTCATTCTTCCTTATCTTAATAAGGTTGGACTTAACTTCAGTGTGATGGACTGCACCTCACTGGTAATGGATTCAAAATGACACACACACACACACACACACACTTACACACTCACCCCCCGCGCTTGCTTAGACGTTTAAACACACACAAACTATATTTCATGGTCACATCCAGGCGTTCTTCCTCCCCCTTTTGCACACACACACGCCCACACTTAGACACACACACACACACGCCCCGTGTCATCTTAAAGTGGCTGTTGGTGCTGTCGGCCTTGTCTAACGGAGTCTCTGTGATCTCCCTTGTACAATGTCACCACCCACGTCACACTTAAGGTTGAGAATTACAAGTCAACGTGCCGAGGACTCATTCAGCTCTCTGGCAAGTATTACCGCAGCTGGATCAGAACTAAGAGTGTAGCTAATGGGAGTATTTTCTTTATTGATCAATCTGTAATTAGTTTTTCTAAATAAAAAAAAAAATGCAGAAGTAGTTAAACACAGCCATCAGAAATTTCTACGCCCATAAATTTTTCCAACAAACATTTACCAAAGATATAAAGAGGGAAAAAAAGAGCAACCATAGCAAATCCTCACATTTGTGAAGCTTGAAGAAACAAGCTTCAAGTGTCTGGCTTTTTTTTTTTCTTGAAAGATGAGTTAAAGGTCCAGTGATTTGATGGCATCTAGCAGTTGCTGATTTCAACCCCCTTGTCTCACCTTTGTTGTTTTACTTACAGCCATATACTGTGAATAGAGCATCCTAAATCTTACACTGGACCTTTAAACAACTAATTAATTATCAATTATAATTTGAGTTTTGGGGAAACAGGATGTATCCTCTCTTATTAGTAATAAAGTGTTTTTGGTGCAATTTCACTTTATTTCTGGTTAGTGACATTAGAAAGTGACAGGACAACATGCAGCAACAGGTAAGGTCTGCAGCAGGGACCCAACCTTGATATACAGTATGTATATACACGCTCTAGCAAGTGAGCTTCCGAGGCGCCCCAATCAGGAACTAATTTGACTTATGCGGTTGTTGTAAAATTGTGATTCTCTGGATGTCCTTTTTTTTTTTTCCAGAAGAGTAATTCTGAATCACTAATGAAGTGGAGTGGTAGCTTAAATCATAATTTGATTTAATGAGATATAGTTATGGGAAGAAATGTCCCGTTCTATTTGTCTCGATCACTGTCTCTGGGGTGATCGGACTAAATTTTCTGGACTCTTCGAATCAATTTACAGCTCTGCTGATTCCTCTCTCTCTCTCAACTCATCTATCAATTACGCTCCCCCACTCGCTCCTTCAATCCCTTGACCACCATCTGCTCACTTCTGACTTCTTAACATTCCTTTTCTTGCTGTTTCTCTCCCTAACTTACTCACCAATTCCCCCTTTTTCACCATCACACTCCAACACTGCACATTTCCTTTATCACCCTCCATCCCCTTTTTCCCCACTGCATCTACCTCTCCTCCTCTCTTTCCTCCCCTATCTCCGTCGCCACCCTTTATCTACGCCACCATCCTCTCTTCCCCTCTCTCCCACCTTCCATCCCAATAGCCGCTCCCTCCGTTTTTTCTGCCTTCCTCTTTTACTCTCTGGGTGAAGTGAATCGCAATTGGTTCCTCCCAATCACTTCACAGGCGAGCCCAGAGACGAAAACTGCTCCAGTAAAAGATTATGAGGCAGATCCATAACAGCTATCAAAGCTAACAAGGGGGGGGGGGGGGGGGGGGGGGGCTGGATCGCATGCACGTATTACCACACAAACATTAGCACACCGGTACGGTATGTACAACAAAACGACACTCTCTTTAAGCACATACACGCTACACGGTACGTAGCAACTGTAGAAAATCTGCATACGTGGATCGCTGCGGCACACTCATACATACTTAATTTATTCTAACTCAATTACGGCCTTCTCTTAAATGTCTGATCATTAAAAGTGTCAGCTAATGATGTAAGGCAGAACACAGCAGTTTGGCTAAAGGCGAACAGGGGAAATTGTGTTCATATTAAAGAGAGAAAGAAAAAAAACATTTTCCAAGGCAAATGGAAATGGAATAATTTATTTTATTTCTTAGTTATTTAATCTTTTTCATTCCTCTCCCTTTTATCAAATGATGCTTTTGGGGGGTTTAGATGATCGCTCTTTGTTGTTTCAAACATTCTGTCTCTTGTGTTCTTCTAAGCTGAAGTCAAGACACGTTTTCACTGTGCTGAACGATAAAGCCGCATTGTTATCGCAATGCATGTTGTGCCGCGGCCGTGGAAAACCCTTGCGTCCGATTGGCTGCTGTCAAAACTGACGGGATATCTCAAAGTTAACAGACTCAGAATCAGTGTACAAAGTACATTTAACTTGAACTTGAGGCACAATGACTGTAACTCTAGAAAGCTGACTGCAGTACAAGCAAAATCTGAAAACTCTCATATCTGTGCTTTTAATTACAAAAAGGCTCCAGCCGGCCTGCCTGGAGACAGTGGGAGAACAGCTTGCCTGGCTCTCACATTTGTTTAATATTTAGAAGTCAAAGCGTAAAAAATGTCATTTTGCTGTTGACAACTTCTGCTTGGCTAGAAATAACATGCTGGACTCTCTGTTGGAGTCTCACAGTGACAACAAGATTTCAGAAAGAGACTTCTCCTAGCCAAAAACAGTCAAACAAACAAGTGGTAATTAATAAACTTTACAGTGGCTCGAAGGGGGATCTTAAATATTTCTTTTTTTTGTGTGTGTGATGATGATGAAACACTCAGCTGCTTCAGTCCCCGCATCATTTTGCCACCACCAAGCGGCAACCTCTGTGGGTTTGAATGAAGCCAATGCAGAAGTGTCAAAAACTGCAGTTCTTCAAACGTCCACTTGAGGTTGGCTACAGAATCAATCTCCATAAGCCCCCATGTTAAAATGTCGAACTTCACAGCAGAAATAAACATGTTTTCCCCGTTCATGACAACTGTACTGATGCTGAATTTCTATGCACTGTACAGTAATGCAGAATTAACAGTGTGGCTGCTTTGATTGACAGGTTAGTGCCAGGTACAGATGGCTTGTTTGAGCATCTATGCGTCATTCAAATCACCTTAGGTCCGCTGATTATTATTATTATTAGGACTGCCAAGATGGCAGCGGCCAGAGGCACAGACCTTAAGTTTCAAAACGCCAATCAAACAGCTGAATCACCTACTTATAGTGCAGGTTCTCACTCAGCAGGACAGCCCAGACGGGCAATAAAATAGCTATAAATGGACTTGAGGAAAAAAGTTTACTGTAGCGCTCTGGCGGCATTGTTTGATAAGTGAAACGGGAGAGAACAGAAGAGAGAAAGCTTCACTTCACCTCTCCCCCTTTCCTTTCTCTCTCCCCCATTTTCTCTCCCTGACCTCCATGTACCTTTGTTTTTTCTGCGCTCTTCGGCTGCATCACATTTTCTTCTCTGCCTTTCATGTGACCAAAGAAAGAATACCAATGTTTGCTGCAAAGACAAAGAAAGGCAGGGAGGGCAGAAGAATGCAGGAGATTTAAAACGTTAAGACGAGTGCACAGGAGAGGATTCGCACGTGAATCTAAGTAGCAACTATGAATATAGAGTTCTACAGTCAGGGGAATATACTGTAGAAAAGTGCTTGGAATAATTTCCATCCCATGACACCCACTTCTCTCCCTCCCTGTCTCTTTTAGTAATTCAATCTCTTTCCCTCTCTACCCTTCTCTGTCATTCTCGCACATCCCTCCCTCCGCCATGGAATGTAGAGAGGTCTCAGCTCTCACCCGCTGAGGATTTTCCTCCCTCGGGATTCTGTGATCTCTCACCCTCTCTTTCAATTTCAATTTCAATGCCCTCACCATTGGCGTCACAGTTGAACAATATTGGCACAGCATCAAAAGCTCTCTCTCTCTCTCCTTCTGCCTCTCTCGTCTTCTCTGCCCTTCACCCTCTCCTCTGAAGATCTTTCAATTTCAATTTTTATGAAATTTCAATGTCAATGAGCTTAAGTGCCATTATATTTTTTAAAAAAACATCAAAACAACTCTCATGCTAATCCTTCCTTACTCCCAGATTTTTAGCTCTCAGATGAAGTTACTGTCCTCCTCTTTGTCTTTCGTTTCTTTATGACATACATGGACTAAAATCTCTCAGGCTTGTTCTATACTTTCTCTATCCATTTCAGTATCTTTTTGTTTGTTTGTTTGTTTTCAATCTATATGTGCTTCCGAGTCAGTGAATCAGATTTAAAGTGAAGCAACAGGTGTGTGCCGTGTACGCCCCAAGTGGCCCACACAGCTTTCCCAGGCAAACCAAAGGTAATTTGCATCGCCTCAATCCAGACTCATCCACTTATTCACCAGTCTATAGTCTGGATCCACCATCTTCATGACTACTTCTCTGAATATATCATCACGTGCACCGGGAACCACAGCCGATAATATTGTCTCCGCAGTTGTGAGCGAATCAGTCAGCGATCGTGCATTGTGTTGCAGTATTTTTGACATTTTGAATGGAAGAAGAAGAGATACTTTATTAATCCCTCAACAGGAAAATTCTGGGTTGCTCCTGCGAGCAGTTGGGGGGGTTCGGTGCCTTGCTCAAGGGCACCTCCGCAGTGCTCAGGAGGTGAACTGGCACCTCTCCAGCTTCACCTTCCATATTTTGGTCCATGCTGGACTTGAACCAGCCACCCTCTGGTATCCCAAGCCAAGTCTCTACGGACCGAGCTACTGCCACCCCTGTATATGTTTGGAGATACTTAAAAGTGTTTGTGCTCAGTGTTGAGGGGGTTTAAAGTTGTTTTTTACACATCAAATGTGTGCATGTGGTGTTGACCTCTCAGTCTGCCTCTTCAGTTCTTCATTGACTGAGCTCTGTTGTCCCATTTCACATCTGCTTTTCTCCCAAGTCTCTGAATCTGACTGTCTGCCAAAGCTCAAGAACGCCCGCTGTCCATTTCATCATATGTAAACACCAGAAAGACGGTCTATCCCAAAAATAATGAGGTCTAATCAGCATGTTCACTTCTAAAAATTGGATTTGCCTTTGCAGAGGAAACCACTGGAAGTTGCATCGATGTGTGGTTGTAACTACAAAATTGACCTTAATTTAGGGAAAATGCTAACATCTTGCTAAGTTGAAATCGCTCTGTGGTTAAACAACAAATGAGAAGCTCAGGTTTATTCACTGAACAAGGACAAGTGCATTTTCTAGGAAATCGAACCCTTGGAAAACATTGCTTCCCTGATTTTTTCAACTGTATAAATAATGTATAAACTGTCAGGAGTGAACAGACATCATACGAGTGCAGCACACAGACAGATGGTAGAAAATAATGACAGACTATGGATGGAAAAAAAGACAAAAGAGATCACGAGTCACAGTCGCTTAACCACACATGAGAGTGTGAACAAGAGTCACATGACCTTTTTGATGAACAGCGGAAGAGGACATCAAATAAACCTCAAAGGTCGTCAGAAGCTTCAATTAGTCAAAGCTGCGATACCTGGCCTTCCAGTAAATTCCATCTCTTCTTTTTTCAAAGTTGAGTTAGCACTATCTGAGCTTCAAATTAATCACATTTTCATTTCTATCTCTTTTATGCCACATCTCCTCCTCACCCTGTCTCTTTCACTTTCCTCCGCAGCGGGCGGCTAAATTAGTTGTTCTCTCTCATCTTCATCACCTTTCTCCGTCTCTCCACTCTCGTCACTTAATTGTTCTCCAAAGGCTGTCATCCTTCGTCCAAAATCCACGCTCTGAATCGTTTTACATCATCATTCTTTACTCGTCCATCTCTGCCCTCGTTTTCAAAACGCCATCAAACTTCCAAATTCTCCTCCCTCTTTACTATCCTACGATAAAAAAAAAAAAAAAAAAGAAGAAGAGGAAAAGCTCACCCTGTTCTGATCACCCCGCTCTGTCTCTCACGTCTCCCCTCTCCATTTTCCACAGGCCATCAACCTCTCCCTCTTCCCCAAATCTCTCCGTCTCGTTTTACATTTCACTGAATCAGAGAAAACAGAGAGGCGCTTTGTCCTTGCATTTATGTTTGTCCTTCTCCAAAAAGCCCAGGGTGGCGATAAAGCGGTGTGAAAACAATGAGCTGTGATCATTTCATATCAGGCGCGCGGACACAGTGGTCGCACAATGACCGGGTCCAGAATGAAGATTAAAGAAAATGTCAAAGCAGTGAATGAATCAAAGAGTCCAGTTAAAACAAAAGAAGAAGAAGAAGCTCTTTCAACTGTTTCTATTTCAACTGTGGACATATTAACAACAAACATCCTCATCTGTTGAAATGTTCACTGTTCAGAATTTTAATCAGCAAATGACCACATTTCTATAATTACTGTTAACAAATCAGACCAAAGTGTGTATATATATATATATATATATATATATATATATATATATATACCCTATGAAAAATGCGGTTTTAATTTAGCAGCTCATTACAATTAAAGGCCTTGAATAACTGAACTGAACCAACCTTTCAGCATGTGGTTGGAAATCCACCTACACTGGACTCAGTGAACTTCCACTGAAGCATGCGACAAACACAAACACATTGTTAGAATGTGTTTTTATCTTAATATAGGCTGTAGCCTTTAGGGGAAACATTGAACCTATGACCTTTAGGATATTTGTCATGGTCAAGGCATCCTCTGTCTGGACAAGCCAGCCTAAAAGGGAACTGTCTTTAGTTCCAGGGAGACATGACATGGCATAAACTTGTGAAAGAGGTAGTAAAAAAGCATATTTGTTCATTTCACATGAAAGGATGGATCCAAGCTTGTATTAAAGAGCCTTGATCCTCAGATCTTGGACTCCTCTCTTCATTGAAGCATCAGCTACAAAAATCAACCATTTAACCTTACCTGTCTGTCCTTGCTGTGGTATTCATACAGAGTGCCATCTCTGGTTTAGCTAGTCTCACTTGTTATATGTGGATCCCATTAAACTTACAATGCCCTGCCTTAATGAGGGCTAACCATTGATTACATGTGAATGAAAAACACCTTTAATAAAAAATAAAGGTTGGAACTAAAAAGCCAACGTAGGTGTTTTGCATCAAGGACAAAACGCGTAACACACAAGAACGCGGACTGCACAATTAGACCACTTTATACTGAGGTATACGTAAAAGAAGACACACACAGAGACTTTAAAGAGGTGACCTGCACCTCACTGCAGTCGAGAAAGGTAAAATCTCACGGGAGAAGTAGCACACGTACACACGCCGAACTGCAATTCCCTTAGAAAACACAGTTAGAGAGAGACAGCGACACAAACAAATACAGAGAGAGGGAGCGACAGAGAGAGAGAGAGAGAGAGAGAGCCCAGAGGGTGTTGTTGCTCTTTCTATGGTAATTGCATGATCAGGTATTCTGGTTAAGCACTCTCAGGAGAAATGCCTGACGCTATGTTAAACAGTCCATTCTGTTATAGCTGTCACTGTAGCTCTGCTTTTATGTGTGTATGGGTGTATGTATATATATGTGTGTGTGTGTGTGTGTGTGTGTGTGTGTGTGTGTGTGTGTGTTGGGTTTCCACTCAGCGCTGTATGAATCTCTTGTTAGTCTTTCTAACCGGTGTGTCACCCTCTTTCTCTTTCTCTCTCTCTCTCTCTGCATCTCTGGTCACTCTCTCTGTCAATTTACATTCTTAACAGGTACAGTATGTGTGTGACAGGAGCAACAGTGGCAAAGTGCAACATGGGAATTCATTACAAAGAAAAAAAAGTGTGTGTTTGTGTGTGCGACATCTCCCTATACGGATCAGCAAAGGCCCCCTTTAATTTGGCGCCAGATGTGTGTGTATTTGCATCTGCAAGAACAAAAGACCGTGCTGGAAACACAAGCACATGAGCTACACACTTTCTTTCACAAGTGCTTCTACACTCCTTCCCAACATAAACACACCTACACACACATACACACACACACCCCACACACAGACAGAGTTTCTTGGTTGTTAATTAATGCCATGAAAGGACAACATAAGCCGCGGATGGCTGACAGAGAACCGGGCTAACCAGACTGTACTCACAATGGGCTTTAGCTGACAATGGAAGCAGACCAGTTATTAATGAGTGCACACACACACACACACATACACACACACAATTTAGCTTACACTAAAGTACACAAACATGAGGTTCAATGCATTTACTAGGACATATTTAACACAAATGAAGGTGCACACTTGCATAGATGCACACGTACATATACTGTAGACAGCGCTGAAGCCAAGGGTTGCAAATGTGTCCTATTTACAGTGCGTCTTCTAGGACTGTCTGAAAAACACTTTAAGAAATTATTTCAGCAGTGACCTTCCTGTGGGTCTTCATTAGCTCCTTTCTCCTACTGTCTCACACAAACATATACACCCATTTTAAAGTTGCTAGCTAATTACAGAGGCAGAAATGGAGGCTGAGGGGAAACTCTTGAGGCATTTAGATATTTATCAACAGGCAGACACCGAGGCGGCAAAATATTCACCATATATATATTTATACACATAGACACACGGAAAGTCTCTGTGTAGGAACATCTCTTTCAAAAAAACATCTTTGACTCAGTCGTCAATCTATTAATCATACAAACAGCCCTTTCTCAGTTGCAGGTGGTGCGACAGGTGGTGCACGAACTTCCGTCCAACTCCTGCAAATGTATTGTTCATACACAATTAAATCGAACTGCTTAAAACACTTGAACTGCTAATGATTTCTTTCAGGACTTCCACTTGAACTGAAACTCAATCAGTCAGTTCTTCACCTCGAACGCTTCAATGACTCAACAACTTCATTAACCCGAAAGGACTGGAGTGAAAGAAAAAGCAGCCAGGGATTGGCAACATTTGCGGTTGCAGGTCTCTTTGAATCAATCCATCCATCTACTCTCCACATATGAACATTCTTCTTATCAAATGGTGCCAGATACTCCACCAGAACTACGTCAGAAACCCCACTGCCCTACAATTCTCCAAAGTTGGATTGTTTTTCCTACTACTTCAAGCACGTTTATCACTTCCTACCACCAAGTGCTACATCATAAAGTCCACGGGGGTACTATCTAAAATTGTAAAATGTGATTGTCAAGTTTCCAATTAATCTACTCTGCATGTATTTGAAAAATCAGAGGAAACCTACATACCTAGAGAGATCAGAATTTATGTTTTGCTAACACCCACCCTACTGTCGGCTTCAATGGATTCCGACAGTGAACCTTTCACAGCAGGAGTGTCAACCCACTCCTGCGGTACGTTTATTTCTCTCGCCACAAGAATCCATTGTATCGGACGTAAATTCAAGCTGACAACAGCTGCTGTTCTTTGTCAGGGAGCAAACTACAAACTTTTTACAGCCACCTCTCAGGTCTGCAGCTGTTGCGTGCTGATACTCGAAAGATGGACTTTTAAGTGGAGTGTCACTTGAAAGCCACTGGTGTGGAATAACTATAAAGTAATAAAGTTACTTTTATTTAAATTCATCTCTCAGGGCCATGGATTTAGAGATCTTTTAAGCATTGCATGAAGAAATCCCAGAAGAAATGGAGCAGCTACCTAAAGACGCATTTCCAAAGCTGTACCCCAACAGCTGAAGTGAAGGTCTGTCATGTTAACAAATCACAAGTATGTTGGGGAAAAGAATGTAAGTGAAGTTTGAGTGACAGAAATATCTAACACCCAGTGGCAGCTGTTGGCCTTTTCTGCCTGTGTCCACTATAGGACACATAATGTAAAAGCTGTAAAAACGCGTATTACGGGTTGGCTCAATGCACCGCAGACGGCCTGCAGGTACAGGACCGGCGTTACAACTGTTTATGTATCCTGTCAAATCAATGTCCAGCGGTGGAACGTTTGTTTATGTAGCCTGTCAAAACTAGGGAAGCATGGAATTACATTCACCTTGTAATAAAGACTGAGACCTCAATGCGACCCCACATGCCACCCTGAGGGGACTGACATCTCTCGGCTGTATGGATAAACACTTCTTCCATACCTGATGATTTCTTTAACTGTGTCACCATCTGTTTGTGTCTCTCTCTCTCTCTCTCTCTCGTCTACCTGCCTGTGTCTCATACGAGAATAAAGGCGGAAGCAGCAAACATGGTGATAGGTTGGGGGGTATAGCGATATTTTTGTGATTACTTTCTGTTCAGAAAACCGACAACAGTGATTCGGGATGATGAATACAGCTGATAATGTGACTGCTTACCATCTCTCTTGGTGCGTTCGCACAAAACAGAGGCAGTGTTTCTAACAAATAGCCAATCACATGGAACATGTGCGGATGCAGAGCAGCCTTTTTGAAAAGAGATGGGACTTTATCGATCCATTCGGAGAAATGAGGTCATTGCAGTGGCGGAAAGCATTCAGTGTGAAAGATACAGCAACTAGCACATTTAACCAAGCGTTGCAATTAAAAATCATAGACTAATAATATTGTGTTTGCGGTGACAGTATAATTTGAATGTTAAAGTAGAAAGTATGAGAAAGAAACTGCATTTTTGAAGTCAAAAAGAAGGCAACATAACACCTCGCACCTGACGCGGCTGCTGCTGCCAAAGCCAGTTGCTGGAGGAAAACTGCAAATAGAACTGTGTAAGAACATAAGTTAACTGTTTTATTACCACCCCGTCATGAGGCCACAGCGGGCATACTTCTCTCTGATGCATTACTGTCGTCACACTGAGGCTTTGAAATCATTTTCTATTCGCAACGTGTGAGTCACGCTCCCCCGTGGCTTCTGTGTTGAGGCACATGGGGACATCTACCACTCCTGGGGGGATCTTTGAAAGAATTTCAATGCACTCAGTAAGCACCTGGATATTTTGTTCATTACTCATAAACACAGTTTAACAAATGCACTTGCGCTGTGTTTTGTCTATTTCATTTATTATCCCATTGTCTTTGCTCATCTGTTTTATTTATTGCTCTTAAATCGTCTGTACTTTATATCTTGCTTTGGTCTTTTAGTGTAAAACACTTTGTAAAGTCTGCTCTACAAAGTCGAACAAAAAACTTGAATGACTGATGTGCCTGAAGCTAAGTACACTCACTTCAGAAAACTCACTTATTCTGTAGTAGCGCAGCGCTGTACTGTAGCTTTCAGAATCGCAGAACAAAGGACTTTTCATCGACATAACTGTGAATTTACCTGCACCTGTCAAACACTTATTTGATCCTATTATATTACTTTACTTTAATGTAAGGCTTTGACTGACTCAGAGGGAAAACATACACCGGCGGTGTGTGACAAACATCAAAACATGCCTTCCTTGCTGCAATGCCGTCTACTTCCTCGTCTTGCGAAGAGGAGAGAACGGATGTTACTATGACAACTTTCTAGAGGTGTACAGGTAGGAGGTTTATCCTACCTTGCAGGTATATAAACCATCAATGTCTCTGAGTTTGATTAAACCTTCAAACTGGACTCCCAGGTTCATATTTTATTTTCCATCTCCGCCCCGCAGCAATACTCCCACACCAGCATTACCCCTCAGGTTGTTGCTGCTGTTGTCGGTTTAGAGAGTCACTCCACGCTGCGCGCCGTGTGTATGTGGCAACAAAATGAGGAATTTACCGTTTCCTCATCTTCGCGCATGCATTTTTTATGACAATGTCACATCCAGGGTTTTTATCCCATTTGGTTTAAAATTTTGCCGGAGGCTGCTCCATGTGCATATGTGATTATGTTCATCGCACAGTGCTGTGGGAATCTACAGCTTCTACGGGCTTGATGGCATTATGAAAAACAAAACAACTTTTTAAAGAGAAACGATCAAACATCTGATGAAAATGTGTGTTCTTCCAATGATAACATGCATCTAATACAAGAACTTGCTCTTATCGTGGACCCCGTGAGAAAATGTATAGGTTGTGTGAAGGGTCCATGTTATGGCTTCACACAGTCTGCTGACCCGTTGAGACATACTGGCATTTTAATAAAGTATAGGACCCCGGCACTTGACTTTCCACTGCCCTGGAGGTCTATTGCTCTGTCACAGGTTCAGCATCACCCCGCTGGCATGAGTTAGAGCAGCAAATTTTATGAGGGTCACTGAGGTTGAGAGAGCATGATACAGGGGAGGTTGAGATGAAAGGGGTAAAATCACTAAGAGAAAGTGAGATGGGGAGAGAGAGAAAAAAAAAGAAGATGTCTAGTAGTGGGGTCGTGAGGAATGAGCAACAGAGAGCTGCGAAAACCCGAGCGGTGCAAGCAGCAAGGGAGACTCCAGTGTGAAAACCAGCTGAGCGGGCGTTGCCGTCATTGTGTGATGTCATTTGCTGCCATTGCTGATGGGAACAGCAGGTCTCTAACAATACCATTTATAGCGCAGGTCACACCTGTAGTGTACCAGACTGAGGGAGGATGTTGATGAGTCACTACACTCCTTTTGGGATCATGGAAAAAGATTTTAAACAGATCAGACTGTACTAAATCTAAAGACATGTGCCTTGTACTAAACTTAAGACCCTTTTGTAAAATTCACACCTGAGCTGTCACAAAACGAAAACTCCCTCGAGCTTTCTCTTCTTCTCATGTCTCCTTCTCTGTTTGACATCAATTCAATAAGTGATATCAATCGAGGATAATTGCTTTTACTTGAATTCATCTCTCAAGTGCGCCTTGAGCGCCCACACTATTTAGGAGATTCAGTATATCATAGAGCACTGTTCGACCACAGTGTAAATGAGCGAGGAAAGGTTTGCCGTGCTGCGGATCAATAGGACAAAGCTAATCTTGCTGCCAGTCAAGGACGAGGCTAATTCCACCGACAGTGAACGCTGAATGCTTAATTTGACTGTAAGACAAAGAGAAAGGGCTCATTCGATCGGAAGTCGATAGCTCAGCACTAGTTTCATGTGTGGAAAAAGTTACTTCAGCTTCAGTGCAACAGGACAAAGGCAACAGAATTTGTCTCTAAAAAAGCAACCTTGTGTTCCACATTGTTAACTAACTGCAATACTTAATGGGATAACCAACTGATTCCCCCCTGTGTGTGGACACTAGTCCTGGCTGCGGTCATTACGGTAGTGTTAGCTTCACTGTCCTACTTTTTATTGGATTTTGGAAGTTCCATGTCTTCTACAAGATAGTGTTACATCTGCCAAACTCATCACATGAAAGTGAAAATAAACCACTTTGCAAGCTAAGTAGTTCTACAGGGTGAAATAAGAGTGCAACCCTAGATTTAACCATCAAATTTATAATACTTGGATTAACCAGCTCTAGCGGCCACAGTAGTTTTGTCTTCATGCTTGGAAGTAGAGGTTGAAGCGACAGGGTTGCAATCAGCAACTACACCCCAAGATGCCACTAAATCCTACAATGCACCTTTAGAAAGGAGTCAGCTAGAAATGTTAAAAAAATTCAACCAGAGATGGTGTTTTTAACCAAGTCACGAGTTACCCTGATGAGTTAGCCAGCTACAGCTAATAAAATTTGGTAGCTTTAGCCTACAAAATCATCCATCGTCACCTCGAAAGGAGAGGCTTTTGTGTAATTTATCATTAGAAACACATTAATTCTCTGGTTCATGGCAAAATATTCTAGGTAAATAGCATAAATCCAGTTGAGCTCTAAGCTGCTGTCGCTTCAGGTCAACAAGAACACGCTTCATTTTGTAATTTCGTTTTTGAAAGGTGCTTTATAAATAAAGTTATTGTTGTTATTATCATTATGACAAGGAATTTACTCGGTCTATTCAAGGTCGATGAGGGAAGCCTGCTCTTATTTCAGATATGAGTCAAGTCTGGAAGTCTCAAGACAAACTTTATTGTTTGCAGTGTGTTCAACATATTACTGAAATTGAATTTCATTGGTATTCTCCTGGAAGGGGAACATTACATTCTCACTCCATTTATAGTCTGACTAGCACCTGCAATTGACTGCAGGGCTAGTCTGTCTTCACTGCTGGTAAAAAAAAAAAAAAAAACAAGAGAGAAAGTGAGAAGTGGAGAGGCTGATGAGATTTCTATTCCCTCCACACATCGCTCATCTTTCACCCTCTACATCTGTCTTTCTCTTACTGATTTCTTTCTCTGCTCCTCCGTCTTCCTACTCATGTCTATTTCTCTCTTTTTTTTTTTCCAGGTTTGCAGTTTTAGGTTAAGTCAGACAAAATGCACGAGCAGCTCACAGGAGCATCAGCAGGCAAACTACAGGTGTTCGAAACCAAACGCCTACTACATCCTGCTCCAGCATCCCCTGGTAATAGATCAGACCAGCTCCATTTGTTTTCCAGGCCTGCTCTGGTGATTAATTGGGCCGGCGGTGCGGACCATGTGCTCAGTGTATTGTGGATTCAAGTCTTGTTTGTCGTATTTATGACAAGACGAAGCTTGGAGGACCCCTACAGAGGAACCGCTTCATTATAATATCAAGGAATACGGCACAATATTTGGTAGTGTAACACCTGCTTTTTAAATGAAAGTATTGTACTTCAGCTGCCTTCTCCTGTAGAGACACACAAGAATAGGGCAGAATATGTATGATCGCAGGTATTA
This sequence comes from Protonibea diacanthus, assembly GCA_028641955.1. Classification (NCBI taxonomy): domain Eukaryota; kingdom Metazoa; phylum Chordata; class Actinopteri; family Sciaenidae; genus Protonibea; species Protonibea diacanthus. The sequence continues at coordinate 9,794,348 of CM053997.1, read as the reverse complement.
TCAATCTCAGAAAGTCACACCTGTGTACGCACACAATAAAACACCCAGAATAAGTCATCTGAAGAGCAACACATGACTCGAGCAGGAAAAATATTGAGCATGTCATCCTATTTTAACTAACAAACATACATCACCACCATGAAAAATAATGGATATTTCGCTCTGGCCTTGCTGTATAATTAACATTGGAACGTCACATATGGTACGACCGTCCTTGACTAACATTTGTCCTCGTCATTTTTCAGAAAGCTTTAAAAGTAATCCACGGCGCAGTTGTTAATGAAGCGGATTCAGAAAGTTAGACTTCATAAGATCATTTGCTGCTCTGTTCGTGATTGAAAAAAAAAGGGAGTGTGTGAGGGAGAGAGAGAGAGAGAGAGAGAGGGGGAGATGTCTGCGCGAGCCTGGTGAACAGTTACATACTGAAGCGGGATAATGATCCTCCGCTTTACATCCCTGTGGCTACCAGTCAGAGTGATCATCTAGTCGTGCCTGGCAGTTGGACAGACAGCTGCACTTCCAATTAAGCTCATTCAAAAGCAGGCCGTTTAATTAGTTGAAGGATAGCTGTTGAAGAGGCTCGTTCTCAAACATCCATTGTGAAAAACAATAATTACCTACAGTAATGTTAATGACTTATTTCTTGAATTACATCCTATAAAATCTTTGTAAACTTACATTATCTAACAGAAGTCCACCACTAATAACTCATCTCTCGCCTCAGCAGAATAAATGGGCCGTCAGAAACACACTCCAGTACCAAAAATCAAAGCTGTTTGAAACTCTGTTCATTTCGTGAAGATTGGATTTTTTTTTTTTTTGAAAAGCAAGTAAAAGACAGACTAGCCAAGACCTCCAGGGCGAGACTACGTTTCTCTCGTATGTCCACAGTTTTACAATCCTTCAACCAAACCCTACCAGCAGCCTCTCGCCCTGCTTGAGCGGACACATGCACACACACCGGGAAATAACACATTGCAGGGTGGCACGGAACACACATACGCAACCCCGGCGAGCGTGCAGACACACACACTCACGGGTGTAGCCACACGAAGACATATGGTCATTCCCACCATAGGGTAGGAAATATAATACGATAAGCCAGAAAAGCTCTGGCAGGGTCTACATGTTATGGGGGTGCGTGGCGTGCATGTGTGTGGTAGCGCTCAGTGTGGCGTTTCCGAAATTATCGACCCCTCCATTCCATGAGGAGGCCATTTTGCCTTTACGCCTCGGTGAATCTACGACTGCAAAACCGGTGGAACGGATGGAGAGGGAAGAGAGGGAGTGCCTCGACGGAGAGAGGTAAGTGTGGAGAAAGGGGGGGCAGAGGAGAGGAGAGGAGAGGAGAGGAGAGGAGGCTGCTGCAGAGACTCAAGTGTGTGTATGATGCAGCAAAGTGACAGAGAAGATAAGGGAGTGTGAATGTGTGTGTGTGGGCACAGGTGTAAGTGTGTGTAATTTGCCTAAGCCTCTGGATTTGTCTCTTCAGAGTGATTCTGAGGGAACATAGGGCTTAAGGCCATCACACTGCAGGGATTTGTCACACACTTGCAGTATGCGCACACATACAGGCCGGCTCGCTCGCTCGTACTGACGTATGCGCACGAAGACACCTGCACAAATGGAGGAGTGACACAAATTAACAAAGCGACACGCGCAACACAGACGCATCAGGAGATACAGCCGTCGGCAGCTTAAAGCTTCACAGATGACAGGAATGTTTGTCTTTTGAGAGCTATCTTCGGCGTTCCTTCAATACGGAATCCATTAAAATTCACCCAAAGTTAAGTGACCACCATTTCCTAGAGGCTACAGTACCTCCATCTTCTATGATCCCATGTGCTTGTTCAATGATACAACTTCATGAGAAAGATAATAAGCCACATATCTGCCTGTTTGCTGAAAAGTATCGCCGAGTATGCGCTTGTGATCACATGAGCTTCGAGTCTGTCAAAACATCTGGAGGAAATGGCAAATTAGCTGTTCCTGTGAGAGCTCAAATCTTCCCTTGTTTTACTTACTCCTCAAATGTGTCTGTGCTCACTCCGTGGTTGTTTTAATAAGCTTCATTACTCCTTCGCTCTGTCTCTCTTCTTCCACACCCCCCTCCTGCACCATGTCCTGAAGTTGACGAGTAGGACGAGGGGATGACTCTTTTGAGCGCGCGTGTCTGACAGCGCCTCAGGGAATGTAGACTTTGAGCGGATTAATGTGATCTAAATATAAACAGTGCTAATCAGGACATCAGCATAGACGCAAGGAGACATACATTCGGAGCACACCCTCACACAAACTGAAACTTTCATGTGTGCACAAAGACGCGCGGCCGCAGTATCGCCTTGCATCCATCTGGTTCTGTTTTCATCTTCCAAGAGTCGAGATGATGCGTTCAAGGGTTTTCAAAACGAGTCATTCATATCTCGCGGTTTATAACACAATCACACGTTCGGAAGTGAGCAACAGCCGTGCTGTAGGTGTGATCTGAAGTGAAAACAGCACTCGGTTCAAGATAGAAACATAAATCGCGAGAGGAGATCTCACCGTCACTCATGACGGGCTAACTAATACGTCATTAAATTAAAGATGCGCGTATCCAAGTGTGCAGAGAGAAAAGTGGACATCAGGACACGGACTGCCCGCAGGAGAGACAAAGAGAAAGATGAACAGAAAGTGGGACTGCAGAGAGAGAGAGAGACAAAGCCATATATTTTTCTCCTTCATTGAAAGCTTCCTGCATTCTGCCATGCTGTAAGAACAGCCGGAGGCATGTGCATTGTGAGTCCAGCATCGACCAACACAAACACACACAAACACACACACACACACACACACACATACACGCACACTTGGAGCTAACACAAGCAGCAAAACACTGCTTGTTGAGCAGCCACATTTGCTTGTGTTTTCTACCTCATGAATTTCGAAAAGGGTCGAAGCCTCCTGGAGGAGCAGGTGCACAACATTTTTGATTTTTCCATGCTTTTTTTTTTTTTTTTACTTTATACATAGTATAGTATTCTCCAGCACCCAAAATAACCATAACCCATATAGAAACCTTTAAAATCAACTATCAGCCTGAAACTCAGCCTTAACCCTAAGCAAAACCTCCACTGGCCGAGTCTAAACTGGGTATGCAGTCATACACACAGACCACACAGCCAGCATGCTTCTGTGTGTGGGAAGCAAAATGAGAAGAAACCTCTCTGGAAGCAACAAAGAATACTGACATCATAAACTTTCTCCTCCACAAACAGAAACTCTGCCGCTCCATCCCTGCTTCCCCTGCCTGCATTCCTCCACCTCCCCGTCTCTGCTGCCATAGCAACACTGCTGCCAAATCCGAAAAACACATTCAAGTAATGAAATCAAGCAAACGACTAAATAAATAATTTGTGAGGAATGGATTTAAAAAAAAAAAAAAAAAAAAAATCAATGCATGAGTAATGCTCACCTCTTTCATTTTAACTAGATATTTGACTGGATGTCTGTCTGTGTTTAGGTACTTTGCATGCCCATCTATCCAATAAATAAAACCTGCAATAAATCAGACAATAAATGTTTCCACCGTTTAAATGAGAAGGCGCTGCTCAGCGGCCACGCCAGCGCCTGCGTTTTGTGCAGAGGAATGGCTTGAAAGAAGAATAAAAACATGAATCATGTATTTCTTTAATTAAATTCCTGCATAAATTCACATATTAACCTCAAAATCTCACATCAAAGGTTGGCAATTTCGTATGTGTGGAAGAGAGAGAGGGGGGGGGAAAAAAGAGGGCAAGAGAGAGCGTTACAGAAAAGGAGCAAGAGAAATGCATACATAAATAGGAAGTGAAAAGTTAAACACAAAAAGAATGAAAGCAGAGATCATGTTTGAACAAGGGAAAAACTGTAACACACACGTCCTCCCTCAACCTATAGAATATTCAATACATGTGTGTGATACAGTGTAATGAGCAAGAGATTATCTAATGAATTAAATCAGTTCCACAGAAAGGACTCTGAAACTCTCAGTCAGGCTGAGGCGATACATGATGAACTCCCTTACTCTGACAGCATTTTCTTCTCATCCAATAGACAAGTGGTAGGTAAGTAAGTCAGAGCGTGCTTCTTCGGTTTGGGACTTTACAAAGGGGTCTCAATTCTTGTCACCAAAATCACCCTGGCAACAAGATGGCCGTTTGCTGCGGATATTGACTTATTTTCAAACAACACTGACCAAATGCCTTTTTATATTTTGCAGACCAGAGATTCATAAAAAATTGGAAAAGTTGTTTTTTTTTTTTTTTTTCTTTTTTTTCTTTTATGAAACCCTGTCAACTGGAGGAAAGTATCTGGATAATAATGCAACACTAAATAAACACTTTTTGGAGTTTCATCCTGTTTGTTAATAGAGATTAATTCCCTTCTTCCAGAGAAACTCTGGAGAAATTCTGGACCATGATTAAAACTACAAAACGTCTATCATGTTAAATGTTATTGTAAAAGCTATTATGGCATTAAGCTAGTAGTTAACCCTGTTGATCAGTGTTAAATGACACATTTACACCGTCCCCACCAATCATTCACTTCCCATATTCATACTGTATTCTGTGGCTTTCCACTGTCGCTGCTTTAGCTTTGCTAAGCTAAGCTACCAGTTGAAATGGCTCTGAACCACTGTGTTGGTCATCATTGCTCCTTAACATGAAGTTTAACTATGGTCTATATGGTCCATCATTTTGGATGGTCCCCAGATGTTATAACTAAGTATTAAATGGTTGTTAAGTTTGTACAGTTGCTCTTTAAAAACAGATCTTTTACGGTATGGTGTAGAATTTCCATCACAGGCCAAAGCACAAACAATGCACAACCGCCTTTTAATCCTACACATAAAAATGTGTGTATCAACAGATTTTGAGTAGAATATTGCTTTTAATTACACAAAGCTGCATGATGCCAGTGTTTGTTTATCATTTGTCTCCCAGGTTTGGCATCCGACATGGATGTCCCAGATGTTTGGAACTTCCCACCAGCTCGTGACCACAATGAGTCAAACTCAATGAACCGTTTTAATTAGGACTGTGTCGCCAGGAAATAATTTAGGTCCAAGTTTTACTTCATGTCAGCTGTTGGAAAACGCTGCCACCTGGACCCACTGAGAATGTTAATAGCTGAAAATGTGTTGCATTGGTCTCGCCTTTGAATACAGTAGTCACTCAGCAATACACACCATACACCACGTCACGCGACTTTCACGTGAGTGCGAAGATTTACTTCAGCATGATGGGAAAAGAAGGGGGATCCGTTAAGTATAGGTCTGTAATATTTATGTTCACCTCTGTTTCACCTCGGTTTGAATTTATAAGTGTTTAAATACTTAATGTACTGTAAGTGTAGCTGTGAGTCAGGTACAGTGGGCTCGGCAGCAATTATTTCAACCCAAGGTGACATTTTCTTGACATGTAATGTTTAAGTGATAACACTAAAAGAGGCAATGAAATGGTGCTTAATGTGTGACAAAGAAAGAGTCATAAGGCACCATATGCTTCCTTGAGTTTATGTATGGGTTCTGCAAATTGCCGTCAGTGCAAGGACCGTGTATGCAAGCAAAGAAGATGATTTTTTGTTTGTTTTTTTTTTCCTCTCACCTCTTCTTTCATTCGTTTGTGTTGACTTCTTTTATTCTCAGCTCTCATAACATTCACCTGTTCAAGCACTTTCGTGACTCACTTGGTCAAACGACCTACATTTCATTTTTTCGGACACGTGATCTCAGTTCCATTTGACGACTGCCACTAAGAACCAAAGGCTGAAGTCACGTGACCGCGTTAAAGCATGTCAAGCATAACATCAAGGTGCAGGATGAGGCGTTAACCATAAACCTACATTAACTAATTTTCTTTAGCCAAAAAACAAGCTTGACATATTATCACATTTTAGGTTGATATGGCAAACTGTTGCTTATTTACACGTCAAACGCGTGCAATTATTCCGATTATTCTGACAACCCATTATTCCAAAACTGCAACAGTCTAAAAAAAAACTTGAACAGCATACACACGGCAAACATTTAAAAGCCCATTTGTCTGACAGCCCATTATCCCGAAAATAAAAGTCCACAGCTCCGAAGGCCATTCTTTTCAGTAAACACACACTGTCCTTGTAGTGTATTGGACGTACAGGAAAGGAAGAGGTCAGGTGACCTTCATTATCTACAATAGTCAGTTGATCTATGTCGTCATGGTCAGAAACAGGAAACTATAATGAACACGCGGTTAACATTATAAAATAGTCGCAGTTTGTTTAGGTTTAGGGAACAGAACCTGGTTCGGTTCAGATATGTGGGCTTTTTTTGGTCCAGTGGGATGTTTTTTGGACTTCTAGTTTTTTGGGGAAAATGGGCCATGAGAAGAATGTCATTGCATCAAGAGATATAAATGTTAGCATTCACTTGGAGTCTTCTCTCTTGCCAACCAACAAATGTAAGTCCAATATTTACTGTCTTAAAGCTTTGTTTTGTTCTTTACCAACTCCTAAAGAAAATATCGGTCTTTTCAGCAATTAAAAGCTATCGTCTGCATCCAGTTGTTAACTTTGTCCGTCTGTGATTCGGTGCTAAGCAGATAGTGTACGGTTGGTTTTTACAGCCTTTATTGTGAAACAACTTCCTGTTTGGCTGGAAGAACAAGTTGATGACACCAGAGTAGGTGATCATTCTTACAAGCGACAACTTCCACATCTAGGTGGTCATTTGCTCTGTTGTTAATATGTCAGATCTGCCATTTTGGTGGGCGGTGACAAACAATCAATTTTGTTGGCTTCATCGCCTCTTGCTTCATTTGTCTAATTCCCTCTTATCTCCTATCCCTCCCCTTTCCCTTCTCTTAAGGCCTCTTCTCTTTCGTAACCCTCTTCTCTCCTTCCTGGCTCTCATCACATGAAACAGTGATTCTAAGTTTACAGCTGTGAATTTCTCACTCACGTGTTTCACACTCATACCGGGCGTCGCCAGCGCCACATTCTGTGTTTTCTTACGAATGTCTGTGCCTTTGGATGTCTGCGTGTGTGCGCATCGCCAGCTGATAAAACCTCAACACCGTTCTCAACGAGCGGATGCAAACGAAGTCGCTGCAGGAATTGCAAGCAGTCAGAACGTGGAGATAGCGCTGCATACTGTATGTCAGGTGTGTTCACATATTAAAGAACTGAAAAATAAGCACATGATGTTGCCATCAGTGAGCAGATAATTTTAGAAGTGAATATGTAAAGCAGCACGACAAGAGAGTCAAACTTTTGAAGCGCACATCTCTTTAAAGAGCCTTGACGCTTCAAAACTGCCAGGCTTCAAAATACTCTTATTTATCATATGTTTAATTTCAAATCATGTATACCATGCACTGCACCTGTCTCCCTTGTGAGTTAACTCCGTTGAGTTTGAAAGGCTAAATTACATTTACGTGAACCCCAATGTCAGTGATCGCTGGAATTGACAGATCAGTATGATTTATGCCACCTTGACAGCGTCTGAGCTTTGAGTAAAAGTGAAACGGAGAGTAAAAAAAAAAAAAAAAAAAAAAAAAAGAGACGCAATAACAGGCAGGCAGTTCTCACCCAAGGCGAATTAAACACACACGTTGAAGCACCAGAACCACATAATGAAAAACACAAAAGCAGCAAACAGGGGTTCAAAAAAAAAAAAAAAATAGAGTGGGGGGGATACAAAGGGAGGGGAAGACGAAAAACTAAGTGAAGATATAAGGCCATGTCTAAGCCTGCATAAATTCCCATTTCTCTTTTGAATAATAACAGTTTCATTCTGGAGTGAAAAATGGGGAAGGCTTGGGTAAGTGGTGAAACTTTTAAATCCGTGGTTCCGTGCTGGCGGAGTGGGAATAAATTACTCTGTCAGAGTCAAACTATGGAGACACAGCAACGTTTGTTAGAATCGAGAGTGTTGGAAATGCCTCCAACCCTCGGCTATTACCCATCATTTGTCAGGTTCCACTGCCAACTCCATCGCATAATTGGGTCTGCGCTACCTCTGTCACCATCAACAGTCATTTAGATGTAAATATGAGGGGCAGCCTATGTAAGAAAAGCACAGGACTTTGATAGGTGAGACTCCGCTGGCTTTTCTTTTTCACGACTGAAATTGCGTTGCAAGTCAACTGTCTGAGATTGCCTGGCGTCTCTTTTATGGATTGCATAAGACGAGGAGTTTTCCTTGAGGACAGAGTGGAGGAAAATGTGTCATCGCGCTTCATCCATCTGTCTTTTTGTCTGTCATTCTGCATTCAAACGGTATACAGTAGGTCTCTCCTTCTGTTTTAAGTTTTAGCTTGCTCTGTGGGGAGCCTTACAGTCAATAGTAATTTACATCTTGCGTGCTTTTAATTATTCAATCTGAGCCAGGCATCAACATCAACTGACACAGAGTTCCTGAACACGACTGAATACGAAAAAGGAGTTGAGCTTTAAGAGGCGCAAAGACATTTTTAAAGACGAAAAACAATGACCCACAGGTGAAACTAACACTATCTGCTCTCAGATGTGATTTAAGCTCATTATTTTATCATATATCACAAGCCAATGGCCAATGGCAAAACTCAAAGAGCTGTGAAAACCTTAAAACGCTGGTGTCTGAGGCGTTTTTTTTCCCCACGGTCTTTAATGTGCTGAAGAAGTCTGGCAGAACCAGGAAATTCAGGTTTGCTAAACTCTGTAATTTCATGAGTGCCAGTGTGATAATAAGATTTTTTTATAGCTTCAATGTCTGGTAACAAATGGATGACACATGAAGAAGAGGTGTGAAAAAGTGAAAAGGGTGGGAGCAGGTGAACTGTGACAGGAATAGAGGAAATCATATGGTAAGGAGAAAAGAACAGGGGCATGTCCAGAACATTTGAACTGTGATTAAGGCGACTTGTAGCCCAATAAGCGGGTAGTTCCGCATCTGGAATCGGGTAGTGGAAAAGGACAGAGGATGGCAGAGTGATGAGCGAAAAAAAGAGAGTAAAGGAAAAGTTAACAAAGGGAAACAAAAAAAAGTGAATGAAGACAGACTTAGAATGCTTTGAGAGAAGTAAACAGACCAAGAGACAGATGGAGAGCATCGATTACTCTTCCCGCATCCCGGCATTCCAGCAATCCGACATGGATCGTTGTCAAAGCAACAATGCAATCGCAGCGCAGACAGAGTTGTAATTCTGCCCCATTCACTCCCAGCTAATCAGCCTCTGCCAGCTCACCATCCATCAGCCTGTTGGGCGATGAGAAGTGTGAGTGTGTGTGTGTGTGTGTGTGTGTGTGTGTGTGTGTGTGTGTGTGTGTGGATGAGCGTGTATTTGTAACAGAGGAGAAGAGAGAAGACAGAGGGATGATAGTTATCAAAGTTTGATTTACCAGCAGCAGAAGAGAGAGTAACAAAAGACACCTATATGGTAAGTTCATCAGAGCTCCAGTCGCTGGTCCTGCCAGGTGGAAGACAGCAGGATACACTTGTTTGTTACAGTTGTGTGTGTGTGTGTGTGTGTGTGTGTGTGTGTGTGTGTGTGTTAGACTAGCCATATCAAAGAAAGGAGAGTCCTCCTGGGACTGTAGTTCAGTCTGAAAGCCTCTCATACAGCGCTGTTCCTGCAATCCAAAACTGCTGGTCTACATCTCAGAAGTCACTTAGATTCCTTCCTTGGGTTTTGTATTGATTAAGACCAAAGCTGCTGCAGGTGGTGTGTTCAGCCATGGCAGCAATCGCTGATCATGCTAAGAACTCAGTTTCTTTCTGCCGTTCATTTTAAACAAGCTGCTGTTGGTTTATTTGCACAAAGAAAATTGATTTGTCTCCAGAAGTTGAGAGTAGAACCTGGAAATGATTAGCTTTTTCCATAGCAGTTAGTCAGATACACCCCAAACTTGAAGCCTGTGCATTTGAATTCTGCTATTCGTTCTGTTTTGGTTGGTTGACTGAAATTGCTTACAGTATTGCCTATTGCTGGTATGTATTCTGAGTTTGTCAGACCAAAGAAGAAAGTGTTATTAACCACCCAGCCAATTTTGAATGATTAAAATTATTGACAAGTTTATATGAAATTAGGTGTCAAAATCAGGTAAAAATGAGCAGTGTTCTCAGCTCCAGGACTGTGGGGGCATGTCCTCTGAATGTGCTGAAGCCATGCCCACTCGTGGGAGCAGTCAAGCAGCCATTTTGAAGCGACTGAAACGTGCCAGATGAGTACAGAAAATGACATGACTAAACTTTGAAACACTCTGAGCTATCTCTCTGCTGGGGGTGCAGGGGTATGTTCAGGGTGGCCTCAGCGTGTCATCGAGCCACCCTTTAGGACCGCCCACAAAATCTGGCGAAAAACTGTTTTAACCTCTAAGTCCACATTTCAGTTATATATCATTCAAAGTCTTTTCACATGTTTTCAGCAACTATTTTCCAACATATTTTATTGTATTTTGAAAGAAATCTCCTTTGCCTTTATGCAGGCTTTAAGGTATGCACGGAAGTAAAAAGATTTTAAAAGTATCAAGCCCAAAACAATCATAAAAAATGGGAGATTATAGTTGCATACCTGCCAGGAATCTTTTTTTAGCTCACCAATTTTTGGCTGAGGGTGTTGTCACAGATCTTCGTAAATGATTGCAAATTAAGTTTCTGGATGCTGAATTTCAGCGTGGCATGCCTCCTGTTAATAAGTCTGAGTCTGATTTTCTCTGTGTTTTTGCATCAACATACAATGGCTTGGCGTGATCATGAGAGGCTGACAACATCAAAGTTAAATTCTGCTTTGATCGACGACTGTAAATCTAATTTCCAACAAACGCTTGCAGCTTAAAGCCGCTAAGCTACGCTAAGCCTTTTCCCCAAAATCACCCAAGTGACAGTTTTTATTATGGTGAAACAGCTTTTTTTTTTTTTTAAACAGATGCAATGAAAGAGGATTGCACTTAAATGAAAGGAAGTGAAGTTACATATACGCTGCATATATCTACATATTTTGTGCTACTGTATCTGTGTGTACTGTACTGAAGTTATGCATCTGTGCTGCGCCATAAACAGATCATTTTTCATCATTATAGGGTTTCATTCTGCTTTCTGTGTGTGACTCCAGCTCGGTATGCATGTCTGTGGTCACATATATGCAGCCTAGCCACCAGGGCAGTTTTGTGTTGGGGCTCTGGGATGGAACTCTCAAAGCACCTTGAGGTTTTAGAGTCAAACAAGTATTATTTTTTTGCAGGGTGCCAGCCAACATTGGTTCCTGTCATTTATTTTAACCGTGATCCCAGGGCCCTTCTGCAGACAAAGATGAAAAATTGAAAAAAAAAAAAAAGATGAGGTAAGGAAAGAGAAAACACCTTAAGTTACTGGAGCAGAACGGTGAAGAGGCTTGAAAGTGCTTTTAAGTTGTGCAGGCAGATTCCAACTCTCTGAAAACACACACTCGCATCAAAACACACACACACACGCCGACACACCCTTCTACATTCTGGCATAAACACACATTAGCTCACTTCTACACATAAACAAACATGCATCCCTAAAAAAATCAAGGCAAAAAACACACAAACACCTTGCCAACGTTAGCTACACAAATACACACACAATCCGGGACATGCACACACACACACACGCACACAAACATACACAAACACACACCCATGTGTACCAACTGGTGCAGTAATATTGCTGAAATTACTTTTGGGGCTTAGCAGCGACTGCCTGAGTTTTTTTTTTTTTTTCTCTACCCCATCTCTTGGAGGACTCGGAGAGGCCAAATAGGGACGGAAAATAGAGGACACGCACACACACACACACACACACGCGCACACACACACATCCTGTTTCTCCCCCTCTATCTGTGCGTCTGTCTGCCCAGTACACTCTCTATTGCTCTGTCATAAGGGAATATGAGGAGTTCTCACCTCTGTCAAGAAAAATCACCGGACCTGAAATGTACACTATACATCACATCAAGAGCACAGAGCAACATACAGCGGAGGCACTATGGTATATTTCAACATGGCCACCATCAGAATCTGCGGTATGTGCGGCTTCTGTGGCCCGCCGGTGCACTCCTGAAAACTTTAACTCACCGATATGATTCTGCTCAAACAAGGGAAATTTATGTTTCTCGCTACGGGGCTGTGAAATCTGCTTTGTAATATACAGCGCATCAGCAAAACTGCTTTGGAGGAGGCAAATCTAATTATTCCTTCAATTCTCTACCACTAGTAATCAGTGAGACGTGGCTGAATATAGCGAGGTGGTTTTACAGGTTGAGTTTTTTTTTTTTTGTCTGGTAATTTCCGTTGGACTTTTTATCAGGGCCGGCTGTTTCAGCTGGATGGGATGAAATTTACAGAGCTGCTCCGGTAATAATTACCATCTGCACGTGTCCTCTGGCAATACTAATGCCACCCACAGAGGGCTGTTAACTCCTAATAGATATTGTCAATTCCACCCAGGTGAGAGATTGGCAACATCAGGCTAACATCAGCCGGATCATAATAGAGTCTGAGGACTTAAAAAGATGTTAATGACCTCTTTGAGATCATTTATATTCGAGAAAAAAAAAAATTTAGTAAGGGATGGAAATACTGTATACTTGCTTCATTCCGAGAAACAACACGCATACACACAGTCAGTGTTCTCAGCCTGGGAAAACAGACACACATATATAGAGGGTTTCATAAATATCAGGACTCGTTTTTGCAAGGACGAGCAGACCACGAACCAACAGCGTAAGCTAAGTTAAGAAGCACAAACTGAGACTTTTGGGGCCTTTTTCATGAGGACAACAAAGACAGCTTCACATTGAGATGAAAACCAAGGCTGGTGTAATTAGTTACAAATGGATGGGTTTATGTTTGCGCTCCCAGTGTGTCAGCGCGCGTGGTGGTGAGCAGCATCAGTCTTAAGTTGCGAGGGGGAGTGTAATCAAGGACAAGAAACAGAGAGCTAAATCGACCCAAGGGACACGCGTTGTCAGCTGAGCGTAAGTTAGAGAGAGAGTGCGCCTTGTGCCGCCTCTTCTCGGGGCATTTATCTGCCTTTTTGCGGGGCTCCGTGTGTGTTAGACCAGACTTTGTGTTCGATACGAGCGCCGTAATCTCTGTGTGATTCATTGGAGAATTCATGCAACATACAAAACACATCAATATCTTTGTGCCTCAACACAATAAGTTCTTTAATTACACTTATTATATGTCATATTTAAAATGCATGTTGTAATGTACTATAATCAGATTCATTTCCTAAGATCATTATATTGTGAGAATGGTGCAGATGAGTTACTAAATCATTCTGTATCCTCATGAATGATGACGTATCATTTCTATAATGCTAGTTAAGTGATTTCCCAATAAGAGTATAGTTTGAGGATACAGCGTACATGCCTATAATTACGCATACATTATGCATAATGTGCATCACAATGCATTTCAATTAAAGTATGATTCTTCTTGCCTGAATAAAACAACATAAGCCAGTAGCGGGACTTGGATAATGACATGGGCAGACTCCATTGTGCAGGGCAAGAGTAGACTGAAAGTGAACCAAAGAGGCAAAGCTAAGCAAAAAGGCGCAAGATTAGTTTAGAGCCAGAGAACTAATTAAATGAATCTGGAGATAAACGTTTAATTATTTTCTCTCAGCCTTTTTCCTCCTGCTCATTTTCTCCCCTTCTTCATTACTGCCTTCCAGAGCTTCTGCAGAGCGGCCAGTGTCAGGGGGAGGTGACGGTTCTGTGCTGGTGGATTCAATCCACACACACACACACACACACGCTATCTCTCTCACTCATACGCTCACAGGTTGCCATGCACTCTTACGAACACACAGATCCACAGCCTTTATAATTGACACAAAATTTCAGAGAGACGCGCACACGCACACACGCACACCCTCTCTCCCTCTGTATGCAGTGCGTCTGAATGGATGGATTCCGCGGGGAGGTGAGGAAGGGTACTGGAAGGAGAAGCGGCCGTGACTTGATTTAAAAGATCCCCTTGTCTTCGGTAAGTACGCTGCCACCTCTTGTTTTATAGTACAGCGATCCATATGCTCCAAACGCGGCTCGATATAGGAGGCTGTAGTCTCTCGGCGTGGCGACGTTTGCCGCCATATGCTGCGATTTCGACAGCGAGGGTCAACAGCGGGGCGGCATAGTGAGTAGGAGGAATGCCCTTCAGCTGGAAGACCTGGGATGGACCATCTGTTTTGTGCAACTGAATACTACCAGGTCTGGACGTACTGGTCTACTTCTGAGTTTGCGCTCTGATGAGAAAGAAGGAAAACTGAACAAAGACCTTGCTCTTCAGGGAATCAATAGGGTTAGAAAAAAGACAGATTTTCCATCACTAATAGTCTCTCTGATGTGAGATGTGACATGATGCACTCTTTACCACTACAAATGGACCGCTACCTCCCTGCGTGACCTTTGAAACCGCTCCCTGATAAATCCCCCCCAAGTTGACCTTTATGCAATTATTTGTTCATTAACCTTTGATCACTGGGCTACGTCAGCTTATTGTGTGCAAAAGCGAAAAAACGCTGCATTGTGCGCCCGGTTTGTGAACACTTACTAATGATGAGTAAACACGTTTGGCCCATGCTCACTGAGCTGTGTCCGTTACTAGTTCTGCATGACTGGAAAGCCATGGCTGGGGGTGACAGCACACAGGCTGCACACGCTGTAAAAGTCACAGTGAATATATTTCAGGATGTAGGCATGCTTGAGTAAGCTGCACAAATGTTTTACAACTGTACTGATGGACAAACGCAGGATAGTGAGACTTTTTTTTGTCACTGAAACAGAGAATCCGGTCACTTTTCAAAATAAAACACCACAAACTGGTGGTCGTAAAAAAACAGCCAAAAGCCAAACATATTAACTATGTAGAGTATTTACACATGTAGAAGCATATTTAGAAGCACATAAACCAGGAAAACGACCAAATCTGAGCTAGTAAACAAACTCTGGCGGGCTAAACACTCCGTTTCTGAAAGGTGGGGTTTGAAGTCGCATGGAGGACGGACGCCACGGCCGCGACGTCACAGAGGTATGCCCCGGAGAGTTTCAGGGTAAGACAATCCTGACTCCGTTAGCAAGCATTTCAAGTCCTTTTCATTTTAAATCATCCTCTGTAAAATCCTTACTTCCTGATTAAAACCATACTACTATGTTTGAAATGTAGTGAAACAAATCATGGTTCATCATCCAAGTTTGTTGAGTTATAATCAAAAGGGAGTAAATCAGGAAAACTATTATTTGCTGTGGCTTGATTGCTCAATCGGCCAGTCAAAAGTGCATAAATTAATCATTTTCCTCTGAAGTCCATGTCGGAATCAATGTCTTAACAAAGCCAGCATTCAGCGCCAATACAGGAAGCGTCGTGATGATCACATAGCAACACCAGTATCCCGAGTGTGCCTCAATTCACTGCTGTAACCTCGAAGTTATTTCAAGTTTTCCCTAAAGCAGTCCTTTTGAAACAAAAAGATTTTGCTGACTGCCGTGCGGACTGGGCCTGAAAAATTAGTCGTGCAGAATTTTCTGCATCACTCCTCCTGGGAGCGGAGCAGCGCAGCAGCTGTGCAGAAGCAAACATAAGTAGGACGTATTCCGTTTGAAAGAGTGTATCGGAGAAGTAAATATTTAACTTTGCAATGCGAGTCCAGCGTGTTAAATAAGAACAGGCTCAGGACAAGCACAAGAGAGGCGTGACTGGGCAGAATTTAGTGCCCTGTAAGTGGCACTGGCGCCCTAACACACACACACACACACACACTGTAACCCCTGACTTCTGCTAACAAGACTGCAGCGCACACTCTGAAACTTTTTGGTGATTAAAATGCATCCATGCACACACACATGCATTGTCAAGAATCATCAGCGAACGATTACACACCAATTAATATGGATGTTTGGTATCAGTATGCAGAGTGGCTTGCGAGCTGCGATCATTACGCCGCAATCACAAAATAATCACATCGAAATTCCCTGTGGCTCTGTGTGTGTGTGTGTGTGTGTGTCATCCACCTGTGTCAATATATATGTGTATGTTTGTGTGAGCGGTGCCAGCACAGTGCTGTGTGTCTATATTAGGACCCCTATCATTATTCTGTTGCTGTTCCCACTTCCTCATCCCATTCTCTGTCCATCCCTGTCAATTCCTCACACTTTTCAGCTCGATTCACAACTATAGTACACACACACACACACACACACACACACATACACACAACAACGCCACTTTTTCCTCTCCCTTCGTCAGCCCTCTTCTTCTTCTCCTTCTTCTTCTTCTTCTCCTTTTTCCCCTTCGTCTCCTTGGTTCTGTTCACATCTGCAGAACCAAGGAGACTGACTGCTGTCACAGCATGTAGCCCTCCCATACAAACACACACACAGAGGGCAGGAGACTGCGCTATCTGCTGACTCCTGGTGCACAAATGCACACACACACACATACATTGCTGAGGACTGCTTTACCCTTTACAGTGGCACACATGCCACGACCACACACACACACACACACACACACACACACTGATCTGACACCACAGTAAACATCTATGTGCTGACTGCCACTGTATACAGCCCTGGGCGAGCCGGCTCCAAACACGCACATAGACGGAGATGGACGGATAGACAGAAATACACGGAGCTGTCATCTCTGCAGCGGCACACAAACAATGTAAAATAATAAAAAAAAAAAAAACAGCGGAGGGAAAGACTGGAGTCAGAGATAAGCAGATAGAGATAAAAATAGAAACATCTCAACCGATGGATTCTTCACGTGTCTTTAGTCCTGTCAGTCTGTAAATATTTGTCAGATTCCAACGTGATGCGCTTTCAATAAACAGCTGAGACGTAAACAGGGAAACCCGCCGCATTTTGATCTGTCAACATCACTTGGAGGACTTCATAAACTGATTTGAGGCTGCGTTCACCCGAACTTGATGTTCTCAGGACCACAGGGACCGCGCTTTTAAGTCCGACATCAAAGCAGACAAGTGATCCGTCTCTCTCTGTGTTTCGCTCTCTTTCTGTGTCTCTCCCGTCATGCTCATTTAATCAAGTGCAATTTAGCTTCATCTCTACCTAATGAAGGAGTGAAAGGATGACCTTTACTCTTGTGTCTATTGCCTGCCTCATGTCTATTCACAGCTAGCTAACTAAAGAGATTTTGTGGTGATTACAAGAGACAAATTAAAATAAAAGGGAAGCACAACAAATGCAAATGCTTCCATACCGGGCACCAGAGGTCACTGGATGGTATAATGAGGATGAAAATGATGTGTTCTTAAAGATGCACTTGGTGGCTTTTATATAATGCTAAACGACTGATGCTAAAGATAGAATGCTAAAGAGAGCAAAATTAATTGCCTTCTCATCACCTGATGAACTGATATGTGAATTTTAGTACTAGTGTAATGTTACAGTATTATAAATAAAAATGTATTTACAATCTCTTCATTGTAAAAGAAAAAAAAAGAGACAAACGATAGAACATCTCTCTCTGAAGTGACCCTACAAAATAATTGACACATTACGTGCCTATGGAAATAACGCTAGGCTAATACTGTAGGTTGTGCATAATTAACAGCATGAGTGCTTGATTGACAGGTAGGTGCCAGGCATCATTTGCCCCACCTCAGGTCTGCCGATGATGTACATCTTTGCGGATGTTTAGATTAGCCGCGAGGCAGAAGAAGCAGCGCATCCAACATGGCGGCGGTAACCTACGAGTGACGTGACTCTCAGGACGTCATTGTTACTACCCCGCACTTCCTCATGTTTAGAAATCTGAACCTCGGCTGATCTGCTGTGCCTAGTTACCGTTGCTAAGCTGTCACCGAAATGTTAGACGGCGTTCTCTTTACCACCAATAAATGCCAAACGTGACATTATCTTTTGGAAGGATGGTGTTCCGCGATCCGTAGCATCCAAGTCAAGCTCGGCCTATCACCTGAAACACTTAATGTTGGTTTCTCCTTTAATTAGTCACCCACCTGCAAAGCTCCAAAATACACCAAGAAGTGCTATCTAATGATTATTTCTTTATTAGATGTGACAGAGCATGTCCTGCTAACTCCCAGGCGCACCATGCATGGCAACAAACATCTCTGACATCGACTTGAAGCTCATACAACAGCCATTGTTATAAAGGTAGATATATATAAAGCCAAAAAGAAAGTTAGGAAGACTGCACTTGTCCATCAAATGCCTGCTGTGATAACTCTCTGCTTCGCTTCACTTCACTCACCGCAGTCTGCAATCTACAGCCTACAATTTACCCAAAGAGTGAATTTTCCCTAGAGTCTCCCAAGAGATTTAAACAACAGGTTTCCCCTCTCTGTTCTGGCTATAGTATTACACACCAAAGTGCACTTTGAAGATACTATAGACATATCATAGTTATTATACCATAATGGCAGAAAAAAATGCACACTTGCTTTTTAGCAGCCTCCACTCAGCTCTCCCTAAATCTAGTCAAATCATAACCTACAATGGAGCGACAGACCACCAAACACTCTGTGAAGGCGACACACCTCTGAAAGAAAGTTATAAGTTTGACACAAGTCTCAAACTTTTTCTTTATAAAACTTTTTCTATATAATACAAGAATACATATTTTCCATGAGGTAAAAGTGCGTCCAAGGTTTACAAATGTCCATCCTTCAAAGAAAGTAGTCCTCATTTTATTGAGGGCTTCGCATTAGCATGCAAGCAACATGCATATATCCTAACAGGCTAGAAGACTTCATGTTGCTCCCCCTGTGCTGACGAGCTAATGTCCCGAAACAAAAGCAAAAGCAGGGCTCCTACCAGTTTCCCTGGAGATCTGGATGAAGGCCTCCACGCCACTCTCTCCGTAGTTGCCCTCGGAGGCTAGAGTAGACACGTAGTTCCACTCCATTGCGGTGACGATGTCCATCATGGCCTGGGCCTGGTAGGAGTCCGGCGGTACCACGCGGGAGAAGAAGTCGTAGCGGGTGTTGTCGCTCAGTTCCGGCGCTGTGGAGGCGTAGCTGATCTGGGGGATCTGGACCAAGAAGAAAAGGAATAGGAGAAAATAATTAACTGAGGAAAGATGGGGAACAGGGGAGGAGCAGCACTAAAAAGCAGCTCCATTAAAGGTTTGGCATGATTATGAGCCAAATTCCAGTGTCACTTTCTCGTTAATTGGTTTAGTCTGCAGACTTAGGGTGAGTTTTCTAAAGTAATCGTTCAATTTAATTTCATGTTTATCATCACAATCAGTTTCTTCGCCCACTTGCAGAAAAAGATCTTCTATCTAAATAAAAAAAGGTGAGTTAGGTGGCGATAATTCTCATCGTTTTACACCTTCATGCATATTTTTATGTGATGTATATGTAGGAAAGAGTTATAAAAGCCTGGCGCTGCCTGCGGGATCTCTGTGATTACTAATTCTCGGGGATGTGAGGAGAGGTTGCCGTCACGGATGTTAAAATTCAGCTGCAGCAACGTTGACTTAATGTCGGCTCAGAGATGAGAAAGGAAGCAAACAAACGATGTGAGAAAACAGGTACGGGGGAGGAAAACAAAAGTGGTAAATAATTGGGAATCACAACGTGGAATGAAAGCCATTTTCGGCGCTGGGCGCCCCGGCCGACAGATTAAAGGTACAGACGGCGACGACAGGCACAAAAGAGACGGCGGGGATCAGACAGGAGGACAGAAAGACAAAAAAGCACAACAGGAAGATGGGAGGATGGAGAGACAGAGGTTGACAGGTTGACAGGACACACACACACACACACATAAGTATTGCGAGTGAAAGGTAGCGTAACAGGTGGAAAGGTTTTAGAAGGCTGACAGGCAGATTGATTTTTCCCCCCGACAAAGGGGGGACAGCGAGGGAAGACCCTGTACTTGCCAACACACACACACACACACACAACGTTGGACAGTCACCTCATTGCCATTCATTGGAAGTAAGACTTAACTGCCAATCTAAACCAAAACATAAAGGCGTGTCAGTTGTCTGTCTTATTCACACACATACACACAAATATAAATGTCTATAACTGCTGAACGCAGCAAAACTGTTCCAAATAGATTTAAGATGGACAGTGTGTGTGTGTGTGTGTGTGTGTGTGACTGGAATGTTTCTAAAGCCCATCACTCACTGTCTTTATTCCCTTTGAGCATCATCTCAAGTCCCTGCCACCCCGCAACTACACCTGTCTTTGCCATTTGAAAAGGTCAGGATCTTCTAAATCGGTCTTCTTTGGTGGTGCTGAAGCGCTGCGGCAAGCAGGTGTGAAATAGCCCTGACTCTCCAAGACTTCGCTTTTCTTCCTTCGGGAGCTTGTTTACAAAGAAATATTTTAGACTTTCTTGGGTCAGAGCTTAACCTGAGCAGCATTCATTCATCTTCACCTCCTCGGGCGAAGATTACTGCAGGATCAAACGGCTATTATGTTTCACTATGACGACAGTGATCGCTGCACACCGCTGATTGGACGCCGTCTGATTTTTCTAGTTTTCATTTTTTGTCCAAACTGTTCAGTTCTTTTATTCTTCTCTGTGTGCTTAATAACGTTCCATTTCCCTTCGAGAACACCTGAGTACCTGCTATTGGTCCTTCTCTGCCAGAGGAAGACAATTGGAAACTTTCATAAACTTCAGGACGTGTATGTATAATTCATAAAGGATAGAGACAAACAAATGTAAGCTGGGCCAGCAATGGGAAACTACTGGCAAAACAACCAGCGTGCATGTGTTTGTGGATGCGTGCTGTATGTGCCTATGTACATGGTTGTTAATGCGTATCCGTGTGTGTGCGACTCGCGTTTCACTTGTCCTTTTACTCTCTGTGTGCATTTAAAAAGGAGAATATCCATTTCAAAGAAAAATGAATGCATGCCTGCAAGAATATGAAATATTTGTCTGTTTACAACAGCAATGGGAAAGTAACCCTCTGACCTGGTCCAATCTACTTTGATCTTTTGTTATTTGGCTCTACAGCCGGGAAGCCGGAAAAGCGGAGACGTACGCAGGACACAAACACGCGCTTGTGCAGACCGCACAGTCATCCTCTTGTAATTTTTCCCCGAGTCATTACTGAGTAAGAGGAGGGCAAGCTGAGAGAGAGAAGGAGAGCTACATACAGATTCAGTGACATTCAATATTGTCTGCTCCAGGCACAGACCCAATACTGTCTCCCACAACCACACCTGTGCTTTCCAAAGATGGATATTTCTGCAGATATTTATATATTCACACAGCCATAGATCCCTCCAGACATGCTGGTATAGGCACAGAAACCTGCTTAGAGTGAGCGCGTCTAATAGCATGTGACATTTGAGCGTTGTAAATCATTCATGTGCTGTGGGTTGCAACCGACTCCAGCCTGTTTCAAAGCAAGCAGTTTTTTTTCTTTTTTTTTGAGTTGTAGTTAGAGGCGGGAAATTAACAGCTTGGTTCCCCCACATCACCAGTGAAGAAGATTATACCTCCAATCCCCCTAATTCCATTTGCTCTAATGAATATATGTGTGCGTATGTGTGCGAGAGGGAAAAAAAAAATGCAAGTGTGTATGATAAGATGGGAAAGAGTATGAGTGCGCTGTTGAATGTACAGTATCAATTAGCACCAGGAGTGCTTTCTCGCTGTCGCACACGTTTATTTATCAGTGAGCTGTGGTATTGTTTCAGCTGCCAGTCAATTTGTACGTTGCACTAACTATCCTCAATCAATACTCATATAGATCTCTTTTTAAGCCATGCTAGCAGGAGTGTTTTAGGGGTGTCCGCTGTGTCCACCACTTTGTCCAGAAATATCTTAGCAATTATTGGGTTAATTGGCAATCACCGTCCCCAGAGGCTGACTTTATAGCTCAACAAATATTGCATGGATCACCCTCACCAGGTCAGTATTTCGATCTGTCCATTACTTGCACTCGTTTATGAATAAAAAAAAAAAAGCCCCCAACGTTAGCATGCTAGCACACTACACTTAGATGCATGATCAAAGTGCAGCCAGAGTCACAGAGCCGCTAGCATAGTTGTAGCTGTTGTTACTTTCATGTTGTCTTTTTGTCTCCAGTTTTTTTTGCCTCACTAATGACAGTGGGTCATCCAACATTTTCATTTTATACAGACATTTCTGGTCCCTCAACACCAAAGTATTTTCAGTCAAGAAGCCCTTTGCGACTGTATAATAAATATTTTCCTCTAGCAGCACCGTTTGCGCTTTTTGTGCTTTAATTTCTCGACAATTATTTGATGGACAGCCATCATCAGGTCAGAATTTCAATGCCTATCAGTCCCACTTGTGCTTTGTGTTTTTTGCCGATTAGCAAAACTCTATGCCTAGATGCATGTTACTACGCTGATCAAAGGGCCGCCTCACAGAGCGGTTAGCTCTTCTTTTATGTTTTTCTGCCTCAGTCACGACAGCGGGACATCCGTCTCACATTTTAGTTCAATGACATGTGCGTTTTCAACAGATATTTATAGTCCTCAAACACACAAGTTCTGAAATTAGGGAAGAAGCATGAAGTCTTCTCTAGCAAAACAGCAAACACAAACAAATCTATTACATGTAGCGTGGCACCCATCGAACGGCAATTTGGCCAATTGCACAAAGATATTAAATCTTTGTTCTTTTGCTTAACTTAGAGAATTGATCACAATGAACAGACTTCCCTTGGCCATAAAATAACAGAGATTAATTCTTAATTGAACTGTATTCCCCTGCAAGCAAAGACTATTGAAAAAGAGAGACTAATATGTTTTCCCTCCATGGCAACAATCAATGCACACCAGTAGGCTGATGATGTCTCATTTTTGGTTGAAAAAAACTCATTTTTCATTGAAATGTGCCTTAATGGCCAATTGTATTTCTCACCAGTATCTTCTGAGTGAACTCTGGGGTAGCAAAAACCAATATTAAGCAATATCCCAGAACTCCTGCCACCTATAGACAGTCAGGTCTGCTCAGTCTGTTCCTTAATGGCTTTGGCGATAGTGGTGAACAGTTTCATCCCTCACTATAGATCAGGCTGAATCCCACTGGGGAGCTCAACAGATAACTAACAGTCGGATTTAGGCCTTCACAGACTTAATGATCCGAGACGGTGGCTTTTTTTGAGGTCCGTCTTTCCTGCCGAGGACTAAAAATTGGACGCTCGTTCTCATAGATGAAGAGAAAACGTTTTAAAAAATGGAAATAAACCAAACAAATGATGCCGAAGAGGACTAGAAACGTAAAACTGCTCTAAAGTGAGGAATGTTACATAGTCAGCAACCTGCGCCCTGCTTTACAGCTAAAAGTGACCTTTCGAAATGCCACTTGCAAAGTTGAAGAAATCAGAGATATTTGAGGATAAATACAAGCTTCCAGTCTAAACATTGTCTTAAAAAGACACAGTGGTATTTCTCTTGTCATGTGAAGACCTCAAACTGGCCCTAGAACCATAGCCTGATCAACATTCAGCTCATTTTAATCCATATCTGAAAGGCTGATTGTGTCCTGGTTGCGAGAAAAAGTTAGGCCTCTGTATTGATAACTAATAGTTCATGTGTGAACAACATTACTGCATGCACACATCATGACTCCGTGTGTGAGTGTGTGTGTTTGTGTGTGTGTGCATGTGTGTGTCTGGCGGTAATGGAGCTGTCGGGGGCCAGAGTCTGAGCATTAGGTTGATAGATGGCAGTGGTCCGAAGCTAATTAACCCCACTGCATTGCACACATACACAGCCTCTCTGTTATACACACACACTCACGCACAAAACAGTGTCAGATAGAGGATTGGATATTTTGTGGAACCTGCCCGCACATACACACCTACACACACACACACACAGACAGTTATAGTAACAGGGCAACTGTGAGTAAAATGTACAGTGACTGACCAGGATCAATGATAGTGGTTAATTTAATTAAACACACACTCGCATGTTTATACACGCACACTTATACACAGTCTGATTAAGCATTAAACTCACTTATATGTAACCTGTTTTATTGAGTCCACCTTTTGATATTTAGACCTTTGTTCAGAGACAAAATTGTGAAATATTTCAATTTGTTGTAGGTCTGTATCCTCCAAGTAATAACACTTGGCCCAGAATATCTTTTTCCAGATTGGGCAGGAAAAGTTTTTCACCGAGATATCAGAGCATGGAAACCGAGAGGAAGGAAGGCACACATACTGTAAATTGATCTGGCCGTGTGGAGCCCTGGTTCGGAGTCAGCCCGGAGAGTTGTTTACTTGCTCAAAATTTGAATCAGCCCTCTCACAGCCAGCCGTGGTCTGTGTCTAATGAGGAGAGGACAGGCACAGTGGGACCTCACCAAGTTAATTTATCAGGATGGAGACTGTTGGGGCAGAGAGCTGGGTGTCTCTCGCTCTGTCTAACCCTGTCGTCTCTGTCTGGGTCCATCTGTCTCTCTTTTTCTCCTCGCTGTTTGGCCCTTTGCCTCTGTGTCTATCATCCCAGCCTCACATTTACTCCCAGTTTGCTGCTTTTTGAGCGGTTTAACACAGGAAACCTCCACGGAACATAATTACAATAAATATACAGGAAGAGGTAATAGTAGTTACATATTCCTGCTGTGTATTTAGTCAAATTTTCATACTTTAAACCAAGTCTCATTGGAGCACCATCAAGTGGAATGGAATTATATGTATTTCCCCAATATATGCATATAAAATGATGACATTTTTTTTTTCTCCACGACAATTTAAAAGGAAGTTCTGTGAGTTTAAACGATGTTCAGCAGCACAGCATGAGTTTAAAATGACTACCACCAAGTTGGTGAGGTTTCAGGAGTTTAAGTCGAAAATTGGAAAATAATTCGAAAAGACATTTACATTACTAGCCTGCCAAGATAATATTGATTCGAAAACTTTCATTTAATGCAGAAAATCACAAGCACAGAGAGACAAAGACAGAAAAAAAAAAAAATCGTCACCTCCTTCTATTGAACCTCTTTGCTACTCTGTCTGGATTACAGATGCCGCTTTAATTGCCGCCAAACCAACGCTGATATCCCTCCTCTCGGCTTTACACCGCGCATGACGCCGCCACGTCAATTTAGAATAGATGAGCAGTCTGCAATTTGTTTGTTGACAAGCAAACAAAAACAGGTAGACAAGGCGAAAGAAAGACACGGAAGGAAAGCAGGGAGAAGGGAGATGTTTCGCGAGAGCACGAAGAAAGGGCTGAGAGAGGAGAGACATAACAGAGGGGGGCCGGGGGAGACAAGGGGAATGTTTAAGTATAAAAAGGAGGGTACGGTAAGAAAACCGAAATTAAAGGTTGAGAGATAACCTATGGGAGGAGAGGATGATAGATAGAAGATGGATGAACTAAAAACTGAGATAACTGATGGGAAACAACAAATGGACGCAGGAGGCGAAGCAATGAGGACTCCTGGAAAAAGTTACAACAGGAGAGATCTGAGTTGAGCGGGAACTAAGACCAAGTGCTATGAGAAGAGTGTGTACGAAGCCAAGAGGTTAAGAAAAGACATCGCTGACACTGATAGAAGATGAAAAACAAAGGGAATGGGAAAGAGACTATTATGCAGAATGCAAATGAGCAGAACAGAAGTGACAAATATTAGATTGATGAAGGCAAGAGTGAAGAAAGAGAAAAGGAGGAATGGAATTACAAAGAAGAAACTAAGATAAAAGAAGAGAACAAGACAAGTAGACCTAGGTCTGTTTAAAAATGCACAGCAGGACTCCATTGATGGGGTCCTCCACGTACACGTCTCTATTCCATACTTGCATAAATAACCAAAATTAAAACTGCTGTGTGAAATCTTAGTGGTGCCGTCAAGCAAACAGATTAATCTCTCTCCAGATGCTTCAAAGTCGCAAAAATATAAACCTTCAATAGATGAGAAGAATTGAATCAGTGGTTGTATTAGCTCTCCATAGACGTCGAGTTTATCTGGGAGTTCTAAGTATACGCGAGGCACTAAATTAATGACCCAGTGAGCCATGAACTCCCTGGAGTTTTTCAAGCAGCTCTATGCAGATTGCAGCAGCAAAGGTGTTCGTCTGGCGGTAATAATTTCTCTCCACTGAAGGCATGCGACTCACTCAGCACGACCACCTTACTACTGAGTGCTTTGTTTGAGAAAGCTATTGGCTTTGCAGGAGTACTCTGCAGGCTGAGCATGCATTAGCGTCAATAACTACAGATGTAGCAACTCAAAAAGTTCCCATGTTTCCATGACGGGTCCGTGGCTGGTCCTTGACTGGTCTGAAAAGCTAATATCATCACGCTAACATGCTCACAGTGATAATGCTGATGTTTGGGAGGTCAAAAGTTTATGACGTTTGCCATCCCAGTTTAGCGTGTTAGCATGCTAGTTAACACTAAACGCAAAATACAGCTACTACAAATGTTTGCCTCGAATTTCATGGCAATTCTGTGGTATTTGTACATGTCACTAAAAAAAATGGTGGTGGAAAAAAGGAAATCACCATAGTCAACAGGCTTGATCGACCAACAACTGCCTTTCCTAGAGCCATGCCACAAACATGACAAAAATGGCTCAATATGTATCAATATATAAATATGTTTTGGGGTATTTTCAAGGCTCCAAGCTTACAGTGGACAGCACAGGAAAAACAGATTTATCCTCTCTCAAAGGGGTATTTTCAAGGCCACAACAAGGGCACAGAGAGATACATTAATACTTTAGGAAATAAAACAGATTTGTTTATTTCAGCAACAATATGAAGTCCAAATAAGACACTAAGACACCAAGCTTTGTAAGATATATTGCTAATTCAACGTTGGAAATAAGTGTTAACTTCTTAAACATGCTGCATGTTGTGCAGATAGATAAATAAATTAAACCAGACGTGTTATATGTCAAATACTTCCTTTTTTTTTTTTTTTACAGAAAAAGCAGAGTATTACAGGTAATTGCAGGTTACTTTACAGATTGGAAAACCAATAATTAGTTCAATGCTGCGTTTATGGGAAACTAGGGCTGAGGCATGAGGCTGACTTGATTGAGTTACGGAGAGCATGACTTGCAGCAAACAAGGCGAGACCAGATGAAGACCTGGATTATGAGCTACTAGATTGAAGATATTGATTGATTATAGATCTGCTTCAGGACTGCTTAACCGTTTTAACCTGTCCATCTGAGCCCCTCGCGATTCTGGCCACCGGTTTACAAAAGATCCATTTATTTTGCAATGAATATCACCAATAAACCGCAGTACTGAACTCTTAATATCTGCCAGTGGCTCATGAATGGCGTCGAGCTAGTTCAGGTAGTTCATGCCCACATAACACGTACTTACATTACAGTCAGATATTCTCTTTGTCGTGCTACCAAGTGGGAACACGAACATGGGGAATAAAGGATGGAACCTAAAATTGAACCCTTTATACCCCTGCAGGTATTACATGCTCAGGGTGACAATGAATTAACTGTGGTGACACGGAAAGCTCGGCTACAGAGGCAGGAGGTAACCCACTGGCTCGGTCAATTTAAATTTCAAGAGGAACCTTATTAAAGGCTGCACTTAGGTCGAAAAGATTTATAATCGCTGCGATGAATCTGCACCTGCTGCTGGGAGAAGGTCAGAGGGTTGGCTCGAGGACAGGGTATGAAAGGTGAATGAGATGGTGTAGTGTTGGTGGTGGTGGTGGTGGTGGTGGAGCCAGTATCAATACAGTTATACATCAATGCACACACACACACCCACACACAAACATGTCAATGCCAATTGTGATGGAAGGATGTCTGCACTTTCGGACTAACTGAGGTAACATCTGTGTCTCGGCACACACTGCCATTATGAGAAAGAAGAGGACAGCCAGGAGACCGGAGGCCGTGGACCTGAGGCTGTAGCCTTTAATATAGCTCTGTCAATACATCATCAATTTCTCCCAGACATATACACACCTCTGTTGCCCTGTATCACACAGGCTGGGAGCAACACAAGCAGCCACCTGTTCTCACCTGCCTTTTAATGCCCTGAATACAAATCTAGTAATGACACGCGACACAACTGAAGGACACAAACAAACACAGACTTTTATCTCCCTCGTATCTTTAATTATCGCTCATAACGGCTAACTATTCAGCGTTGCCGCTTTGACGGTGCCTGAGCTCACCCTGCCCGCGACACGCCGAGGCTGTCCCCTCCCTCCGATTTTAACGATTCTGACGCTGGCAATCACAGAGACATTTACAAACTCAAGTTGTATAAGTGAGATGGCTAACTTTCTGCAAAGCACGTGACACGTTGACGGTTTGGCACAAGCGTGTGGATTAATACTCTTATTATTTCTGACAGTTAAGAAGAAAGCCTATTATTTTGCTCATTATCTGGTATCTATTATTACTCCAGGGAATTAAATCAGTATGGGGTACTCACAAGCCTCGCTGCTGTCTATTTTATTTATTTATTCATAAATCAAAATGTAATTTTTAGAGAACTTCTGCAGTGGAATGGAAGGAAACAGCCGCCATGATTAAGGGCTGATTTGATAACTCCCCTCTTCTCAGACGCCCTAACGACTACCGCATGACTGATTTTATTGATTGAACAAATAAATAAATAATAACTTTTATAGCCTTGGAGTCACTCCTGATGCTATCACTCACTTCTTTAGTGTCTCTCTTTGGCTCTCACTTTTCTCTCCAATAAACATATCAGACAGCTCCTGTACAGGCACCGACTCTGCTTTTGTATGTTATTTGAATAACACGTTGCTCTGACAGCAGCAACGTGCATGTGCGGCGACACACAAACACGCCGTATGAGGAAGGCACCAGAACACTTGATCCAAACCCGACACCTGCAGCTTCTCCTCGCGGTTTTGTCTCTCCCTGCTGTTACACAAAAGCGCTATCCAACAGGGCTTCATTGTGACTTTTGTGCATGATACCGTGTGGGTGTGTGTGTGTGTGTGTGTTGAGCATTCACGCTTGGTGCTCCTGTGTACATTCCTGCGTCCTCCTGTGTGTGAAAGTCATGAATTTCCTCCAAACACACACACACATACACAGAGCTAAACTTAGATTTCCGTCTCTCGACTTTTTAAATTCACAAATTGACGCAGCCACACAAGCAAAGTCAGTAGGGTGCGCGCGCACACACGCATGCGCCAGTGTCAGAGAATTAGGAGTCAGAGCAAGTCTGCGTTTCAAACAGGTATTCCCTCGCATCAAACCTATTATGCATATATTCCCATTGTTACACTTGTAAATGAGCCTCATACATCATGCAATATGAAAGCAGCCCTGCGCGGAAAGCATTCTAAATCTGTTTAATGAAAAACAACTTAGCAGCAAATTAGAGGCTAGAAAAGTCTTTAAAAACCATTTGAGCGTGCATGTTCTGGTTATAAAAATAAGTTTTGGTGAAGTGTTTGGTGCTAGGACAGGATGCAGGTTCCCCCCCCAGGGACAGACAAAATCAATGCAGGCCCACACATGGCTCAAGCACGAACAGCAATTGTCGTGACTGCCGAGAGCATGTGTGTGTGTTTTTTCTCACATTGCGTGGGAGCCGGGGACTCCTCGGCTGCTCCTCAGTCGCCACAGTGTGTGAGTATGTGTGTATGCGCATGTGCGCGTTTTGATTTATTTCTCCATATGAGCTTGTTGACCTCTCACAAGAGAACCCATCATCAGCTCGGCAGGCGACCACTTCAGATCGGTCATGTTTTTGCATATCGCATTATGTATCAGCGTCGGGAAGGGGGCGCGTATGTTGAGTGTTCGTCATTAAAATACTTCAACACCTGTGCCAATATCATAACTGCACCTTCGGGGTCTTTCAACGTGATAAATGATGCTGCACACATACACACACACACAATTGTGACCAGATTTGCATAATTCATAAATATTGACAGTTACCTTGTGACTATCTGACAAATATAAATAAAGATTATGATTATGATTAACACATAAACAGAATGCAGCTTTGTGTTTCTTCTACAGTTTACCTGCTCACAGTACCACACGGGAGGGAGACATGACATCAGATTTTTACAGTGTTCACCAGGTAGACAAAGTATGAAACCACCCATAAACAGAATAGCAGCAGAAGACATTTACCAATAAGGCAATCGACTAATAAAAAGGGAGTGAAATATAAATATAAATAAATAAATATCAAAATGAACCTAGTTTGTCACATGCCTTTCGCTGCTATTATATTCATGAATGACGATGTAGTGATTGTGTGCAGTATTTCTGGATAATTCCCTATATTCCCTATATTGCTTCGGTGATAAATTATGTACGCATGTGCATAATCATGTAAGTATGTGATTATCGATATATCACATGAAAATGACGTGCATTATGCAAATTGTCCGGAAATTATGTGCACACACGCACCGTCTGTTATCATGGGGAACGCGAGATCTCTCTCTCTAATAAGACGGAGGAGCTAACGACGCTAACCGGGCTACAGAGGGAGTATCAAGAGTGTAAGATCAGAGACGCGACTGATTGAACTCACTTCGGACTCGCTGGAAACTCTGGAAGGCTTTCAACTTTGGGAGCGGACAGGAAAGCAGGGAGAGAGAGCGGGAAAGGAAACATCCATGGACCACGGGACGGAGTCAGAACCAGGTCTCTGCAAGAAGGATCTCAGCATTTTGTACGTGGGGGAGCTCACTAAGGCACTCCTATTTATGAGTATTCTTCTTATCCAGCTCATATTTTGTGAGCTGATCAAGTGAATTTCCCTGGTGTGGGATCAATGAAGTCTATCTTATCTTATCAATGGCGGTTGGTATGGTGACAGACATTAGGGATGGACATGCCTAGCAGGCATGAGAACTCGTGGACTTGATTTGTTCGTCAATATTCATTCAACATATAGAGTATTTCTATATTAGAAAATTGATCTTCACAGTCGCACTTAACACTTCACTTTTCAGTCACAGACGACTTGGTCTTTGGTGGCATCAGATGAAAAAGTAAACCTGCCAAATTATTTAAAAATCATCGTAATGTTTGTGGACGTGGTTTTTCTTTATGTAGGCTAATGTCTGTGCAGCTCAGAAAGGTACGCTAACCCTATAACCCCACTCACATTTTTGGCTTGGTAACAATTTAATGCAATGGAATATTTTATTGAAATGAAATAAAATGGCTTGGAGATTTCAATTCTGTAGTTGTATCCACAGCCATAAAGGGGACTAGACTATTTATTCAATGACTGAGATAGCTTGATGCCTCTGTACATGATGAAGAGTCAATTTGTACAAGGAACGTTGAACTACTTGGAAATGTAATGAAGACAAATATTCAAATGTACATTGAAAAGGGAGCATTTCTGTTTCTATAGTGTTTCTAGTCCTTGTGGGATAGAAACGAGCTACAAATTCTGTGGATTAAGTGCCTAAATATAAAAGATGGATTTGTGTGAATACTAATTTGCAGATAAATAAATAAAAACCATTAAAACTGCGCAACAATGCACACCCTTGTATTGGACTGGATTATATTATACAACAACACCACAAGATATGGTCTCACAAATTACCACAGAGCCGAATCAATACCTCTCTGACACAATTTCAATAGAAATGTAACGTTATTAATACTCTGATTCAGATTTTTTTTAATGACTGCACAGCCAAGCTGTTTGAGTTGGCTTCCACGGACGTCGGACAGATCATACGTCCAGCAGCTTAGGGGGATTTTTCGCTGATGAAGTGTTTCCTTGATTTTTACTTAATATCGTGCATACAGTACATATTTTAATGATTAGGTGATGGATGTGTTTACCTGCTCACAGTGCTGTGTGTTATCATTAGAAATGAGGAGGGAGTTTCTGTTGTGTGTTGTTGCCTGTTTACGTGCAGATGACGCAGCTGTCGGATGTGAAAGGTTCGTGTAGAGGGAGAAAAACGTGGGTGAGAGGGCTCGTCCCTGGAGGGGTTTCTGTACTGTGGGTTATAGAGGGCAGAGCTGAGAGTTATTAATGACAGAGTCAGGGGTCAAAGTCCATGTCCAGCACTTGTATTGTAAAGTTTGAGTGGTGTTACGGACGTTCGTGACGTCATTTAGGTGAGAAGGATCATGATGACTCACTAGGGCTGCCACAAACGATTATTTTGATAGTCGACTAATCACTGATTATTTTTTCGATTAGTCGACTAATCGGATCATTCGTAAATTGACTGTAAAACATATAGCTCATCGCACCAGCACGCAGCTGATCAGATCATTAGCTTTCAGTTTGAAGTGTTTAAGATATGTGCTAACTGAAAATAAAAACAATTAAGATGATAGCTCATTAACCCTTTAATGAGATATGAAGCTTGTATCAAAAAAACAATTCTTCAACAGAGCAGCATAAAGTAAAATAACTAAACAACACAAAAATAAATACTTCAGGTTTTTAGGTGTGTCTGTCATGGCTCTGGCATCAAACATATCAAACATAGCTACGTTTAAATAAAATGAGGGAGGCACCTTAAGGAATTATTCACAAAAATAAAAATTTGGTCTCACTCAAATATAAGAAAAGTGCATTTTGTGCTCAGTGCTCGGCTTGGCCACAAAGCCGTCCGGAGAAGAAGACCGGACTTTTTTAGCACTGAAACGTAACGATGAGTAAGTAGTAAGAAAGCTCACTGTTTACCCTAATATTGGCAGCTAACTGGCCGGTTTGCTTACCGAGACGACGGACCCTCTTCAGACTCATCCACAGTGACATGCTCTCTCTTCAGATGCTCATGCATAGCCGTTGTGCTTCCATGATCAGCAAGTTCAGCTTTGCAAATGTTGCACTGCACGCTTTTCTCACCACTTTTCTTAAACTGCTCCCACACTTTGGAGCTTCGTTTCCGGGTAGCCATGATACTGTTATGGTATGATTTACGGTAAAGTCAGGCCTGACGCCGATCACCACTACTGTGTGTGTGTGTGACGGAAAGGCAGATGCGGCAGTGGAAGCTGCAGCCGCAGTTTCCAGAGAAAAGCAAAAAAAAACAAAAAAAAACGATGCGTCGACTACTAAATTAGTTGTCGACGATTTTGTTCGTCGACATAACCGTGACTAATCGACTAATCGTGGCAGCCCTATGACTCACTAACAGTTGTTTAAGATTTGATCACAGGGCTTCTTTGAATAATACTTCTCTCCCTAAGGCAGCAATCATCCAGTCATCGCTTGTGACTGTCATGCTTTGATTTCTCTGTGCAAAGCGCTGTGTGGACAGGGCTCTAATGACTAATTTTGCCGTTGATTGGTCAGAAGTTTAAATGTAGACTAGTCTACACACAGCCAAGGTTCACAAGTCACTCTGTAAGAAACACACCATGGTATATCCTGTTTACTCACTGGGATACTGCTGAAACAATATTTTCCTGCCAGACAATGTTGCAAACGGTTATGAGGAAATGATGTTCATGATATTAGATGAAGACAAAAATGATTCTCGTGGCTGCCTTGTTATTAACTGTCACTGTGGCTGCAGCCAGTGTTGCCAACCTTGCCACAACCTGGCTGCAAATGTATCGCGTATTCATGAAGCTGCCACTGGCTGATCCCAGAAGAAAATTCATTTTGTAGCTCTACACATAGTTAGAGCGCCTTGTACTCCAGTGACTTAGGACACACAATAACTACTTTTCCTTACTGAGGAGCGGGCAACACTGGCTGCAGCCCAAGCTGGTGGCGAGTGTCCGCGTAAAGATGCCAACCGGTGTTGGAATTCTTAAAATATTATACTTAGTGTAACCAACTAGTATTTTGTGTCGACTGGCAGAGTAGCAACATTTAGCAACACCCCTAATTCTTTGTATCCTGCTAGCTACTGACATCATTTCACACAAAATTCCTGTTAGAAATGATAAGTCCGCATTTGTTTAGGTGCGTGTGAAAGTTGCAGACTCATGGACACCATTATCAGCATGACTCGTGTTTATAGCGTACAATGTCCCTGTAAAATGTGATTTCCCCTTTCTTGTATCATAATACCAGCAGTTGCTTTTCCCCCCCGTGTGCTCTAAAAATGCCCCTGTAGCAGTGTTGACAAGTTGAACCCCCCCCCCCTCCCCCGAATGTTTATTGTACTGCTGATTAAAGCGATCCTAATTTTGAGAATCAAACAGCTTGTTGCCACAGCGGCCCCTGTGTCTCGGCGAAGCAGCAAAAAAGCACAAATGCGTTCTGACATTTCAACAATTGTTTCAGGGTTGAGACAACAGTGCAGCAGATGGTGAGACATTACACTGATCCATTTCCTGTGCGCCCAAGCGTCACTAAATGGTCGTTCAGGCAGGCTCACCAACAGGTTAACAAAGTCAAACAGAAAGCGACTAGTTCAAACAGTGTCTGTGCTTTTGATGTAAGTAGGTGGACTGTAAGTGAATGGAGAGCATCCACTGAGTTTGGTCCAATAATGAGTCATTTCCACTAAAGATAAGGATGGAATATTTAATCTAGAATAAGTTGTTAAGTGTATAAATCATAGCTATGATGTGGTTATTATCAAGTCAAAAGGGAAGCTTGCACTCAAAAAAAGAAATCATAATAAAAGAGGAAGTCTTACGTCAGTAAGCACACTTACTTGCTCCTGAAATTGGTCAACGGTCAATCACTCCAGCGCAAGGTGAGTTCAAACACAGAAGGTAATTACACTCAAACGTAAGGTGATTGTGTTCACACAGAGTAACAGCTGTACACTGGAAATACAGCCGCAGCGTTATTGTTCAATAATTCACCTGCCCGTGCCGTCAAAGACAAGGTTAAGGGAAAAAGTGTACAACAATTCCCCACTTTAAAGTTTCCCCAAAGCTAACTTCACCCCACTAAAAAAGAAAGCAACTCCCCAATGTGAACCGTTCTTTCAGCCCCGTCGGGGAAAGAGCACGGAAGAGTGGTGGAGGACCAGCTCATTATCTGTACCATATGGTCTCAAGGGAAGCGGTATCATTTTATTTTTAGGAAAAGAACGCACTCGTGCTCGCACATGCACACACCCGCTGTGAGGAAGCAATACCATTTCCGAGAACCCCCCCCCCCCGTGTCTTCCAATCCACCTCCCCCTTCACACTTCTGACTCGCATGCCTTTACATGTACACACACGTTAGTGTCTCACATTCACGCAGAAACACAAACACACACACACGGCAAAAAGTTTCTCTCGATCCCTTGATCTTTTATTTATTTTTTTGTCGCACCATGTGACAAAATCAGGCTCCGTCACTTTAACCAACTCATCGTGTGACTCATCGGTTGCACCATTAGCATGCATACAACGCACTTGACTCTGACTCAGTGAATATCAATTCTTCTACTCTCCCTTCGTGCATTCACTAGTCTCATGTGTATGTGGAAGATGGATGTATTTCTGTACGAGCATGCACGCAGGTGTACCTGACAACAAGATTAACTTGTGTGGGCCTTTTAGAAAAATCGCACTGTGTATGTATTTGTGTGTGTGTGTGTCTGTGTGTGTGTGTGTGCGCGTGCGTGCACATACCTGTACAAAAGGACATGTGAACGCAGCTAGCAGTCTGCCATTATGCTGTTAATGCGACCGACTGAGTAACAGGCAGCAGTGTGCACACACAGACTTAATGCGCTAATGCAGTGTTGGCTAATAGAAAGAGCCAGTGCTGAAATCACACGCTCTCAACAGCCTATTAATATAATGGGATGGATGGGAGGAAGGAGGGGAGGGAGGGAGGGAGGGAGGGGGAGAATAAAGAGGGAGAGGGAGGGAGGAGAAAGAGGGATGGAGGGATGATATTAATATAATGTGTGGGTGGGAACAGACTGGGGCAAGAGCGATGAAAAGAGGGATGGTGGGAGAGAGAGGCGGTGATAGAGAGAATCTGAGGGAGGATGAATGGATAGAAGTACAGTGCAGGGAGGGAATACTGATAACAATATAATGTGATGCAAAGAAGTAAGGGAAGAAATGAATAGAGTGGAGAGAGGAAGAAAGGGTTGATAAAGAGAAGTTTTAGATCAGGACTCCTGAATGTGATGAATGGTCTGAAGAAACAAGGGAAGAAAGTTTTTTGGGGACAGTTGTGACAGATATGAAGAGTCCGTAACACTTTATTTGGCAAGACTTGCCGCGCAGTAAGCAAAATCATCTTTGAACGCCAAGAAAAATCCCGAGAAAAATGATATATAGGAAATGAAAAGTGGTGAAAAATGAGGATTTAAAGTCAAACGCTGGCTCATTAGTTACAGATTCGCAGGCAGAAAACAAGCTAAAAAAAAAAAACAAAAAAAAAAACGCCGGCTCATTAACAATCAAACCGCGTGAGCGTTGTTTGGAACTTTAACGCCGCAAATTAGACCACATGGTTGAAGAATTATATCAGATGTGACGTTGATTTTCAGCTCTTCGTGCACAGCCCTCGGGGAAAAAGTCTGATTAAAAGGTAACACAAAAAACTAAAAAAAAAAAAAAGATGTGAGGACGCAGAAGTCTTTCAATGAGCCCAAATGATCAGCATCGGCTCCTATTCACACCGCAAAAAGCTTTGTCATCAGAAAAATACTTTCAGCCGACCGTCTTATTGTATTCAGTGTAACCCACTCCTGGTTAGTACAATGGTAATCTAGGTTTGTGAGGAGCTAAGGGAAAAGGACTGTTAAAACCATACAGGAAAGGTGTCTGGAGATTCCTTAGTATTCAAGTGTCCGATGTTCTCATGAATGTTCCTGGGATGAGTCAATGTGTGTGAATGTGTGTGACCGTCCTGGCGGCTGGCACCACCCTACCTACCCTACCAGGTAGAGTATTCGAGGCGGAGGCTAATGGATCTCCTGAAGTTGGGGTGACATCAGCTTAGCTTTATCCTTCTGTCCATCTCCTCTGCTTTTTTATGTTATCCATCCGTGGTGGTTTTTAAATACTCTGACTCTATAAAACTTCATTTTTCTCTTTCCACACACACACACACATTTCCACTTGTTCCAGTTCTTACCTTTTTCATTCACCTCCTTCTGCTCTCTGAAATCGATTGCTCACACCGCTCTCCTAACGTCTTCCTCAACCCACCTTCCTTTCATACTTCCATGTGTCTATCTCGTATCTATCTATAACACAGACACAAAGGAAGATTGCGGTTTCGAGCGTTCCTTTCACTTAACGGCTCGTTATTTGCATCTTTGCTTCCTCTTATTTCTCCTTGCAAATTGTCATGTGTTTAGCCCAGGTCAGCTCATTTTTTTGCTGCCGCCAAACAAGTCTTTTAATTAATAATCACTGACATTTTCATTCAGGATTAATGAATGCCACTTTTGCCGGCGGATACAGTATTCAAGCGATTTACTAGATCGTTCACTGCTGTCGCGCACCTCGTCTTTGCTGGGAAATTCTTCTCGCAAACAAGAGGCTTTAGTAGCAGCTTTGTTAGATAAACAGTGTAGGCCATGGGGTCAAAAAAAATAGTATCACACACAAAGACAAACTTCTTTGAGAGAAGTACAATGAGGCATCAGCACCAAATACTGTAAGTTGCCAATTAAGAAGGAAATAAATATCAGTAACACGATGTGGAAGTGACACTGCCCACATCTTCCACCGCTGTCTCTGTAGCGTTCCCCAGCCTCATCTCACTGCCTTGCTTTTTCATCTCTGCTCCCCTGTCGGCTCTCCCTACCTTGATTCCTCTCTTCACTTATTTACACCTCTGTCCTAACACCCCCCCCCCCCCACAGATGTCCTGTCCTATCTTTCCTCAAAAACTCCAGGCCCCCGCCGCCTGTACACATCTCCTGCGCCTTCATCCATTCGGAGAGGAAGCCGACAACTCTGATTGTTTAACTTGAAAGAGCGGAGAGGAACAAGCTTCTGAAGGAGGAAAGGGTGGCAGCCACGCTGGCGTTACCGGCCATTTTAATTAGATGTTTTTGGTTGACATTTTTACGCAGAGGTCGCGGTCACACGTGAGCCCGTCATCCTTGGAGGGAAAATGGATGAGAGTCTTAATTTGTGCCTCCTCCAGCGACCTGCGCTCATCTCACACTGTTTACCTCTTTCTTCCCTCTGACATAGATTTGCATCAGCTCCATTTTTTATTCACATTCTCTTGGAGGGCTTCAAGAGCGCTGCCTGATTTGTGTCTCTCTCTGCAGCAGTAGCTGGATACACCAACAGGGAAAAGAAACAGACTCCGTCTTTGTGACTCAAAGGCAACCGGGATTGCAGCCGCCGCATCACATGACGGCGGTCCACCTCACCATCTCTCTGCCTGTCGCTCTGCCTCTCATCTCTCGTCATAATGTCCCATTTTCCCCAAGTCATTCTCACCCATTCTCACCCTCTCTCCTCCATTCACATCTCACACGCTCTTTCACACATTTTTTCCACTCTGTCTCTCTCTCTCTCTCTCTCGCACTTTTTTTTTTATACGTCTCTATTTCTCACTCAAGTTGAAACCAAGAAGACAGTGTGGTATGACTCTGAATTTCTTAAGTGGAACTTTGTGTCTTTTCATCAGACAGAAGTGTGTAGATGATGCCAAACAGACAACTTTTTTTTTTTTTTTTACCTTGAGAGTGAAGTGTATTGCCTGTCCCACCTCCTTCACCTCAGTCAATCACACTCCAGCCCCATCACTTGTCAAATATCTTGATGAGCTGTCTACCTTGAAATGACAGGTCTCCTAACACTGAAGTAACAGCCTGAAGGAGCAGCGAAAGCCAGCATGCATTAGTAAAGTAGCAATGCTCGTGTTTAGCATTTATGTGTCAGCTGCATAGTTTAGCTGTCCCTTTACTTCTCGGACTACTTTTCAGCTGTTACCGAAGAAACTTCCTGATAGCTGGCTTACGACGGTAAGAGCAACTACTATGAGCACACGTGTGCATCGTGGAATATTAATGAATTTAAGTAGCAGAGGACATTTGGGCCTGTCCACACGAGATAGGTTTTTAATTTCGAGCCAAAGGAGATGCAAATGAATGCATGTTTCCATCCATTACCACTACGCGATTATTACGGCGTTAGTTAATCAAGATAAACAGCTGGTGGCTAATTTTCCAGTCGGGTGCAACAGGCTTCAGTCAAACCTCAAACAGTGAAAAGCAATGTTTAAAACACAATGTAAATATTCATGTATTCATTTGAGTTATGAATGTTACAGCCTCCTTGTCACTCCACACAAATCTGTTATTATCTGTCAGTATTTTTCATATCTTCAGTAGACGTTTAAGTCAGATTTGTATTTATTTTTTTTACTTTATTTAACCCATAATTAACCGGGCAACAATGTCTATTTCAAGGATGACATCAGCATAAAATGATTTACTTACATGCAATGTCATGATTTATTCCATATGTCTGTTTCCACTGCATTTTGTTGCATTATGGTATAATATATCACATCTTTTGCTACTGTACATCTCTTTAAGTCTCTTTAATTCAAATTGATACACTGAGAAATTAAACTGCCCGTCAGAGGTTTTATTTCGGCAAAAACAACCATTTCATGTTCATGCTATTATCGCATCAGACATTTATCTGTCGGATTTTGTGTCAGACAACAGAAACACGACTCCAGATAAATGCTAATGTTGCCCCGTATGTGCTGGGTGATGAACATCAACATCATCTAGCGGTAACACGACATGCTTGCTTCTGCAGCACCACAGAAGCCAAGAAGTCAGTTATTGCAGGTCTAGCCTCCTGAACAATCTTCTGCAAACATGCTAGCTTTCATAAATATCAGTTGTTGTGGGTGTCAGTGGCTGTAACGGCACATGAGAGTTCAGACCTGCTTCTCTGATGTAGATCACAGACTGAACACGGAGGGCGGGGTGCAGGAGACCAGTGTCTATCCTGCTGGTGTGTTTTCTGTCTTCTGTGCCCCAAGCCCCCCCCCTGTGTGTTTAATGCAGTTTGTCTCCAAAAATTTCGACACTGTCTCGCATCTCGCTTTCTTAACGATGACAGTAATGTGAGATGATGGAGCCGCTGTCAGACACTCACACATATCTTCCTTAAGTGGGCAGAAAACTGGAGTTAGACACACTTCCCACACAGTCCAGCATACACACACACACACACACACACACACACACACACACAGAAAAACATACTGTACAGACATAAACACACAGTATATTGGTTGGATTACATTATAAAACTGCATGGAGATTCTGTAGAGAGATACAGTGTGTATATATATATATATATATATAGTGTTTTTTATCAAGTTACATATCATTCTAGACACAAGAGAGAGACACACACCTTCTACAAGCATTTTCAGCAGAGAAATGTCCAAGAAAAGAAAAACGCTCATCTCCTAAAGCGTCGTATAACCCTCCACTGCTTCATCATTCCTCCTCTTCACTCTCATCCTGCCCCGGGACTGATGACTTGGTTTCTTCTCCATTATTTCAAGCTGTCTGTCTCAGTCCATCTGTCAGTCTCTTTCTGAGAGGGACAGTATGATTTCTACCATAGGACACTGCACTTTTTCACTGACGGTGAGTTTAGTCTATCTGTCAGTCTGTCTTTCTGTGAGAAGGACGGAAATGCAATGTTACCCCAGAACACAAAGGCCTTCGTCCCAACCCGGCCATCTTTCTTTCTTTCTTTCTTTCTAGTAGTCATGGGGCCCATAAAAACTGAGAGCTTTCAGTGTGACAGTTTTCTGTTGAAGGATAATCAAAATGCAATTTGTCATTTTGACAAATAAAAGATAATTGCCGCCCGGCAACACAGTTACTCACAAATAATTGAATCATCGTCAACAGCACAATCATCAGCATTAATTTCAGAGAAAGCAGCTGCTTAACTGAGCACACAAGCCTCCAAATAACATCCTTAGGACATTTAAAGCGGCCAGCTTGACGTTGATTGGGAGGTGGTACGGAGCAGTCAGTCACGGGCTGGAGAAACCCTGCAGGTAGTCAATCATGTAAGTGGATCAGCACACAGCTGGCTATATTACACAAGAGGTATTAAACTTTCTGGAGAGCCACTGCAGAATAAAATTAGTGCTCTCTCTCTCTGGTCTCCCTTGGTCTCTTATCCCAAACCACACTACCTGATAACCTATGATTTTGTCTCTGAAGCTACAAATCGGCCGCCACTTTGGGTGAAACGGTGTTCTGTACATGCAAATCACTTTGCCTGATCAGCTCCCTATTGCACTTTTGTACTTTGGAAATTTGTAGACAAGCCAAAACGCTGCTCATCTCCCGTCAATCAAAAAGACAGCTTGCAACATCAAAAGTCCCCCAAAAAAATAGGAGCAAAAAGGGAAGAAACCACAAGAAGAGCTTACAGAGGAGGAATCCTGCTCACAGGACGGACAGGCATGCGATAGATGTCGTATGCACAGACTAGAGAGCAATAATGATCGTAAAGTTACACCATGGGGGAGGGGGGTGATTACGAGATGAGTTAGATAGATGTAAATATTAAAGAATATGGCACTGCAAAAACAGGTTGGGGGTCTCTTGGCACATCAGAATATCAGAACAGAAATGAGTCGAATACACAAGCACATTTATCCTGTTACATGATGCTTTATCCCGCCCAGAGCCAAAGACAGCAAAGTATTTGCAGTCTTCTGGAAACATCAGCATAATTTACAAAAGCAACCATGTCCGGATGTCTGTCAATCCGACGGCCAACCTTTCGGGCACGTCTTCCTCCCTGCTTATCTTGTCCTTCTGCACATCATCCTGTCTGTCTCTCTGCTTGAGAAGAGACGCAGCTATCACGTATTACTCTGCGACACAGCAATTTTCCTACTGGCTGTTATTGAAAAACACCCAAGTGGCTGAAAAGGCACCAGTGTGACCCTCTCACAATGACACAGGCTCAACAACAAAAAAAAAAAAAAAAAAGACAGAAAGAGACGATATTCGGCATGACACCACTCTTCACTTCACATCAATTCTTTCTGTTCTCTCTCCTTCTGGTACTTATGTCCTCCACTTTCCTCTTGTCTGGTTTTGTCCTCTAATGTAGTTTATCCTGAGTGCCAAACTACTCTGTTCCGTCCGACTTCTTCCTGTTGTGCTGCACCGTTTTCTGCTACACTGCGTGATGATACTCTGTCATACTGGACATCCTGTGATTAAATCAAACTTTATAGTAATCCCCATTAAAACAGCTGCAGCATCACGTAATGGAACACACACTCGCGACTCTAGTGCGCTCTACGTTACTTTGGCGTGATAAAGGAAAGGGGAGTAGTGTGGATGCTAAAATTGCACTAATTGCACGTCTATTCTTTTGTTTTCCTCGTACGGGATGTATCAAATAGATCAGAGGAAAGGCAACATCTGTGTGTGTGTGTGTGTGTGTGTGTGGCCTTTGAAGCTCCCTGTTGGCAGCCTGCTGCATCCACACACACACACACACGCTATGCTCATGTGTCTGCAAATATACAAATCCAGTTATAAAAATAATACAGAGAATAAAGCGGGCTTTTGCATAAGGGCCACACCGGTTCAGTACAGTACTCACATGCAGACACACACACACACATCTCCATGTGCATCATTCACGCATAAATACAGACCTACACTGGCTGAGAGCAGGGTTACAGGGAGGTTAACAACATGTTTGAGTTGTCCACTGTTATACAGTAGTGCACTTTGACTGGCAGCCCACATCTCCCACGTCTCGTCTTCCGCTTCGCTCGCTGGCACGTGATCATCACGCGCAAATATTTACACACTTTTCTCTTAGGCGCACACGCACACTTGCTCACAATTCACATCTCTTTTCTACCTTACAAATGTAAGAGCTCTGTTTTTTTTTTTCCCCCTATTCTGGTTATATATTTCTGTCTCCTCAGATTCTTTGATCAGCTTGTCCGTTTCATCTCTCCTGCACCGCTCTCTCCCTTCCCCGAGTCCACGTCTCTCGCCCTCTCCTCGCAATTTCCGCCGTTTCTACGAAGCAAGCTCTCTGTTTACTCGCACGGCCGAAGTCTCTTCCCCTACTTTTCACAGTGCAAACGTACAAAAATTGAGAGCTCAGACAGATCTGAGTGTGCAATCTAACTAACTGTTTACTGTAATCAACTAGAGGAGGCAGGAGTCGGAGTAAAAGACAGATACGTGAGGGGAGATCTTTATGTGACGTTGATGGACAGGAAATGGGATAAAAGGTTGATTGGGGGGAGTAGTACCACTTTTGTAGGGGAGAAGGGAAGGCGAACGAGGTAGAGATGTATAATTTATTCCCTCACCATTTCATTAAATATATATAGGCATTAGAGCGAGGAGAGATCATCCTGACTTTAGCACAATAGATCTACTGAGATCACTCTCTGTGTGCTGAGAGCCCAAACGCAAAAAAAAAAAAAAAAAAGGACACACCCACGGGCGTACACGCAATGACGTTGACAAACTCGCACACTTTCCCTCGCACACCCACACACGTTTCCTTGGCAGGGGAATCAACTATTACAGTGTCTGTCGGTCATTATGCCTTATTCCCCCAGTGATGGATGTAACACTTTGTGGCGCTGCAAAATGTGTTTTGGAAATGTGTTTGGAATTGCTTTGTGGCACTGCTGAATGCTTTTGGAATGAGATCATAACAGGCTGAGAGCCACTGTAATACTATTGTGGAGCAAGTGGCAGGGCTCCGCTTCAGTATAAGTGACTGATTGGTGTGTGTGTGTGTGTGTGTGTGTGCGTGTGTGTGCTATTTAAGGTGCATTTCTTAGATTTGACAGCGGCACGCGTGTGTGTGTAATGTAGAGGACTGACGCTTGAGCATGTGTTGTCACAGCGAGTGTTGTGCGCGTTAACGTACGTATTTATGCGTGCGACACAGACAATTAAGTGTATGGCGGCATCCGCAACTGCAATTTGTCGCTAAGCGGGAGCGTTGCAAGGTTTGTCGCTTGCGTTCTGCTTGTCAGCTAAAAGCCTTGCATTTCAGAAAAAAAAAAAAAAATCTGATCTTTGCAGTTAAGGAAGCAGAGGTTCAAAGCTATGATTTTTTTGGGGGTTAGAACTGCTTCACGGTAGAGGATTATCAGGCCAGATGAGAGCATTTGTGTGTATCTTATTAACCAGACTTGGAATATGGTTTGTGATGCTGATCTGTGGCTTTTACAGATTTACTTTTAAACGCTCCTGTCAAAGCACAGACTGATGTGAACTTCAGCAGTGACATTTTTTTAACATAAACAACTCGACATTTGCTGAGGTCCTGATCCGGCATCAGTGATTCTAAAGGAGGCAAGGTCACAGGGACACATTTACACATCAGTATGGTTGTTT
This sequence comes from Protonibea diacanthus, assembly GCA_028641955.1. Lineage (NCBI taxonomy): Eukaryota > Metazoa > Chordata > Actinopteri > Sciaenidae > Protonibea > Protonibea diacanthus. The sequence continues at coordinate 9,750,136 of CM053997.1, read as the reverse complement.
TTCTTGTATATATATATATATATATATATATATATATATCCGTCTGTGCCTCTTGACACAGGTTAAGATAGGTCAAGACGCTCGTCTCAGTCAAGACGCTCGTCTCGGTCACGTGATACGTTACCCCAGTTAAACCCTCAAAGCTAGCAAAAAAGGTAAAAATCAAACGTCAACAAACGAAAGCTTCTTCAGCAACCGAAACAAAATTACGGAATAGACTGGACACGAGGAACACACTTCAGGTGTCATTGTCTCCCATTACTCCTAGATGGGACCGGTTTGTTGCTGAGAAACAAGCTCAGGACTCCCACTAATTCAGCGTAATGGTGAGTTGTATTTTTATGCATTTGCTCGCATCGTTTTATTTCGTCGTATTTAGCCCTCACACCCTGAAGGCCGGTCCGTGAAAATATCGTCTTACATGAAACCGGACCGTGGCACAAAAAAGATTGGGGACCACTGCCTTAAAGTACAGGCGGCTAATGTTCACACACACACACACACACAGAACTGTCAGGAAAGTGGTAAAGCTGCAGTCATCTCTGCCCAAACCCCACAGGCACCCAGGCCATCCAGGATTAATCAATGGATCTCAGCCTCATTGATCCAGGACATGGATCCCAGCCATGTATAGATTAGGTAGGTGTGATCCTTTGCCCTGTAGCCCGAGCTCACTTGACTTGAAACTTTATACTGAGATACATTACACACACACACACACGCACACACCAGCTCAGCACAAACTTAGCACAAGAAAGTTGCAGTCTTGCTTATTAGGGTACATTTAATTTCATGTGGTTTATTTTCTTTTTTTTTTTTTTCTTTTTTTCTCAAAAATGTCTCCATGATTAAAAACTTCCCGTTTCCCCTCCTGCAGAGACTTTCCTCCAGGCTCTGCTCAGACTGAAGACGGATTATGTGGACCCCAGAAGAACAACTGTCACTTTAATGGATGTCAGCGAACTGCTACTGTATACAAAATGTACAAGGAGAGATTTTAAGTACAGCACAGCTAATTGATGTCCACTGATAGCAGTAAAAGACAAAAAAAAAAGTCTGAAATCTGGAGACCCAACTTGGGATACGGTTGCAAACAAACTACTAATGATCCACCAAAAAAAAAATCTCTTTTAATGAATATTTAATGAAGCATCTTTAATTCAGGTTGGCGCTGATGCTAATGAACTACAGCGAGAAGAAACACTTAACGTGAATGTAACGCTGAATGTTAGCGCACATATCACTGAGGGGAACACATGAGCTGTGTTTGAAAATGAATTCATCACACACATTCTAAAATAGGCGGTGTGTAAAGCTTAGGGAAACCCTGAATTGATTAAAGTGAGCCACAAAGGGGAAATCTGACTTTTACATCACTACCATGGTATATGGGCTGTGTGTATGAGGGATGAGATGGGGGAGGGTATTCTGTGTATTTTTGTGTGCTGCAGCAGAATATATAGCACATGACAGTTGTTTTTTTGTTTTTTTTTTACTCCATGTGAGCAACAAGGCCTTTATCTCTAGCACACACACACACACACACACACACACACACACACAACAATATGCAGGAGGTCACACAAACACGACATCTGGAAGGAGATGCCCTTGGGTGAGCGTGAATTCAGCCGGACTACCGCCTTAGACATGTCAGGGAGACAAATGCGCGAGTGCGTTTGTATTTCCCCAAAGATAACATCTTCCAACAAAAACACCACAAATGTTCACTTGAAGGCGAAGGAAATCTGTTTTCCGTGTAGCGTTTTCAAGGATTTGTGCGAGTGTGTGTTTACCGTGCGGTGAATGGCCTAGTGTGACGAGCATGTAACAAGCATGGGTATCTATGTAATGTATTACAATCATGCATGCATAGTGCGGTTTCAGTTAAATGTCAAGGTTTTTTTTTTACACAAACATAATGACATTCAATCATGTGAATCCACTTACATTAAATATGAAAGTGCAACTCTTTGAGACACTTAGTAAATATACCTTTTTATGGTAAAAGAAGCCCTTGGAACTCTGGGAACTAATCCTGATGATTCATTTCTTATTGTACAAAGGCAAAATGTTCTTATTCATTCCTGTGAGCGCCCAATTATGCTTCTCTAGCCTTCAGTGTTTATCAGTATCACCTCCACACCCATTATATATCACTGTTAGTAGACATACATCACATTAACCTTTGACGCTTTGTGCCAAAATACATTACAGCGGACAGTTCGTCTCTGCAGAATTGTAAAAAGGTTGATTAAATTTAAAAAATGATTAATTTCGTGCTAAATGATTAACGGTTGGTAGCGATGTCATCAGCGGGACAACGGAGCAGCAAGCAGGTCATTATTGCAAAACGAGATCCTTCAGCGTGATCAAGACCTTGTTCGATTGTCGTCATGATCGGTTCGCTGCGCCGCGCTTCGAGATTAGTCATGAGGGGCTTTTCATACCACAACTGTGCTTAGCCGCCATTTAACAGCCGTTTAGTGGAAGGGTTAGCCGTGTTATTTAATCATTATTACAAATAAATTGTAGTTAAACGCGAGAGTTCTTTTCAATGCAACAGTGCGAGGAACCTTTTCGGAAAGCAATAACCCCCAGTGGTGTAGTGCTGAGAACCATTAATAGGAAGGTTTCACCACACATCATAAAAAATAAATAGCTTAACAGTTCTTTTAGGGGGAGAAAAAGAAATATGTTAGTCAAGATTATATCCCTGCGAGTTGTACATTATGCATTTGAACGTAACATCAATATTTCCACTGAAGTGGAAGTCAAGCCGGGTAGATATTCAGTTGTTTGTGAAAATGGCACCTATGGATTAAAGTATCACTGGAGGGGCTGACCTCCCAATGACGACTAAGAAGATGCATTAAGCAGATCCACATTACACACACACACACACACACACACACACACACACTCAGCTTCCACACTATGTGTTCAAGATAGTCCATGCATATAAACAAGCACGTCGTATTCACATGCCATACGCATGTATTCATAGATGAATCCGGCTGCATCAACAAGTTTGTGTGTTTGCAGAGACAAGGTGCAGCATGGTGATAAACAGGGATGAGTCACCTGTGAGACTGACCTTATGACACACACAGAAGTTCAGTACCTGTATGTGTGTGTGTGTGTGTGTGTGTGTGTGTGTGTGTTGTCCACTGACTGCTCCTCTGCATCTCATTGCGTGGACAGGAAAGTGCATGTTCTGTCAGACTTGCGCCTTGTATTGTGCTGTGTGCATGAATGATGAATGTATGCACAATCTGTGTGTGTAGGGGGGTGTGTGTGTGTACAGGTGCACACCCTTCCTACCACCAGCACCCATCCATCTGGTTTACACCCAGTGTAATGGAGCTGGGCAGCTTGGCTCCACAGGGCACTGAGAAACGTTCTGATCTCCTCCGGTACACCTGTTTCCAGACATGAATATTTATGAGAATACATCAGCAAACCAAAGATACTAATTATAATATTGTGCAGACTCAGCAATGTCGCTTTGCGTTCCCACCTGCCATCCTCATCTTGGAAATCTCTTGCCTCACCAGCTTGGAATCAGGAAGCATCCTCCCTCCTCCTGCTTATCATCAATATTTATGAACGAGTCAACAGACCAAGGAGACTGTTTCTTACAATAGCATGCAGACCATCATATGGTTGCACGGCTATATGGTAGCTCGTGTCCCCATCTGGCATCCACAATCTGGAAGTCTCTCGCCTCGCCGTTTCAGATTTCAGCAGCTAGTCTTTGCCAGAGATGAAACTTTACCCTGAGGAATATACAGTATGTTCCCCAGTGCTTTAACTTTAAAAAAAAAAAAAAAAAAAAACTTTTACTTCTCACTGGTCACCATTGTTGTAGTCCATTCCAGTAGGCGAAAAAAGGAAAAACAACAGTGGAAGCTAAGGTAAACAAGTGGCCGATAAAGAAAGGTAAGAAGGTTGGAGAAGTCTATTTTTGCCCTCTTCTAGTCAAAAAATGCTTAATGCCCAGGATGAAGGGTAACATGGTTCCTCAAAGTTGTTGTATTACCATCTTGTCCGGTTCATGCTTCCCAGTAAATTCATAAAATCTAAAACGTCCACTTTCAAAACACGGGTTGTATTCTTTTTTAATCACTCTCTGCTGATCACTGCGTGCCGCAGCCGTAACGTTGATTACCCAAAGATGCTCTGTGGGACTAAAGTTCACCCTCCAATCAATGAAAGCGAGCGAGAATTGACAAATTTCCACACCTATTGTATTGGCTCGTTCAGGCATCTAAAGTTATATATCGATATTTTGTTTTTGAGGGAAATATTAGGCATGTTCGCAGTAGCGTGTAAAGCATATGGGGCCTTTTTTAGCACATCCATGTTTAGATCTTAAATTCACTAAAAAAAAAACTATCTGAGGACGTAAGATGAAACATGTACTGTATGCAGGCGAGGAAACCTCATAAAAACAGCATGGATCCAGCATCATGGGCTTTCTACAGAATCCCGTGTACAGCAGATGGTAGGAATGCCAAAGGGAGACAACAACAAGATACTTACAAGGTTACATGAAGGCCAACACAAAGTTCCCGCTCCTTCAGTAGGTTTCTGCAGCAATGTCAGATAGGCCACTGTATGTTCTTGCGGGTTTGTTGTTATATTTTCTGACACATATACATGCACACATAGAAAACACACATGACCATGACACATATAGGGCACTATAAGTGCACTCCACGCACACTCTCTTCATCACACAGAGCTCAGATCAGCATAACAGGGTTATATTTAGAAGAATAACAGGATTTGCCATGTTTTTTTTTTTTATTCTTTTCCCTTGAAACAGTGAATATTTTGTTGATGCAAAAGTCCTTCACAAAGGAAACAGGAACTTAAGCTTGCGGGAATGCTGTATGAAGTACATCTGAGAGACAGATGGTGAGAATGCAAAAACGAGACAGGAGGAAGAAGGATCAAATAGGAATGGATGCCCAAAGTTGTTTACTAATCCCTAATGTGAAAAAAAAAAAAAAACATATCAAAAATAAATTCTGAAAAGTGCATATTAAAAGAAGCGAGTTTCAAAATGTGTCAGGATCTGACTTACTAACTTACCCACGAGGCACAGGAGAGACGTTTACACTTGTATTTCTGGCTTTTGGCTGACGTTCTCACGGAGTGACACAGCAACAGCAGAAAAAGCTGCAGTTCTTACATTACAAATTTAGAAAACGGGATTGAAAGATGAGAGAAAAAAAAAGTCACAGAGAGGTGTTAGAGAGAGTCCAAATGGTGGGAAAAAAAATAAATAAATAAAAGCAGCGAGAGGAAAAATGAGTGTAATAAAAGAGACAGACTAAAAATAGAAGTTATTTATGAGGGGGGGGGGATTTGCAAGGCAAAACATAACAGATGTGTTGAACTGTTGTTCATTAAAGCCACATTTACATTTTCATCATCATCTGTGAGAATTTACAAACATCACTGTGTCGTACTTTGCTTGTTACTAACGATGATGCTTGTCACATTTTCAAATCTAGCCTCTAGTTCACCAGGTGTTCTTGTTCTTGTGGAAGGGAGAGACGTGCACTTTTATTTATTTTATTTATTTATTTATTTTTTGGAGGTTGTCTCTGCACAAGAGGAGGAAGTCATCTTTACAAATTAATTAGCAACCTCTCTTGGCAGCTTTGTCACAGCTTGGCTGTAAATGCCGTCTGCTGTTGTGTGTGTATATGGAAGCGAGGTGATCGTCACACGCTTGGTCACGGGTGTGATATAGAAAATACGCAATATGTACGTCTGCCTTCTTACTTGCCCCTCCACCATTAGCCATCGCTACAGTATGTTTCGCTCAAGGACAGCAAGGAGAACGCCCCCATGATTTTAGAGCATTAGCGCTCATTTTCACTCAGTTTGCCTTTCTGTAGGTCAATATTAGCCGCTTGAAAGAGGATTGAGCCGCGTATGAGATATCTGTCAATAATGTACAACCCCGTCCTCTCTTATGGATGGAAGATGGAAAGGTGCCAAGGAGCACAGTTTGGCATCAAGTTTCCCTCTTTTTTTTTTTTTGCCATGTTTGAAGAATAGCAGTGATGATGTGAGGCCAAAGTTATAGTTTTGTTCAAGGCAATATATTATAAAAGGGGATCATAGTGTTACAAGTGCCTGTCAAGCATGATTCTTTCAGTGGCAATAAAAGATCTAATCATAGACAAGACCTGTCATTGTTTCCTCGAACAGCAGTACTCGTTTTTCTTTACTTATTTCTGACTTTACTATAGCTCGCTGTGACATTTTCTGAAATCAATATGAAATGATGACAGGCAACTTAATCAGTGATCCCTACACGAGTGAAGAAACCTTTAGAAGAGCTCAGGGCTTTAAAGAAGTCTGATTACTGGTGGGTTGATATACCGTACGTTGTGTTCTCTAATGACAGCATAATAAGAAGTGAAGTGAGGGTGGAATACAAGAAAAGAAAAACTTCCTTTTTGACTTTTTGGCCTCACAACACCAGCCCATTTCTGACAACTGACGCCAGTTTTTGGGGGGATTTTTATTTATCTCTGCGAACAACAGTGAGAAGACAGAAAAACAGATAGTGCGAGGGAGGGAGTCGAAGGGAGAAGACAGAGACTGAGAGATACGTAAAGAGACAGCGACAGGGGACTGAGTGACAAAGATCTTTGCCTGCAGCCTTACAGCTGGCAATCCTTCTCTCAGCTTTCTACAGCTCTATCTGCTTCTTTGGAAAGAACAGATAATGACAAGAGGATGAAATACGAGATATAGAGTATAAACGCTTCAGGACGGCTGATGGACAGAGTGCATGAATGCGCTCAGATGCACACAACGTGACCGCATCTTTTATATTATCAAGGGCATTTGTGTTTTTTCTTGTGTCTTTCAGGATGGATCACGACACAAAGCGCTGTTGGGTGAAAAACTCAATCACAACCCACACCCACTGCAAAACGACACGAACATACCACTTACTAGTTTGTCTATCACAAGCTTCTCTCATAAATTTCCAGAAAAATTTGGTATGACCAGATCGATCAACCACCAATCATTATTGGCCGGTATTCAATGAAAATATGTATTGAGATTGGGATTAATGCTTCTGAGTCGCTGATTGAGAAAACCAATCAATGACGCTCATTGTATTTGTTTGCTATCAGATCTTGACCTCTCTGATGTGGCAACCGCAGAGGTGCAACATAAATCTTGCCCTTTGAGTCAAGATGGTGGCAAAGCTAATGAAAAAAGGGGTTTATTGATCTCATCTAAGTTTAGTAGATCATAACATACGGGATATGGAGACAGGACAAAAGCCTTCAACAGGGGTAAGCCTTGTTTTCAGCTTGGCAGTTGTTGATCACTTGCAGTTCATACCAGCCGGTTAGAAGGACTGAGGACTCAGTGGGCTTTATAAAACAGAGCAGTCGCTGTAAAGCCAAATTTCCAGTTTTCCCGGCATATTTAGTTTCCAGTAACAGGATCATCAAGACGAGGAAGAAAGAAGAGCGAGAGCTGTTGACAAGTTAGGTTGACAAGATTTTTTTAACTCGCCTGTTCAAATGATATCAAGGCTTAAATTTACACATAATTAACAGCATGGCCGCTTTGATTGACAGGTAAGTGCCATTACAGAGGGCTTATTAGAGCACCCAGGCATCCTTCGGCCCGCCTCAGGTCCACCGATGATCCTCGTCTTTGCTGATATTTAGATTAAGAGGAAGAAGCGGCCCATCCAACATGGCAGCAGCCAGCACCGCATGTTTTCAGCTTCAAAACAACGCTTTGGAAACCTACCGGAGACGTCACTCGCGCTCTGTCCGCTCCTTTTCAGACTGCTTCTCACTTTATACAGTTACTGTCGCATTAAACTGCTGCTGTTTACCTTACCTGGCTGAAGCTACAAGCAAGAAAAGTGAATAATGGAGATCAATACATACATTTTAGGGTATCATATAATAGAACACAATATAGTCAAGTGCAGTTCAGTGCTACCTGCTAGGAGCCAGCCAATTAATCTGCTATCTGCTTTTTTCTGCTCCAAACTTTCTTCACTATATTGACCTTTAAAAATCCACTATCTGTCGACCTCTGCTAGCTATCGGGCAGATTAGGGTGGTATGAGATGATTTCCCAAGCCCTATACTTATTTCTAAATGGAATCAGAACTTACAGAGTCGGCAAATTCTGTGAATACCAACAGTACCAGCCGATAAACAAGAAATGGAGAAAGAAATGGTAAATTTCATCAAAGCCCGACCGCTACTTCCCCAAGCACGGCGGTTTAAGAGGACACAGAGAGAGAAAGAGCTAGTTCAGCTGACACAGCGACACGGTGATTGATGTGACAAGAAACAGACTCTTTGAGTGTCACACATACACAAACAGCCACACGTGTTTCAAAAGATAGAGATGCTTTCACACACACACACGCGCACACACACACACGAACATGCAGTATAACACCCCTCCGGTCTCGACAAGGCAGATCAGAGGTCGCTGTGTCATCACAGCTGACTGTCAAACACAGTGAAAAAGAAATCTGCATACAGCAGAAAAAGTGAGATACAAGAGAGAGAGAGGGGGAGCGAGAGAGGCGGGCTTATGAAATACGAAAAAAAAAGACAGAAGAAAGTGAGAGACTACTTGCTCACCACCATCAAGAAACCCCCTGATAATGTGCTTATTTTCATGTAGCAGCTGAAAGCAAAGAAGAAAAAAAAAAATCAAAGATGACAAGACTGAGAGAGAAAGAAACAGAGCAGCGCTGTAAGACTACAGGCAAACATCTCCAGATGTAGTCTAGTACACTGAGGAGCATGGTGGGGTAGACTGGTTTTCTGTCCGGTTTCTTAAAGCACACTGAGGCGTGATGCCGCAAGATGCAAAATCCGTCTTGGAATTTCAATGACTGAAACTTTCTCTAAGTGTCTCCCCCGCACAAATCCTCTTAACCCATGTCTGCTATAACAAACTGCCAATCTTACCGCTTCTGCATCTCTCTGTGTCTCGCGCTAAAATCCTCTAACGCCGACCATCCTTCTTTGTGTCTGTCATCCCATCCATCCCTTCTTTCCTCTCGGTTTCTCAATCCCCCCCTTTTGCTCTCACATTTTTTTCAAGCCATCCTTCCATCCGGCCCTGTCTATCCACAATCCATATCTTCCACCCAGCCTCACCCACCCTCCTCTCTTTGCCCCTCGCAACCCCTTCCCAGCCTTGCTCAACTCCTCTCAGCCTCTTTCCTCCCTGTCAGGGGCCATTAGTTCAGCCTGGCTGCAGATTTTCCCAGCAGAAACCCCCTCTAACCTCACTCTGCTCCAGGGCTGAGACACCTTTTAAAAAGCAAAACATCCTTGGCTGGCCCACAACACGCAGCGGTGCAGCATGCAGGACTCCTGTCTCACACGCTGCTGCTGCTGCTGCTGTCTGTCCATGACTGTTTTTCTGTCTCTGCCTCCTTTACGCATGCAAGAGCCATTTTGTGTGGACTTTTATAATATTCATTCTTTCCCAGACTAACCGCATTCTGAAATGTCTGCCACTCAATTATTACTAAATGAAAGCAAGTGGTTTCCATTCCTAGAAACGTACTTGATGTCTGAAATGTGTATCCACCTTGCGTCACTCAAACTTATGAGGTTACATTCACACAGAATCCAGCGCTGTGGTGAAAACGCAGGTTTTTCCATTCATTTGAGTGGAGGCAGCGTGTTTGGGGCTGCGACGGTGTCTGTGGCAGAGAAGCTGAGCCGGATACAACACAGCCCAACGTCACGCTGCGGCTGCCAATCAAGCGATCAGACTGGTCAAACACTCCACAGTCAGCCTGAAATGTCTCTGAAACTGAGACTATCCAGATGGATTCATGGATTAAACTCTGACACTCTGTACCTGTTGTGCTCTGGCTTTGTTTATTTCATGCACCCTGCTTTTAAATTTGTGTCTTGCTCGCAGTTTATGCTGCAAAACAGTGACATGAAGGAGTTTCCTTTGGTTTGTGTGTGATGGTTCAAGAGAGAGAGAAAGGGAGCTTCGGTTGAGAGACGTAGACAGTGAATGAGAGTGAGAGAGCGAGCGCCGGCATCGATAAAACTGGGTAATCAGTGAAATAAAAAGCCTTGATTGTTTCACAGCGTTTACGTTCAGCTCAGACAGACACACCCTCACAACCTTGCAGTGATTCGCCACAGCGCCTGATCCTGTCTGAATGTACCCTGAGGGACTCAGTGACTGTTTTCTAAAAGTAGAAGTCACATTTTCTAAATATTGAACTTATTTTCAGCAGACTGTTAAAGAAGAATAAAGTACAGATGAACAGGACCACTTTCTAAGTCAACTATCCTGTTCAAAACATGGACAAAGATCATAACATTTTTAAAAAATGACAGGTTTCGTAGTGAAAAGGTGGAAGTAAAGCACCATTATTACTGGCCTTGTGTGTTGTTTTTTTCCTCGGCTCCCTCGATCAATACTCTGCTTGCAGACAGACAAAGGCAGACTGAAGTTATATGAAATGATGTATACATCGGAAGATTCTTTTTATTTATTTATTTTTTAAAGGCATGACGGTGGTGGATTTCCAGAGCTGTCATCATCATCACCGTCATACGTGTGGTCATTAGTGTGACCCATCATGAACTCGCACAGAAAAATGTACATTCAAAACAGGAGAAAATGTTCCAACCAGACAAAATATGTCGTGTGTGCGTGTGTGTATGCGCGCGCATGGTCATTAGTGTGCAGAGAGAGTCCTGGGAGGTTGTGCTGGGTCGTGGTTGAAACTCCACCGGCAGCATAATGACATGACCTATTGATCTAGAGAGGATTGCAGGATGTTACTGACCTCTGGAGAGAGATGGCAGAGGGTGGAGGAATAGGGAATAAAAAATCTGTAGCATGTGTTTGTTCATGTGTGTGTGTGAATGTGTGTGTGTGACAGTATTGTGAGTCACAGCAAAAGTTAAGAGATGGCGACGAGATAGCTATTCAGCCATATTCCATATAGCCGTCTTCAGCAAATAAAACTTCAAAAGAGGGTATAATCTCCCCCAGGTTTGACCACCATGTATGCATACATATATATACAGTACATTTATATGGTCTAGACAAATCAAATATTCTCTGTTTTCTGCTTCTCAAATCGATTTCACGTCACTGTGAATCAAATATATTTGGACTTTGGATTGTTGGTCAGACAAAATAAGAAATTTTCAGACATCATCTTCTGGAAAAGCAAATTATTTTATGACATTTTATAGACTAGATGATAAATCTGAAAAATAATCAACAGGCTTCGACAAATTAACTAGCCTAATAGTCATGCTAGCATCTTAGCAGCATGCTAAATTTAGCAGGTTTACCGTGTTAACCATCTTAGCTCACGTTGCTGGCATGCTAATGTTTGCTAATTAGCAGTAAACACAGTTTTAATTAGTTAGCTTTGCAGGTATTTGGACATAGACCAAGTTTTGGAAAGTAGCAATTGCATGCTGATTATTAGCACACATGCGCATGATATACTATATGTATAAGGTTTGAAATCTTTATTTACAATACATTAAAGGTTTCTGATGGGGAGTGTGACACTAGCGGATGAATATTTGACTCGAGTTACGTGAGAGTGTTTAATTCCGGCTGCTGTGATGCTTGTCGGATGACCTCTGAGGAGGAGGAGGATGTGCGAGTGCAAACGGTCGGCGGACTCTGATCAATAAGTGTGTTGTCTCAGCTAATTGAAGCTGACACTAATAATTGGGAGAGCCAACGGAAACATGCCTGCTGATACCGTTATTGATGAAAAAGGCCAACAGCGACGTCATATACTCACTTTGACTAGAGGGCGGTTTTAGGATGATAACAGCAATGCGCGGCCGACATTTCGTTTGACGAGGTCAGCCCAGGTAAACGCCATTATGCCTTATTGATTCCCCCTGTTATGGTAAATCCATATCAGTTACAAATAAGAGATGTAGGGAGAGTTTCAGATGACATGATCACAAGATTTTTTAGGCTCGGATTTGCCGCCAGCTCAATATTAGATTCGGATATTTTCACCACTCATTAAAAATAAGTATTTTTATGTGTTTGGATACTCTTATTGATTGCTGAAGGGATAAGGCTGGAGAGGCTGTTGAGGCTGTCAAGCTGGTAGGAGGAACGGTGAGTAAGGATGGATTTAGGCAAACTGAGACAGAAAAGGGTAGATAAAAGAGATGCATATGGTGTTGAAGAGGTGGAAGGAGGGATAAAGGGACAGAGACAGAAGATAAACAGATGCGTCTGCGGAGAGTTCGGCTAAGCCGGCGGCCGGTACACAGCGTTATGATGGAGTACAAAATAACACCGCCTGTCCCCTGCATGCTTGTGTGCGCGTATTGCCCTCTTTCGTCATCCGTCTTTTTCTTTGGGTTAGTGCCTCTTCCCCCTCTTCTCTCCTCTCTCTGACTCCACCCCTTCTTGCTCACAGAGCTTAGCTTCCATTTTTTTTTTTTTTTCCCCCCTTCTCTCTCCCTCCGGTAACACTTACATCTTATTACATTTTATAATAGCCTTTTTTTATAGCCTCGACCTTAACAGGCAAACGGCATCTGTGCATTATTGATCGAAAGAGGAAAGTTCGCGCTAAGAGCTATTTAGGAGAGAGCTAAAAGTGATGACGAACAGAAATGAAACGAGCGAGGGGAGGTTTAGTGTGTGACGCTGAGAGCTACACATAACTCCAGCCCCAAATAATCCCTGCTCCCTTAAAGTCTTAAACATCTCTAGGACATCACCTTGCCCGCTTACAGTTTGATCTTGACATGCGAGGTGTAATCCGGCGACTGCACTAAAAGAAGCCCGCCTCTGGCACACGGTGTTACTACCACTTGATGATCTGAGCACTAACGGGACCTTTCTCATTGTAACCTCGGAGGGTTGCTGTCTTTGGATTAGTCAGCCTTATTTTAGTGTTTCATCTTGAGTCTTAATCTGTGGGGAGGTAAGCGCGCGGAAACGTGGCGTAAGCATTTCACAGAAATCTTGCTAATATACAGCATATGTTGTTAAGAGACACGGTAGGTCAACAAAGCAACACAAGAAAATAAGAAATGGGTGCTAGAGGTGTTGCTAGATGGTCTAAGTTTTGCTGACTGACACTGACGCTACGCTGTAGAATGTACCATTACTATGTAGTGTCAACTGTTCGACAAATGTCGTACTGGCTCACTTCTAAGGATCAGTACTGTATTCACCATTGGAGAAGTTCTAGGTTACTGTAATTAGGGCTGCATTGGTTAATGTTTGGCCTTTAAAACAGTTCCCTACAGCCAAAGCTGACATTATCAAATGTCTTGTTTTGACCAACAGTCTTTGTTTCCAGTTAAAACACTGGTTATTAAACTGTGGTGCGGGTACCACTGATGGTTTGCGACCTCCCTGTAGTGGCGTGCCTCAAATATTTTATTAACAAACATATTTTGTGATCATAATGCCATACATTTATAATAAGTAAAGGTGTAGAAATGATTTTAAAGTGGAATTAATCAATCAGAATCAAGTAATCAACATAGCAGTGTCATAAATAGAGGAGCAATGACAGGTAATGAAAGGAGTAAAACCTTTGCCTGAGCTCTGTCTAGTGCAGCTCCGCTATTAAAGCAAACGTCAGCCAAAGCTGATATAATACTTCAACAGCCTGTTAGCCAAATCAAGTGGGTGTCTCTGACCTGGCAGCTGCAAGCATGTTTATTGTTGCTGTTGTTTTAACATGCCTCCAACGTAATATATTCTCGTGCCAGAGTTCAACAAGTATAGACAGTCTGTGGAAACACAAAGAAGAATGACAGTATATTTGGCTATTTATGTCTGTTTTGTAATATAATGACCACAACTTTGGGAGAAACACACTTGATTTGGCTAACAAAGACTGCTAAAGCCTCATATTAGTGTTAGCTGAGCTTAAGAATTCTTTTTTTTTTTTTTGCATAGAACAAAGACTGAGCATGGGAATATTGTATTTAGAAAGACTTTGGAAAATCCACAGCAATCCTGCAGTGTGTATGCTCAAGCCAAACTTTGGTCAGCGCGATCATTTCGTCGTCAAATACAATCAACGCGACGCCGCTACGCTCTCACATCCTCTCACACTGGTTTCATGACAGAATACCACTTATACATTGTGTTCTTTCATCGTGCCGTAAATCCACGGGCTACATTATGATCATGTGTGTTTGCATTAAGTGCTAAAGCATGCATTTCTTTTCATTTGTTACACTTGAGTGAGGCCGTTGCAAAGCTTTCCCTTCTGTTTTTAGCGTTTTCTTTTAACCACCCCTTTTATCTCGCACCCTTCATCTCTCATTACGCCCTCTTCCTCTCTCTATCCCTCACTTTCACGACGCCTTCCTCCTTTCCTTAAACATTTCCCCGATCTTTTGACCTGCCCGTCTTTTGCCGTCGGACCGCTCCATTTATTCCGCTATTCCTTCTCCCTCTGTTTTCCCTTCTGCTGTGTATATCTTACCCACTCTCGCCCTTTCAATATCTCTTGTAGCAGCAACCCTCTCCTCCGCCGCCACTTCTATCCTTCCATCACTCATCTCTCCGAGAGCACAGCCACTGATGCCTGCCGCCACGCAGAGGAAAAAACACATTTTCTGTCATATTGCCATGTCAGTGAAATTTAGGAGCTGTGTGTGTGTGTGTGGATGTGTCTGTGTGGGTGTGGGTGTGTGTGTGTGTGTGTGTGCGTGTGTCTCCGCTTCAAGGGTACTTTCATCATCAAATTCCATTTCCTTTGCAGACAAACACTTCTGCCGGCAGGCTGGCAGACAAGAGGGAATGAGAGAGCGAACGAGTGTGTGTGTGCGTGGGTGTGTGTGTTGGCTACTCGGGGCAGGCATTAGGATGCATTGGCTCTTGTTTTGCTTTTATTTTTATTTGTTTGTTTTCCCCCTCCTACAGCTGAAGAGAGCCGTATTGAAGACGATATTCGTATTGGATTTTTCTCTTATTTAAAAATCGCTGTGAATAGGTTGTTGAATAGGAGTGGCACACACACACACACACACAGGCTTGAATAGATCAGTACAGTTATTGGAAAGACAATTACAGAACAATGTGGCAGGAAAGTGGATAAATTGTCGCCAAAACAGACACAACTGCACTGCAGTATGACAAAACCACAGTGCTTCCCCAGACACAAACACACCCACGCATGCATACTGGGTACAGTGCATATTCACTCCTATAGGAAGAAAATCTGCTCCACTGAGGTTGTTTGTGTTCTCTCAGTGCGTTTGCACTTCCTATGGCTGTGTTTGTGTGTCTAAGTGTGTGTGTGTTCCCTACAAGTACAGGGACAACCCTGTGGTGAATGACCAATAACTAACTGGTCACTGAGCTGGCAAAAGCTGGACATCCCCTTGGCATACCGCCCTCAGTGTGTGACACAGGAAGTAGAGGGCTGATCCAGGGGAACACCACCGGGAGCAGACAGTTGGCTCTCGAGGATACGCAAGACAGACACTGGAAATCTGTTCACAAAATGCAACTATGCAGGCTAATTACGTCGTGGGGAAAAAAAAAAGAACAATTAGGCGCTGAACACGCACCAAGAAATAATATAGAAGAAGTAGCAGAAGTTTGATACTTGTTGCTACATACCAAGTATCAAACTTGGTATGTGGCTCGACCAGAAAAGATTCTACAACCGGATCACGGCAGCTCTGCCGATCTCTCCGCAGCTGAACCTTGCCAAAGAGAGTCTTAATCACCTGATGGAAAAAGGATCCTGTGCGCGGTGGTGGACTCCCCTGAGACGAGCGGCGGAGAGAGAGAATGAGAGAGATTAATGAGGGTGTGATTGTGAATGGGGGGGAAAAGGTGCAGCGAGTCAGAGCAAATGCACTGCTTGGATGAATGAGATGATGAGGGGATATGGGAGGACAGAAGACGGAGGCTGGGCCCGGCTTAATATAGTTTCCGTGTCAGTGAGTAACTTGAGTAATTTGTTATTGGGGCTCGCAGAAGATTGTGACCGTTTTTATTGGTCGGACGCCACAAAATTTCAGCACTAAAAAGACGACGACTACTCTTTCCTTAATCTTAACGTCTTGATTATCCGCACCCTTGAACTCGAAAGCGTCATGGCGTAACCACTTCACACAATTACTGTATGAATCATCAAGCTCAGGACTAGAGGTAGTGTGAGTAGGCTGTGAGTAAAACTACTTTCTTAAAATTAGATTTTTTTTTCTGTAGAGGGAAGGAAGAGCAAAAGGGATTAGCAGCGAGTTGGCACTGAAGAGGTGCAAACATTATGAGTCCACAGAGAGACCACAGACAAATGGCTGGCAACGCTATATTGCCAGTTCAAGTCTGCAAGCCTGTAGCAAGCCTCCCTAATTTTATATTTGATAATGTAAAATCATATAAAATACAAGAAAAAAAACATTAAGTCGGCAAAGGGGAGGGAGCTGCAAAAGAGTGCCGCTGACATATTGCCGTCAAGTGCCGGTAAACAGTTGGAAGCAGTGAGCTTGTGCCCGTATAAACACATCTAATTGCATATTGGATAAAGAAAAATAATAGCAATGTGAACAGGTTTCACAGTGAGGGCTGCACGGGCAGGAATAACACAGGACTGGCACTGAAGAGCTGGCAAACATTCCGGAGTGAAAGCAGAAAGCACTTCTAATTGAATATTTCATGAAGAAAATAAATGATGCATTTTTCAGACATGTAGGAACGTATTCCAGAAATTGCAGGCACAAGAGTTCACCGCGTTGTCTGTGGGCAGCTAATAAAAGTGTTTAATTAGAGCAAACGGCATAAAGCGAGGAAATATTTTATTTATGACGGCGAACACAAATAAATAGCAACTGCCATTCACACTGAGCTGGCAGTGCATCAGCAGCCAGTCTGCTGTCACTGCGGTTTTATTTGATTTAGTGTAATTTAATAAAGGGAGAAGTTAGAGTTAATGCAGCGGGAGGGAATGAAAGGAAGATGGTTGGAAAGTTGCCAGAGGGTATTTGCGGGCACTTGTAACTTCTCTGAACTGCTACTGATTTGTTTAAAAGTAAAATAACTCTGGCTTTACAGCACATCTCTTCATAAGGGTTCAACTAGTCAGTACATTAGCCAGAAGGCGACTTTCACTTCGCTGTAGCAGGAAATTTAAAAGTCATAATTTTACACCGAGAGCTGGAGGTGGGAACACATGCCGAAAGGTTGGCTCTGATTTGGCACTAAAAATGGTAGTGAGTCTGTTTGTGGGCATGTAGTGATGTCTCTAAACTGCATTCATATTTCATGTAGACTAATAAAATATGAATGTGAGAAAGCGAGAGGACCACATCCTCGAAAGCTGGAACTGGAAGAGGAATCAAAAAGAAAGAGAGAGAGAAAGAAAAAGGTGCCTTCACCTTTATTTAACCTGACAGCTTCAGCAAGAAAAGTAGTGATGTTTGGGAAATTGAGGTCTTCCTCTGTTTGCTACTAAGCCAGCTCCACTGGGCATTCGAGTGCTTTGCTCAATAGCACTGAAACAGAAGTTGTTTGTCGGGGATCAAATGCTGCTTCTACGCCTGCCTTTGCCAAGAGACTGCGCTGCGAGAGACACAAAAGAAGAGAGGTTGCCCAGTTGGAAAGTTATTCCACAATTGGCAGAAGGTTGGGATATAAACATCAATAGTGTCTCCACTTCGTCTTGGCGTTTCTGGTAGCCACGCTCGAATACACACAAAGCAAACGTTATATTTATTTCATGGCTTTTCATAAGCCTCCAAGCCAAAACCGAAATGAAAATTTCACAGTGACTGTGTGAAAAAAAAAAAAGCTTAGCTCAGAGAGAAGAGGAGATGCCTTCAGCTGCCTCAAACAGCTACGCTACTTCCCCTTTAACTACGTATGGAATATGCGGTCAGCATTCGCTGAATCTGCAGGAAGTACAACAAAAAAACCTGAAACAAAATGCCTCCTTTAATCCATTAAATATTGCTTAATTAATGAATTACCTCACAGTCTCTTTCCTGCAAAGCTCTGAAACTCGATCTCAGGCCATTAACGCAAAGAAACATTCACATGCATGTGTGCCGCGAACACACACGCAGACCCAGAAGGTGCTGCTGTTTGCTCTGCTCTCGTTCTTAGTGCGCATGATCAAAACGACAAAAAAAAAAGTGAGGGCATAACTTTGAAGACGCCGAGCAAAGGAAACTCCCGCTGCTCGCTATAATCTGGAGACACAGTTCCTCTTGTGTCCTGGGAACATCTCTCACTCTCGAGTCCTGTCCTTGCTTGCTCTTAAAACGTGTTCTGCATTCATCAATCCGTCCCTGCAGGCTCTCGAGTCTTGATTATTTTTTTAAACACGCTGACCACCGCATTCTAAATATATCCGGAAATGTGAATTTATCTCGAAAACAGATGTCATTTGCCCTTGCCAGCACATTCGCGCCGCTGTATTTTTTGCAGTCGCGTCTCCACACGTCCCATGTGAGAATATTAGTTTCCTCTCTGGCTCCTGCTCTCCATTACCAAACTCTTAGTACATCATGAGGATCATGAGGATGTGACCCACTGAAAATGCAGATAATGGATTCGACCTAATCCCCGCATTGTTTCCATGCAACCTACACATTTTATTTACAAAGCAAGAGCCTGGGATCTGTCCGTTTAACTGCTGAAAACAGGCGGGAACAGGCTGAGAGGTTGCAGAAACTGCTAATTCGTTGGTTGTGTTTTCCGCCTATACCCACACACACGCCGATCAGCGCATTGATTAAAGCTCTGTTAGGAGGCAGAGATCATGTATCGCGACCCCCCCCAGCACACAGGAAAGAAACACAGGGGGGAGAAAGCAATCAAGGGCCACAGAGACCACAGTGTGTACGCTTCACACTGTAGGTCATACGTGGATGTGTGTGTGTGTGTTTGTATGCAACTGAGACAATGATCAAATTCTACAGAGGCCTCAGCATGGATTAAACCTGCATACAAAACCTGGGGCCTCTAGGGACACACACACGTACAACCTTCTGCATACTGAAGCGGGGTCCCAGAGCTCTGCAACTGAGATAACCAGGGTCAATGTCTTCCCTAGAAGATATGGATCATCTGGGTAATAATAGAAACATATGGATTGTTATGCGTGTGGGCGCACGTGTGTGTATGTGTGTGTGTGTGTGTGTGTGTGTGTGCATGTTTGCAAGAATTGCTGAAAGCCTCACTCTCATGTAGTCGGTATATTTAATTAGCTCATTTAAATAAAGAATTTTAAAAGTGTATGAGTCAAACTGAAAAAGTGATGAGACTTTGGGGCAAGTTTGTGCTTCTGAATATGCAAAAGACCAAGATGTTTCACACACACACACACACACACACACACCCAAAAAAAAAAAAAAAAACACACACGACTACGAGCGCACACTGTGCTCCCTCTCCCACAGCTGACCCTCAAAGTCTGTTTCCGTCTCCCAGGGAGAATAACTGAGAGAAAGAAGAGAATGTTCTTTTTTTATTGGGAAAACAATCTGTCCTAATCTGCAGAGAGATGCTTCTCATCACCCCGTCTATTCATTCGTTCCCATCCCTTGTTCCCATCAGCAGAGCTCACCACCCACTCACTCTTCCGGATACTTAGACAGAGATACTCTTTTATCTGTCTCTCTGAGCTTCTGGGGGTAGGTAGACGTGTGTGTGTGTGTCTGTGTGCGTAATGTGTGTCCTGCTGTGAATGTTTTCACTGTGTCACCACAGAGGAAGGAGGAAGTTCCCTCCAGCGGCTTTTATATCATGTCTTTATGGACAGATTCATACAATGCTGATGGAGAGAGAGAATGGGAACTACGACTGGGTGGAAAATCTCTACCCGCTGGTTTCACGACAGAACACCAAGGCTAACAAGCTATTTTAGAGTCACTGAG
This sequence comes from Protonibea diacanthus, assembly GCA_028641955.1. Classification (NCBI taxonomy): domain Eukaryota; kingdom Metazoa; phylum Chordata; class Actinopteri; family Sciaenidae; genus Protonibea; species Protonibea diacanthus. Next base: position 9,730,214 of record CM053997.1, on the reverse strand, counting down.
AGAGAGATAGAGAGAGAAAAAAAAATGTAGATTTGTTCCGAGCAAATGTGGCAAAAATTCTTCTCAAAAACGGAAACAAAGACCTACTTCTTTCTGGTGGGTTCCCACAAGAGCAGACGCACATCCCACTGAGACGTGGTCCCGGGGCAACACACTAAATTTGACTTCCCTTGGGGATAAAAAGTAGGATCATGTTCATTATCTAAAAGTTATCGTATATGATGGCAGTGTCACCGTGCAATGAGGGTGGGCTGTTGAGGCATCCTTCAGCAATTTCCTACACACTGTTCCGCTCGTGAATCTAGCTTTATTCTGCAAAAAGATGTTTCTCTGAAAGGAACCGTGTTTGTTTTACTTAAAACAAACTTACTTAAGTTGTTAACTGTATTTTTTAATATAATGTTAATATAATGTTTTGCATGATATTAAAACTACTCCATGTATTCAAACCAGAGGGCTGTCTTGTATACACTAATTCAAGAGGCAAACTGCATGGAGACATGCCTTAAAGCAGTGGTTTGCAGCCTGGGGTCCGTAAATTTGAACATCGTGTTAACTGAAATCATAATAAACACACTTACTGGATAATTTATACAAAGTTTTAACACATTTATATATATATACATCTTTGTCCACTCTCTCAATCAGTTTCATCGGGTCAGCTAGAACGCTCATCTTCCGCGTCACTATTTTTTATGAATGAAACATGTCTGAGACACGTCAAAGTGCCGGTGTTTTATTGAGTGACAGTGTCATTTGTGGTGGACAGCGTGAAGCCAAGCAAAATGGGACAACGTCAGGAAACAAAAACACCTGACATTCCCTCCCTGAGGCTCAAGATGGCCATTAGTTTGTGAAGGCACAGTAAAAAAAAAAAAAAAATGCAAGGAACAAGTTAGCTGCTGTTAGCGCCGCATATTTTGATTGGTGGGGGAGGCGCTCAGGTTTTCAAAGACACATCCAGCGGGGGCTTAGCCAGCCTTAAAGCAGTTGTTAAGATACTGACGGATCCATTTTTTTCACCCATATTTTCACCAGATGGTTCTCAGATTCGAGCTGTTGCCACCTCATTACCGGAAAGTTGTTTTAATTTGAAAAGTTCATGCACAAATTGGGATGGAAAATGTTCCAAATCTTATTTTGGGAATTGAGTCATTGAGAATGTAAACGTCAGTGAACAGATGTTCTGGTCAGTATCGTACAATGTGATAGAATTTTAATGATTTTTTTTTTTCATGCGTGCCTGCGTGCAGACACACACACACACACACAGAAGCCCTCTACAGTTGGCACAGGTATCTGTCATCAAAATTAAGACAATCACAGAGATTCTTTTGTCTTTCTAAATCACAAATTAACAAGAGCTGAAATCAATCTGGAGGAACACACACACACACACACACACACACACACACACACACACACACTCAGCTCACTTCTGTCTCACTGTCAATGTCCAAAATCCCACAGATCTGTCTCCCTGCTACACACATATCACCATCTCCCTGTGGCCAGTGGCTCTAGATTTCCAAGCACTTCCCGTCTCAGATGACCCTCCAATCAATGAGCTACATTCAATTAGCCAAGCCCTGGCACCTGCTAGCAGTATATGTGTGTGTGTGTGTGTGTGTGTGTGTGTGAGCTTGGATGAGTGGCAGGGTGTGTTTTTGTGTCTATGTGTTACCTGATAGTTGCTCTCAGGCCAGAGCTCCAGTCTCGTATCTGATGTAGGCCCTAATTGAGTGGCCTCTGCACAGACACACACACACACACACACACACACACACACTTATACACACACAAAGCTTGAAGACAGCTTTTTTAGATCTTCTGCACACCTGCTCTCTGCTCTTTCATAGATTCAGAGATGCACACTCACACAAAAAGTCCAGCACACACACACACACACACACACACACACACGTCCATACATATTGGAAAATGCACACGTAGAGATATACTGAGGCCTTAAGCAGCTGTGCAACAGATCCATAAAACTGCCTTTTGCCGATAATAGCTGTACTTACTGTGCATACTGATTCTTCTGGGGAATACACTGATAAATAAGTTTGTTTCGAGGTGTGTTTGAAAATTTCCATAATACGAAAAACTATTTTAAAACCTGCCATGAAAACTTTTGTGGGTATACAACACGAGCCCTGAAAAATACATTTCCTTCTACAGCACCATTTGTAACAAACCCTAAAGCAAAGAACAACATTTAGTTATTAGCTAGTGACTTTAAAGATTAAAATCCAGACTCAGAGCAGGCTCAGAATAGACCCAAAAAACAAAATTTAACATGAAAAATAGGGAAGAGTGAAACAGAATAATGAATTTTTTCCAACGTGTGCATTTGGCACCACCTCCGTTGAGCTCTCGACCCTTTCACAATCCCGTAAAAGTGAAGCAGTCACTGTTACTCGGTTTGATTAGGAGTTAACAGCCACTAATCACGCAGAGGTCAAGGGAGAGACGGGATGAGATGGCGGGGAGGCTAAAAGCTGGCAGCGTGATTGGCCATTGGCGAGGACTGTTAGTGCAGGCCCGCTCTGTCCTAGCTGTAAATGTTGAGTGCAGCTGATGAGGCGAATATGCGCCAGCAGGTTTGATGATCTTCCAAAATGAATGTTGTCCATGTTTAATAAACAATCCATAAGACTGAAAAAATGTATTTCAACACTATGTTTTGGTGATGATCAGACCTGAAAAGACAGAAACTACTGACCATGTGCTCTCTGCTGTTGGCTGTATAGATATAGCTATGGTAAATTGCGACATTACAATACATATATGCATTGCTATAATACTCTTGGAAGCTGTCTATCATCAGGACTGAATGCAGGCTTTGTTTGTATTTGAAATCACAAAGCCATCAGGAGGACAGGCCAATTTTAGATTCAGGTAGTCCAGGTAGATATGCATCAAAAATATCAAAAACTTTGTGAAAACAAAGGAGTGCCATCACTTCTCAACAGTCAGCAAGTTGCAGAAAAGTTCTAAATGAAAATCGGGAAAGTGTATTTGACAGACAGGAAGGCACAATTCGATTAGCTACAACAGATGAATGAATATGCTCTGTAATCCACTGGTGAGAAAACACAGAGACGGAGTGAGAAAAGCCAATAACAGAGATTGATTTATTGAAAAATTGCCAAGTGAAGACGCTGAGAGCAGATTGTGTCTTAGAGAAATATAACCCAGCAAAGTGAACAGCGGAATGTGCAGTGTAATTTGAAGAGGTGGGTACACGGGAGGAAGTTCCATGACGACAGACTAAAAAAGAAAAAAAAAGTCACTTAAATTACAGGCAAAAATCACAGGCTGACAGATCCCTTCTTTCATAACACACATGGGATTTGCTGTCAGAATCTGCATACGCGTTCGTACAGAGAAACCGCTCGTGCAACACCTAGATCTCCCCCTTGGGCCGAATGCACTTTGACAGACCTGCTTAAAGCTCTCACTTTTATACTTAGGCTGTGAAAAATGGTGCAAAAAAAAAAAAAAAATTACACACACTCTAAAAGGGTGCAGCCAAGCCAATTAAAGGCGAGTAGTTGTGAAGAGAATCAAAGACAGGAGGCATTATATATAACTTCAAAGTCTTTGGTGACAATATGACTTCTGCTGACGAGGAGTGCAGCTGCCTTCCCCCTTTTTTCCCAAAGATATAGAGGCTTTCTTTCAGCTTGTACTACAACAGACTGTGGGATGATTCAACACACACACAATCAAAGAGAGATGAGAGCAAAGATGAAAGAGATGTTAAATAAATAGAGAGGACAGATTAGAGTAAAGGAGGTATAGAAGTGGGCATGAAATGGGAAAGGAATAGAGATGAGATGTGAGGAAGAAGACGTCAGGAAGGAGGATGAAGATGCAGCGAGTGCAGAAATGAATATTTGGCTTGGGTGTGCAAACCAAGGGGACACCATAGTGGAACAAAATGAACAAACTTCAGCCTCAGACCAGTCCACAGCGAGCGATGGCCTGCTCAGAAATATCACGATTCCTTCTGTTCCTTCCTTGTGGGTCAGCGTTTCCATTTCCTTTTCTGGACGATCGCCTCTTTTTACCCCTCTGTGTTCGCAACTGTGTTAGATAAATCTTTATCTGCTGCGAGTGTTGTGCAGTGTCGGGGAACAAACAATACAAAGCCGTAGCAGGTACACACGCACATTTGTATGCCGTGACATGTTCGAGTGTGCGTTGGGTTTTGGGCTACTTTTCCTTCTCTACAGGTGACAGGAAAAAAAAAAAAAAGGTAGAAATAACTTGAGGAAGCAAAAGGAAAATCTCTCACAAACTTCTCAAATTGTAAATTTTGTATAAACACAAGCGGTTCTGCAAGCACTATGCCAAAAAAAGGAGTCTATAAAGGGCAAAATTACTATTTAAATCAGGGAATATCTGATCAAAGAAGCAATTAAGTATAAGAGAGTCTGACCCTGACACTTGACAGTCTTCAATACTTTTGGTTGGTATAGCAGAAAAGTATTAAGATTTCACAGCCTGCTCCTTGCTGTCAAGTGTGCTGACAGAAAGAAGTGTTAGATCTGCAGCCTTCAAGAAACAAGGCCCGCTCTGTCTATCAGTCAATTAATACGGCACACACACATGCACAGGAACACACACACACACACCGGCTACATCCATTCAATAAGCCTACAGATCCCATTTAATGTGCTGGTAGATAAACCTTTCCACTTCCCATGAAGTGTGTCTGTGTGTGTGTGTGTGTGTGTGTGTGTGTGCGCACACTAGTGATTAATCCAGTGTTACTAGTAGGAGGTGGTGATGCCCTGAGGCTGTACTTTCCTCTGATGAGATCTTGACAGCTAAGGTTTATTCCTCTGCATCTCTTTCTCTCAATCCTCTCCCCACCACCACCACCACCCTCACTGCCTTCCATTCCAGCTCCCTCACTGCTCCTTCTTTCCTCCTGCTCGACTTTAATTGCTCTCCCTCTCTCTGCAGCTCTCACCATTTCTTGTCCATCAGTTTAGTGTGCTTCATCCTCCTCTTCCCTCGTTCCTACTCTCTCCCCCTCCTCATCCAAATGAGTCTCTCACTGTCCTCCTCTCACCCACACTCTCTCTCTCCTGTTCTCACTGCCGGTTGTGCACCTCAGGGTTCTCTCATCCTTTTATTTTCTCTTTAAATCTTCCTCCTCATCGTCCTCTCTCCATGTCATTTTCTTAGCTCTCCCTCTCTGCAGGTGATTAGCAGCGTAGAGGTCAAAACACGTGAACTCTGTGAAACGAACAGCTTTACTTCTAACCCAGTAGCGGACATGCAAATAGGAACACACACACGCACGCACACACACACATGCACGACCACTTCACAACCTGGCTGCGAGGAAAAATAATTGTCTGCCTCCTTCAACTTGTTCTTCTACTTGCAAATCTGACACTGACCCTTTTCTAAAGCAGAGTGTGTAATCTTTACCATGCAGTCTAGTCCTCTTGTGCCTGCCATGTGTGCATATGCATAGAAGACGTGCAGTTTAACAATCGTGTGAATGGCAACGCAGACACACACTAAAACGCCCTGCCACTCTCTGCTATCATCGACTGCCCTTTCTCAAATCGTGGTTTAAGGTCAGAATGGATCACAGGCTTTAAGCTTTTAAGTCCCTACATTCTGATGTGCTACAGTGATATTAGAGTCTGTACGCCCATGCTGCGAAAGATGTATAAATCTATTATGTCTTTCAATGTGACATTTTAAAAAGGTCACGTTTAAGGTGTTGATGAATTTATATAGCCTGGGAGCAAAAGGCAGTGTGGGTAGAGTTCAAAGCGCTCAAGTGTGACCAACTAATTTTCAGTAATTCTGTGACCAGAGGCCCGAGCACAGCCGACGCGGGATTGTACTGTATGAGGAGGATCAAGTTATGGGTGTATTGATTAGTATCAGTATTGTTTTACACGCTGTTATCGCTGGGTGGTATTATTACATAACGCCTCAATCTTTCTATCATATTTCTCTTTGTTTTATTCAAATGTGTACAAACTTCAGATCATTTACTCTCTTTCTGTATGCAATGGGCTAAACTGACAAAAAAAAAAAAAGATCCTATTGTCTGTCGTCCTCCAAAAAGTACCCAAGTCAGGGCTATTTAGCATCTACTGTCACATAACCAGCTGTGAAAACATGAGGTAAGAGAAAATGGGTTTGCCTGGCATATCTGATTATATGTATGACTTTGGTGTCTTTGCTTTCATCATTTGACTGATAATTTCATCCAGAATTCCTCTAAAAAAAAACTGATGAGTTTCTTTAATAACAGACTCAACAGTTGAGTTTCAGAGTCATGCAGTTTATCGCATGAGAACAATTTCATCTTATTCGCTTGATTTATCTCCGTGGGTGGGTAAAAGCCTTTAAAAATCCACACTGGATAAGAGATTTGTTAAAGCACTCACTCACTCAGTGTCTCGCATGCTCTCGCCTCTCACTTACAAACCCAAATTCATCATGCATAATTGATGAGGTCTTCACTCTGTCCATTTCTCTGTCGCTCATTCTCTCTCTCTCCCACAATCACGTCTCCTCCTCGGTCTCTACCACATACACTTACCTAGAGGTAACGGGTACAGTACATGTGCACGTGTACATGTGCGTGACACGCATGTTTGTGGATGATTACCGAGGCAGAGGGTGTGATTGTGTGTGCGTGTACTCCATGTGTGCATGCATATTTCTACCCCTCTCTCTGACAGGATGACACAGAAACACGCGCACTAGTGTACTCCAACTCTCACCTTTACCCCGTGTAGTTGCATAAATAGAAACTGCAGATTGGATGCAAGTAGCTCTCAAGTGCACAACACACGCAGATACACAAACTCTCTCTCACACACACACAGATTCACGGTCCCCTGAATTTATACACAAGCCTTTCAATGGTGTGTACGTGGCTGAGTGTGAAACTTTGTTTTGCTGAGTGCCAAAGCGAGTGCCAATTTTTATGAAAACCTAGCTTTGCCCAAAAGTGACGTTTGTCTTCCGCCACATGCAAGATCTGCCCCAGCAACCAAATGCCTGTTTGGTACATTCAAGTTTCCCTGTTGTATGCCAGGTATCCCAGGTATCTCTTGCTCCACCCATATGCACCTCTTCCAAGGACCTCTTACTCCAACCAGTTGCCTCTCTTGAATACCCAAGTACCTCTTGCTCCAACCATATGTCCTTCTTGTTCCATCCAAGTGCCCCTTTTGTATGCCCAAGTACCTCTTGCTCCATCCAAATGCCCCTCTTGTATACCCAAGTACCTCTTGCTCCATCCAATTGCCCCTCTTATATGCCCAAGTACCTCTTGCTCCATCCAAGTGCACCTCTTGTATGCTCAAGTATCCTTTGCTCAATCCAAGTGCCTTTCTTGCCCCTCTGTACCTCTTACTCCACCCATATGCCCTCTTGCTCCATCCAAGTGGCCCTCTTGTATGCCAAAGTACCTCTTGCCAGAGGGGGACTTTTCAGAGATGTACAGTGCCCCTCTGGTGGGAGGAATAGCTGGCACACCCCAGTGCTCCTCTACTACGTCCAAGAGCCCCTCTACTATGCCCAAGTACCCTTCTCCAATTGGCCCTCTACTACATCCAACTGCCCCTCTAATATGCCCAAGCGCTTCTGGTAAGTGTCACTCTGGTGCACCCAAATGGCCTTCTGGGACACCCAAGTGTCTCATAGTACATAAGTGCCTCTCTGGTATACCGAAGTGCAACTAGTACATCTATCTTTCCCAGTGGTTTGCACGAGTGCCCCTGTATCCAAGGACCTTTCTGGTACACCACTCTGGTGTGCCTCTTTAGTATACCCAATTCCCCCCCTGAGTAAACCAAAGGGTCCCTCTGGTACACCCAAATGTCCCTCTAGTATGGCCCAGGTAATACAGTTTTGGTTATCCAAGAACCACTCTGGTGGGATCCTAACCATACATCCAACCCTAACCTTTCTCATGGTAGCGGTGCTTTTCAACTCATCGCATTACTTCCTCATGCATCCTTTTTTTCCTCTCTCCCTTCCCCTCTCTTCATATTTATCTCTCTTTCTCCATTTCAAATTTATTAGCTATGACAAAAGAAGGGAACACAAAAAGCCATCACTGTCATTGACACGCACACAAGCGCACTGAATGGAAAAAACTTATATCTCTGAGAGCGGGCACTCTCATTTGCCAAAACATGAAATGGAAGCCGAGTGACGGCAGAGACGCAGACAAAGTATGAGGTATAGATTACGACAGGAGAGGGGGAAATGAAGAGGAAGAAAAAAAAAAACTTTTTATTTCTTGTTCTTCCAAAATGAATTTCAAGGCTCATCTGCTCTGGGTGATGTTGGCATTCACGGCCTAACAGCCTCAGATAAATACAGACTCAGCTATGAGAAGAGGACAACCAGCCAACATCATCTGTTTTATGGACGTAGACAGACAGAGAGCAGAGGGGAAGACTGGAGCTTGAAATAGGGAGAAGGGGAGAAAGAAAATAGGTTAGAAGAAAAGTGAGGGTGTGAGACAAGGCAGTTAGGAGCACAAAGTCAGCAACACAGACATGAAGAAAGTGAAAAGGGGGCTAAAGATAGAAAAAGGTGCCAATGTTTTATTATTCTGCACTGACTTCTGTTGGTTGTTATATATATGTTGTATAACTTTCAAAGTTAGGCCTAGATGTATAGTTATTCTTATTCTCTAAACTTTTGAATGCGCATGTCCAGCTGTTCAGTGTTTCAGTACTTATTGCATAACACACTGTTCTCTAACAAGGTAATTAACCACAAAAATCTCCACAAGTGTCTGATTCATGAATCGACCACTAAATGTTCTGGTTCAGTGGCAATTGTATTAAACAGTCCTCTTTATCATGCTGTTCACATTTTGACGTCATGAAACCAAGATGACACGTAAATCCGATCAACAGTACCCGGCCAGTGCGAGGCTTCAAACGGGATGTACTAAGAGGGAAGTTTCCACTGAGCTTAGAGATGTCTAAGGCAGCCATAAGAAGAAAATATTCAAGCATAGATTCATTACAACTTGGTTCACGGTTTCATAGTTTTGGCCATCATTTATTTCAGTAATAATAACACTGTAGTCACCAAGTTAAGTGTTGTGATCTGGGAACGTTGCACCACTGCTAAAGAGGAGTCTGATATGGAAAGAAATACAAACAATCAAACAGATTTCAAACCACCTTGGTCAGCAAACCTTACTTGGAAATAAGGCTTCGGCAAAACATTATTTTAGTCATTATTCAACTCTTTTCGAATCAATACTATAATAATTGTTTGTCTAGGAATAAAGTGGAGTGTGATAGAAATGTCAACATCTCAGCAATTACTTTTTTGATAACAGTGTCATAATATTTTTTTATAAACAAGACAAAGTTGCGACAAATGAGATTTCAAACATTTCAAAAACCAATTCCTTCAGAATAGCACAGACATTTTCAAGATTCTCGAGCGCTGGACACAGAAATACACAAGCTGCGGTGGCTGTGCCTCTTACTTTCCACTCTTTTCACCTTTCTGATATCAAATCTTTCTCCCTCCGCTTTCCTGTTATCTCATGAAGGCTCATATCAGTCTCAGATTGTTTCTAACAGAGACGGAAGTTAAAGTTTATCGCTCAATCTACTTACCCATCTAAAGCTTAACTACAACGTCTGGGGCAACAATAAAGACAGAATGGAGACGCTAAGAGAAGGCCTGAAGGTTGAAGGCTCAATGCCACACTGACTGAGGAGTTAGTGAAGCAGGCGTGTGCGTGTGTTCAAATCCATATGAGAGAGAAAACAGCAATGTTGTGGGCCAATGTCAAATTTGGTGCGTGTGCGTGCAGAGGCCTGCCAGTTGTACTTGCACATCTGTCGTAAAGCCTGGTCCTGGATTGGACTATATAACCATCACCCAATTTATTGCTGTCTGATAGAAGTTAAGAGTGTTTGAGTGGTGTGTGTGTGTGTGTGTGTGTGTGTGTGTGTGTGTGTGTGTGAGTGTGTAGGAGTCCAGGACGCGAGTGTTTCTGCGTCTGTTTGTGTGTTGGCCTCGGTAGTGCCAGTCAGGCATGACAGGAGGAGAGAATTAAAACCCGTAGGCATCGAGAGACCTTCTCACATACCAATGTGATGCGTGTGTGCATGTGTGGGTGTGTGTCTGTAGAGAGTGACCTTCTCTCCAGACTAGTGTCACAGACGGCTGCTTTTGGTACCAGCCTTTTGGCTTTATAGAGGCCTATGGGCAACGTATACTACCGTCTGGGAGAGAGTTTAAATGTGACAGTGTGTGTGTGTGTGTGTGCATGCCAACTCTATTAAGAACAAGCTCTTCCCTTACCAAATTACCCCCACGTGGTTTACTTTCTTGGTTTCTAAGCTGAAATGTCAAAAACGTGGTTTGGGTTATCCTCATTTCCCCTCCTTCTCTTACTAAGAAAAAAAAAACACAGTAACCACTATAGCATTAATGTTCAAGGATGACATTATATCCAATGCCAAACACAAATAAATACTTATAAATCTGCTCCAAATGATCCAAAAATCATGCAAAAAGACTTCTTACAACTCCAGATCATGTCTAAGAATCGTCACATTTTGAAGTTTTCTTTGGTATCAAGGTAATCCAGTGATCCGGTGACAGAAAATATACCAAATAATATGCAGGGTGATAGATAATTTGCCAAAATGTAAACGGACGCAGGCTAAAAAAGTAAAAGTCATAGTTCACAGCATAATTACTGAATCGTTGCAGGTTTACACTCATACTGCGATTATTTTTAGATATTGCAACTGCAATATGAGTCATGGTTTTAGTAGTGCAAATGGTAATTTTTGCATTTGATTTCACTGAAAAAAACAATGGTGATGTGATTTCCGCCGGGGTCTGTGCAAAGCAAGCATGTCTCCTTACTTCTGGAGGACATGGCTTGTAGGCTGGGGCATCTCTGTTGAAACCACAATGCTCAGTTTCTATACTAGTATGCAATTTGGATATCACACTTGTCACTAGTGATTTCGATACATTTAACTTAATTGTTCAGCCAAAAACAAATGGTGGGAACTATACTTCCAAAACACAGAGCATGATTATCTCCTAAACAGAAGTAAAACAAAGAACAATATAAGGGAAAAGGCCACTAATATTAACATTATTTGAGCTGAACTATCAATATTTTTGACGTAATGTCCAAGAATAATGCTGTATGACTTTGAAAGCTCCTGTAATGACAGGGAAGTGGGCTCAGAAAGATGATTCCAACAGGCAGAAGCAGCCCAATCGGACGTGACGCCCAAATGAGAGCAAAATAATCATTATGTGTGCCCGCGTCTTTAGAGGAGAAAGTGGGAACATGTCTGCACACCGGGGAGTGAGTGGAACAAGTATAGGGAGAGTGATGGTCGCATGTGAAAGCCTAGAGAAATGTGGCATGTGTCTTTGCCTTTTAATGAGGTTAACCGTACTCGAGAATAAGCGCCGCATTTTTCAAAAGGATGTGTAGACCTTCCTTCCCTTGCACATGTGCCATTTTCCTTCACCCGACTACCCGTCCGTCCATTCATCCACCCAGCCTTCTATAAATAGTTGTCAAGTAGAGAACATTTGAGTAAAGCTAGAGGCCAGGAATGGTTGTTAGAAGGGAAACATAATGTTACAGTGTGTGCCAATTAATGACTTCCCTCAAGTCAGGGATGAATTTGTGAAAACACAAAAGGCACTTTAGACGCCTGCGTTTCATCTCACGCTGTCAAAATATATCACCGCTATAGATGACTTTGGATTCATCAAGTTTACCAGACAATTAGTAAGAGCTCAATGTACAGTCCGCTTCTTATTGTTCACTGTCTGCTCATCGGATCCCATTCTCAGTACGCATATGTTGATAGAAGACACTTCCTGATTTTAAATGAACCTTCTCTGTGGTCTTGAGGCAGCTTTTGCTTTGTATTCAGCTCAAGTCATGCACAACCTCTCCTACATACATAAGCACAGACACACTGTTAAGTCTCTTTCTCTCACACACACACACACACTTTCTCTCACAGCCTCCATAGGCCCAATTAAACGGCCATAATTACAGCCAGACAGGAATGAGAGGACGGAATAGAAAACAGCATCCATTTTTTAACCCAGACTAGATGTTTCATGGCATTCGTGTCCCGAAACATGACAGCGAACGGAGAGAGGGAGAAGAGAGGAGAACAGGGTGGAGAGGAGAGCGGAGGAGTAAGAAGAAAGAGTGGAGGAAATTAGAAATGTGTGTGTGTGTGTGAGAGAGACGTAGGGAGGGAAGGAGCGTGGTGGAGGAGGCGGCAGATATTAAATGGGTGTTTATGTTGCCGAAGAAGTTAATTTAGCAAAAGCAACTTAACGATTAAACATTTATGCACCAATTGCACACTCTTAATCACACACGCGTGAGAAACAGAAATACTATGAATAATCTTTCAAACCTTGAGTTATTGCTCATACAGTACTGTATGGATACATACAGACATGCCACTGGGACCTTAACACACATCTCATCTAACCTCTGCGTGGATCTGGAAAACACTGCAGATGAAGGGAAGGAGTCGGCACCAGTAATGTCACTGCCTCACGCAGAGCAAGTTAGGGATTTAAAAACAGCATAATTTAACCAAAGTTGCCTCGAAATTAAACCAAGAGTAGCACTAATGTATACAACTGCTGCTTCTATGATGATAAGTACCCACAGGAAAACATTTAGCGCAGCCAAAAGAGGGACAGATGTGAGGCCAAATGTGAAAATATCCAAGCATTCTTGGGAGAAAAACCTGTAAACACTGTCAACAATTTATTTATTTCTCATGTAGATAACTTGGCAGGCTAGTTAGGCGGTTGGAGTGACAGCCCTGGAACTGGAAGGTCGCAGATTAACCACAGCTATGGTCAATGTGTCTATCAATAGCTGTAAATCCTGTCAAAGCGTCCTTGAGCAAGACACATTTTATGCAATTAGCACTTTGACATTCCAGCTCCTCAGAAGTGGAAAAAGTCCTCGCCGTCCTGTCACCTTCAATGTATAATGTTATGACAGCTGATGGCTCGCCCTCCCCAGACCCATCAACGTGTCTGAGAAACTATCAGTTACTGCTTATTTCATGAGGGAACTTAAGTCTCATGGTCTGTATGCAGGGCGTATTATTTTTGCTTCTATTCAAGCAAAATTTGGTTAAAAAATTGTAAAATTGTATTTTAGCGAATTAGCACCTCCAAGTGTCAGAGTTTGTTGTGATTTTATTACTTACGAGTCTTTGTTAGCAATCAAACATCAAGCAGGTGCAACAACACAAGACACAGCAGCCAGCTAATATTACTAACAGTCCAACAAAAAGCTGCAGCCGGTTTGTCTTTCAGCTTCAAAATTTGCCCCAGATTTACTCTTGTTGGAGCAAGAAGCAGAGCAGCCGGAGGACAGAAGAAGGAAAACCAGAAAAAAAAAACATTTTCTCCATAAAATATGATCCAGTTTTACCAAAACAGGCCGGAGTGCAAAGTTACTTAGTGCAAGAAAAGAGGCGTATGGGGTACTTATAACAAGTCAGTGCAGCATCAAAATGATTTAAAATCTGCTATTTTAATGATAGAAAAGTTGCTGTAATGGAGCTTTAAAATTAAAGAATAAATCACATACAAATATAATATCAAGAAAATAGTGAAAACTGTTTTATATAATCATCGAGACTAAAGGCTAGGTGAATATTAGATTCTATGTAAATTAAATACTGGGTGTGATTTAACATTTATGCTTTTTACTTTCATCTGCAGCTCTTTTGTGTTTTCTCTACGGCGATTATTCTCCTCGCCACTGGCCAGTCTCATTTATTAAATAATATCTTTTGAAAGTTGAAAAATCTGAGGTTTTTTTTCTGAGTATAAGCGAAAACTTAAAACAATGACCCCACGTGCACCCGCCTGTCCTTCTTTGCATACAAGAAGATGCCATGCCAGGCTCCACGGAGAAATACTGCAGATGAATGTCGTCCTGCAACGCACTACGTGATTCAAGCTGGTGTGTACAATCCATCAGGTAGCTCTCATTTAGGTAAAATGTCAGCTTGTATAAATGGGCTGCCCGACTTCTTCCACCAAAGTACGCCACAAATTACGAATCAATTTTAAAAGTTGACATTTCCCTGCAATACTTTACATTAAGTGCCTCTTAGTTGAATGTATGCGTATGTGGACATGGGACAGAAGTTTTCTAAGTTAGACACAAATGTGTGCAGGCTTTTTTTTTTTTCTGCAGCCTCGTCTGCCTCGTCTTAAAATAGGGCCAATTATTCTTTCCTCTTTTAACGACTTCGGAAATTTAATTTCAAATAGGCAGCTAATGATTTGAAGAAGCAACTTAAGATCCTGAGAGACAAAAAAAACTTTAAATCGGAGGCATGCTGATGGGTTTAATCGAACTGGATTTGCCTTAAATCCGCTGAAACTGAACTGACACTGAATTATGCTCAGACAGACAGCGTCTGTTTTATATTCCCTCTTTTTTTTTTTTTTTACAAACTCCCCAGGCAGAGGTGAGGCTGAGGTGGCAGCTAATGTGCAAGCGCAATGAAACGTGTTTGGTTATGGCAACTTTCTGCACCTGCTGCTACACCCCGCGTTCACATGCATGCACCTACAAAAAAAAAAAAACACACACACACACACAGGCACACCCACACAAACACACACACACGATCCTTGCTGTCTCTGGCTGCCAAAAACCTGCTACGGCAACAGAAACCTGACAAGGGCTCAACTTGACACATCTACCTTTTCCCTTCTTCCTCTCTGTTGTTCACTATGTCTCTCTCAAAGGGATACACACACACGGATGCCGGACTGCCTACCAAAGGTGTGTGTGTCCATTTCTTTCAGTGTTTCATACCCATTCACTGTTTCTGTCTGTAAACACACACACACACATGTTGCTGTCTCTGGCTACAATGAATGTCTACTTATGTATGAGCCCATTTGTGAGTGCTGTGTGGGTTGTGTGTTTGTGTGATACCCAGAGAGTCATACCTCAAGGCAGTCTGTTATCACCAATAGCCTGCTAAATTAATCAGTACCCCTCAGGCCTTTTGACCAGACCCCAGCCACATGCACATGCACACACACACACACACACACACACACCAGTCATATGTCTCACAATATTGCAGAGGCATCACTCACCGAGTCAAACAGACCCAACAGCACCCCGTGGAGAAATACCGAGACCAGGTGAGAGATATAGAACGCGCGCACATACAAAAAAATACACAAACAAAGGCACACAGACATGTACGAGGGAGCATAACTCCAAGTTTGTGTTGTCCTTATTCTTTTGCAGTGAAGCGGTAAACAACATGTGAATGAACGATTGTTCTGCGTCCATCACACCGTGCAGTATGTGCCGTATGTCGGCCAAGGGGACTGGTCATAGACGTGAACGCAGGGCACTATGGTTTGATGAAAATGGTGGGAATCAGATGTTATTGTCTTTCACAGGAAGCAGATCACAACCAAAACACCAAATTAGACAATACCTTTTAGAAGAACGGTGATCAGTAGAGTCGGGTACACTTCTTGATCTAAAAGAAAATCCTACTGGTAGGCCATATTCTATTAAATATACTTTATTACTGTGTTATTACTATATTAAATGCACAAAAGCGATTCCCTAGATTTACCTACTGGTTGCTTAATCAATTTTATCTCCCCATCAGGCTCCTCAACCAGTATCTCAAGCACCCCTCTCTCCATTGCACAGTCCATGAAGCAGCAGACCAGCAGGAAGTGACAGAGGAATAGCTGGTGTCTTGTACGGTAAACAGTGCCGCAAAATAAGCACTCGAGTTGGTCATTGCAGCACTGTTTAAATGTGCATAGAAACACGTGTGTGTGTGTGTGTGTGCAGAACAGAAATACATGTCACTAGGTTAGTTATGAATACATTACCACTGCTGCCACCCCATGGAGGAGGAAATTACAGTGGAATCCCTGTGTGTGCGTGTGTGTGTGTGCGTGTGTGTGTGTGTGTGTGTGCAAACTGCAGCACTGTAAATCTAATTTCTATTTCCATAATGGCACCTCCAACTGAGGAACGCCTGCTCCTGTTCCCTCTCACTTTCTGGCTCTCTGACACACACATACCCACACACATACATAGACACACACACACATACATAGACATGTAGAGATATATGAACGCGCACACACATATATCTACACACACACACACCCAAAGAGTCAAAACCTATTCACATCACATCACATCACATCACATCACATCCACACCGACCACTCTCATAAAGCACATTGTTAAATATTATATACACACCTACAATCCCAACAGACATACATTCACCTGTAAGCACACCTCTGCCTACATTTTTAATTTAAAGCTTCATTAATCTACAATATCTCTGGCCTCGAGCTGGAGAGTATAACAAGCTGACAGGTACAAAGTCGCCACCGCAACTCGTTAAGGCCGTTGTGGCTATTTGCTACTTTTGTATCCAGCAGCACTGATGACAGAATCCTCACTTCACCCACCGCTGTGTAAAATATGTGCATGTTTAGCTTGCTAGCTGTTCAACGGTGTTCATTAGATCGGTGTGTCGTTGGTAACTTCACTTCAGGCTGACTTGGCGCCTTTAGCCAATGACTTACATCCGCGTCATTAAAGGAAATCAAAGAGCGATACGTCTACATCTGGTCTGGAGAGGATTTTATGTGTCTGTTTCTGTATGCTACATATTTGAAACAGGCACTTCTTTATTTCCATAATAAAAAGCTCTCCTCCCATCCCTTCCTTTTTGTTTGCCTACCTATGCATAGAAAGTCCCCCCACACACACTCTCTCTCCATTTCCTTCTGCGCTAATAGCAGACATTATTCACAGTACACTTCACAGTAACGCCCTGTTGTTTACAACGACCATGTGGTTTAATACTATTAAAACCAACTCTTCTCTTACGCATAATGGGCTTAATCCATTAGTAGCACAATAAACATACACATCCATATGCACAGACCGGGTTTTAACGCAGCCCGGAACACACTTACCAGCCTCGAACAACTATCCCTAAGTTAGATTATAGGCGTGTCCATATTATAAGTGGTAAAGCATAGCAGGACAAGCTTCCTATACGTCAAGATACTGTGACACATTGTTGTGGTGTAGAGTTCACATTGTCTAATTCAATTTGTGGTCAGGAATCATGTATTTCTATATCTTTAAACTAGTCTGTTTACTTTACAAACACTAAAGGTGACAGGAAACAGAGAAAGTAGAAAGTAGGCCGAGGTGGCTGCTAACGCTTCTTGCAGCCTACATCGCCTCTACGTGATGCATGTGGCATGTTGGCGACAACAGGTCTTTCTAATGGCACCACGAAGCCTCAGAGGTGCGCAACAACCTTAAAACAGACGTTCTCCTATTTCGCTGCAGACGCTGCGATAGCACGTAGGCCACACATTTAGCGAGAGCCCAGCACAACACTGAAAATGAAGTTAGCGGGAACGGACTATTAAGTTGTTCCATGGCTACATACACACCGCGTCAGAGCTCACTTTTGATTATTTACTGCTGGAAAAGCATTTTTATATTAAAAAAGATTTGTCTCATCGTCTCCTGAGCCATGTGATATCAAATGTGAATGAGAAAAACAATCCTGTAATGAAATGGAAAGAGAATATCAAACAAATAACTCAAAGCAGGAAAAAGACCAACACTGCCACACCATCCCCAAACAAACCTTTTTCAAAGATGATTTCCCCTTTAGCTGGCCAACTGAATCCCAATGGGATACACAAGAGTTCAGAGCGTATCATTTATCCTTTGAAGACAAGCTTTTATTTCTTATTCACCCTCTTGGCATTTTTAAATAAGAGACTTAAGCTGACATTGAGCAGCACCTTGAAATCCCCAAACCGGAATTTATTTTCATTTTTAGGTTGGCCCTGTTCTTGAGTTTTATTGGTGTCGATTTGCGTGTCTGTTGCAATTTTTTACAGCCTGTTTTTAAACATTCAGGCATGCTACCGACATAAATAAATCTGTTTTCACCCCCTTAAAAATAAATCACGTTTGGTTGACGGCGTTCACGGCAACGGCACCGTCGCGTGGAGGCAGAAAATGGAAACACATTCACATATACCAGGTGTCATATTGTAAAAAAAAAAGCAAAAATCACATCTTTCTTTAGAGTTTTATTATTAGGTTTAAATTCTCTACATTTGTCTCACACAGTTTCATTCAGCTGTGTTTGTTTTATGGGCTTTATTCCTCAGCATATCGCGGCAACTTTCTCACAGAAGAGTGGGCTGTGAGAGAGTCCTTATCTTGCAAGATAACACTGAACATTTAACCTTGACTGAATTAATGAGTTTATGGCTACTGAGAAGGAAGTGTTCATTTTTCCTAAAAGTCCCTAAAAGTTCCAGCCTGAACTGCAGTATTAAAATAGAGGATAGAGTACAATGTACTTTCTTTTTTTTTTTGGTTTTATCATGGCATTGCAATTCCCTTCTGTTTTCAGTACTGCTGACACGAAACGGAAGAAATCCGTGGGATGTTTAACGACAGCCAAGATCCTTTGGTTTAGGGTGAACAATAAGCCTGGTAAAGATTCTGGAGTGGGACCACAAGGTTTCACACTTCTCCATAAAACCATCCATTAACCACAACAAAACAGCAACAGCGCGAACGTGCCTGTGCGGTGTGTGTCTCCCCGCGCGTCCTAGTGCGTACGTGTGCGCCTGTGTGTGTGTGTGTGTGTGCGCGCGCGAAACTCATTTTTCCGTGCATAAACCTTGGCAGGTGTCCAGCACCATTTGGACGGAGCTCAGTGAAACAAGGGAAAGACTTGTCTTGTCTTAGCCGTTAAATCCCCTCTGAGACGGCAAGTGAAACACGCTCAGAGAGTTTTATGTATTGTTGCGAAGCTGCTTTTTTATGGAGTTAAGCAGTGGTAAGCACCCCCAAAGGCTTTCTCAATCGCCTCGCCAACAGGTATTATGATACACGGGCTTAGGTTCACTGATAGACCTTCAGAAGAAAAGCTATGTTTGCAGAGGATTAGGAAATTACCATTAAACTAAATTATGTATACGACATTAGAAGTGGTTGAGCAAAACACAATAAATTAGATAAATTATCCATTTCGTTATCCACAAGTTGTATGCATAAACTTATTATCAGCAGACGATTATGTAAATTTCAATTGCACACATTTTAAATTGCATTTTAACGTTTTCACTTCAACTCAACAAAGCTACGCTGCAACTAATAGAATAATACATTTAACATTAAAAGGAAAAGTTTTTTACTGAAATACTCATATCATGTATTTTTTCATATCAACAACTTCTGTGTATTCTGCCCGTCTATCCAAAGAGTCAGTGGTATATTGTTGCCTCATTGGCGTCGCTCCTAAAGGACACTAAAGGCCAAATTCCACCGGGCAATGGATGCAACACGTCCCCTTGTGCGCTGCAGCCACCGGAGCTCATCGCGGCCGCTCTATTCAATGTTTCAAACCCTACTGGAGGCGCCTCGGTCCATTTCAGAAGCGTCCCAGAAGCGTGTTCTCTTGGCTCCGCCAAGAATACGAGGCTGTTTCTATTTTTGATGGCTCTGCACAGAGCAGGCACAGAAACAGAATAGAGAATCCAGTTGATTTTCAAAATAAAACACCCTGTGTAGATTTCCGGGAAGGGGAACAATTTAACTACATGGTATATTTACATATTTAAAATGACCAAATCTGAGCAAGTTAACAAAGTCTGGCGGGCAGAACGCTCTGCTTCTGAAATGCTCCTGGTGGTGACCAAAACAGTGTTGCGGCTGTAACGTGACGGAGGCCAGTAGGGTTTCGTCCACATAATAAGTTCACAAATACCATGATAATGTTTAACACCAACAGGACTAGTGAACCCATGTTTTTTATATACCTACAGTATATTAGTAAGCTCACATGCAGTAGACTTCTAAAGTAACAGAAGTGGCCAGCTGTTCACACCAAATTTCATTTTCCTCCTTACAAAGTCAAACTTATTTCAGGCCCACTTACTGCTCGATATAGAAAATGATGAATGAATATGGTATTTTCTTCATTCTGTCTCCGCAGCACAAAGTTACTCTCTGCCACTTAGAAGTAGCTACCATAAAGGCATGCAACCAAAATAGCTTACAGGGTCTGTTTGGTTCTAAGTAGTCAATGGCGTGGCGATCTGTATTTTAGACTTCAAAGCACTGAAAGCTTCCAAGAAGTGTGTGCAAGCAACACGACTCTACCAGCAGGGACTCCCAGAGGGGGACTTGTGACTGGAGAAAATCTATAAAAGTAGTGAAGTAACTACTGAACATGTTGTCTGGCTTCAGAAGACTTCCGTCATGCTGCACAAGATGTTTGGAGCAATTTATTGGTTACATTTTGCACTTTTTGGACCTTTAAACCACACTCTTCCAGCGCCATGCACTTTTAATCTACAGTTAATTTGTAGTTGAGTCTTTTAGGGGAAAGGCTTAGAGTTTAGTTTGGTAGAGAAACTCAGTACAATACTTCCATACAAGTGTAAGTGTAATCTTTTCAGGCAGATTGAGTAGACTTCAAGGAAAAAAAGAAGAGTATTTCATATGGAATATATAGCTCTAAAGATGCCCAAATAGGTGTAAAAGCTTTACTTTAAGACTGTGTGTGTGTGAGTGCGGAAGAGAGAAAAGGAAGTGGGTGTTTAGCAGGTAGTCTTCGCTGTGAATGATGCCCTTTGAAGGTCAAGGCGGACTGAAGGAGAGGCTGAAGCACAAGAACGGTTTGAAATGAGCAACAGGGGGTTGTCGGCACCTCAGTGATTTCGAGAGTGAGCTTGTGATCAAAATGTCACACAGCCCACAGTTTCAAAGCAGCTTGCAGCATGCAACTCGAATGGGTACGATGTCACATAATATCAAGAGGGCTAAACACTTGGAAAAGGACAAGGAGACAAAGAGCTTTAAGGAGTACACAATAAAACAGGAGTCAACCTGACAGGAAACAAGTGACCCTAAATTATGAACAAGTCCCAGAGAGCAAGGCAAGCGTAGTGTTTTACAAAATGAAACCATGTTGCATTATAGGGTGAATTTTGGAGGGGAGGGGACAAGCAAAGGGTCTCGATCTACTCCTATAAGTGTGCTTGACATGACGTCCTAGGATATCCTCTAGGAATAATTGCCGCAAATCTCACAGCATTCCAATGGTTGTCGAGATATTTCACCCAAAATCCACAAACGTCAACTTCATGGTGGCGTAAGAGGAAAGGTCAGATGAATGTCTCTTCGAAATTAAATGGCACTTCATCCAATAGTTGATGGGATATTGGTAAATGGACTGTACTTATAGACATTTACGCACGGCCTTGGGGAGAAATCTGGGGTTCAGTATCTTGCCCAAGGACACTTGCAGACTGGAGGAGCCACGGACCAGTCAGGACCAAAGGGATGCACCAAGCTCGATCTAGAGCCACCTCCCACTAACTCTTGATGATGCCACTCAAACACGGTCACGCCCTCAGCCTACGTCCACCAGCGCTGCGTTTCTGCCAGTGTGGTTCATGCTCTCATGTCTTACCTTTGCACCGCCGTCGCATCAATTTGTGATATTTAACGCTCTCCTTTATTTCCTTTAATGTCGTGGAACAGTGGGGTGTGATTCTCACATTCAGCACAACAGTGACTGTGGGAGGAAATACTTTGGAAGTACTCAATTAACACCAGGTTCATTTGCAGATTAGTTGTTGTTTTTACATGCAAATGCATGAATTGGGTGAAAGCGCTTATTAACGGGTGTGATAACTGTTTATTAATAGGGTGTTATTGTCGTTGGGTTCATAAGCGGCAGTCCTGCCAAGTATGCATGCGTTTGTGGGTGAAAGTACGCATGCAACTTCTAATTTGGAGGTGTCGCTGCTTCACAGCATGTTTTCCAAATTGGTGTATTTTTTAATGATATTATCACTTCAGCTTATCACCACAATTTAATAAAGTGTGTCAGTGTTTTTCCCTCTCTGTCTCGCTCTTCCTGTTCCTGTGCTATTCATGCATCCATTGATCTGCATGTCGATTCCCGTCCTTTTCCATTCTCTCTTCATACTTCACTCCCTGCACCTCTCCTTTCATCTGCTCTCTAACAGCCCAGTATGAACTAATAGTGCAAATTGTAATTAATTAAATAAGGTCATATGAAGCAGCTAAGGACTCTCCTGGTACTATAATTTTTTTAATTTGATTTGGCAATCACTGTTGTGAGATTCTCCACATCAATAGTCGACGCTGGGGATGGTTCTGTAGTTTCTGTGGCTGGATATTAAGGTCTTAAGCTCATTCGATTACAATTAGAAAATAAATTTAAAAAACAGTGTCAGCAGGTGTTTGTTAATGTTTCCCTACAGACAGCGAGGCTCTGTGGTTTAGATTGAGCAGGGTGTCTGAATTAGTTGACAGAGGGCATATTTATTTGTGTTGTGTCAAAACGCTGCGAAATCGATCATGTAAATCGTTGATTAATCACCATCTCAACATTCGGCAATCAAGGCCGCGAAAGTGACTTCACCGGAAAAGACATTTTGGAGTAGCCTCTCCGTCTCTGTGTGCTCTCTCTCCTGATGCTCCCTGACCGACAAGAGGCAACACATCAAAGCGTCTCTAAATGTCATCCTAATTATCACAGACGTCGTGCTGAAATATCAAAAATATACCAAAATACCAAAGCCTGGAGTTTTCTCTCATCATGTAACCCCTTGAATTTATCTCCGGCACTCAAAGACATATCGGGACTGGAGAGGAGTCAAGAGCGAGTCAGGCTGTGGGCGTGATTCACCATCTGACAGTACATACATATATATATATATATATATATATATATATATATATAGACAGAATAACTACTTCTAGGACTACTTGTACTTGTACAACTGCTGGTAATATACAGCGTACTATCACAATTACTCCTAGTAGTCTTGCTGTGACAGACAGCAAGTCTAAGACTCTATCCAGAACTGTTCGTTATGCACTAAAAAATCCACTGTATGGGTGTGAACACCAATTTATAGTGTTGTGTGTATGTCTGAGAATTATTATACTCCATATAGTGGACTTTACTGTACTATGTACTGTAGTACTGTATGACTGACTGTCGCTGAGAAAAAGCCCAAAAATATTAATAACACCTCCTGTGAACGCTGGAACACCTTGCTGGGATGAACGGAGCCATCATTAATGATATGAATTATGATTTTATAAAGGACAAAAAAAACACGTTTAAAGTCAAATTATGCACGTGATTACGATTAACCTGCTTGAAAATGTGCCTTACTGTGCATTAAAAAAAAAAAAAAAAAATGTTCATCTCCAAACAAAAAAACTGTACTGTACAGCCGTACGTACAGTGCTGTGGATGTGCTCTTCAAAATATGACCTGACAGAGAGGCAATAATGAGGCAAATGTGTGAACTTTTGGATCCAGAGTGCAATAAATCAGCAACAAAACTGTTGGGCTTGAACTGCGAGCTTTAGGCTTTTTTTTTTTTTTTTTTTTTAGGATTTATAAAAAGACAGCATCATTAAAAGGACAGAGAGAGACTGCAAAAGAAGTGTGTGGGATAACTTGTGCTGTGTGTTTGGTTTTTTTTCTATCGACTTGGAGAGAGTCAGAATAATGACTGCATTTTTTATTCCACCGTGATCTATTCCTTTATACACATATACTACCGTTGATATAGCTCTAGACCATAAAAAAGTATATTGTCTTAATAAAACTAATATGAACGTACGTAAAATAATAGCACTATTTAACAGGCTGCACTGCACAGTTGAATGCACTACCTACCAACCTGATATCTGACTTTCCCCTCAGACTGTGGAGGCAGGGAGACGAACTGTTTGCACTTTAATGGCTTCTGTTGGATTCACTAATGGCAAAACTGGCCCTTCACACACACACACATGCACACACACACACACACACACACACACACACACGTGTTTAAGCTACGTTCAATTATATAAAAAGAGGGGAAAGTAATAAAGAAGAGGAATAGCCGAGTCACAGGGCTGCTCCATTATCTCATGGTGAGCATGTCAGCCACCCCCCGATGTCCATTACTAAGAGGGATGTGTGTATCTTTGTGTGTGTGTGTGTGGTTGGGAAGCAAAGGAAAGAGTCCATGATGTTAATTAATAGTCTTAGTCTTATTAAAAGTCTTAGTCATACCTGTCCGTCAGATTCTCTCTTCATCTCGGTCTGCCTTTTACTCCCTCCTAGGTTTGCAAAATTCTGGAATTTTTCAAAATTGGAAACTTTCCAAGGGAATTAACAGGAATTTATGAGAATAAACCGTGAATTTACAAAATTGAAGGTTGGGCCTTAACAGGGGACTTAAATATAGTTGGGGAAATACATCTTACCATGTATCTTGATTAAAACAACCAGATTTCATGCAAGTACACTTGAATATCTGCTATTCCTCAATCACATGCACATAGCACACTGCTTACTGCAGGGCTATTGAGGCCACGCCCCCCTACATGCACTGTGCATTCCTCCATCACATGCACAGACGATTTCTACAACCCTGGACCAGAGCACAAGACTACTGAAGGCACACATTTGAGGCTGTGGATGACATAAAGTGAAGTAAGTTTTGATGATGTTATGGGGTAAATATACTTGATGTATGGTAGAGGATAATGTTTAACTTGCAAACAGCACATGAAAATGTATTCATACAGTAGATAGCTGTCTGATAAGTTAGATGCTAAATAAATAGCTAGCATTTGTGAGGCTATCTCATCACGATGCCAACTTACCCCCAATTACCAGTTCATTCACAAAAAGTCCCATAAAGTTCCATTATTTCCCAGCTTAACTTCCAATGTAAAGTTTCGGGAAATTACTGGAGATTTTCCATCCCTTTGCAGCCCTACTCCCTCTTCCTTTATCCTTCACTTTTTAGCCCCTCTCTCTTACCCTTCCTTCCCCCCAGCACTATATACACACAAAAAAACAGAGAGAGAGAGTAAGGGATGAAAAGGGTGAAAAAAGAGGGTTGAGGAGTTTTAAGTGTGGGCAGAAAAGAGGGAGCGAGGGATGTAAAAGAGAGAGATAGTGACAGAAGGAGGGGGAAGAGGTGATGAAATAGTGAGACAGAGAAGAAAGGGAGCCCTGGAGAGAGACAGAGAGAGAGAGAGAGAGAGATGAAGGGATGTAGGGTGTGGAGGTGAAGTTAGATCCAGGGGTGGAGAGAGAGAAAATGAGGGCTTGATGGAGGGAGGTGAGAGGTCACACTCTCCTCTTCTCTGTCAGAGCTGTGATTATTCCAAAATACACATCTCTATATCTCCGTGGCTCGCTCTCATTCCATCTTTTTCACTCTCCCAGCATGTTTTCTCTTTTTTTTTTTGCCCTCAACCATTCCTGATCCCCTGTCGTCTTTTATTCTCATCTTTTGTTCTGTTTCAAGTCCTCTCTCTCTCTCTCTCTCTCTCTTTCTCTCTCTCCCTCTCTCTCTCTTCTCCGCCTGTCCTCCCTTGCTCCGATCCCCCTCTCTTTTCTCTCGCTCATCCTCGATGCATAATTCAAGCTGAGATTCCAGCATGACGGGCGTGGCCATTAAAAATACATGGGGACACTGCGCCGAGGCCGTTTAGTGCTGCCTTACCTCGGAGAAGGAGCGCCACTGACTAGGGCAGCGAGGGCAGAGGGAGGGGAGGAAAGTGAGGAAGAAGGGGGAGAGAGGGAGCGTAAAAGGAAGAAGCGAGGAAGCATGAGAGGAGAGGAAGAAGGGGAAAAATTGGATAAAATAAGAATAAAAGGTACAGCCGAGTCATCCTTTCATCGTCTTCCATGTGCTTCAAGTTCAAGCATGTGGTTCTTGTTTCGGTGCAATCTCAACCCGACTCCGGCGATCTCGCGGGTCAGAGTGCTCAACTGTGCAGATGTGCATGGTGTGCCAATAGAAACACTGCTGCTGCGTTTGGTAATAGAGGATTCCCGATTCAAGCTTGCAAATTCATCTATTAACAGCATCGAAACCATCAGATCACTTTGACAGACAGTACAAAAACTCTTATCTGACAGCGATACAATTCTACAACGGTCACAATACAAGGTCCTGCACAGAGCTGATATAACCCCCCTTAAAACAACAACACATGTCCACGATGGCCGCACTCAACAGGGCTCTGTACTTCTACTACTTCAGTCCTTTTGGTCGGAGGTCATGGACAAGCCGTTGGCATCCCTCTTTGCCCATCCGTCACTCCTCTGGGTAATCCCAGCAGCTCAAAGTCTTCATTTTAATTGCTCTAACAATAGGCAAGGAGAACTATGTGAGCTCATTTATCCATTTAATACTGACTTAAGCTGCTTAACATTCCAATTTAAATTGCACATTGTGTTTATGTACGATTTGCAGGCATCTCAGTCTGAATATGAATTTTTCTGATTCATATATTATTCTTGAATATGTTTCAATTATGTTATGGGTCTAATGGGCTTAATTAAGTGTGTTCTTTCGTGAGGACGTATTGTTTCAGGTACCAGTGAGAAGATACGTTTTTGTAATACGTCTGTGCGTTATGAGCTATAACACTGAGCAGTGCTTTGTAATAGAGATGGAACTTAATCTCAACAGTTGCAAAGTAAACACGTAGACTGTATACAACATGGATGTAGTCTACACGATGTCACCCGCAGGTTTCTGAAGAGCTGTGGTGAAGCTCAGAGTGTGGTGGCTCTGGCCGTCGCCAATTTGGCAGTCCTGCCTCTGCCGCCTTCCCTGCTAATCCAAACTGGGCAAGGACGTGGGGCATGGGTGGAGTTGAGGCGGGGTAAATGAACTCCCGTTGCTGAAACCAGCCGCCTGTGACGACACCCACCTGTCAATCAAAGCAGTCACATTCTAAATTTAAGCCTTGATATCATTTGAAATGGTGAGATTCATACAAATTCAGCCTCAATACAGTTGTCATGAACAGAGAAATGAGCGATTAGCTTGCAAGACTGTTTTTCTAACCCGGCTGGACACATGTTTATTTCTGCTGCGCTGGGCATTTTAACACGGGGGCTTGTGAAGCCTCACGTCTTGTTTTTTTGGCACTTCTACATTGGCTTCACTTCACAGCCACAGAGGTTGCCGCTTGGGTAAACAGCAGAATCACAGCACTGAGGTTATGTTATCTAGCAGGAAAGCGCCTCGCACTATATCCGACCGGCCAACCCTGTGTAATGCTGGTATTTGTTGCGTTGCTATGTGGTCGGAGAGGAGCCAGATTCCACTGTTTTTACTGGACGACCCTGCATTTTTCCAGAAGGAATCCCCTTCACTGGCAACCCCACAGCGTCGAGCAAGTGGCCATATTGAAATGAATGGGGAGTCTGGATGTTTTCACACAGGGCTAATGTCGGCCTGAACACAGCCTTAGGGAAGCTGGAAGCACAGGCGAGGTGGAGAGATTAGGAGAGGAGAGGAGAGGAGAGGAGAGGAGAGGAGAGATTGACTATTCCCCCCTGGCAGCCAATGAATGCGGATTAAGGGGGGAAAAGAAAGAAATATGTTCCCTCTCTCTCCTCCTTGACCTCCAGTTTAGGGGGTAATTGGCAAAACCCTGCAAGTAATGCACACCCTCTCTCTCTCTCTCACACACACACACACACACACACACACACACACACACACACAAACACACAAATGCTAATACTCCCAACGCTCTGAAAACAAATCTCACCAGCCCAGTACACATCAACACAGCACACAGAAACCATTAAGCCATAAATAAGCTCCCATTTCCCATTTTATTCTCTGCCAATCAATAAATCTATTACAATCAATCACTGAAATTTGAATAGACAAACAGACAGACTCGATGGAGATACTCTATGTAAGTGAGAGAGAGGGAGAAAGAGTGTCAAATCCAGCATATGTCATGTTCTATATAAATCTCCAAAGGAGGACATCTATTTTAAAACGCACACAAACACGCATCCTGTCAATGTCCCCTCAAAGATGGTTGCTTTTTGCTGTAGGATCCTGGCTTCCTCCTAATGTTCTTTCCATGTCTTCTCGCCTTTCTTTCATAAATAATACGCCGCTGCTATTAACATGGTCAGGAGAAACTGCAGGAGATGGTGCAAGAAAGACAAGAAAGCTAGAGGAGGAGGAGGAGGAGGAGAAGAAGAAGAAAGATTGAGGCATGCCAGGAGCGGGAAAGCAGGGATGTGGAAACGGCAAAACACTTAACCTCCTTTTTCCTTTTTCCTCCCACCTGTTCTCTCTGATCTAATGTAACATCGCTGCAAGATGTAAAAACACCTCCCGCAACCCGTCTTCATCCCTCGGGTCCTTCGCTGCTCTTTTACTGAACTCTTTTCCTCTGGCGATTACCGTTTTACTGCCATTCGTCTCCTTATCTATCACCTTTACTGCCCTGCTTCTTTCTGTCCTATCACTTTTTTACCGGCCTCGTCCGCGTCTGTTAAAAAAGCGATGGAAAAGAAGAGAGAAAAAAAAGAGAAATGCATGAGAGAAAACAAGGTATTGATACTACAGTTGAGTGTAATAAAGAGGAAGAGAGATGAAGGAAAATTTAAAAAAAAAAAAAAGCGGCGCACCATTTTATTTCCTAACTTGCTTTATATCTGCTACTTCCACCGCCAAACATCACAAAGCGCCTTATCAGAGCAATGATGTTCATTGCTCCATATCAAACATATACATGATATTATCCATTCAGTTTTAGCTCGACACCAGCAGCTACTTTCCTCCTCCCGAAAAAAAAAAAAAAAAAACGGTCCGTATCTCATTTCGGAAAGAATCCCTTCCCTTTTTCTTGAAGTCACTCTTCCCTCTGTGAGTTTCCCCCCCAGTCTCATTTTCTCTTCCTTATCTGTCCTACTTTTCCTCACATTTATTAAAGATACTATATATTGGAATATGTTTTAAAATCTTTGAACTATTTGGGGGTGTTCTTGTTTAAACTTCCCAGAGTTCCTCTGCAGCCTTGACATTGGAAATGCTGCTTGAAAAGATAAGGCAGACTTAATGAAGCTCTTGTCTTCCCCCCCCTCCCTCCCTACAAAATATTAAAAATGTATTCAAATGCTGTATTTTTTCATGTCTAACAGCCGGGAACAGACTTCAGAAATGTACGAATCATGTGTCATTTGATTTTAAAGGATTTCTAACTTTGTTTTACGCCGTTATCGTAATTAAATCTTACTCGGTTCTCCTTGTGAGCGAGCAAAACTTACTTAAGAGGTGAGAAACAGTTTGAACTTTAATGAACATGGCCTCCACCTGTGGGGCTCCGCAGCACAGTGCCAAACCTATCACCCAAGTGCTCATTCTGCCACTTATGGTAGCCACCATAAGCACACAAAGCAATAAGCAATCAGACAGACAGATGACAGCGACACCAGCGAGCAAACAAGTCAGATCATTTGTGATAACAGTAGCAGATCTCGAAGCAGCTGCCAGCACAGACTGCTTTTTCTTGTTATTCCAATAATAACAAACGCTGCAAGAACAACCAACAAGAACATTTGGTCCCTTTTTTCAACAGACAGCAGACACAACAGCAAGTCTGGAGCTAACACATTTAAAAATACCTCTGTTTTCCTATTTCAAACACCTTCCATAGTAATTTTCAGGCTGCCTCCAAATTTCACACCAGTATAGCTGCATAATCCCGTGTGTGTGTGTGTGTGTGTGTGTGCGGGTGGGTGGGTGTGTCTGTTAAAGGCTATTCTAACATGACTGAAGGATGACCCAAATACTTTTGTAAGATGTAACACACGGCACTCTCACTTGAGGAAGTATGACACACTCCCCGTACTCATGACGCGATCATGAGTTTGTGTTTTGAGGCGCTGACCGGTCCTCGCTGTCAATCTCCAATGCTCAAATGAATAAATAAATGAATACACAAGAGGCACGCGTGGAAGCAGGTCTTCAGACACCTGTCAGCTGTGCACTAGCACGCCGTTAAACCACAGGGGCCTGACGTCAGGCGGGTCATCGAAGAAATGAGGCATGAAGAGGGATTAAGAGTCAGTTTACAAATCAGGATTTTGTTAGTGCTGCTCCGTTGTGGCGGTATGAAACAACCCACGTTATTTGTACAGTAATTAAACCTTAGCGTTTAAGGAACATTCATGCTCACATCATCAAGAAAGCACATGTGAGTTAGTTATGGACCTTCATACAATAATATACAAGATTATTTGTATCATCTACAGTACTTTGTTCAAAAATATATTCAGATACTCAGTTTCCAGTGCTTGAATAAATAATTAATCAATAACCAAATTACATGTTATGTTGAGTGAATAATCAATTAAGCCCTACTCTGATATGTGCACAGCTCAGTACTGCACTAAAGAGACCAAACATTCACGGATTTATGTTCACATCAGTGAGTTAATAACTCATTATACAGCATAGCATAGACATAAAACTATAGTTAAGGACTTCTCACAAGCAAACAGTATAGCAGGCGCTCCACACAGGCACAAATCAGACATGAACAGGTGACTGAACAACCAATAAATGCAAAACAGGGCTAATTATTCAAAGCCCTACGGGCATGTAGACAGCGTCTAGCTAGCTAACAGCTTCAGAAATACTTTTAGACACCAGGAAAGAAACCAGCTAGCAACTAACCCATAGATATCTTAAGTAACAGACAGACAGAGGTGTGTTTGACATGTTATTTGATGTCCATGTTTGTTTGTCCCTCTCTGCCTCTATATCACAGCCGTTAGCTAGCCGTTAACTACCGTTAGCTAACGAAATCTTTCAGTAACATTTACACATGTTTGTTGTGTGGCCAGAGCAACTTAAGACAGGCTTCACAATCCCATACTTTGTTACGTAGACACTTGTTTGTTCATAGCTCTGCCGTGACATGACGTGTCTCAACGTTTGACATTAATTAGTTTTAACTGTAAAGGTGCAATACCACCTTTGACCACACAAGCTGGATCACATTAAAAGCAGTTAGAACTGAGGGGGGCGCTGTTTCACTCATTTGAGGAAACTCAATGAATACTAGGGAAGACGAAATAAAGATGTAATTAATGCAACAGATAAAATAAAATCTTTTATTAAAATGACAGTAACAGCTTTTTTTTATAGTGAGAGAATCCTTTCTTGCCTTCCCGACCACCCCCACTGCCACCGTTCACTTCCCTTCCATATATTTAAACAAGTAATGATTTGCAATAAGATGTACTTACACGACAGCAGCTATTTGTTAAGAGCAAGAATCAAGCTTAGTTCACAAAATGCCAAATATCTAATTTTGCTGCTCTAGAAACCAGCTTTCACCCTGCGAGTTCTCTCCTCAATCTCATTTTCTCTCCTTGTCGAGTTCATTTATTTCAAATGAGGGAATCCATTACTGCTGCATCATTCCAACGCGGATAACACTGTCTTCCACCAGCAAGTGGTGAAATCATGCATGCTGAAAACATTTCATCAGGGGACCAAAGTTACAACGTAAATTCATGTTGGAGTGACAAGTTGAATTTCATTTGAGCGTCTGAGCCATGGCGTACCTC
The DNA here is from genome assembly GCA_028641955.1 of Protonibea diacanthus. NCBI lineage: Eukaryota > Metazoa > Chordata > Actinopteri > Sciaenidae > Protonibea > Protonibea diacanthus. The sequence goes on along the minus strand of CM053997.1, from coordinate 9,698,610 downwards.
CAATGAGGCACACTGCCTTGCGTGACGGCCTTAATCGGCATGCAATTGCTGCATTAACACTGTAACGCACAGCAAATGCGAGCAAATGCCACAAATCCAAACTGTGTGTATCTCTATTTTAGTGTTGTTCTTGCTGCAGCCATTACAGCATACATGTTGTTTTGTGGAACATATGTGTGACTAATACCACTAATGCCTGCATTCCAGACTCCTGGTACTGGGCATGCTGGTCCACTGGCACGGCTTCATGGGTGTTGGCTGAGTGGTTTGGCACTGGCATCCCCTAAACCCTAAATCCCATCAGGGTTTTATGAAGTTTGCAGGTTACCCCTGTGTTCACAAGGGTCTCCTTGCACTCCAAAGGCTCTTGTCTTGCCTGGAGATGATCCCCGGCACTGCACAGCAGCTGCCAGTTTCTAATTAATGGATCAAAGCAGAGTAAATATTATGAGTCTATGACCAAAATGTACTAAAAAAAAGTATAACATGACACAAATATCGTGGTTTTCCTGCTACGACAAGTCAAAATGGTCTGCGCTATCCAGCTGCGATTTGTGAAACTGTCGCCCGTGTGTGATGGCTTCACTTATAACCCTTATCTGAGCTTCTATTGAGCCACAAACCTGATGAGAGGAAGCGGGCAGATAGAATCTCATTCCGCTTTAATGCTCTATACACTGGTCCTCTCCACACACACGCACATGCAGATAATACTCACAGACAGCCGCTATCTCTGTGACTCTTTCCATCTCCCTCGCAAACACACACATTCAATCAATGCCTTTCAGGAAACCCTCTTCACCCTCACACACACACACACACACACACACACACACACACATAAGTGGACACAAATAAATGTACACGTTATCGCATACACGATCAGCAGTTTCATTAAACACATTTCTAATGACCTCTCGCCTCTCATCAGAGAACTTGATTAAACTTTAAATTACATTCCTTCCAGTGATCGAACGCCGCGGCTGAACACGCGTTTGTATGTTTGTGAGCAACGGCAGCTTTGCAGGTTCATCTGATCAATATATTTATTGTTATCGTTTTCACTTGTTTGTTTTTTCTTAAAGCAATATTTTACAGATTTCTCGTGCCGTGCAGCCAAAAGTTTCGAGGGAATGGATCTACATAGTTTACAGTAGAAGAGCACAACTCAGAAAATACTTCAGGAGACGGGAAGTGTATGAAAAATGTGGAACTTTGCCACAGCCCTCCAAGCAAGTAAGAAGCCACAGCGGTTGTGGTGCAAATGTTTGTTTTTGTATTATAGGTGGGTTCTTTTTCCAGTATTCACATAAAAAATGGAAAAATTAACTTATATTTTGTCATAGTCTTCATATACGGTCATTGTAATTGCTGTTAACTGCTGTATCATTGCTGTTATTGCTCTTTTTCTGTATATATGACATGTCTGTCTACCTCAGAGGAGGGTTCCCTCAGGGTTTTGTCCCCATTTCTAGGTTTTCGGAGGAGTTTTCCTCATCTGAATCAAGGCCCTAAGAATAGAGGATGTCTGGGTTGTACCGGCTGTTAAGCCCTTTCATGCAAATTTTGGGTTATACACGTAAAAATAAAACTGACTTGACTTGACGTAACCAGGGAACGGGCTTGACAAATCACACACTATTTTTAAAATAAAGCTGAGCTCCATGTTGACACATTTTAAAGCCTGTTAATACCCGTAAATCTGTTTATCCAACTTGTCATTTTCAGACCAAGCCATTTGCGCTAATCAGCCTCAAACCTATGGCTCTTGTGAATTAATCATCTCCAGGCAACGCTCGACAAATGAAAGTAATAAATAATTTCACAAGGACAATCAAGTCTCCCTTCATTAACCATTTGCTCATTAAGTCTGCCTTCGTTAGCGGGGGTTGGACGATCGTGCCGGCCGTCCATCGATTTGGAGTGAAACAATGCGCGCTCAGAGACAAAACAAGGGACGCTGAAGTTGGCACAAAACCCGAGACCTACTCATGTCCTAATGAGTTTTCCTGCTTGCTGTTCAGTGTGCTCTGTGGCTTCATTATCGTCACCCTCTTAATGCGTAATGTCTCCGCGAAAGAAATCAACACCACATCATTACACTCTCAAGGATGTCACAGTCTCTCCTACTCACTTTGTCTTTCGGCCTTTTTTATCTTTCTCTTGTGTCTTCATCCTACTTTCCCTTTCCCCTCCCCCTTCTTCCTCTCTCGTTAAATCTCCTTTGCTTGGTCTTATTCTGTCTATCCTCATCTTTCCTCGCAGTGTCTACTTCACATCCTTTCCCCTCTCTGCCGGCGTGGTCATTTAATCAAACAGTCTGCGGGGTTAGGACGACACCAAAACTCTGCCTGACCTTGAGAATAACAGCAAATCTGTTTTCTGTCTGAATTGGCATCTGAGTAAAATTGCTGCGCTCCCTCCTCCCTTAATTGCGTTTTAATGTAGCTGCTGTCATCCATGTGAAGCTGAACAGCGAATTGATTTGCAAATTCAGCTGGCGTTGCCGTGCCACGCAAAGGAGATTGTTCTAGTGCGGCTTTTTAAGTGCGCAGAAGCCCCCCCCCCCCCTCCTTCCCCAGCCTGCCATACGTCACGAGTGTACGAGCAAACATTTGCTCTCGCTAATTTGCTCAACAGCAGAAAGTGTGTGCTTTTATTTGCATATGCATGCGTGCGCTCTGTTTGGACGCACGCTGTGCACCCAGAAGTGTTTCATACATGTATATAGTGTAGAATCATGGTCTTCGCGTGAACAACTGCCTCCTGGGAGCGGGCATGCTCGTGTCACACAATGTATTGTGCAGAAATCCACCTAGAAAAGAGAGAATAGCACTCGGGGAAAGCAATCATGGCGATGGTAATACACAGGCAGATGAATGTATCAGCAATATCACACGGTGCAGCAGTTAATTCCCCAGACAGATAGAGAGGAGAGGAGGCTGCGGCTGAATTATGGAAGCAATAGGAAGGCTCGTCTGCAGCTATTCTTCCTCATACATACATACGCACAAGGACATAAACATACGCATATGCAACGCATACTTCACCCAGATGCAAACCTTGAGTAATGGCGCACACCGGCTCATACACAAGGGGACGTCTGTGAGGCAGTGTGTGAGAACGTGGGAAAGACTTCATAAAACCCACCAGCAGACAAACAAGTAAAAATAAGATGGAGAGAGTGCATGTGTGTGCGTGTGTTTGAAAGCCTCGAGCAGAATCAAGCGGAGCTGATACTGATTGAATGAAGGCTCGAGTTTCTAATGTGTGTGTGTGTGTGTGTGTGTGTGTGTGTTGCCTGTGCATAACAGCAGTGTTTCCTAAATTCCCAGAGGCAGAGTCCATTCCATTTGCTCTCACCGGGGGGACAACCACCACTTATCAATTTATGAATTGAATTTCATATTTCGGCATCCAGCACACAGCGTGTGAGCGTCACCGAGTAAAAGGTGCCTTTCATTTCAGTTGTGTGATGAGCGAGGAGTTCCTGGTAACGGAGCAGACAAAACCACACACACACACACACACACGGACAGAGAGTCCATTAGCGATAGCATCAGTGTGAGGGCGGCTATCACTTCCTCGCTCTTTAAAAGTATCCAGAATTGATAGAGTTAACCTGGAGTTTTAGGTGTTTTCCAGTGCAGATATTAGCAGGTGAAGCTGCAGCTGTAGTTTGCCTCAAGGTGGTTTAAGAGGTGACCAAAAGTGTCTGAGGTTCACCGATCCATAATGCCGCTGTAATTACCAACCGTGCACAAACGCAATCAATATCCAAGCATGGAAACAGTTACCGTTTGAGGATGAGTGGTCGCGGAGAAAAATAAAGACAGAGTATGATAGAAAAGGCTAAAAATATACACACATGTAACGTATCTATTACACTGCATTAGTGCTTTTCATGTGAGGAGCGGCAAACTGGAAACAAGCGCAGGTCACTGAAGGGGGAAATGTTTTCAGGCCTTCCAGGTATGTGCCCTCCGTGTTAAAGTTGCAATTTGTGAAATCCCAGAGCAGCACCTCTCTTGTCATCAATACTATTCTCATTAATTGAATTCCCCGTAGATGCAAGGAACAATGCACGCTGAAGACAAGAAAGCAGACGCCAGTCCAGCTGCTGTTCCACACACCCTTTCAGTGCTGCAGTATTGACTGTTTCAGGGCTTTTTTTTTGCAGTTTATTACAGCTTTCGTCTTGTTTCTGGAGTTTTGGCCATCAATACCCATCCTACAGTATTGTACAGTACAGTACAGAGTCTACACACCAACTTCCTGGTTAAATTTTCAGGTGCGCTCTCTGTGTCACCCCTGAATAAAGTGGTTTGATCAGCATTTTTAACTTAATTTTTCTGCAGTACAAACCTGTACGTCCCTCATTTTCCTTTTTTCAAAACCTGGAGAGGTAAAAAATCATCTAGCACATTGCACAAATTACTCACCCCTAACCCCGGAGATAAATTTGAGAGCTGTAGTTTGGATAATCTAACTGGTAACATGGCTGGTTGTGTAACTCCTTAACATAACTTAACATAACCAATATGGCCCAAACCAAGAAAATATGCTGGAACAAATCATTACTATTCTTTAACACTGTGATCTATGCATTTCCTTTTTAATGTAGTGTTCAAATTGCCAGCGTAATGTGTTTAGATGACCACCATTTCCTCTCTTCTTTTTATATGCTAAACTCCTGTGGAACCTCCTCTGAATTATGCAGCCACTGCGACCGCCCGGTTTCCCCCACGGGGATTAATAGAGTTTCATCTTATTATATCATATGTCGTTCCCCTCTCTCCACTCTGTATCATCCCACAAAGCAGAACCCGGCGAAAGATAATCTTCAAAAGAGGAGCCGGTGACAAAAGAAACACAACAACAACTTTTTGTTCGACTTGATTTGTGATTGTCAGCGCGCGCGGGGTCCCTCTGCGGCTGAGCGCGGTGGTAAAAAAAAAAAAAACAGCGGAGCGGCTGTTTTCTTGAGGATTTGGATGCAGAGTTTTTCACACAATCTGGTGTTTGAATCTCTTTTGTCTGCCGCCAGATTAAAAGAGACACACACACACATACACTCTCTCTCTCTCTCTCTCTCTCTCTCTCTCTCCCAGCACTGTATTTGCTTTCTGAGCTCCTTGTGTTGAGTGGGCGACTAGCTGTGACTGTCACTGTCAGATTAGCCCATTTTAAAAAGACATATGTTTATTGCAGCATGTGTGTGGGTGTGTGTGTGCATGTGTGTGTGTGTGTGCATGTGTGTCCTGCATACTATTTTCAGATTGTGATGCATGCTGCATTATTCATGTTAAACCAAGCAGAGAGAGATACAGTCTTGTGTCATATAATACCACTGCCACAGGCCCCTGGTTGATAATCACAAACACACACACACACACACACAAATACTTAAGACTCCCACACACACATACACAAACAATCGCTGGCACACTTACCCAAACATACTGTTGTATATCGGTGGACACATACAAAATTCACTCCCACGCTGACATACAATACACACACATGTAATGCAGACACACACAATGCACTAAATCGCATTAGGCAAATGAGAACGAGGCACTGCGGAGCCAGAAAGGCGATGTGTTCGAGTGCCATTCCTGTGACAGATCGGGGCATAAATCATGTTTAGTTGTTGTTGTTTAATGTGCAAATCTTCCATTCAAAGCACACGTCGGTTGTTAACAAGTTTGTTCAAACGCACACGCGCTCACTGTATGGATTTTCACAACACGGGAGGTGCAAAACGTGTGGCAGGAAACACACACACACACACATGTTTGCTGTGAAAGAGCGTGGGATAGATGTGGATGTGAAATGCCATGGGCGTCATTACTGGGCTCATATTTCATAATCATCTATCTATCCGTCAGCCCCGTTCGGCTAATGATGACAACGCCAACACACACACACTCGCACACCTAGAGAGAAAGAGAGAGAGACAAGCATTGTCTCTCACCGATGTGAGAGCTTCTGCAAGGACACAAACACGAGCGGCGCAAAGAGAGGGAACACTGTCGCATGCATACACAGGAGCGCTCTTAAGGATGCTCAATTAAGCCCACACATGTACTAGAAAACACTGATACAAAGAGATGTCCTATTTGGTAACACACACACACACACACACACACAAATGTACGCTGCAGTGAATGAAGTGGCTGTTGACAGATTTCAGCAGTAATTGATACCCGTGTTTGGCAGCCATTTTTATTTGGCTCAACCACAAGCCAGGAATGATCTAAGCCGCGCAGCACAAACACACACACACACACACACACACACACACACTTTTTCTTACAAGCATCACTTGACACATCTTGACACATCTCTTCTCTCTCTCTCTCTCTCTCTCTCTCACACACACACACACACACACACATATCTGAATACCAGAGTTAAAATGACACTTTAGGCTTCCAAAGGTGGCACTGCTGCCATTATTGAAAACTCCACCAAGACTGACTACATTTTAATTGGCTGTCATCATTGAACTTTATCTCGCCAGCGATGATGAGTGAGGGGACGGGTGGAATTGGCATTCACAGAAATGTTCACACAGGCACAAAAGAGGAGAGAAACCAACAGAGGTTTAGGCGTCGAGTCTTACCTTAAACAGGCGCAAGATGTTGGCCACCATAATGGACACCGAGCTGGCCGCCGCTCCAATCACCCCTACGATTTTATCCGGCTTGGTGAAGATCGGGGGGTCTCCGTTAGCGCAGCGGACGTCGGAGCCGTCCCTCTCTATCAACGCCTGCACAAAAGTCAGGGACTGCTCCAGAGCGTACGTGTCCCTGGAGCAGGTATCCAAGATCCGGGCCCCCAGCGTGATGTTGGGCAGCAGCTCCGGGTCCTTGTTGATCAGGTCGATGGCGAACATCATGGCCTCCAAACGATGGATGCCTTTTTCCTTTTTCAGCTCCCCGCAAGGTGTGCCACGATCTCCCCGCGAGTGCACGGGAAATAATCCGCCGAGGATGATGTCCCCGTCCAGTCGGATGGAATGGGCGTACTCGGGCGCCGCCTGAGGGTCTGTTGGGACCCGCTGAGGGGAGGTGACCGGAAGGAGCCAAGTGTAGGAAATAGCCATGAGCAGGAAGACAACAGAGGGAGACTGAGGGTAGGAAGTCGGGTTCCACTGTGGTTCCATGATGAATGAATGATTACCAAACAATAGCCAAGGTGATCTTAAAGAGGGCTTTCAGGCGGGTATTCCAAAAGTGAGGAGGTGCTTTTGGGAATATTAAAAAGTAGCGACTATTGGTCAAAAAGGGCGGGGTAAAGGACCCCAGGCGTGGAGCTAGCCGAGCCCCATGAGCGAATCATATTCCAGAAGAGGCGGCGTGACAAAGAGAACGGTAGATTGGAAATGCAGCAGCGACGCAGTCGACTTTGCGAGTTGTTCCTGTAATCCACAAGTCACATCTTCAGTGGAGCCTGTTGAAGAAAGACAGAAGAAGGAGAGGATGTCTGAGCACCAGTGTGATGTGTGAACGTCAAGCTGCTGCAGGGACGTACGGTCCACCTGACAAACACGTGTAAGGCGCTCACGGATGAGGCAAAAGTGCAGCCAAGCAAGCTAAAAACAAGTCACAAATACACACATGCTTATTCACCTGCACGCGCTCACATGGGTACAGTTTTTCCAGCAGACTATTTGCACTGCCATTCTATAATTGAAAACCCAAAGTCTGTCAGTTTGTAATCACCTCTACACACACACACATACACACACACACACACACACACACACACACACACACACACACACACTCATCTCTTGGCATATAGATGAGTGGAACAGCTGTTAAAATGACAGCAGAGAACCTTGGCGAGCTCCTCGGGCTATTCGCGCGAAGGCGCAGACTACCTGCTGCAGTGGAGAGATGAGGAAGAGCGAGAGAGAGAGAGAGAGAGAGAGAGAGAGGGAGAGATGAACGCGGGGAGATTGGGGAGACACAGACAGAAGAGAGAGGGAGACAAGGGAGGAGAGACAGAAAGAGAAACCGGGTGAGACGGTGCGAGAGAAACAGAGACGGCGGTGAAAAGACGGAGAGAGCAGTGCCCCGGAGCAAGTGTGTTGCATCATTCAAACACCTGCTGTTTCTACTGCAGCTAAATGAACACATTACATCCAGCACACCCCTCTATGCGCACACACACTCTCTCACACACACAACAGGTAGATTTAATCTTGAATGTTGTGCCTTTGCATTAACAGTATTAAATGTTGATATGGCGTGTCTGCTTTCACCCACTGCAGGGAGCTTGCATTCCTGGCAGTAATAATGTCATGCTCGAGCCACTGAGCTGCACATTAAGTAGCCATATACTTAACGAGTGCTATAAGTTGGTTTCGGCCTGTACTAAGAATTGGTTGTGACAAACTGGTTGGTTACATGTTGGATATAAATGCATTAGTTGAGGCCCCGGGGATTTGCCTTCTAATTTGCCTCCCCAGATCCACAGTCCCTGGTTCCCTGGTTGTTGTTTTTCCTTTACAGTTTTCCTGAAATCTAGTTAACAAACGAGAGCGCTAGCAAGGATAGCTCTTAGCTCTCAATAAAGATGTGATGCTCTTAAACCGCGTTTATTGGACATTTATTTTATTACACCATATCTACACATTCAGGCCATCACTCTGAAACAAGACACATTATTATAGATGTCCTGCTTACCTAAATACACACGAGCTTTGCTATTGAGGTGGCCTTTTTTTTCCCCACACAATTTAGCCTACTAATTAGCTTTGTAGTTCATTCCATTGCTTATCATCCCTTAGAGAATTAACTACTCCAGGATTGTTGGCACTTTCATGTCGGTGCGTTCGGCAGAAGGCTACAGCCAGCGGCTAGTTAGCTTAGCTTAGCATAAAGACTATAAATAGGGTGAAACAGCTAGCCTGTGCTGTATGAAAGTAACACAATTTCACTTATTAACATGTGATATCTTGTTTTGGGTGATTGAAAGTGTTTGTACACCAACTGTTTCTTGGCCTCGAGCAGTGACTTCCTGTCGTCACTGTGAGGTTGCCAAACAATTGTCACAGTTAAGCAAACAAAACGTAGCGTGTGAGCTAGTTACTGGATTTCAGAGGTGTTGATTGGTTTATTTTATCACCTTTGGACAGAGTCAGGCTAATGTTTTCACCCGGTTTCCACTCTTTATGCTAAGCTAATCAGCTGCTAGCTGTAGCCTTATGTTATACTGTACAGATATGAGAGTGCTGTCAATGCTTACGCATCAGTCCCAAAGACATACTTCCATTTTTAAACATTAAGGTGTGGGTTATTTGTTTGTAGGGTATATTCAAGGTGGGAATATCAACCAAAATGCAAAGTGGGAAACTGTTCCAGGGCCCTAGACCCAAAGACTCCAGGTTCACCTTATGGAAATTAGCTTGTGGCAATGTCATCGACTGCAAATGTATTTGTTAACACTGTATGCATCACTAAAGCACATTATAAATTAAAATGATGGCACCCTTAATGCAGAGCCTGCATTGTTTCTTGACTGTTGCTTGTGGACAGAAACATTTTGGCCCCCTAGCGGGTCGATCCAGCCCGGCCTATGTCACGCAACACGAGGTCCAATGATAATTTTGAACTGCATCATTTCTGCTGGCTTGGGAATCTTTGGGAACTTTAACTTTTGGAAGTATTCAGCAGACCAGCCCTAATTTAACCCACAAGGACCCCTGACAGGTTTTCAGGCTCGGCTCTCATCACAGCGTGAGCCACTCTCTCAATGAATCCATTTATAATTCGATTCTGTCTCAATTAATTCATCAGTTTCTCTCCACTCTAAATGGAATTAGGTCAAAGCCACTCATACAAGCCCTCGCTATGATTAAAAACCCTGTTTTATTTAGGTTAGCCGCCGCAATATTGTTTATTCAACACTTTTTCCTTGGATTCTGGCCCCAGTTGGCTCAGGAACAGAAAGGGTCTAAATGAGATCTGGGTACCCTGTTATTGAGTTAGTAAATACAATTAAATAATTCATATCTACGTCTAATTAAAGTTTAATAGGATCCACAATTAGCAGAAATTGGATCTTCCTGAACAGGGAGCCAAGTGCATAAGGCTTGACCCAATGGACATCTTTAACACAGGGGGGGAGCACGTTCATGATTTAAAAACAGTTACATTAATTCAAGCTGTAAGTACATGCACATGTCCCAGGAGGGGCGCCACAAAAAACAGATCAGGGGCGATGTGTGAACGTTTGGTGACTGAACTGAGGCCCAGAGGTTATTAAAAGTTTCATGTCTCATTTACACTCATTTCCACGGAGGGTGAAAAGCAATAACATCAACTCAATATTCATGTCTCACGTACTACACACCTGATCTTATGCTATTCTTAATAGCCTGATCTTGCCTCTTTAACTCGATGCTCCCGCAGGAGTCCTTGTGCTTATGATGTTTTGAAAAAGGCTAGAAAAAGAAGTCACATTTCCTCCCGTGTGGCTGCCTAAACGTTCTGAAAGAGGAGGTTTCCTGCGTCGTGATGGTTGACGGCTCAAAGGTGAAGAGGGTTAAACCTCAAGAGGCTGCAGCTGGCGCATCAGTCTTTTTAATTTGCACCTGCGGCTGGCTGTCTGGGCGAGAGTTGCCCACTCCTTGTTCTACTCTGTACTCCTTTTCAGGTTTCATTCCTTTCACTCCTCTCCACACCTGGCCTGATTGCCTCTCCTCCTTTTCTCCCCTCTTCCTCCACCTCGCCCAGATTCTTTACACCTCCTCCGCTTCCCTCTCTCCCTCTCTGCCACCGTGTCCTCCTCCTCCTCCTCCTCTCTCACATCGCCTTCTGCAGGCCTCCTCGTCTCTCTGGGGAGCGTGCTGCTCTTTTCAGAAAGTGATAGCTTTCCTGCTGCCCTGACATCTCCCCAATCCTTTCTCCTCCCTGCTCTCTCTCCGCTCCCATTGGGTGTCTCCCCTTCGACAATTGCGGTCTGTTCCTCTCGTCACCTTCATTCATGCCTCACTTTTTTCTCTCCCTCTCTTTACCTGTTTCCTTTCTCTCGACCGTCGCTCGCACTTTCCGGCTGCATTCTCTCTCTCTACGATTTAAGCACAATGGTTTGCCAAAGAGGCACTCAGGTGGTGATCATCCCTTTTCTCCCACACACACACACACACGTACACACACACACACACACACACACACACACACACACACACACACACCTCTGTGGATTCACCCCCATCCTCAATTCAGTGCGTTACAGGCTTACCCAGACTGCAATAAATAAATAAATTAAGTCAAATGCGTGCTATCTGCGAGGGAAAGCAGTCACAGTGTTTCTATGCCACATTTTGATGGTTTCCATGTATGAATAAACGCATTGAAACCCCCCCCACTGGCTCACATTGCTAAGAGACAAGGGAGGTAACACACACTTCATTTTCACAACAAACACACGCTCCTGACGTGCTAAAGTCATGTGTCTGCAGATAAAACACAGCCCACAGGTTCAAAAAAAAAAAGACTAAGATCAAAGTCTATGGGTGTATGCTCATTATGCAGCCCTATAGGCTTCTCCCTCTGTGTACAGCAGTGGTGGTATTCTGATTGCACCCTAATTAAGACAGTGCCATCCACAGTAAAAAAGCAGAGAAACACCACGGCAAGAGCAAATTATGGAGCTTATTTTCACATCTCAAAGCTCTTACGTCCACGCAGCATTGAGTTACCAAGTGACACATACCTTTACATGCCTTCCCATGTGCTGCTGCTGAGACATTTACTCACCTAGCCACTATTTCTCAGAGTCCGTGTGAAATGAAAATGATCAGAGCAGGGATCAGTAAAATCCAATGAGAAACAGGCGGCAGGATAAACTGAGGTGATAAATAAGACAGACTGCCTCAAAAATCCGTCACTATAGAGAGAAAACACCCAGAGGAGGGAAAAAACAAAAAGAGGCAACAGCATTTAGTCAGAATAGAGAAGGGAGGGTGAAAAAAAAAAAAAAAAAAAGATGATAGCATGTGAGATACCTCAGAAAATCTCATTCATCCGACAGTGTGAGAAGGGTGAGAAGCTCCAGCCTCCTCCGCGGACTCCTCGGGGTCCCTGTCCGCCTCAGGCAACTTCCTTGCGGAGCTCAGCAGTTTTTTTTTTTTTTTTTTCCCCCAAATATCAGTCCTCCTGGAGCGAGCCCCCCACAAAAGACAATAAGACCATCCGCAAGGCGAAAAGGAATGAAGAAAGGAGTGGAGTGGAGGGGGGGGAGAAAATATATATATCTATACACAGCAGGCAGGTAGCAGATATTTTAATGAAAAAAAAAAAGTGCTCCGTCGTGACCAGAAGAGCTGGAAATGAAGATGATTAAAACCCCCGCACTTGTTTAAGGTGACAATGGAGGGAGGCTGCCTGTAATGAAGTCAATACCCAAGAATGAGGCTCGGATGGAGGGAGAGAGAGAGAGAGAGAAGGAGAGAGAGAGAGAGAGAGAGAGAGAGAGAGAGAGAGAGAGAGAGAGAGCAGAGGAATTCATCATCATGCACGCACTCTGTCACTCATGATCAATAATGTTGGCAAAACCCACCTGATTTTTATCCACAGCGCTCTCCAAGCTTTACGCACTTTGCGCCAAAAAAAAAAAAAAACAACCTCCCCTTCCACTCTCGCCTCTCCACGGACGCGCGCTCACACTCCTCTCCTGCTCTCGGTTGTCGGTGCTGAAAGGGACAGCGCACGACTCCACAGCCACTCTCTCTCTCTCACACACACACACACACACTCTCTCTCTCTCACTCTCACACTCTCTCTACATGTAACATATGTGCATTCAGGCATCGAGTCTGCTCAATCCGCCTGCACCAAATCATGCTCCAATTGCACCACTGTCGTCCAGCAGTAGTCCGCCCATTCTATCAAGTTTATTACTAATCAATCAGATCGATAGTTTCCACAGTAGAGGGCTTTGGTTACTTGAACACATTAATAAGTCATCAGAATATGCTCACACAGGCGTTACGCCACACTCTTAATTGCCTGAACTTCCAATCTTTTTTTTTTTTTTTTTTTTTTTTTTTTTTTACTGCGCCCATTGATTCGCCTTCTTGTAAAAACCATAGCGCCACGGCTCTTTGTGGTGAATGGAATTAAATAAATGAACCGCGTCCCATCTGCTGTGTAATAACAATTTGATAAGCTGTGTGCGGCGAGAAAACCCAGGCAATCGAAACAGACCCGGGTGTTCTCTGATGTGACAATGTGGAAGATGCGCGCAACACGTCCAATTTTGTGTGTGTGTGTGTTTTTTTTTTTTTCTTAAATACCTGTGGTGGTTGAGGGACGCGGTGCGATGGCGCCATCTTGTGGTAATTGTTAGGTAATTGCAGGGAGGGTGGAAATAAGAGCAGGTGGGGGTAAGAATAAATGTGTTCTGAGTTTGTCAGATCAAAGACGAAAGTGTTCTTAACCACCCAAATATCGACAAGTTTATGAAATTAGATGTCAAAATCGGGTGTTCTCAGCTCCAGGATTGTATGGGGTCCTGGCTTCAGTGCACTCGTGGGAGCAGTCAAGCAGCAATTTTAAAAGCGGCTGAAACGTGTCAGATGAGTTCAGAAAATGACATGACTGACTTTGAAACACTCTGAGCGGGATGAATTCATCTCTGTCTCTCTGTTGGGAGTGCAGGGGTATGTTCAGGGTGGCCTCAGCGTGTCATCGAGCCACCCTTTAAGGACCGCCCACAAAATCCTGGACTCCCATTTTACATGTTGTCAGCAATATACACCAATATAAGATAGAATACATAATTATAGTACTTCAATTATATTTTTGTTTGGGTCCCAGAGCTTGACAAAATCTTTTTACTTGCCCTCAGCAATGTAAGTTAGTCTTTCGAGAACAGTACAATCAGAAAGCTACTAGCTGTTGTTGCGACTTTACAAATTAAGATCTGACAGAACATAACATGCAAACTGATTGATTCATTAAAAATGATAAACATTATATACAACATTATATGAAGTGAATTAAAATGAGCTCCATGTTGACCTACAGCAGTGGAACTCTACTCACAACATCAACAATAATGATACAATGATCTGATATATAGTAGCCTAACAGCCACAGGGGACATTTTTCTGCATCGGTACTCTTTTGATACTGTAAATGACTTAACATTTTCGATGTATACACCTTTGCTTCTTATGTAGAAGTACAGTTTTACAGTGTAGTATTGCTTTCCTGGGGATCAGCATGCATCATAGGATGTGTAGTAGAACCGAGACAAGACTGGTCCGAGTGTGTGTGGGCCAGGAGACACTGATGGTCCTTGAAAATGAAGAGAAAAAACATGTTCAGCGATTTATTATTGCACTTCTACACAGCTGTTGAACGTTGGTGTGACACATTAGAAAAGCACTGGCTATAATTGAGGCAGCAGCGGTATCTTGATTTTTAACCCCCCCCCGACCCAAATCCTTCATTTTTGTCAGATGCTGCCAACCTAAATGGTAAATGTCCTTGTCTTTTAAACATCACACATCCCAAACAAAGATAATAAACAGTCCCCAATGCAAAAAACATAAAAATAACCCTCATGACAACATTCTTTAATTCCCATTCTTTAAGAAAATCAAAAATCAAATGTGTGGTTTTCTGAGCTCACGGTTCACTCACATTACCAAAAGATATCCTGAACTGACACCTTTCACTACATGAGTCATTATGCACTGAAACACTCATATCGACGTCACTGACATAGATCCTCGCGTCACTGTTAGAGACGTCAAGAGAAATAACGTATCGCTGCAGAGGAATTAACATGAGTGAAGTGAAAAGTAGAAAACGCAAATATCTAAAGAAGCAATTCCTGAGAAGGCAAATGAAATCTCCTCCCTGCAAAATGGAGTAAACAGACATGACTGATGGAAGTATCTGATGACTCATATCTGGGGACAAAAAAAAAAAAAAAAAAGCCACACAAAACTCCCCCGTGAGGTTTGAAGCAGTACATTTTTATTTATTAAGTGGTTGGTTTTAACATCCTCGTCACATTGGAAATGCTTCTCTAATTCTTCTCAGGGTTCTCTAGGAGGTGAGCTTAACATATTACAACTGATGATGAAAAATAATGACAAGCTTAAAAAGAAAAAAAAAAAAAAAGCCCTAAGAGTCTCTTGAGGTTTGATTACTGTTCTCTTCTTCTTGTCACAATCCAACAAAAACCTCCTTCAAAAAAGGAATGAGATGCAAAAAAAAAAAAAAACAACTAATCGTGAAACAACACAAACTTGCCTCAGTATTAAACAGTGACAGTAGTAACTAGTTAGACATGTTTGAAGCATATGGTCAACCAACAGTTAAGTACAAGTCAATAACTATTGTGACTATTATAACTATTATTTATACCATCCTGTGTAGGATGAATCCATATATACATGTTTTCAAGACCTTGTAGCAGTAGCGCTTTCAGTTATAAAAATAAAGTTTGGTCTTTCCTTTTTTTTCGGGTTTTGTTCCATTTCATGGCTTTCTGTTTGAACATTAAGACATATCTACATTTGGTCTTTCCTCGATCCTTCCCTCACAGCTCATGTGCCAGTGTTTCAAAGACTACCTCTGGGCAACGTTGCTGCCGTTGAAACAAACGCAGCGCCCCTTTAAGTTTGAGTACATGAAAGCACATTTTGAATGGAACAGATGCAGCATTTAATCCCAGAAAAACGGAGATTAAAAAAGTAAAATTCACAGAGTTCTTACTTGAATGAGCTTTTGCTGTTGTTTTTTTTTTTTTTTTTTTTTTTCTTTAGCTAGCGGAACAAAAAAAGTTTAATGTAAACTTTTAAACTCGCAGAATTGAGCTGTTCATCTTACCAGGACGTGTCTTCATGTTTACAGCTCCCACATTTTGGCCTGTTAGAATCAGGATTAGCATCACAAACCGTAGCTCCCCCAAACAGCAGGTGTCAAATGAAACCTGTGACACCTGCTGTTTAGGCACTGCACCTGCTTTGCAATAAATCTGAGTGGGACGCTGCACTATAGTCAGTCTGTGTCTCTGAGGACTGATTTCTGAAGAATTAAAGCAGTAAGTGGGATGTGCAGTGCATTTATCGCTACGGTCAACTTTTGTGCAGTGACGGTGGTCAACGATATTTCAACGAGCATAGAAAATGAAGTCTTCCAGTTAATAGTTTGTAGTATCTTAAGCAGTATGGCTCTTACTGTAACACCAAAAGCAACCTATCTTCAAAACAATGCAATCAAACACACTTTAGTACTTAATAATACCTGGAGTCTCATCTTTCCTGCTCACTGTGAGCTGGATTCTCACACATTAACAAAATAATGGTGTTAATTTGACAGGTTTGCCTGTGGTAGTACACATTAGAGTTAACAGACGCAGATGTTCTGGAAAAGAATCCAAATTTGGTAGAAATGAAACAGGGAAAATCAGTGTGATTTAATATCTGTTAAGCGTCTACAAATGATCATAATTAGTGACAGTTAATGGATCGTTCTTGTTCTTTTGTGAGTGTATGTGTTACACTTTTAACTCCCTCGGCTCACAGACTGATGTCTTATTGGTTTTCAGACATCACAGTAGTGCTGGGGTTATAAGCTGGCTGGTGCAGAGGTAAAACAGGGTTACAGTCAAAGTAAAGGAAATACCCTTCACATATATTTTTCACGTGCAGTCCAACGAAAGCACAAAACAAAACTAACACCGAGAAAATTGATTACAGGAGGTTTTTAAAATAACACACTTCCAGGGAAAAACTGCAAAACATACTCTGGGTTTTCCTTTACTTTGACCAAACATGTAATTATTCATCCTCTGATACTCCAGCTGCTGTTGGTCACTGCAGATCAGACTCTGGATAGCTTACGTGAAGAAGATTTCAACTGGATTTCTGTTTGCTTCTCTCAGTTGACACGAGAAGACTGATGTCATGTCTAAGTCTAACTCTGCAGCGTCTCTCTGTTAGGTACCAGGACACAACAGTGCTCCAGGTGCAAATGTAGGAAGGGGAAAGTAAAATTCAACACCCTTGACTCACTCTATATGGCGTGAACATATAGAAAAGTCGCTGATTTGAATGTTTTCAGCTTCTGCTTTCTCAAAAAAAAAAAAAAGAAAAAAAAAATTTTGTTTCCAGTCTAGTTTCTGTGGAGGCCACAATCCAGTTGACTCCCTCCCTCCCACTTTCACAAACACACACACACACACACACACACACACACACACACACACACTCATGGATCTATATCTACATACAGTCGTAGGTAAGCACAGATACATACAGTCGTGATGAATCTCATATTCACCACGCTCTCTCCCTCCGTTGATAGCAGCGCCACCGTCCAGCAAGCTGGCTGGCTTCATAATGAAACTGTACAACACAAATAATGTCAGATTCCAACAATATATTTGGTTCTAAAGCAAAAAGGTGGAGATCCTTTGTACTTCACTCCTCTATCGTGCTTCACTTCACTTCCTTCATCTCCGATCTGCGCTCCTTTCCATTCGTCCACTAGTTTTCAGATTCAAAGTTTTGATTCGCTTCTTCGCTGTAAGCGGCTCGCTCGTCCATTATCCCCGGCAGACTGTGAACAGAGAGAGAGGGAGAAAGACGTGAGGAAAGAATACAGGAATACAGAGTAAAAGGGAAGAATCATGAAAAAGGAGAAATGATATAAGCAAAATGCAGGAGAAAAAAAAAAGAGCAGCAGTTAGACAACGAGGAAGCTTTCTAATGAGGAGGAAGAAACGGAAATAAACGAGAGAGAACGCAGGAAACAGCTGGTAAACGTGCTGAGCGGTCAATTAAAGGCTGCAGAATGATTGTGGTTTCTCATCTTTGCCCTGGGGAATGGTCTTCTGCGCAAACACAAAACAAACAGCTCTCTCACCACAGAGGAAACTCACATATCACAAGCAGACTAACACACACACACACACACACGTCATCTCTTTGTGGTTACTGAATACTGCTGCAGCAGAGAGAGACATGAGGAGGGAGAAAGAAGACAGGAAGAAATCCAGGAGACAACTCAGGAGAGAAAGAAAAGCGAAAATGAGATGACACGCAGACGACGATGGAGGCGAAGCCTCTGTTACTCTTACAGCGTGTGTGTGTGTGTTTCACCAGGCCAGGGATTTGGAGCGGGTGCTGACTCCTTTCCGCCTGCTGGCCGCCGCCGTCGCTGCGTTGCGATGACTTCGCTTATGGGACTCCAGGTACAGCTGACAACACAATTTAAAGAGGTGATTATTTACTCTGCATTTTACTGCAATGAATCCCGACTGTATACGGAGACTGGTGAGATGAGTTTTATGACACGGTGTTTAACTGCTAGTTTAATACAACAATGGGCAGACTGCCGATACGATAGGATGTCATTAGGAAATGTACCTTGATACATGGGCTGCAATGAATCATCGATTGATGATTAATCTACTGATTATTTTCTCCATTAATCTCCTCATTTTTTTTGGCCTTTACAACATCAGAAAAAAGTGAAATTTCCTTTCAGTGTTTTACATTCAGTCATGTAGCTAACGCTTTTATCCAAAAAAGGAGAAATAATCAAGGTACAGCGGGACAAGGACAGAGCAAAACAGTGAAGATGCCTGAATGAAGGCATTCAAGTAAGAGTGCGCAGAGCTGGAGACCACTCTGTAGGCAAGCATTAGCTTAGATTTGAATTTATTGCGGGCTGCCACAGGTAGCCAGTGGAGCTGGATGAGCAGCGGGTTTAACAACTGTCAGACATTAAATTCAAATATAATATTAGAGACAAGCAATAAATCCTCACATTTGTTAATTTGAACTTTTCTTCCCAAGATGACTTTTAAACAGTTTCAATGGTCAAAATAGTTGCTGACCGAGAGTAGGAGCCATTTGTGTGTATATTTTGATTTGACCACTAGGGGGAGTTTTGTTTTGATCTGGCAGATCCACCAGACGTATGAATCGATCATTTTAGGTTAGTTTTGGGTCAGTAGGTGGAGGGATGTCACATTCTTACATTTATCCTGCAAGAAATACAACCATAGACCAGAAAAATCATCAATGTCAGTTCACAGAAACGCACTCATCTAGACAGAAAGCAAGACACCAAAGCGCTTCATCGACAGTCTTTGTGAGGGCACACTGTGGGATGATAATGTTTTCCACCAAAACTGATACAGTGGCTCTCTGGGAGAAGTCTACAAAGTGTTTCCTTCAAGAGTAATTTAAAATCCAATACCTTCTTGGCGAAGGCTCGTCCGCACTGGTCGCAGGCGTGGAGGGAGAAATTCTTGGTCACTCTGACTTCAGTGGAGGACGACCCTGTACCGCTGCCCTCCGTCTGGGGGTCGTGCCGCCGGGTGTGTGGTGTTTGGTTGCTGGGCGAGGAGGTGGTGGTGGTGGCGGTGGAGGAGGAGTTGCGTTGGTGTGTGTGTTTCTCACTGCGGCGGGTCAGTGGGGGGCTGATGGGCCGGTGCTGGTGGGTCTGCTGCCTCTCCTGCTTACGGGTGACGGGAGGGGACGGCGTGAACGCCGGCGATGAGATGTCCTGCTGCTTCCGGGTGTTGGGGGCAGGAGGTGGGGCGGAGGAAGAGGAGGAGGAAGAGGAGGAGGAGGAAGAAGAGGAGGTGGAGGAGGCTGAAGTGGTGATCGGGGGAGCTGTGGAGCACTCTTGCTTGCGAGTGACGGGCGGTGAAGGGGAGGAGGAGGACGACGAAGAAGCGTGGCGCCCGTTCACCTCCTCTTTGACGTTGCTGCTGGTCCTCTTGGTCGGGTTGGTGCTGTTGAGGACGGCCTCGGCTAGCCTCTTCACCGCCCGGCTCTCCAGTTTGGGCATGATCTTGGCGAGGTATGTGGATGACTTCTTGTGGACCACGGTCACGTGGCGCAGGACGTCGCGCTTGCGGCGCGACTCGTAGCGGCAGAGGGGGCAGCGGTAGAACTTGATGAAGATGTCGTTGCCGTCGGTGTGCAGCTCGATGTGCTTCGTCAGGTTCTGACGCGAGCTGAACTGCCGCTTGCAGAGTTTGCAGAAAAGCTGCTTGAAATCAAAACCCACCGACAGTTTGGTCATTTTGGCCGGCACGCTGACGTTGCACGTGTTGCTCCCACGCGAGGACGACGAAGACAGCGGCGATGTCATCTTTGGGCTCGACGGCCGCTCCTCCTCCTTCACCTTCGGGGCGTTGTGCGGCACAGAGACACCTTTAGCTGTCCCGGTGCTGCCACTAGGAGACGGGGCTGGACTGCTGTCAATTTCCTCGTCTTCGTCTTCATCTGACGGTTCTACCGCTTCCTCTTTCACCCGTATGTTGTTGCTTGAGCCCAAGTTCGTGCTGCTACTGTTACTGGGAGTGGGTGCTGGAGTAGGTGGGGTGGGCGTGGTAGCAGGCCTGTTGCTTTTGATGCTATATATTTTATGCACAATACGCATGTGTCTCTTCAACATGAGCTGAAACACACAGATCAAAAACAATGATTATTACGCTATCCTGACCACCCACCAAGAACAACTTGATGTTGCCAGTAGGGCTACAAACTGACCTGAGAGCTGTAGTTCCTCTTGCAGAGCGTGCAGCGACACGAGGCCGGGTTCGCCTGTGGAGAGGCTGGGAGCGGACTCTGAGGTTTGGGCTGGTTTTGGTTTGAAGGCGTCGTTTTAGAGTTCACGTGGGTGGTCTTGGAGGTGTGGCCACGTGTCGGAGAGGCGTTGTTGCTCTTCCTGGGTGGTGTGACCTCCAGAGAGAAGGGCTGGCCGGGCCGCGAGGCGATGCTGGGCGTGATGGTGTCTCTGCGCAGGCCGCGGTGCACCTCGTCGAAATGACGGCGCACGTTGGCTTTAGTGGCAAAGGTTTTGAGGCACACTGGGCAGGATTTTCCAGTAGGTGTGCTGAGAGTCCTTGGGCGACCTTCAGCAACAACATTAATTATTATTTCATATGTTTCACAGCAAAAAAGCAAAAAATAAAATGACTTCTATGACAAAACAATAACACATCATACACTACACATCATATTTTTTTTTACAGCAACAGGTCAACTGGCAGAAATAAACACCTCTATAATAGCAATGACTACTTTACAAATGACCAGATTCAATCTTTTTGTTTGTTTTTTTCATTATACTTGGTATAAACTCTTACCTTTCACCATAGAGAGCAGACTTGTGGGAACTGTGCGTGTCTCTGTGAACTTTCGGAGCTCTTCCAGTTTCGTCTGGTGCATTTTGCGGCAGTGACGCCTGATGCTGCGGCGTGAGTTAAAGTCCTGACCGCACAGACAGCAGGAGATCGTCACATCCTCAACCTGGACGGGAGAGAGAGAGCAAAAAAGAGGGGGACTGACTGAGTATCATAAACAATGTGGAAGTTTAAATCATTTTATCATTTAGCATGTGAAAATGCAACACGTCTGAGCAGTGACAGGAATTTCTAAAATCAGTTTGATGGTGTACATGCACTGATTTTCATTGGATACTCACTCTGAGCACCCCCACTTTACTGTCAGTTGTGCTTCCTGACGTGTCCAGTCACCTACCCCACTAGTGGACCCTTCGTCTTCGTGCTGTGGCTGCTCGTCTTTCGCCACCTCCTCGGCCTCCCATCTCCTCTGTCCCTGATTGGGTCCCGGGCTGCTGTGGCTCTCTGCCCCGCCTGGCTGGCTTGGCTGGGTGTTGTCCACACCCTCCATTGCTTCTCCTTCCCATGCTACAGGACTCTCTCTGGCACTGTGACAAATACGTAGTCTGAATGACTAGATTTCTACACGTTTACAAGTTCCAGTATATATCTAGCAGCAAACCACCTACCTGGGTGTGTGCGATGGATATCTAGCCAGCTCCTCCTCTGTGGTGAGGTACTGGAACACGGCCTTGGTAGTGGTCTGAATGGGCTCCAGTCGGACAACGTAGTCCGGCCGATCGACTTTGGGATATATGGCATCCAGTAAATCTTTCATGGCTACGCTCTGTCTGTCGTCACCTGACGAGCCTAGAGAAGAGAAATGCAAAATATTTATGAAATCATTCAAAATAAGCATTAAAGTAACTTCAAAAACAGGTTAGAATTAATGTATTAGTTCACTTCTCACAGTCACTTTTGTGGCTGCTGAGAAATTTAATACTTCTATAATATTTCCAATATAGCTAAATACAGCGTTGTATTTATTTTGTAAAACATCCTGCTGCTTCTGAGCAATGGGGGCAGGAGGCGAGGCAGAGAGGAGTATGAGGATGGGCAGGAAGAGGAGGTGAAAGAGGCTGAGTCGAGCTGTGGCGCACTCGCTTGCAGGTGACAGGCTGAGAAATTTAATATTTCTAAACATGCAGACTCTGCACAGCTCACTTTTCATAAAGAATCTGGAATTTCCCAGGCCCTCTGAATTACACACAGAGTGCTTTGTTCTTGTTGTTTTCACAAAACCCTATGGAACAATTTGAAAGATTGAGTCATGGTGTGGAGCTAACATGTGATGCAGCTAATGATAGCAGCATAGCTAATGTTGTCTTGCTGGGTTGTGGACATGGACACAAGTTGGCTGCTTTGATATTAGATAGTAGGAGGTAAACCAAAATCGAAAGATTTTATATAATGGAAAGTTGTATGCACATTTGTCATCAGAACCTGTTTTGTCCTGGTGGTTAGCAAAATGCAAAAATTAAAAAAAGCATGCGCGTCCTCCCAGGTAGTATTTTGAGACACTGAAGCTCGGCCTGCAAGGGCATCGGATAAAAGCCCAGAAATTTAAAAAAACAACATCATCTCACAGAGGCCAGCCTCCCCGTCCCTTCAATTTTCTTTTGTGTTACTCAACAAATTTAAAATGCCCACAAAGAAGTAAAAATGGAAAAACACTTAATGCGATTAGAATGTGGATGAGTTTGTCTAACTCCATTCATGTGCTGAAAAGATGAGTGTCTAGTGCTGTAAAACGCTTTTGGTTTGGTACATACTTTTTTATCCGCACAGAGCTTTCTTTTGTGTTGAATAAAATGCGTGTGCCTCTCTAAAGCTGAAAAAGATGTGGATATTTCTCTTTAAAATGAGCAAGTTTCTTCTATAAAATTATTTCAGCAGGAGATAAAAACAAGATAGAGAAGGAGAGGAATTGAATCTTAGACCGCAAATCATGACTGGAGAGTGTGTAGGTCCACTGTCAGGGCTGGTTGTGAAAAATTGAGTGTTTCAAAGAAAAAACATTTTGTTTATCCAGTAACCACGGATTAATGCGGAGAGTCTCAATGGTGACAAACAGACACCAATTAAGTCATTTATCAAAATAACAATACGAAACTCTGGTAATGGAGTCTTGATTGAGAAAAATTAAGCCACTGGTGGAGGCAACAACTTCATTAAGACCACAAACGGATGAAAAGAAGAGTGTGATGAAACAAAGTTCCTTTTTACAACAGTGATCATTACGGTGGATAAAACGGAGAAAAATATAATTGACCGTTTGTGTTGAGAGTGATTTCTCTTTCAGGAGGAGATGAGAGGAGTTGGGTGACGGAGAAATTACTTCAAGAGTCTACTAGCCCTCATCCTTTCTCTGAGTCTTCTAAGCGGCAGAGAGTAGAGACATGGATACACAGTGTGACTAATGAGAAGCAGATAAAACACAACTGCTGCAGGATCAAAGTCAATTTCCTTTCTGATTTGAGAGAGGAGAAGCTGCACTTTGAGTAAGAGAAGTGGTTGATGGATTGAAAATGTTACAATGTGCATGTGAGTTTATGCAAAATGTGTGCGTGAAAGAATGAAAGAGTACTGTGTGCAGACAGAGGCGATAAGAAGAGAATAATGAGGAGGAGACAGATGGTGTGAAAGTGAGAGAGGAAACCTTGTGAAAAGTAAAACTGAGGCGACGCCTCAGGAGGCGTTGTAGTAATCAATGACTGTGTGCTTAGGTTTGTGTGTTAATTTAACTGTGTGTGTGTGTGTGTGTGTGTGTGTGAGCAGTTAGTTTGGGTCAGTTTGATCCCAGCCTTGTTTGAGAAGTTTTCAGATGCTTGTCTTTAGCATGCACAAAAGGTCTGGCTGTTGTTCCTGCAGTTTGTTTTCCACCCATTATGGGGAATTTTTTTAATCTTTTATGTTATTCTGTGCTTTGACTTTGTGAGCGCGGGCGAGTTTATGAGTATGTAAGTATTCTACACGTGTTCGTGCGTGTGTGTCTGCATGCTAATGTGTCGCGCCACTTACCGTCGGGTTCGGGCAGCCGGGACAGGCAGTAGTATTCTTTATGTGTGATGAGGTTGGGCAGGCCTCTGAACAGACTGCGGCACAGTTTACACTCAAAGATGGTGTCCACCTCCCTCAGCAGCATGTGCTTCAGCTGTGCGGTGCCTGCAAGCCAAGGAAAATCAGTGAGGATCACTATCACACATATGACACACATATAGAACAGTGTAAAATATCAACAAACCCCTAATCATGGTCGAGTTAGGGCACATTCAGACAGGATCCGGCACTCTCACTTTTTCATTCATTTGAGTGGGGGTAGCGTGTTTGTGGACAACAGGTTGCGTAAATCACGTGCACTGACAATGATAAACTGGAATGACTGTTTAATTTTAATGCTTATAAGTTGGCTACCTTTGTTTATAAAGCTGGTGAAATCATCAGGGTGGTTTATGTGTTTAGTATTTGTAATGTGTGTCGTTACCGTGGTTTCTGGTCTTCATATTTTTTATGTGACACATTAATAAAAAAGATTGAATGAACAATCAAACAGAGAAAGACGCTGATAAATTCAGTCTGTATAAAAGGCCTGTCAAGTAAGTTCGCCTCATCTCAATAAACAGCTCATTGACCTTTTAAAAGGACTCACATGGTGACAGCCTTGTGCTGAGTGCTACTTCTGCATCACTGTTGTCATCACCTGTACTTTTAGTGTCACTGCTGCCTGCATGTTGACTCATATGCCCAATTTAAAATGCAATTTGTCCATATGGAGTCATTTAGTGCTTTGTTGGACATCTGACTCATACATGTACACATAAAGACAAACTCCTCTGCCTCAGCATGTATTGCGCACTGATGGACATTTTACTCACACATGTAGGCATGCACATGTGCGCAAACACACAGGCTACACACCAGCACGGTGACTCACACAGATGTCCGTACCTGCACAACTTGCTGTCACACACACAAACACTCATTGTTGTGTCACATGCCACTTCCCTTTATCCTCTTCCAGAATAGTGTGCCCTCGCCGCCTATTGCTCTTTTTCCACCGGCTCGGTAAAAATGCTACTGTGACGTGCTGTGGCGTGATCGTACAGCTCGACAGCAGAGAATAAACACGCTGATCTGCAATGTTATGATCCTGCCTGGGAGCAGTGGCGACCAGAGGCAGTCTCGACCACTGAGGGAGGTTTGGTCGTCGGGTTTAACTCAACGCGGCTGCCTCAAATGTGTGTGGTCATGTTGGCAGCGAGTGAAAACTTTGCTTTGCATACTTCGATAAGTAAATGGAGCTACTGAAAATAATCTGCTGCTGTGTTAATGCAAAGTATTTCCTGCTACTGGAAAGCTTTCATTGTGAGTCCGCTTGAGGAAGTGCTTCAGTGATGGACGGCTGGCAACAACATTAATTGGTCTACATCAAATATATTCTGCTTCTTGGCAGTTCAGTCTTACTGAATACTGGGATAAAAACAAAGCGGACACGAGTGAGCTGTGTCGTTTGGAACACTTCGCTCCATCATAAACAATAGTCATAAAATCAACAAAGCGAGTGGGATAATGAGACACAAACCTGAACGGAAGCATTCGATGATCTGCTGAATCCCAGACTTGGAGGTCTGCAGAGGCTGCTGGAGCAGAGGAGGGTCTCCGGGCTCCACGCAGACACCTAGAGAGCGAGAGAAGGATGGCGTTTTATCAAAGCGAGCATATAATTACACGCGAGTGTGACAGCCTTTGAGTAATGCGCCGCTGCCTGGGAATTCTGAGGACCTGGTGAGACAAAGTATATTGCAGTGTGGTTTAAGGGTACACACAATCAAAGTCAGACAATGAGGTCTGTATGGGACAGTGATTCACTCTGACCTCATTACCACCCTGCGCACACACATACAAACACACACACACTAAAGGATGACTAGGAGAAAGCAGGTCATCTGTCTTTTCCTTCCAATTTCAGTGTATCATTAAATACATCCCTCATTCCTGAGCTTTATCAAAAGATGTGATGAGAAAGAAAGTGTGCAGACGTTAAAGGATGAATGGAAAAACGCTGCGTGCTAATTAAATCTCTCGGTGACGTGTGTGTGAGGACTACAGCTCAAGTGAGACTGTTGGCAAACATGCAGTGGCAGGGGAGGCAGAGGCACACTGATGACAAAATTTTGCGCTTAGTCCGACAGCGTTCAGAGCCAGCAGCGCAGCATCTGATACTTCAGCTTGGGTGTCACCCGGTGCCACTTTATCAGCCGAAGCAGGAACGTGACCAGGGGGAAGCGTATTGACGTGTACTGGAAAGTGTTTTGCTTTTTGCTTGACCTCAATCGCCAGGGAGTGCAGGGTCAGCTGGAGAACAGCGGTGCTTGTTTTGTTTGAATTTACTGACCTGCTTTTACACCATCTTTACTTTGTTACTTTTAAACTGTTACTGCAAGAACACTTCTGGCTGCTTGTAAGCCGAGTCCATCCAGGAACTTAAACACCACTTCTTTGTGTTTTTAGTATTTTTAGTACTTTTTTCCATGTTATCAATCTCCATCCATTTCATTTGCAAACATGGATTTATGGAGATTACTGATTTGCCTTTTTTCTGTTGTACAGACTACTTCGTGATACATCGGGTGAACTACTCAAAAAAGCCACGTCTCTCTTGTTTGCACCCGAGAACAGCTGTTAGCTGTTAGCATACTCCCTGTGGAAAGACTGGAGATCCCTGCTGAAGTGAGGAGAAGGAGACGGGGATGCATAGATGGATTTAGGACGGTACACACTATGCCTGTTGTCTTTTATCAAAGGGAATGTAAGATCTCTCTCCTTAAAGGTATGGAGAGTGTAGCCTCACAGAGACGTGACTGAATAAATTCATTTCTGGCTTGCTGGGAACTCCGGACAGCTTTAAACTTGTGAGAGCGGACAGCTGAAGACAGACAGGAGAGCAGGGAGAGAGAGGGGGGACGACACGCAGCAAAGGAAATGTCCGTGGACCACAGGCTGGAGTCAGAACGGGTCGCTGTGGGACACTCTGCCAGATGAGCCAGAACAGTGCCCCCAGTTATATGTAATTTCTTATCCACCCTGTACGTACATTATTACACACATGAAATTAAAATATAGATTTTATATGTGTGCTGTACTTTCTAAACAAAACAGGTTGGCTTATCTTCCACCAAATTTTTAGCAATCTTGACTAAAACACTGCAGAGAATACACAGACACAATAAAATCTCACTTGATCTTGTACACAAAAAGTACAAAAGTACCTATTTCTGCCAGAAAAAACAAATCTGCCTTCAGGGTGTTATTTTTACTTATTGATCTCAAACTATTTTCCTTTGTATAAAACATTAAATATAAACTAGCTGGAGTGGGCCTTTGGTCCCTGCATTATTGATGCAAGCTGACTGTGGCTCTGTGACACACAGTGGGCTGCTGAGATGGATTGCAGGGAGGTAAAAGTGCCTTCATTCCACCTGCTTTCCATTTCAACAGCTTCATTTCTCCATCAATAATATCTAATAACTTTTTCACAGAGATGAGTACACAAACAGGGAGGACACAAAAGCAGAGCAATTACACTCGCAGACATCAGTGCAGACCCTGTAATCACCTCAAACTCTTAAGTCTAATTTCTCACATCATGCTGATGGGAAAGAAGGTGATAGGGAGAACATCATTTTTTGCAGCAACAAAAAGAGCATTTTGTAACAGTGATGGCTGGAGACAAAGCTCCGAATAAAATATTGTAAGTGTTCCCAGCTGTGACAGATGTCCACGCTTTTGAAGCATGCGCTTCAATTACAGCCCGCAAACTGCCATCTATGTGCAGCCAAAATGCAGAACTGTCACTCAGAGGACAATGCCGCGTTTCGTTAATTCAACGCAACATATATATTTTGAATGGTTGTTTGTTTTGTTTTGTTTTTTTTTACTTCTGTTCAGATAACAAGACTACTAGCAGAGGCCTGGCATGTTTAAAGCCTCGCTGGCCTCATAACTTGCTTGAATGCACGCAAACACAAGCACACAAGCCCACACTACTGGGTTTAGTAGGGAGACAAGGCATAGTGTGTGTGTGGGGTGTGTCGGTGAATGAGAGACGGACAGAAAGACAGAAAGAGCGCTGGAAATGTGAATGACAACTGTGTGAGCCGCTGTGACAGAGAGAGAGGCGGAGATTATGTATTAATGTGTGACAGAATGTGTTTCCCTCGTCCCCCCCCACCCCCCACACTTCTCTCAGGCAAACTGCTATAATCCCAGCGGGCCAGGTCAGCGACCCTCCGACCTCCAACCCCCTCCTCTGCAAGAGGGGTCAAAGATCAACCAATGAGAAACGTCAGTCGGAGTAAACAGCTTCCTTTTACTGCGAGCGGGGAAACCGCTTCCTTAGCAGAGGTTAGAAATAAACTCACAGTAGCAGGATTTACATCTGAATCAAGACATCATCATTTTTTTTAAAGGAAAGTGTTGAAGGAGGAAGAAAGCTCAGGTGAAAAAGCAGGGGAGGATCGTGGGAAGCCAAGCCGGAAGGAAGGCAGGAAAAGAAAACTTCATTTTATAATCCAATATCAAAGAGTTTCTGTGGATGAAGTGGCTGCCCTGTATAGCAATTTATTCATTCATTCAAATGATATATTTCTTATGCTGCCCAGGCTTTTATTTTTTTTTTCCATTTACCGTAAACGCAGATGAGGTAAGCTTTCCTAAATCCTGGCAGACACAAGACTACTTTTGCAGCTGTGAACAGTTGATGAAAAGTTTTACTTCTACTCTAAAAAAGTAAGACCAGGTGCATGTTTTTGTTAGTTAGGGTGTTTTCACACCAGAGCTGCTCTAAACGGACCACAGTTTGTTTCCTCGGATAGTCCGCTTCGTTTGGGCAGGTGTGGATCCGAACTCCGGTGTGGACCAAACCAGCGAACTCTGGTTTGCCTGAAAACGTGGGTCTCAGTTCGCTTACAGTGGGAAAAGCAAACAGACTATCCAGCAAACCTAAGAAAGTTGTCTGTGTAACCACAGCAGCGCGTCGTGGTCTCTTGCTCTCCGCCATCTTTTTCAGTACTGCTGCATTCGTCTCATGTACAGAGCAACATGCTGGACAGCTCGCTGCCTCGCCTGCTGCTCATACTGGGCAGCTTCTTGTGAAAAACCCAATTAGGTATGAACACCAAAGTAAAAACAAAAACCCCAAGACTACATAAATTTAGTGTTGCTCTATTGTTTGTTTTTGTTGTGAACAAACCGGCCGAAGTGGATGGATTTCCATTTTTCGGTCCTGGTCAATCGTTGAGCCTGTTTTTTTCTTCCTCGTGCTTTTTTAATTTTTGGTCAGTGGCCGTTTTTGGGCAATACTGCCCCCAAATGAGCAGCTGTTGTTACTGCATGACCTACTCAGAGTCTGTTCATTCAGCGCACAGCTTACATAGTGGGAGTAAACATGACTTTCAAGCTCCATTTCTTCTGAGGGGACACACCATTTGATTTTATTTGGAGTCCACAGCTGGCCTGATGCTCTGGCAGTGAAGCTGCACAGGAGGCTGACAGACACTTTTAGCCTGTGGCTGAATGAATCAAAGTGGCAGGAAGTGCAGAATGAGGAAAACTTCACCCACCTGTGTTATGACCGTGGCTGTCGGCACTGGTCTGCTGAAGCCGCTCCTCGGTCTGGCAGCTCTGATCCCTGGTCCCAGTGTGGCTTTCGGGCAGCAGAGGGGGAATGGGCTTCCACAGAGGCTTGGCCTGGGACTGGGAGGCAGAGTCGCCAATTTCCTGGCCGTCTTTTGGAGTTTCCTCATGGGCCAAGTTGTCTGGCGGCGTCTCAGCTGAAGCAGGGGTCTGGAGCTGGGCCGGATCAGAGGGCTGGTCTCCTTCTCGGGGGGCCTCTTCCTGTGGTGGATGCTGTGTGTCCGACTGGGGCTGGCCTTCCTCCATCTCGGCCTGACCGCCACTCTGTGGGACCAACGCCGAAAAAAAAACAAGAAAACATCAGCTACAGAAAAAGGAAGACACAAACCAACAAATAAAAGTGCAAAACGGACTAAAATTTGCCATTACATTACTTGCTACCACTGGATGGTGCCAAAATCAGAAGTGATTACTTTAATACATTGTCATACTAGAATCTAGTTCATCTGACTTTAGCTGTATCTTGATTTTTAGATTTTGCACTGTGAAATTTAAGAATCCAGATCATTTTTTTGTCAGACAAATATGGTGTGACCTTATTTGTCTGACAAAAAGAAATACTGAAAACTAATACATAAAAATACACACACACACACACACACACACACACACACACAGAAAAGCTGGAAACATGATCACAAATAAATAAATACTGGCATAAACCCAAAAGATGAAAGAGTGCCTAAAACAAATAAAATAAGTGTCACAGCTCCCTGAAAAAATGGACTTTGTTGGGCAGAATGAGGGGTCACATGTGTGAGCAAGAGAGAGAGAGAGTGTGTGTGTGTGTGTGTGTGTGTGTGTGTGTGTGTGTGTGTGTGTGAGACTGTCATGTCTCCTGAGTGTCCAGAGATTTCGTGGGGGGACATTAACCTTGTCGCACACAGCCACCCTTCAGCAGATAAGTGACTCCACAGCGACACATCAGTGTGTGCACATACGTCTGTGTGTGTGTCGCTGTGTCTCTTGACCGGACCTCCTTTCCTCTCTAAGTCCCTAATCTTTTTTTTTTTTCTTTTCCCACCCACCAATTTATCCTCATTCTCTTTCTCTGTCTGAGTCACTCTCACTTCTCGTGTCCCCGCTGCCCTTGAAGAGGGATAAATGACTCCCACCGTACAGGCACATTACAGCACATCACTACAGGACAAGAGGGCCACTTGGACACTGTGTCACCCATATACACACACACACACACACACACACACACACACACACACACACACACACACTGTGCATACCATGATATAACCAAATGACCACAGAAAATAAATAAATAGTTTCAACTTCTTTATCTCTGACTGTCTAGACATTTCCCTGTGTGGTGCACAAGTACAGAAAAAACCACCAAGGAGCGCCACCATTCAGTTAGAATATGAATTTATCAGCCAATCAAGTGTCATCAAGCTTCATTTTTATATTTCATTTGGGAAGCGGTGAGCACGAAGCATGAGAAAGGGGACTGATTAGAGTTGGTGGACTAGCCATGAATTTCCACTTACTGCTCAATAACACTACTAGCTGGAATAAAGACTCAAACCTGGATTCAAGAGGGTGCATCAGAATTATAGGGTCATTATTTAACATGATTCATTTCCCATATTCAAAAAAAAATAAGAATATACCTTATGTCAAAGCACGGTGTCATCTCTTATTTTCATTACCATCCTTAGTTGGAAACAAATAACACATGATAGACTGTAATGAAGTGCTTCCATTAAATGAGTAGCTAATGTCTCTGTGGTGCTGGTGCTAAAATATGAGTATGTGAATTAATCACAACACAATTAGTTTCATTATGCTGCATGGTGTTTGAGCACAGACTGTATGTCCCGTGTGCCAGTAAAAGACGTGGTATAAAGGGCGCATAAAGTTAAATTGCCTTAAGCACATTAAAGAGTGTTAGACATGAATAAATAAAGAAACAAACAAACAGGGGCTGGTTTCCAGGACAGGGATTAAGTCTAGTTTCTGGACTGAAACAAAGCTCAAAGGCCAGGACTAAGTTTAATCTGTATCCAAGGAAACTGGGTACATGTTCCTCTGAGCAGCTTTCAAGTGAACACAGTGGGTAAAGTTTGGTGGTTTCATGCGCTAACAGAGAGCGCTGTGTCTGGAAATCTAGGATAAAGACTCAATGTGCTGCCTTTTTAATGATCTGAAATGTGTAAAGTGGGATATACTGTGTACTTGTCAGCCCGAGAGCGTCAACTTGGACTTTCTCTCCACTGACACACAGTAAAGTAGTAGCAGTAGTTGTTCTAATGACAAGTTGCACAGCTAGGGATGGAGTTAACATAAAGGAAGTGTGTTTTCCACAGTCTGACAGTGAAGGGAGTGAGACTGGACAACAACATCCAAACATAGCTGTCTGTTTTTTTTTTTCCTTTTTTTTCCAGTACCTGTCTGCGGTGACAGTGAGAGCTCTTCCTCCCAGTTGACTTCTGGGCCTTCACCATGCTGCCAAGACTGGCCTGCGGCACCGCACGTTCACTACCAGCACACACCTGTGACCTGCAACAACAGTCCACATGAGCCAGGGAAAGACTAAGGATCAGAAATTACACACACTTCTCATGTCTCGTCCTTGCTCTGCCGCCAGCTGTTACCTGCAAATAACTAAACTTTTTTGCTGAGAATTGTTATGAACTGTACATTGCATGTTGCTGCGCTGCGAGCTGATTCGTCATTGATGCATAAACATTTAGAGGAAAGAGGATAATGCAACCATACAACATCACTGTAGCTTTATATAGACCCTTTCAAAAGATTTAAAACCAATGGAAATGCTAACAGATATGTGCATTCTTAAGTATCACAATATAATAAAATACACTGCTTACCGTGGGTATGTTTTAGCTGTTTTTAGCCACACAAATGCACCAATCATATGCTTTTTTTAAATTCAAAGAGATTAAATTAATTTAAACTGGCAATTGACATTTATTGTTAGAATCAACAGAAAAACTCTTCTTCTGTTGCCAAACTGTACACCCACCACCCATTTCTGTGCAGGCATTTCTTGTGAAAGCATGTATAATGCATTAAAAAAACACACACACACACAGTAAACATTTTGATTTATGTGTTTGCTGGCTGTAGAGTGCTTAGAAACCGCCCGGCGACAAACTGGATCTAAATATAAAACAGCATTGAATATTTTAAGGTCACATTAAAAAGGTTTCCCACAACGCTAATTTGGCTGCTCATCACATTTCTCGCAGGACATTTAAATCTATGTTACCTGCGCTATTGCTCTGCATGAGGCACGTTATCCCTGTGTGCATTTAAAAAAGGGAGCACGCTGGCCTTTGTAACACAGAAAATGCAAATGGATGTATGCTTTTCCCGGAACACTTTCCACGTTGGAATCTGCATTAAAAAAACATTTTATAACAAGTAATTTTATGCAAATAAGTACTGCTGTAGTCAACATACATGTATGCATACATGTATAGGAAGTGCACAAAGCGGTTCTGTTGGGAATAGTTAGGAAGTGCCTCTAAAATGTGCACTGTGAGCTGCGATCAACAGATATGCAACATACAAGCTATTTCAGGTATAATCAGAGAATGTGTCAAGATTAATATTTATATGACAGCATCTATGGTGAAACATCATTTGTTGGTGCCCTCTAGTGGCGGTTCAACTCAGCCGCAAGCACCTGACGCCACACTTACTTCAACGACTTTAATCTAACAAGCGTGAGCTTGAAGACGCAGCATGCCACGGTGCGGCGTGCTGCGGCTTCCACTAATTTGTTATCCTTTGTCGTAGCCGGCAACACAAGCCCGGAATTATCTGTTACCAAGGTTAGCGGACCACCTGATAACTCTTCTTCTCCAAATTTACATTTTTTTCCATCAGTGGATAAGCTTTAAATGCCCCATGAGTCGAACTGTGGACTAATTAGATGAGCTGCAACTGACAGGTGCTTAATACAGTTTGGGGCACCGGTGTCCCAGACTTATGGAAATTTGGAACGAGCAGACAGCAAAACAACAAACGAGCGAGCAGAATATGTCATTAGATCACATCTCTTCTGAGCCTGTCATAGTTAATTCTGCGATTTTATGGTAAAGGTATTGGAAAGAAGTACGACTAATAGCCATAAACAATCTATGCACCGATGGGGAAACTTGAAATTCAAAATAATAATAAAATCTGACAGAAACTGACGTTATGTTTTTAAAGCCTGCAGTTTCAGAGCTTGAGCCGACACTTGCTGTGAAGTTACATGACAGTTAAAAATTAAGAGTGCCTCCATAATACAGCCGATGGCACATGCAGAGGCATGTATCCCCCGTTTGGGTAGATTTACAGTTCCACTTAAGCTCCAGCAGAGGGAGACAAAGCAAGAAACTCCAAATGTTTTTTTTTTCCCCCAGTTAAAAAGTTTTGTAGTCT
This sequence comes from Protonibea diacanthus, assembly GCA_028641955.1. Classification (NCBI taxonomy): domain Eukaryota; kingdom Metazoa; phylum Chordata; class Actinopteri; family Sciaenidae; genus Protonibea; species Protonibea diacanthus. The sequence continues at coordinate 9,664,323 of CM053997.1, read as the reverse complement.
GGTGAGGTCTCCAGAAGACAGAGCGACACGCACAAGGGGCCGCAGAGGGGTTGCCCCCCGACACAACGTATGTCCTCGTACAAAGGATGTGATGTGTGTGTGAGTGTGCACGCAGATGGGAGTCCTTCCTTGTGACTGAAGCAGCCGTAGCAAACAGCAGGTGAGATGATTGCAAATCGAAACAACAACTACTACGCAACTTCACGAACTTAATTATCTGTCAGAACAATGTCAACACAGAGCCACGGCATAGATGATAAAGGTCAGATTGCTCTTACGGCCCTGTAATGGGAAATTAAATACTTTGCTAGGCAACAGCTGTGTAAATCATGTTGTCACACGTGTGGTCCTAAAAACAGACACACGACTGTGATTTTTTAGCACAGGATTAAAAAAGCTTGTGTTTTTTAAAGCACCAAATCAGGACTGAATAATGAGCTGCACATCTGTTTCAATAAAGTCACTTGAAGGACTTGACTTTGCTTCAAATTGAGTTTGAAGGAGACATGAGTCTTAGAGTTCACTCTGTCTCTGACGACTGGATCGGATGTTTTTTTAGCGGGAGTTCAACATGATCTTTAGTCATGGTGGTTAGGCAATATGTCGGTTTACTTTATGGCTGACAGTTATGAGAGACAATTGCAAACATCACACAGCGACGTGATTTTGCGACTGCATACAAAATGCGGTTTTGGCCAGGTACATTTGGGAAAGCCAGGTGTAGATGTTTTTTTAAAATCTAATGACAGTGTTTCATAGTTGGCCAGATATCACTACAAATTATGAAAAACTTTCCCAGAATGCAGTCAAAAAAATGGTTGCTATTATTGTGGCCTTAAAACAGATGTAAGCCGACTGTCCGTGGTGATGTGTGTGTTTTGCACAGAGCAGAGCACGCTGTGTCTTTAGTCGGGGTTGTACACTGTTACCTATGACGCTGGAATAAAACATTTTTACCTCTTCTCATGAAATGATTCATTCTTGATGGATAAAGTGTCTTTTCCAAACGTTACTTATCAATCTCTTCCAAACTCCCAAGAATCACGGTGAAAAAATAAAAAGTGTAAAAATAGGAATGTGTCTGAAAACTAAATTATTGCAACTTCATGGACAACAGCGTAATTGGACTTGAACTGTGTAGTTTATCCCTGAATCTCCAGACATCTGGAACAAATCAAAACTTTCTTGCAAATTCACCATTTCCATGCACAGGTTTGCCTCTTTAACTGTGAAAGGGACACAATGAATTTCAAACAGCTGTTAGGTTAAAATAATTTATATTATAGCAAAATGAAGATCAGACATATTAATGCGTTATGAAACTCTCCAGGTTCTATTTATATCAGGCAGGGAGATTAACACTAGCCATTAACTATAATGGGAAATTAGGACTTTGACCGGAAAGTGCAGCTGCAGCAGCCTCATTTAAAGATTGTATTGCTTTGTTTAAAAAAAAAAAAATAAAGTTTATTTTAGTTGGTTTAATGCTTAGAGGTGATGTGATGACAGCTTTTCAAAGTTAAATTATCCCTCTGCTACCTCTCTGTATTGGTGTTGGCTTTGAGTGTGAGCTTGAGTGAAATTGACTGTCTGTCATGTGTTAGCTTGTTAGCTCCGTGGCCCCCGATGACCTGTTTCTCTGTGTTTCACCTCTTGCATGCTGGGATACACTCTTGTCTCCCTGAACAGGAGTGAGCAGCTCAGGGAATATGGATCAGACAAAAGGATACTCTGAAGATTAACAACTGCAAATCAAAACCTCTGTGCATTAGGGAGCATTTCAGAGACTTCACAGAAGTCAGCGCGGTCTCGGACTTGTCATACAACACTCGTTCCGGCTTGATGAATGTCACCTGTTCGCGAGGAGGCGCGCGTTTGTGAGATTTCATCATTAGCGTAATCACAAATGTTACCAGGAGTCAAAACTTTCACAGTGTGGAGCTTCAAAGTCCTGCTGTCAGAAATCAGCGGAGGAAAACAAAAATAATTTCAGCAGTCGTATTAGAGGACCGCTTTGTTGTTTAGAACGGTTTGTGTGATTAGAAAAATATTAATAGTACAGCTGCCAACAATGTGTCATCAGAGCAGCGCTATAAAAGGACATAAAGGGGGAATTGTTCAGGCTACGTGACGTTTTACTGAAGAAAAACATCTTTCTGGTCCATGACTAAAATGACAGGTGGTCACATACCAATCACAGCCACATTAGATGAGAGAATATCTCTTTAACGTCCACAGGAGGTGATTTACAGTCAGAGGATGATACCGGTCAGCGACACGCATAAAGAACCTGAGGCAGCTGGTGGGACAAATTTTTAGTGCTCTGCTGAAATGTGCCAATAAAAATGACAAAATCTAAATGGGAAAGCCACGATAATAAAATATAATGAACAGAATATCAAGTTTGTTTTATGTATGTGTATTTTCTTTTTCAATTATTATTTTTTTTTTTGCTCAAGTGAAACAAGTGTTTCTTCCCTCATGCCATCAGGATGTGACGTACGACAGGTCTGTGAATTTTGTTCATATCTATAAGAAAATGAGAAATGTGATTATGCAATTTCCTCTCTTTAATCAATCAAGACAAAAATCTGTTTTCTATAAGCGGCTCTTGCATGAGGAGTAATGCCTTCACATGGGCAGACTGAAAGAAGTCTGTCACAATCGCAGCAACAAACGCTACACTGCCTTCATTTACATCTACAGGACCATTTTATATGGTAATCAAAGGCTAGGTTTGTCTTGGGATTCGGAGTCTCTTTTGAGTCTGCCGTGAAGGTTGACAAATCCCAGCCCAAGACAAACAGCAGCCTAATTACTTTGTTGAGAAGTGTTTCATAAAAACCTGACAAGCAGCAGTCTGCTGGTGCTGACCGAGGCTTAAAAAGCCCATTGTGGACAATCCGTCTGAGAACATATACGACGCTCTCTTAACTCGCTTCTGAAGAGGCTTTATGTACTACAAAAGCTTTAAAACAAACACACGCACACACGAGCCGCGCGCGCACACACACACACACGTGCCAATAATACACCCGCATGGTAACGCGAGGGACTCTCCCGTTTCCGTGGCAACAGACAGACGTGGTTGTGAAGTAGTGACTCCTGTTCTGACTCAGGTAATGGGAGCAAAAGGTGTCCTAGGCTCAGACTGAGGATTTGAGCATGGCTGGCGTCCGTGATCCAACCTCCTGATCCACACTCCACCCTTACTGTTGACAGATGAGAAATTCAAGTTTTATTCTATTTCACTGCAAAGGCCAACTTAAATAAATGCCAAACTATGTTAAAGTCTGCTCTGCTCCAAACCTAACTACTGTTAAGGAGTTAAATATTTGGAAAGCAGTGATCATTGGTGTCCTGACCTTTGAGTTTAAGAAAAAAAACTTCCACACAACAACTAAAGAAAAATGTTCTGGGTGTCCCGTGATGTGCTGAGGAAATGATTCTCTACAAAAGACCGATCTCAAAAGATCAATGAAAAAAAAAACAGATTTGAAAAGAACATTTCCTTCCTCCTCAGAATAAACAACTGTTGATGATCAGGGCGATACTGGGAAAATTGGGAATACTGCAGAAAAAGATGAATAATACGAGCCTCTGTGTGACTGAAACGCCCGAGGAAAAAAAAAGAGAGAGACTGACAATCCCAAGATCATATCACGTATGGCTAAAACTCTGTAGAGAACAGGAGAAGTTAAGGCCTTTATTTTCACTGTTATAACCCGGAACACATTCCCTGCAACCTGGTAACTGATCCAGCTTCAGCAGCCATTTAACTAAATCTATCATTTCCAAATGCTCCATGCTCTGCTTCATATTTCACAAATACACATGATATCTTCTCCTGTGTCACTTATTTTATAAGCAAATATGTTTAAGTTCTGTCTGCAGTGATAATCCATAGTGAATTTGTCAAAGCGTTTCCCCTTTTGGGAAAATCTCTTATTTTAGGAGACAAATCCTCATTTGCCCTTTCGGAGGCAACAAATGAGGTGAGTCCTTGTCTCTCTCTTCTGTGAAGCCTCGGCTTCTCCACTGTCTTCCCAATGAAGACACTTTAACCTCTCGTGTTTCATCATGCACGTATGTGCTGTACATGTCTGTGTGCGCTTAGATGTTTGTGAGCCGGCAGATGAGGGCCTGCAATCACCGCTGCCTTCTCATAGTTATTTCCGATGGCTGTGTGGAGGCGGTCTGACAGGACTTCCTCCTAATGGAGGGAATTCACACTCACTGACATGATGCTGACTGCTGGCAGCGCTATCACCTGACCACAAGATGGGATGGGAACATGATGATGATGATGTGGCCTACTGACAGAGTTCCCCTGTCCTTAAAAATACACCTTTTCTCTGAGTGGTTACTACACACAGTCGTACTGAATGGCAGAGCTCATGTGCTGTGGCTACTTGTGGTTCTCCAAATGTTGGCAAACTAGGAAATGAAGCTTATTGTCCTGTTTTTACCCTCTCGTTGCCGGCATATTATCCCAAAATATAAAATAGTATGTATGTCCTAAATGTGCACTGTGATATTACATATCCATAATACCACCTTATCTGGACATTAAAAGTACGTACAACCAGAGGAGCCACCACATTTCCACACTTTCATCTAATCAGCTGACCAAATGTGTCACTGTCCCACCTGAAAATGTGAAATATTTAACTTAGCTGATTTTCAGTGACAATGACTGTCTGATGTATCCTATGTCAACAATTATGTACACGTTCCCATGAACGCAATCCTGCACAAAGAAACACACCAGTTGGTCATCAGTGTGGAAATATCACACTACTGTAGCTTAATAAAAACAAAGAGGAATCTCTGGCTGTTTCGATTTTATCAAAAACTGTCAATGAGGAAGCCCAGCGTCAAGTGTGAAGTAAGTTGGATGAGCTGAAAGTTGAAAGCTGAGCGACCTCGCCCTGCAGATGTACTTCCAGATGGACAGTTTTTAGACATATGTATAGGCATCTCTCAATGATGCTGATAATACCTAGCTATGAGGCCCCGCCTAATAGGAGTCTGAATGTTACCCTATGCATATATGCATTTAATAAATAATGTCAGCCTGTCCTTTATAATGCCTTGGGAAGCAGCCATAACTTAAAAGGTACCTATATACCCTATGTACCCTACCATATTCACGTTATGTCTGGATAAAATAAGTTAGATTTCACCAGCAGGGCTTTTCTTCCAGCATCTTCCACAAACGCTGATAAGATTACCTGATGATCACATTTTCAACAGATTGTACATTTTGCTCTTGTGTGTCTTTGCCCGACAAACATTCATTTAAATGTCATTTAACAAAGACGCAGAAACAACAATAATGATTATTTATTATGAATAATTTAGGTGTGACTCATGTTTTGATGACACTTCAATAAAGTACCTGTGCAAAACTGATGGTGTATTGTAATATTACTGTGTTGTTAATACAGGTTTTAAAAAGGGAAGGTAAAAACGGCGCTGCTTGCAGACGTCTAGAATGGCGGGAGCTGTCCGGCTCTGCGGGACGATGATATTGAGAAAGCTGCAAGCAGCGACACCAGAGGCCAAACTAACAGCTGGATCTGGATGGGGCACTAGTTAGGAAAACTCGCCAACATTAGTCACTGCTGGGACAAATCAAATCTGCAAACGGAGAAATACATATTACCAAATTATAGAAGTATCGCTGTCTCCCAAAAAGAAAATTTCAGTCTGTACCCAGGCTTAACTGCTGGTTATAAGTTATTAGACTGAAACATGCTGTTTGAAGCATCTGCAATAAGCTCCAGAGCACTTGTCGGCAGGACAGCGGGTACCAAACAGCTGGATTTGGCTAAACGTGCTAAAGGATCTTCAAAACCGGATATGAACAGAAATTCTGCAGAGTATGTTGTGCTGTAGCAGTCAATGCAGGTACACAGCGTATGAGCTGCAGCAGCACAGTGTGGAGATTTAAATAAATATAGCCATGGGAGAAACATAATGGGCATTTTCAGGCCAGGTGTGGATGCACAGCCTATGATCTTTGAAACCTCTAAAAGTCGCATGTAAATGTATAATTTAAGCACTGTATACAATGATGTCGACGTGAACCTGTGTCATCCAGGAAAAAAAAAAAAAAAGTACGACTGGACTGATCTTCTTCGAGTAATCGGAGCATGTTTCATCACAGTGGCCAGAAAGTAGGCCCCTGTTGACAGGTGGAGCTGTGCTGGAAACTCAGTGTTCACCTTCAGCACTGACACAGCACGACAGCTGCTTAAGTTAGACTATCTAGTTTGTGGCCTCTCGATATATATGACCACAATATCCTGACATGCAGATTATAAAACAGCACAAGCAGAAAACTTCTGTAGTTGACTCGACATAGATTTTTCTGGGTTATAGGTCTTTTGGTTTGCTAAGTGACTTAACTCGCACGCTGGCTTGACGAAGTGACTCTGAATCACACAGTGACATCACTGAACTGTTTCCGTCAACAACCACTCTGGTGAAAGAAAAAAAAAAAAGAGAAAAACTGTGATACCTGTGAAACTTTATCGGGGAAGAGAGCCAGGCGGAGTTGGCTGCAGCTCTAATAAGGAAAAGACTAATCCCAGGGTGCTATAACCCCCCCAAAAAGTCTCATGAGATGATGGGCGGCCAGCTGGAGCAGTCAAATAACTGGATGACAACGGGGATGAACGCAAACAATGTACTGCATATGGAACAACAAATATATATAAAGTATTTGAAATATGCAGGGCAATCCTGTCAACTTGAGGCTAATCTTGCTTTCCATTTTTATTTTAGTTCCTTATAACCCACTTTGTTATCTACACTCATGTCCTAGTTACCCGTTCATATTCCTCCTCAAGGTTAGACTGGCCATCTCTATTGTGTCAGTTATTCGCACGCTGTTTTATCTGAACGGATTAATTCACTTCACAGCACCCTGCACTGAGTTCTCCGTCGATGCGCTTTGATAAATAAGTTTCCAGTCAAACTATCATGTACTAGTGCGAGGCTCTATTGCTTGATTTGCACCTGTAGCAACACCTGATACACTACCTGGCTGCGAGTAAGCCCAGGAAGTGGACAGTCATCCAAATGAAAACATAAAGTACCTGCACACATACAGCCTAGGCTCACAGCCGCAGATTATTAAATGCTATGTGAGCGCACTATTTTAACACCATAATGTATTTCAAGTTTAACATATTCACTCATTTTAGTCATACTCCCATAAAGCCTTATTCAGATCTTAATGTTTAACAGGCTACATTAGAGGTGCACCAGCATATCACCAATCAATCTGTATGACTGATTAAAGATATAAATCATATATTTCCTCCACAATAAAAGCCTCGGAGTGGTTTCCATGCTGCTCTTTCTAGTTGGAGGATTTCAGGACTTTCCGCCTTGTGCAGAAGTTCTCGGAGCTGTGCTGGATGAAACCATGCGCAGTGCCCAAAAGCGCAACAGCAACAAAATAAAACGTTCCTGGGTAAAAACGCCCTGCTCATCTCCATACCAGAAACGCGTGGCGCGCTATGGATGGTAACAAAAACGACGCGGGTGTGTGTCCGTGTGTGTGTTGTCCAGTGTCCGAATCGTGATCCAGCCTTATTCTCTGCGCTGTTAATAAAGGTTTTACGGTCACATCATCACGATCCAGTGGAAAGACGTTTATCCACACATGAGCGACTCCACGATAGCCACATGCACCGAGCACCATGAGGAGGAGGACTGGACGGATGTGCTCCTCTCTCCCTGGCTGGCCTGTCGAGCCCTAAAGCAGGTTTAACCAGCGTGTGAATGTGTGTGTGTGTACGCATCCACTTACGCATCCCAGGCAGGGCGAAGGAAACCTAACCATGCCGAATAAACTGCGCGATCTTCCGCGTTGATACGGAATCCCAAGTCGGTGTGCACTGCTGGAGAGAGGGGGGAAGAAGCGCACGGCGATTGTTGCCGCCCGGGTCCGTGTCTATTGGTTCCCTTTCAGCTGGGGCAGCGTCAGCACACACACACATACACACACAGTCTCCATTTGCAACTCCATCGCCCCCCATGGGCGTGCGAGGCCGCGGGCTGTGACGCAAATGGCACTGGGTGATTTGCAAATGACATACAGTATCTTCTTCAATCAGTGTCGTCGCCGCGGGGGGGGACAAGGTCCAAAAAAAATGATTACACACTAGAAATATCCATCCGATGGTGGGTGACGAGTAAATAAAGGCGGATGAGCAGTTCGCTCTACGGGGATGCGGTTGCATAACTCAGGAAACTTAATAAAAATGTGCACGGAGCGAGCGATGTGCAGTCTCCGAGACTGATGTTTTGTTGTTGGGTGCGAGTTGATCGCGGTGGCCTGTACCACCAACACTCAGCGCACGAATCGGTCCTCGACTTTTGGTCACAGGAGGAACCAAGCGAGCAAGCGTACACACACAGGGAACCGAGTGGCCTCGCTATGGTGGATGTGTGGTGGCCAGTGCTAGGACGCATGCACGTAGCTGACGGGGAAAGACAGGACAGCCGGAGTGGGACTTAGGACCGTATTCACAGGCCATAAAAGGGCCCGCATGAATACTATTGTGCTCTTTTATCCAAGAGTCCCCCAACTATTTACAAAAGGTTGGCCAACACACACAAAAAATATCGCGGCGAAATGGTGGCGGCGGTTACAGCAGCTGCCACTGGTGCTCTGCGCAAAGCGGCGAGCACAATCATTGCGCAGCGCCGGACTTCCCCAGTTTTGTTGCAAACTATGTGATTCGTCCAAAAGACTTTTTTTTTTATTTTTATCTCATTCAGCCTGTCCTCAGCCTGGCAAGCAGCGAACCAGAGCGCAGGGCAGCCGCCGTTCTCATGGCACGATTTGCATCGCCCCCCATTATCCCCCCGAAAATCTCCTTTTACACGGTTATATTGTCAGCCTTAAAAAACGCCACTATTTTGAGCCACAAAAGGAGGGCAGCTTGACTTGATCAAAGGAAAAGCCAAGTACAAAATGCACCTTTCAAGCCGTAAAAAAGAGAGGCCCCCCTCGTAACGATTGCAGCATGGCAGGGGAGTGCGGCGTAAAAACGAGCTAACCCGAATAAAATACACACAAAGACAAGGTGCAGTGCTCCCATAAATACGTCCATCACCTCCCTGGTAATAACACTAAACCATCCTCGGTCATTTGGATTAGCCTAGAGCCGGCGAGGATGGCGTTATTATGAATGTAAAACGCTGCGTTTTGCGGCTCCGTGCCACCTTTTCCAAGAAGCAGCTTGGCGCACAGGACCGGTGACCCTTCCATCTTTGCGCGTCCTTCTACGGGGCGAAATCACGAACTATCTCCCATTTTGACGGCTCACCGTTGCATTAAACACATTGCGGTAGGTGATTTCCTCTTTGAGGAGGTGAAGGCTGCGTGTGGAGGCTGCTACAACTCTCTGAAACTATTCCTCTCCCCGCCGCGGCCAGGCAGAAACAAGAGGGCGATGACGCCATTTTCTGCAAAAACAACCATGCTCGGGAAGCCAAAGCGAAGGAGGTTTTTAACCCGCTCCGCAGCCACCCATTCCCGCTGAAACGTATCAAAAACAAGTCCTTACCTTGTATTTGTTGGATGGGTGGTGGGATAGTGTGTTTGAAGAGGTAAAAAACTGAGCGGCCGTGGCTACTTCGAGTCCGGAGATTGTTTATTTCCTCCCAGCGTCCCCGGCTCACTCTGAACAAGTTCGTCTGCGAGCCGCTGTCTTTGTGCACCCAGAGGAGCCTCTCAGCATTAAACCAGTCCTCTGCGCAAAGGTGCACCCTCTACGTCCAATTTGAGCTGGAAATGCCGCTACTTTAGGGAGACATTTCGAAAAAATGAACGAAACGACCTCTTCGGATGAAGTAAAGTTTGATAAATTTCAAGCTTTAAACCAAAGGCCACGGTTGTAGCACGGGTTTATCCCCCCAAAACGCGCAACCTTTTTGAGGACACACAGCTCTCCACAAGAGCCCACGACGCAAACGCAAAATGAATCCGGGGTGGATACACCCTCCCCAAACTAAAGACTTCAACAACTTAGAAATACTTTACATTGACAATTAAATGAATCCATTTCTAATTCACAAGGGCAACAATTTGAAGAGTGATATTCAGAAATGTGTATCCAAAATTAAATGCCATTATAGTGTTTATATGTGATAAAATCCAGGGGTTATAAATGTGTCCAAAAGTAGAGACACATTCACCATAAACCTGCATTTAATGCAGTTTATTCACCTTGTTTTTTTAAACGTATCATGAAACATTATATCATATTAACTCTGTGCAAATGAGTCTGTGGGCTTAGTGAGTGTTAATGAACCTCCCTTCATTTGGATGGAGACCCACTGAAGTCCCCTCTCAGGACCTCTTAACAAAACTTTGGCAGCTAATGATGATTAATCTCATCACAATGCTGATTTTAGCAGTTTTAGTCTCATTTCCAAACCCCACAGGGACTAATGCACACTATGGAGGACACCGCTAATTAATAAAACAGCATTAATTATTACCGGCTGTTTGTTTTAGGGCATATGTTAATAAGGTTCACAACTTGTAGACACAACCAAAACATAGAAATATATATATTTTTTTGTCGTTTAACAAGTGATAAGTGGATGCTTAATTTTAAAAATGCTAATTTATTTCTTAGCCGTTTAGCTAACATAAAGAAGCTAACTCAATTAGCAGCAGTAATGTTAGCTAACGTTAACTGACAAACTGTATTTTCCCCTCACTTTACCTACCTTTAACTTGCTTATAAACAACCCACAAAGCCAAACTATGAAGATGCCAATGTTTTGTTTTGTTTTGTTTTATTCTAGTTTAATCAAAATGACGGGTGTAATTAATTCAGTTTTGTGTCCTTTAGCTAGTTTAACTGCCAAAAGCCTAGCAACTGCTTCCAACACAACACAGCTAACAGCTAGGTTAGCTTCATTTCCACAGAGAGGTGGCACTGTAGTTCAGCTCATTTTTAAAGATATAATAATAATTTATAAGACTAATAACTACAGCAATTAAAGGGGGGGGGGAGCAACTTGTTGCTAACTTCATGCTAAAATAGCAAAATCTTACCTTGTGTCCGGATTGTACAAGCCATCATTTCTTCATAGAAGAGTCATAGAAATTATCTTAATTAATTAATGTGAAACACCTTTGACCAAATCAATACAGCTAAATGTTAAATCACCACCTGAAGTAAACAGGCTCCATAGAAACTGAGATATTAAGCTAAACTTAGCTAGTGAATGTATTAACTGACTAACTAACTGACAAGTTAATTAGGGGCAACTGGCTCAAACATTTTACATGTAGGTTGATGGTGTAGGTGAGTTTATGCAGGTGAAGTGAAGCTATAGAGTCCAGGTACTATGTGGTGGTGAACCTTTTGGGAATAGGTTATGTGTATTTCATAGAGAGATTATTGTTATATTGGAGCAGTTATGGAGGATTTGCTGTGACTTATAGAAAGTTTTGCAAGTAAGACAGGTTAAAAATAAAGTCAACTCATCGGAGCAAAGGCTGAGATCAAATAATATAGCTTTAATAACCTTATACTATTAGTGCAGTGTTGTATTACTGCAGTTCTTCACCTTTCACTTTTCCATATCTTGTAGTGTAATTGCTTTTTTGTTATGCTATGTTGTTTGTTTCATTAGTGAGACCAGCTATCAACAGGATCTAAGGTAAAATGTTGTAAAAAAAATCAACCCTACCTGGTAACTACTTTTAATAATAAAATCGTAGCAACTAAGTGGCTTAAAAAAATGCAAAATATAAACACAATCGATATTTACATAAGCTGGAACTGGAACCTGACAGTTGGAGACAGAATTAGAGAGTGCGGTTGAGAAAAGTGTCCCGCGTTATGCTAAGCTGTTATCCTATTTTACCCAGAACAGGATGACATTTTGGTGTGGACACATTGTGAACAAATTGATGTGTTACGCCTGTTGTAAAAGATCTCTCTTCTTCTGGCAACATCTTGAGCTATTCATGAAAAGAAAAAAAAAAAAAACATTTAGACACCGGGCTGGGCAGAATTTGATAGATATCACATATGTATGCGTCCTACAAAATCTCAGATCGCATAAAGAAAAAACACTCAACTCTCTGAATGCAAAGTGGGTAGAAAAGTGTGGTCGTTGGGGGAATTTGAGAACTTCTATAAGAGTTATAATCCCTGCCAGCTCTTTCCTTTAGGCTCGTGAGAGCTCTCAACAAAAGGTGCCCACCACTATCGCCTATACACAATTAACTAAAGCACCAGCATTATTCCATTATCATAAGAATGCTGTTTGCAATGGGGGGAGAAACTCCTCGGCATTCATGGACGTCGACGAATAGAGCCGAGAGCTTTTATCTTCTCAATTACATGCAGCCTGCATTTATCACACCACCTAGTGACATGTTTGGACACCTTTTGTGCATGAAAAATAATTAATTTACGCTGGTAATTTAAATGGCCTGTTTATAATTATAGCATTGGCTACAAGTGGGCCTTGTTTGGGAGGGAAATGCTGGAGACGGTGGAGATTCAGGGTACAACTTGATTCCAACGGGAGCCACTTAGTGAAAGACAAACAAGATGAACAGATTAGACTAGATCCAATCTTTTGTTTTTGTCTATTAGGAGCAAATATTATGACTGTACAGGTTATGAAAATCCTCAAGTTCAACTTTCTTGCCATCTCAGGAAAATTAAAGTCTGTTTTCATTAAATGTTTGTCATGCTTCCTTGGATGTGTGAGTTATCTGACATCCTTGGAAGTCGCACAGTAGCTGCCGTGATTATGAATTCAGCAGACGACCAGTGCAGTAATTGTTCATCCCAGCAGGAGCATCGGAATAAATGAAGACTTAAATAAGAGCAGTTCCTCACTTTGAGCTTGGCATCGTTTGTTCCTGAGTGCTTCTGATGTGATATGTGGCTGATGAGATTTTTAGCGGTCGTGTTAGAGACAACTGACCACAAGGTGTCAATGTTGCTGGGAATTTGTGGGTTTTTTTCTGTTATTTCAGTCCATTAATGTAAAAAGCACAGAGGAAAAGCAGCGGGTGGAGAATGCCTGCTGGATGTCATGCTCAAATAAATCTAATTGGAGGTAGCGATTTGTCTGGAGAGTAGTAAAAAATGGGCAGCCTGTACATGCAACTACAGCCACCGTGCACAGTGCTCAGTGCTGTTTAATAAGTTGGAAGTGTGTTTTTACAGACTTTTACACATACAAACGTCTTTTGAAAAAAGTCCTAAAACATCATAAAAGACACAGGATACAATCTAGACAGTATATTTTAGACCAAACCTTTCCTCTAAAAGAAAGAAAAATGTTGCAATCACGAAAAATAATGCAGCAGCTCCTTTTCTCTCACAAACTCCAGCCTCAGAATGCTGGAGCAATCTGAGGGGGCTTCGCATCCAGGGACCAATGACCATGCAGAGTTGTGAGTTTTTGGGGCCACTGTGTCCTTTTCTTTCACGTTTCTGTGTGTAATTTAACTTTTCTTCGCTCTCTTTGCTAAATGAGATTCTGTTTCTTTCTGACCTTTGTCACATGCCGTCTCCTTTTCTCAGATAAGAAAATTACCATGAAAAAGGCCAAATGGGTGTCTAAGCTTAAACTTGAACTACAGGACCTTAAGGACAATATAGCAGTTACTGTAATATCAATCAAATGGCTTAAAGTTTGCAGCCTACTGTTGACATTCTTCACACGATCTCTAGCCTCTCACACACGAGAGAAACACCATCAACATTTGGACATGTTCCACGGTTAAATGTGTTATTATTTTTTTTCTGGAATAAAACGTGCAACATATACAAAGTTAAACAGATAACTCATAACCCTAGATGCTGCTGCAACGAAGCAACTCTATCATCAAAAGCTGTCTTGTGATTTAAATAAAATTACATTATTCATGAGAGTTTCTATGCTGAACTCCAGGGACTGATCAGGCTAATCTTTAGAGCAGATTAAACGGTGACATATAGCGAGTCCATTGAAGCTAAATAGACTCTATGTAACTTTTAAAAGTAATAATACTATCTTCCACTTATAAAATGTAAAATTTATAAGCAATAAAACGCAGTCTTACTCAACCCTATACGCAAAGAGCTTTTGTTGCTTTACTTGGTCTGGTATGACTACTAGCTTACGGGTGCTAATGTTAGCTAGTGATCAATATAAACTGAGTCAGTTCACTGATTTTTTTTTAACTCTATATTTGTAGTTCTGTTTCACTAACATATATCCCACAATTCTTCTTGGTGAGACAGCAAACGCTGATATCAAAAGTTAGTTGTGCAGCTTTAAGGTTTATTTGGAATATTACAGTGCTAAATGGGGGAATGTGGGAACAGTACTTTGCCTTGTTTTTGTAGTTAGCTGCAGTCTCTCTGTGGTCATCGGGTTTCTTTTTTGTTTCGTCTTTAACTCTCTCTCTGGGGGTCTGCAGCCACATCTGACTCACACTTGAAGGCAAATTAGTGATTCTCCTCAACAGTGGCAAGACTTAACCATTGACAGTACAGAGAAAGGACACCCACAGGTTTCTGCCGCCATGTTGGCCGTCCTGCCTCTTCCTCCTCCCTTCTAATCTAAAAAAGGGACAAAGACGTGGATCATAGGTGGACCTACGGCAGGTAGAACGACGCCTGAGTGCTCAAACAAGCCATCTGTAACAGCACCTAGCTGTCAATCAAAGGGGCCGTGATGTTAATTATGCATAACTTGAAGCCTTAATATAATTTGAACAGGTGAGTTATAGATAAATTCACCCTCAGTACAGTTGTCATGAGCGTGGAAATCAGCTATAGAGACCAAAACTGTTTTGAACCAGGCTGTAAACGTGTTTATTTGTGCTGTGAAGTAAGACATTTTAACATGGGGACTTATGGAAATTAGCTCGTTCTGCAGCCAGCTTCAAACTGTCGCTCAAGGAACTGCAGTTTTTGGCACTTCCACATTGGCTGAACAGCAGAAAGTCATCCCTGTTGGAAAACATCAAAGACAGATAAATAACGCTAGATGTATTTGATGTTAAATAATTGTTTGATCGCCAGAAAATTGTTTTACTAGAATACATAATATTAATTTTACTGTATGGTTTAATGTGCAAAAACTAATCCCCACCCTTCTAGGGGGTGACGATAGAAGCAGAGGTAAATGCTGCGCTGCCTCTCTGAGTCAGCATAATGAGCATTAAACGTGAGGCCAGTTAACAAGCCCTGAGTTACAATTCATAACAGCATTTAGTTAATGAGTAAAATAATCAAAATCAGACTCCCTGTAGTCGGTTAATCAGAATTATATCTGAGCTCTACCACAAGACACAAATTGCCACCATGAGGTTTTTCATCTAGAAAAGATGCAGCACAACGGTAAAAATCGATCATGTGACTAAAGGCATTCTTCACCACATCGCTGTGGCGCAGTCCGTAAGTGAAGATGAACAGGAGGAACGGCAGGTTTGGACGAGACAGTCGCTGTTAGTATCTTTGGAAAAATACATTATTTACATTTTCCTGACCTCTTTTCATAAAGCTTCACAGGTAAGGCCAAGAAAAAAATAAAAATAAAAAAAAGAGGCACAGAAGAAAGAAGTGTGAATTCTTGGTGATTACTGCAGACGATGTCCTTTCTCAGGCCGAGCGGGGAATTTGTTGAATGACTAGCCGGAGCAGAGATGTCGTCTCAGTGGCCTGTTTTCCGCTGTAAACAATAACACTATAAAATCAGTGCTATAAAGAGAGAAGGGCAGTAAAATGGCACAACAGAACAATCTGACTTAATGTTTTATCATGGGCTCCCATCTGATCTATCCGACAGCGCGTCAGATGAACATTATCAAAGACCATTTTTGCCCGCGTTGGAGTCATCAGTCATCAAGGGGAAAATTCTCGCTGTCTTCCCCGGAGGTCAAAGGTCAGGGACAGCTACATCACTCATGAGGTCTGCTCTGGAATCCAGGTGCCGAACGTGTGCCAAGGCAGGAGCGTGTGAGCCCATTCGCCGTGATTAAAAGACTGTATTTCTAATTTCTAACTAATAAGCAGTGTTTAACGGTTGATAAAGGATGAAATAAAGAATTAGCCTAGCTCCGACTACAAGCACCAAGAGGGACTCCCCAAAGATCACTTGTTATGCACTTAATTATGTGCCCCACAAAATTAGTTTTTCCATTTAATTTCCTTGCCAACATAGGTGATTTGCTGCCCGCTGAGCCATAATAGTGCTTTTGTGTTATCAGCCTTTAAAGCTGGACCTTAACCTGGCAAGTCAACCTGCTACAGCTACAGAAGAAGCTACAGTCGCAATCCGAGATCCTCTTTCTTGCCTTAATTAGGAAAGACATGGTTAGATTACACAGAAGTTAATAACATGTCATGTTTAGTTTAATGCGTTGTCCAGCACAGCGTGTCAAGCTTTGAATGGTCCCGGAAGTCACTTCTGTCACAAGAGGTGATGGACTGTGCGTAGGTCACAGCTAGCGCTTTTAGCTAAATGTTTATAATGTTTGGCAGGTATATTTACCTTTAGTTTAGCATGTTAGCATGTTAACATTTACTTATTTAGAAATTAGATTAATTTTTGTGTAGTCAAAATGACATTCATCTTAAGGGGTGGGGATCACCAAAGTTATCAGGATCGATCCTCTGGGGAGCATGAATATGTGTACCAAATCCAAAAAAACAAACAAACAAAAAAAAAAAAAAAAAAAAAAAAAAAAACAAGAATGTCAACCTGGGAAAGGTCAGGAGCTCATCACAGTCAGATGGATTGATTCTCTTCATCCAATAGCTTTTGAGTTGCCTGGTAGACCAACATCACTGTCGTCACTGGAGAAAGAAATACGCTAGAAATAAAAAAATCCTGAAAGCAAAAGTGTCAAATGTTGCAACTGTTCTCAGATTTTGGGACTTGGAAGTAGAGAGTCCTCAGCACAGTTGAGTGTTTTCAATAATTCAACGCAATCACAGATGCATTTGGTAAAACGTTAAGCACAGAATATATAACTGAAGCTCCTTTGTGAAATACTGACAGCCACAGAACACTCGCTCTTCTCTGAAAACACAAAAATACCACATGGAAACACTCAACAGATGCAACATATGCAAAACAAACCTTCACCAGACTTCAAATTCAAAGCTGCTTCTTCGATTTACAAACAACACAACATCCACTTTCAATCATTTAATAAAAGCTTGAATATAAGACCATTTTTTTACAGCAAGTTCTGATGGGAAATCCATTTTCTGATCCAACATCTTTTAATCCAACTGCCGTGAGACTGAATAAAGCCCGACTCTTACAAGGCATATTTTTTTTTTTTTTTTTTTTTTTTTAAAGACATTCAACATTCACCACAGTTTGGATCAGATACAACAAGCAACAAACAGTGCGCTGGTTTTAGGGGCCAACTCAGCATGAATATAGTCTTCATCTTCTTTTACTGTAGTTGCCAGAAACACTTTTACAAATATAGATATAGAATTTTTTTTTTTATATCTCAAATATTTATATAAATAGAAGTTGATTAAAGATCTGGGCATTATGACAAAGTGCAAAAAAAGGAAGGGGGAGGGTTTAAAAAAAAAAAAGAACAAAACAAAATAAAACCTGTTAATACCTCCATAAAATTCAACAGCAAATAATACAATATACAAACTGCTCTGAAATCAACATCGATGAGCTTTAGTCTTAATTTTAGCTGCAACAGACTGTAAATTCCCATTTCTATTACCATAAACAGTAAGTGAGGGTGGCATTTCCCCAAAATAAACAAAATGGAAAAAAAAAAAAAAAAAAACATCTTAGCGCAAAGATCGTCATCTTTGATCCGTAGATACATGAGAGAAGAGCGGAGAAATCTTCTTGCATGAACATAATTCCCACCTAAACCATGTTTTTTTTTTGTTTGTTTTTTTCAGCCATTAAACCAACATAAAACATCTACATACAAGTACACCTGTTGGTATGTTGCATTAAAAACAGAGAAAACTGTGAAAAGAATGACTTGTTTATAAAGTAAATTGTAGGCTAAGTTAACTCATAAACCATGTGTATCTACAGTAATATAAAGACCACAAAGCCGGTATCACTAAACTGATCTAAGAGCTGTTAGACGATCTCACGCACTGATGAGTAAAGTGTCATCATGGGAAGCACTTGGGAAAAGCGGAACACAAACACAACAGATTATGTACAGTTCATTCATCGTTAGTGCTTAAATGCTTTTGAAACAAACAAACAAACAAAAAAAAAAAGACAAAAAATCCTAGATGTTATTTCCACTGAAGCAGTTGGCAAGTACCAGGTGGGAGCGTCGCTCACAGCTTCACGCCGCCATCAAAGCAAATCAAAATGCTTTCAGTTACTTTAGCTTCATCAGCAACGCCGGATGAATAGACGGGGTACTTTTCAGACGTTTTCAAGGCTTTTTTTATCATCTGACACATTACGGCATTCCGCTGCGCCACTTTTAAAGCGAGGAGATCACCTCGCATTTCATGAATTTAACATTCTTCTTGCGCCAACACAATACGACACCCTCAGTTAAATAATACCGCATGCGCGTGTGTGTGTGTTGCTTTAAAAGTTGCTAAGATTGAAGCTTTATTTGTAAATTTCCCATTTGAATTCAGGGTCTCTTTGCTTGTTTTGTATACCTGATGCTGTACGCGTGCATCTTCTAGACATTTAAAAGACATTAAAGGCTCACTGGAATGGCTATGCTGCGTTTTCAGAGAACAAATGGTACCACTCGCTACTCGACGGGCGCAGCTGGGAAGCAAGTGAAGGCATTTTGATCTGGCTTTGACTTTACACACACACACAAACAACCAAGCATAATCGCACTGTCACCAGACCAATCAGTCCTGGAAGATAAAAAATATATAGCAATAGTTTTGAACATTGGAAGAAGTATGAAGAAAGGTGGGAACCACAGGTAAACAGGGATACGGGGCCCTTTATATGAAAATACAAGCCGGGGTCTGGTTTCACAAAATCGACCTTTGTTCATGAGCGTAAGCCGAACCACAGAGCTCGACGTGCGGAGACACACTCGTATACAAACATGACTGTCAACTGACATTTTGGACCGTCTTCTTTTAAGTTGTGGCGGTGAATGAGATTCACTGAAGTGTTTAATCGTGTGAAGACACCTGTGTCATCTCCATGGCAACTGAGTAAACTCCATCTGTTGATGGAGGCTGTAGGTCTGACCTGATTTCAAACTCTATGCTAATTCTATGCAGATTTTGAATAAGTAATGTGTTCGCACTGGAGAAGTGACAAAATTAGTGTAGGCTTGATAAAAGTCAGCAGGTATACTACAAAAAATATATATATATCTTGAGTGCGCTGTTGATGGAAATAAGCTCATTGCTTCAAAAAAAAAAGTACATAATTTGCAGGCACTGTTCAATCATTGGATCACAGACAGTATAAAACATGGTGGTGGCTCTGGCTGTCCTGCCTCCACCTACCACCCAATAATCCAAAAAAATGGACAAAGACGTGGAGGGTGGGTGGAGCTGAGGCGGGCTGAAGGAAGCCTGCTTGCTCAGAAAACCACCTGTGACAGGAGCCACCTGTCAATCACAGCGGCCATGCTCTTAATTTTGCATATCTTTAGGCTTCACTCCAAAGCCATGGAGGTTGCCGCTTAATTGTGACCAATGTTTGCTCAAATGTTATTGGAGCACGGAGCAAACAGGGGCGGGGCTTAGGAAGGGTCAATTACTAATGTGAGATACCGCTGAAAGCCACGTGGGTGTACGCGGAGATATTTTTTGTCAGACATAATTAGCAAGACTTGACTAGAATTCATTTCTACAGAGAACCACGCATTGTTGTTAAAATGGAGCAACGACAGTGAAAGTTCATATTTGGCTGTTCCGAGTATGAATTAGTATTCATTTAAAACAAATTTTTGAAGATTTTGAGAAACCAGGCCTATCTCATCCATATTATTAAACACAGACCAAGGTAGGAGGGCAGAAACACTCCCTCTCTTTAGCTCATATTCAGTAAAAGGGGAAAAATTATTAATAAATACAAAAATAATAACAGATATGTACACATTTTCAACAATATGAACTCATCATAATACTTTCAACATTTCTTCAAAATGCCATAGAAATTTTTTTTTTTGCTCAAAAAGTTTCTGTAGCTCAAACCTCAATGGTCAGTTAGAAAATCATTTAAGAACGATAAATTATTACAAAAAAAAAAGATCCAACACCGTAGCAATAATTCCTTTTTGGATGCAAGTCCTGACACACAGACAGGAGTTTGTGTTTCTTGCAACAACAAAAACAATCTTCAAATAAATTGTATTTCTTCCTATATTGAAATACAATGCATTGACACGGCGTCGTTGGGGTAACACAGACGTTCTTCTTTTCCTTCCCTCGTGTGAACAGGTCCTCATGTGGCACTGCTGAGACAGTCAGTGAAGAGGGAAGCGAGGACAGTAAGTGCACTTTGAACGCGGGCATGCTGGGATGGACAGGGAGAAAGGGGGAGAAAAGAAAAAAAAATGTAGAGATGTTGGAGAGAAATGAGGAAACAGAAGAGGAGGAAAAGCTGGATAAAACCCAACTACAGCTGCTGTAGTCTCTTCCATCTCTGAGAAAAGCTAAAATCAAGAAAAAAAGAGAGAGAAAAATGAGCGGGGAGGGAGCAGCTTCGGTGGCATAGCAGAAGGTCGAGTCCTACAGTAGTCGTGTGAGTAGGTCCTTCAACCATCTGACTCCCAAAAACGATCACTTTCCTCATCAGCTGACCGGACGCTATCAACCAGGAAAATGGTCACAACAACCAGAACATGAACTCTGATTGTTGGTCTCCCCAAAATTGTACAGTGTTGGTATTATTCACAATGCCTTGAAAACTCTGTGAGGCAAATTCCCTTTTCAGAGGATGAGTTTTTGGATCCCACTGTCTTGTTCTGAAAAGACTGCGACCACAGTGATGCACGGCAGCTTTCCATCCAATCGCTCCATAATTAGAGGTGGAGAGTGGAAGTGACTGCCGGCCAACTGTGTGGACTCCAGAGGCCCGACGATGTCACAGCGAGTGAACTGAGCCGTCATTGGGTAGATATGGGGGTGACATCGCTGAGATGAAGCAGTCTGATTGGTGCTGTCAGTGGAAGAGTGGTGAGGTCAAAGGTCACAAACGGTGGTGGCCTGCACAGCTGCCCAACATTCAGTCGGTGAAACTGGTTTCTGTCAGTGATGCAACTTGGCCTGCAGGGAGATGAAGACAGAAGTGTATTAATTTACTGTGTGTAAAGAAACTTCTAACACAAGATGCACAAAACCTAGCAGCGAGTAACACATTTAACATGCTTTTAAACTGACTGCTCAGTGCTCACATGATGATAAAATCATACCCAGGAAGCAGATAAGACAGCCTGCATGTAACCTCTACCTGTCTCGGGGACTCGGGCCCTGAAGCCAATATTCCCCCGCCGTCGCTCCCATTCCCAAAGAGGCTCTCCAACCCGCCTGGTCTGCTCAGTTTGCTGGGCTTCCCTCTGTAAGAGCTGGGGCTTCTCCTCTTCCTCCCCTCTGCTCCTCCGCCATAAGCCAAAGGTCCGGATGGGGGAGCCAGGGGCTGATGGGGCGCGGAGGCAGGCTCCCTGCTGGGTGAGTAGGGTATGCTGGTCGTGCCAAGTTCGCGGCTGGGGAGCACCAGAAGATTGCCATTGATGATATATATAGTGAGCTCCAGTTCAATTTTCACTGTACAGTATGGTCTAATTTGAACTGGTATAAAATCATCACAGCAGATTTTACAGTGCTGTATATTTTAGAGGAAAGCCAAACACCTGTCATCTCAGCCTCTGCACTGCTGGCACTGTCCTCTGTGCTTACACGCTGCTCTACTTTTAATAAATCACCCGTCTCATGTGTTTCTCTACATACTGTACTATTTTGTGCTGAGCTGAGCCTGTATTGTTTGTTTGTTTGCAGTCCTGGTGATCATCAAAATTTCCTTTGTTAGACCAATAAAGACAATAGCGTCTTATTTGAGGGCGTTGAATACATTTAGGCGATGCTCTTGTATAGAGGGCATTTTAATGAGCGAACAGATCTTTTCAAGTGTCTTCTCAACAACATAAACTTCAGACAAAGCTGTCACCCAAACAGCCTTGTACCAACCTGTTCTGTGAGTTGTGGCTCTGAGACCCATCAGCTCTGGATAGCCAGTCCTCTCCGCCACTCCAAAGCCCGCTTCCCCCGTGCCCAAGTCCCTTTTTCCTGGCTGGGGTTGCTGATGCCCCCCCTGAACCTTGTAATGTTGGATGATAGCTGGTGCCATTCCTCTTGTGATTATCCACAGTCGGAAAAAAGGAGGAAGAAGAAAAGGATGAGGAGGAGAAAGAAGAGTTTTTTCTCTTTTTACATCCCCCTGCTGAGTCCTCCATGTCTTTGGATGGGCGGCTGCCTTTATGCGTGCCGTTACGCGCTTTACCCAGAGTGGAAACTGGGGCGGCGGGCTGCGCTGCGTCCCGAATGCTGAACACCCCGGCCATGGATGCGGACTGAGGAAATGTGGCGGTGTAGGAGAGGGAGTTGGAGTGGGAGGAGAGGAGAGGGGACGTGACAGAGGTGGGAGAGGGAGTCTGTTGTGAGGTGACGGGGGAGGTACCAGAGGAGGAGAGCGAGAGGGGGCTCTCAGAGGCCAGAGGCACCTTCCTGAAACAGGAAGAGAATCCTTTAAATGAGAAATACACCAACAGAAACAGCTGCTTCACTGCCAGCTCCAAATATAGA
This sequence comes from Protonibea diacanthus, assembly GCA_028641955.1. Lineage (NCBI taxonomy): Eukaryota > Metazoa > Chordata > Actinopteri > Sciaenidae > Protonibea > Protonibea diacanthus. The sequence continues at coordinate 9,641,515 of CM053997.1, read as the reverse complement.
CTCAGAGCACTAAATGTTAAGTGATAATCAATATGTTGTAATTTACTGAGCAATAGTTTGTGTTTTCATGAATTAATTAATTTTGTATGATTTTCTTTGCCAATTATGCATCTTTAACCCTTTAAAGCTGCTGTTTGTCCTCCAGTGATTTTATCAATTATTGTTTTTTAATTCTTTAAACAAAACATGCATAAATACCTATAATCTCGTCCCTACTGCTATTTTAACCTTTAATTAACTACATTTAGACGTGCCAATAAATACACTTCCTGCCTACCAACTGAATTGTATTTCTGTCTCCTATCAAACATGTAATTTCTGCTCATATTTACCCCTCCAAAGTGACAGTAAATCTAATTTTTCTCATCATAAATGTTTAATTTGTATGTTCTTCCTGATGGAAATCAAAACACAGCGGTTCCTGCGTATATACAGCTGCATGGAAACAGATATGTGTTTTGTGTGGATTTACTTTTATGTAAAAAAAAAAAAAATCTCTGCCGAATCAAAGTAAAGTTTACCCAGAGTGCACGCTCACCTCCACATCTGTGCGTTAAGGTGTTTCTCCACCATGTTCTGGAGCGCCAGCCTCATCCGGTCCCATCGCCTGTCAAACACATAGTGGCCCCGTCCCATGAGCCTGCTGCTGAATACGCAACACTGGAAGGAGAAGGACGAGGGAGGGTAAAAAGGGGATGGGGACAGAGGGGAAGTAAGGTGAGACATGGAGAGATGTTGATGGGAAAAGGGAGACAGGAGGGGGACGTATGTGAGGTAGATGTACACAGAGTGGCAAAAAAATACAAACAAAGAGAATGCAGAGGAAAACAATGAAGAGGAGAGTGAGGGAGAGAGAAAGAGGGAGGAAGTAAGAGGTGTGTAGACAGAGCAGGATGTGGAGTCGAATGACAGAAAGATGAGAGATAGATGGAAAATGGCAAGAATAGGAGCAAGAACATGACAGAGAGAGCAGAGAGGAGACGTAAAAATACCTAATTAATAGTGACTGATATAAAAGACAACCATCTCTTAAGCCCTCTGACTCATGAGAGGATGTTCAATAACATATACAGTATAATGTGTAATCTAATTAAGACAGGAAGTGAGTCATGCATCCTTCCTGTGATCACCTTTCTGGCAGGAAAGAGTTGTTTTGTGTTTTTGTGTTAACTACAGAAAGTATTTAAATGTAAATGTCAGCTTCTTCTACACAAAATCATGCAGTAACATCATAGCCGCTTTTTAAACTGCTCAGTCAACATACTGAAAACAGAATTGCACACAACTGTTACCTCCTTTTGTGCACTGAAAACACTTGAAAAGAGTTACACTCGAGTCTGAACATCGACAAAAATTATTCTTCTAAATGGCATTTTAAAGTAGACCCTGCAGGATAAAAATGGGAAATATTGCCTCAAGGTTATAGACTCTAAAAATGTTAGTGCAGCATTAGTATGACATTACTTACCCCTAAAGGCTGTGGGTGGTGATTGGAGCAGTGAAAGGCAGGTCTGTCAGTGTCCTCTGGAGTCTCTGCGTCTCCCTCGTCACTCGAGAGCCGACCGCCGTCTCCTGCTGCCGTCGCCCAGCTGTGGGGAGACGGCTCTGGGTTAGGGGCCGGGGCCGTGGCTGGTGCCGGGGGCAAAGGACTGGAGGTGGAGGTGGTGGAGCCTGGAACCCTGGAGTGGACATGTTAGAAATATAAAAAGGTGAATAAAAGAAAAAAAGATATAAGAAAACAGTAATGGGGAAGAAGGAATGAAGAAGAGGGAGGAGAAGGGAGAGAAGAAGAAAGCAGGAACGAGGGACAGAACAAAGTCTGAACAGATGTCTGAACAGATGAACACAAAAGCTCATGTCAGTGTCATATCTACACCAAGATGTTTGCTACACAACCCCAAATTACTTCCCTTTTCAAACAAAGAATCATCTTTAAAATAGAAAGAGGAAATGAGTTTCTCTTAACGCTTTCACAAATGCAGGGGTGCCATTCTCTTATTATTATGTCTCTTTTCGAGCACTCTTGTTTACAGCACCCCCTGGTGGAAAAAAACATGAACAGATAAGAAGTTCCTGGACAGTTAAAACACCAGTGATGTGAAAAGGCATTAAAAAAAGCCAAAGTAAAAGACTTAAATTATTGAGTATATTGTGTGCAAAAGTATATTTATATAAAAGTAATAAATAATTATAAATAATGTAGATAAACAAAAGTTACAACTTCAATATCAGACACTTGAATTTTCTGAATGAAGCCAAAACAGAAAAAAAAAAATATATACATGCAACTCATAATATCCAAATGTTTACGGCTTTATTCTTTCACATAAACGCGGACAGTTAATACTGTAAGTGTCCACTCTCCTACCTGGGTATGTGTGCATTTGCCAGCCGTAGCTTCAGTGTGGACAGGGGTCGTCCATTTGGGCAGTGAGGCTTGCTGGGAGTTGCGGTGTCTTGTGACGTGATACTCTGGCTGCCGCCTTCCTTCCCTCCCTGTGTTGCGTCCTTGTCTTTCTCCTTCGCTCCCTCCTTCGGCCGCCCCTTGTGTTCAGCCAGGAGGATGTCGAAATGTTTCCTTCGGCCAGGCACGGCTCGTCGGTGGGTTAAGGAGTGAGTCTGAAGTGGCCATAATACAAACAAACAAACAAAAAAAAAAAAACATACACACACAAAAAAAAGTTAATAGAAGGGTTATACCTGTCCTTCTGAGAGCTAATAAGCACCAAACACCACAAGATATTAGGTTATTTCCAGGGAGACTTTGTTAATGAACGTATTGATCTGTGAAGAATTCACAGTGTGGCTCAAACATACTTCAGCAGGCCTGATGGCTGAACTCGCAGGAGCTGGAATCGTGGCTCTCTGGTTTCAGGAAAGTTTCCATAATCACTGAACCTTGCTGCTGCCCGCGTCACACCAGACTAACACGGGCAAATATTGCCAGTGCATGGTGAGCTTGTCTACCCTTCCAACTACTCTGGAAGGTAACCACTCATTAAACATTTGGTTTTCAAATAGTCCAAATAGAAGGAAAAACGTTTCCTGTACTCACTCAACGGTCATAGTGAGAATCAGATCATCTTCACAAAATTTAAGGCCTGGAAGGTGCATCTTCCCATTTCTTTACCCATTTCCTTGTTGATTCCTGATAAATTTCCTGTGCAACTTCCCAGTGCAACTGTCTCCACAAAGTGTAAAAACAGAGACTCAGGCTACATGGTGCTAATTTGGATATTTATCCTCTGTAATGGATGTGCTGCTCGGTTGGTCAGTCTAATGCTTGAAGTGTCAAATACATGGCATTCCGGTCAGGACGGTTTCTTCCTCTCTGCCATGACTCCTTCTTGTTGCACAAGTGTAGACACAAGAGTTTAACGTCACTGTTTTGCAATGAGCAACTGAAAAACTAGCCAGCATTGATAAAGGGAATCGTTAACTGTTAACAGGAGTGATCATCAACATACGGCTTGTCTAATTTCCTCCTGCTGCAGCTTCACACCAAAAGCATTAAACTGGTGAAACATGAGTTAGCGTTTATTATGAAGTAGTCACAGGAAATGCAATGTGTCAGTGAGCTTGACAGACAGGAAGTTATTGAACAAGAAGGAGCTGTTCAGATGAAGAGCAGCAGGAGACGGGCTGCACACCTTCAGCTTCTCAGTGAGGTAACCAAGTGTTTTCGCTTTTGCTCTTAGCAGACTCATGCGGTGAGCAGCATGAAATCAGATCACGTTTTTCACATACAATGATGGAAAAGGGCCAATTCTTGCTTCTCTTCTTTGTTAAATAGACAATTCATGATGATGCCAACAGAAACTGAAAAAAAAAAACTAATGAATCAATTTTATTTTATGAGTGTCATTTTTTTCTCATTAAAAAAAATCATCACTGCAGGTACAGGAGCTTCTTCGGGTGCTCCTAACCTCCTACAAGCTGGTGGGAGTTAGTGACGGCATCCTCAGTTACAGCGCTTTTGGGAAACACCTCTTCCTCTATGGCTCCATAGAGGAAGTGGGGGAGAGGTGGATGTTAGCAAAGCTGACTCCAGCATGACTTAATGACCTTCTTCTTTCTTCTTCTTCTTCTTATTTATGAGTAATTTTTCATCCACCTTGTGTATATGAACTACTGTGACGTGAATCTCCCCACTGTGGGATCATTAAAGTCTATCTTATCTTAATTAAGAAAGCTCATAAGATAGATTTTACCATCATCTCAACCTTTTGGGAAACAGGGCCCAGGTCTCTGCCCAGAAATTGTGGTTCTCACTGGAACTGCTTACATAAATGGAGATTAAGATACGCTTAGTCTCCCCAACCACTGTGAAAAACATCAACACTCTAGTCTGATACATGTTTAATTACTTAATAACCAGTTTCAAGTGATTAGCAAAGCTTGCTAGAAGTAATTAAAGAGCAGTGAAATAAGAGTTTTACTGCTAAAAGATGTTGTAGCCTCATCCAACATCTATAATTACCTCATCAAAGCAAGTGTAGGCCCTGTAATACTTGAGCACTGCTACCCAACATTAACTGAGAAATGGGAAGTGCGGACGAATCACAGACGACAGGCAGGGGCGGTAGACCGGGTCATGACTGTGGTTGGAGTCCTACAGTGGTGATGTTAGTGCGCCCTTCTCAATATTATTACTCTCATAAACAAACAAAACTGCTTCCCTGGTCAGGCGGCCTCAGACAGGAAGCAGGAAGAAGGGTCATTGTCTTTACAGAAATTACACGGAGGTGGAGGAGAGTGTGAGCGACGGTGTGTTTGTGTGTGTGCGAGCGTCTGCATTTGTTGTTACCTTGCAGGTGAGAGAGCGAGTGCACGGCCGTTTAGTCTCGGGGTCCTGGACTCCACAGTGCTTGTTGGGATCAAACACTCTCCCTGTAAAAAGACAGAAACAAAACACACACACGCACACACGCATTAGACTAACCGCCATCGTTTAGCCATTTTTCCCTCCCCTCGGTGAAGTATGAAATCACATTAGCAGGGAGTGGGCGCCTTCCAGTACCACAAGTGCATTATTAATTTGTCTCTTTTGAGACGACAGTTCACTCGCTGACTTTTGCCTATTCACATATTCCTTTTGTTCATTCCCTTCATTCATTCCTGGTCTAAATGGTCTAAAGATACTGTAGTCTAGTAGTACTATTCTGTGTGACATTAGTAGCAACGCTTCCAGTTTCAAACAGATAAACTGTACAGATCCTGCAAGCTGTGAGAAATCACTCATGACAGGACACACTGGCAGCCTGACAAGAGTCAACTGTGACTGGCAGCCGAGGAAACTCTCTCCTGCTTTAATGAGAAGAATCTGAGGAGGAGATATACTTTGACGATGAAATGTAACTGTTGAGACGGTGTCAGTTTGCTGCCAACATCTCTGATGTTTACTGTAAAGAGCTCTTCACAGGTCAAAATGTGTTTGGCATGATGAAAATTCTTAGGTGGACATAAACCGGATCCGCACTGCCCTGAAGGAGGAGGATTAGCTGTGTGAGTGTTAAACTTATCACCTAAAGCAAAAAAATGAGTTAAATGTTTTCAGGGGCTTTAAGGGTTAATTCACCAGTGACCAAACGTCCTTTTCACAAGCACATCACAAATTCAATTGCCTGGATGTTGGGAGGCAATGACACATATTCCACTGTGGTAATTTACCTAATTTGGGTGTTTCATGTCCGTTCACTCTCACATTTTCACTTTCATTTGATCATTTCTTTCAATCATAGGTATTTTTTAATATTTGATTTGATTTGATTTTTTGTTCATTTATAGCTGTATTTGACAGGACAGCTGAAGAGACACAGGAAAGCAGGGAGAGAGAGGGACAGAAGGACCATGGTTGACTGCAGTAAGGACTTAGCCTTTTGTACATGGGACGCAGGTAACCATTATATAATCAAACAACCAAAAGTTAAGATTATTTTTAGAAAGCTGCCTATCTATTTTGGTCCACCAGGGATGTGTTACGTTATAAATATGTTCCCTCTCTTTGTCATTTCATTAAGTCTAAGTCAGCTGTTGTTGTTGTTGAACTATTTTTGGACTCATATAATTAGTATATTTCCATTTTTTGGTGAATAAAAAGCCACATTTTTTGAAAATCTAGTGCCTCGTCACTACCTGCTTGGTCCCCAGAATCCAAAAAGGCTGCAACAAGAGTGATCATGATGACCACACAGATTTTAAACTAATCCTCAGTTTCACCATATCGTCTCCAAACAATACATCCACTCTTTGAATTAGCGCTGCCAAATCTAATTGATGTTTACAGTCGACTATTTGGGCAATTACTTTTAACACACGAGTTCATTTTCTCTTTCATATAAGTGTTTTAGATAATATGGTTAAACCAGAGGACGCTTTAAAACTTGCATACTGTTACTTGCTATTATAGTGTCAGTTTTAAAGCTGCATCTTGTCTACAGTTGCTGCAGTAAAATTGGTGGCTAAATTGTTTTAACTACTGAAATTTATCATAAATCGAAAAATAAGAATGAAGTTGTTTTTTTCATACATAAAAACATCAAAATTAACCACTTACAATCAATGGCTTTTAGTTTTTTACATCCTGGGCCAAACACTGAATGTTTACACTAAGTGAATTTTCAGTGCTTTTCTACAGAGAAAGCATTGCTCAGAGGGAGAGAGACCTTTGTTGACCAACACAATCTAGCCGGCCAGCAACAACCTCCGGTCAGCAGGTTATCTTAAAGAGTGTTCCTGTCACAGGGCTGTAATCTAGTGTTGGACTATCCTATAATCCCTGTAATCTTTTTGTGTTTGCAGTATGAGACAGCTCCAGTGGATACCAGTGGACTCACAGAAGTCCAACAGCAACAAGCGCGCACTTAGACATAAACAAACTCACACGCTCCGTGACAAGTTCACACAAACTTAAAAAGGAAGTTGAGGGAGGAAGATGGTTAGTGTTAACAGACTGAAGGAAGACACTGATGAGAAAGGGAAACCAAACAACACAGAAAGCAGAAAAACTAAACGAGTGAGAAACAAGATAATGAGAAACGGTTAAAAGGAGGAGATGGGAGTGTGTGAAAGCAAAAAAAATTAAATAAATATGGCCAATATGGAGTGCGTGAGAGAGAGAAAACAAGGAGGTTGAGGCAGGAGGTGGAGAGTGAGAGGATGAAAAAATATAGACGCGCAGGAGGTGGGGGAAATCTCTCAAGAAGACAAGCAGCTTCTTGGCAGCGGGAGCTCGTGAATTAGAGGGTGTAAATCAGAGGCTAGGAGCACAGTGAGACTACAGCACGACCGATGAGAAGAAAGAAAAGAGAAATGAGGAGGGGAGGAAGAGGAAAAACTGAGATAGGACACCAACAACCAGACCCTGAAGCATGCAGCACAAATCTTCTTAACTTTATTGCTGTGGCATGTCCGCCTGTGGTATCCATGTTAATTTAAAATAAAAGGAGAGTTTGGAAGTTAAAATGAGAGAAAAGCGTTAAAAGCTATAGGGAGACATTTCTTTCTTTCCCAAAAAACACACCGTCCTGTCTGCAGCCAAACAGCCTGGAAGCTTTCCAAAGGATATAAAGATAAGAAATACTGAGTGTGTGAGCCTGTGAGAGCATATGCATGTATGTTTATGTAGGAATTCTTGTGTAAGGCTTAAGAGAGCAATTTAAGGAGCAAAGAGAAATGTTAACAGTTTCAGTACAGGAACACAGGCAGGATTCAATCATTCCTTCAACTGAACCCGTTAGTCAGCAGTAGAGACTGTGAGAGCTCTGTGAAGCCATGAAGACTAAATAAGTGTCACTTTGAAATATTAAATTGCGAGAGAAAGCATGCACACAGAAGGATTTCACTTGGATCGATACAGAAAACAACATTTTAGGACTGACCTGAGAGTCTTTTCTGCGACCTGGAGGGTGTCTTAGTGCCATTTTGGTGCTTCCTGTCCAATGGCGATGCAGATGACACCAGCAGAGTGCCGGATCGGTGCGAAGGTGAGGGTGATGGTGAGGGTTTCCGGTCCAGCGGGGAAGGAGAAGGTGTAGACGACGGCCGCCTGTCTAAGGGAGAGCGTGCCGGACTGGGCCGCCCGTCCAGAGAGGATGGAGACGTGGTGGTGGAACGTGGTGTGGATGGCCCGCTGGTGCCGCGGCCGTTCGTGAGCTTCTCGCTGGACCGGTGGGAGGATGGGGGAGTGAGGGACAGAGGCTTGAGGGAGGAGGGAGAGGGGGAGGAAGAGGAGGAGGATGAGGAGGAGGTGAGGCGCACATGTGACGCTGAGTCGGCTCGGTTCAGGCACGGCATCTTCTCCAGGCTTACGACTGGGAGGGATACACTGGAGAGGGGAAGAGCGCAGTTAAAACGTTGTATAAATGTTTAGGGAGCAGCCAAAGCAGCATTTTATGAAACTCTGTGGGGAAGTGAGTATGTGCCCACCATGTCTTGTTCCGTGCCCCCTTTGGTGGGTAGACAGCAAGCGGCGCCTTGCTGAAGCGGGAGTGAGGGTAATCTTTAGGGACCCTGAAGGCCAGCGTGTCCCCAGGACTGGGAGCCACAGCGGGGGCCACTGCAGGTGCTTTGGGCTTCATTGGGACCAGTGGACTCCGGGAGGGGACGGGGGAAATGTGGCGCTTCTCTGAAAAAGGTAAAAGACAGAAGCAGGGACAAAAGATCTTAAAGGTCAAGTAGATTCATGACACACAAAGACACACACTCAAAAGATCAAGACACACTCCTACTATCAAGATCATGCATTGCTAGTAGGTACTTTTTTGGATCTGGGTACTTTTTTTTTGGATCTGATTTGCATCTTACTAGCACCCGAGTGTAGTGCAGAGTGGTTCTTACACCAACATGTTTAGTTTCTTTAACCCTGCTTAGGTGCCAGATGGCTGTGTTGTAACACAGGAGAGAGACAAATCTGTGCCAGAACCTTTCCACAGAAAGAATGAAGTATTTACAAATCAATTAAGTGTATTTTTCTCTAATTACCAACTTGCCTGACACCATCTGAAGTGTCCTTGTGTGATAAACTCCACCAATCTGTCATGTGAAGTTCAAACGAGAGCAACAATTATAAATACCTTTTGACCCAGATCTGACCAGAATACACAAGTGAAAGGATGCTGAGACACAGAAAGAAACGTAGAGGGGAATAAATCACGAGGACGTGTGTGTATGTGTGTGTGTGTGGGGGGGTTAAAAAAAAAAAAAAAAAGTAGGAGGGGAGACGAGCTCACACTTACGGTTTTTGCTATGCATGTCTTTGTGGGAGAAGGGTGGGGAGGGAATGAGGGGGTGTGGTCCAGGGCTGTTTGTCTCTCTCTGACTGTCTCACAGGGAAACTACACCCCAGCTACCTGAATGAAAACAGAGGGGTGAACGTGTCATAAAAGAGAGAGAGAGGCGGCGGGGAAAACACACTGCGCACAGTAAAACATTACTTTGAATTGCTAACAGTGGTGTGAAACGTATTTAAAAAAAAAAGATTCATGTCATATTATTTTCACAGTTCAAACTTTGTTTAAGCTACCAGCTGCTTTTGGGATGTAAAACAACCAACGTACACGTGAGGTCTTGCGAGATTTAGCTGATAGATAAAATGGTGAAAAGCAGTTGTTATTTTTGGAATGCCATCAGCTCATGTGGTTCGCTGAATTTCCTGTCTGCTGTTAAGATGCTAAAACTGAATAGAGCAGTGACATGATTAAATAGTAGCAGGCTCAGGTAGAATATATCAACTGCTAAATTTAAAAGTTAATTACAGAGTGTGTGTTTGAAAAAAAAAAACACCTTTCCTTTGATACAAGGCCATATCTATTTGCTAACATTAATATTCACCTTGCTAACATGATCACATACTGATTCCAATGAATAATGTCCATCCATGTAATGATCAACAAATAAAACTACACAAATATGCAACTGCACTTGTGCACAGTTGCATATGGTCACAATTACACCGATTAACAGCAAATATACTAGTGTGCACGCACATCTTTTCTCAGGCCCTTCCTTGAAATACTTGAAAGCGAGCATGACATGTACAAGCCAAGGTCAAGCTAAAACAACTCCCTGAGATGAGATGCACACACCCACACCATGACTGACTAACAGGCAAAATTATAGTTACCTGTAAGAATCTGTAAGTGAGTGTGTGCGTAACGTACGGCCTTCGCTATCGATTTATCCCGTTGAGGCACCGGCTTGGCACCCAGCTCTCAGCAACCAAGGTGCTTTGCCCTCTAACAGGCTTTGCTACGGGTAAACATCAGAGGTGAAGGCTGTTAGGGATGTGATATACTCTCAGCTAGGCCCAAATCTGTGCTTAAGTTAAGCGGCAAGACCACTGAGCACCGCCAGCTGAGGGGTCCCACAGCCTAACCACATGCCTTCAAACTCGAGTTTAGAACTCCACAGGCGCTGCACCTGTGGAGTTCGGTTTACGAGGCAACAGAGGCAATCTACTTCCTCGTAAGCACACTGCACCAAGAGCTGAACCTGGATCTGAAGGAGACTCTCCACCCTCTGTCTCAGTTGACAAGCTACTAGACTGACTAGTGTGAAACAAACTCCTGACGAAATAGCACTGATGTCATGTTTTACTCAGTGAGCAGCATAAGGGATTGTGTGTGTGTGTGTGTGTGTGTCACAATGTCGGACAACCCGGTTAATGAGTGTAGTAGTGCTCTACTAACAGTAGCACGTTGGAACAAAAGGGCAGAGCAGACAGCCTGACCGACCCCTGTGTGTTTGCTCAGACTGCATGAGTGCACATGAATGTGTGCTGCAGGTGACTGAGGGAGAGTGTGTGCACAGTGTGTGTGTGTGCAAAGTGTGTCTGTGTGTATATAAGAGATTAGCCACTGCATGCATAAGTATAACAGGTGTGTGTGTGTGTGTGTGTGTGTGTGTGTGTGTGTGTGTGGTACCACGTTGCAAATTTATATACTGTGTATGTGTATTTTTGTCCTATAGCCTATATACATAATAGAGTGTGTGCATCTCTGTGTGCAGCATGCATATGTATATAATACTTTGTAAGAGCATAATTAGTGTATGTGTGTATATCTATATATATGTGTGTGTGTGTGTGTGTGTCTGTGTGTGTGGCAGGTGTGTAAATAGGCCAGTGGAAGCAGAGGCAGCTGCACTCAGAGTAGCGGGATCAAAGTCCAGAGCTACATTCGCAGGTATGCGACTACAACAGTCACAATTTCACACATTAAATCACACATTATTTCACACATTAAAACATACACACACACTATTTAAGTCAATGTAACTGTACAGTTCAGTGAAGATGTACTGTAGGAATGGACTGACAAAATTGCATGTGTGTGTATGTAATGTGGTGTTCTTTTTATTTCCTGTTTTTGGCAAATTCTCCAGACAGGAATAAGGTCAATAATAAATCTGAAGAAATATGCTATCACATGTGTCCTGGTGGTTATTTTGCCAAAATAAATAGACCCTGAACTTGTACTGGCTTTGTGTGTCCAACTCAACTCAAAATGTGTGTACTTGAAAACAGCGTTTTGTGTCTTGTACATGTACATTTATTTTTTAGTTTTTGTATGCTTTCATATACATACTTCACTTGCAGGCTGAACATTTCAGTGAATTCCTGCAAACTCAGTCACATTTTTGACATGTACTGTGTAATTCTGTACACTGAGGTTTATACAAAGCTGATCTAAACTTCGTTGGAGCTGCTATAGCGACTGTTATAACTATGGTTGTAGATACAAACAGAAATGTACGAGTTCAGTTACTAAAGTTACAGATAACAAGTTCACCTTTTTACATTATATAATATTCCTGATACTTGCTATTCAAGTTCTGTTGTGTGTTTTGTTTTCTTTGGATTCCTGAAGAGCAAAACAATTTTTAAACGCAGTTTGTTTTGCGATGAAAAGCTACAAATTGAGAAAGAAAAGTAACTCTGCAAAACAAAAGAATAAACGTATTGATTGAGAATTGAAAATTAAAACAACATAATCATGGGCAGTTTAAACTGGTGGCTAACAAAAATGATTAAACCTTAAACCAGCTAGTAAATCTGTATCTATAATAAGACAAAATGACTGATAAACAACTTATTTTCGCCTCAGAACACACTCAGATATGTTGTGTTTTGTAACAGAACTCATCTTGTGAGTGAGGAGTCGGTTGGGAGCTAACCGTACTGATTTACAATGCATGGACGGCTGCCCAGGCAAGGTCACTAAGCCACTCGACCACAAGGGCACCCTCACTACTACGCTCTACCCTGCACTGCCTGTCGTTATGGCAATGCTGAGAGCCCAGCTGGCTGCCGATTGGCTGGTCGGCTCATCCTGTGGGTGGAGCCGCTGCATGATGAGGAAGCGGAGGCTCTCGGAGCTCAGCTGGGTTTGTTTACATTGAGAAAGAGAAGCAGGGGAGAGAGTGAGAGACAAATGGGCATGAGGAAATTATGAAAAGCATCTATAAAGATTCTCAGTCACTTAGAAATCTAGAAATCAAATGCAACAGGGCAGAATGTAATGTAACAAAGCAAAGGGGAGGTTAACTCAAGATCCTATAATGTAGTGGTTCCAAGGGATCCCTTAAGAGCAGCCTGTGAGTCAACCTTGGCCTGCCCTGCCCTTTTAATAACATTCAACCGCATAAAAGCATTTCAAACACATCAAAATCAGAAGAAATCACCACATTGACAACCCTAAAATAGCTGCTCACAGTTCCCAATCTCCCAGATGGAGGTTGTCATAGTAATGCAATAATAGTAAAAACTATTTTGATGCCATGCACCATACAAACTTAAGAGTACAAAAAAAAGCAAAGAAACCTACCTCTGACGTACAGTAGAAACTGGTATTTTAACTGGCCAGAGCCTCAGCTAATGGGTCATACAAAGCCAAGCCTCAATGACAACACCACAACAGTGAAACAAGCAACACCACCAGTAAATGAAACTAAGCAAGAGTTTCTGTGGTTAAGAGCAAAACTTTCCAACAACGGACAAACATCATGTGAAATGAGCGACTCCGCCACAACTCAGACACACACACACGCATTTCACACATACTTTGACACGACAACAAGCTCGAGACACCAAAACATCAAGCAGACCCA